>OW443306.2:22384955-23781301 GCA_937001585.2 Brachylomia viminalis | reverse complement strand
TAACCCTGTGTAGAACGTGATAAACGAAGGGAAAATCCGAAGACATTCACCAACCCGCTTTTTACCCGCGTGGTGGATTACGGCTCACTCCCTCTAACAGAATCCTTTCTATGAGAGGCCTGTGTCCCAGCAGTGGGAACATTATAGGCGGATTATGTAAACCAAGGGGTTGACAACCCTTTGTCCATAAAAAGATAGAATGACAGACTACAGAACATAAAAGGAAGTGTAATGACCCCAGTAAGTCTATCTATGTACGTCTACATCAAAACGTCTTAACAGATTCGGGTAAACGACGAGTCGTTAGATTCCATTGTTGAACACAATGTGACAGGATGACGTCATTAAATACAAAATGGCGGTGACTTCTCGTCCTTTTGTCACCATTTAAGAGCAGTTAAGTTGATAGGTTAATTTATAATATCTGGAATAATGCCTACCTCCTTTATTTGTTATGAAGTTTGGTGGAGGAGCATACTCTTGTGGGGTTCAATTTCAAGTAGCTTGTAAAAAATAACAGTAAATGACTTCGAATTATAGCTATATAAACATAATACAGCATTGCATATGTAAGCGGGCACGCCCTTTATGTCTGGAGGGTTTTATTTAGGGAGAATTATTTATTTCTGCTTGAGTATAGTTTTCAATGTTTTTGTTCGTAGGTCTGTATATTGGCGTGTGCTAACTGACATATGGCAAATAATTTAATTTAAAATTTTGTGTATCGTAATGTTAATAACTTACTATTTTATAGAATCCAGCTCTTCTAACTGAACAGACAGCTGGGGAGTTTGTTGTGCAAAATCAAAAGTCATTTATTCAAACTAGGCTGAGAATTAGCAATTTTTGAACGTCAAAATTACATGAGACAGTCCCCCAAAACGCCCGCCCTTCACCACTTCCTAGTGCTTTAGCTGGGAAGAAGAAGTGGCGGAACAAACTCCCCGGCAGTGCCACTTCTTCTTCCCAGCTAAAGCACTACGCCATATTTTAGTTTGTGAATAGTTTTAGTTAAGTTAGGATTAAATTTTCGTTATTTTTATTAATTAATTAGTTGTTGTTTACGATCATTTTATTTTAACTCTGAATAAATATCCCTTTGATGTCTGACCGTTAATGTGTAAATGTCATGTCTATTTATTTATTAACAAGCTTAGGTACAACGTGTTTTACGTGGTGCGATTTATTTAACTGGCCCACCATATGTTGAAGCAACATTAAAAGTTGCTCAACTAAACAGTATTCAACAACATGAAAATTTTATTGTATGTCACAGGCAAGAATCTTCAACGTGTACATGAGGCTTTATACCCTTTGATTACCAAGAAGCGTTTTCGGATACTAATGGTTTGCGAGTATATTTTTTTTTTAATAAGGCAACTTAAATAATTTATTTACCTGATTTTACTACGTGCGGTGTTGTAAATAATTTACACAATAGATTATTCAGTCCTACTTCCAAAACGTAGTGTATTCTAGTTCTGGATTTTACATGTTCTGTTTCTAGTAACATTTAGTATATTTAAAATGAGAAATCATTACATGTCAAATACATGTAGTAGTATTTAAAATGAGAAATCTTCACATAGGTATTCTCACAATCAAAGACGAGTATCTAAGGCATAGTGGGCGTAAACCCGACGTATAGTAATGCACACGATTGAACCAAATGGCACAACAATCTGGCGCATTCCGTTCCCCCAATATATAACGCATTCCGCTACTACCTGCGCTTTAACTGACTGTGCTGAATTTAGGAGGTATGCGTGCGCCGATATTCCATACTGCAATGTTAGTACCTACTAAATGGATACAACGCCTGCTTCCTAACAGTTATGGCTTACGGAGCCGAAACGTGGACACTCACGGTTAGACTGGTCCATAAGTTTAAAGTCGCTCAGCGAGTTATGGAGAGAGCTATGCTTGGAGTCTCTTTGAAGGATAAAATCCGAAACGAGGTGATCCGCCAGAGAACTAAGGTAATCGACATAGCGTAAAGACTAAGCAAGCTAAAGTGGTAATGGGCTGGTCACAGCTCTCGCTGAACCGACAATCGTTGGGGAATACGAGCTTTAGAGTGGAGACCGCGTTTAGGCAAACGTAGTGTGGGACGCCCGTTAGCAAGGTGGAGTGATGTTTTGCGAAAGGCTGCTGGCAGAGAAAGGATGAAGAGAGCCGAAGATCGGGCTCAGTGGCGTTCACTAGGAGAGGCCTATGTCCAGCAGTGGACGAATATAGGCTGATGATGATGATGATGCAATGGGTACTATGGAAGTTAAAGGACCAAGAACAGTTTCAGAATCAGAATTAAGGACTAGAACATATACAGGGTTATTGGTGAAACACCATCAACCTCTTAAGGAGACATTGTTCTCATCATTATGAACAACTTTTACTATGGGACCTAATATGAAATCGCGAAAAAAATATCAGCTGTTCCCTACATTTATGTTTGCAGAACTCGTCAAAATGTAGGGAACAGCTGATATTTTTTCGCGATTTCATAGGTATTTGGTCCCATAGTAAAAGTTGTTCATAATGATGAGTACAATGACCCCTTAAGAGTTTGATGGTGTTTTACCAAAAACCCTGTATATACCATCACGCCTGGATTTGTCTGAGGGCTAGGCAGAAATATATAAGCTATAGTACGCCCAAATTTCGCCAGCTATGTTTAAGTCCCATATAATAGGGGGTGACTCTATTGCCATCAACCGGGCGAAAAGCAAGACTCCAGGCTGCTACTGCGAAATTTAAAATAGAAAAACTCAGTAATACTGCCCAACTTGGGAATCGAACCCAGAACCTCATGCACAACAGAAGCACTTGCGATCACTAGATAACGAAGCAGTCAAAGGTTAACGTGGTTACGAATTTAAATCAAATGACTTAAAACCAGCGGGGTAGGTGATCTCGTATCACACAATGACAACTCCTTTCATAACCTCATGCACAACAGAAGCACTTGCGATCACTAGACCAACGAAGCAGTCAAAGGTTAACGTGGTTACGAATTTAAATCAAATGACTTAAAACCAGCGGGGTAGGTGATCTCGTATCACACAATGACAACTCCTTTCATAACCTCATGCACAACAGAAGCACTTGCGATCACTAGACCAACGAAGCAGTCAAAGGTTAACGTGGTTACGAATTTAAATCAAATGACTTAAAACCAGCGGGGTAGGTGATCTCGCATCACACAATGACAACTCCTTTCATAACCTCATGCACAACAGAAGCACTTGCGATCACTAGACCAACGAAGCAGTCAAACGTTAACGTGGTTACGAATTTAAATCAAATGACTTAAAACCAGCGGGGTAGGTGATCTCGTATCACACAATGACAACTCCTTTCATAACCTCATGCACAACAGAAGCACTTGCGATCACTAGACCAACGAAGCAGTCAAAGGTTAACGTGGTTACGAATTTAAATCAAATGACTTAAAACCAGCGGGGTAGGTGATCTCGTATCTTCACAACTCCTTTCATTTTGACAGTTCAACAACATTCATTGCGTTATTTACGTTGTTGAGAGTACGAATTTTTCAAACCTATAAAGCAATGGATTAAGACATTCCTTCAAATTCCTTTGGGTTGTGATTGAAAAAAGTGTTACGAAATTGGGGTGCAGAAGGGTATGAACTCAACACTCAATTACTAGGCGTAGTGATCAATCACTTGGGTACTTTGACCAAACCATTTCACTTTCTACCGTTTACCTAGATACAAAGTCGAAATGTCTATCGTGCTCGTGTAACCAATATCGTCGACGTTTGGGCAGTTTTTTCCTAATTTATGTTAAAGGTATTTTGTACTGACCTTTTTTTTCATTTCTGTTTTAGTGTTTATTAGTGGAAACTTGTAAATAGCCTTCAACTTATAAGTTAGAAAGTAGGAAAGAAAATGCGTTTATTTGCGGTAAACATGACGCAAAAAATAACTTAGGAAAATAAGTTAGCTGTAAGTTTCCCGAACAGAACAGAATTAAATAAAATAAATATTTGTATGAATAATATTTGGTTTAATAGAGTGTCCATGGAGTTTCTTGCCCGTTTGTCTCCTTAAGAACCTACTACGCTTTGGAACGAGCAACTAGCTTCATCGTGCCTGTAATTGGTTTGATTGAAATAAATGCTTTGAATTTGTAGCGGCATCTACATCACCACATGCGAACTACGCTTCACACTGACGTCACGCAAAATCCTGCATCGCGCAAGCAGAGTTTACCGCGCAACTAGCATATACAGGGTGGTCCAAATATAGACGACAATAAAAAAAACAGATTCCTCATATCTAAGGGTATCCGAAAATACCTCATGTATGTTCCGCGATTTTTGATAGTTATGAATATTTTTTTTTTTTAATTTGGGGATATTCTTTGGGGACATCTTTAAAAAGTAATAGCTTTTATTCGACAAGCTCTTTTTATGTTTTTTTGCGATTGGATGAAATATACCCTTTCACGTATAAACAATTATCTTCCTAACATTAGTGCAACACGTTTTTTTTTATCGAAAGTATGAAATTTACATTCTTACGATTAAAAGTATATTTAGTTTTTCAATTTTAAAAACGTTAACACATTATTCAGGTTCTACTAGTATTTATTTATACATGAAGCAGGCTTTTTGTCACGGATTCAGAGTCAGTAAGTGCCTAACAATACTGTATTTTGTTTTTTTCTAACCCAGTGAACATTCTCTCCCCTCACAATTGGTCCAATACATTATAAAAATATGACAAAAAAATGCGGCCAAGTGCAAATTGGACTCGCACACGAAGGGTTCTGTACCACCGCACAATATTTAACATATTAAAAAATAATAAACACGTTTCTTGTATAGATTCCTATTGATTTTTAACATTATTCTATTTTTATATATTATTTATTTATTTAACACTTTAAGCACACTAATGTACTGAGGCGGACTTAATGCCATAGGCATTTTCTACCAGTCAACCTTTGGGTGATGCAGATACAAACAGTGGTAGGTGCAATTTATAATGATAATTTAGGAATAAATATTTTTAAATATAATGACACGCATAAACTTATTAAGACTATAAATATAATACATATACCCAATTTTATATAAACATAAGCACAAATAAATGCACATAAATACACGAATATACTAAAAACAAATAGACAAACAATAAGAAAACATTACCGCTGTGACGATACTGCCAGCTTCTTGCGAATGTGCTCGCGAACTTTAGTTTAAAGGATATTCGGTTGGTTGCCATCCTGATTTTCTGAGGAAGCGCATTCCACAAAGAGATAGATTGGACGAAGAAGGAAGAGTGAATGAAGTCTGTGCGGTGAGTGGGACATTGAAGAAGACGATTGTGTGATGACCGTAGATTTCTATTGTGGTTGGCGCAAATGTAAAATAAAATGTGTAATGTATGTGTTGTTGTGTGTGGTGTAATGTGTGTTGTGAGTTGGCCTAGATAACCAGGTGAAGAGGGAGAATCAAGAAATGAAAACAAGGTAGTCAGCGCCCTTACCTCTCTGCTGCTGGCTTATGTTGTTATATCGGCCATAATAGTACACACTCTATGAAAATTTCAAGTGTCTATATATTACGGTTCAAAAGACACAGCCCTGTGACAGACAGATGGACAGAGGGGCTTTAGTAATAGGGTCTCGTTGGCACGCTTTGGACGGAGCCCTAAAAACAGAGAAAATAAATCTATCATTACCTTTATACAGGGTGTTTGGAAGGGAGCTGTACATACGCCTAGGGTAGAAACTAGGGATAGTCTGCTACCTACCCCCGCCCATTATATTGACCTTGGCCTCAAGGTTTTTTTTTAATTTATTTTTATTTTTTATTTGACTTTTTTGTGATTTTTTGACTAAAACTACCTGTAGCTCAAAATCTATCCATGGGACCGGTCGGCTAATGGTCTTGTTTTAATCGTTAGAGTCTTAGGGTCCTGCAAAAAATTATTTTACACCAGAAAATTGTGGAGAAGAAAAGTTATGGGGCCTGAAGTACCGTAGTAAGGTAAAGAAATAATTTTAAGGTAAGGTAGTAAGGTAAAAAAAACCTTGAGGCCAAGGTCAATATAATGGGCGGGGGTAGGTAGCAGACTATCCCTAGTTTCTACCCTAGGCGTATGTACAGCTCCCTTCCAAACACCCTGTATATCATATTTTTGTCGTAACATTCCAAAATTAAAACCATTTTGTTCTGTCAGCCTTTTAGCAAATTGAAAGGCTTTCTGCTGAGATAAATACACTTTGGTGCACGAAAAATGACACAGAGGTTTTGGGAAAAGAGAAAAGACAAACGTGTTTCGTAGGACGAGCGACGTGTTGTAACTTTTTTATTATTTTAAGAGGGCTTTCAGTAGTTTCGCCGTATCTACATTTCTTTGAGAACTGCGTGCGACAATACCATTCTAAATGAAATATTTTTTTATGTTTATCTATTTGGCTGCTGAAAGTATTGTTGGGATTTGCTCCAGTTGGTTTTAACAATGACCTTTGCGAATATTTTATACTTTGATGACATGAATCATGAAATAAACACTATTTCATATTTAAAAGTTTAGAAAAGAATTGAGACTCGGCTTGGAGAGCTGACAGTGCACGTTATGCGTGCAGTGTACGTTTGTGTTATTTGTTGCGTCATGTTTACCGCAAATAAACGCATTTTCTTTCTTTTCTTTCTTCTTATGATGTAAAATGAATTAATATCTCTTTTATTTATTCGAACCGGTAATAAAAGGGCGCGGAGATCTTTTATGATAAGATAAGATAAGATATTTTATTTACCAAAATGTAGGTGTACAAAGTAGTATGATTTTATTATAAATGTGGCCCATTTACATTCTACCATTTCTTAAATTTTTTTTATGAGACAAAATCACACACTAGCTCTTCATGTCCCGAACTAGGTAGATCCTGTACTACGGTAACCTGATGACTGATATACATATACACACCCAGACACAGGACAAACAGACATGTTCATGCACACAAATGTTTGACTTGTCCGGGGATCGAACCCGGGACCAGCGGCTCAGAAGGCAGGGTCGCTACCAACTGCACCACCCGGTCGGTGGGATTACATGTGGTGTGCAAATATTGAATTTCAAAATACATTAAATTATTTAAAATGGTCATAATATTCCTTCAGTTAACACCATAAACGTTACAAATGTCTGATAAATAAATTAATTGCAAACATTTAATTTCACAATACATTACACAATTGCATTTGCAATTTGGTTCTGCAATTGATATTTAATGGTTTCAAATAAAACAGCATTGAAAATATTTAAAATACACTCCACTAATACAAAGAAAAACGCAACGCAAAACACAAAGAATGAATAACGAAACGTCTATAGATTTCTCTGCCCCCAAGTGTACACAAACATTAATGTTGAACAAGCGAATAAAAGAGAAAAGCTTATACTCTTTTATGACCCGCCAGTGTAATGTTGTGTCATTTTAATGAACTGATTGTTACCAAAATCATAATATACTCTCTTGTTGCTTCTGTATGTAGATTCTTTTACTTGGCGATGCGAGCTGTTGTGCGGCGTATGCGAAATTAAAATTAGCTTCTTTTGTTGTCTATGGAAAGATGTTTTTTTCTTTATTTTAGTCAGGGCATTCTACTGATGTTCGGCAGTCACTTTTGTTTGTTACTAGACTAGGAAAAACTTTGCCTGTCATGGGACGCCCGGCAGTTGTGATACATGGCGGGAAGGGGCTCGCATAAGAGAGCGTCATGTCGTCGGCCGTCACCCCATACGAGTCAATTTTACCCCATGGCGCGCCATTAGATATTACACATCAAAATGCTAGCGGTTTGAAACACGTGTTGCCCAGAAGTTTCCGGTCCCGTTACCTAACACCAGTGGGTTATAGACAAATCAACACCTAGCAAACGATGTAACAACGCCTCGTTTTCAATGACTTTTGTAAGCTAAAGTGACACTTTGTCTAGAATTCTAGACTTACCTAGACCTCTTATTCGGTGTAAAATCTTCAAGAGGCACCCGACCTCCGGGGAGGCAGGTCACTGAGTGTCGGGTGTTTACCTCACTAAAACCACCCCGGTGATCACCATCAGCACACAGAGCGGGTCCCGGTTCCTCTTAAAATACCAATTCCGGAACCCCCCCTGTGCTACGCCTGTAAGGCACATCCCTGGGGAGACTGTTAAGAGGCCTTCCCTGAACCTCGCTATGCATGGTAGCACGTGACCACAGTGCCACCGTCTTCCCTGGGGTCACTCGGTGGGCGGACAGAGTCCCCACTCTGTGCGCTCGCGACCCTCGCGACCTTACCTTACTGGTAAGCGGGTTTCGGCGTATTAGGCGCCAAGGCGGTTGCCTCACCGACGCCATGTTCTCCGAGCGGTATGAGCCCTCTCAATCCCGCTCAGACTTGTAACCTAGACTTATTCGTTCCATAGATCCCAAATTGTAGTGATTAATGCCTTAGCTTTCTTCTTTGAATGCCTTGGGTACAATACGGCTTTCAATTATTCTCTCGTAGCACTCTAAGACTTACAAGAGAAACCCATACCGTTATATAAAGTTGTTCTTGTGGTCGCAAGCGCTCCTGCTGAGCACGAGGTCCTGGGATTGATTCCCAGGTCGGGCAAAGTGTTATTCGGATTTTTCGTCAGGGAGTTCTCAGTGGCAGCTCCGAGTCTGGGGACTACTCCCTAATCACAAAATCCGTTGTAGTTTCGGCCGAAGTTATCAACGTTTCCAACTCCGTATCACACGGAAATAAGTTTAGTTTGGGGCCCGACAAAAAAATGAATGACACTACGATTTGACAGCTGTTCCTGCTCCCGATATGTATTTGCCCGTCCGAAAAACTTGCACTTGTTTCGAGGGATCAATTAATTTCAGACGAGCTCATATCTTCGTTGATGGATTTAAAGAGTAGACCCCCTGTTGATGGCAATAGCCTCGCCCTCTATTAAATGGACCTTAAACATAACTAGCGAAAGTGGGATGTACTTATAGTAGGTACGCCTCTGCCTAACCCTTTTGAGATTACAGGCGTGACAATACGAAGTTATAAAAATATTAATCATTCATAGAGGTCGCTAATGGGATGAGTTACTACACGAACACACACAGCACAAGGTAATTACACCTAAAATAACTTTTTGAACTTCCAACGTGACTGATACAGGATACTGCAGCAATTTTGTTTATCACAGTTTGTTCCCACGCTCATATTAAAAGGAATGAACACATGAAGAGTTAGTTTCTCTTTCAATAATGCGACCCAGTCGACTAGTTCACAGTTCATACTCGTATAATATTTTATCCGACGCGTAATCTGCTGGATGTCGCCTGGCTTTAAGCCAGGGGAGGTATTCTAGTATTAGCTCCTTAAATATCATTTACCGGGGTATTTTTCTATGAATTGGGAGTGGTGTTTCGTAGAATAATGTTTTAACAAGAGCAGAGTTTGTTTTCGATCTTATTTGTAAATACTCTTGCCTTTCAAAGTCGAAGTTTGAATCGGCAGTTAGAAAGCTCAGGCCCCCTAGAACACATGCCTTTTCAATAAGTAGACTCGGTGGACGATCTTTGCAGGGTGACTATCAGCCACCAGCAGCTGCAGTTTAATGAGGAACTGACCACACTCATCAACACGGAATGGGCTCGAGCTGATCACGTGTTTCCACACTTGTCGCGGTGTTAAGTCGCGTCATTGGAACCAAAACGAGGCAAGTGACGTCTTTTTCGCGTTTATTGCATGGATATTGGTCGCTCGCTTAGAGTGGGTGAATATAGAGTTAAATGGCGAGGGTTTGGAGAGGAATATGTCTAGAAGGATTGCTATTAGCTGGTGATGATGATGTCCTAAGCATTTAGTTCTTTGGCTTTGTAATTCCAAATTATTTCAGCCCGAAAACATGGGTTCTGATCTCAGATCATATATGATCTGAGGTTCTGATGAACATGGACCCAATTACTTCAGTTCACTACTATCTCAATCTACCTAGCCCAACAATGTTGGGGTCGGTTTCCGGTCTATGCAGATGCAGCTGAATACCAGTATTTTACCTGGAGCCTACTGCCTATCTGACCTCCACAACCCAGTTACTAGGTAACATGTTTCATTGTTTCATTTTAGTGTTTGTGGGTCATTGTTTCAGTTTTAATCATGATCTGGCAGTTTAAGTAGTTTATGCGGCCTACCCAAATGTCCTTTCTTTGGTATTGTTCGTCGAATCGTTGAGCTCCTGAAGTTCTGAGTTGAGCTGCACGGTTACTGACAAATGCGTGCACTGACTGGACAGGTCCTCTTAATCTGCGTGGTTCTTTCCTCAGAAGACCATTTCAGACACCAATCTACATGGTCCTCAAAGATTATGTCTGAACTTTTATTTACACATTGACATTGATGAATTTTATACATACAATGACACGAGTATTTACTTTGTAAAGTATTATATTATTTTCTTTATTTCATTTACATACATATAAATTACATTTTTAAATATTTTTATGAATAAAAAGATACCAAAAACATTTAAAAATATAAAAAATAGTAGCCCACCGGTATCGGGAACAGGGTCCAAGCTACCGGCGGTCAGGGCTCCAGAGAGAGAAACTTCCTAACAATGCGGGCCGTGTCCAGAAGTACCGCTTTCTGAATCAAGCCCTTGATCCAGCTGCCTAACGAGAGCCTCCTTAGGTGTTGGTCGAGGCTCTTGGGTATTAGCCCATTGGCTGTCACGACTATCGGCACAATGACCGCTGAGCCCACATCCCATATGTCGACAACCTCGTGAGCCAAGTCAAGATACTTGATTTGTTTATCTTTCTCGGCTTTCACGAGGTTCTCATCATGCGGGATGGTTATGTCAACAATCATTGCGCGTCGCTCCAATCGATCCACCAACACTATATCAGGCTTATTGGCAACAATAGTCCTGTCAGTGATGATGGATCGATCCCAGTACAATGTGATATTACCATTTTCGAGAACTGGGTCGGGCACATACCTGTAGTATGGTACCTCCGATTCCACAAGGTTGTATTTCAGAGCAAGCTGCTGATGGATTATCCTGGCTACAAGGTTGTGTCTATGCAAGTACTCTCCGTTAGCTAGACGAGAACACCCGGAGATGATATGCCTGATTGATTCTCCCGGCCGGTGGCATGCCCGACAGATGTCAACCGTGCCGTCTTTTACAATAAATCTCCGGTAATTGTTCGTCATCATAACTTCGTCCATAATTGCACAGACAAAACCTTCGGTTTCTCCAAAGAGGTCACCGAAACGCAGCCAGGCAACGGACGCTAGTAGATCTACATCCGGTCCATGTAGGGCCCGGAAAAAGCGTCCGTGGAGCTCCTTACTCTGCCATACCTCCATGCGATCATTAGTGTCAAGCACTACAGGTTTGCGCCAGTTCTCTTTAGCCAAGGAGAGCGGGGTGAGGCCCTTGTCCACCGTGACTACATCTCGATGCATACCCACGTCGGTTTCTAGGAAATATTCCCTGAGACTGCATATCTCGCGATTGTGGAGGGTCTTAGCGTTTAAAAAGCCTCGACCTCCACACTTTCGCGGGATATACAGCCTCATTACCGATGATCGTGGGTGATGCATTCGATTTGCAGTCAGCAGCGTACGGACCCTCCTATCCAGGGCGTCGAGTTCGGTCTGAGTCCATTTGAGTATGCCGAAAGAGTACATCAAAACCGGCATGACCCAACCGTTGAAGGCGCGCACCTTGTTTCCGCCTGATAGAAGACTATTAAGTACTTTTTTCAGGCGGCCAAAGAAGCGTTCCTTCAACGATTGCTTCATGTCAGTAACATTGATGCCTAACGTTTCCGACATACCCAAATACTTATAGGTTTCGGATGCGGAGAGGGCTCTAAGGTTTGTGGAATCCGAGAGTTGGGTTCCCACGGATTCAACAATCTCCCCTCGCTTTACATGCATGACCGCACATTTGTCCACACCAAATTCCATCCTGATGGCGCTACTGAAAGTTTGAGTGACTTTCAGTAGCTCCATCAGTTGCAAATTGTTGGGGGCAAAGAGTTTTAGGTCATCCATGTAGAGGAGGTGCGATATAACCTGACCACCTCTCCTCAACCGATAGCCTAGACCTGAATCCTTGAATATTATTTTAATTATTGTGAATATGAAGATTATGTGGTTTATTACTTTTTTTTTGATTTCTTAGTTAGTTTCACGATCTGGCAGCTTGAGTATTTTATGCGGCCTACCCAAATGTGCTTTCTTTGGTATTGTTCGTCGAATCGTTGTGCTCCTTCAGTTCTGAGTTGAGCGGCAAGATTACTGACAAATCCGTGCACTTAGCCATGAGCCTTTCTACTATTTATACTAATATAATGTATACTAATAATAAAGCTAAAGTGTTTGTTTGTTTGAACGCGCCAAAGTCTAGAACTACCAGTCGGATAAAAAAAAACTTTTTGTATTTAATAGCACAATTCTCAAGGAAGGCTAATTACCATCACGCAAGGACCATTAGGAGCAAAAAGAGAAAAATAGTCAGACAGAACGCTAAGCGAGAACGTCGCTGGCAGATGCACTGCGACGGGGTGGGTCGGGGAACAAGAAATTTCATGCGGTTGAATTGGCGGGAAGAAACTACTACCAAATAAAAATACTTACAAATCCTACTAAATCAGTTACCAGGATACATTACTAGTTCCTACATCGACCTAATTTATTTAGGGTACTTCAGATAAACCAGTTAAGGTCTACCAATCTAGTTTACCGGACCTTGTTATGAAAACCTTCCGGATTAACGGATACAGGATCTTCCAAATTACGGACCGTTTTTCTCGGAGCGCTGGTATTAAGAATAATCTTAGTAAATGAAGTTGTTTGGAGTTTTTATGATCTAATAAGTTTCTTAATGTGCTTAGTGGGCTTAGTAATAACAGCCCCACGGGTCGATTGATCAAGTTAAACTACGCTTGTCGCGGTTGGTCCGTGGATGGGTGACGATCTTTACATACCCTTCGTGCCTCCTGCCAGGGTTGCGGGAAAGTCCGAAAGGGTTACCGTGGCCCCCGGCACAGGCAACTGAAGGAACACGGGTGAGTTTTAGTCAGTAAGAGTCTGATACGCCCTCCCGCTCCGCCCAGAGCGGGAGAAGTTATTTGACGATTTTCCACCCTCAAAAAAAAAAGACCCCCTCGTGCCTCGGAAAGCACGTTAAACCGTTGGTCATTCGTGGATCTTTGACAGTCTTTACGGGTCGTCAGAAGCTCGAAAGTCTGACAAGCAGTCTTGCCAAGGGGTATCGTATTACGCAGTAACTGGGTTGTGGAGGTCAGGTAGGCAGTCGCTCCATGTACTCAGCTGCATCCGGTTACACTGGAAACCGACCCTAATATAGTTGGGAAAAGATTAGGCAGATAATGATGTGGAAGTTTCTTAATATTTCTTTGAGGTATGTACGTTTTTAGAACTTTATTATGCGGAAAGGAATCTGAGCGAGGACAGGGACCGGGGCCGGGCCGGGACGCACTCGACGGACTTATAGTGACTTTATTGTTGATGTTCTTCAAAAAGATCAAGTGCGTAGTATTCGCAACAAGAGTGTGTGTAAGACCAGAGGGACAATTCCCGTATTTTTAAGAACGTTCGCATTTTAATCTCAGTGTCAATCTGTCAAAAATTGTATAGCGTTTACCTACTTTTTGACATTTGACTGTCGCTGAGACGAGATTGCGACTTGATTTTGAATTTTTTTTATTACGGGAGTTAGCCTTCAGATGTATGAACGTAAACGAAGCAAAAGTAGTATGTAAGGATCGTAGCAGGTGGCGTTCTGTAGTTTCTGTCTACCCCCATGAAGAGAAGGCATGCGTTTAATTATGTGTGAATCGGAGTGATAGCTTGTAGCTTCAGTGGTTACGTCATCTTGCACTCACCATCACGTAATGGCCTTTTGTTTATAAGACTCCTTAGTGGAGACCACAGCGCCATTTTAATAATTATGGAGCGGGATTAACAAATCCAGATTTAAATGCTATAATAATTTGAAAGAAAAAAGAAAAAAACTTACGTTTATTTGCGGTAAACATGACGCAGAGAACGAACACAGACACAAAAACAACAAGTTGGGGGAAGATATGCGTCACATTCACGCAAAACGGTCGTCGCTCAGCATAATGCTACGACCCTATGCGAGATAGAGCCCCAGCGCTGGTTTTCAGCGACAGTCGGCGCTGACGTGATGTCGTCAACCGGTGTAGCAAACGCTAAGATAAAATAATACAATAAGAAATAAAATAAATACACAATACCTAGTTGTAAGTCTTTATACGAATATAAACAATATTTATAAAATCGTAACATTTCGGGCTACGACTCACGCGCCTTTGATATTCTGCGCGCGCACTTTTTGTGTACCTTCTAGGTATGTATTGAGTTTTAGATTTTGAAGGGTGAAGGTATTTAGAGTACTATAATCGCTCCGCTTGGCACACTGGTGATGCAGTATGCCGTTGACGATGTTGTTGCTGATGGTCTTGGAATCATGCTTTTAACCACTTTCAATTACTGCAAATTACTCTTTATTGTACACCATCGATTACAATTGAAGACTTATAAAGTTGCCATGGGTGTGTTTTGGAGATCTAAGCGCTAAATGCATGGGTGTACCATATATTTTTCTACAGCAAATTTTAATTCCCATTTTCCAGAATAACCTCCTTTTTAAAGAAATTATCAGCGAGCATCGCTCACCACAAACTTTGTGCTCACTAAGAGCTTCAGTTTGAACTGACTCAGTTAGCAAGTTCTTATCTGATAGCATTTGAAACAATGCGAACTATTTTAACTATTACCAACTAATTAAGGTATTACAGTTAATTCTGCGGAACTAAAAGGAGGTGCGAGTTTTTAATGTTTGTGAATTTGTCGCCTTTTATGCTTCTGAACCCTGTTGAATGATCTTCACGTTGTGACGTTCGGTGCGGATTACTTATGATGTCTTTCGGGTTTAGTTAGTTGGGCAAAAATATTGGTTTATAATACGATCCAACACCAATCTTTAAAAATAATCCCATTGCCCTAAATTATCCTAATTATGGAATTTTTGTGCAAAACGCTGTTATAAAGGTACGACGATGTCTTTCATTGACTTGAATGTGCCCTGGCGGCTGATAGATGTCATGCTCAATCAAATGTCTCGCTAACAGTGGCGCGTGTGTTGGATTATTAATTAGCTCCCTACAAAATGGTTGAGCTGAATGGGGCTGATCCATGCATGATGTTCGTGAACGGGTGCCATCAGTAGGGACTGATCATCTTATGTGGTTCGGCTTATTTTAATTATTTTATTTTTGAATTGTTTTTTTTTTTCTACCTGTTGTAAGTACTCTGGACGTTTTTAACGTGTTGTGTAGGTACGTCTTTTTACATCGTTATCATAATTATATACGAGTATAATTATAAATTCAACATTAATGATGTAACTAATATTTTTGTAACAATATAATTTTAAATTGTGTTCATGGAGTTTCTTGCCCGTTCTTCTCCATGGGTACCTACTACGCTTTGGGATGAGCAACTAGCTTCATATTTCTAACTGACTGACTTCTTGACAATTCAAAAGTGCCTGTAAATGGTTTAATTGAAATAAATGCTTTGAATTTGAGTATATTATTACGTTTTATTATTGAGAGGGCCTAGACAAATGGCAACCGCTTTCAAAGCGTTTGGTATTTATAACAGGAGTGACGTAAGTTTTTAGGTAGCCTTGGTCTTTCCAATATATTTTGACTTTTCCCTTATGTTTTTGTTTGTCTTTGTTATCACTTATAGAATGTCAATTTTTTTAGACCCCAGGTTTGGTTTTTAGCTCCCAAGTTTTTGTGATGGTCAAGTTGTATCATGCCCGGACTGGTGTAGTAGATAATATGCGAAGTTCTTCTGGTTAAACGGTTCTTACGGGAAGCTCTACGTACTAAGTATTTGTCTACATCAGTAGGGCCATCCACGGCCTCGAGTGACGCGACTTGCGTCAAGCGACACGCGCGCGTGTCTCCTGTTTCCGTCTGTCGCTCCGCAAGAAACGTCGCGGTAGCTCTTGGAACCCCACGTCCTAACCAAAAGCGATCGTCGCGTGAGTACGCGATCGACGCAATCGTTTATACGAGTTTTGACGTACAAACGCGATTTCATTCATCGCGCGACTATGTCTTATTCATATAAAATAGCGCGACTAAGACATAATCATATAAAATAGCGCATCTATTACATATTCATAAAAAGCAGCGCGCCTGTGATTTATTCACATAAAATAGCGTGACTATTATAATAATCATACAAAATACCGCAATTATTACATGTTCATATAAACTAGCGCGACTATGTCATATTCATATAAAATAGCGTGAATATGTAATATTCATATAAAATAGCGCGACGATAGCGTACTCGTGTGACTACCGCTTTTGTTTAGGATACAGCCAACTGCTCTAAACAACTTGTTTCAATGGCTTCGACTGTAGTCTGTATTGCGTTGGTAATTTATTTTTTGTGCCTTTTAAATTTTATCATCGAATGACGAGCCCGATATATTGGTGTTATCATTCTGCTATTCATCAATTTATAAGGCAACTAGCTTCAGCCAGCAACTTCGCCCGCGAGAAATTTCTTGTTTTAACGCCCGTATCGCACTCAATAGTGTAGATTTCTATCAGGGAGATAATTTTGTAATGGGAACACTACTTCCAAAGATTTTCTTTTACAAGAATTTATCAAAACTAAAACCTCTTAATCTAAGTTTAGATAAATACCTCCTTTAAGATCGAATCCTCCTAAGAAAGCAGTATCAATATAAAAGAAAGGCAATCCTTACTTTATTACATCCGACACAATAACGATGCTGCGATCGATTGAGTCTTCATCAAGGACGGACTTCTAGCTCTATAGTGCTTCCACTAGACTAGACTCAATATCTAAGACAATATTCTAGTAGATTGACAATTTAGCTAAGTGATTGTTGTCTTAGGGCTACACTGGTGCCGATTCCCTTGTTCACAAACTAAACTAAATTTAAGTTGAGTGCATCTTTTTCTTTCTATTTCATTATGAAAAGGACAGAAGATAAATATTAGTTTAGTCCTGTCAAATTAGTCAGCACCTGACGTAATTTGATGTAATTTTAGTAGGTAGTCAACTTTTTAATCACGTCTAAACTTGTATGGAGTAGTGTCAGGCGCTGATTAATTTGACAGGACTAAACTAAAATGTATCTTCTGTCCTTTTCTTAATGAAATAGAAAGAAAAAGATGCACTGAACTTAAATTTGGTTTAGTTTGTAAACAAGGGAATCGGCACCAGTGTCAGGGTACGTACACTTGTACACAGTACCAAGGTAAGTCGTTCAAGAGTAGGTCGCCTGTCTCATTGCTTAATATATTCTCTTATCATGTGCCTAGCCCTTTCCCAATTATTTTTAGGGGAGTCGGCTTCCAGTCTAACCAGATGCAGTTGAATACCAATATTTTACGTGGAGTGACTGCCTATCTGACCTGTACAACCCACTTACTGGGTAAGACAATACCGACTTTCAGGCTTCGAAAGTCTTACAACCAATCCACGAATGACAGCCTGGACCAACAGCTTAACGTGCTTTCAGAGGCACGGCAGGGACTCGGTATGTAAATATGGTTACCCATCCACGGACCGACCGCGGCTAACAACGCTTAACATGATCGATTGACCCGTGTGGCTGTTAATACTTAGCCACGAGCCCCTTATATTATATTCTCTCAAAGGCTTCAATATTGTCAATTGAAAAATAAAACTAGTTTTTCGATCCATTAACAATTATCGCAGATCATCATCAATCATCTTCGAACGAGTTTCATAATTAATATTTTTATTAATTACTGTCAGTGGTAAATGCAGATGCAATTAATCGATGATAACGATGTTCAATATATTTGGGTTACTTGTTTTTTTTTACCGTTTCTTTGACTAACCAGCAAGGTTAACTTACGAGAAAGCTACATTCATATTTTCATATAACATTTAACACTTTCAAATACAAATTCTATTACTAAACTTAATTCAAAGTTTGTCTAACTACTTGGATTTGATAAAAACTAAATTCTTTCAAATCAAATCAAATTATTTATTTGCATAATACAGGTAGGTATGTATGAACAGATGTTATAAATCAATATAAAGTACACTGTATCATTACCTATTAAGGTGTGCAAATGTTTATAATTATTATTCATCTTATTAAATTATATTAATCATAATTTAAAAAGAAATATATAGGTCCAAATTAAAATGAAATTATACATATGTCAAATAAAATCAATAAAGCATGTCTCCCTATTTTTATTGTCATACTATTCGATATCAATAAAATACTCTCATTATATAAATCTATCTATATGCTTATCCTGTAAGTACTCCTTGACATTATAATGTTCTATTTCTATTATAATTTCTTCGGTTTAAAGAACGTCATGTCTGTTTCAAAAGCTTTTGATGAAAATGTAAACAAACCTTATGTGTGTGTAAATATACTCTTTATGTCGATTCTGTAACCATCTCACCGTGAAAACTTAGGTGAAGTGAGCGTGAAGTGAGCTGTCAGTGTCGTCCCACTGATGCTAGGGATTGACCAAGCATTACATTTACAATCATAATCAAGATTTTGAACTCACTATCGGCTTAGCACCCTCGTAACCCATGAAAACGATACCCATGACGAATAATTTGGTGGTAAAATAAGATATTGTAAATGACCAAATGTAAAAAGCAGCAATACTTTAAAAAGGTCCTAATCGTTTGAAGTTCAAAAATTTGTTTGGTACGCATTTAAATAGTTTCTGACTGAATTTCTGTTTTGCTATTTTATTTAAAAAAAAACATAAATAGTAATATTAGGACACTGTTTTCTGTACTACGGTAACCGGATGACTTATATACATGTACACACCCAGACACAGGTCAAACAGACATGTTCATGCACACAAATGTTTGACTTGTCCGCGGATCGAACCCGGGACCAGCGGCTCAGAAGGCAGGGTCACTACCAACTGCACCAACCGGTCAGTCAAATACTAGCTTTGAATTAATAACAATAAGTAATCAATAGAATATAATAATAGCATAGAAAATATTATTCAAATCTCGATTATGATTCTAAGTCTAATGCTTGGTCAATCCCTAGCATCAGTGGGATGACACTGACAGCTCTCTCCACGCTCACTTCACCCAAGTTTTGACGGTGAGATATTTACAGAATAGCAATGCTGATCAGCCGAGCTATTTTGTAACAATCTCACCGTGATAACTTAGGTGAAGTGAGCATGAAGTGAGTTGTCGGTAGTGTCAATCCCTAGCACCAGGTGGAATGATAGCTCACTTCACCTACGTTTTCACGGTGAGATTGTTACAGAATCGACAGGCAGGTTAAATTCTCATAAAATCACTTACTAAAGGGAATTCGTTAGACGTTCATCTGAATTTAGAAGGTTTCAATTTTATATCTCACCACTTTTTCCAACAATTTTTGTTTGAATAACATTATTAATTGTAATAAAAAAAAATCGATGGTTCCAAATTTGAATTTCTGGTTTGAGTATTCAAATAATCAAACAAAAGCATTTGTAAGTGACACCACGAATTGGCATACACAGGTACGTTTCCTGATCCATTTGTTTACATTTTCGTCAGTCACTCATTCAAAATCAACCAGTCAATAATTTAAAGCTACCGTTGATGGATGGTTTCGCTTTCCAGCAGATTGACGTAGGCTAAGCCGGGTCTAGACTGAACGACAGGCTAAGTTATTGCTTTTAGCCCCGTCGCGTTGATGAATTGACTGGCACGGCAGCACTTCACAGAGATTACTTTAATGTAGTTAGTTGTCTTTGAAATTGATAAAAGGTTTCGTTTTTTTTTGTAGCTGACTCGTCTATATCTGCATATACATATACCTTATTATAAATTGAAGTCAGTTTTCGTATCTGTCTGTGACCGCGTTGTGCTTCTAAACTACGCAACAGTTTTTGGCGCGGTTTTTAATAGCATTTAAGTTTAGAGAATTTATTCCGGAATGAAAAACCCGGCAAGTGCGAATCGGACTAGCACACGAAGGGTTCCGTACCAGAAGACAAAAGACGCCGAACACGTTTCTGACACGGAGACTCCATTTACATTTTAGCTTTATTTTATTTGTATTATTTACTGTTGTTATAGCGGCAATAGAAATACACACTCTGTGAAATTTTCAACTGTCTACCTATTACAGTTCAAGCAATACAGCCTGCTGACAGACAGACGGAAGGACGGACGGACGGCGAAGGCTTAGTAATAAGGTTACGTTGGCATCTTTTGGATACAGAACCCTAAAAGAAATCTCGGTCGTAGTCATGGTTTGTTAACTCGTAAAAACCGTCCGAAGTAGCGGGTCACTAGTCAAAGTATAAATGCAAATCTAAGAAGCACCCGGGGCATTACTATTAAATCGGGGGGGACCCGGGGTATTAATATTAAATGGGGGGCATTCGGGGACTCACTATTAAATGGAGGGCACCCGGGGTATTATTATTGAATGGGGGGCAACCGGGGTAGTACTGTTATTTAAGTAGACATTTGCGAAAACCGTGTGATTTGCCATACCTTATAAAAACATGTTCGATATGGAGGATGCGCTAAGGAACCCCGTGAAATTCATGACATAGATCTTTAATAGAGCAATCTGAACTTGTGACGGCATCTACATCGCCACATGCGAACCACGCATCACACTGACGTCACGCAAATTCCTGCATCGCGCAATCAGAGTTTACCGCGCAACTAGCATATATACAACGCTCCGACATCAATCGCCAGGCAGTAACCCACCAGACATCACTCGTCCGGTCGAAGTATCCTCCCTTTCGAGGATGAGGATCTTTTCACCCTGTTCCTCATACTCTTAGTAGGCTCCAGGTTATTTGAAAACTCATTATCCTATAGACCTGTCATTGGTAAGTTGATAAATATATCAATTAGAATAGTAATATCATTCAGTGAATCAAGTTGACATTAATACATATTTGACAGCAAATTAAATGCTATGGCAAAGTATGTTTAATAACCATTAAACTAGTTAACATGGACTTGTTTATTCAACATGGTGGCTTCTTGCCAAGAGTCACATAATACAAACATTATTCATAGTAATGTTAACTTTGTTATGTATCCGCTTTCAACGATACATATTTAGGTTTCAAGTTCCTTCATGACACACATAATTGATATTTGAGGTCATCGGAAAACTTAAGACTAGAGATGCCTGCACGCCACCAGTTTTTATGACAAGTCTTTTAAAGTTCAAGCAGTACGGTTATGCAATGCTTTGCCCATGTCGATAAGGCGTACTCAATCTTTGTCCACTTTTAAAATTCTGGTTAAAAACACTTCCTCTCTTCTTAAACATCAACATTACAATATGGTTTCCTTGCTCTTGTTTCATATTTGTTGTTGTATATATATTTCATAGAATATATTATATGTAGATACGTATATGTTTTATGTATGTATGTATTTATTGTATATGTTATTGGTACACCACTGACTACCTGCAGTATTGTCTTTCCTTATCCCTTTTATCCATCCGAAGGCTGTCTGTAAAAGATCGCTTTTAGCGTTAAGACCGCCCATTGTGTTACCCTATGTAAAATTGCTACATTTATATCTGTAATTTGTTGGTGTACATAATAAAGAGTGTTCTATTCTATTCAATTTATTATAATGTTCAATAATAGAAAAATAATAAAAGAAAAGTAATTATTGGGACTCGCACAGGAAGAACGTTGACTAAATATTAGGGTTAAAGTATGAAATTGCCGATTTGTACTGAAAAATTGAAATTGTTTTTTTTTTTTTTATTTAACATATTTATTTAATCAAAATAATTACCATTATTATCTTTACATTGCTGCCATCTAATAGGAAGGTCATTTATGCCTTTGCGATAGAACTCTCGTGATCTAGATTCGACAAACTGTGTGAAAGCATTTTGTACTGCCTCCTGAGAAGAAAACTTTTTATCACGTAGAAAATGGTCCAAATCACGAAAAAAATGGTAGTCCGTTGGAGCAAGGTCTGGCGAATACGGAGGGTGACGAATGGTTTCTAATTGCGGTTCCTGTAGAGTTAAAACGGTTTCTCTCGCTGTATGAGGTCTCGCGTTATCATGGAGCAATAATGGTGAAGATCGATTCATGAATCGGGTCTGTTTCACTGCTAGTTTTGCTATCATTGTTCGGAGTTCGGCACAGTAGACATCTGCCGTTATTGCTTGACCAGATTGGAGAAAGCTATAGTGAATAACACCATGCTGAGACCACCAAACACTTACCATTACCTTTTTATTGGTAAGCTTTGCTTTAGGACACTGTTGCGGCGTTTGACCTGGGGTCAGCCATTGCATTTTTCGCTTACGGTTATCGTAAGGAACCCACTTTTCATCACATGTCACATTTCGATCCAATATTCCTTCATTTCTGTATCGATTCAACAAGGCAACACAAGTTTCAACACGCGTTTCTTTCTGCAGATCAGTCAAATCATGAGGCACCCATTTCTCATATTTTTTTTATTTTATTGATTTGACGCAAATGAGTCAATATTGTTGGTAAGGTAACGTTAAACCATGCCGCTAATTCCTGGGTAGTTTGGCTCGGATCGGCTTCCACCATCTCTTTCAACTCATTGTTATTCACCTGTGTGGGCGGTCTTCCACGTGGTTCGTTCTTCAAATCAAAGTTTCCATCACGAAAGCGTTTAAACCAAAATCGCACGGTGCGTTCATTAGCAGTCCCCTCTCCAAACGCAACATTGATATTGCGAGCTGTTTCTGCCGCGTTAGTTCTGCGTCGGAACTCGTATTAAAAAATAACTCGAATTTTCGAAGTATCCATCTTTCTTGTCTTAGGGCTGATTTTTCAATCGTCAGATATCTTTTATCTGAGGAATAAATGTTGTGATTTGACAGCTTTTGTATGGAAAATATGTCAAATTATTCTTCAGATAAAAGTTATCTGACTATTGAAAAATCAGCCATTATAAAAATAAAAAAAAAAAACTAAAAGTCGATAATAATCGAAAGTTGCACATTTTTTAAAAGAAGAACTTCATAGGTACCATGTGAAAAAAGTTTCATAGATAGTTTCTTATGATATAAGCGGTTCACTGTTGATATAAATTTCACGCCTCCTACGATTTTATTTTAATAGTTTTAGTCAGGTTATGACTAAAACTAAAATATGACGTCGAAAAATTTCCCCTCCGCATCGCTGTCAACTGGTTATGTATCCAAGAGACTGGCGGCATTGCCACGTTGTATGGCAATACTTAGCCTCTGACCAAGGTAAAAACCAGCCATTGGGTCACGGGAAATGTCAACCAGCCGTTTGGAGATTTCGTTAAACCATGAGCACTCGGAAATGTTGATTAAAAATAAACTCTTCCAAATAGTATATTACATAAGAAGAAAGAAGACTACTAAATAACTGAGGGGCAATTCCCGTATTTTTAAGACCGTTCGCATTCTAATCTGTCTCAATCTGTCAAAATTACAATCAATTTACATCGTAGACAGAGAATGCTATAGACAAATTGATGTGTTTTGTCGCATTCACACAAGAAAAAGAGCAAGTTACGCCGATGTCGTGTAAAGAAATGAGGCAGAACGATGAGATTTTTTGTTTCACGGCGCGTGCCACGATTTTGACGATTTTAGCATAGTACTTTCCTAAACAAAGTTTGACAGATAGTTATCGTCTTCTTGTAAAATTCAGTTTTATGTGCTTTATGTTTAGTAATTTATGTTATTTTATGTTGTGAACAATTTAGCCTTAATATTTCAACCATTAAATAAAAAACATGGTGCGGTGTAGCGATCTAAGGTGTAAAAGTGATAGGTGGAACGAAAATGCCAGACTTGTCCTTTCATTCGTAAGTATAGCACTTTTTATCAGTAAATAGGCTATCAATAACATGTTACTGTGTTCATACATTGTGAATAATGTACCCTAGACGTAAATTCATCTATAAAAAGCACAAAATTAACATTATTAAATTCTAACCTAAGGATTTTGGTGTTGCCAATTTTCCATAAATTATTGCCCACTTTTATGGGAAATATGTATTCTGTAGTATGTATCCTAATCCTAACTAATATTATATGTAAATACGAAATTGAGTTTATTTGTTGGTTTGTTTGTTACACTTTCCCACTAAAACGGTTTAACGGATTTGGATGAAATTTGGCACATCGGTAAATTACTTCGGTTAGGACATAGGATACTTTTTATCGCAATATTCTCACGGAACCGAGACACATGCGGGTAAAAGCGCGGGGCGCAGCTAGTTAATTGTATACCTGAAAGATTAATGGCTAATTGCAGTTTTCCTGAATATGATAATTTACGTCGGAATTGGATCGTAGCTACAGGACGAACAGATTGGACACCAAAACCGTCATCAAAAATTTGCAGCAGCCATTTTAATAAAAAAAATGTTAAATAAAAAGAAGAAACTAACACTGCTATTACCGAATACAGTACCTATTCTGACAACATATTAAGTTTCGATACAGGTTTTATATGTTTTTTATAATTATGTTCAGTGTTTTTAAAACTGTTATATATTTACAATTATCTGTTGCGAACTATTATTTTGTACATTTTATGTGCAATAAATGACTGAGACAGGCTTATCTTAAACTCTGAACGCGATTCAAAATATCGATCAAGAATTTAAAATATCTTTTCCCGTAAACAACATCTTCATACATCTATTTTGTATTAACGTCTTAAAGATAATAATTTTTTTTAGGAATCAAAGGCCTGTATTCCATCATCTTCCTCCATCAGTTTACATGAAGAAACGAATATGGAAATTGAAAATAATTTAAGCATTCTTGTAAGTACAGTATATTATAATAATTTCTAAGTACAAGTATTTGTACTTATAAATTACTATAATATACTTATTGAAATACGTTATTGACGGACAATTTAGGACAATAACGTGTAAAATCAATAAAAGCTAATTAAAAATAAACTTGTTGTATTATTTACTCACAAAGCCAGATACTACTATCATCTAAGAAAATGTAGGTATTTAGAATCACATCATCATCATCCATCGTCACTCTCTCCTGCTTTTAAGGGGTTGAGGGAGCATGCGTAGTTCATGCAAACGTAATAAGTACCAAAATAATTTGTAAATCAAACATATTCCTATATCTAGGAATCTGTAGTGTATTTATTCCGATTGTATTACAGAATATCTAGGTTCCAAAATATGTATTTTGAACGGACACTGATTTAAAGACGATTTATGAGAAAAAATATTTTTCTATAGACATTTCAAATTGTGGGGTAAATTTTTCCTCACACGGTAACCCTAAATGTGTGACGTATTTTTGTTTTGTCTCTTTCTGCGACACGCTTTGCAGGCGTCTATAGCATTCTCTGTCTACGATTTACATACATTTTTGACAGGTTTTTGACATTGATTGTCGCTGAGATGAGATTGCGACATTTGCGACTTGAATTTGAACGTTTTTTAAGTACGAGAATTGGCCTACTGATTGTGTACAGTCGTATCGCATGACTACGTATAACTTTAGTTTTTCTTGTAATAATTCTTCGAATAAAATACCAATAGTCCATGCGCTCAATATAACCAAGATAATGACTGACCAGTTGGCGCAATTGGTAGCGACCCTGCCTTCTGAGCCGCTGGTCGCGGGTTCGATCCCCGGACAAGTCAAACATTTGTGTGCATGAACATGTCTGTTTGACCTGTGTCTGGGTGTGTATATATATATAAGTATGTATATCAGTCATCAGGTTACCGTAGTGGTTCCCTATCCATTTGCATAAAATTTTAAGACCTAATATAACTTAGCATAATTTTGTTTGGCATAATTATATTTTCGCATATTATAATTACGCATAACAGCTTACGCATAATTATTTTAAGCATAATTTCTCTAACCATAATAATGATTGAGCATAATATGCTAAAGCATAAATTTACTAACCATAAAGTTCTAAAGCATAACTTTATTAAGCATAACAATAATAATAAGGCTTAGTCGACGGAGCCCCGCTTCGCGGGGCCCCTATTTCTGTCTGCAGGGTTTAAAGGAACCTAACACGAAGGGGATGACGGGGCCTCGTTCGCTCGCTCCGCTCGCTCACTTGAGCCCCCGTCATCCCCTTCGAACCTAACCTGTCCGAGTCGGGGTGCCCCAATTCCCGAGCTCGCTTCGCTCGCTCTTGCATCCTAAGTTCTAATGAGAATCACACATCTCGATTTAGTAAAAAGGCAATGGCCTTATTACTAAATCGAGATGTGTTAGACCTTGGGGCAAAAATAAAAATACATACTTAAGTTACATAATGTTATGTATACGTAAAAATAACTCGAGATGTGTTAGACCTTGGGGCAAAATTAGAAATACATAATTAAGTTACATAATGTTATGTAGGTATACGTAAAAATAACTCAAATGTGTTTCCGTTATTTCTATTAATTGTATGCCTAAATATTATTATGCTAATAATCATTAGGCCTAGTAACGTTATGCGAATCAAATTTATGCCAAAACAAATAAGTCTTTAAGATGATTATGCCAACATAAAATGTATGCCTAAAAAAATTATGCCGAAGTATTATTATGCCAAAACAAATTGTGCCAAAATCGTTATGCCGAAGTATATTAGGACAAAGAACATTATGCGAAAAGAAGGGATCCCTACCGTAGTACAGGCTCTGCCTAGTTCGGGACCTGAAGACCTTATGTGGATGTTGTGTCAAAAAAAAAAAAAAAATTTAAATAAAACCTTCTAGAATAAACAAAAATACAACGAGCACGAAAATATCCTTTGCGTAAAGTATTAATTAAACGCAGTATTAATATCAGAGCCTATAAAGTATTTAACTCAAGTTGACTTATATGATTTTCCAGCTAATTGGAACAAGACTGTCTACTGCACCTGCTCGCTGATTGCGATGAACGATTGAAGAGCGATGTTTTAAATCTTGTAATTCGTTAACTAATTTGTATGCAAAGCTCCTTGGTGTTTTAGTATTACCCACAGAACAGATAAAACAGGTTAGAAAGGAAATAGTTCCTGATTTGTATTAGAACGCGTGTCGCCGCTTGCTTCCCACTCCTTAACTCCACTACAAGCAAGAGACCAATACGTACGCGTATTACACACACAAATAAACCACACGCACTTAGATAGTGAGTTTGCTATTGGTTGTCACACTAATACAAACACTGCGTTTGACGTACACTCACTCACGCGAAAAAGGTAATTTATTTCTCACGCATGTTACGGCGACCAAAAGGTCGATTACTTATATCGATAAAATTACTGTAATTTATAAGTTAGCAATTTTTCTCTATATTTCCGGGAAGGGGGGGACAATTAGTGTGGACTTCCTAAATGCATATAAATAATTCAAACTCAAAGCATTTATTTCAAATAAACCAACTACAGGCATTTTTGAATTGTCAAGGGTTCGGCCAGTCAGAAAGATGAAGCTAGTTGCCCATTCCAAAGCGTAGTAGGTACCTATGGAGAAGAACGGGCAAGAAACTCCATGGACACTCTTTTAAATCGAAATATTGTTACAAAAAAGTGGTTACATCATTCATGTTGAAATAATATATGTGAGAACGATGTAAAAAGACGTGCACGTTAAAAGTGTCCGTAATAAAAAGATAAAAACCATTCAGCAATTCAAATAAGCCGTGGCAGCTAAGAAATTACCTGTGCCACATTCAAGTCAATGAAAGACGAACCCAGTAAGTTTTATAGTAGGTACATAGTGCTCACACGTGCTATGCAATTATACAATACTAAGAGATTGAATTTATACAATGCAAAGATAGATTGTACAACCTTCATCAGCTCACAATATTTTCGAATGCTAATCGATTCGTTTAGGCGCTCTTGTAGAGCAGGACCAGCGCTGAGCCAAGCATTTTTGTCAGCGATATAATCCCCCAACTTTTAATATGCTTGGCTGTATAGTGTGCGTTTTAGACAAGATTTAAATTTCGTTTCATTCAGTTGGAATATGTGGGGAGGTATTTTATTGTAACATTTTAAACAGTACCCCATGAAGGATGAATCTACATACTTTAGCCAGTCTGAAACCTGGTTGAACTAATTGGTCCCTATTTCTAGTCCTTTAATTGTGTCTTTCACCTCTTTTACTGAAAATTTAAATTTTTCCTTAATACTGTCAAATTAAGGGGGAACATCTAACATAGCCGCGAAATTCAAATTTTCTTTAGTTTTTTGCTAATTTCAGCTCTGTTTTATGTCAGCATATATATATATATATATATACATATATACACAGTATACATATAGCTCATGGGAAGCGTGCGGTGACAATGACGCGAGTTTCACGCTTTTTGTTCACCCAAAAAGTACACATATATACATAGTATACATATAGCTCATGGAAAGCGTTCGGTGACGATGACGCGAGTTCCATGATTTTGTTCACCAAAAAAGTGCTCAACGCGCCTAAAGAAGTTTTCACTTAAAAAATACTAGAATATTTTAAAATTGAACAATAATTTAAACTCAATTTAAATGCTGATTTTATTATTGTCCCTGAAATAATACGAATTTATTAAGTAACATGCGCTTTGCTTTCTTTTAAATTCGATTTTTTCAAAATAAAGTGCAATCTTAAATTAATATATTTTCCAATAATAGCCTTAGTTAGGTCTGTAGCATGGTTTGCAGTAGGATATAATTCAACGTGATGATTACTAATGTTGCTAAATAATTCAGTTCCGACGAAGCTGCGCAAAATCTTTGCTGTCTACATATGTTTGTTAATATTCCGGAGATTGAAAACCTACTCAGAAACTAAATTAAAAACGCACTATAAACAATAATTGGTGATAGTAAACAAAGTTATTTTAATTATAACATTACTGATAATAATCAGCTGTATCAAACACACATACTTAATATCGACATTATTTACAACTTGGTACAACACTATCGATAAGCATGGATTTCGCCGAATTTCAGCTTTGGCTAGGCGTACGCGACGTTCGCAGGGAACGCAATACATTGCGCGATCACTGATCTAGTACAAGATGCTACCCATGCATTGCAAGCAATGTATAATTTTGCAACTACTGTTGCGATTGTATCGTTTTTATCTACAAACTACATAATACTATAGTAATAATTACAAATATCACTTGTATTTTAAGGTTTTTGGACTTACCGGTGAAAAGAAATCCCTTCCCGGGCTACACTACACACCTGTCTTCTTTTCCGACAGGTTATAATAGCGCAAGACGGCATAATTCTTTGTTTTTCACGGAGCGTCGTACGTTGTCACAATATGAGCGCGACTGTTAGCCCGTGAAACAAATTTCGGTTGACTTTTGAGCGTTTGCTCATAAGTGCGGCGTGCCTGCCCCGCCCACAAGGCCCTTCTAACCTCTTTTATCTGTTCTGTGGTATTACCGATCTGTTCTGGAATTAGGTTATATTGAGTCGTTTTTTTTTTCATTTTGTTCTATCACCGTTTCTTTTCAAGTTCACTGTCAGTCACCACGTTTCCGAATTGATAATTTGAGGTTAATAACTCGCCAGTTAGGCTTTTATCTTGTAATGCTAAAGTACAGTTTTAGCAATACTTAAGATAAAAGCCTGTGAAATTTATTTGCAAAAAACGTAATAAATGTTGAATTTCGCAGGCTACATTGAACATTGAAGGAACCACCTTGTATTGTAGGAATACTTGTATTGTTGTATTGTTATAAAGTATACCTACTGCACTTGAAATTCTCAATTCAGAAACCGGGTGTTTAACAAATGTAATATAATAAGGCAGATTTCGGTTCAGTACTCCACGTTGATTCGCCACATACGAACTTTGCAACATCCTGACGTCACGCAAAATCCTGCATCGCGCAAGCAGAGTTTACCGCGCAACTAGCATATATACAACGTCCCGACATCCATCGTAGGGCAGCTGCCCACCAGACACGACACCCGTCTGGTCAGAGGATCCTGCTTTTTCTATGGAGGATGAGTGGACTTTACACCCTGTTCCTCATACTCTATATATGTAACAATTTAGGGATCGCGAGAATATTAGCTCTTATCGAGTCTCGGGAAACATTCCTAGTAAAAAATATAAAAATTCATTGTTAAGCAAATCGTCCACAAACTTAAATTGTGCGTATATTTAAATCACAACTGTCATTCTAGTAGTATGACTTTACACACCTATACAAAGATCTCCAAGTGAGTTCTAATATCATAGCTACTTTAAAAAATGAGTCTGATATAATTTAAAGCGCATTTATAAATAAATTTGGTCACATTTCATCCCTCTCTAACTGTTTTAAAAAAAGGTTAGACAGTAGTCTGAATAGAAATCTAAGGACTAACTTCTCTGTAAGAAGTCCCTGTTACCAGCCAGTGAAAGAAATCCACGTATCTATTCTATAAAATCTCACCATGAAAACTTAGGTAAAGTTAACTTGAAGTGAGCTGCCATTGCACTTGATGCCAGGGATTCTTTTTTTTATTATTATTTAAAAACGTTGTCCTACACTAGTAATTTATCCTGTACCGTGGGTGCGTTTACAAACATTTAAACTCACATACACAAACAGCCAGACCCGGAACAACTACTTGCAGGTCATACAAATATTTGTTCCGTGCGGGAATCGAACCCGCGACTCGAAGCGCAGCAGTCAATCACTTAACCACTGCGACAACCGTGCCGTCAAAATTGACACTATTGACATCTCACTTTAAGCTCATCATCATCTCTCTTTCATCTAAGTTTTTGCGGTGAATTTTAACAGAATAAATTGGCTCATCATGGACTTTTGATGACTATTCAAAACTATTGTGGCAAGCCGTCTATACCAAGTACCTACTCAGTTTTTTTTGTGTATTTTATTTAAGATGGATTTGCTCTTGACTCTAGTCTAGGTCAGTGGTGACAGAAACAGAGTCGACGATGGAGTGAGCTTACCCAGAAGAAGCCTGTGCACTCTCACTTTGAAGAGATTAGGGTTGTATGCGTTCGGAAACACAGACGCAGGTAGATAGTTCCACTCTTTTGCTGTGCGCATAACAAAAGACATTTGGAAACGCTTAGTGCTATTTGGTGGAATAGCAACTAGGTAAGGATGGTAACTTACAGTGCGTCTAGATGACCGATGGAAGAAGGGGGCCGGTGGAATGAGGTCGTGGAGTTCTCGGGCACACTTTCCGAAGTACAATCTGTAGAAGACCGACAAGCAGGTGACCTTACGCCGATAAAGTAAAAGATGGCGTTATTGAACAGAGGGGCGATTCCCCGTATTTTTAAGACCGTTCGCATTCTAATCTCAGTCTCAATCTGTCAAAATTACAATCAATTTACATACATTTTTGACAGGTTTTTGACACTGATTGTCGCTGAGATGAGATTGCGACTTGAATTTGAACGTTTTTGCGATTCCCGTATTTTTAAGACCGTTCGCATTCAAAATCAAAAGTCATTTATTCAAATTAGGCTGAGAATCAGCACTTTTTGAACGTCAAAATCACATAAGACAGTCCCCCCAAAACGCCCACCCTTCACCACTTCCTAGTGCTTTAGCTGGGAAGAAGAAGTGGCGGAACAAACTCCCCAGTAGCACTGCTGTCTGTTCAGTTAGAAGACCTGGATTCTATACATATAGTAATAAGTAATTAACATTACGAAACACAAAAATATTAAAATTATTTGCCATATGTCAGCTAGCACACGCCAATATTTAAAACGATACTCAAGCAGAAATAAATAATAAAAACAAAAACGCAAACAGAACTTAATACATAATAAAAAGCCTCCTGGCATAAAGGGCGTGCCCGCTTACATATGCAATGCTGCATTATGTTTTTAAATGTATATAGCTGTAACTTGTAGCCACAAATGATAAACTAGGACCTTCGAAGTAAAATAAAGAAACATTAATTTCTAATAACAATAACAAAACCATAGTCAGCAAGCTGACCTGTCACCACAAGCAGCACCCGTTCACGAGCATAACGCAAAGATCAGCCATTACCCCCCTCGCGATATTTGAGGGAAGGAGGCAACCCGACCCCCGACGCTACCGCAAGCATTGACATCTAAGGGAGCATGACGAACTTGCTGCCGGTTGCTCAAAAGAATAATATGATGAACTGTCGAGGTCGCTAGCTAACCATATATTGCAATACTTACAACTCATTAAAAAACATTGAAATGAGTAGATTATGTCAATAATAAATAAAAATTAAATTAAACTAAGGTGACTAATAAATATAGTCAAATAAAATAAACAATTATATGAACTCGTATAACTTGTCAGTAGGTAAGCTAATTTTGGAGAAAGAACATAAACATTGTCTTGAGTTAATCACAGCGACCAACTATTTTTATCGTTTAAGTAATCGTTGATTGAATAGTATGCCTTTGAATAAAGGTTGGATTTTACTTTAGCTTTAAACGCATTAAAAGGCAATTCTAACAAAGAAGAGGGAAGCTTGTTATAAAAGTTTATACCAAGCCCAACAAATGAGTTATGGACCTTATGAAGCCGGTGAAAGGGAGCACGTAGTTTCTCCTTGTTTCTAGTGTTAATATTATGAATATCACTGTTTTTTGTGTATAAGTGTATATTTTGCCTAATATATAAGATGTTGGCGAAGATGAATTGTGAGGCCACTGTGAGAATACCAATCTCTTTAAAAAAATCTCTCAGAGTAACTCTAGCACCTAGCTGGTAAATTGCTCGTACAGCTCGTTTTTGAAGAACAAATATATTTTGAATATCAGCGGCTTTGCCCCACAGCAGAATGCCGTAGGACATGACGCTATGAAAATAACTGAAATAGACTAGCCGAGCTGTATCAACGTCAGTGTATTGTCTTACTTTCCTGACGGCATAGGCGGCCGAACTGAGCCTTCCCGCTAGGCATGATATATGTGATCCCCACTGAAGCTTGGCATCAACTGTTATGCCCAGAAATACTGCCGAGTCTACAGTTTCAAGTACTTCTTTATCTAAGACGATGTTGGGTCCTAGATTTCTAACATTCGGTAAGGCGAACTTTACACATTTCGTTTTCTTGGCATTGAGAACTAGGTTATTTGTGGTAAACCAATCTGTAACCATTGATAGTGCACTGTTAACGTCGTCAAAATTTTGTCTATTCCTGTCTACTTTAAAGATAAGAGAGGTATCATCAGCAAATAGTACAACGTCACAGATGCCCTTTAAATAGAATGGTAAGTCATTTATATACACCAAGAATAAAAATGGGCCCAGTATAGAGCCTTGACGTACACCTAACTGGACTGGTAGCCCGGAAGATTTCACACCATTAACATCTACACATTGGTGCCTATTATGTAAATATGAATTTAATACGTTAAGAGCTTCGTTTTGAATACCGTAATGAATTAGTTTACGCAAAAGTGTGTCATGGTGCACGCAATCAAAGGCTTTGGAGAGATCACAGAAAACTCCAATAGCATTTTGCGAGCTCTCCCATGCGCTAAATATGTGTTTCAGCAGAGCGACACCCGCATCTGTAGTCGAACGACCTTTTGTAAAGCCATATTGTTCATCATGAAGGAGGCTATTTAAATTAAAATGTCTTAGCAACTGCTTGAGTATTAATTTTTCAAATATTTACCATATATGTATTCTAATCTCAGTCTCAATCTGTCAAAATTACAATCAATTTACATACATTTTTGACAGGTTTTTGACATTGATTGTCGCTGAGATGAGATTGCGACTTGAATTTGAACGTTTTTTAAGTACGAGAATTATTAGCCTACAGATCGTATTATTCTCGTCCACACACATCAATGCATTGTAATTGAATGAAGGAGAGGTCGATGTTTGAGAGGATAAGTTAATATGCCACGCCGGAGGCTAAATAACGACATACATGGAGTTTTGTGAATACATCCCCAGAGTGGGAGGCAACATACTTATGGTGTAATGAGATCCGAGTTTGTTATGGAATAACAGTGTTACTGACACTTGCGATGGAAATCAACATTCTGTCAAATTACATGTGAGAGATTTCGTATTTATTCTGCAGAAGTTATTTGACGATTGATAAATTGGCCTTTAAACTGTGCCATAAAATCTGTGCTTTATAGGTAAAGTATTACTACAATAAATTGCTCCCTAAAACACACACTATTTACCACTTTCTTGTGATTAGCTGGTAGTAAAGTTACATTAAAGGATTTTGTTAAATATGAAATATCGTTGTGGCATCCTCCTGTTTGAAAATTACACATCACCAAACAGTCCGAAACGTAGTGTTTACAGCGGGTCTACCCTTTATAGCAGACCTTTATATGTCATAATATTATTTTGCATAACAGCGAATAGCATAAACTTCATTTCGCAGAAAATCATTTGGGGCACACTCATATTATTATACACTATCAAGTCGCGCTTGCCATTTATGTGTACCTCTAGTCTAATAATATCAAATATTTACCTAATCTTATATAAAAAAATAAATCTATTCTAATTTAATTTAACTTAATTTAATAATTTTTCATTTAATTTAATCAATTTTAATTTAATTTAAGTGATGAGGCGCTTAGACTTAAGTTTGTGATGTTCAAATTTATAAAGTAAGAGTGTACTCATTGTTGGAAAGCCAATTCCTTTATATATAAAAATCAATGCCACTTTTCGTTGTAATTTTATTACTCAAGAACGGGTGGACCGATTTTGCTAATTCTTTTTTTAGAGTATTCCTTGAAGTACGAGGATGGTTCATACAGAGAGGAAAATTTAAAAAAAAATGTTAGGCGGTACGAAGTTCGCGGGGTCAGCTAGTAATAAATAAATATAGCATACATTCAATACTCATAATTTTGTAAGTCAGAATCATCTTTATGCATACATTTAACACTTTCGATTCGTTCAAACAACATATAGACGCTTTAAAAAATAAAATTCGCAAGTTGATATTTTGTTTTAAAATGTTACTGTATATTGCTGACCCAAAAATAGTTAGACAAGTTCACTTTGCTCTATGTCAATCGATATTAACTTACTGTATTACCACATGGGGTGGAGCTGGTAAAACAATATTACTAACCATCGAGAGAGCTCAGAGGGCGATACTCAAAGTGTCTACTTTCCGCCCTTTCCTTTTTCCTACTAACCTCCTATACAAATCTTGTGAAGTACAGCTATTTATAATGGGCATTGTATTAAAACAACACGCAGCTCTGCCGTTCAGCACTGAATATCCTAACAAAAGGCGTAAAGATATAGACTGTCCACAAATTACAACAAAACATGCTTTTATATCTAAAATTTACCTGTTCCTCGGTCCTCTCCTCTGTAATAGGCTAAACGCGAAAGCAAACATTTATTCCTTGAACTACTTACACAAATTGTAAGAGAATTCTGAAGGATGCTCTCCAAAGTATGTCTCACGAAGATGCAGAGAATTTAATAAACGTGTTAAAGTAAATATGTGTACAAATTTCATTTAAGTTAATTATTTATCAAATTTAGAAACTAAGAGTAGTTTATACTCTGCATAATATAATTATTTGTCTATTGTCAACTTTTGACTATTTATTAATTTTATAAGACTATTATAAGCTCATCTCGCCTGAAACGCATGATTACCTAGTTCATTCACGTAAATCTTAGGTAAATAATTTACATTTAAGCAAAACTGTACTTATTTTTATGCTCTGTAATTTTCTAAATAAAATGTATTATTATTATTATTTATTATTACACTCTAGGGGTAGGGCAGACTAGACTACGTGGAGTCGGTTTTGCAGCGACTCGTTTCTGTCACTTACTTTTATAGCACAACCTAATAACTTTTTAAGACAATATTTTAATTTTAATTAAGGTTAAAAATGCCTGCAGCATATTTTATAGAAATGGCACTATGCCTAATAAACTTATTCCAAATGAAATTTTGCCATCTTAACAGTATGCCAAGTGAAACTGTACCAAATAATCGTTGCTCTAAATAAAACTTATGCTAAACGAAATTTTGCGGAATGGTAACTTTGTCAAAGGTAATTCTTTCATTCAATCTTAAAAGTATGTCATTGTAAATTAGGACATATAAACATTCGGCCCAACAATAATTAGGTACATTAAATAATTTTTATGCCTTAAAAATATTCGTATAAAGAATATTATGCAAAGAGTGTTATTCCCAATGATTTTCGAAGCATCAAGGTCCTGCCAGATATAGGGAACCCGTTTACAGCAATGGATATGTATGTTATAAAAGCGAAAGTAACTTTGTCTGTCTGTTAGCTTTTCACTCCTACACGACTGAACGGACATGAGATACTTAATAACCCGATAGTGCGTTCCTTTTCCGACCTCTAGTCGATACCTACGCGCTGGCACCCCCCCGGCCCAATCCAAATCAGATAAGTAAGTAGTGATAACAGAAATATTCTTATAAAAAAAAAGAAAAGAAAAATCGTTTATTTGGTGGGAAATACAAATTTTTCCTTCTTTTTTACTTCTGCCAAACTGCAAAGCAGTTTGTTGGCAGATGTAGCTCCTATATGCAGTCTTTTAAATAATACTTTTTCATCACTTATAAAAATACATTTACCACTAAACAATACCTACAGCTAAACACATTTTACAGCAGCACAAAGGCTGACTAATAACATACCGCTCATAATATTTTAAACTGCGTAATAGCAATCCTAATTCGCATCGGCGAAGCCGCAGACATAAGCTAGTATGACACAACTTCAATCTATACTTCTCTACTTATGAGGCTTTGAAAAAAGGTATTAAAAATAAACTTCCACATTTTATTCTTAAATTACCCTATTGTGGTAATGATCATGTATTACGATGTCCTTCCAGGTGTCTGTAAACCTATTATGGTGAAAAGGAATACTTGAATCTTCCTGTAGTTACGTGGACACTGCAAGACTTACCTCTTTTCACCCGAGTGCACGACAGCAAGGACAGTTAGGTTTTTCACGTGTATTTTTGTATGGGATTCTTACCCTCGAAGCATCCTAAAGGCTGATTGTATTTGGATACATGATGTGTCCATTGACTCGTCTACGTCGTGCGAACTTATCCTGAACGTTTTTGTCTTAGGCGGGTTTTTGCTTTTTTGTTTTATTTTTATATCTTTAATGGATAACTAATTTAGCGGTGCTTTGTAGTTGTGCGAATATCAAAATAATTAGCTCAATAAACCAGCATTAACACAACTTAAATTATTAATACAACGATAAATACATAAATATTTGACGTATTAATTTCCCTGATCAAAATGATCCATTGTCTACCGTGACCTGATCAACAAATGAGAGCAGGGTCGACAGCAGGTTACAAAACAGCTGAACTTGAACAAACAAAAAGAACTTTTGCGCAAAACCAGCTCAAACTAGTCAGATCCAGTTCATTCCAGTTTGAAGCGGTTCGGACTGGCCTCGTTGCAGTTATATCTAGTTGAGTGCAGTTTTGTTAGTTCCAACACGTATAATAACATCCAGAAGCTCAATTCTGTATTTGAAGAAGAAATATCTCCTGAAGCAGGTTATGGCGTTTTTCAGTAAGAGGTTTTTAATTACCTACGAGACCGTGCTATGAGAGAAGCGATTTTTTTAAATAGCAGATGGTCCAAATCTCATTTTATTCTTTTTATAGGAATATGGGTAGCATCATTCACTCATACCGTGATTATAATGTGAGCAAATAATCACGTCTAGTGTATCTGTACGAAGTGGATTCTTGCAAATTTCCTGTGCCATGGTTCACATTTCAACTGCGTTGTGTGACTTTGGCAGGTGGCAAATTGGAGGAATAATATTTATTTTATATCGCGTTTATTATGCAGGGGTACACTACATAAATACGAAAAAATTTAATCCGTCAGTCACAAATACGAATTTCAAAATACCGATTTTCATAATTCCGGCGGCGAGACAGGTGGCGCGGGCCCTCGTCTATTCTGTGTCGAGCTGCGAGTTGGTGAGCTTGTGTTCGAATGCATGTCTCCGCGCGACCGCGCAAGCACGACAGTTATTTCGGGAACACCCAAATACTCCGAAATATTTTATCCCGATTTTCGATGTTCCGATTTTCAAAAGTCCGAATTTCATAATATCTAGGAATTATAATGTCTATTATTAAAAATCACGAAATTTATTTTACCGAAAGTCGTAAATGCGTTTTGTTTGTTTTCTGATTTTCACACGTTCGATGAATCCAATGCTCGATGGATTCTCGGTCCGAAAATCGACATGCCGATTTCCAATACTTCGAATAAACTGCTAAAATTAGTATTTTGATTCAATTAGTATAATATTCAGTTACGCAAATAAATTCAAAATCGTTAAGTAACGTTTAATGTACGTAATTTAAAAACGTCTACTTTGTTATTCATATTATTTTTTGTGTTTTCTTCTGTGTGTGTGTCCTCACGGTTACCGCACTCCACAGTCTGTGTGCTGCCGGACGCAAACACCTGCCCTCACCTCCTGTTACATGGAACCTAACAATAACACTGGTGAACTGTTATGTATTGGACGTTCGAAAATACGCCTCTGCCTATCTCTACAGGGAATGCAGGCGTGATGATGTTAAAAATAAACCAACGTCGGTAGACTTCGTAACTCGATCTTATCTGATTTTAAATGCTTATCGCTTACAACAATAATAAATGTGAATTTAAAATACAAAACCACCTAAACCTAAGTAGAGTAGGTAGTACATTATTAAATTGCCTTTAAGTTTTACGAAAAAGAACCTAAAACAAAATTTTAATCTACACATTAGGGTGGAGCGTTTTTTTTTTTAGATTTTCGTAATGGCGGATATCGAAAAAGTTGCCTCTTGGTATCAGGTTTAAAACTTATTTTAACGACAATTAAATTAAATTAGTGGAAGTACTGCCCCAAGAACTTAGATTTTTTCAAAAAAAGGGAAAAACTAGTTCAATAAGAAAATAAAATAAAAATTTCACGCAATATTTTTTAATTAATATAGTACAGTTTACTGTCTGACAAGATGTAAGGAAACTAAAATAAACAAAAAAATATAATAATTCGAATTAGTTCTTACGACACGGAAGTGACAAAAAAACAATATTTTTTTCAGTTTTGTACTCTTTTTTTGTATTGAACGAGGGCATAATACGACACGACTCCAACCTATTCCTAACCCAGCCTTCCCTTCTTACCGGTCCACAGACTGCTTAGCAAGATTCTGTAACTAATTTTATGCATCTTTCTTTTTATTCATCATGTGTGACATGGGATCCCGCGAAAAACTGATAAAATTTCGGAATCCACTTTATGGTAATCTGCCGACGCTTCTAAAATCACTTCAGTAGGAAATATTTTGGTAAGAGGTGGTTCCGTAAGGTTTTCCCAATGTATGAGATCCGTAAAATCTTGTGCACCAAAATTTAATTGTTGTAATTTAAATACACGCAAAGGAGTAAAGCCAGTAGAACGTTCACATATCTTCAAAATTCGTCGAAGGGCAATTTCTCTTATGTGTTTTCGATCGTCCGCTAACATGGCAATTAATATATTTTCACAATGACCAAAATACCCATTTCGCTGTATCCCCGTGATACAGCGAAATGGGTATTTTCTGTACCAGCTATAGTTGAATCTCTTAAAATATTTCGTTTATGAATTGATACACCTCACATATTTCCATTAGAGGGGTTTTGATGTTAATATTACTTGGTTATATTCATATCTCTACTTCCGTTAATCTTTCGGAGCATAAAGGAATCCTCGAAGAGAATTAGAATAAAAACACGGGTGGAAAACCCACCCGTGTTCCTTCAGTCAGTGTTCGGGTCAATCACCGAACAATAATAAACATGTCAGCGTAATTGCGACAATTGCGACAGCGTAAAATAGTCAGTACGTCTCGGACAGCATATCGGGCGCGACTCAATCTCATCCCATTCACCTCATTAGTTTTAATCGTTATCCCATTTGTATTACTGAAATATAGTTATCTTTATAATCTTTAATCTTAGTTTATCTTAATAATGATGTTTCTTCGTTGTATTTGCATGCCTATTTAGCTTTAGTCATATATTTAAGCACATTATTTACAATAATATTATATAATTATTAATTGCAATCGCACTACGTAAGTGCATTAAAAATTACTCTTTTTATAATCTGTGGAAAATGTCGTGGGTTATACACTTGCTCACTTTGTATGAATTGTTTGTATATTATTGTAGTGTGTAACTGTTTATTTTCCTAAATAAATAAAATAATCTCACCCCAACTCCGAGCAGTCAGTAAGAGTCTGACACGCTTCGTTCCCGCTTCGCTCCCGCTTCGCCCAGAGTGGGAGAAGTAATTTGATGATTTCCCACACTAAAAAAAAAGCTGCAACAGTTGGGGCCTCGGACCAATTTAAAACTTATTCTCCATCTTTTTCTCCATTCCCTCCACCAAAGTGTTCATAATGTACGTATATCTCGGCCTGGGGAGCAAACTCCAAACCTTACACATCGTAACCATAATTCTACCCGAACTACAAGTCTCTTTTGTTAAAATCCAATAAAACAGTACTCCTACCTTCCAATCTAAACCCTTTAACCGGGTAGTAGGTCCATAGCTATCCGGAACTCGTAACTAAGTCGGCACATTGTGCGCTAGGCGATTGATCTTACGTAACGAGACGCGCGAGACACGGGACTTCGATCTACGGGTAGTTTCGGTTAGATTTCACCGCAGAGTATGAACGTGACCGTAAAACGCGACTTTATAGGTATTTTTAGGTATCAAATGTATTTAAAAGATTGTCTTCCATGAGGTAATGCGACGGCAGAGTATGAAGGCTGTAGAGTGCGACTTTGTCTGAGTATTTGCAGGTGTACAAATATTTTTAGGATTACCTACCTGCTCTGCAGTTGACATCATCATTTATCGAGCTTCAACATTTGGGTTATTGCTGTGTTAAAAAAAGATTGGTTTGTTGTATGTTCGTTTGCAAACATCTTGTGATAAATTAAGCTCTGAAAAACCAATAGAGCTCCCTGATCTGGCAATGAACAGCCTCACTTGCGGGGTGAAAATCATTCCTAATTTATTGTGCATTTGAGATTTGCGTCTGCAAACACAAAGCATGAGACAGGAATTCTAAAATCATTTCCATCCTAGAATTTTATTTTTAACGTGAGTCATTTAACTCTCATTTTTTTCAATAAAATCTTGGTCCAAGACGATACTTCTCTTTCGTTATAATGTAGGTACTTCATTTTCTCCAAATAGTAGGTATTAAACTTACAACTTATAACATTTTATTTTTATCTTAGATTTTTATTATTATTATAACTATTCATTTTTTTATTTTGTTATTCAATTACACACAGTAAAAAAAAAAACTTGTCATAAAACTTAGTAACTGTCGGTGAATTATTGTCCGCCGCGCTCGGCGGCCTGTAGCGCTTTGTGAGTGCATCGTGGATGGATCAATCTTGCAAGGTAATCGCTAAAACAGATTTTGCCGAGTTGGTTCTTGTTGTTTTCGTTTTGTAAGTAATTATATTTGATTATTAGTTCATTTATTTATTTATAAGTATAAAAATATTTATTAGTTATTAGGTATTTACCTATGTCGAAATTGTTTGTACTCCCCGTCACTTGTCCCTAAAGGTTCATTAGAAAACCAGCGTCAGACAGCACCGTCCTTTTTGGCGCAGCCGTGAGACACACACTATTGTTGTTAAAACATTATGTAATTTATTTTATTTTGTTATTTGTATTCTGTGTTTCACGAACTGTGTCCAAATAAACGTTAATCTTTCTTTCTTTCTTTCATTTGAATATTCAACTTCCTATTACTAATTGACTTTGCCAACTGTTATTTCTCTGTCCATAGTATCTGTAGAAAGTATTGCTCGGCGCTTTGGTGACCTAACACACCTTTCGCGTATTGATAGGCTAAGGTATCATTATAAGCATCATTCAAGCACTAAGCCTTAATAAATTCAAATCTTTTATAAAAAGGAAACTATGCCAGAATGCCTATTATACTGTCAAAGACTATATTGAGGACAAAAAGGCTTGGAATTGAGTTGCTCCAATAGAGCACAGGCAATGTTAATTTATTTTATTTCACTAACTACTTTTACTTTTAATCTTTGCTATAAGTATCTATACTTATTTACATATACAATGACACTAATATTTACTGTATAAAGTATAATATTATTTTAAATTATTGTGAATGTGAGGACTATGTGTGTTTTTGTTGCAGTTTTAATCATGTTCTGGCAGTTTGAGTAACTGATGCGGCCTACCCAAATGTCCTTTCTTTGGTATTGTTCGTCGAATCGTTGAGCTCCTTAAGTTCTGAGTTGAGCTACACGGGTACTGACAAATGCGTGCACTGACTGGACAGGTCCACTCAATCTGTGTGGTTCTTTCCTCAAAAGACCATTTCAGACACAAATCTACATGGTCCTCAAAGATTATTATAATATTATTCTAATTATTGTGAATGTGAGAACTATGTTGGTCATTGATTTATTTATATTTATTTTTGTATTTTTCTCAACGTAATCATGATCTGACAGTTTGAGTAATTTATGCGGCCTACTCAAATGTCCTTTCTTTGGTATTGTTCGTCGAATCGTTGAGCTCCTTGAGTCTAAGTTGAGCTGCACGATTACTGACAATTGCGTGCGCTGACTGGACAGGTCCACTCAATCTGTGTGGTTCTTTCCTCAAAAGACCATTGCAGACACCGATCTACATAGCTTTCACATGACCTGACCAAGATTTTGTCTGGACTTTAAAAGAGACTGTGACCTCTGAGTTTGTTTCGGCCTTTCTTCTCAGAGTAGTCAGATAGGAAACGCCGACACCATCTAGTTTAAAAAAAAATATGATTGACGTGTAAAAGTGTTTGTTCAAACCTACTTACAGAAATAAAATCATTTATCATTTAAGGTAAAAGTTAGTCTCGAATTATAAGGAAAATAGCTATATTGAACCACTATATCGCTTAGTTACAAGAAATGGTAGAAAATGGTGAGCTAGATAACTCACGTATTGGTAAAATGGTAATGGTAATGTTTTTGAGTACGTGGTGTCTATAATGAGATCTGAGATCACATTATGTTGAACGAGCGAATGTACATATTTGCGTTTGATGCAATTATGTATTTTCGCTGAGTGTTCGATTAAAACTCGAACAGTATCTCATAGTAACTTTAAACTAATATACCGTTCTATAGCTTGCCTTATTAATACTCAAACGTCCATTCTACGGTGCCGGGCTTCCATATAATGTGATTTGCGACTATGGCGGCTAGTCCGGATCGAAGGGACGGGAGTGAAGACGTATAAAAGATATAGTCATTGTTGGACAGACGAGTAAACGCCTTAGATTAAGCCATTTTGATGTTCTGTTCAATCTTTCTGGCCTTTTTATTCTAGTTTAGTACATTCTAGCAGCGTTTTTCAAACGTTTTGCGGTTTCCTAAGCTTAGAATTGTTAGGATAAGGTTGTGTAAGTTGTAATTTTTGCGTCCTTTTTGACATTTTTGGGGTTTGCTTTGCTACATCTTTATAGGACTTCCTTTTTTTGGATAATGTGGATAAATCTTTATACTCTGGTGGAAATTGGTTTCGCTTGAAATACCCATTTTACTTGCCGATTGAAGATTTGTTTAATGCAGTTTTTCCGAGACTTTACTAATAAAATAGCTACTTGCAGATCAGATTAACATAAAAACATTACCTACTGGATCACATGCATAATTATGTTTAACTCAGTCTTTCTACATCTATTCCAAGATACAAATTTAGATTTGTTTGGCTATATCCTTGATTTCTCCGAAGTACAAACAATTTTCTACGAAAAATATTTTTCATTACAGTATTTTTATCTCACGAAGCGACGCGCGCTTTAGTTGTGATAACCAAGTGTACAAACACGCTGCGAATGTGTGCGTGAAGACGAGTAGCGTCAGCACAGAACACACAAACGCTTCCGAGCTCGCCATTGTCTCGGACGGTACCGAGTGCTCTTGCTCTTACACACACATTCACAGCGCGTTTGTACACTTGGTAACCACAAGTAAAGCGCGCGTCGCTTCGTGAGATGAAAATACTGTAATAGTAATATGAAATGCATGAATACATTCTCGATTGCAAATTCAGCCTGTCGATTCTGTGACAATCTCACCGTGTTAACTTATGTGAAGTGAGCTATCATTCCACCCGAAGCTAGGGACTGACACTATCGACCACTCACTTCAAGCTCACTTCACCTAAGTTATCACGGTGAGATTATTACAGAATACCATATATTTAATATTCGTCTAAAAGTCGAACAGTGTTATCAAAGCTACTTTGAAATCGTTCGTCGTTCCGGTTTAAGTTCCCGCCTAAGTAACGTGTTTTAACCTGGACGGAACGGGACGACAATTTCTAGAAACATCGTTTCATGGAAAATGTTTATGAAAGAGCATACGTCACGGGTGCACGAACGGGGTGGCGCCGGCGACGTGGCACACAAGGGACGGGAAAAATATCGTCGCCGACGATGTTTAGCACGTCTGTGATTCCACTGCGTATACACAGTCGCTCCGGTCGCCCCGGAATACTAAGTAGCGACCATCTTCTCTTGTTTTCTCCACTCGCACGTTAGTTTTGCGTCACTATCGCGGTGTGTATGCATTAAACACCCATCCGTAGTTGTATAACACCACGTTCCGTCTTCGCCCCGTCCAGTATGCAGCGACCATTAGATATACGTACTTACACGAAAGTGAGTCACTGCAGAGTATATTTAATACCCGGACGGCGACCGGAGACGTGTGAACGGTGAAGTAGCGAGCGGATTTCCGGCGCCGGATATCCGGCAAGTGAAAAGAGACCCGTCGTAGTTGTTCTAGATGTTACCATTTTGGGTGATTGAATATTTCTCATGTTGGCACGAGATATAGTCGTGGTATGATAGGTTATGGTCATGCCATGGTAAATAGACTAGCTAGTCAGTTAGTGGTGAAGCTGACTGGTATGGGCTTATTTGAAGTATTATCGATACTCGTGCAAGTTTTTAATGTGGCCAATTTTTATTTTTTGATCCTGTTTTAAAACTGATACCGTCTTATTACAAAACACGATCTAACTTTAGCCCCAGCCTAAATCTTCGATTTAGTTTTTGTATTTGGAACTTTGTGCCGACTTTATTAAAGTTCTTAATACAAAATAGACAATCTAAGACCAGACCAAGTTGTCAGTTTTGTAATAAGAAGTGTATTTCGATTTCTGTTAGGTTCTTATTTCAAAAACAGGCTCGATGGTTTAAACCATGTCAAAAGAAAAACCTTGTTTTGTAATAAGACCAATAGTGTTTTTAATGGGGCCAATTATATTTTTCGTGTTAGTTTAGTTAATTGATTTAATCTTAAAACTAAAATATTTATTTACCTATTTTTTATTTTTCCAAGAGGAACAACAAACAGCTACAATATAAAACATAGAAACAAGAAATACACAAAACATATAGACAATATTGCAGCCCACAACGCTGTTCACAGATTAACAATAGGATAAATACAGTGAAAATAATCGCTAGGGTTAAAAAAATTTTTTTTCTATCTTAATGAATTTACCTATACGTGAAAACAGATCTGAGGGGCAATTCCCGTAATTTTAAGACCGTTCGCATTATAATCTCAGTCTCAATCTGTCAAAATTACAATCTTTTTACATACATTTTGACAGGTTTTTGACATTGATTGTCGCTGAGGTGAGATGGCGACTTGAATTTGAACGTTTTTTAATTACGAGAATTGGCCTACTGTTCTTTTCCTATGGCTTTTATGGTGCAGAGTATGGCTTCAGTCCCACAATAATCTATTTTAGCGAGCACGTTCATTTGAGACATCTCTGTAGAGTGAAGAAGACAGATTTTTATAATCAAACTAGTGACCCGCCCTTGGACGATCGCGCAATCTACAAATGCGGCGACACGTCGAAACATCCAGAGACGAGTGTTAAATCTAAGTTAAATGTTAATGTAGGTAATATAGACAATAAACTGTTGCAGTTTTTAAAAGAAGAGTTTTCCACTTCGTCATAGTTGCGTATATATTAATATTCTAGTGATATTTATTTTAGAATGTATGTATGTTTGTATTTTTGTATGTATGTATGTATTTTCTCATATTATTTGTTTTATTTTACTAGGTGAATTGTTTTTGATTTTATGTATTTTATTTTCTCTTTTATTCTTACAAATGCTGTCTACATCTCTAAATCTACTATCATACCGCAGGTAAGCTGGAAGACATTTCATTACAAATAAGCATCACCTTTGTACCTATTTTTCAGTTCTTTTCTTCTTGTCTGTTTATATATGTGTGCACATAAATGGTTAAATAAATAAATAAATAATAAGCCTTACGGAATAAGTTCTCTAAGTGATGGCTAAACCGCAACAAAATTAAAAGAACAACACGGTCACACGTCATTATGTATAGGTAAATATTAACTTTAACCATTTGTGGTTAAGGGGCTGACAACAGCTAAAGCGCGGTCACTGTCGGACTGCATAGAAAAGAAAGAGAAGCGCGATGACACAAAACTGATAATTTATCGCAAAATATAGATAGAAAGAAAGAAAAATAGATTTATTTGTCACAGAAACACGTGCATACAAAAAGGTAATTAGCAAAGCAAACAAGCAACAAGCAATTTTCCATTTACAAAAATATTGATTGGACTAAAAAATTAAAACACTATCACGTTGCTTGAAGAAAAATCTGAAAAAATGTGAACGATTGCATGTACATTACTATAGTTTTTAAACGTTAAAATAAATGTTTAGAGGTATCTTCCTGACTTTTTTCTATCATACTAAATTAGTTGTATTATGTTTTCAACACACTATGTATCTACCTTATATCCTGAAGAATATCATAGGTATATTGTACTGATTTGTTTACTGCAGTGGATCATATACTTTTAGGCATTATAAAACTTGCGTTTAGGTCATGTAGTCCTACATTAAGTACCTACATTGTGTAGCTAGGAATAAACTATTGGAAAAGGCAGGTAAATAAAACCTTTAATACCTACCTTCTTTGAGCTAGGTAACTATTTTATCGAAAGTACCAGGCTAACAGGATTTCGAAGGAGCTTCGTTCTTGTTATTCACTTCGGTTTTCTTGCTCGACGTCTCGTATAGTGGTCAGGAAGAAAAATACGGTTTAAAAGACGGACAAGTGTGAATATGCCTTGCGTGTTTTGGGTTCCGTACCGTCACATCATCTCCATCTGCCTAGCCTTTTGCCAACAATGTTGGGGTCAGCTTCCAGTCTAACCGGATGCAGCTGAATACCAGTATTTTACATGGAGCGACTGCCTATCTGACCTCCACAACCCAGTTACTAGCTATCACGATACCTCTTGGTAAGACTGGTTGTCAGACTTTCGTGCTTCTGACGACCCGTAACGAGACGTAAGCGTCTATATAATTAATCGTTTCAGTGAAAGGGGTGATTAAATATTATTGTACTAGAAAAGTTTTGCTCAGAGTTATTGCAGGTGTAGCGGCTCGCCTAACATAATATTTCAGGATTTTATTATCATTATGAATTTTGATAAGCTACTCGTTTACTTGAGAGTTGTGAATTCGTGAGTGTTGAAGTTGAACTAACTTGTACCTGTTTTAGAACTGATTTTCAATCGTAAGATAGCCACCTATTGAATATTCATAACAAATTGATGACATTAAATATTAATTATTTATTGAAAAAGATGTTTCAGTTGGCTGATTGATAAGCAGACAGCAAAACCATTCTGTCGTTATAGCAAACAATTCAAAGGTTCTAATAAAATAAAGAATAAATCGAATGTGAAAAAGGCCGTCTGTTGATTTAGGTTCAAAATCGGCTTTCGAGCTTTTAGTAAGAGTCAGAGTGTTTATTTGTGAAACATAGGTATTTACATAAAGATCTTAGGTTATTATATGTGCGCTATGTTTCGCCGTGAAGGCGTACAAATATTAAAATAAAAACCAAAATCATAAAAATAACAATTAAACTACTAACATAAGAAGAAAGCAAAATTAAACTCTTACATGAGAAAAGGAACTATATAACTTTATAAAATTTATAATTAAAAAGAACTTACTATAGAAACTGTCTTAAAAAATTTCAAAACAGTCTTTTAAATTACATTGAATACCAAAAAGTGTTTGTCGCTTAAGAAATATTAAACATTATTATCATTCATAAAATCTTCTGTCAGTGAAAAATGTCAGTATTAACATTTTTCCATTAATAGTGAGTAGAGAATCTTTTTAAGATAATTATGATAAGATAAAATAAGACATTTATTTGTACAAGGCATGCAGGTTGTTCATATACAAAAAAAGATCCGTCATGTTCGGCCTTTGTGGCATACAAATATGTAGCTAAGAAAAGTCATTCCTAGGTATTTAAACAAAGCTAAAAACAATATTAAATTTTCACATAAACTAAAAATCAAATTTAAACAATAAATTATAAATTTGAATTAAATTGTCCTATAATCTAAATAAAAATTGTCAAAATTATATAATGTCAGTAAGTATTTGTTAAATTCGTAATATTACATTTTGTCATTTAAAAATTCTAAAATACTGTAGTATGTTTTATATTTAACTAAGGGCACATTTTTTTATGTTAGCAGGTATTTTATTTAGTAAAAAGCTTGCGATTAAATCAATACATGTAGGAAATCAGTTATCTGATCAGGGTGCCACATGCCGTTGAGTTACTTTTTAGAACTAAAATATTTTGAAGCACAAGTATCCCAATACACTCACGCCTTCTTCCCATGGGGGTAGGCAGATACTACAGAACGCCGCCAGCTACGATCCTTACTTACTTCTTTGGCTTCGTTTACGTTCATATACAGGGTTACTTGTAACTCGACGTATTTCTTGCACGACGCCATAGTAGGGTTAAAATGCAACATATTAAGCCACCAAATGTTCTACCAAAGTTCAATAGATTTTGAGTTAGTTACATTTTCAGTATTTTTATGAAAAATCCCACATTAAATCATTTGCAGCGAATTTAAAAATGATTTACAGCGCGCCTGTACTGAAATTTAACTTAATATCTTAGCTGATACCGTAGCAGATTTTTGTTCATAATTAAAAGTTCAAAATTGCCAGAACCCTTGGCAAATATCACTAAAAAACATTTATTTTTAGTCTAGTGAACAAAAAATTTTTTAAAAAATAAATAAAAAAGATTTGCTTAATTTGTTGCATTTTAACCCTACTATGACGTCCTGCAAGGAATACGTCGAGTTACCAGTAACCCTGTTTATCATACACACACGCCGGTTGCGAGCACTACGCACCCGACTTTTCGGCAGCACATCATCAAGTGTCGCAATGTTAGCGAAAAAGATTTGGCGGGAACCACAGTTTCTGAGATCATATTCAATATCATCTCTTCTAAAATTTCTCTCAAGTAAATTGCAACAGGCAGACATACATCGTTCAGAAACTTCAGCGTTTCAGTCTGTAGGCCACGCTTGCAACGTTCAGTTTTCGATTTGACACACTTTGACTAGGTAAGTAGTTTGAGTAGGGAAGTGATTAATGCTTGTTCCTTCACTAAATGACAAGAAATTTGTCCCTATATTTGAAAAAACGTACGTGTGTCGTTCTTTAAAAATGCTCAAGTCCCTTCTGCCTGCCAACCCTGAATGTGAGGTGTTTGCGAATGAATGGAGTAAAAACTATTACTAAACTATAACTAAACTCTTCCTTTGAACACAAACAAGGGTAAAGGAATAGTAAAAACTACATTTCAATATATAAATGAATGGATTATAAACGTATCCCTCGTAAATCCTTAAAACGGCCTTCCCTTTGGTGTCCCCTTTAACCCGACCACTTTCTCTCTCAGAACATCAGACTTTATGCAAGTCCACTGTTCCACGTTAGTTTTTTATTAAATTATTTACTATATCATAATTAGCCTATAATGTTCCCACTGCTGGGACACAGGCCTCCTGTCGCTGAGAGGGAGTGGGCCTTAATCCTCCACGCGGTTCCAGTGCAGGTTGATATAGGTCACATGTCTTAAAATTTTTGGTTCTAGGACATGCCGGTTTGAACTGGACTGTGGTGTTGAAATTATTTACACAAAGTGATGTGCCTGTCTAGGCTTGAATCTACGACCTGCAACTCGTAAGTCGCAGCCGTTACCTCTGGGCCATCACTGCTCTCATTATAAAGTTATTTTACTACATACTTGACAGCATTATGTAGGTACCTTTTCGTATGTTACTAGCGACCCGTCTCATCTTCACACGGTTTTTACGACTTCACAAAACATTGAGATTTCTTTATTATAATTGATTTTAATGTATTTAACACAAACCTTCCAAAATAAATTCTCTAAATGGTGGTGAAAACCACATCAAAGTCTGATGCGCAGTCAAAGTCAAAGCACTTATTTCAAATAGGCACATAAAAGGCACTTTTGAACGTCAACATTTACATTAAAATAGAATTGATTCTAGTCGCCCCTTCCAAAAGGTAGTTTCGTATGGAGAAGAATGGGCAAGAAACTCCATCGTTACTCTTTTAAAATGTGTTACAATATTTTGTATACATTAATTATACAGGTTGTGGCATAAATAATGGATAACCCTGAAACTGTCGAACGGCCAAATTATTATCTATCATTTACCCCACTTATATCGCCTTTATGCCCATGGGTGATCAAATGATTGATATTTTTGATATTTTAAAATTATCTCATACTTACTCTTACAAAATCAGCTGCCATTTCTGCAACTGGTGACTTGTTCTCGTTTTGTTTTTTTTATATCACTTCTTAATATTTGTATTATCAGACCAGTATCAAGATTTTTTATTACAAACTAAGACAATACTGCAAAAAATAGTCATTCTACATAAAAAAAAAAAAACTACGGAATTATGCAATTTTGGGCCCCTATATTGTGACGTTGCAAAAATTAATATTTAAAGCAACTAGTAGCGACACCTTTCGTGGGTCTGCTAAAGCTCGTAGTATGATGGTTTTTATGAAATTGTGTCATGCGAACTAAATACATGTTTATTAATTATTTGAATTAAATAAACATAAGAACATGATTTCCCACATTCTACTGATATACAATGTCTATTAAATTCAAAATGACTTATAGAAGAGGATTCAATTTAGTCTGTGGGAGTGATTGATCAAGGTAGCTGTCAAAATGGAGGAAAGGTTTTTTCCCCTCATGGCGTGACTACGAAGAAGATACTTTGGCAGAGGGACCTGTTCTGGGATGACTAGACTATGTCCAAATAACCCGATGGGTTTTGTACAGGTCTAATCAAACCTGATCCTTGTGAGTATTGAACTATTTTCTTAGTTCTCGTTTTTATAACCTAGTTCTCAGTTGTTTTGACACGAGGATATTGTTTCAGGTCTAGCTGATTATGCTAGCCTTCTTTCCTGATAATTAAGATCCCTAATGCGATGATAGACGTGATGCCTTGGTGTAGCCCCGTGGTCAGATAATTTGAAATTGATCCGGGTGCGGGCAATTTAGAGGTTAACCCTTTATGGTGTGGCCATCTGTTATTGAAGAAGGTCTTACTGAACCGGATAGCGGTAAATGAGGGAAGTTCGCCACTCCAGGTAACAATAGGGTCACCGTCTACCCGTAGGCCATGTTAATCGTGGGAACATAGGCATATTCCTTTGTTCGATGCCAAGGGTTTTGATTCCGTCAATTGAATTGAAATTGGAAGAATAAATATACTGAGAGAATACTGAGTTTAAACTAAATTGTTATAATTTAACCTATGAGATAGTTAGGCCTTTTGTAAGAACTAGATACTAAGACCAGTTGCTATAAATTATTGTGTCTCGGGATGCTTTACATAAGCGATATTTTCCCTATATGAGCGCAACCATAATAGGTCGATACTTATTCGATTGAGCTAGAAGTTACAAAGCAGTTCATCTCACGCACTCACTAAAGCGACTCTGAGTTTTAGTTTTAGTCTCATTGCAGGTGTATACTCCGATACAACTAGGAACGGAGACCTAGTTTTGTCGGAGTGAACACCTAAGTGTGTGGGAAGGGTTTGGTTAGTAGCTCGCCACAATTGATGTACACCTTAATTCTGGTGTATTATAAATTACAATAAATATTGTATTGTGTAAGATGGTAGGTACTTGTTTAATTGAATCTTTCCCGTACAGCTTATACCCTATAAATTTACTTTAGCACGGTGGTAAGTAGTAATAATACTATATTGAAACCAGCAACAGCTTGTTTCAAAGTTGTTTACATGCAAACTTCAAAAAACCGGGTTACATTATCGAGAAAAAAAATGGTAGCGTATATAAGCGATATAGGTGGGGTAAATGATAGATGATAATCTACCATTCACCATTGTAACAGTGTATTCAGCAAAAATAAATGATTTGATTTGATTTGATTTGGCTAATCGACAGTTTCAGGGTTATCCATTATTTACGCCACACCCTGTATAATTATATGTGAAGGCGTTGCACCTGTAATAAAACTACCTTAGCACAATAGGTGACCTAAGAATTTAAAAGTTAGCAATGACAAACATGTGCTCACATATTTACAAACATTGTACAAGTATACGATTTTCCAAATTTTTAAACAAGTAATAAGTGAGTTATGTGAGTGTGTGTGAGAATGTGAATTAAAGTAATCACAAAATGTAAATCAATGTCATAAAAATAATATATTATACAATTAAAGTAGCAACAAATTTGTTTGATTTTGTCTATAGTCTAATCTAGATTGTCCTATGGAGCTGGACCAGCATGTTTCCAAGCATTCTTGTCTTAGACATAATCCTCTAATTTGTTTTGCTTGTTTAAAAAGTGAACTTTTTATGCGTTTTAAATTTTCTCTCGTTTAATTGCAATATATGACAATGTGTTTTGTTGTAACATTTAATAATAATAAAACCCGACCGCCGTATTTCTACGTTGACGTCGTGGTGGGGCTTGCACGCTCGGGACTCTAGGTCTGTGCCGGCAGAGTTTACTATGCTGCAACAGGTCTTCGGTGAGGAGCCAGACCAAGAGGGATACAGAAACCTCCAGGGCAGCATGTGATGAGCTGTTGGGCAATAGCGGCCCCACGGACCCTATCTCCCGGGTGAAGTCTTGTTCCTCACCTCTGGCTTGGCTTTATTGGCCGGCTGGAGTGAACACTGACGAGGAACAGAGCTTCCACCACTTTCTTGCCATAGTACTTCCATAGTTCTAGGTAAACAATACTGTTTTTAGGCGTTATGTGCATTTTATGTATAGAACAAAGCCTCAGGAGTCTATAGTAAAAGTTAAATAATTACATTGATACTCATGGCTACACAAGGAATTATTAAATACCTTAAATGTGTTAGTTTTAACCTAAGCGATCGATTGATAATATTAAGGATTTATGTGTGTGGTCTGATGTGGTGGCCCTACAGGAGACCTGGCTACTTTCCCATGACATTCCAATCTTGTAAACAATAAGTCCTGACTTTGACTATACCGGTAAGTCAGCTGTGTGCTGATACCTCCGAGGGTCTATTGAGAGGAAGGCCTCATGGTGGGGTAGCTATTCTCTGGAGGAAAGGCATATTTGATTCGGTGTCTGTTGTTAATTGTAGTAGTCCTCGCTTAGTGGCCATCACAGCATCGTCGAAGGGTCGAAAAATTCTTGTTTTTTCTGTGTATATGCCTACAAATTGTTCAGACAACTTACCCGTTTTTACAGATGTGTTAGGTGAGATTAGTGCCACCATAGCGAGCTGTGATCTAGAAAATGTTTTTATGTTGGGTGATTTCAATGCTCACCCTCATGAAATGTTCTATAAAGAACTGATTAACTTTTGTTCAGACCAATCCTGGATTTGTGCTGATGTTGAGAAGCGGGGGATTGATAGCGACACACACACGTTTATAAGTGATGTTTATGGTTTTTTAAGAATAAGAATAAGAATAATTTATTTGCAGAAAATATAGGTGTTACCAGTTGTAAAAGTTGGTGGTTAATGTACAGTCCATATTTTGCCTGTTTAGGGCATGCAAATTAATGTTACATGAATAGGTACATAGGTAGGGTACTTATTTTAATAAGATATACAAAATATACACCTATGTTCTAATATAATTTCTAAATCAAGATAAATTTAAGTTACAATAATATATAAAAACACAACAAAACTTAAAACCTATTAAAAATAACATGTTGTCTTTAGATAACATAAATTATTTATTAGAATAAACACATGCCACAAAACTATAGGAAACTTAGAATATTTTTTTTTCTTTATGTTGCAGAAATTCTTGTAAACTATAAAAACAATTTTCTATCAACCATCTACGCAGTTTAATTTTAAAATATTTAAATGGCAGTTCCCCTAAGGTCTTTGGTAATTTGTTAAATATTGTAATGCACATATGATAAACATTTTTTTTACTTAAAGTTGTATTACAAAAAGGAACTAAAATCTTTGTTGCATCTCTTGGTCTCTGTTTGGTGTAATTGTCACCTTTGAATCTAAAGAATTCATTATGTTTCCTCACAAACACCGATACCTCAAACAAATACATAGTCAAGGTCGATCAAGATCAAGATCAAGGTCAAGTCAAGGTCAATAGTTTTAGTTTTTTGAATAAAGGCCTACAAGATTCAAGTGGACCGACACCGCATATAGCTCTTACACATTTCTTTTGTACAATAAAAGTCTTATCATTGTCTGTTGTATTGCCCCATATTATTAGTCCGTATCTTAATAGTGATTCAACATACCCACTATATGCTATGCGGGCGGTTTTTTCGTCTGATACAATACGAAGTTTCCTTAATGCATACACAAATCTATTTAGTTTACTGCATACGTTGTTAATGTGGAGTTTCCAATTACAAAATTTATCTAGACTTATACCTAAGAATTTAATACTTTCTGTTTCTTCTATGTTTTTGTCATTTATTTTAATGTTAATACTGTCGGAGAGTTTGCTTTTGTACGTATGAAATTTAATGAATTTTGTTTTAGATATATTTACACATAGGTTATTAGATTCAAGCCATTTTATTACGGATTGTATAGCTTCGTGTATTTTATTTTCATGGGTTGAATTGCTAGTGTTATTAGGCACTATAACCGAAATATCATCTGCGAATAGGACACTATCATAATTTATTGAATCTGGTAAGTCATTTATATACAGTAAGAATAGCAAGGGGCCTAACACGCTCCCTTGTGGTACGCCATATTTGTTTAGTCTAGAGGAGGATCTGTAAACAGTGGATTCAAGATCTACATTTAAATTAGTGACTTCAACACATTGCTGTCGGCCTGTTAAAAAACGTAGAAGGTGGCTGGATCACTGTTTGGTATCTGTATCAGCGTGGCATACAATTGTCAATGTTGACGTATCTGAAGATATTTACGTGTCGGATCATCTACCCATTTGTATAGAATGTTATTTAGAAGTGGTACGGCCTAAAATGGTGTCGCGGCCCATCTGTCGTGATTCTGTGGTGTGGGGTGAAAGAACTAAGTCTGAAATACAAAACTACCATAGTATCTGTACTAGTAAATTGCGAGATGTTGACTTCCCCCACGATTTTCAGAGTTGCGGTAATGGACCGTGCAGTTTGGCTGGTCATAAGACTATTCTGGACAATTTGTATAGGCAGATTGTTGAAATACTTTGTGTGGCGGCTAGGCAATCTAAAGTGACACGCGTTGGAGGGCCGAGACGGGGCAAGCGTGTGTGTGGTTGGAATGAGCACGTGAGAGACGCTCATCGCGAAGCCAGGAGTAGTTTTCAGGCCTGGAAAGATAGCAAACGTCCCTGTTCGGGACCTATCTATGATAATATGCATGAGAAGCGAAAGTGTTTTAAAAGCCGGCTGAAGTATTGCCAAAACCATGCTGAGCAGATTGTTATGGATAGATTGGCCGAACAACGGGCTAGTAAACATTTTTGTGATTTCTGGAAATCCACTGGTAAGCTGGACGGGAGACCGGGACTCCCTACGAGTGTAGGAGGCTTAAATGAACCCACTGGAATCTCGAATATGTTCAAAGAGCATTTTTCGAGTTCAGTCCCCTCTCGGTCCCTCAATCGTGAAGGTAGATGCTGAGCCCAGCAGTTGTGGAGGTAAACCTCTAATGCGATTCTCGAGCAAGCAAGTAAGTGCAGTTATTAATAGTATGAGCCGAGGCAAATCTCCAGGACATGATGGGCTCAGTATTGAGCACTTGAAGCACGCGGGAGTACACCTGCCGCGAGTCCTGTCTATGTTGTTCACAATGTGTATTAGTCACGCGTACTTACCTGATGATCTAATGAAGACCATCGTGACTCCCATTGTGAAGAACAGGATTTTCGAGTTCAGTCCCCTCTCGGTCCCTCAATCGTGAAGGTAGATGCTGAGCCCAGCAGTTGTGGAGGTAAACCTCTAATGCGATTCTCGAGCAAGCAAGTAAGTGCAGTTATTAATAGTATGAGCCGAGGCAAATCTCCAGGACATGATGGGCTCAGTATTGAGCACTTGAAGCACGCGGGAGTACACCTGCCGCGAGTCCTGTCTATGTTGTTCACAATGTGTATTAGTCACGCGTACTTACCTGATGATCTAATGAAGACCATCGTGACTCCCATTGTGAAGAACAGGACAGGAGATATTTCTGACCAGGGTAACTATCGTCCCATTTCACTTGCGACTATAATAGCAAAGGTTTTGGACGGTGTGCTTGATACTTGCCTTAATGACTAGTTATATACATCTTCATGATGCGCAGTTCGGGTTTCGTCCCGGACTTTCTACTGAAAGCGCGATTGTGAGTCTCAAGCATACAGTTCAATACTATGTAGATCGCGGGACGCCGGTGTACGCCTGCTTCCTTGATCTCTCCAGAGCCTTCGATTTTGTCTCGTATGATTTACTCTGGGAGAAAATGGCAAGCAGGGGTATACTGGCAGAAATTTGCGGGCTATTCCAGTATTGGTATGGCAATCAGACCAATCATGTGAGATGGGATGGTACGCTCTCTGAACCGTATAGGTTGGAGTGTGGGGTCAGACAAGGAGGTCTGACTTCTCTCAGGCTCTTCAATCTCTACGTGGATGACCTCATAGAGGGACTCAGCAGCACGCGTGTCGGATGCAGTGTTGGTGGTGTTAGCATTAACAACATCAGCTATGCGGATGACATGGTTCTGCTGGGTCCGTCTGCGGAGGCTGTAAGAAAACTGTTGGAGACTTGTGAAGCTTACGCTGCCGCACATGGTTTAATTTATAATGTTAAAAAATGTGAGTACATGGTCTTTAAGGTCGGCGGCAAATGCCGAGAAGAGGGCCCCGAGCTTCGTAAAAACGGGTCAGTAATACGAAAAGTATTAAATATTATTTATATTATTTCAAATACTTGGGTCATTTTCTGTCCGACGACCTTAAAGACGATGTAGATATAGAAAGGGAGCGCAGAGCACTAGCCGTCCGGTGCAACATGTTGATTCGTAGATTTGCTCAGTGTACGGACCTAGTTAAAATAACTCTTTTCAAGGCCTACTGCCAGAGTCTGTACACGGGTAATCTATGGGTTAATTACACCAAAAGGTCGCTAGATGTCCTGCGCGTCCAATATAATAATGTCTTCAGGATGTTGTTGAGACTTCCTCGCTACTGCAGTGCGTCGGGGATGTTTGCGCAGGCTCGTACCGACGGATTTCACGCGATCATTCGAAAAAAAAGTGCCTCGCTACTCAGGAGAGTGAGAGACAGTCGCAACAGAATCCTGAGAACTGTAGCGGAGAGCTATAGCTCTCCAATCGTAATTTTTCTTGTGCAGAGGTCAATTGGTACTAACACTAGATAATAAGCTATTTAATATGTTACTAACACTCTATGGATCTTTTTGTGTCCGAAATAAAAATGATGATGATAATGAATATGTTGCAAAATATTCAAAAACTTTTAAAAGTGTGTGCCGAATAGCTAAAGCTCTTTATATTAGCAATAAAATAAAATCAGCTGATGATAAAATAAAAACTACCTGGCAAATAATAAATAATGAAACAGGTAGGAAAAAACACCGTAATACGGAAATTAATTTAGAGACTGCACATGGCCTCATCAGCTCAGATGTAGAAATAGCTCAGGAATTTGAAAACTTTTTTAGTAGTGTTCCCCTCAAAACATCTAAAGCTTTAAAATCCTCGCCCGCGCTTTCTGCTGCCTTACTTAGAACGAATGTAAAGGCATGCCCTTTGGAGTTTAGGTTTCAGCATACAAACCCCCAGGCTGTTATAAAAGCCTTTAAAGATCTAAAAATTAAATCCACTGAAGATCTCTGGGGAATGTCTGTAAAAGTCTGTAGACCTATCATTGAAACCATAGCGCCCTATTTAGCATTTATATTTAACACCAGTGTAGACCAAGGAGTCTTCCCGGATCTCATGAAACATAGTAAAATAGTTCCTTTGTTCAAATCCGGTGATAGTAAAGAACCCAACAATTATAGGCCTGTGTCAATTCTGCCCGTTCTCAGTAAGGTGTTTGAAAAGTTGATGCTCAATCAAATGTTACGTCACTTTAACAAAAATTCCATCTTTCATGAACAACAGTACGGTTTCACCAAAGGGCGTTGTACCACTGACGCTGGTGTCACCCTAATAAAGAACATTTTTAACGCCTGGGAAGAAGCACAAGATGCCATTGGAATCTTTTGCGACTTCTCTAAGGCGTTCGATTGCGTAAACCATCAGACACTTCTGCTGAAACTAGAGCACTATGGGATTAGAAATACAGCTCTTGATTTACTCAGATCATACCTGAAAGATAGAAAAGTTACAGTTCAAGTAAACGGCGTAAACTCATTAGGGTCTGAAATGGCAATGGGCGTTCCTCAAGGTTCGATATTGGGTCCATTCCTCTTTTTAGTTTATATAAATGATTTACCCCAATTACTTCAAAATCAACCGAAGATGGTGTTATTTGCAGATGACACATCATTGATATTTAAGATAGACCGACGGTCACAAAATCTTGACGACGTGAATAGCTCTATTCTTCAGGTCCATGATTGGTTTACGGTAAATAATTTGGTACTAAATGGTAAAAAAACCAAATGCATTAAATTTAAATTACCGAATGTAAGAAGTAGCGAGTGTGACATCATGTTGAATGGCGAAAAACTGGAATTAATTAATCTCACAGTTTTTCTGGGAATCACGCTAGACGAGAAATTACAATGGGGACCTCATATAACATCTCTTGCGGGGCGGCTAAGCTCGGCCGCTTATGCTGTTAGAAAGATAAGACAGTTAACAGATGTAGAAACCGCGCGTTTGGTCTATTTTAGCTACTTCCACAGCATTATGTCGTATGGCATTTTACTGTGGGGTCGGGCTGCTGACATTGAATCCATCTTTATTTTGCAAAAGAGAGCTGTCAGAGCCATTTATAATCTACGTCAACGCGAATCTCTCAGGGAACTATTTAAAAGGATTAATAATATTATGACGGTACCTTGCCAATTCATCTATGAAAATATTATGTACGTAAGAAAAAATCTACATCTTTTTAATAAAATAAGTGATAGACATCATTTTAATACAAGAAATAAAGATAAAATTGATCAACCATTTTTCAGATTAGCTAAAATACATACATCTTTTATGGGGTACTGTGTTAAATGCTACAACAAAATACCTTGTAATATATTGCAATTAAATGAAAGAAAATTTAAATCTCATATTAAAAGTTCACTGTGTAAACAAGCATATTACAAATTAGAGGATTATATCCAAGATAAGAATGCTTGGAAACATGCTGGTCCAGCTCCACAGGACAATCTAGGATCTTGACACAATTAAAACTTGTTGCTACTTCAATTGTATGGTTTGTTATTTTTATGACATTGGTTTACATTCTGTGACTACTTTAACTCACACACTGACATATTAATTGGTTACATAATTTGGGAAATCGTATACTTTTACAATGTTTGTAAATATGTGAACACCATGTATCTATCAATTAATTAACTTATTTATCATTGTTACGTTTATTAAATTCTTTTTACCTATTTTGGTAGGGTAATTTTTATTATAGGTGCATCGTCTTCACATATAATTATATAATTAATGTATACAAAGTATTGTAACACATTTTAAAAGAGTAACGATGGAGTTTCTTGCCCATTCTTCTCCATACGAAACTACCTTTTGGAAGGGGCGACTAGAATCAATTCTATTTAAATGTAAATGTTGACGTTCAAAAGTGCCTTTTATGTGCCTATTTGAAATAAATGCTTTGACTTTGACTTTGAATTATTATTATTATTAATACACTATAGCCACCCAAACCCATAGCCCAATATATATTTTTTCCAAGTTCTGCAATAGTCCTGCAACAACCGGGGTTTGTCCTTGGGTGCACTTGCATTCCCCGCCCTGGGACCTCGAGGCGAAAGTACTCGCGTCGTTGTATCGGTGGCGCGAGGAAGCGAGGGCGCGGGCCGAGGGACCGATGCAGCGACACATAGAGCTGCGTCGGTCTCAGCTTCGTGAGGTCCTGGTGGCGGAATGGCGGGACAGGCTTTCACGCCCTACCGCCGGCCTCGTCACCATCGAGGCGGTCCGGCCGGTGCTCGAGCGCTGGCTCGGGAGGAGGCACGGCTCCCTGTCGTTTCGGGTGACGCAGGAGCTCTCGGGGCATGGCTGCTTCGGGAAGTACCTGTGTCGCATAAACAGGGAGCCGGACGCCCGGTGTCACCACTGCGTCGACTGCCGGGAGGACACGGCGGCGCGGCATACACTGGCAGAGTGTGCCGCTTGGGAGGAGCCGCGCCGTGCCCTCATCTCAGAAGTAGGCAGTGACTTGTCGCTGCCGGCCGTAGTCGAGTCGATGGTCGGCAGCGACGAGTCCTGGGACGCGGTGGTTTCCTTCTGTGAGACAGTCGTCTCGCAGAAGGAGGCTGCGGAAACGGATAGGGATATCTCATCCACTCATCCGGCCCGCAACAAAAGAAAAAATGGGTGCACTTGCATAGAGCATACAGGGGTAATCGTCAGTTGGCAACGGCCCCTCGCACGCCTTCCAAAGGACCGGGACTCCATGGTCCTGAGATATGTAAACATAAAGACATAATAATAATAAAACAAAAATAAAAAAAACATTTATTTCAGACTACAATGGCCCATAGATATAAACCTTACAAACTAACTCAAACTCAAAGCATTTATTTCAATTAAACCATTTACAGTCACTTTTGAATTGTCAAGTGGTCTGTCAGTCAGAAAGATGAAGCTAGTTGTCCATTCCAAAGCATAGTAGGTACCTATGGAGAAGAACGGGCAAGAAACTCCATGGACACTCTTTTAAATTATATTGTTACTTACATAAATATTAGTTACATCATTAATGTTGAATATAGGTATAATTACGAGTATATGTGAGAACGATGTAAATAAGACGTACACGTTGAGTGTCCAGTGTACTACAGCAAATATAAATTTAAACAAAACAATCCATAATAAAATAATTAAAATAAGACGTGGTGGCTAAGAGATGACCAGTCCCAACTGACAGCGCCCGTTCACGAACATGACGCATGGATCATTTATATAACATATGTATCATATTATAACATATAATTATAAAGTACTTAATATAACACTTTATTTAGCATAACATATGTATGCACTTTAGCTGATCTGAAAAAAGGTTGATCTATTTTATATTTATGTCTAGTATTAAAATTATGTCTATCGCTTATTTTATTAAAAAGATGTAGATTTTTCAGTTTAGAATAAATACGCAGTCACACAGGCAAACACGGAAAGGGATTTTAATTTATACTAGTTCATATAGATATAGAAGATTACACCATCTGCAAATGTGTCACTTCTAGTCAACATATTACGTATATTGTAGATACATCTAAAAGCGTAACTCTCAAACTATTCCCCAAGGACCTCTAAAAGGGACGCGAATCTTGACAAGTATACGGAACGCCTTGACACGTGGATGAATATTTTATGTCTGTTAGTTTTGTTAGTAACACTTAAAGTAAATTGTGTTTGATGTGCTTAAAGACATTTCATTTAATTTATGTGCAGTGCATTATAGAGGAAGTACTTTTTACAAACTAACTTTGCCCTTATTGTTTTCTTATGGTAAGATCTAGTTAAGAAATGTGTCAAAAACATATTGCCATAATTATATATATTCCTTTACATCAGATTTTGCATCACTGTCAAAATCACAGTGAACTTTATTGTAGTGACAATAAGGTTGCTGTCGGCTTGCTGTTACTGACAAGTCTAAATCACAGTGATCTACATTTACAAAAAGGTTGCTGTTATGTTGCCTATTTATGTTGTCATTAGATTATGTTTGTTGTTGGGTTGCTGTCACGGAAAAGTCTATCTCCATCACAGTGATCTTTATTGTCATTACAATAAGGTTGCTGCTGTCGGAAGGAAAATAATTGTGAATGGATTGTTATTATTATTTAGAAAGAAATGCCATAACAAGTGTGTGTTTATAGATACACTCTACAGGGTCGCCGGGGAGTTGACGTTCAAACGTAAAATTTAGATACTTTATGATGAGGAGTATCCGAATCACCCCCATGTATGTTCTACGATTTTTCGTAGTTTTCGAGATATAATTTTTTTAATGATTTTTTTCGTAATTTTCACCTAACATCAGTTTTCGATTTTTTTTCTCGTTCTGTTGAACATTTCTGGTTCAGTTTTTTCTGTGATAACTAATTAGCATAGTCTAACCTAACACCTTAAAAATTATGGTCTATCTAGGAATTGCAGAACTTACTTAGAATTTATTCGAAAGTTCAAAATTAAGATTTGAACGTCAACTCCCCGGCCACCCTGTATATACCTACCTTTTCACAACCACGACTTACAAGTTTTAGATCGTAGGTTCGAACCCCGACAGGCACTTTACTTTGTGTAAAGTATTTCATTACGGCCCGCTCCATCCCACAGAGAGGAGGCCTCCAGCAGTAGGAAAATTATCTGCTGATTATGATTAAGAATGCTTTCACAAAAGCACATTCTGAAAAACCTCAACTTAACAATCCATAAAGGTACCTAATTTTTTAAATGTGGAAGTAATACTGTCTGTCTGCTACTTTTTCACGTCTTAATGGCTGAACCGATCTCGATAAAAGGCACACAGGTAGCCCATGACTTGGATTAGAACTTAGAACACTTCTTATCAAGGCAGTACGTTCCCGTGGGATAATTTACGACCTCCACGCAGCCGAAGCCACGAGCAGAAGTTAGTAACCCAACAAACTAACAATTTCTTCTCAATATCACAATTGAAACGGGCTTCTTTTGTTCTCCCTCCCACACATTTCCGTTCCCTATTTGTCCCTCTAACAACACATTGATTGATACACAATTATTCAAAATGCGACTCCTCATATCAGCCCCGTGGTTGGCCAACTATTCTGAACTATCCTGAAGTTTTGGGTTAAACTTTATGACTTTTCCTTTGTATTTGAGACCTTGGAGTATGAATCAGACAAGGTTCAGATCAATAATGGAGGGAAACTTGTAGTACAGACGAAAAGATGAAAGCTGTAGTCGATGTTAAAAATAATGCTTAAAAGTATTAAGTCAAGTTTATGCCAATTAATAGGCGCGCCCCCATTTATTAAAAATATAAAGTCAAGTTGATGGCAATAGGCGCGCCCCCTTTTAACGTACTGACGTTAAAAGGGGGCGCGCTTATTGCCATCAACTTGCCGCCTCGCCCGGACGTTTAAGTGACTATAGAGAGTACTTGTTTTCCGCGACAGGTTGGACAAAAGTGTACCCTAGTACTTCCACATTTCGCCAGTTTTGTTTATGTCATGGAACTCATACATACAGTTATGTATGAGTATGGCTGTAATAGCTTTGAACGTCCAGCCGCGCGATCGGAATTTCTCCGCGCAAGCGCCCCGCGCCATTTCCAACATAAAGCGTATTATCAAGCAAACTACTACAGCTATACCAAAATAAAAATACGGATGTATAGCTGAAACTATACTGAATCAACTTATGTGAAAGTTATATTACAATAACTAGTCCAAAGTACAAAAAAAAATGGTAAACTTGAGAACAACGCAACGCAACATGACGCCATGGCAATATATTTTCATTACGATTTTATCGTCATACACTCATTTCGAACCTACCTAACCTAAATTAAACTGCGTATATCTAATGATGTGCCCAATCTGTATACAAAAATTCAATCAAATATGTCAAATAGTTTAGTCACTATAGCTAGTCAAAGATTGGCAGAGCCCATAGTCGGCCCATCACTACTATTTAGTTTGTTTGAAAAAATCACCGTTGTTATTTTGGTGTTAGGGTAAATTTGATTGTTCCAAAATACTCCTATGCATTAGTATTGTTGTCTCCGCATTGCATAACGGTCCACAAACTGTATGGTAAGTTCACTGCATAGTAGAAGAAATTATAACCTAATCACCCAAATTGCCTTACGAGTTATGGTTGTCAATAATATTATGGTGCTTGGCGATGAAGATTTATTACTTGACTGACTATAATCATAGCAAAATCACTTCATAACTTTTTACCAAACCTAGAAAGAAAGAAAGAAAACGTGTTTATTGTGACTCGTACAGGAAGTGCACAAACTAAATTATAAAATAAAAAACCAAACTATATAAAAACAAAAAGTAACAAAAGAAAAAGGAAACAGAAATTCCTATACGAGGCCAAAAGGCTCCTATCTCAGCATGATGCTGCGACATTTAAAAAATAAATAAATAAATGCCGCAACGCTGGTATTCTGATAGGGCCCGCTGTGAAGTCACGGCGACCTACGTTTAGGGAAGTCTCTTGTCTGGTAAACACAAAAAACTGGTATGCTGGAAGAGATTTCATTAGAAATAAGCATCACCTTTGTACCTATTTTTCTGTTATTTTGTCTGTTTATATAAGTGTGTACATAAATGGTTAAATAAATAAATAAAACACTCTAGATTTTATTCATACTTCGTACCATGTCCTTAAACTTTAGTCCTGATCTTTGGGAGTCAGATGGCAAGGCTGAAAGACTTAAAGTTAGGGTGATCGAACGTTCTGTGGTGGACTGAGCCACATAATATCATGGCCCTGTTAGCTGATTGGACTTATTAGGCCCCGTTCACGGACTCGAGCTATGCGACTTGTGTCAACGACCCGCGTGTCATTTGTTTTCGTCTGTCGCTCCGCACGTCGCGTCGCGGTGACTCGTGGCACGCTCTAAGCCACTTTTTTCATTTGTTTTCCCCGCATTCGCTGTCGCAAGATACGTGTCGCTTGAGCATGTAGGTCTTGGCCATGGGGTTAAAGTGTGCCCTACTCTGAAATAATTATCATAAGGTTAAGCTATTACGATGATGCCAAAAGTTGTGCCAAAAGAAAACAATACATAAATTATTATCATTGTTTAAAGCATTTTTTTTTGACTATTTCATTCGGTGCTTAGTCTCTTTTGAATTATCCTATATCTGTCTTGCGGGGCAAAGTCTCATTTAGAAAAGAAACGAGCATTGATCAGTGATCCACATATTATCCATAATTTTTACATTTATATCTGTCATATTTTTAGTGTACAAAATAAAGAGCATTTATTTATTTATTTATTTAACACTTTAAGCACACAAATGTACAGAGGCGGACTTAATGCCATAGGCATTTTCTACCAGTCAACCTTTGGGTGATGTTTATTTTTATTTTTTTCAGCATTATGTTTTATTCTATTCTATTATAAATCTTTACTGTTCAAGTTAAGAACAGCTTTTTTTTTTAAATGGGTTTATTCACAGAAATACATATTTTACTAATTATATTACCACTGCAAAGCAGTTTGTTGGCAGACGTAGCTCCTTATTTTAGTAGGTACGCACGGCTACATATCAAGCTATACAATTCCAGTATAAACTGATCTCGTATTGTATAGGATTTCCTTACAATTGGAGGTCAAAAAAATTGGAGGAAAATGACACCTAACGTCAGCTTGCCGTGTTGCAGCTATTGGATACAACTGTCAAGTAATGACAATTTTCAGGCCATATGTATGGAGGGTAGAGGTAAGGAGAACTATCTCTGTGTATAAAAATTGTCCGTTAAAATGTGCTATATAAGGGTGGCGCTACAGTAGCCACCGGGTAAATTTTAAAAGCAATAATTTTAGGTTATGTTTACAAAATAATGTTAGACTACGTAATTTGTTGAGGTATGGTATACTGGACTGTCACTAACTACTTTAGTCATTAAAAATATTAAATTTTCTAACTCCGCATACTTCAACCCGTTAATTTTTTAACTCGGCATACTTCAGTCCGTTAAAAACTGCTACATTCATACCAAACCATTTGCCACTAGTATTGTGAAATTCTTAGGAATAACTATAGATGATAAACTAACTTGGAAACCTCATTTGGAGAAAATTTGCATACGATTACATAAATCAGCATATTTGTTATCCCAACTCTCAAAGAATATTGATACACTGTTAAAAGTGCCTATCATGGACTAGTCACCTCAGTTCTGCGGTATGGTGTTATTTTTTGGGGGCAGTCAACGGATCGGGAACGTGTTTTCAGGATGCAGAAAAGATGTTTACGTTCAATGTGTGGTTTAAAAACAACAGATAGTTGCATTCCATATTTTAAAAACTTAAAAATATTACCCCTACCAGCTTTATACATCCTGGAAACTGCATTATTTGTAAAAATGAATCCGCATTTGTTCAAAAAACTATGTGCAGTAAATAAAACACCGATGCGTGCTCAATATATAAATTAATTATGTCTTGTGAAATGTAAAACTTCTCTAATGAAGAAAAGCTTCTTTGGTGTTGCTCCACGAGTATATACTAAATTACCGGATGAAATAAAATGTATGCCATTGCAGAAGTTTAAAAAAACACTTAACGGGTTACTGCTTGAAAGGTGTTATTATACTCTAGATGATTTTTTTAATGACGAATCTCTCTAATTATATAAAATGCTGACATACATTTTAATACTTTGACATCAATACAAATTTTTTGAATTGAATTGACATTAAATTCGGACATGAAATGAAATTGACTATGAACTGTAATGAAATTTAATTTATATGCATGCGTTAATAGAATTAGGTACCTACTGAAATACTGATAATATTATATTGTAATAAATTTCTCATTGAATTGTCTTTTAATCAGATCAATCATTTGTATGTCAATATTGGCAAAGCATAGCGCACTACTAATTTTTAAGATCTTTGTATGAAATTACCTATGTTTTACAAATAAATTATTCTATTCTATTCTACGCTAGCACCATTTTGGAGGGTTTTTGAACTATTATTAACTGTATAGGCTGGACATTTTCAACTTTCACCTTATATGAGATAGTTCTCCTTACCTCTATCCTCCATAGTCATAATTATGGTGATACATTTTATGACACTTCATTCTACGTGGGGTCCACTGAAAGTGTTGCGTAACTCAAAAAAAAACAATATGTTTACTGGTTTTCAAAGTATTCTCCATTACATTTTAAACATTCAAACCATTTTAAAAAAATACGAGGATCATTGGTCTGCGGGCATGTTTTTCATGTGTTGGTTTAAAGCTATCACGGCCTCTTCTGGCTCCGTAAATGTCAAACCTCTCATCAAATCTTTGATTTTTGGGAAAATAAAGAAATCGCATGGTTTTCAGAAGCCAAAAATTACACATTTACACGACATGAGGTACTAATTATCTGTCAAGTCTAAATCCTGAAAAGCGACAACATTCCGCTGGCGTAACGCACACAAAAATTTATTTAAATTTCGAATTAGGAACTCTTTGGGAATCTGTAGATGTGTAATGAGTTCATATGTCATTTGTTTTTACTAATCGGTGACAATTTAAAAGTATCTGTCGTGCGTCGAAATAGATTTGATTTATTACGACTTTCGTTGCGGTCTTACTAAACAACAATGTTACGATAGATTTCAATTAGCATTTTATGACGAAGCCCCATCCCATGTCACTGATTCCAACTGATTTAATCAGTTTAAACGTTGTCGAAGCAAACTCACTGATGATTCGCGAGAAGGACGTATTTCTACGGCGACTACTGAAGATACCTTGAGTGCTGTGCGGCTAATTATAGAAGCTGATAGAAGGGTTACATATCAACAGATTTGAGCAGCTTTAGGCATTGGTATGAGTCATGTACAAAAAGTCTTACATGAACATTTAAGTGCCAGAAAGCTTTGTACTAGATGGATATCTTATATTTTGACGGAAGATCGAAAATGCCGTTGTTTGGTTTGGTGTCGCTCAATGCTTGAAAAGTATGACGGGGGTAACTCGAATGCTGTATAAGGCATCGTCATAGGTGATGAAAGCTGGATATATTGTGACAAACCCGATACCATAAGCCAATCTGTGCAATGGATGTTTCCATTCAAAGATTTGCCGACGAAAGTAAAGAAAGGCAGAAGTCAAGGGAAAATGATGATTGTCTCATTCTTTGGACGGACGGGTCATTTCGCAACAATTATCCTAGAAGATAAAATAACTGTTACTGCAGATCGGTATGTCAGTCATTATTTACCAGTTGTCTTGGAAAATGTTAGATAGAAGCGCCCAAGAAGCAGGATCCTCCTTCTACCGCGACAGCGCTCCAGCTCACTCCGCCAGACGGACTATCGAATATTTGTCTATCGAAAGTGTGGAGTTAGTAAATCATCCTCCTTACAGTCCTGACCTGGCACCTTGTAACTTTTATTTATTTCTAAAAATAAAATATAAAACAGGAATTCGTTTTATGAACCCTGAAGATGGCTGCGTTTGAAAAAGGCGTGGAAGAAATCCCTAAGAGTGGAAACCACTGCTTCAGTCAATGGTTTTATCGCATGCGACGGTGCTTAGAAAGGAACGGAGACTACTTCGAAAAGCATTAAAAATATTAACAGGCAGAAACATCATTACATTTTTTTTTTCTAAAAACTTTCAATGTAACCCACGTATGTATGATCAGGTTTTGAACATCTGTGTCTGAACTAGCTATAATATAATATCTGCATTTCAGACAACAGTGCTCTGTTGTAGGCATTGACTTATAATAGTATGGACTGGAAATATCAACAAAAAAAAGGTGCCTACCTACAACTCATACCATCTTATTACAAAATACGGTCTAACTTTCGCCCGAGCCTTAACCATCGAGTCAGTTTTTGTATTTCGAACTTTATGCCGACTATAGTAAAGTTCTTAATACAAAATTGACGACATAAGACCGGACTAAGTTGTCGGTTTTGTAAAAGGAACTGTATTTCAATTTCTGTTAGATTCCAATTTCAAAAACGGGCTCGATGGTTTAAACCATGTCAAAAGAAAAACCTTGTTTTGTAATAAGACCAATAATGTCTCATAAAATGGCTGCCATTGCTAGGGTTGTGGCAATCAAGGAATATTGGTGTTACTATAACGAGTATCGATACGAGTCTTACTTGATATCATGTTTGGTTCATAATTATATACTTACTTAAAAGCTGTTGTAACAGAAAAAGATGAGTAGTTTATTTACCGTCTGTTATCTGAGAATAAAACTCGTATCAAGTGTTTTTTTCTGTACAGAATTAAAAACTTTTGTATACAACATGTCTGTGTAACATACCTAACTATTTACTAAAGAGTGAGTTGTGGAGTAAAAATAAAAATTAAAATATGTTTATTGGTGTGATAATAATTATAAATGATAAATGATTTAATTTCTGTAAGTAGGTTTGTACAAACACTTTTTCACGTTAATGCTTCCTATCTGACTACTCTGAGAAGAAAGGCCGAAACAAACTCCGTGGTCACAGTCTCTTTTAAAGTCCAGACAAAATCTTGGTCAGATCACGTGAAGGCTATGTAGATCGCTGTCTGAAATGTTATTTTGAGGAAAGAACCACACAAATTGTGTGGACCTGTCCAGTCAGTTTCTTCAGAGTATTTTTTTGGTGCGGGTAAACATTTGGACTTATTAATTTGTCTTTTTTAAGAAGTTTATTGGTCCCGCCAATTCTTCTATTACAACAGTCTGTTCCATGTTGATACAATTGTTTCTTCGAAGGTCTTCTATAATATCTTTCAAATTGGCATTTTTTTTGTTTTTCTTTCGAATCATTTCGATAAGGCGTTTAACTTTTTGTTGTTGATTGACACATTTTTTTTTTAAAGACTTAATTTTTTCAATTTGTACAACCTGAAAAAATAAATAAAAATTACTTCAATCATCAACTTGCGTCGAAAATACTGCTTTGTAATATTTGTTTCATGCTAAGTCTATAGATCCTAAAAAATCTGATTGTATATTTATACTTTAGCACGAAGATCAGAAAACGTGCTGGGAAATCACTGACAGTTGGACCTGTAGTACAGCTACGGAACAGAGAGGATACGTCATTGGTACCGTAACCACACCTTAAATAAGAGAGAACTCCACTCATTTCATCCCCACATTTCATTTTTGATAATTTATCCCCTGTGGGTAGATTTTGTTCCAAAAATACTTTGTTTTTCTACTTTGTAAAAATGTCTTATTTGGATTTCAATGTTTTCTGGAGACTTAACTTAGCATTATTTTCGTAATGTTATACAATTTTAATTTTCGTAAGAACCTCCTGTAATTTTCTAGCATCAAAAACGTTTGAGTAGATACATACCAATTTGTGCACTGTTTCGTCTGTTTCCACAATTCGGTGGGGGAACTGTAATGGAGGCATTACAGTAGATGTGATGATACGTGGAGAAACGTCCGTATTTTGAATGTTTCTCGTTTCACATAATACAAATGACTCGGGACGTTGTTTTTAGCCAGGTGCCTGAAAAAAATAGATACTAATAAGCAATAAGCAATTTACAATATGATTTATGTATGTAATTAATACATATATTTATTTATTTGAGGCCAAAGGGCCGGGCTATTAATAATCAATTATTATTTACACTTACCGAAAATACTGTGGGAACAGAGATAACATGTAATCTCATTACATCAAGTGTTCTATTGAAACAGCTTTCTTCAAAGTGAAGTGAACAGAGGTACCATTCTTTATGTCGCGGATTAATATTTTCTTCACCAAAAGCCTCTAACCAATTTTTCTTTAATCCTTCATTTTTAGGAAACCTATAAAAAAGGTAAGTATTTTGATCAATAAATCATTTTGGTTTGAGCTGCTGCTAATATCTAACTAAAATAAATAACAAAATGTCGATGTCTTATTTTATCATCATATAAAACTCTGTGGAACGGTCTCCCGGCGCTGTGACCAAGCAAAGTCACTCGAACCGATTAGGACACGCAGAACGATTTATGTTAACATCGCTGATTGTACCGATATCGTTTCAGCGGAGGAACTAGTTTCGGAAACTATTACAGCAACGGTAAAACACTATTCCACTATGACATAATTATTGTAAACAAACGAATGAAATAATAAATAGGTCTGTTATACGAAAATTACCTCAAATATACCTTACCAAATATACTTTAGCCTTAAAATCACGATTGAGTAACAATTTGTTCATCGAACATGTATGAATGTATGTAATATTGCATGAAAACCGGCTACTAACCTATGCAAAGACAATTGAGGTTGATTTCCATTCTTTCTTGCACCACACTTCACAATACAACACACAGGCATGTTGGTTTGCTGTTTTCCAACATTTACATTCATTTTTAAAGGTAAACTGCTCGTAATATTCTCGCAAATCTCAATAACACAAAAAATAAACAACCATTTGACAGCACAACTACCACGAAACTCGTCGCCACAGACTAAATAGATGTCGCATAAGATGGCTGATAGGGCACTTACCACTTACCTACAACTGTCCCTACGTCACGACAAAATGTTACCATAATGAGCAACAACTTAAATATTGTTGTCTCTTTTATCACATATAATTATTTCATTACAAAGAATGAGACAAAACGATATTTCACAGTCTGTATCGTATTTCACTCATATTTGTATGCAAAGTGTATGTCAAATATAACGCGGCGCCTCCATGTTTTTCCTAGCTCAATGGTTGTAGGCGACACTTAGGAAATAACTTTGTTTGACCTCTCTCCACATCTATGTCACATTTGAATATACTCGGAACAATTTAAACGTCATAACAGCTGATGACGTAACGGAAACATGAATCAGTGCAATAAATAAATGAGTGATTTTGCATTACGTTACATAATGGTAGGTATAAAATTAAGTATTGTAAATTTTAAGGTAATACTTTAATGATAACAATTATTTATGTATTAATTTAGAACTCTAAAAAGGAAATTGGAACACAATTGCTGTTAGTTCATTTATATAAAATTATTGTTACCTAACTAAATTTACAATTAAAAGTGTTATTAATTGCAAATCAATTATTGTGCGAAATCACATTATTTTTATAAATAGGCTCGCTTTAGTCGCGGAGCGCTGAGTATTAAATTGTATTTGAACTGTGTGCCTCGTTGCAAAATAAAGTTGTGTGAATCATTGTTGGTTGTGTGTGATAAAAAGTGTTTACAAGATGTCTGATCGTTACCATTTCAGATCCGCGAGCCCTCCCGCTCTTACAAAGATGATATTATAAAACATGAGGGTTCGGGGCGAAGATAGAAGCTACACAAATCGTGGGCAATCGCTTATTCCGTGCGCGACCCAGTTGACGGACGTCAGGCGGCTGATGATAAAAACAAAGGCGCACGTCGTCTGTTTTCTAAGAAAGTTTTTGGAAGTTCGCGAAGCTTCGATTCGCCCTTATTGGCTGAGCGGGAACAAGAGGCGTTTCCGCAAGAAGCGCAGGGATTGTGGCGGGAGCGGTTGAAAATAGGTTTGCGTTATATGCTTAAGACTGCGCCGAGCGAACACGGCGCGCGGATAATAGGTATTTACTGCGGCGCGCTAGTCGTGTGCGTCGTCACGCACACAATGACAAGTTCGCTCGGTGCCCGCTTGAGTTGCATGGCAGAAGTTGATAACTCAGGATTTTTACAATTTGAGTGACTGAGTGTAACTTAGGGTTTTAAAAAAATTGAGTGTATTGAGTGACTTGAAAAGACGAATACTGTTTATTTAGACGGTTCTGTGTAGGTACATTAATCCGATTAATAAAACTAATCCTATTAATATTAGGTATAAACGTGAAAGTTTGTTTAGATGAATGTTTGTTACTCTTTCACACGAAAACTACTTTTTATCCCGGTTTTCCCTTGGGATAATTTTCGAGTAATATCGGGTGAAACCGCTGGTAACACTATATATATATTTGTTTGTACTATAGTAATACACAATCCGTTCTCTTACTATTTATCGATTGCGATGAAATTTTTGCGTTGTGGAGTATACGCCCTGGAACTACACTGCGTAAGTAGGTTGGCTAGGTGAGTAAGTTGGTAATATATGAGTAGGTTGTTATAATAAAACCAACCTGTATTAAAAAATCTATAATTACTAAGGTTCTTCACCAATGTATAGGCAAGGTTCTTCACCAACGTGTTGGCGAGGCTCTTCGTTGGTGTGCGTTTCCTAAAAAGTAATATACGAGGGCGGGTCAATAAGTCCGTGACTTTTTGAATTTCTGACCTCTTTACTGAAAAAGCAACACTACTCCTGTCAACAGGCATCTGTCAGTTGACTCCTATCAAAATTTGAACTTGCTACGTCAGTTAGTTTGTGTTCGACAGCTATCTTTATCAGACTACCCAGTAATTTGAGGAAAAAATGGAAAAATGTGAATTTCGTGTGCTTATTAAGCATTATTTTTTGCGAAAAAAAACCATTACTGAGACCAAGGCTAAGTTTGATAAATATTATGGGGACTCTGCACCATCGATTTCAATGGTAAAAAGTGGTTTACTGAATTTCGTTGTGGCTGTACAAGCACTGAAGATGCCGAACGTCCTGGACGCCCAGTTGAGGTCTCTACACCCGAAACAATCGAAAAAATTCACGATATGGTGTTGGCCGACCGAAGATTGAACGTGCAAGAGATTGTGGAAGCCGTAGGGATCTCGCATGGCTCAGTGGTTTCAATTTTGAATGATCACTTGGGCATGAGAAAGCTTTCCGCAAGATGGGTGCCGCGTTGCTCACAGTCGACCACAAACGCAATCGTGTAACAACTTCACAGGAAGGTTTGGCGTTGTTTAATCGCAATATGGAGGAGTTTTTGCGCCGTTTTGTAACCGTGGACGAAACATGGATCCATCACAACACACCAGAGACCAAACAACAGTCAAAACAGTGGGTTTCTAAGGGTGAATCGGCGCCAAAGAAGGCCAAGGTGGGTTTGTCAGCCAATAAAGTTATGGCGACTGTTTTTTGGGATGCACGTGGGATAATCCACATTGACTACCTTCAAAAGGGAAGAACAATCAATGGGGAATATTATGCCAATTTATTGGACCGCTTCAATGATGATTTGAAAAAAAACCGACCTCATTTGGCCAAGAAAAAAGTTCTTTTCCACCAAGACAATGCAAGGGTGCACACATGTGCAGTTGCCATGGCAAAAATCCATGAATTGGGCTATGAATTGCTCCCTCATCCGCCCTATTCTCCAGATTTGGCTCCGAGTGACTACTTCTTGTTCCCAAACCTGAAGAAATGGCTTGGTGGAAAAAGATTTGACTCCAATGATGAAGTCATCTCGCAAACAAAGGCCTATCTTGAGGACCTCCACGAATCATATTTTTTGGAAGGGATAAAAAAATTGGAGAAGCGTTGGACAAAATGTATAGAGCTCAAGGGACACTACGTTGAAAAATAAAATGATTTATTTATCAAAAAATCTGAGTTTTATTCCAAAAGTCACGGACTTATTGACCCGCCCTCGTAGTTATTGTATTTAAATAAAATGATTAAGTTGACGTAATCATCAGACGTACCTATGACTAAAAAAACCATACTTGCGAGCAATAAACTGGATTCAACTTCTGCTTGGCTTGATACAATTTAATTTTTTTATATTTTTATTTTTAACTATGGGTTGTGATATATCATTTTAAATGTAATTTTACTAACTTTCAACCACTTTTGATATCATAACGAAAAATTGTTTACTTTTGTCATGGAACGTAAAAACGAAAGATATACATTTTCGGAACGAAATATAAATTGTTTGGAACTCCTATAAAAACTGGACGTTTATGCAAATTTCTCATCAGTCCAATATTTCACGTCACTGGGAATACTCAAGTTATAAAAAAATGGAAACCACACCTACATAAGCCCCAGAAGCAAAATAAGGTCTGAAACAACCAGCGATTACGTGATTCCAGAGTATTGCCCTCAAGATAGTTTAAAGAATACTTAATGACTAAGTCACTCACTTGGGCAAAATATTTGAGTATTTAGTTGCCAGCAAACATTGGCAACAAAATAAAAACGATAATAAAAATTTAACTTACGGCGTTGGAAGAATTTCCAGTTTCATTTTCTTTGTTTGCATCAGTAATGGATCTACAAAAAAAAATATTCATAATTATATCTTGTAATGACCAAAGTTTTCAATAAAGCAAATTCGCAATTTTAAGAAAAATATTGTTCCATCGTCGTGGAGTAATTACACCCTAAAAACCTATTACATGATACCCATATCGAATGTTTGACAAAAACTAGCATCCGCCATCTTGGATTTTAAAATTAATGTCAGATTTGCAATCGCCACCCCCAAAAACCTATTACACGATACCCATATCGAATGTTTGACAAAAACTAGCATCCGCCATCTTGGATTTTAAACATAATGTCAGATTTGCAATCGCCACCCCCAAAAACCTATTACACGATACCCATATCGAATGATTGAGAAAAACTTGTATCCGCCATCTTGGATTTTAAAATTAATGTCAGATTTGCAATCGCCACCCCCAAAAACCTATTACACGATACCCATATCGAATGTTTGACAAAAACTAGCATCCGCCATCTTGGATTTTAAATTAATGTCAGATTTGCAATCGCCACCCCCAAAAACCCATTACACGATACCCATATCGAATGTTTGACAAAAACTAGCATCCGCCATCTTGAATTTTAAAATGAATGTCAGATTTGCAATCGCCATCCCCAAAAACCTATTACACGATACCCATATCGAATGTTTGACAAAAACTAGCACCCGCCATCTTGGATTTTAAAATAAAATTAATGTCAGATCGGCAATCGCCACCCCCAAAAACCTATTACACGATACCCATATCGAATGTTTGACAAAAACTAGCATCCGCCATCTTGGATTTTAAACATAATGTCAGATTTGCAATCGCCACCCCCAAAAACTTATTACACGATACCCATATCGAATGATTGAGAAAAACTTGTATCCGCCATCTTGGATTTTAAAATTAATGTCAGATTTGCAATCGCCACCCCCAAAAACCTATTACACGATACCCATATCGAATGTTTGACAAAAACTAGCATCCGCCATCTTGGATTTTAAAATTAGTGTCAGATTTGCAATCGCCACCCCCAAAAACATATTACATGAGACCCATATCGAATGTTTGAGAAAAAATTTAAGAAAAGATTACATCCGCCATTATGTTGGGTAAAAGGAAATAATATAACAAAAAAATAGAAATACGTACTTTCTGAGAGAACAGTTTTTTTTTCGGAAATTAGCGCCAACTTTCTTCTTGTAATATCTTTCCTTATGCTTTCCCATTTTACTAAAACAAAAATACTTACATAAAAAAAAATGTTACAAAAAAATGTACTGAAAAGTAAAAAAAAAAATAAACAGTAAATTATATTAGATAATATGCACAAAGTCATTATCAACTCAAAAAAACAAAAAATATGACTTACCTTATTCAACCGTTTGCGTTTGCGTTTGGCAAGGTATAAGTACACAATAGATCGCGAAGTATCGTTAGCGGCGTGTCGCTCCCCGATGAGACGTGACCACTCTCCGAGCTCTCGTGGACGACTGAACTTTCGACCGGTGGACGTTGCGTATGATTCAAAACAGCGCGCGCAGCGACTTTATTTTAAACAAAATAATGTCTAAAATAACCAAGCGACATTTTCGAAAATGTTAAAACGACAAATTGTAGTATGATTATTAAAGATTGATATGAATTAAAGTTTGTGAAAAAATTCAACGGTTTACTATCAAAAATCAACTAAATACGATCATGCTATTTTAAGATTTTTGTCCATCTTTACGTAATTTTGTTATTTAAACTAGACAATAATTATAATTTTTGCCAACGAAGAATTGTTAACACATTCATTGTGGTGCTCAAAACATATTTTTTATGGTAATTATGGTAATAGTATTGATGATATCCCTTTAACCGTGGCAGCCGTTTCGTATGATTTTGCTCTACGCAGCCTTAAGTAACTCTGTCTGTCAGTCAGTTTGTTACCTTTCAAAGTGAAACTGAAATAATTTATTTCAAGTAGGTCATTAAAAGGCACTTTTGAATGTCAAAATTTGGAAGCAAATATAATTTTATTAGTTCTCGGTGCCCCTTCAAAAGGTATGGAGAAGAATGGGCAAGAAACTCCATAGTTTTACGCCTAAACCACTGAACCGATCGTTATGTAATTTGAAATACCTTCGTGGGGATGGAAGGGAAAATAAAATTCAGCATTGAACTTTACATTGTATATTATTAAAAAATATAAAACAGTGAAGTAAAAAAAAAACACAACCGACGTAACTCACCATCGTCCTGCCAATTTTTTTTATCAAAAACTAACAATAAATTCATAAAAAAATCTACTAATTAAATAGGGAGAGGACAAAGGCTAATTTTCATTCCTGGATATTTGAAATAAAAATTAATGAAATACAAAATACACGCAGTAGAATACTATACAATGTCAAGGATAAGGAAAACGTTAACTACTATCAAATACAATGTCAAGGATAAAAACTAAAATATATTATTAAAAGGAGTCCCTTTAGGCAAGGTTCCGAAGATACTGGCAGCGTTCCCCCTTTGAATAGCTAGACTAATTCTTTGTCGGAGGTAGCTGCCAGTTCTTCGGTCTCCTGTGATGTCGACTAACCTTTTTGCTATTTCCTTAAAAAGCTTTATAGCGCTAGGACCCCACGGACCAAGGGTAAGTATAAGTTTTTTATAAGTAGAATACTTATAAGAAAATGTAGTATTACGAACACTATTTCTGGTAATCGCTAGAGTTGACTGCTTCGTTGGTCTAGTGGCCACAAGCGCTACTGTTGAGCATGAGGTCCTGAGTTCGATTCTTAGGTCGGGCAATGTGCTGTTGGGTTTTTCCATCAGGAATTTCTCAGTATCAGCCCGGAGTCTGGATTAAATAATAATAAATATCTTTATTTCCCAAAAATACAGATAATAATTTTTACAATAAGTTTACAATTTTGGAATTTATGATGGAGAACATTTACATTAAACAATGGATAAATCAGAAATCTGTACACAATAGATTAAACTCTGTCTCTTAAACCAGGGTATCCTGTATCTTAAGAGACAGTGTTTCACAATGAAGTTCCAATTGATATACGTATGAGTGGACTGTGTTGATTGCCTTCAGAAGGGAAAAAAGTTATAATTTACTTTAGTTTTTTAAATTACTCGTATGTATGAGTATGTGAGAGTGCGAGGGAGAGAGGAATGAATGTTATTGTAGGTGTGTAGGTGTTTGTGTGTGAGTTTAGATATGTAGGTGATGTGTTGGTGTGTAAGTGAGTGAGGGAGTTGTATGAGCGAGTGTATATTGTGCCCGGTTGATGGCAACATGCTCGCCCCCTATTACTTGGGACTTGAATATATTTAAATATTTTATATATTGATTCTGTTTGGGTATTCAGACGTGTTGGTGTGTTAAGATTTCAAACAGACGTCTAGACAAAACCCTTGATCAGAGTTGTTTATTTAGGTGTTAACGAATAAACTTTGTTTACGCCATATTACGTGGAACGACGATGTTTCAAGTTTCTTGAACTGGGTCTTTTGTTTAAAGTCAAATACATATCAAACATGAGTCTTCCCTTTAAAGCCTAAACGCGTTAAGTCTTGTTTCTAAACGATAGAGAGTTGGTTTTATTTTGGTAATATATGATTGGCCTTCTAAAAACTTATTGACCTTTTATTGATGGACGCTTTTTAAATTAATGAGCTTCTCTCTTAAAACTTTTGGGCTTGTAATGATGAACTCTTTTTTATTTCTCTTTCCAATTTACAACACACATGTATAGAAAGAGTGAAACAACAATCAAACAAACATTTTGAAATTACCACGGACACTTAAGGAGACTGCATGACCTAAACGCAAGTTTTATAATGCATAAAAGTATATGATCCACTGCAGTTAACAAAATCAGAAAAATATATGATATTCTTCAGGATAATAATATATTTGAATATATTAATATAATAATATATGTATAGGAAATATTTGTATGACTTGCAAGTAGTTGTTTGGCTGTTTGTGTATGTGAGTTTAAATGTTTGTAAACGCACCCACGAAACAGGAGAAGTTCCTAGTGTGGGGCAACGTTTAAATAAAAAATATGCTAGTTAGATAGTGTGTTGAAAACATAATACCTACAACTAATTTGGTACGATAGAAAAACGTCACAAAGATACCTCACAATAATACTTTTAACGATTAAATAGTAGATTATTAACCAAGGGGATAAAGCAGTGTCTTCTGTCGCGGGTGACGATTTAAATCGCGAGCGTAATGAATGACTCGAGGTTTACTCACGAGCGAAGCGAGGGATTTAAGACGAGTCCTGAGTGTAGCGAGGGATTTAAGTTCACCCAAGACTAAGACAGCTTTATCACCGAGGAAAATACTCTACTTTTCGTACCATTTGCGAAAAAATTAACACAATAATAATATGAGATTAGCATTTATTAAAAATAATGACAATTAAACGTATTTTTAGAACATTAATTTATTTATAAAAATAAATTAAAATAAACTTAACGTTTACATATTTGAAGAAAACAAAAACGCGGCAAATTCCTAGACTAATATTTTTTTGTCGGAAAAGCAAAGGCATCAAGCTCATACGGCCTCGTCGGTTTTCGTAATTTTATTTAATAATCATAACTGTATAATAAATGCGTATTCCTTATTCAAAAAGATGTATAATGCTTTATATACAAACTCAATGGTGTAAACACAGATGTAGTTCAGTATAAATTTCGGTAAGTATTCCAAATTTAAATCACATTCTCCCCCTAGAGGATGAATGAAATTCAGTACAATTTTCTTTCCCTGTTTTTAACAGATTAAAAATGACTATCGTTATGTTCGCTTTTTGTGGCATAGAATGTCACTTTTTTGAGCAAGTGGCACGAAAAACTATATTATTACATGCAATCATTCTGTTTTTATTTTCAGATTGTTTGTCAAGTAACATATTAGTGTTTTAATTTTTTAGTCCAATCAATAGATTTTTTGTAAATAGAGAATTGCTTCATATATTTTGCAATAAATTACCAGCTTTAAGTCATCGCACTTCTCTTTCTTTTCTATGCAGTCCGACAGTGACCGCGCTTTAGGTGTTGTCAGCCCCATAAAAAAATTGCTTAGCAAACAAAATAGGAACAGTAACCGAGCGATAAGTTGGCATATCGTGTTTTTAAAAGATACTGTCTCTGCAGGAATCAGTAACAGAGACGATGGAGGGCTCGTGCCTAAGTAATAACTGCCGCACGGGTTGATCGATCAGGTTAAGGTACGCTTGGGTTGAGGTTGGAAAGCAACTGAAGCCGTTGATCCCAGCTGTAATTCGTGGATCTTTGATAGTCGTTACGGGTCGCAGGCAGCCCAAAAGCCTGACAACCAGGCGGCTGAAGTTACGGGTGTTGCCAAACTTCGTATCACCTACGGACTTATGGCTAGTTCGGAGCTCGAATTAAGAATGAACGACAACACGATTTGAAAGTTGTCCCTACAAGCGATCTTTTTCGTTCGAAAAATTAATTCGTTACTTGTTATGACGGATCAAGTATTTTCGAATGTGCCCGTGTTTTCGTTGACGAACTAGAGAGTTGATCCCCTGTCTTACCAAAGGGGTATCGTGTTACCTAGTAACTGGGATGTGGAGGTCAAGTAGGCAGCTATTATGCTTAATCAAAAGCAGGTAATGCTTAATCAAATGCTCATTCACTTTAACACCAATAAAATCTTACACAATCAACAGTATGGTTTCACCAAAGGACGTTGTACAACTGACGCCGGGTCACCTTCGTAAAACACATATTTACGGCGTGGAAAGAGGCCCAAGACGCCATAAGAATCTTTTGCGACCTCTCCAAGGCATTTGATTGCGTCGATCACGAAACCTTGCTCTTGAAACTTGAGCATTATGGACTTGGAATACTTGCGCTTTGTCTAATAAAATCTTATTTAAATGATAGGCAGCAGCAAGTTCAAATAAATGGTGTCAATTCACTTAGTTTAAAAGTAGAAATGGGAGTTCCACAAGGCTCGATATTGGGTCCTTTCCTCTTTTTAGTGTATATTAATGATCTACTCCATTTATTAAAAAAACAACCACAAATTGTGTTATTTGCTGACGATAGTTCTTTAATTTTTAAGGTAGAAAGAAGTTCTACAAATTTTAACGACGTTAATAACGCCCTACTGCAGGTCCATATTTGGTTCACTGCTAATAATTTTGTATTAAATGAAAAAAAAAACTAAGTGTAGGTATACGATTTTCTTTACCTCGATGTAGATACCGTGAGGCTAGTCTATTTTAGTTACTTTCATAGTATCATGTCTTACGGTATTTTACTTTGGACCCGGGCTGCAGACGTCGATTCTATTTTTATTCTGCAGAAAAGAGCCATCAGAGCCATATATAATCTCCGCAGGCGTGATTCTCTAAGGGAACTGTTTCAGGTTATTAAGATCTTGACGGTACCTTGTCAATATATATATGAAAACATCATGTACGTAAGAATAAATTTACATCTTTTTACTAAAAGAGGTGATAGACATAATTATAGTACCAGAAATAGGGACCTATTAGTTCAACCAGGTTTCAGACTAGCTAAAGTAGACTCATCTTTCATGGGGTACTGTTTAAGATGTTACAATAAAATACCTCCCCACATACTTCAACTGAATGAGACGAAATTCAAAGTTTGTATAAAACGCACACTATGCAGCCAGGCATATTATAAGTTGGGGGATTATATCGCTGATAAAAATGCCTGGCTCAATGCTGGTCCTGCTCCACAACCACAACTAATTGATTAACATTTGAAAATACTGTTGGAGCTGCTGAAGATTGTGAGACTACCTTTGCTTTGTATAAACTCAATCTCCTTTGTATTATATAATTGCATAGGACAAGTGTGAGTACTTTGTATTATCAAGCTACCATTTACCGGGTAATGTCTTTCATTGGCCTGAATGTGCCCTGGCGGCTGATAGATGTCATGCTCACTCAAATGTCTCGCTGACGGTGGCGCGTGTGTTGGATCATTTAGCTCCCTTCAAAATGGTTGAGCTGAATGGTGCTGATCCATGCGTCATGTTCGTGAACGGGCGCTGTCAGTTGGGACTGGTCATCTCTTAGCCACCACGGCTTATTTTAATTATTTTATTATGGATTGTTTTGTTTAAATTTATATTTGCTGTATATACACTGGACACTCAACGTGTACGTCTTATTTACATCGTTCTCACATTATAATTGTACCTATATTCAACATTAATGATGTAACAATATAATTTAAAAGAGTGTCCATGGAGTTTCTTGCCCGTTCTTCTCCATAGGTACCTACTACGCTTTGGAATGGGCAACTAGCTTCATATTTCTGACTGACCGACCACTTGACAATTCAAAAGTGCCTGTAAATGGTTTAATTGAAATAAATGCTTTGAGTTTGAGTTTGCAGTCGCTCTATATAAAATACTGGTATTCAGCTGTATTTGGTTAGACTGGAAGCCAACTCAAACACAGTTGGAAAAAGGCAGGCAGATGATGAGTGAAGGCTGAACATTTTCTAAGAGTGAGTTGCGCCAAGTAACTTTAACGACCATGACATCTGCCTTCAAATCTCCGGTTAAGCGAAATACCGGTTGCACCATTTTAGCAATAGTTAAAATTACGTCACAAATAACGGTAACATTAACCGCTCAATTTCAGGCGATTAAGGGCTATAGTTACGGTTTGTGTCATATTTTTTTTGGATTGTGGCATTTTTTTCACTGTGGTCCCATCCATGCTTGTTCCGTCTGAGGATTTTTGCTAAATTAACACTTCTTTATCTGAAAATATATGTAAGTTTTCTTCTTTTTTGTATGCACGTGTTTTTGCGACAAATAAACCAATTTTTCTTTCTTTTTATTAATAAACTAATCATATAAACATCAGAATGTGGATAGATTATAGTTTTACATAATTGGATGTTCACTCATGTGGTATTTTTAAGTCGTGGTTATAGGTATTATAAAACATAACATTAATTCGCATAAGTCTGCTGTCTAAGATCTAACGTTGTATTTTTATTGCCTAAAAGGAACGAGAATTAGAAGAAATAAGTAATATTTTAAAAACTTCGAAAGCTATACTTACTCTCATTATATTGAAGTTGTGCAGCAAATTAATATTATAGGTATATTAACCCCTAATAATTTGAAAACCCACAGAGAAAAAACAACTTTGAACTCCGTTACTTTTGAAATCGCAATGACAGTAAGAATGATGCCCTTGTCAAAAAAAATACACACGTATATTCTGGGGAAATAAGTCATCTTGTCACTTGTCAACCTTTAAACTTTAACTTTTAAATTTGACACGATGCGATGGTGCAAGAGTAGGTAGTTAAATTGCATGGTAATTGTTAATTTTACTGTTTAAATTAACTTTGACGGAAACTTTAACGTAGCTCTTGCTGCAACCCACCTTATAATTCGACGTGCCGTGTCACGTCCTATTCAGAGACAGTACTTTCCTGAACGAATTCTTTACACAAGGAGCATTAAACGTGAAAAAAAAATCAGCTGTTCCCTACATTTATGTCTGCAGAACTCGTCAAAATGTAGGGAACAGCAGATTATTTTTTTCGCGATTTCATATTTGAAAAAAAACCATTTAATTTCAATTGAGGGTAGTTTGATTCCACCATTTTAATTTTATGAGGACGCCTAATTACTTCTAACCATTATGGAGTTTGTTTCATCGTGATCGATCATAGTTTAAAAGTAGGGTGACAGTAGCGAACATTTTTTTTTAAATTCCATAAAAATATTAAAAAAATATTTAGATTTTTTAAATATGTTATCCATCCTTAATATTAAGCATAATAAAGACTCGCACTGTATAATACAGCTGAAGAGTTTGTTGGGTTGAACGCGTTATTCTCTGAACCAGCAGTATTTTTGCATTTCATTGCCCAATCCTTGAGTAACATCACGCTACGACCCTTAGGAGCTGTGCCAAAATAAAGACAAGTCTGAAAGAACGCTTAACGAAGACGAAGACGCGGGTGGACAATGCGATGCGACGCAGTGGGTTGAGGGCCGAAGGAGTTTGATACAAAGACTTGGTTTTAGTATAGGTATTGTGTATCTTACGACTTCCACGCGAACGAAGTCGCGGGGAAAAGCTAATCTTGGAATAAATCGAAGAACTCCCAAAGAATAATTATTTCCGATTCTATTGTAAGAATAGTGAATATAATGGTCTTGTAATACGATTCTGTGATTCAGCCTTTTTTTTTAAGTACCCTTAAGGCTGGCGCACATTTGAGCGGGCCGCATCACATTGTAAATTCTCCTACATCACTTTCGTACATTTTGAATGAATCATCGCACACTATAGGCGGGTCATATAGCCACGCATAACAGCGGCAACATAAATACGCCTGGTGAGTTATCCGCTAGTGCGTTGCGCTGCGGGCCGGTGTGGCCTGCCTGTAGTGTCCGATAGTTCTTAAAAAATGCACCACAGTGATGTAGGAGGAATTTTGCGTTGCCGTGCGGCCTGCCCTAGTTCGCGCCAGCCTTTAGGCTGACGCACATTTAAGTAGGCCGCACCGCATCGCAAATTCTCCTACATCACTGTAGTCATTTCTTTATTTAGGTTTAGGTTTAAAGATGATTTTCTCATAAGAAATTAAATAACAGTTCACTTAAAATAAGATACAAAGTGCTTACGTCTAAATAATAATATCATACTTGCCTCCTGCTGCTGCTGCTGCTGTTCTCAAGTTCTTCAGTTAAGTTCTCAAGTTTCTCTTCTTCTTAAGTTCTGCTTTAAATAATTGTGCTTATAATCATTTATTTGCAAGTTATTGGTAAAGTGTTGGTCTTAATGCCAATAGTGTCAGTAATGTAGTTTCCTCATACATAATTAGACACTTTGTATGCAAAACGTTACAATTTATGTATGGCGGTTCCCTAAGCGAATGACCTTGAGTGTTTGGTCGAATTATTTTACGTTATTTATAAATCCATTTATAATCATTTTTCCAGCAGTAATATAACAGAATTTTTTTAATGCGATGCGTCAATGCGGCTGTAATGTGCGCTTGCCTTTACACTCTTTTAGGGGACTAGATTGATCGATTGGTCCTACATGAAGAATTGGTTTGAACCCACCAACTGTTGATGTATTGACACCTATGCTTTTAAGATTATTTAAAAGGGTTTGTTGAAATTATGTGAGTTACTTTACACTTTTCCACAAACCTATATGTTGAAAGTAGTGTATTGTTTTATTAAAATATCATTAATTAATTCACTGATAGACCACGCACAGCCTGAGCCTCTGGGACTAGGAGCATGAAATTTTGGATAAGAGTTCCTTTTGTAACGTAGGTGAGCACAAAATTCATCCCATGCGATGAAACTTTGTATGGATGTTCGACATTTTCGCGATGTAAAATCCCATTGGGCGGCGGCTCGTGTATCAAGTAACGTCTTACTTGAGACATCTTTCTTATTCAATGTGATCCACTGAAATGTACCCATGTTTTATTTTTATGGAACTGCTACGGGCTTGAAGATTGCGTTACTAATCCATTCTTAGCTACGAGGTAGCGTTGTCGTCAGCAGACAAGTTTAAAATCATATTAGGTATCGTGCAATTGTAGGTCAATCAATACTTAACAAGTTAATTCCGATACTTTGCCGAATAGTAAACAAATTGCAATACAAAATGCAAATCGAATATAAATAGAGCCATTCAGGAAAAACATGCGCCAGATAAACCTTTTTTAAAACAATAAACACACACGAAATGCCGCCAAAATATCAACAGCTGTCAAAATATCATAGACTACGTTCAGAAAAAAGTTCAGCACATTTTTTTTCCAGCCAGTGAGTTCCACGTTAAATTTTTGGCGCGTAAAATATTGTATCCTGTGGACGAAAATAAAAATACAAAAATAAACACGATTGTTCGGTGATTGATGGACTATTAACCGTGATACCGTTTTATCATTTTTCCCACCAAAACCCGTGGTTTTTAGGGTTCCGTACCCTGAGGGTGTCAACGGGACATTATTAATCTTTTGAACTGTAATAGATTTGATATTTTTTCACAGATTGTGTACCACTATAGCCACTACTGCAACAAATAGTAAAAATAAAATACAGTTAAAAATTAGAAGGGGTACCCATAGAAAAATTGTGCTTAAAAAAATATGTAGTGTTAAATATTATACTAACGGTGGTACGGAACACTTTGTGTGGGAGTCCGACTCGCACATGCGTGCTTTTTTGGTGTAACAATCCCCTATTGTTTGGATCTTTCTGCACAATTTACGCGAGATCGTAATTTCGGGTTGAAAAGATCAATTTTGATGATGATGATCGCATATTCTCTTAAGGGGGATGCGTTAAGGTATCCCGACAAACTCAAATTTTCTTAATTTTTTTGCAATTTGTAGGTCAGTGTCCGGTTGTATGTTATTTATTTATTTAAAATTTATTTGTTAGAATATTGTTGTTACAAAAGTGTTACACATGTGATAAATGATTTTATTTCTGTAAGTAGGTTTGAACAAACACTTTTACACGTCAATCATATTTTTTTTAAACTAGATGGGGTCGGCGTTTCCTATCTGACTACTCTGAGAAGAAAGGCCGAAACAAACTCAGAGGTCACAGTCTCTTTTAAAGTCCAGACAAAATCTTGGTCAGGTCATGTGAAAGCTATGTAGATCGGTGTCTGCAATGGTCTTTTGAGGAAAGAACCACACAGATTGAGTGGACCTGTCCAGTCAGTGCACGCAATTGTCAGTAATCGTGCAGCTCAACTTAGACTCAAGGAGCTCAACGATTCGACGAACAATACCAAAGAAAGGACATTTGAGTAGGCCGCATAAATTACTCAAACTGCCAGATCATGATTACGTTGAGAAAAATACAAAAATAAATATAAATAAATCAATGACTGACATAGGTCTCACATTCACAATAATTAGAATAATATTATAATAATCTTTGAGGACCATGTAGATTTGTGTCTGAAATGGTCTTCTGAGGAAAGAACCACACAGATTGAGTGGACCTGTCCAGTCAGTGCACACATTTGTCAGTACCCGTGTAGCTCAACTCAGAACTTAAGGAGCTCAACGATTCGACGAACAATACCAAAGAAAGGACATTTGGGTAGGCCGCATCAGCTACTCAAACTGCCAGAACATGATTAAAACTGCAACAAAAACACACATAGTCCCCAAATTCACAATAATTTAAAATAATATAATACTTTATACAGTAAATATTAGTGTCATTGTATATGTAAATAAGTATAGATACTTATAGCAAAGATTGAAAGTAAAAATAGTTAGCGAAATAAAATAAATTAACATTGCCTGTGCTTTATTGGAGCAACTCAATCCCAAGCCTTTTTGTCCTCAATATAGTCTTTGACAGTATAATAGGCATCCTGGCATAGTTTCCTTTTTATAAAAGATTTGAATTTATTAAGGCTTAGTGCTTGAATGTGGCTAGGAAGTTTATTATAAAAACGTATACATTGGCATCTAAACGAGCCACCTATTTTCTTGAGCCTGGTAGTAGGAACAACAAATTTGTGCTTGTTCCTAGTATTTAAATTATGGATATCACTGTACTTTTTAAACAGATTAATATTTTTATGTGCATACAAAAGATTTTCATAAATATACTGAGAAGGCACAGTCATTATATTAATCCCTTTAAATTTGTCTCTGAGGGAGTGTCTGGGACTTAATTTATAAATTGAACGAATTGCCCTTTTTTGTAAAACAAAAATCGTCTGAATATCGGCGGCATTTCCCCACAACAGAATACCGTACGACATTACACGATGAAAATAACTAAAGTATACTAAACGGGCTGTCTCTAAATCAGTTAAACCACGAATTTTCCTAACGGCGTATGCTGCAGAGCTAAGCTTCTTTGACAATTTATCTATATGGGGGCCCCATTGAAGCTTGGCATCCAAAGTTATGCCTAAGAATACTGTGGTATTTTCGGGTTTCAACTCTTCACCCTTTATGAGAATACTTGTTTCTACTTGTCTAACATGAGGTATCGTAAACTTAATACATTTCGTTTTTTTCTCGTTGAGAAGAAGGTTATTAACATTAAACCAGTTAACTACTTTTGCGAGGGCACTATTTACATTGTCAGTAACCAGCTGCTGACGTTTGAGTTTAAATAAAAGTGAAGTGTCGTCTGTCGTATGTCAGTAGGCACTGGTCATTTCCTAGCTGCCACGGCTTATTTTGATTCCTGAATTGTTTTTATCTTTTTATTACGGACGCTTTTAACGTGCACGTCTTTTTACATCGTTCTCACATGTAAAATTTCAACATGAATGATGTAACCACTATTTTGTAACAATATTTGGATTTAAAGGAGTGTCCATGGAGTTTCTTGCCCGTTCTTCTCCATAGGTACCTACTACGCTTTGGAATGGGCAACTAGCTTCATCTTTCTGACTGACCGACCTCTCGACAATTCAAAAGTGCCTGTAATTGGTTTATTTGAAATAAATGCTTTGAGTTTGACATAATATGACGTCCATATTATTCAGATGTTTGCAGCGTACAAATATTTCAGGGAATTAATATTAAATGACGTACAATATAATAGAACTAGTTTTTGAAACCATACAATGTCAAGGATAAGGAAAACGTTATCTACTATCAAATACAATGTCAAGGATTAATAAATATAGTGTCAAGAATTATTAAATACAATGTAGAGAATTATTCAATACAATGTCATATTAAATTCTATTCAATCATTAGGGATATAAGAAAGAAAGAATAACGTTTATTTGGACACAGTTCGTGAAACACAGAATATAAATAACAAAATAAAAAGTGAAAATAATGTTTTAACAACAAACACGGCTGCGCCAAAAAGGATCATTTCAGCATTAATGCCAGACAAATGCTATCTGACGCTGGTTTTCTAATGAACCTCTAGGGACAAGTGACGGGGAGTACAAACAGTTCGACATAGGTAAATACCTAATAAATAATACATAATTTTATACTTATAAATAAATATATGAACTAGTAATCAAATATAATTACTTAAAAAACGAAAACAACAAGAAGCAACTCGGGAAAACCTGCTTTTAGCGATTTTTTTGCAAGATTGATCCATCCACGATGGTCTCACAAAGCGCTACAGGCCGCCGAGCGCGGCGGACAATTCACCGACAGTTACTTAGTTTTATGACAGTATTTTTTTACTGTGGATTAATTGAATAACAAAATAAAAAATTGAATAGTTATAATAAAAATAAAAATCTAAGATAAAAAAATAAAAAAAAGTTGTAAATAGAATACCTACTATTTGGAGAAAGTGTAGTCAAAAAGTAAAGACAAGTCATCGTCTAATTTAAATTTTGAATCATATATTTCATTTAAAAACTCATTTGTTGAGTAGTACTTAGCACTCTTATGCAATAGGAAGTTCATGAAATAGCCATTCAATGGGATTATATGAACTTAGAGGTTTGTAGATATTGATGATTTAAATGAATATAATTCTGTAAGTACATCCTTGTTATGGTCGCGAATCATATTGTGTTCAACATACTCGTACAACCTGACATTGACCTGCAAATTGCAAAAAACTTAAGGAAATTACAATTTCGCGTGCTACCCTGGCGCTTCCCCTTAATAAATTACACAATTTCTTCGGTAAACAAATTCGTTTATTCTAAGTCGGGAAACATTGTCAATAGATATTTTGAACTTTGGTAATATTTCGAAGTCTTTAAGCGTCTTTTATAGAACTTTAGAGTTTGAAATAGCTAAAATGGTTGAGTAAAAGTTTGTTTAAACTCTGGTCGTTTTTAGACAACTTATATAATAGTATTTGTATTTTCTGAGTGATTTATGGCAGAGTAATATAAACAATATTATCTTTGGTTATTTTAGCGTTGACGTGAAGGGAAATTTTAGACCAAAAATGCCATTTATTTAACTAGTAAAGTTTTTTTTTTTTTTTGTGTATGGCAGCTCGCAGTTGGCCTTGAGAGGCCGTGACTGATTAACCGGTCAATCCCTGTGGTGCCTTCGAGCTAACTCAAACCCTCCAGCCAGGGGCATAATATTAATTATAAACTAAGCGACCATCACCTAAGGGCACCCCCTGTGGGGTACGAACCTCGGCTTAGGGCGTCGGTGGGGAAGGACAGCAAGTTGGGGACAGGCTGGATCAAAATGGGTTCATTATTAATAATGGGTAAAATTACTGGCTCAGCTACGCCACCAGCTGGCTCTGTGGATCCGATCAAGGGAGGGGAAGAAGAATATATCGGGGAGGAACGCGGACGCGGACGCGAAGGACCTCGGCGGCGAGGTCGGAACTTCGTTTTGTGTCTGTGTTTGTATACTGTACTGGTGGCCCTACTGCTTTCCTGGAGGAGGGTGGTGGGGTCGTCGGGGTCGGTCAGTGCGTGCCGTGGACGGCGGATTTTACTGATTCTAGAGGGGACATAACTGGCGGCCTTCACAACCAGAGGGTTGCGATGGCTGCCAGCGGTATCGAAGAAACGCTTGCAAGCGCGTTTTATGAATTGTTGAATGGTGGGGATTTTCAAGTCTAAATGTAAGTTAATGTTACGAACGAACCAGGGGGAACCCGTGATTTTACGTAGAAAACGGTTCTGTAGGGTCTGCATCCTGTGGATGTGCGGGGGGTGGGCTAACTAGTAAAGATTTCATGGACAAGCTTTATGATTAGACTAGCTTCTGCTAGCAATTTCGTTCGCGTGGAAGTCGTAAGACACCACAATATACTAAAATAACACCTACATTTCCCCCCCGCGCTATTGGGTACTTCGTTTTCGATTAGCGTTCTGTAGTTATACATTATGCGTTCTCTCTCACTTTTTTCGCTCACTTTTTTGCTCGGCTTCTAAGGGTCGTAGCGTGATGTTAAATAGCATTTAACCTTCCCCAAGAATCGGGCTATCAAATGCAACATTTCTTTTGCTAATCCGGCGGGTAGTTCCAGAGATTAGCGCGATCAAACAAAAAACAAAGTCTATAGTTTTATTTTATTATAAAATACAGGGTGACTTAGAATTTGACGTCTTCCTTCCAGGACGTGGTAGTGTGACCAATTTGAAAAAATTAAGCAACGTGAAAATTTATTTCGAGATAACCGTATTTAATTTTTTTTTGTTAATAGTTTTAGTTAGGTTAGGTTATTATATTTTAATAGTTTGTTAGTTAATTTTGTATAAGAACCTTATAGATTTAAAGACAAGATAATAATGTCAATGAAGGTAAACCCAAATCTCGGAAAATGGTTTTGTTCTAAACGTTAATTGAATTTATCATACAATTTTAACTATACTTAATAAATTAAATTTTCACGTATTTTTTTTAATTTTCCAGAATTCGTCACTTAATATAAATTTTCTCTGAACTCTCAAATTCTATGGCCTTCATTGCTATTTCATGGGGTACCTAATTACTGTAACACACATTTTGATGTAACAAATTTTCTAAAAAATCAAACAGTTAAAAGTTTAGGCGATACCATAATGAATTGGGGGCTTTTTCATAACCATTTATTTCACTATTACAGTATATGGATTTAATATTTGGATATATATGTATTGACTATTTGATTGACTGAGGACCCTGACTGACTCTGACCGAGGAAAATGTAATTGGGTTAAATTTCCTCGATAGAATTGACTCTGAAAAGACCTCTACTTTTTTTTCTGTAATTCTAAAATCCTTAGTAATTTCATTGCAAAACTGCACTCAAAGTGTGCGTATAAGGTAATTCAAAATTCTGGCTGAAAATAGTTTTGATACATAGTTTTTTTTTTCACAATTTTTATTCGGTTTGGCGCATACGTTGTTTTATTTTGGTTCCAGCGCATTGTTGCGCTCTCTTTTTTCGCATTTGAAAGTAATTGACTTAGTCACTTTCTTATGCCCCACCCCTCGAGCTAAGTTTTTTTTTATACGTATCAACTTAAGTTGATACGTATAAAAAAAGGAAAAAGTTTATTAACCATTGTCAAAAATCATCTACATACTCGTACATGAACTTTGACTCTGACACAAAATTTTACTATGCCATTAAGTAAAAATTACGGAGAAGGCATCTTCATTTAATCAGTTATCTAACGAAGTACGTAACGAAGTGTTGCTTAATTCTTGCAAATGGGTCACACTATCACGTCCTGGAAGGAATACGTCAAATTACTAGTTAACCTGTATAATTTATTGTAAGTACAGATTGCTCCTTCTTTTAATTACACCCTATAGTTTCATGTCCTATTGGCAGGCTCTGTTATCATCAAACAAATGTTTCTTTCTGATTTTGTAATGGAAGGATTGTGTTATATTTATTTGTTTATTCTTTATGGTACACACCACAAAATACATAACAAAAAATAAATTGAACACTACAAAATATACAATGTTATAGTATTTTCTATTTAAAATAAATAGAGATCTGACTTATATTTCGTTTTACTTTTAGTGCTTTAAATTTACAAAAGCTATTATTTTAATCGATGAGACTCTCAAGTTAAAGGTTAAAAGCTAAATTACTTTACCATCCGAAAAAAAGGCATTGTCTTTTGACAAGATCGGCGTTGGCCGCACTTGATTATGTCGATCTGTTCTTACTAAAATATTGATTAAGAGTTGCAATAAGTAATACCTAAGCTGACACTGAATATAATAATATAATATTTATAATCCTAATATTTCAAGTGTAAAATAAGTACTAACAAACCTTTCAAATGGTTTTTTCTTTAATAACACCTTATTCAATGTTTGTCTCTGCATCACCCAAAGGTTGACTGGTAGAAAATGCCTACGGCATTAAATCCGCTTCTGTACATTTGTGTGCATAAAGTATTAAATAAATAATTTAAATTCATAATCAAGATATTAGTTATATATAAAAAAATAAAATAATAATTAACTAACCAAAACGGCGAAATAAGTGACAGCTATTTGCGACGTTGTCAACTTTCAGAATGTACAGCATTATACCTATCTTGTACTGACACGAAAATATAATCAGAACACAATAAAAATAGAAAAAAAGCCGTAACAATATAAAATACTATACAAACAGCACGCCCCATCTCACGACTGAGTTCACTCAATTTGTCACTAACTTGACGCTATTGTGATGACGTCACACCATTGACGCCTCCCGCGTTTTTGTAACGGCCGCCATTGTTTTATGGTGTTTGTTGACGTTGGATTTGAATATTTCTTTTTATTTCTGTTTTTTTTTGGCATAGACTCGTGAGTGTTTATGTTTTGGCGTCTGACGAATGATCCAATTTTTGGACACCAAAATTATGACGTCAACATTTTTATTTTTCTGATGTGTTTACCAATATTCTGCGCTTTTGTAATTTCCAAAGTGATGTCCAAAGGTAATTTCCAAAGTGATGTGGCGTCGATAAAATATTGTTCTTTTCAATATTATTACTTCTTTCTCCACATAATGGGCTCGTGGCTAATTGATAACAGCGGCACGGGTCGATCGAAGGTTATGCGGTTAGACTGGAAGCCGATCTAAATATAGTTGGGAAAAGGGTTCCTGCATCCGGTCAGACTGGAAGCCGACCCCAATATAGTTGGGAAAAGGGTTCCTGCATCCGGTCAGACTGGAAGCCGACCCCAATATAGTTGGGAAAAGGGTTCCTGCATCTGCTTAGACTGGAAGCCGACCCCAATATAGTTGGGAAAAGGGTTCCTGCATCCGGTTAGACTGGAAGCTGACCCCAACATAGTTGGGAAAAGGGTTCCTGCATCTGGTTAGACTGGAAGCCGACCCCAATATAGTTGGGAAAAGGGTTCCTGCATCCGGTCAGACTGGAAGCCGACCCCAATATAGTTGGGAAAAGGCTTCCTGCATCCGGTTAGACTGGAAGCTGACTCCAACATAGTTGGGAAAAGGCTTCCTGCATCCGGTTAGACTGGAAGCTGACTCCAACATAGTTGGGAAAAGGCTTCCTGCATCCGGTTAGACTGGAAGCCGACCCCAATATAGTTGGGAAAAGGGTTCCTGCATCTGCTTAGACTGGAAGCCGACCCCAATATAGTTGGGAAAAGGGTTCCTGCATCCGGTTAGACTGGAAGCTGACCCCAACATAGTTGGGAAAAGGGTTCCTGCATCTGGTTAGACTGGAAGCCGACCCCAATATAGTTGGGAAAAGGGTTCCTGCATCCGGTCAGACTGGAAGCCGACCCCAATATAGTTGGGAAAAGGCTTCCTGCATCCGGTTAGACTGGAAGCTGACTCCAACATAGTTGGGAAAAGGCTTCCTGCATCCGGTTAGACTGGAAGCTGACTCCAACATAGTTGGGAAAAGGCTTCCTGCATCCGGTTAGACTGGAAGCCGACCCCAATATAGTTGGGAAAAGGCAAGACAGAATGATTTTTACCTTTTTGAAAGAAAGAAATAAAGAAAATGCGTTTATTTGCGGTAATCATGACGCAAAAAATAACACAAACACAAAAATATGAAAAGGTTGGAGGAAACATGCGTCACATCCACGCAAAACGGCTATCGCTCAGGATTATGCTGCGACCCTATGCAAGACAGAGCCCCAGCGCTGGTTTTCAGTGACAGCCTGAATTTTTCACCGCTTGCACACACCATGTTATCATACTGAAAGACAAGCTAAATAACGTTAAGCCTGTAGACCCTATAGTGCTCGCAAGCGCATCGTCTGAGCATGAGGTCCTGAGTTTGATTCCCAGGTCGGGCAAAGTGATAATTGGTTATCCACCTCCAATTTATCAGTAGCAGCTCGGAGTCTGCATTTGTGCCCGGTTGATGGCAATAGGCTCGCCCCCTGTTATATGGGACGTAAATATAACTAAACATAACTATAAGATCTACTGTATCACCAAAACTCACAATAATAAATACTTTGATTTTGGATTTGAAGACTAGGTATTCATTATCCACACACGCACTTTTTTATTTTATTTTGTGTTTCACGAACTGTGTTTAAATAAACTTTTTTTTTGGATTTTGTGTTCCACGAGCTGTGTCCAAATAAACGTTATTCTTTCTTTCCTTCTTTTTGTGGAATTCTACTCTAACGGGAATCGAACCCGTGCTAATGTTTATACAGGGTTATTGGTAAAACACCATCAACATCTGAAGGGGTCATTGTACTCATCATTATGAACAACTTTTACTATGGGACCAAATATGAAATCTTGAATAAAAAATCAGCTGGTCCCTACATTTTGACGAGTTCTGCAAACATAAACTATCATATATTGAGTCACCTACGAAGCAGCTCGAACAGTCTCCTGAGGGTGTTGTCCGAGCGGTGGGACCTGTCCCTGATACAGAGGTGGATGCAGCTTCATGTTAGCGCGTCTCCTCGTATTATTTGACATGCGTTTATAACTTGATGACGACACGGTTGGCGCCTGTTTTTTCTATTCCGTGGTTGGCGCAGTGGTTAAGCGATTGACTGCTGTGCAGTGTGTCGCGGGTTCGATTCCCGCACAGAACAAGTATTTGTATGACCTGCAAGTAGTTGTTCCGGGTCTGGCTGTTTGTGTATGTGAGTTTAAATGTTTGTAAACGCACCCACGATACAGGAGAAATTCCTAGTGTTGCAACGTTAAAAAAAAAAAAAAAACTGTATAATTTTGTTATTGTTTTTTTTTATAATCTGTAAAGTTCTTTATATATTTTATTTAACTGTGACATTGGATAAGTAATGTAATGTGTAATTTTATTTGATTGAATTTTTATATAATCTACGGACATGTCTGAAATAAATAAATAATAATAATAAATGTATGACCTGACCCCTTAAGAGGTTGATGGTGTTTTACCAATAATCCTGTATATTAACTTTAAAGCGTAAAGCGCAGTGTAGTGGAAGGATGAAAGAATGACGTAAGTACAGATGAAGAAATGAATTCATTTTTGACACTTGCTTGGATCAGGAAATCGGAACATCTAGTCTGTTTACTGATATCGTTGCCAAAGACTTCTGGACACGGCCATAATATATTACTTTTCTCCAAAACAACTGCAACCACGAAACTTATACTCAAGTGCTCCTGAACTTTGAACCTCTTCAATACACGTAAACCCACAATTTTTCACTTGGCGTCCTGCCAAACTGCGACACGCTATAAATAAGGCGATTCTACTCGGATTGGCGATCATTGGGAGTTAGGGACGATCTGGCTTGTACCCTGTGGTTCTGGCAAAGAAGAGACCGGTAGCTACCACTTGTTTATCTATAAGGTTGAGGGGTAATAGTTTGGTTGATGTGACAGATCCACTTAACAAAAATGTACTAAATATAAATCTTAAATTAATGAAAAAAACAAAAAAAAAATTGTGTTATCATCTAACATTATGCTGAGCTGAGGCCCTTTAGGTATTAAAATATTATTGTTGTTTTCTGTTTTATAGTTTTAAGGTTAATATTTATTTTGCTGTAATGCCAATAAACTCAATTTTCTTTCTTTCTTTCTTTTCTTTAATTATTCACTGACAGACAGTCTAAGTCAGTCTAAGCCACTGGGTCTAGAAACATAAAATATTGCATAATATGTAGTTCCTTTTATAACGATGGTGAGCATTTAGGAAGGATTTTTGAAAGTTCTGTTTGACACTTCCTTAAGGGGTTATATAGGGGTATTGGAAGCTTGACATTTTGGCCGTGGGAAATCCCATCAAATGTATGGCTTGTCTTTTGTTTACGCGAATAATTTTGAGTATTTTATATACGGCCTATGCAAATGCCCTGCAGATCTGGTAGCGCCGTGTGACCAGTCGTTGAGCTCCCTAAAGTAGGGCTGAGCTACACGATGAATGATGCCATGCATGCCGTCTGTTAGGACAGGTCAACTCAAAGCTGCAATGGCTCTTTCTTCAAAAGGGCCTTCCAGATATGGCCCTGCATTGTTAGACTCACATACAATCCTATTAATATAATGTTTGGACTTTAAAAGAGACCTCTGAGTTTGTTTCGGCATTTCTTCTCAGTGATCAGTCAGCTAGGAAATGCCGGCGCCATCTAGTTTTAAAATATTGACGTGTAAAAGTGTCTTAAAAGATTTACTTACAGAAATAAACATTTTATTTAATTACATAAGCAATATATAATATAATTTAATACAAAAATAAATAAATAAGTGACAATACATAATAATATATACTACTAATACTGTTGTGAACAACAAATAGATAGGAAATAATTTAAATATATAAGTAGGTAGTAATAAGAAACATCTTAAAAGCGCTCTTCCTCTCTCATATTTCAAATTTTGCTGTGCCCGACAGGGTCCTTATTTGTTTCTATTTTATTAACACTAACTACCTGTATGTGTACATTATGGATTGCCATAAAGATTCTTCTCCATAGGTACCTACTACGCTTTGGAATGGGCAACTAGCTTCATCTTTCTGACTGACCCCTTGCCAATTCAAAAGTGCCTGTAATTGGTTTATTTGAAATAAAGGTTTTTAGTCTATACTTCTCAAGATTCAAGTAGTTGTGTATAAAATAATCATCAACTGTCAGAGTGTGTAACAGAAAAAAAAGAACACAAAAAACAGCATTCAGTATGCATAAAATTGGAGCAACTCAATTCCAAGCCTTTTTGTCCTCAATATAATCTTTAACGGTATAAAAGGCTTTCTGGCACAACATACGTTTAATGAATGATTTGAATGTATTAAGGCTTAGTTCTTGAATGTGGCTTGGAAGTTTATTATAAAAGCGTTTATATTGACATCTGAACGAGCCACCCATTTTCTTGAGCTTCTTAGTAAGAAGCTGTGATGAATTATACCGGCACTAGACCACCAAACAGTGACCATGACTTTTTAGGGGTGAGTTTTCGTTTGGAGAATTGCCTAGGCCAGAACCAGGGTCTAACCAACATGACGACCGCTTACAATTACCAAAAATAATCCATTTTTCATCGCAAGTGACAATGCGGTTCAAAATCCCTTCATTTCTGTGTCTGATAAGCAACACAACACAAGGCATACCTCAACGCGTTCGTCGCGCTGGCGATCGTTCAGTTCGTGCGACACCCACTGATCAAGTTTTTTTACCTTGCCAATTTGACGCAAATGGACCAATATTATTTTGATGTAAACGTTGAAAGCTGCTGCTAACTCAGCCTTAGATTGAGTATCGTCAGCTTCCACTATCGCCTTTAATAGTTGTTGACTTTAATTTTCGGGTGACTAAGAGGTTATTTTTTTGCAACTAATTTCCATGGCAGAAGCGTTCAAACCAATTACCGCTTTAAAATAAAATGAATTTGAATTTAGAATTTATTGCCAGCCATACATCAATTACGTTTCAAATGGCCAGTATTGTAAAACGGCAACTTCATAGGTAAAGACCTATTACAACTAAGTGAAAATGCTGGCCTAAACACTGAACCTCTAAAACACCCACGTTTTTTCTGGCCCTCATCCAAAATGAAATGAAGTAAATATATAAATGAAGTTGTAAATAAACCATTCTTAGCCTGATCATTCCAAGTTATAGGTCATTCGTCTTAAGTAATATTCCTTTTATTTTTCTTTTTATTCTGATGTCATGATCATTCTTCTCTATAAGTGGTACTTAGCTTTTTATTTGGGAGTTAGGTGTCGCTTTCGTCTTTGGCATTCATTTTGGTAATATATTTTGGTGATGGTTATTATTCTTCTAGCTAGATTGATTGTGTAAGTTGACATCTGTAACCGACTTCTACTCTAATACAACTTTCTGCATATTTAGTAAAAAAAAGAGCTTCCTAAAAGGCAACTGTGTATTTAATTAATTAATTATTTATTTTTAAGGACGTTCGTATTCTAATCTCAGTCTTAATCTGTCAAAAAATCCTGTAATTTACCTACATTTTCGTCAAGTTTTTGACATCGATTGTCGCTGAGATGAGATTTTGACTTGAATTTAAACGTTTGTTTCATGTACTTACAAGAATAATTGGTCTTCTCAGTGAAGTTCACCTCGAACCTCACGCAAGTGACCGCCCACAATTCTAAATCCAACTCATTCGCGGATTCACATCTCGACACCGTTCAAATTTTGAAGCGACGACGTTGAGAGACAAAAGCAATAAAATAAAACAATAGAACATCGTGAATAATAAAACGATTCTTTCCAAGATAACGTTGAAGCCATTGAAGCTCAATAATGTCAAATTATGTGTCATTCAAACGTATACAGGGTCCCATTAAAATAGATGGACAAATTTTAACACAGCGCTCAGTACGTCTAACCAAAAAATCCAAGCAAAAAAAAAACACTGATTAAAGTAATTTTATTTTGACCTAAAATAATAAATTGCCGGCACGCTAGAATAAACACATCTATTATGAGTAGGTACTTGCAGTCGCGCCACACCGCGCGCGTGCTCGTAAACTAAGTAGGTACCCAGTCAGTTCTGTTAACAACATTCTGTATTTAGCCATAGTAACTTTCAGTTGACTGCACATCACCTTTTTAGGTTATGTATAAGATAGTAGGTAGTTACGCGCAACTCGAGAACAGGCTGCGATTGAGGTGAATAAACTTTCCTCGAACACACATGATTATGACCAGTCTAGGTACTTATGAAAAGAAAAGATTCTAATTTCTCATCACACTTTACCAGCCTTTGGAATGTCTAATTACGTGCTGAACTGTTATCAAAGTATCAAAGCTATTGCAGTAAGCTGTAAACAAACTAGCGCGCAGTGAATACAGTGTAGTGTTATGAATGATTTTTATTTTATTTTTTTTGTAAGTATCTAATGCGTTTTTCTTATATTTTTTTTACCATTGTTCTTTTGTTGGTGGTCTGAATGATTTCTAAAAGTTTGTCCATCTATTTTAATGGCACCTTATGGAACCTAAAGTAAGTCATTAAAGCCCTGAAGTCGAGCCCGGTAATAATATAATACTGAATTTCATTCGGAGAATAAAGAAATAAAGATAAAATAGATCAACCATTTTTCAGATTAGCTAAAGTACATACATCTTTTATGGGGTACTGTGTTAAATGCTACAACAAAACACCTTGTAATATATTGCAATTAAATGAAAGAAAATTTAAAACTCATATAAAAAGTTCACTGTGTAAACAAGCATATTACAAATTAGAGGATTATGTCCAAGATAAGAATGCTTGGAAACATGCTGGTCCAGCTCCACAGGACAATCTAGGGTCTTGACAAAATTAAAACTTGTTGCTACTTTAATTGTATGGTTTGTTATTTTTATGACATTGATTTACATTCTGTGACTACTTTAACTCACACACTGACATATTAATTGGTTACATAATTTGGGAAATCGTATACTTTTACAATGTTTGTAAATATGTGAACACCATGTTTCTATCACTTAATTAACTTATTTATCATTGCTACGTTTATTAAATTCTTTTTACCTATTTTGGTAGGGTAATTTTTATTATAGGTGCATCGTCTTCACATATAATTATATAATTAATGTATACAAAGTATTGTAACACATTTTTTAAAAGAGTAACGATGGAGTTTCTTGCCCATTCTTCTCCATACGAAACTACCTTTTGGAAGGGGCGACTAGAATCAATTCTATTTAAATGTAAATGTTGACGTTCAAAAGTGCCTTTTATGTGCCTATTTGAAATAAATGCTTTGACTTTGACTTTAGAGACAAAGGTGTCTTGGTCTTGTACGAGCTTGAATCCTTCGCTGCACCCATCATTGTAGTCTTAACTCCGGCGCTTCACCGTTGCTGTTCTCAGGAATTAGGCCTAGAATCCTTCGTTACGCTCGGGATCCTATATAGCACCCGTGACTTAAGCTACTTCTTTATCCCTTTGCTGAATTATCTCCTATTCTCTTCTTGTTCATAGATCAACAGAATATTATTACCCGGAACGGAATATAAACTGCACACCCATAAATAAAATTAGGCGAAAAAAGGAAACATATTGAGCTGAATATTTTGCACAAGCATTTTGTAAGGCTGTCAGCAGCAAAAAGGTTGTCTATAAAGATAACAGCTTTATTAGAGAGCTGCGCCATCCCTGAATTTATTATAAACTTGCGTTCACTAGACGATAGGCTAAAACGAAGGATATTTGGTGGGTATACCCTTGGTGTAAGAATAGGGGAGTATTGTACGATTGAGTGCTGATCGTGTGCTGAACGGAAAAATATTCCTACAAAGGGTCCGATTTAGCTGTGAACAATGTTGTGGCTACTGGTATTTTTTTACAACCATCTTGATTCTTTGGGAGGACTAAAGTAGACTACAATATTGGTGTCTTTTACTTTGGGCAAGATATTTGGGGAGGGCAAAAAAGAAAACAAAATTTTCATTGTCAACGTATGTAAGAATAATATAAACTGTAATGTTGTTAATAATTAATACTCTGGGCCCGTTGAGCAAACCTTTTAAAATTAAAACTAAATTATAGTTAATTTCATTATAAATATAGGAATTATAAATAAATATATAAAAAGGTTTTACTTGTTGTAAAACCTTTTTATTTGTTTTTGGTTTTGGTTTCGATTGTATTAAAAACCATAAATAAAAAATCACACCATCAATCATCAAACCATTTGTTTTACTTTTGTTTGTGTTTATAAATTAGGAATTTCTTGTGCAGAAGTTCCTTATTCTGAGGGCCTATCCCCGTATTTTTAAGAACGTTCGCATTCTAATCTCGGTCTCAATCTGTCAAAAATACAATCAATTTACATACATTTTTGACAAGTTTTTGACATTGATTGTCGCTGACATGAGATTGCGACTTGAATTTGAACGTTTTTTGAGTACGAGAATAGGCCTTCAGATCAAATTCAATTAAAAACATGCCACTAATCTCTGAAATGTGTACCAGAATTCTGACATAGCTTGAAGCCAGGCGCAGTCAGCCGTTCAAAGAGTGCTCCAGCGATTTGAAGAGACTGGATCCAATGTTCGCAGACCAGGAAAAGGCTGAACAAGGTGCACGACAGCGCGAGAGGATCGATATATGGTGTCAACAATGTTGAGAAATAGATTTCAAACGGCTGTTGAAGTCAAAAACCACCTTCGACGTTCTGGAGGGAGCAATCCGAGTACGTGTACAGTGAGGCGGCGTCTTTCTGAAGCAAATCTGAAGCCATTTAGCCCTGCTTTCTCGAAACTCGAAAAGCAGCATCGAAATTCAAGGCTGAGTAACGCTAGAGAACACATGAATTTGACTCTGGATGACGCAAGAGTAATGTTTTCGGACGAGCCGAGGTTTATGCTATACACGCACGATGGGAGACAAAAAGTGTATAGAAGACCAGGAGAGCGCTATAACCAAGCTTGCATTGAAGAGAAAGTGCCATACAGCGGAGGTTCTATACACGTGTGGGCTGGCAATTCTTCCAAAAGCCGCACCGTGCTAAAGGTGATAGAAAATGACCCTTTAACTGCAGAAAGGTCGTGAATGAAATCTTAAATTAGTATGTTGGCCCATTTTTAGTGAACATGGGCGTGAACGCCATACATGGGCGTGAACGCCATCTTTATGCAAGTTAACGCTCGTCCCCATACAGCTCGGATAGTGTTTGACTGCCTTGAAGATGTCGCTATCACACACATGGAGTGGCCAGCACGCGGCCTTGACTTGAACCCCATCGAGCATGCCCAGGACGAACTGGGACGATGTGTACGCCAGCGAAGTTCCCTTTCAATAACTCTTCGTGACTTGAAAGAAGCACTGATAGAGGAATGGGAGAATATTCCTCTGCATAGGCTCAGAAATCTGGTGGAAAGCATTCCGAACTGTATAACAGCTCGTGGTGGCAATACAAAATACTACAATTTGCAATAATTGCATTTATGATACCGTAGCACATTTTTCGAAATCTAGTAAAAATTATAAAATTAATTAACTTACTTTTATTGAAAACAAACTTCATAATCTTGAAATTTTATGACATTGATTTTAAGCACTATAAATTGTCTATAATACAGTCTTTATTTCTTAAAGCTAGCTTCAATATTTTGGAAGTTATTGAGGTTTTTGTTACCAACCCGCTTTTTTTGTGGCGTAGTGTACTATATTGGGTTATTTTTACATGCTTTGACTAGGAGAATCTTGTTAAACGTAATTTTATAGAGCATATTATTAAAGCTGTCGTTATTATTTGCCTATAAATCGTTACCTATAATGTCTAATCTTACTATCCAGTTTATACTATTTATTAGTCAATAATCATGTCATACAGTCTTAGTCAGTCAGTCGTAAAATATTGTAAATACAAGATTTAAGCTTTAAAAATGCTCTCAAAAATCGGCGAAGGAAAAACACTGAGGAAACCGGCATGTCCTAGACCTAAAAATTCAAAAAAATGTGTCATCCACCATCCCGCACAGGGCTCGCGTGGCGTTACATGTTGGTTACGGCCCACTCCCTCTCACCGAGAGGAGGCCTGTGTCACAGCAGTGGGGACATTATATGATGTATGTATGTGTGATGACATGACATGACATTATGTGTGTATGTAAGTAAAGATTATTAAAACGTGAATTGCACATAAAAGGTATGAAACTCAGATTCCTCAACTCATTAAATATTTTACTTACACTACGACCTTTTTAAAAATACAATGAACACAAACAAAAATCACCACCTATGTAGGTATCGGAAATCAGTTTTCACCTCGTAAAGTTGGTTAACAAAGGCATAAATGAGTTAACAGTCGTGCAGCCATTTTATTGGCCATAAGAGGGTAGAATGGTGTTTTTATGTTGCGCCATAATATTGTTTGAAAAGCTACCCCCTGCGGGACTGGTCATGAAACTGCTGGGCGAACAACATTTAATGTGATATAAATCTAGCTAATATTACAACTTTTTTTTTAGGGTGTGAAATCATCAAATAACTTCTCCACGCTCTCTTATCTCACGCCCTCCCGCTCTGGGTGGAGCGGGAGGGCATGTCAGACTCTTACTGACTAAAACCAATCCGTGTTCCTTCAGTTGCCTGTGCCAGGTGCCACGGTAACCCTTTCGAACTTTCCCGCAACCCTGGCAGGCATCGGCCCTAGCGGATCCCGTCATTGTTGCTGACATCTCTTTGCGGCGTGCGTGGAACACAACGCGCCGTCGACCCTGGCCTGGTCCTTATCGGATGGCGAGCTACCCATTGCTAGCCGTCCGCAAGCCCGCGCCTACAGTGGCCGGGAACCGGCCTGGGATACTTGACGCCCTGGGCGTCTCCTGCGGCGACTAGGGGCGTGAGGGCGCGAATGTTGCATCTCCCTTTTTATGTAAGATGGGGTTGCTCTTGACTCTAGTCTAGGTCAGTGGTGACAGAGATAGAGTCGACGGTGGACTGAGCTTACCCAGAAGAAGCCTGTTTAGTCTCACTTTGAAGAGATTATGGTTCTATGCGTTCGGAAACACAGACGCAGATAGAGACTTTCATTATTTTGCTGTGCGCATTACAAAAGACATTTAGAAACGCTTAGTGCGAATTGGTGTAATACCTCCCTCACGCGTTTCGCCTCCTCCTTCGCAAGCATTACTGCTTCGCAGAAGGACGTGACGACTTCCCATGCCCTCTCGCTCCGTACCATGGGCTGGACCAGGACCGGACGCGAGAGATCGCCATCGCCAATCGCCTGCACGAGGACACGGCGGTGCTCCGCCCAAGCCGGGCAGCCCACTACCGTATGCTCCGCCGTAATTGTGGCGTGCCCAGCGCTGGGTTGCGACAGTCGCACTCTCCATGCCGCCACGAGATCCCGCCGGAGCTCTGTCCGCTGTGCCGTGATGTCTCTCGGCAGCGGAGTTATGCCCTGGCATTTCGCCTCCTCGCACCACTCCTACATGTGCGCGAGGATCCTTCAGTTGCCTGTGCCGGGAGCCACAGTAACCCTTTCGGACTTTCCCGCAACCCTGGCAGATCATATTGCACCTGAGACTGTCTAAGTGGATGTTGGAAATACCAACGGAGAATTTGGGCCCGTATCGTGGCGAAACAATTATAGCCGCACAGGTCGATCTAAGGTTATGCTACGCTTGCCGCGGTCAGTTCGTGGATGGGTGACTATCCTTTAAACATATGTCGAGACCCCTCCGAGCCTCGGAAAGCATGTTAAGGCGTTAGTTCCGGCTGTTGTTCTTAGATCTTTGACAGTCGTTAGGGGTAGTCAGAACCCCGAAAGTGTGACAAACAGTCTTACCAAGGGGTATCGTACCCAGTTACAGGGTTGTGGAGGTCAGATAGGCAGTCGCTCTATGTAAAATACTGGTATTCAGCTGCATCCTGTTAGACTGGAAGCCGACCCCAACATAGTTGGAAAATGGCTTGGCAGATAATGACTTTGTCCTTGTGGATTAAGAAAACACACGAGCATTGGGTCCGTTTCGTATCAGAATCATTTGCAAGGCAATTGCAAATTAATGTGACAGTTATTAGTTGCACCTACAAGTTGCGCCATACGTGGTACAAAATCGCTTGAAACTACGCGTCACACTTCACTTTTGTTCAAACATTGACCTGCCATGAGAGCCAGCGGGGTAATTAGGTACATAACACACAATGGTAATGCATTTCACTCTTGGCAGTTCAACAACATTCATTGCTTTATTGACGTTGTCGAGCAGACGATTTTTTCAAACATATGAAGCTGTAATGTTGGGGTTCCTAAAGGGTGGTCTCAAGGAAACAACCACATTGGTTAAGTACTATTTATTGACTCAATGAGCAATTACAGAATAAGCGCGTATGAGGTATAGTGCAAACTCAGCATACACGCTCTGTTATAAAGGAGTGTACTTACTTAATATAATAAAGGAGAATACACATTATATTCATACACTTCACCTCCCGGGGACGGTGAAAAAAAATAAAAAATATACTTACTATCATTTTTTTTTTTTACATTTTCTGAATTATTATTATTTACTTATACAAAACTAAACATCTGTCAAGTTATTAGTGTATTACAGATTGCTATATAATTTCTTATTACAATTATATGGGTAGATAATTACGTACCCACCTGTTTTCCTTATCATTTTTACATTATAACCTAAATCTTCCACAACTGTATAGGGACCTTCAAATATTTCATCTAATTTACTACGTGTTTCATTTTTTAATAAAACCAAATCATCTTTCTCATATATTGTAGAATTGACAGATTTATCATGTATTTCCTTACGTTTATGTTTATTTAACAACAAATTACTCTTTGCATCAGTATGTGCTAATTGTAACCTGTATTTCAATTGTAATGGATAATTATCTATATTGTACAATGGATCTACGGTATCGCAAATGCTATCAGGTATTCGACAAAGTTTACCAAAAACAAGTTCATATGGCGTATAATTTGTTTCTGAATGGACTGTGTTATTGTAATTAAAGCACCAAAGTGGTAACCAATAGCTCCATGTGTCCGTATGATTGCCACACTGGATCCTTAAAAATGCACCCAAGGTTTTGTGAGCGTTTTCAAGAGCTCCAATGGACTGATGGTGATAGGCTGTAGAAGATAATTTTTCAATATTAAGAATTTTACAAACCTGTTCCATAGTAGCAGAAATAAATTCTGTTCCTCGATCCGTAGCTATTGTTTCCGGAATACCAAATCTTAGTATGAACTGTCTAACAAATGCATCTGCAATGGACACCGTTTCTTTGTTTTGCAAAGGAATAGCTTGAACGAATTTTGTTAACTCGCACTGCATAGTCAGTATATAACAATTACCACTTTCGTCTCTATCTAAAGGACCCACAACATCTAAGTAAATCTTTTCAAATGCCGAGGAAGCCGTTGTGGTAATTTCCATCGGTTCTTTAATGTATCGAAAATATTTTGATTTTTGACATTTCGTACATTTTTTTACATATTCCTGGACATCCTTGTCGATACTTGGCCAATAGTATCGTCTTTTGATTGTATTTACCATTCTGCGCACTCCAGCATGACCACTGGATGGCAGTAAATGGAAGTCATTCATAATTATAGCCTTTTCATTGTCATCAATTATTCTTTTTACCTCGTAAAATACATATTCGTGGTCCGGACCAATTAGTAAGTGTTGTTATCTCATCACAAACACTTTTAATAAATTCTATGTTATCATTATTTTTAATTATACAAACTTCATTGATACGTATCTTTTCACAAAAATAGCTTAATTTCTGCACAAATTCGGCTCGCGAAAAATGCGCCTTGAAATCAAGATTAATGTATAATGTCTTTTTTTCCTCTACAAATGCTAGACATTCAAATTCTTCAGTAACCATGTCATTATCTCTGAATCTCTTTAATTTATTGCCTTCTATCAAGCTCATTTCTACTGAATCGCATGGTTTTCTTAATATATCCACAACTCTTGGTTGATCAGTCCAGTTGTTAGTGGATTTATTAAGAACCTTCTTTTCATCTTCATTCTTACTTAGCTCATTCATCTTTCTCTTTTGCGCCCTGGTCGTTACAGCAATTACTTGTTCATTCATGCTTTTTAATTCTTCAGACGTTATACAAACTCTAGATAAAGCATCTGCCACAACATTGTCTTTTCCTTTTACATAGACTATTTTAAAGTTATATTCCTCTAAAGTTAAACGAAATTTAAGTAATCTACTCGATGGATCTTTCATACCAAAAAGATATATCAAAGGTTTGTGATCCGTCATTATGGTAAATTTGTTTCCATACAAATATGGCCTGAAATACTTAACGGACCATACTATTGCCAAAAGTTCTTTTTGAATAGTCGGATAGTTCTTTTCTGCTTTATTTAAGGGTCTACTCGCATATGCAACTGGTCTAAGATCTTTATTACACAATACAGAACCAATAGCAGTTCCCGAAGCATCGGTCTGTAAAATAAATTCATGATTCTCGGAAAAATCTGGATACTGTAAAATAGGTGACGATATTAAAGCATTTTTTAAAAATTCGAAAGCGTGTTGACATTCATTTGACCAATTAAATGGTTCATTTTTCCTACTTAACTTATTCAATGGCATCGCTATTTCCGAAAAATTTCTTATCAATTTACGATAGTAGTTACAGAAAGCTACAAAACGTTTTACTTCATCTGAATTTTTGGGAGTAGGATATTTTTGTAATACTTTAGTTTTTTCTGGATCTGGTAAAACACCTTTATCTGAAACCAAATGTCCCAAATAGAGAATTTCTTTCTTTAAAAATTCACATTTTTGTGGATTTAGTTTTAATTTTACTTTTCTCAGTCTCTCCATTACACTTATTAAATTTCGATTATGGGTAGATAGATTTCTTCCAAATACAATGAGATCGTCTTGATATACTAGACATTTATCGTGACTTAAACCAGACATTGCTACAGACATCATACGACTAAAAGCATTAGGACTGATCTTTAAACCCATTGGTAAACGTTTCATGCAATATTGTCCAGTGTTTGTAGTGAAAGCTGTTAATTTACGACTACTGGGCTCTAAAATTACTTGATAATAGCCTTGGTGAAGGTCAAGGTGACTGAAATAAATGGCTCCAGTAAGCGTATCTAAAATTTCATTGATATTTGGTAAAGGAAATTTATCGTCACATATTACTTGGTTCAATTTTCTATAATCTACAACTAAACGCCATTTTTTCTCATTACCTTTGATACTTTTCTTGGGTACTAATAAAATTGGACTGGACCATTCACTATTTGTCTCTTCTATAATATCATTTTCTAGCATATTATTAACTTGCTTAGCTATTTCTGGTTTTAGTGCTTGTGGTAACCTATACGGCTTGACGTAGACTGGAGTAGTGCTTTGTTTTACCACTATAGATTGCTCATAAATATCCGTTGTTGTTAACTTATCTCCCTCCAAGTGGAAAACGTCAGAATACTTTGCACATATTGATTCTATTGATTGTTTCTCTTCTTCGTTTAAATAATTTAGTTTTAAATCAGACAGCAAAGTTTTCACTCTAGTAACGTCAATATTGGTCTTATTAAATTGACAAATATTATAGTCTTCTAATTTTTCCAAATCTGGTGTAAAAGATGGCAAACTTGCTTCCTTGTTACTAACATTAAGTATCTTGACCGGAATTCTATTATTACTAACTTTTGCTATTGTATTTGCTATAAACACATCCTTCGCTAATTCTCTACTACACACCACAACTTCTCCACTTACATTCTCACTCACAAAAATAAAATGAATTGATTCCGAACGTGCCGGAATAATAACAGCGTTTTTCATCCTATCATGTTCATCAACAAAACGTAAGTAATGTTGTTTATTATTGTTAAAGAGTGTTAAATTATTTGAATCTATATCAATATTTGCTCGAAACTTTTCTAAAAAGTCTAATCCTATGATTCCATCAGCTCTCAGTGGTAGCGAATTAAAAACAAGAAAATTATGCTGAAACGTGCCATTGTCGTGCTTTAATAATAAATTTACCGAACCTTGAGAACGTCGCTGACCACCTATTCCATTTATTAAAGTATTGTCTCTATGAACAACTACATCTTTTGGTAACATGTCTTTTTTTATAATTGACAATGTTGCACCCGTATCAACCAGCCAATAGTATTTAATATTTTTAATATAAAAAGTTATATACTTTGCATTACCTTGGAATGATAATATAAAATCCTTAAGATCGAAAAAACTGGTTTGATGTACAGGTATTATCATCTATATCGCGTTGACGCGCGTCATCTACATGCTCTACTGGAAACGTATTTTGGTCTCGTCCACGGTTCCTAACATATCTCGAACCTCTATTACCTCGCTGATTATGGAATGATGAGCGATGGTTCGCTCTAAAATGTCCATTTCCGCGAGAACCTTGTCCTCGGTGGTAACTGTTATTATATTGGTGTCCACGAGGGTAATTGTTACCATATTGACTACGGAAAGTACCTCTTTGATACCCTTGTGAGCGCCTATTATTGTGTGAAAATCGTCCATTTCTAGATGCATGCAAAATGTTACCTGACGGTTGGAAAGACGTGCACTCTTCATCTTTCGCTGCTTGTATGGCATCTTTCAAGCTGCTGAAGCCGCGTGCCGAGATGATGGTGCTCAGCTTCGAGCTACGGAGGCCATCTGAAAATCGTTTTATAGCGAAGCTTTCATTGATCGGTTTTAAAATAGAAAATGTTTCCGCCTTTCCATCTGCCTGAGTAATTGTCAGCTCAGTAAATAACTTTTCTACCTCAGAACCATAATCCTCAATGGATCTCGTTCCCTGTTGAACATTTTGAAGCTGCATCTGTATGGCCATAAATGATTTCTTGGGTAAAAGATATTTCCTTAAATCAACAATTAATTGTTGAATACTTTTATATGTACCTGAAATTTTTAACTTTGCGTTTTCATTCAGCCTACTTTTTAAAACGAAAGTAATTAATAATGCTTTACCTGAGCCATCCAGCATGCCAGCATACATGTCCACGGAGTCTATTAGCCGCCTGGTGGTGGCCTCAACACCGTCCATTACTGGAATCAAACTACACGCCACCTTAAGGTCGAAATCCATTTTTCCTAAATCTACTGTAAGGGGAAAAATACACAATTTATCTATTTCCTCGTATTTTTGTTTTATTTTTTCATATAGATCTATTGCCAATGCCAAGTTAGTATCCTTAATTTTCTGTAATAGTAAAAATATTTGACAACATTTCTCGTAAGCGCTCTCTGCTTGCTCTAACTTTGTTGAAATAACATTACCTTTATATCTACCTTGTCCCTTTTTTACTAAATAATTACGTATTTCTACTAATAATTCATAATTTTGCTCCAAAATATCAAACATATTCTTAATCTAATAATAGTATTGCGCAAATGTTACACATTCTACGTAAAAGCGATGTAGCAAAAAAAAAAAAAGTCCGACGTTGCAATTTGTTTCCGTTTGGTGTCTTATTGCTGAATGTCCGCGCATGATTGTAGCACCTTTAAGTTTTTGCGTTATGAAATACAACACCGTGTAACTAGTTCACTCACTGATATTTTTACGAAAAGATAAAACTTTCACTATTCACAGCATTATTACTGATTCTCGGTACCTTCTGTGCGCCCTCTGATGGATGACCTAATTCTCTGCATGGTACTCATCCCGATTTCCTCCTGGATCCATGTGCGGTGGCAGCTCCTGTACATCCGCAGGCCAACATAAACTGCTAGTACTCCAATAATGGCCAGAACAATGTAGGTCACAATGCTTAGCCGTTCCACGTGGCCTCTGATTTCATTCAACGTGGCGTCATTGTTGCCTCCAGCCGCGTTTTGGCTGAGGAAAACCTCTTCCTTCTCCACAGTCGACCGACACATTATACTATCGCCGTAGTTATTCTTGATTGAAATACTGTAAAACTGAACCACTAAACAAACTACCAACAATCCCCTTGGCAGAGTCCCGAGGCAGGGTCGCCATGTAATGTTGGGGTTCCTAAAGGGTGGTCTCAAGGAAACAACCACATTGGTTAAGTACTATTTATTGACTCAATGAGCAATTACAGAATAAGCGCGTATGATGTATAGTGCAAACTCAGCATACACGCTCTGTTATAAAGGAGTGTACTTACTTAATATAATAAAGGAGAATACACATTATATTCATACACTTCAAAGCAATGAATTAGAAATTTCTTTCAAAATCCTTGAGATTGTGATTTAAAATGTGTTACGCTATTGAAGTGCCGATCAACAAACATACAAACTGAGTTCAATACAAAAATTACTCTTTAGTCTTGTTCTTACTCTTTATTCCACATTAATTCAAATTCAAATGCAGAATATTTTATTTCACACAAACCTACACCTACACGGGCACTTATGAAACATCAGAAGCTAGGTGCACGGTTCCAATTGGTCGTTTCCTATGGAGAAGAGCTGACAAGAAACTACACGGTTACTCTTTATAAAAATGTCCTTTGCTTAGTACACAGTAAGTGTTACATGGATAATAAGGAACTGAAATCGAGGAAAGCTCGACTCCAGTACTCTTGATTAAATGCCTTATTTTACGGCAAGTCTAGGAAGATAAAGAATACTTGTTATAGTGGATGTGTGTAATAGACGAATTTAAAATCACTTGATGCTGTGTAGCGTCCTACGTCTTATATTTGTACGCCGTTCAGGCAAAACATGACTGTCAGACAATTTGATGTATCATCTTGCATGCCAAGTGTATGTAAACTCATGTTTTGGACAAATAAAATTATCTTATCTTATCTAAGTGAAATCGAAGTAGAAGCGTAGGCAGGCGATGTGATGCGACGGGGTGGGTTGGGGGACCAGAAATTTCACCCGGACGAAAGTTACTTTATATCTATACATTATTATAAATTAAAGTCGCTGTTCATGTCTGTCTGTGTAACCATTTTACTCTTCTAAACTAAACAACGGATTTTGATGCAGTTTACAGTATTATGGAAAGAATTTATTCAGTTATGTACACTGTTTCATCAGAATATAGCAGGCCTATTAAACTAACAAGAAAATCTAAAATTATGTATAGACGACTTTGATAAAAATAAAATCTACATTGATGTGGTTTTGCCTCACGGAAACTTTTGTAAAAAGAGGCAATGAAAACCAATTATACTTTAAAAGATTTTAAGCAATTTTTTTTTAAGTTCTGCCCCACTAGGAATTTCTCCTGTATGTATTTATTTATTATTTATTGTACACCGCAAAATACATAACGAAAATAAATAAATTGAACACTACTTATTATACAATGGCCGGCCTTGTTGCTTTCAACGATCTATTCCGGGCAACCTTGGAATGGACAGTGATTTGCCTGGACATAAAATGGGGGTGCGTTTACAAACATTTAAACTTACATACATACAGCCAGACCCGGAACAACTACTTGTAGGTCAATACAAAAAGGTCAAATACAAAAACAAATTACACCATACTCTAGAGTAAAAGCAAAAAGAGGTGGTTTTTGTATTTTTACCCAAAATTCCTTAGATTATATAGATTTAGCTATTTGTAACACCATGTTAGAATAATAATTTTAACAAATTAATGTCGTTTTTAATAATAATTTTATATACAATAATATGTAACATAATTAACGCAAGACCTCATACACCCCAATTAGAGTATTGAGTTAAAAGCATAATACAATGACCAAAACATTTTTTTTAAAGCTAACTATTATTAATAACAAAATCGTGTTGACCCTAGCATTAATTACATGCATTTAAAATTGAGTTTTATTGCCTTGAAATAAGATTTAATTTTCTTTGGCTCAATCGGTGGTAAGTATTGCAGTATTGCCAAATACATAAAATAAAAAGTCAATTATGAGCAAACTACTTTCAGGACTTGCGTTTATTCTGTTACACCTTGTATAAGACCTTAATGTACCATGTTTAATGCAAATAAATACGAGTATATATTCTATTCTATTCTAGAAGGTTTATATTATCTAAAATACACTAATATTCGACTGACATAGATGTGTTGCCAAGTCGTAAAAACCGTGCGAATCAAGGGCAGGTCGCTAATACTATAATAACAACAGTTTCTTCGCTTTCCCTTCATACCGTAAAGCCCTATAATAGTGCTATTACAAAGGAGGATAGCACTATTATAAGAGCATTATAGGACAGTTATATGACTGTTATGAGCTGTCTAATGTCTTTTATGACAGTCGGCCCCCGTTAACACTGGCTGTTCAAATACTGATGCTTTTAATTGTTACTGTTTTAAATTCAGAATGTTTACCTACTTATTTTGTATGGTTTTAATGTACAACTGGAGTAAATAAACGTAAAAATAACATAATAGTCTGTACCTTATTGTCGCACTGCGAGCAAAGGGCTCTTTAGTGTGTATTGACCACCACGCTTGCTTACTGCGTATTCATATGACTGATTTCATGACATTGTATACAGTACTAATTGGAATTTATGACATAGTATAACTTTAAGAGTGTACGCCTAAACGCCGACTACCACTACGCCGACAGACTGAACACCGACAAGACTTTACTTCAATGGGACTCTTCACCGACAGGACCACGTTTCTGTGAGCAACTTGAAAGTAGCGCTTGCTCGGCTCGCGCGTGGTTTAACCTTACAAACGCAAAATCAATTTCCAAAGTAAGTATCTGATTATGTATGTAGGTATATTATTTTATGCATGCCCTGTCGGCGAAGTGTCCTAACTAACATAGGCATTTTTTGCTTAAAAAGAGGCTCCAAACACTACACCCTTTTTTAAACTGAAACATAAATAAATAAATAAACTTTAACTATCTGTCTGCCAAATATTATGCAAATACGTTGAGCCGTTTTGACGTGATTGAGTAACAAACATGCAAACGTACAAACTTTCACATTAACTATTATCACTAATTATTGCCCTATTGAAATTAAATAAAAAATAAATGTCTGTTAACACTGATTAAATAAACTCTCTTTAATACTCTCTCTGCTTTTGCAATAATAAAGACCTTTCGCTATTTTTCCCGGTGCTGCATTTTTCACCCGAGTTATTCCTGACATGGAAATGTGATAAAAATATTTAAAAAATGTTTAAGGGTTTTTATTGTGTAAAATAAACAATTAGTAGTCTATATTTCCGCCGCTAACGCGTATAACACAATTGCAGCGATTCGGCATACTCACTATGAGTGCATCCAAATCACGTTGCGGAATAGCCGCCCACGACCGTTGTTACAGGCGAAAAAGATTGTCTAGTGCGTGAACGGCATCCGTATTTGGCAGAGCTCTTTTTTGAAGTATATTATCCCATGCGTGCTCATTGGAGTTCAAGTCTGACGATTGAGCAAACCATGGTAGGACGTTGATATTAGCTGCGGCAAGTGTGTTTGCAACGACTCTGGCAGTGTGTGGACGTGGATTATCACGCTTAAGCAGAAATGAAGCACCAAATTGGGTCCGTAAAGGAATGACTACATCTGATACAATCGTTTCGGCGTAAGTCTCTGCATTGAGATTGCCTCTGAGCCAAATCAGTTTGGTGCATCCGACGATCCAAACACCCGCCCATGTCATGATTCTTTCACCACTGTATGCATGGACTTTCTGGCATGATTTTAAGCGTTCTTGGCGTCCAGGGTCCTCCAATACCTTGTACGTCTAGTATCTGGCCTCATACCAAAGCGAGATTCGTCAGAAAAACACACAAAACATCACTCTTCTTCTGCCCTACGTCTGTCTTCACGAGCCCATTATAAACGGGCTCTGCGATTGTAGGGCTCAATAAGCGGTACACGTAGAGGCCTACAGGCATGGAGACTGACTTCATGCAAGCGATTCCCTATGGTTTGATTGCTTATTAACATCATTGAAGAGCTATGAAGCCTCGTAACTAACACCATCGCGGTCATTGTACGATTTCGTCGATTAGTAATTTGCATGTAACGATCTTTTCTGTGCGTGGTGATGCGAGCTCGTCCTCCATGTTACTCTGCCACGCCGCCAGTGAAGCGATAACGTGTCATAAGTCGACTCATAACAACCTGCGTAGTGCCCAGAGCGCTTGCCACAGCACGTTGCCGAGAACCAGCTTTCAACATTCCCACGGCTTCAATCATTTCTTCTCTGCTCAAATGACGTCTTCTCTCTATAATAATGTTCAGGATTATACAGGGTGGCAGGGACATCAACATACAACCTGATACCATGGACTCAGTGCATGATTCTGAACCCCCTGCTTTGAAATATTTCGTAACTTATTAAAATAGAGCTCTGCCATACATTTTGGCCGCGTAGGTATTGCGCTTTTCTATGAAACTCCTGTTTTTTTTTTTTTTATTTGATTTCCGAAAAAAAAAATCTGTGCTAGGGGTCTAGAATACGGCGCATTATGTTCCACGCGCGCCTCAAAGAGATGTCAGCATAAAATGACGGGGTCCGCTAGGGCCGATGCCTGCCAGGGTTGCGGGAAAGTCCGGAAGGGTTACCGTGGCCCCTGGCACAGGCAACTGAAAGAAAACGGGTGGGTTTTAGTCAGTAAGAGTCTGACACGCCCTCCCGCTCCGCGCAGAGCGGGAGAAGTTATTTCACAAACCAACTCTTGGTTTCGAAGTTGTTTAGTTGAAGATTCTTGATGTCTGAGGGTTCTTAATTGAAAAACTAATATGCACCAACACGAACTGTTTATTGTTAAACATATATAAGCACTGCACAACCGTATTTACTTAGTAAATCCACAGCTTTAGAATTATAATATACAGAGCGCGTGTGACACGAATGACAGTCACCGAGAGAGCTGGTGAGAGTGAGAGTGAGAAAGGAACAGATTGATGTGTAGATGTAGATGTGAGTGTGAGAGGATGTGTTGGTGATCAAGACCAACTCTGATGAGCTGGTCTTGATCTAGGAAGGGATTTAGTTTCCTTATAGGACTGGATTGAAATGTATATAGTTTTCGTTTAGGCAAGTCTGCATTATTTGATTGACTGAGTGATGATAATTCTAAATATTCTCTTGAAAATGATTTAAGTTGTGTTATTTGAACAATGAAATTCGTAGCTCTGTTGAGTTCTTCTACTGTTAAATAAGGGGAATAGTTTTGACCCTTGTTTTTTAGTTTATTTAAGAATCTAAACATGAATGCAATAATTCTTGTTAACTTTGTGAAGTTAGAAACTTTAAGAAACAAGTCATAAAAATATTCATAATTTATAGAAATTTTATAAAATGTATCTGTGGATGTATGGTATAGTTGTGTACATGTGTTGTGGACAGGAGTTATTACTTGAGAAGTAACTACTTGGGGCACTGAAATAGGCCATGTAGATTTATCCTGTTTAATCCAGGTAGGGCCTTGCCACCATAACTCACAAGTGGACAATTGTTTGGGCATAACCCCTCTAGTTATTAAATCTGCTGGATTTTGTTTGGTATTTATATAATACCAATCATCCGTGGCAGTTAAATCGATAACCTGCATTATACGATGAGAGACATAAGTGTCATGTTTATGTTTGTAAGGGGATTTAATCCAGCTTAGAACAATGGATGAGTCTGTAAATAGAAATTTATGATCAATTTTTATATTATTTTTTGTAGTGTTAATAAACCTATCATATATTTGTGATAACAATAATGTCCCACATAGCTCAAGTCTTGGAATTGACTGTTGTCTTTTAATAGGAGCTACTCTAGACTTGGCCATGATCAAGACGCAAGTAGATTCTTTATTAGGATAATTTGCTTTCAAATATAAGCAAGCACCATAGGCTTTCTTAGCTGCATCACAAAACCCAATTAGGATTATATCAATAGGTATATCAGTAAAATACCATCTTGGAATCCTAATTGACTTTAAGTAATTTAATTGATCAATAAACTGTTGCCAATGATCTTGTAAATGGTTAGGTATGGGACTATCCCAGTCAATCTTTTCTTTCCAGATGTCTTGCATTAAAACTTTGGGAATAATTACTGTAGGCGCTAAGATACCTATTGGATCAAACATCTGTGCTATCTGTGATAATATAGATCTTTTAGTTTTACAAATGCTTGTGATTTCAGGTATGTGAGTATGGAGTATGTCATGTGTAGGCTGCCACATCAAACCCAACGTCTTAACGGAGTCTGGCTTGTTAAAATCATAGGAATTGTTTTGAAAACTAGAATTATTTTGTGAATTATGTTCACTATATGTGTCCATAGTTGGACTTGCAATTTGTGCTAAAATATGAGTATTGTTTGAAGTCCATTTGTGCAACTTGAACCCGGCTTTATTAAGCAGATCTTTTAATTGTAAACAGAGTTCAGTACACTGTTCAATGGTCTGTTGACCAGATAGATAGTCGTCCATATAACTGCAAGTTTCTATGCATTCTGCAGCTAGACCATGAGTTTCTTTATTTTTGTAAGCTAAATCTAACATAGTGCGGCATGCAAGATAAGGTGCACACTTAGTGCCGTATGTAACTGTTGCTAATTCTATGCATTTGAGTGGATCAGATTTAGATTCTCTCCATAAAATCCTTTGATATGATCTTTGCTCTGGATTCACAAATATACCTCTGAACATTTTAACTATATCACAAGAAATGGCATATTTGTATAATCTGAATTTCAAAATTATGTTAAGTAAGTCATTGTAAATGTTTGGACCTTCATGTAGAATATCATTCAAGGATGTGCCTGTTGATGTTTTGGAACTAGCATTAAAAACAACTCTCAACTTAGTTGACCTACTTTCAGATTTTATGACAGGTAAGTGAGGTAAGTAATATGTATTGTTTTGTGTAGGTGAGAATTCCTTTACATAATATGCATGACCCAATGCAATATACTCATTGATAAATTCTTTATATTGAGTGAATAATGCAGGATCTCTTTGAAATCTAGACTCTAATTGTAATAAGCATCGGTAAGCAGTATTAAATGAGTTACCTAAATCTAGTAGCTTGTCTGTGTGTAGGGGTAGATTAACTGTGTATTTACCCTGGTGATCTTGTATTGTTGTAGATTCATATAATGTTTCACAATATTTATCTTGAGGAGATATTAATTTTTGAGGTGTGATTTCCTCTTGTTCCCAGAAGCGTTGTAGAAGCTGATCTGTTGACAATAAAGATACATACATGCTAATGTGAGGGTCAGGACTGCTTGTCTGTAAAGAGGTGTCACTTGTGAGTGCGCCTGATACAATCCAACCAAATACTGTATCAATCATGACCGGTAGGTTGTGACCTAACTTTATGCGGTCTGTTAGCAAGAGTGAATAGAAAAGCTCTGCCCCTATGAGTATGTCTATAGTGCTAGGTATAAAGAATGTGGGGTCAGCTAGTTTGCATGTAAGCTTGGGAGGTATGTTCCAGTTGTGTGTAGGTATGTAAGTATGCGGTAGTGGCACTGTAATGTTGTTCATTACTACAAATGTTAGATTAGAGTTATAATCATTGTATCGAGAAGATATATTAGCATTTATGCTTAATTGTGCAAGGCTGTCTTTGTTTCCTACTCCTTTAATTGTGCATGCATGGTAGCTGTATGGAAGCTTTAAAACGCCTGCAAGCCTGTGTGTAATAACACTAACTTCACTGCCCGAGTCTAATAGTGCTCGTGCGTTTACCCAGTTTCCCATAGCATCCCGTATTTTTATGATAGCTGTTGATAGCAAGGTAACATGATGTTGAGTGTTTGAGACAAGAACCGCTGATGGGTTAGTTTGAGAGTTTGTTTCGCATTGGACATTTGGATTTGTAGTATTGTGCTGTTGCACGCAAGAGTTCAGTGAGGCAATAGTATCAGGTAGCTTGACATCTGCTGTGGCGGGACTTACTTGGCTAGAACGATCCATATGTATACTTGTATGATGTTTGCGATGGCAGGACAAACACTTCAGTTTTGAACACTTATGTTTTGCATGGTAAGGCTGTAAACAGTTAAAACACAAAGTTTTAGACTTAATTAAGTTAATACGCTCAGGTACACTCAGTTCTATATAATTAGGACACTTGTGCAAGTCATGTTTTTGTTGACATAGTAAACAATTTATTTGAGATCTCGAGGTTGACGACACATGTGTAGTTTTAACAGTATTCCTATCCGAAGGCTTGTCATTGAGTAATTCAAATGCTGATCGCCTTAAGTTTAAGAAATCTAGTAACTCAGATAATGTAGCGAGAGTACTTTCTTTTCTGTTTAGTTCCCATGCTGCTCTCAGCGAGTTGTCCAGTTTATGTGATATTAGGAATACTAATAGGTCATCCCAACTGTCTACAGGCAGCTTAATAGCCTTAAGGGAATCTAGACTTTGCTGTAAAGTTACTAGAAACTCTTTTAAGTTATGTTTATTAACAACATTGTAATTAGTAATAGCCTTTAAATGAAAATTAACAATCATAGTTTGGTTCTCATACCTTTTAGCTAGTATATTTAATGCCTTACTGTAGTTTTCCTCAGTTATGAGAAGTGAGGTAATAAGCCCAGCCGCTTCTCCTGATAGGGCTGACTTCAGATATTGAAGCTTGTTCACTGTCGGAAGGTCCACACTGTCAACAGAGGCGTAGAATATATTCTTGAATGCAGGCCACTCGCGGATATCACCGTCGAACTTTGGAAGTTCCAATAATGGCAGCTTGACACGTGGCTTCCTTGTCGTGCAATCATGTAATGTCGTAGAATTTAAATGGGATTGCTCCATAGTTTGTTGCGAGCCTCCAGTGAATGACGCAATTTGTGCTTTAGTAGCATAATATTTCGCTTCGGTTGTCTCCCGATCCTGTTCGTTGACTTGTTGCCGGTCGGGCAAGTCCAACCTCTCAATATTGATTTGGATTTCGTCGTATCGATCCATTAGTTTATTTAATTCCTCTGATCTGACCTGTAGGTCGCGTTTAGTAGATCTTGCAGGATCGTAGTTCTGCACGTAGTTGGTAATTCTTGTAATTTTACCTTTTATGGCGGCACGGGTCGTGCGCAAGTTTTCTATTTCTTCCATCTTGTGTTGTATGGAACCACGAGATTATAAAATATATGTACAATTTATTGTAACTTTGTAAGATGCTTGTGAGCTGTAATGCTGAAAAGATGTTTCTTGTAAATACTGTTGTAATTGTTACTCGATTCACGTTTCACGTTTTACGACGTAGGCGTCGGTCGAACTTTTTTTCCGGAAAAAGTAGCAAAACACTCGGAAACACTCCACAGATTAGTTATAGCAGCGGGATTGGTTGAATCCATGTATGTATGTCTGTTTTATCGACAACTTAAAAATGTCGATTGCCTATTGGCTGCTTCTCTCCGGCCCTGTCGGTAAAACAGTACTTAAATCTTCGTAAGTGGCGCTGGCGATGTATGCCGAAGAGGCACGAGGTGGCACGATGGGACCCGAAGCTAGGCGACTTTCGTCGATCTTGTCGATGACTTCCTGCCGGTTTGGCGCAAGCCACGTGATCACGTCCGCGAACCACGCAAAAAATGGCGAACGAAGGACCAATTTTATGTTGAAGATTCTTGATGTCTGAGGGTTCTTAATTGAAAAACTAATATGCACCAACACGAACTGTTTATTGTTAAACATATATAAGCACTGCACAACCGTATTTACTTAGTAAATCCACAGCTTTTGAATTATAATATACAGAGCGCGTGTGACACGAATGACAGTCACCGAGAGAGAGCTGGTGAGAGTGAGAGTGAGAAAGGAACAGATTGATGTGTAGATATAGATATATAAATTAGTATGATAATACTAAACAAACTATAAAAAAAAAGAAGTGCGGTCAGAATCATGTACTGTATCTATGGTACTCGTATCAGGTTGTGCGTCGATGTGCCTCCACCCATGATAAGGAACTCTTGTGCATAAGTTCATGCTTCTAGACATGGTTGTTGTGGATAGTCTGTCATTACATGAATTTAAGATTTAAAAAAAAAGTGGGTCTTCAAAATCAAAATCAAAAGTCATTTATTCAAATTAGGCTGAGAATCAGCACTTTTTGAACGTCAAAATCACATAAGACAGTCCCCCCAAAACGCCCACCCTTCACCACTTCCTAGTGCTTTAGCTGGGAAGAAGAAGTGGCGGAACAAACTCCCCAGCAGCACTGCTGTCTGTTCAGTTAGAAGAACTGGATTCTATACATATAGTAATAAATACATAAATTAACATTACGAAACACAAAATATTAAAATTATTTGCCATATGTCAGCTAGCACACGCCAATATTTAAAACTATACTCAAGCATAAATAAATAATAAAAACAAAAACGCAAACAGAACTTAATTAGAATTTTATTAGAATCATTTGCTGAATTAATGTTTTCAGATTGCGCGTAAGACTTTCATCTTTTGACCAAAATTCTAAAACTATTCCCTTTTCAAACGAAAACTAAAAAGTACCCTGAAGAGTAACAAAAATACTATAAAAAAACAGACTTTTTGTAACTAGCAAAAACGTGCTTGATTCGTGTGTACAATATTTCCGAATCACCCACCACTCGGTCTATGCAAATATCAATACTCGAATGCAATATCATTGAAATTGTATTTCTCGCACTCTTTAAACTTGAAGCATCAGGCATTCTGTGGGGAGTAAAAAAATCACTCGCTGGCGTCCAGCCAATATGCACTTGTTTTGTAGTGAACCTGTTTGTACCGGGCTGTGGGTAGTTGGGGAAATTCGTTATTTATGGAAAGTTCTGGATATTTCATGAAGTCAGGGTTTTTGTGTTGAAAGTTTTGTTTCGATGAAATTATATCTCTATTAAATTATTATCGCGGTGGTATTCTCTTTAGAGAATAAAGAAAAATACAAACAAACATACAAAAACAACAAACAGTGGTAGGTGCAATTTATAATGATAATTTATTAATAAATATTTTTTAATATAAAGACACGCATAAACTTATTAAGACTATAAATATAATATACCCAATTTATGTGCATTTATTTGTGCTTATATTTATATAAATGATAAATGATTTTATTTCTGTAAGTAGGTTTTTACAAACACTTTTACACGTCAATCATATTTTTTTTTTAAACTAGATGAGGTCGGCGTTTCCTATCTGACTACTCTGAGAAGAAAGGCCGAAGCAAACTCAGAGGTCACAGTCTCTTTTAAAGTCCAGACAGAATCTTGGTCAGATCATGTGAAGGCTATGTAGATCGGTGTCTGAAATGGTCTTTTGAGGAAAGAACCCCACAGATTGAGTGGACCTGTCCAGTCAGTGCACGCAATTGTCAGCAATCGTGCAGCTCAACTCAGAACTTAAGGAGCTCAACGATTCGACGAACAATACCAAAGAAAGGACATTTGAGTAGGCCGCACAAGTTACTCAAACTGCCAGATCATGATTACACTAAGAGTAAAAATACAAAAAAAAAGCAATGACCAACATAGTTCTCACATTCACAATAGTTAAAATAATAGCATAATACTTTACAAAGTAAATACTCTTGTCATAGTATATGTATATAAAATTCATTAATGTCAATGTGTATATAAAATCCGGACATAATCATTGAGGACCATGCAGATTGGTGTCTGAAATGGACTTTTGAGAAAAGAACCACACAGATTGAGTGGACCTGTCCAGACAGTGCACGCATTTGTCAGTAACCGTGCAGCTCGACTCAGAACTTAAGGAGCTCAACGATTCGACGAACAATACCAAAGAAAGGACATTTGGGTAGGCCACATAAACTACTCAAACTGCCAGAACATGATTAAAACTGGAATAATAACCCACATAGTCCTCACATTCACAACAATTAAAATAATATAATACTTTATACAGTAAATATTCATGTCATTGTATATGTAAAAAGTTATAGATACTTATAGCAAAGATTAAAAGTACAATAGTTAGCAAAAAAACAATAAAATAAATCAACATTCCCTGTGTAAATTTATTGGAACAGCTCACTCCCAAGCCTTTTTGTCCTCAACAAAGTATTTGACAGTATAATAGGCTTTCTGGCATAGTTTCCTTTTTATAAAAGATTTGAATTTATTAAGGCTTAGTTCTTGAATGTGGCTAGGAAGTTTATTATAAAAATGTATACATTGACATCTAAACGAGCCACCTATTTTCTTGAGCCTGGTTGTAGGAACAACAAATTTGTGTTTGTTCCTAGTGTTTATACTATGGATATCACTGTATTTTTTAAACAGATTAATATTTTTATGTGCATACAAAAGATTTTCATAAATATACTGAGAAGGCACAGTCATTATATTAATCTCTTTAAATTTTTCTCTGAGGGAGTGTCTGGGACTTAATTTATAAATTGAACGAATTGCCCTTTTTTGTAAAACAAAAATCGTCTGAATATCGGCGGCATTTCCCCAGCTATATTTCCCATAACTAGCTGACCCCGCGAACTTCGTACCGCCTAACATTTTTTTTTAAATTTTTCTCTCCTTACTAACCGTCCTCGTACTTTCAAAGAATATTCTAAAAAAATAATTAGATAAATCGGTCTATCCGTTCTTGAGTTATAAAATTACAACGAAAAGTGGCTGTGATTTTTATAGATAAGGATAAATATATATCATATATATATAAATAAATGCACATATATACACGAATATACTAAAAACAAACAGGACAAACAATAAGAAAACATTACCGTTATGACGATACTGCCAGCTTCTTGCGAATGTGCTCACGAACTTAGATTTAAAGGATAATTAAGTATATATTAAGTAGTGTTCAGTTTAGTTTTTGTTGTTATGTTTTTTGTGGTGTACAATAAAGAATATATAAATAAATAAATAATCGGTTGGTTGCCATCCTGATTTCCTGGGGAAGCGCATTCCATAGAGAGATAGATTGAACGAAGAAGGAAGGGTGAAAGACGTCAGTGCAGTGAGTGGGACATTGAAGAAAACGATTGTGTGATGAACGTAGATTTCTATGGTGGTTATATAACTTTATTGTGACTGGTAAAAACAGTTTGATTGACATAAGAATTCAGTCTAGGACTTGCTTGGTTGCACACAAATATAAACTAATGAGATAAAGACATATATATGCTCTTTGCCGTATTAGTCGAAAATAATCAAATAAATAAAAAAAAAACTATTTACAAAATAGGATCATAATTTTATACGAAGCGTTATTTAGTATGAAGACTTTCGACTAGCCCTTCAAAATAAATACTAAAAAGGCTCTCGTTTTCTTTGATATCCAGACTAAATAAAAATAAATGCTTGAACAAATGCTGGAATGATATGAAGAGCTCTAAGTCGCTTTGTTGCGATATTCTTTGTAGAAAACATAATACGACTAGTTTTATTGCCAGACAAAGTCACTTTTCCAATGTCATAACTTTTTAAGTTAATCTTATAAACATATTATAAAGTTGCTTTTCGTGACGGCGTTCTTCTTTTGATTTTCAAGCGACTTTCACCATTCATCTACCGTTATTTGATATTTTTTATACGGAAGCTGTTGGTGTACCTTTATTAATAAATAAATCATTTAGAGAATTTATTGGGGAATGTTTATGTGTAACTATAATACAACTAAACACCACAACACACACACAACAACAGCACACACGACGTAATAATAACACACATAACATAACAACAAAAATACAAACAACAAGAACAACACAACTCAACATTACTTAAGGTGGCCTCCAAAGAAGCCCACGAAACTAAAAATTTATTCCTCTTTTTGCGACGAAATTTTGAATTTCGCGGGCTTTCACCAAAAGAAAAGATAACGTTTAGCAATCTCAACTTCAAATTCTCCATTCAGGAACCGGGTGTGAATCTGTTAAAAATACAATCCGTTGACAAGTTTTCGACATTGTTTGTCGCTGAGATGTGGTTGCGAATTTAATTTGAACGTTTTTTAAGTACAAGAGTTGGTCTTCAGGGTGTTTCTTACCTTCTTCACACTGCTCCGTGCCTCGGAAAGCACGTTAAGCCGTTGTTCCCGGCTGTCATTCGTGGATCTTTGACAGTCGTTACGGGTCGTCAGAAGCCCGAAAGTCTGACAACCAGTCTTACCAAGGGGTATTGTATTACCCAGTAACTGGGTTGTGGAGGTCAGATAGGCAGTCGCTCCATGTAAAATACTGGTATTCAGCTGCATCCGGTTAGACTGGAAGCCGACCCCAACATACCTAGTTGGGAAAAGGCTAGGCAGATGATGATGATTTATCTTTTAAAAAACGTTGCCCCACACTAGGAATTTCTCCTATATCGTGGGTGCGTTTACAAACATTTAAACTCACATACACAAACCGCCAGACCCGGAACAACTACTTGCAGGTCATACAAATATTTGTTCCGTGCGGGAATCGAACCCGCGACACGAAACCTGCCTAGCTTTTCCTCAGCTATGTTAGGGTTGGCTTCAACTCTGACCGGATGTTATATGGAGCGACCGCTTAACTTACCTCCACAACCCAGTCAGACTCCGGAAGTCTGACTCTGACGACCCGTAACGAATCTCAAAGACTTACGTATGACAGCCGGGACCAACGGCTTAACGTGCTGTCCGAGCCACGGAGGGGTATGTAAAGATGGTCACCCATCCACGGACCGCGGAAGCGTAGCTTAACCTGATCGATCGACCCATGCGGCTGTTATAACATAAAAAATCTCACCCCTAAGAAGTATAAGTGACTTGGCGAAACATGAGTGTACTATACATTTCTGCTCGTGCCTTTAATTAATAAACTTCTTTTTTGAACGAAGTCACAGATCAAAGAATACAAGTAAGTAAGACGAAGTTCTTTAACGCAGCTAGCGGTATAGTTAATTTTTTGAAATTTTAGAATTCTTCACGTGATGAAAAAGCGCTGTGCCCCCGCCATGAGACTTTTTATCATCCATAATAGAAAGAGACAGAGAGAGAGAGATATATAGTTTTCGTGGTTTTCGTGGGTGCTGAAGCTGATAGTGAGGTCACAATGAAAATCCAAGATGGCGGCTGCTCAAATGTTCAAATTTTTCATCATGGTTTCGAGGGTGCTAAAGCCAATAGTGAGGTCAAAATGCAAATCCAGGACGGGGGCTGCAATTCTTTTTAAATTATTCGTCATACAATTTAAATCTCCATGTCTAATTACATTCGAAGTTGAAGAAAAGCGTAAGGAACTCGTTCCTGACGAGGGTCCCTCGACCCCACACGTTTTATTTTGTTCAAGAAGGTAATGTTTTGTTACTATATTATACCCAGCTAGCCAATTTTGAGGGACATAACCTGTGTTAATGCGCACAATGGTTTAATCATATCCTTTTATGAGGTGTCAAATACTCGTCTAATTACTGCAATAATAATAACTGTTATAACTAATTGATAGTTTAATTTTATTAGCAGTAAACTCATTTACGAGGAGATATTAAGTAGTAGGTACTTGGGGGATATGTTCGGGGGGTGAATATTAATTTATTTTCTTGAGGGAAATTAGGCGAAGGTAATGTCTCGTTTTCGGTTTGATATTGGCGTATTAAAATAAAAAAATCCTTAAATACATACTAATATAAGAAATGTGAAAGTAATGTCTATTACTCATTATTCACGCCAAACGGCTGAACGGATTAGGATGAAATGTTGAATGAGACGTGGGTAAGGACATAGAATACCCTACCATGGGGTAATTTCCGACCTCCACGCGTGCGAATTCATAGGCAAAAGATACCTAGATATTATTATTATCTGCTAGTGTTATAGCTGCAGACAGCCCACGTATGAGAAAGGCCATTTGCGCGAGAAAACCCAGGCACAAAAGTGTTTTACGCAAAAGTGTTTTTCAGAAAAGCATTTTTCGCGCTAAAATTATCCAAATAATTTTTCATTATTCAGGTGCATTCAATACAACGGTTTATAAATGGGGCATAAGTGATTATTAGAAATGTCAAAATTTATAGTTTGACCACAACATGAACTGCAAAAATAATTGTATTTAAGTTTTGTTATAATTCTGCACCAAATAAATTGCACTGAAGAGCATTCTCCAGAGTTCTAAGTTATTAATATTCTTCATGCTAGAATACAGCTGCTGGAAGTATGTACTTACCTACATACTCGTAGCTATAAAAAACTCTTACTAATGTGTGCCAAAGATAAGTGATCTCATTTGAACTCTTTGTTATCTATTTGGTCTTAAGATAACGTACGAAAATATTACCCCCCTTTTGGGCTCTGCCGCAGTCCGGTAACAAGGATCAAGATAAAAAGAGTCGAAAGCCCAATATACTTGACAAAGTACAAACAGTTGCACTTCTAGGGTAACAATATAACACTGAGAATAATAATAATATGAGACAACATCCACACAAGGTCTTCAGGTCCCGAACTAGGTAGAACCTGTACTACACTGTGATAAACATACTTATAAAGGATAGCTTCATGTCGTAGCTATAAGGGTGATTTTTGTAGTTCAACTGTTGACACTGACCTACCGATCTATGTTAGCAATCCCTAGCATCAGGGGCAATAAATGAATAAGTTCGTTTATTTCTGGCAAAATTAACAAAAGTGGCCAATCATAAATTATTAGAGATCACATAAAATAAATCAAATAAAGTCAAATTAAATCAAATCATAATAAATGGAATAAAATTAAATGGAACCGTAAAAATTAAATCAAATCGAATAAAATTAAATCAAATCGAATAAAATTGAGTCGAAATAAATAAATCAATCAAAGCAATGACAGCTCACTTCTAAGTTTTCAGGATGCGATTTGTACAGAATGGACCGGCTGACAGGTGCATTCGTGAGGCAAACGTATTATAAACAATCTTACTGATTTATTAATCGTATGTGAACACTTAACGTCTGTAACTTCGTCTGCATACAAACTTGAACCCCCTGTAGACCCGTTCAGACTTTGAGTATCCTTGCTAAGTGCATACAGTCTCCAAGGAATATGAGCAGACAGCTGTGCTGCTGGGGAGTTTGTTGCGCCAGTTCTTCTTCCTAGCTAAAGCACTAGGAAGTGGTGAAGGGCGGGCCGGGCGTGCCGGGGGACTGTCTTATGTAATTTTTGACGTTCAAAAAGTGCTGATTCTCAGCCTAGTTTGAATAAATGACTTTTGATTTGATATGATTATTTTCTTCCAATATGTTCTGACTGTGCTGGCGGTGTCTGCTACCCTAACTGGTAACTGATTAATCTGTATAAAGGATAAAGAGCAATGGTGACTGCCCCAATTTACGAGTCGTATGTAGTCAGACAGGCTCTCAAAATATCGTGAGGAAACAGGCATGTCTTAGAACAAAAATATCGAAGACAAATGACGTCCACCACCCCGCCGCACTGGGCCCGCGTGGTGGATTACGGCCCACTCCCTCTCACAGAGAGGAGGCCTATGTCCCAGTAGTGGGAACGTAGGCTATACTAAGTTTTGCAACAGAATATCATTTTATATATCTGATATTATTGTGATATCTGTTTTGTAATGGTTGGTTTGCTTTTTGCTTTTCTGCTGTTGCATGGCTTTTCGTTTTTAATTTGACAGCATTTTTTTTTTGCAATATAAATTGGAAAAAAGTAGAGACCGTGCACCACGTCTTAAGCGGACGGGACCTACAAGGCGTGTCATATTAAAAGGCGAAGGTTTAGGCTACTGGTCAGTTACGATTTCTGGTGAATAAAATCATCAGTAAAACCTGTCATTAAAAAGGTTGGTTTGAGTTTGTTATTACTGACAAATGCATGTGCATTGCTGTACAGGTCCACTGAAATCTGTGTGGTTCTTTCCTGACAAGACCATCTCAGACACTAGCCTGCATGGTCCTCATATGGCCTGACCAAGATTATGTCTGGACTTTAAAAGAGACTGTGACCTCTGAGCTTGTTTTGGTCTTCTCCTCAGAGTAGTCGGTGAGTACACACCGAACTCGTCTAGTTTTAAATCGTAATTTAATTTGACATGTAAAAGTGTTTTTTTGAACCAATTTACAGAAATAAATTTCATTTATCAGTTATTTAAAATGTGTATAACTTTACATAAAATACTTGTTTACACAAACTTATACATTCGTAATATCAACATCTACGTAACTATTCCCGTCATTGTGATATTTTTATCTTACTGAGCCTTTTGGCTTCGTAGATATTGAAGGTCAAAGTTCCCACTATTTTGACATTTTTATACGAAAACAAGTTTTAAATGGTCCAACTTATCTTAAATACCCCCAAGACTACTGAACCAGTGCATGCACTTTTTTTTTTTTTTTTTTTAAAACGTTGCCCCGCACTAGGAATTTCTCCTGTATCGTGGGTGCGTTTACAAACATTTAAACTCACAGACACAAACGGCCAGACCCGGAACAACTACTTGCAGGTCATACAAATATTTGTTCCGTGCGGGGATCGAACCCGCGACACGTTACGCAGCAGTCAATCGCTTAACCACTGCGCCAACCGTGTCGTCAACTTTACTTTAAATCACAATGCTTTAAGTTATATTGCGCGTTGCCTTACAGCGAGTTTTCACACCAAAAATAAAAGCCGTTTCCCAGCAGTTACTTTTGTAAGAGAAGTGACATTGTACAAAACTAGTTGCTGGGAAACGACTTTAATTTTTAGTTGTACAGAATGCGTTGATGACGGCTTTGTGATTGACTCTTTTACATTCGGTATTAAGTTAACTTTTATTGTGAAACAGTCAGTATTTGTATCTTCTCCACAGCGAAAGATTGGATTTATTATCTCAAGTTACAGTGAGGCCAGGATGAGAACAAAAAAAGCCACTAATGCCGCGATTGGCTTGACCGTGTGCTGCACCCAACTTATCAAACATAATAATTTTTTGCACGCCTCATAACGCGAAGCGGTTGAGGTAGTGCTTTACTCCCGACTCGTCAATGTCAAGCAATTTTGTGATCTTTAAATGCCTTTATCGCAACTGTATTGCGCTTATACAATAATAAGAGTAGATGTACATCTAGAAAATTGTGATACATATAGACTTTTACGTGACGTGCACCAAATCAAGCCAGGTGGACACCAGCTGAGAAGCCTCTTCAGGACTCCACAAGAAGATCACAGGTACCGCTTTGCTTATTTGCTGAGACTTGCTACGGACATCATCTTACCGTCACCAATAGTCTTGTAATTTTCGGACAAAATAGGCATTTGAATCGGCGTGCAATCCAGACGCAGATTTTTTCTAAAGTCCTCCATCCGCAAAGGATACACGGCTATTTACACGCCTGTCCCTCCACTGGCCGTATTTCAAGAACTTTTCTTGCATACAAGTTTTTTTTCCCTTTATATTACAAATAAACTAACTATACGATTTGTTATTTTATTAAAATAATAGAGCGTTATGAGGCGTGCACTTTTGGATTTTCCTTCTTGCCTTTGCCATCGACTCGAAAAGAAGAAGAAGTGGCCAAAGATTGAAACTTAACTCCCCAAAAATCGACTCTTCTTAACTACCGAACGACCCTCAAATGGTACCAATAAGTACGAACACAAATCCCACAGAGATTGGATCGCGCCACGCAAGCCTTACGACCTATAATTTATTATAACCGACTCTTGGGGTCAATTAACGGCCTTGATTAGGAGACTTTTACCCTACCAGCCTCAAAAATTTAGAGATCTTTAATCAGTCCAATGTTGATATCATCAGGATCCTTTAGCTTTGAGTTTGGAAAAAGTTTAAAAGGCTTTTTAATGTTAAGGGACTCAATTTATGCCAAAGCGAATAACACTAACACAAAGTAAAGCGCCTAACTAGGTTCGAACCTACGACCTACAACTCATTAAGTCGCGGCCGTTACCATTGGGCTTTGTGTTAAATATTTTATCACCACTTCTCTTAAAAACGGTGAAGGAAAACATCGTGAGGTAACCAACATGTCGTAGAACCAAAAAATTCGAAGACATGTGACATCTACCAACCCGCACGGGGCCCGCGTGGTGGATTTCGCCCCACTCCCTCTCACAGAGAGGAGGCCTGTGTCCCAGCAGTGGGAACATTATAACGTCTGTAATTGACGTACACACTACTCCATGTCTCTGTACTCTTTTATTCGTAAATGTTTGTGTTTGTGTTGTTGATGTGCCTTAGTAATAATAAATAAATAAATAATGAATGACAATTAAAGAAGATGTTACTCTTTATCGTTGTCCTGCTCCTATCCCAATTAATTTGGGGTCGTTGTAGCACGTTTTCTTCTTTCTTGCATCTCTGTCATCGCTGTCTTCTCAGTATTACGCTTTCTAACTAAATTATTATCACCTTTTACACAATCTATCCATCGATTCTTTGGTCAAACCTAATTATTAACATTAAATTGCTTACAATTATTACACAACTAACTACTTACACTAGGTACTAAATGAACTGTGATGGTCAAGAAGGGGGCCACCGAGCGGGATCAGGAGAGGGCTCATCTTGCTTCGAGAAGGAGGCGTCGTCGGGGAGGCCTAATACGCCGAAATTCGCTTACCAGGTAGATAGACCTTTGGGGTCGCCAGCGCACGGAGTGGGGACTTTGTCTGCCCACCGAGTGACCCCAGGGAAGACGGTGGCACAGTGGTCAAGTGCTGCCGTGCATAGCGAGGCTCAGGGGAGGCCCCTTTACAGTCTCCCCAGGCATGTGCCTTACAGGCGTTGCACAGGAGGGTTGGATTCGTTGGTCTTTTAAGAGGAACCGGGACCCCCTCTATGTGATAATGGTGATCACCGGGATGGTTATAGTGAAGTAAAAATCCCACACTCCCCGACCTACCTCCGCGGAGGTCGGTGCCTTTTGAAGGTTTCACAACGACACGAAAAAAGGTACTAAATTAAATGACTAACTAACTATACAGAGTTGATATGACACAGGGGCATTAAATTACACTACCGTATACTATACATGTTTAGTATTAATTCGATACGGTATAAAAATAAAAAGCACCAAAAATGAGTTTTTTTTCTTTCAAACAAATTAAATAGCTTACAAATCAAAGTAGAACACAACCAGCCTTTGTTATGAAAGTGCAAGTGTGTGTGTATGCATTGCCATCTTTTTAGCGAACATATTTGGTTATACTTGAGACTTGCGTCAGAGCGGCAACAACGCATCGTAGGTTATTTAGATTTATCGTTTTAAGGTGCATGACCTATGCGTATAGACATAATCAGCTGTTAGGAAAGATACATAGTGTTCAAACGGGGCAAAAACTTAAAAAATCATTTGTGACTAACTACTGCTCCTATTTAATTGATTTTTGGTACAGAGCATGAAAATAGTATCTAGTATAGGCAGAAAGGAAAGCCCCTCTGTCGTATCAACTCTGTATACAATAGACACTTAGGCGTTGCAGTTCTCGTCTACGTCGCTGTCATCCTGAAACGTGCCCAGAAGACTGGCAGCATTGCCACGTTGAATGGCAATGCATTTCTACCTTCCGCATTCATATTCAAAACGTTCTTTATTTAATATCCCTCATTCATCCACAATACCACATCACAAGCCCATAATTACTATGAACGGCTTTCACACTTCACTAGTACTAATAGTAAAAGTTTAGTTCAGTTGGTTTTAATTATAAACGTCTGCGGGGTAATTGCGTGACACACTAACAGTAGGAATGGCTTCCATTTTGACAGTTCAACAACATTCATTGCGTTATTTACGTTGTTGAGCAGACACATTTTTCGAACATATAAAGCAATGGATTATCAATATCCTTCAAAATGATTCAGATTGTGATTGTGTGTTACGCAATTAGGGTGCAAGCCCCGGATAGACACGCTACCAACCTTTCTGAATGGTTAGTGATTATATATTCTTGTGTAGTTTTGACCGACACCAGTGTTTTAGTTGATATATTGTAAACAGGAGCGTGCTACCGAGACATCTATTTTATTGCCAACATCTTGCAAAATACGTTCAGTGGTTTACGCATGAAAAGATAACGTAAACCTTCCGTGAAAGAATATCTAGCTGATGGTGAAAACCGCATCAATTCGTTGCTCCGTTTATAAGATCTAAGTGTACAAAGGGACAGGAGGGAGGACAGAGGCCGGCAGCGATTTCCGCATTTTAAATCTCTGTTATCTTCTAAGATATTCAGTTTAATGATTTGCTATAAAGGGCAATAATTTTGATGTACATTAAATGCACAACGTATCTAACTTATTTAATTGGATAAGGGATTTAGGGTTTACTGTATTGTATAAAATAGTTTCTTAAATGGCACTGCTTAGCGTGACCGAGCGATAGCAGGTCGGCCGTCTCACACTACGGCAGGCAGGTGCGCGGGCGCAGGCGGCGAGGTATAGGTACAGTTGACGCACTTGGTTACAATGCAACCTTCATAAGACCAATAAGTGTGCGTCTTTGTTGTTAATGTCGCCACAAACCCATTTTTTTTTTGTAATTTATTTATTTATTAGGAAACTCAACAGCTTTTATATAAATTACATGAGTTATGAATGTTCAGCACACTATCAATGAACAGCTCAATGCAGTTGCGTCATAGATTACAGCATCTTACAGTCTGCATATTATACTGCTCAGCGATAGCGAGATGATGACAATTATTGCTTAGCCAATAACAGAGTTCCACGGCATTTATAAAGCTAGGTTAACTAGAAAGTAGCGAGAGAAAACAAAAGAAAAGACTTAACAATAATTAAAAGGTAAAATGCGATAAAAATAATATGCGTAATAATTGTAAAAGATAAAAATGGTTACTGTGGCTTATCTTTAGGAGATAGACATATACCATTGGCGACTTTTTTGTAGATCTTTTTAAAATATACAATTCCGTATTACAATATTTTGATCTATTTTGAAAGGTTTAGCAGGCATTTGCAATTTAAGCGCACAAAAATATGTTTTTACGACATCACATTAGAAATCTTTGAAATTCTCAGCTTTTCTTTGCTATAATATGCATGTATTATACATGATAGAAAGAAAGAAAAGAAAGAAAGAAAAATAGATTTGAAAACCAAACCATTGAAAACCATTGTAAATCCCTCTGTCTATTGATGAAACCCCGTCGTGTCGTTTAAAAGATCTAAGCATACATACTAAAAAGCGACTTTGTTTTATACTTTGTAAAGATAAAGATTAATAATGAATTGGAATATTTTGCTTTATTTCCTTACCTATGCTTTAGGAGGCCTGAATAAAAACTATAAGGGATGTAAAAATACCTTTAACGAAGCCGAGATAAACTTGTTTTTCCCGTTATTATGTTTTTTTTTGTACGGGACCATACCTGGGAACTTTCTGGTTACGGAAATATTGAAGGTCAAAGTTCCAACATTTTTTAATTTTTTTTTTACGAAATCAAGTATTTAATGTTGTATCTTAACTTGAAATACTACCACTACTGCTGTACCGTCGCATGCACCCATAAGCACAATGTTTTGCGTGAGTTATACAAGCGCGCGTGGTGTTCCACGCGCGCCTCAAAGAGATGTCAGCACCAATGACGGGGTTTGCTAGGACCGATGCCTGCTAGGGTTGCGGAAAAGTCCGAGAGGGTTACCGTGGCCCCTGGCACAGGCAACTGAAGAAACACGGGTGGGTTTTAGTCAGTAAGAGTCTGACACGCCCTCCTGCTCTGCCCAGAGCGGGAGAAGTTATTTGATGACTTCCAACCCAAAAAAAAAAAAAAAAAGTTATACAAGCGCACTATGTTTCATAAATTTTCACACCAAAAACGTTTTTACAAATAAACCAACCGATTTCCAAAAAAAAAACACTACATAGTGAGACATAACTTTAATTTCGGAAGTCGATGTCTTTGATTTTGTATTTTTGTTTTTTGCCACCGACTTCCGAAATTAAAGTTATTTTTTACATTGTAGTGTTTTTTTGGAAGTCGTTTTTTTGTTGTCTAACAACGTTTTTGGAACAAAGTTCCTTATCGCGCGTTGTGAAAGGGGGCTAGACGGAAAAAATTCTTACGAAAAGTTGTCACGACACTTTTTGCTATAGTAAGCTATTGTAAGCTGTGCGGCGTGCGCGTGTTTTTCTGTCTGTCTCGCTCTCTCTCTCTCTCTCTCTCTCTTATAGAAAGCAAATATAAATTTTATTACAATTCCTTCACTAATTAATCGAAAGGAACTTCGTTCCATCCGGGTGTCCCTTGACACCTCTCAAGTTTTGTATTATTTTTTACTTTTTGGTTGTATGATAATACCCCACATAAATTCTTATACCATTACTTTCTATGTAAATAACAGTGACAGGAAGTTATTATAACATCAGCAATATACGAAAAACACCCAAGCAAAGTTGAAAAAAAAATATATGGGACCGTTGAGGCATACCTTATCCATTAAAAGAAGAATTTTCGAAATTGATTCACAATTGCCGGAGTTATATCACGTAAATTAAAAAAACAAAAAAAAACAGATCCATTGGGAACCTCCTCCTTTTTAAGAAGTCGGGTGAAAACTAAAAGTCGTTTCCCAGTAATTACTTTTGCACAAAGTTACTCAGTTTGATGTATAGAATACGTAGAAGACGACTGTTGGCTGGAACTAACATAAAGTAATGTATTGCTTAATTGTTTCATGATAATCAACAGAGTTCTGGCTAAGAATACTTACTCAGATATATCGTACTCTAGAATGTCGGCGACGTTGACTCTGTGAACTAAAAAGGATACAAAAAAAAAACAATTCGTTACCGCTCCGTGCCGTCTCGCGGCAATGAGATAATTTTGTTTCTGCTGCTTCTTGCTATATATAGTTTGTAAATCTAGGGAAAAGATATAAGTACTAACAGACAACTGGCGTTCTTTTGAAGTAACGGTGCACAAAATTTGTAATTTTCTGCCGAAGATTGGCAATAGTCGAGCTTCATTCTTAAACCTCTCTATTGCGAGTTTTTAATCCTCACAACATATAAAACTCACGTTTATTCCCATAAGGGTTAGCAGCAACTGCATAATGCTACCTGCTATGACCCTTACAAACTCCTTTTGCTTCGTCCACGTTCATAAATCTGGCTATGCACGCGCGCCGGTTGCTAGTATAGAGGTATGAGCAACAGAGTGTAAAGTTCACTCATAACTCCATAGAAAAGGGAGGATCCTCCGTCCAGACGGTTGTCGTGTCTGGTGGGCAACTGCCCGACGATTGATGTCGGGACGTTGTATATGCTAGTTGCGCGGTAAACTCTGCTTGCGCGATTCAGTATTTTTGTGCGATGTCAGTGTGACGCGTATTTCGCATGTGGCGATGTAGATACCGCTACATACCTACTATGCATCTGACTTTTTTGAAGAACATCACCAACATCATTTGCCAACTATGTTGAGGTCTGCTTTTAATCGTACTGGAAGAAGCTGAATACCCGTATTCGACATAACATCACCAGTTTATACAAAAAAGATTCAATGTCTTTTTTTTTGTGGTTACTGTTAAAGCTGCAACAAATGAATTCATCACAACTGTGGTGAATTCTACCCACAGCAGTCCAAATCTCAGTCTCAGCAGTCCAAACCCCGCCCCACATACATCCCTGAACGTATGCAGAGCGAATCTCAACCGCTGGCAATAATACCCTCTCCAAGGCTCTCGGGGGAAATATCGCCAGCCTGCCACCTATATACCAGTGCTCAGTATTCACGGGTAGACGTGTAAGCTGCTAGATTTACACCAATAGGAGCGTCTGGGACCTCGGTGTGTTTTGTAACGGTGGTGATGGTTTACGGTATGGGTAAATGTGTAGAGATGAACAAGGCAATAAATAAGGCAATAAGGTAAGGTTTCCTGGAAGAGACCACAGAAAGCGATAAGGCCCCACCCATTGTATGTTTTGTAGTGTATGATTTATTGTTTGTTATGTATTTTGTGGTGTACATATATATAAATAAATAAAACAATATTAAAAAAAAACACTAACTGTCTAGGAGAAAATAGAAAAATAACCATTTTGTTATCTTCTTTCAATTATGTCTGCGCCATTTTTTTCTATTTAATAAAAAAAAAATGATATTATCATGCCTGGTTTTTCCCGATGGGTTAGGCAGCGGGGTACCTATAGTACACCCAAGTTCAGTCCCATGTGACAGGGGGCGAGCCTATTGCCATCAAACAGGCACAAAACCAGGCTCCAGTCTGGTACTGTGAAATTCCTGATACCCAATAACACTTGTCCAACAACAACTGACTGGGAATCGAATCCAGGAAGGTCCTCACGCTCAGCAGTAGCACTTACTAGACCAACGAGGAAAAATAATTTTTTTTCTCCAAAAAAATAATTCTGATTAATACAGGGTGTAAAAATATCCATCACATACCCGTCAACTACGCATTTTATACATCAAACTAAGTAACATACTCGTAGCACAAAAATAATTGCTGGGATACGAATTTTATTTCTGGTGTGAAAAATCTCTGTTTACGGTAGCGCGCAATGTAACGCACGCAAATCATGTCCTTATGGGTGCATGACACGGAACAGGGGTCATGGGATATTTAAAGTTGAGTTATAACATAAAAATATTGTTTTCTTAAAAAAAACTTTTGTAAAAGTTGGAATTTTGACCTTCAATATCTCCGTAACCAGAAGGTTCCCAGGTATGATCCCGTACAAAAAAAATGTTAAGAGTGAGAGAGACGAAGAGTACAAGTGACTCTTGGCTTCGTTAAGTGTCTTTTTACACCCGCAATTGCCGCTATTACCTTGGCGACAAAACTAGATACTAATTTATTTATTTATTAACTATGGTTGACTTACTGCTAAAATAAACAGAATAAAAAATAGTATGCGAGACTGACCGCCAATTAAAAGTCTTCACTTCTAAAAACAGATTGGAAAGAAAGAGTGTGAACAACACAACACAGCTACCAAAAAAAAGAGAATAAAACATTATAACATTCAAGCTTAAACTAAATTCAATTCATAATCAATACAAGAATAAAAAATTGAACATACAAAATCTTAATTAAAAAAGCTAATTATCTAATACTGCATTATACATTTCGGTTCAGTACTTTTTGAACTACGATCAAACATCCCAGCAGGCTTGTATTATTTAATCTCTTTAAAATTCGGCTATAGCAAATTCAAGCGTGTCGCTGATGATGTAAAATGGTGCTTTATCGAATTTTATCTGTTTTTATTGCACATTAACAATATTTTAATGCTCAATTTGTTTACGAGCAATTTACTTTTATTAAACGTGTAACGAGTACTTAATTTGATTAAATTACTCTTTTTATAAACATTGCTCAATTGCACATATAAAAATACCCTTTGAATAAACGTATATTTATCGGATAAAAGAAATTAAATGAATGTCCAGTTGATGCTTAATATTGCTACGAGAAGAGCTACGGATCGGCTACGACGTAGCAATTTAGCTACGCTTGCTACGCTTCCGTAGCTAAATCAATCTTCCCTGAACTAGCTTGCATAGTAATAGTACTTGATTTTGTTTGCGTTTGGGAGTTGCTTTAAATACTGAACGCTATTTTACCAAATTAGGCAGAATAAAAGTTCAAGCTCTCTTTACAAGAATATTACTTATCTATTCGTCTCTCATTATAATATCTGCATTTGGAATTTGCCTGTGGAATAGAACAAAGAACGATTGACCTTTTTTTGGAATTTGCCTGTGGATTTGAACATAGAACGACTAGCCTTATTTAAAAATACCCTATAGCCAAATCATGATTAGACGCTTGGTTCAAGGTTCGCTGCTGCATACATACAAATGTGGGCTTTCATAGTATTTGCAGCATTAAAAGACTCTCCACGCACGACGATACTTAACTGAGTTCGTCCGAAGTATCTTGGGCATTCAGTACCACTACTAACTCTAGTTACTGGCCCAATCTTTTAACCAGAACCTACACTACCTCATACTAACAGTAGAAAAGAAAAAGAGTTGATAAATTAATTCGGCAATACACCTTCATACATCCCTGAATCTAACTTGCCAGTCTCCAACGGCTTTAGTCAGCCCTGACAAGAGAAATGTTAATGGCTTCAGTATTTCTGCCCACGCTCTAGAGGCAAGCAGCGTGAGGATTGACATCCCTAAACAGATGGCTTGTGGGAGGCGAGAGATGGAACAACGAATTAGAAGTACAAGATGTGGCTTTTTATTGAAATGGTTTGGTGTGTCCTTTGGGTTATTATTGGTGCCGATTCCCTTGTTCACAAACTAAACTAAATTTAAGTTGAGTGCATCTTTTTCTTTCTATTTCATTATGAAAAGGACAGAAGATAAATATTAGTTTAGTCCTGTCAAATTAGTTAGCACCTGACGTAATTTGATGTAATTTTAGTAGTCAACTTTTTAATCACGTCCAAACTTGTATGGAGTAGTGTCAGGCGCTGATTAATTTGACAGGACTAAACTAAAATTTTTCTTATGTCCTTTTCTTAATGAAATAGAAAGAAAAAGATGCAATGAACTTAAATTTAGTTTAGTTTGTGAACAATTGAATCGGCACATTATCTGTATTGTCTCTACTAATATTAGGAAGCAGTTCAATTTGTTTGTTTGTTTGTAAGTTTGTATGTAGGGGGTAATCTCTGGAATCACAGGTCGGATTTGAAAAATTCTTATCGCATTTGATAGTCCAATTCTTTAGGAAGGCTATAGGCTATTTAACATTACGCTATAACCTTTAGGGGCCGAGAAAAAGAAAAAACTTCAGAAAGAACGCTAAGCAAAACGAAGTGATAGCACGGGCAGGCGATGCGATGCGACGGGGTGGGTCGGGGGAACCAGAAATTTCATGCGGACGAAGTGGCTGGCAGAAGCTAGTTATGTATATTGACAGTAGCGTCAGTCAAAGTGTAATCGTCTAAAGTAAGGCCAACAAAACGAGATAAATTATGTTAAAAAGCTTTCAGGGGTTCACAACATTTTTATTTATAGAAATTTTTTTATGGTTGTGGATTGATATCTTTCAAAGGTTGTTTAGAGCTGCCAGGCTATGATTTCATAATTAAAATCAACAACCACTCACAATGACAGTAAAACTAAACGGCACGACGGCACGGTTGGCGCAGTGATTAAGCGATTGATTGTTGCGCTGCGTGTCGCGGGTTCGATTCCCGCACGGAACAAATATTTGTAAGACCTGCAAGTAGTTGTTCCGGGTCTGGCTGTTTGTGTATGTGAGTTTAAATCTTAGTAAACGCACCCACGATTCAGGAGAAATTCCTAGTGTGGGGCGACGTTTTTATAAAAAAAATATAAAAGAACAAGAAAAACTAACAATAACGGATTAATATTACCAAAAACTAAACAAATGCAGACACGAAAAAAATATTATCACTTCGAACTCAATCTATACAGGAATTAACCTGGCGGACCAAATGTTGATAGCTGCTGTACCGAGCAACTGACGTAATTATTGCGCGCGAGTGCAGATAAGTGATAAATGATAAATGATTTTAAATGATAAATTATTTTATTTCTGTAAGTAGGTTTGTTACAAACACTTTTACACGTCAATCATATTTTAAAAACTAGATGAGGTCGGCGTTTCCTATCTGACTACTCTGAGAAGAAAGGCCGAAACAAACTCAGAGGTCACAGTCTCTTTTAAAGTCCAGACATAATCTTGGTCAGATCATGTGAAGACCATGTAGATTGGTGTCTGAAACGGTCTTTTGAGGAAAAACCATACAGATTGAGCGGACCTGTCCAGTCAGTGCACGCATTTGTCAGTAATCTTGCCGCTCAACTGAGAACTTAAGGAGCACAACGATTCGACGAACAATACCAAAGAAAGGACATTTGGGTAGGCCGCATAAATTACTCAAGCTACCAGATCGTGAAACTAACTAAGGAATAAAATAAAAAAAGTAATAATCCACATAATCTTCACATTCACAATAATTTAAATAATATAATACTTTACAAAGTAAATACTCATGTCATTGTATGTATAAAATTCATCAATGTCAATGTGTATATAAATGTTCGAACATAATCTTTGAGGACCATGTAGATTAGTATCTAAAATGGTCTTCTGAGGAAAGAACCACGCAGATTAAGAGGACCTGTCCAGTCAGTGCACGCATTTGTCAGTAACCGTGCAGCTCAACTCAGAACTTTAGGAGCTCAACGATTCGACGAACAATACCAAAGAAAGGACATTTGGGTAGGCCGCATGAACTACTTAAACTGCCAGATCATGATTGAAACTGAAACAATGACCCACATAGTCCTCACATTCACAATAATTAAAATAATAAATTGTACTTCTCAAGGTAAGTATTCAAATCGTTCTGTTATAATAATTATCAATTATCAGTGTATGTAACAGAAAATAAAAAAAACATTCAGTATGCAGAAAATTGGAACAACTCAATCCCATGCCTTTTTGTCCTCAATATAATCCTTAACGGTATAAAAGCCTTTCTGGCACAACTTACGTTTAATGAATGATTTAAATTTATTAAGGCTTAGATCTTGAACGTGGCTTGGAAGTTTATTATAAAAGCGTATACATTGACATCTGAACGAGCCGCCTATTTTCTTGAGCCTTGTTGTAGGTACAACGAAGTAAGTAAGGACATAGATAATGATCACTCGCTATCGTAATGTAACTCAGTAAAGGTCAGCTGGTTTACATTATTTGTCTCGTCTCGTTGGCCTTACTTTATTTCAATAAGACCATTGAAAGACATGAGCGTCAAAAATTACAAGAAAAAAGAAGAATTGTATCTCAGTCAGTCAGTTGCTCCTTCCAAAAGATAGTTTCATAGGTAGTAGATTGGATAGAAAAGTAATCTCAAAAATATTATGGTTTTAAATTATGCAAATTCAAAGAAGACCCATCATATACCAATATTTTATTTTATTTTATTACTTTACTTTTTTAATTAATTTTGTTGATAGATTCAAACTACACTACTCACTACCACAATACTTACTATTCTCAAAAACATTTACAATAAAATCATTTACAATCATAATAAAAATAGGTGGTACTTGCCACATCTAGCGTTCACACCTGAGTAAATCTTTGCATTTGTCGGAACCGTGTAGTTGGTGTTCAGTCGCTATTGTTTTCACGCGGCGCGGCTCAGCTCTTTGTGAGCGAAGCGATGCTGGCAGGAGAGGGGGGGGGGGGGGGGATATATGTGAAACTTAAGTTGATAACTTGAGACTGAGGGAAATACAGTCTAGTTCATTTAATAAGTTAATGTTGGAGGTGAAGAGAAGGAGCATTGTTGAATCAATTATAGTGCACCTTCGTTCTTTTGGCACGCAGCTTGTTTCTTTTAGCGCGCAGCTTGGTTCTTTTGGAGCGCAGCTTGGTTCTTTTGCCGCGCAGCTTGGTTCTTTTGGAGCGCAGCTTGGTTCTTTTGGCGCAAAGCATGTTTCTTTTAGCGCGCAGCTTGGTTCTTTTGGAGTGAATACGCCGAGAACCGGCTCATACCGGCGCGCGAGCAGAGGGGAGCAGAGGGACGCGCGGGACAGGGGCGAGCGCCGGCCGCGGGCGGCGGGCGCGCCGCGCCGACACCGCTACGAGCTCCGACGCGAGACCACGTCTATCATTTAAAATTAATCTTTAATATTAAGTCGATTTATGCAGAAAGTAGATTATAGTCATTATTACGAAACCCTTTTCTATTCATTGAAGAAGACCTCGACCACCTCTACACGAGCTGCTCGTAAATATCAGCTCCGACAACTGGCGACCGTATGACCGAACCTCAAGAATTATTATTGGAATTTACAACGTGCACGGAGCAGCCATTTTTTTCTTGAAGAAAGAAGCTTGGGTGAGCTATTCGCTGGTGACGCGTGCATGGCATGCACACATAATACGCTAGAAGAAGGACGTACCCAGGGGAGTTTGGCTTATTATTCCTTTCTTTCCACTTATTTCCTTTCCTAGGTATCAATCGTGTGAACAGTGTGTGATTTTCGTCGTGCGCCGGCTAGTGCCCATGCTTATTTTAATACCCGCGCTCATTTGCATTTTTTTTCTTTGTTTCAAAGTGTTGGTCAATGGTTTCTTTTCTTAGCGTAAACGTGTTTTCGCATTCTTTCATTTGCTTAAATTGCGTTGCAAGCTAATTGCATCTCAAACAACTATTATACCTAGGTACATAAATAGCATCAAGTAAATGGTAAATTCAATAAATTACGTTATTTAACGTCAATCTAACTTAACCTCAATACGCAAAAAAATATATTTTTGTAACCTCAAGTTTCTTACATATTCATAATAAATGATTTCAGCGATCGGTTGTCGTGTGGTGCGCACGCGGTCGGGCCGGTGAGCTGAGCTGTGTGCTGCCGAGCTCGACGTGGGTGGCGTACCTGGTGACTTCAGACTTGGTGTAGCGTGTGTCATCTTTAAGTCTTCGTGTTGAACGGACCATCAAGCCTCTTTATTTATACGGGTTTGATTGCATAAGTTACTTTACCTAACTTGTTTATTTGTTCCAACATCATTATTTTTTCTGCAAAATGTCAGATCCTAAACCACAGCAGGGCTCTGAGAAGAGAGAAGAGATACGCATTGATATGAAAGATTTAATAAAACAGAGAGGTACGTTAAAAATGCGTTTAACAAAATTCAAAGATCATATTGCTATTTTAAATCAAATTAGTTCAAGTGAGATTACTAAAAAACAAATTAAAGAACTAGGATTACGTTTAGGTAGAATACAAGCTCTTTTATCAGAATTTGATACAATTCAAACACAAATAGAAATGCTGTCAACAAAGATAGAGGAACAAATAGATGAAAGAGAGATCATAGAATCTCAATTTTATTCTCTCATCTCAGCCGCCCAAGAAATTATTGATTCACATTCTAGTAGTGAAGATTTTAGTACTGCTGGTGCAAAAACAATTTGTTCAAATCATGACACTTGCAATAATTTCAATAACATTAAATTACCAACAATAAAACTTCCATCTTTTGACGGAAACTACCTCAAATGGTTGGAATTTAAAGATAGTTTTGATTCTATTATCCATTCGAATGAGTCCATTCCTGAGATCAATAAGTTTCACTATCTACGCTCCTCTTTAGAAGGGAGTGCTGTTGTCGTTTTAAAGTCGTTAGAGTTTACCTCTCAAAATTACAAGGTCGCTTGGGACCTACTATGTGAACGTTACGATAACAAAAAGATCCTGATTAATAACCATTTAAAAGCGCTATTTAATATAGATAGTTTAACACGGGAATCTCATAAGGCCCTTCGCTTTGTTGTTGATCAGGTTACAAAAAACTTGAGAGCCCTTAATTCGTTAGGCTTGCCAACTGATTATTGGGATATCTTAATCATTTATTTTGTTACTATTAAATTGGATTCCACTACTTTAAGAAAGTGGGAAGAATACAGGAACATGTTACCGGAATTACCATCTTTATTGGAATTTCTTAAGTTTTTACGTGACCGAGCAGTCGTACTTGAAACGATGCAAGCTACTAAAAATGATAAACCTGATTCTAATAATAAATCCAATTCTAAAACAGTAAAGGCATGTGCTACTTCAGCTGGCCACAAACCTTCTAAAGGTCCTGCTGCTTGTCCGGTATGTCATGAAGTTCATCGGATAACAGAGTGCATTAAATTCCAAGAAATGAGTCTAAATAGTAAATTGAGTGAAGTCTTAAAGTTACAACTTTGCTCAAATTGTTTACGTAGGGGTCATAAGACTGAGCAATGTCGCCTCGGCACCTGTCAAATCTGTAAACAAAAACATAATACACTATTACACAAAGACACAGAATCAAATAATGCATTAGTTACACAGTCTGAGAATAAAGATACATCTAGTGTGCCGTCAATCGCTAGTGCTGTATCCTCTTGCTCCGTCTTTATGAGGAAACAAGTTCTTCTCTGCACTGCTTTAGTAAAACTAACGAATAAGAAAAATAATAAGACTTACCTTGCCCGGGCTCTCCTGGATGCCGGAAGTCAATCCTGTTTCATATCTGAAAACATTAAAAATAAATTAGGGTTAACTTCTATTAGTTCACGACCTATGTGTATTAGTGGAGTTAATAACATTCAATTTAATATAACAGATTGTTGTGAACTTACCTTTAATTCCTTAATAAGTTCTTACAGCACGGATATTAAGTGTTTAGTTATACCTGAAATTATAGGTAATTTACCTAATAATACTATAAATCCTTTGGAATTAAACATACCTGGGAATATTCAACTCGCTGATCCCGAATTTCATTGTTCTTCTCAAGTTGATCTACTGATTGGCGCTGATATATTTTTTGATATTATTACTTCAAAGAAAATAAGATTAGGTGATAACAAACCTATACTCCAGAGCTCTAAACTAGGTTGGTTAGTAGCTGGGCCAATAGGTATTTTAGATCATAATGAACAAAAGAACTTACATTGTAATTTCACTAAGGAAATAAATAAAAATCTTACCAAGTTCTGGGAACTTGAAGAACTTCCATCTTCAAGTGCTTCTTACTCTGAAAATGATCACGTTTGTGAAAAACATTTTATTAAAAATACTTCACGTTTAGAAAACGGGAGATTTAATGTAAAAATGCCGTTTTGTGAATCACCAGAAACATCACTGGGCGATTCCTATAAAATGGCCTTAAAACGCTTTCAGAGCCTCGAAAGAAAGTTTATTAAAGATCCTACACTTAAAAAACAATATTGTGATTTTATTGAAGAATATGAAAGGTTAGGGCACTTAAGTAAGGTTGAAAACCCATTATTTGGGTATTACACTCCACATCACGCTATATTCCGGGAAAAAAGCGAGACAACCAAAGTCAGAGTAGTTTTTGATTGTAGTGCAAAATCTAGTTCAGGAAAATCGCTGAACGACATCCAGTTTATAGGACCTGTCATTCAGGATGAATTAATAAATATCTTAATTAGATTCCGTCAACACAAATTTGTTTTGTCTGGGGACATAACAAAAATGTACCGACAAATTAGAATCGATCCCTCGCAGCGCCACCTGCAATTAATAGTTTGGCGTGATGATGTAGACAAGCCACTAGAAATATTACAGTTAAATACCGTTACGTATGGGACAGCGTCTGCCCCATTCTTGAGTACTCGATGCTTGCTACAGTTAGCAAAAGAGTGCGATGATAAAATCGTATCTGAAATTATACAACATGACTTTTATTATGATGATTTTTTGAGTGGAGCTGATACGGAAAAGGAACTTTCCCATATCTATCATTCGGTTAATAAAGTACTAGCATCTGGTTGTTTTCCTATTCATAAATTCCGTACAAACTGTCCACAAATATTTGATGCTGACTGTACCTTGTCACAGGCATTGGACTTAAATAAAGAATCAAGTGTATTAGGATTGTGGTGGTTTCCTGATAATGACCATTTACGGTTCTCAGTGAATTTAGATAAAACAGTTTATGACGTCACAAAACGTTCTATTTTGTCTAACACTTGTAAAATATTCGATCCTTTAGGCATGCTAAGCGCGTGTACTATACAACTTAAAATCTTGCTACAAAAACTTTGGGTTTTAAAATTAAGCTGGGATGAGTTGGTCCCACAGAATATTAAGAAAGTTTGGGAAAGGTTTGTTTCCAATGCCCATATACTAGCTAACATTAGGGTACCTAGACATGTTTTATGTACTTCTCCATTGTTAATAGAACTTCATTGTTTTGTAGATGCATCCCAAGAGGCTTACGGGGCTTGTGTTTATTTACGATCTGTAGATCGCCATAATAATGTACAAGTTATCCTGTTATGTGCAAAGACACGTGTCGCACCACTGAAATCAACAACGATCCCGCGTCTTGAGTTGTGTGGAGCGTTGCTGGGCGCGCGGCTAGCTGCTAAAGTGAGTCATTCTCTTCGTTGCACTATTGACCGTAAGATCTTTTGGGCCGACTCAACCGTCGTCTTGGGTTGGATTCGAGCACAACCTAAATTACTCAAGGCATTTGTTTGCAACAGAGTCAACGAGATTCATGAGTTGACAACTAGGCAATCTTGGAGACATGTACCTACCACTTTGAATCCCGCTGACCTCGCTTCTCGAGGAGTGGATCCAGGTCAACTTCAGGGCTCAACAGTATGGTGGAATGGTCCAGATTTTCTGTTACAAAATGAAACAAACTGGCCTCATAATATAAATTCCATAGATTCTTCGAATTTACCTGAAACTAAGGCGCCTACCAAAGATTGTATAACTATGACTAATGTTGCACAGTCACCATTAGTTAATTTTAATAATTATTCTAAAATAAACAGATTAAAGCGATCTATAGCTTATGTCTTGCGTTTCGTTAATAATTGTAAAAAACCTAAAAATAAAATAATAGGTCACTTAAAACTAGAAGAAATAGAAAATTCATTTACTTACCTTATAAAACTGGCTCAAAGTCAAACTTACCTTTCAGAAATATCATTACTCAAACAAGGTAAAAATCTGAAACCAAAATCTTATGTGTTACAGTTGTCACCTTTCCTCGACGACAATGGAGTGCTCAGAGTAGGTGGTCGTCTTCAGAATGCTGCTTGTGAATTTGATAAAAAGCACCCGATCCTCCTGGACGGTAAGCACTATTTCACTCGGCTCTTAATGGAAGGCGAACACCTACGTCTGCTGCATAGCGGCCCTCAACTGCTACTTAGTTCCTTTCGTGAACAATTCTGGCCTGTAGGAGGCAGAACTTTAGCTCGCAGCATTGTTAGAAAGTGCGTTGTTTGCACTCGACTGCGAGGAAAAACTATGGAGCCGTTGATGGGCAATTTACCTGTAGATAGAGTCACACCTTGCTATCCGTTTCAAGTATGTGGCGTGGATTTTGCTGGACCTTTCCATATTTCTAGTAAGAAAGGGAGGGGTAACAGAATAACAAAATGTTATCTTAACGTTATAGTTTGTTTTTCTACTAAAAGTATTCATTTAGAGATCGTTAGTGACCTTAGCACTAATGCATTTATACTTAGCTTACGTCGTTTTATTGCTAGGAGAGGTAAACCTCATACGATATATTGCGACAACGGCACAAATTTTGTTGGAGCAAATAATGAGTTAGGTAGGTTGCTAGCAGCTAGTGTAAATTCTATTTATAACTACACCAATGCTGAAGGCATTAAATTTGTTTTCAATCCTCCATATTCTCCTACTTTTGGTGGAATCTGGGAGGCGGGCGTTAAATCTGCCAAATTTCATCTCAAGCGGATTATGGGCAACGCTAGCCTCACGTACGAGGAATTGGGCACACTGTTCGCACAAATTGAAGCCGTTCTTAATTCCCGCCCCCTTTACCCTCTATCATCTGATCCTACCGACTGTTCCCCGTTGACTCCCGGCCACTTCCTTGTGGGGCGGCCCTTAACATCACTACCGTCTCCACCCGTCACGTTAAAAGCTCCAGACAGGTTCAAACGAATAGAACAGCTGAGGCAACATTTTTGGCAGCGCTGGCATAAAGAATACCTAGCTGAATTGCAGCAGCGAACTAAATGGCGCTTGAACGATAGAGCCTTGAAGGTGGGAGACTTGGTAATCCTGAAAGAGGAGAACTCACCACCACTGAAGTGGAGACTCGGGCGAGTCCAGCAACTGTTTCCAGGAGCGGATGGAGTCTGCAGAGTGGCCGACTTCTACACAGCGAGAGGCGTCGTCCGACGTGCTCTGAACAGAGTCTGTCTCCTACCCACGACGGAAGAACTTGAAAGCGAGACCTTTCAAGGGGGGGAGGATGAATACGCCGAGAACCGGCTCATACCGGCGCGCGAGCAGAGGGGAGCAGAGGGACGCGCGGGACAGGGGCGAGCGCCGGCCGCGGGCGGCGGGCGCGCCGCGCCGACACCGCTACGAGCTCCGACGCGAGACCACGTCTATCATTTAAAATTAATCTTTAATATTAAGTCGATTTATGCAGAAAGTAGATTATAGTCATTATTACGAAACCCTTTTCTATTCATTGAAGAAGACCTCGACCACCTCTACACGAGCTGCTCGTAAATATCAGCTCCGACATGGAGCGTGGCTTTGTTCTTTCGGCGCGCAGCTTGGTTTATTTGGCGCGCAGCTTGGTTTATTTGGCGCGCAGCTTGGTTCATTTGGCGCGCAGCTTGGTTCATTTGGCATGCAGCATGGTTCATTTGGCGCGCAGCTTGGTTCATTTGGCACGCAGCTTGGTTCATTTGGTGAGCAGCATGGTTCCTTTGGCGTGCAGCATGGTTCATTTGGCGCGCAGCTTGGTTTATTTGGTGCGCAGTTTGGTTCTTTTGGCGCGCAGCTTGTTTCTTTTGGCGCGCAGCTTGTTTCTTTTGGCGCGCAGCTTGGTTCTTTAGGCGCGCAGCTTGGTTCTTTTGGCGCGCAGCTTGATCTTTTGACGCGTAGCATGGTTCTTTTGGAGCGTATCTTGGTTCTTTTAGACCGGCTGAACGTTGATCGGAAGTCCGATGAGCTAAAAACAACAGTTTAGACACAAACATGTCTAAAACCTCGGCCTGTCTAGTTCCTACGTTATTACGTATTCGGTAACATTTAGGGTAGGTATCGTTACATTGTGAGGTTTTCAAAACACTCGTTATTTTTGGTCTAACAATAGCCGGTGTGTCGACCTTTTACGAGGATATTGTTACATTGTTTCTGTAGGAATATTATTTTATCTACTTCTATATTGTTGACTAGCTGTTTCCGCGACTTCGTCTGCGTGTATTATTTTAATAACATAACCTCACACCAGAGGGGTAATTCCCGTAATTTTAAGAACGTTCACAGTCTAATCTCAGTCTCAATCTGTCAAAAACACAATCAATTTACATACATTTTTGACAAGTTTTTGACATTGATGGTCGCTGAGATGAGATTTCGACTTAATTTGAACGTTTTTTAAGTACGAGAATTGCCCCTCTGTTATGTTGGGAGACAGGGAGACAGTATTCAAACTCAGTGGTCGAGCAAAGACTGGTTTAATGTAGGTACTTCGTTCACATATATTTTCTACTGCCTACCTTCACATGCATTAATCCGCTGGAGTGGATGAGGTGACCAAAGTCGCCGCATAAAAAGTAATGCGGAATGCATGCTCTCACCTAAGTAACCCTTTAATTAATCGAAATCCGATAAACTTTATTCAATTTTTCATTTTTAAAAGATCTGTGGCACACTGTATCCGATTGCTTAGTCGATTTTGTGCTTAAAGGCCGCTTACTCAGATGTATGACAACACTACAAGCGTTCAACCAAAAAAATCAAATAATTAAAAAAATATGGCGTCTTGTCAGTGACGTACGGACTCGCGCGTGTTTTGTTTACATGATAAATAATTTGTGTTTTAAGTGGGTTTTCAAGTGTTTGAAGTGCTATGGCCTGTTTAAGTATGTGATAAATATTATAGTGAAGTGAATTACTGCAGGATTTCAAGGTCGGTGAGTGAAAAAATATTACGTTATTTCGGTTTTATTCCACAACCGGCGCTGACCGATTCATGTTTATTGTTATTACGTGTATGTGTTTTCAGATCCTTATTTTAGTACAGTGTGTTATTCTAATACGACTACTTTTATAACAAAGTTGAAGCATTAAATAAGCTTTCCACAGGTACCAATATTTTTATTCTACGTATCAGATTTATATTTATAAAACAACATTTTGTTTCCATTGTCTTGGCGGCCATTGTTATTTTTTTGCCGTCGGCAAATTTTTTCAACTTTGGGCGCTCGTAAATAGTACATATTGTACTAATGCTGTGGTTTTATTAGTGTTTTGCGTTAAGTATATACACATAATGTATTTAAAACCTTAAACAATATAGGTCATCGCTCGTTTTTTCGAACTATAACCATTTATTTGAAAACAAAGTTATGATTTATGGTTGCGTCATACTAACGAACGATTTGTTTACATGAATACTATCCTATTTCAAACGAAACTCCGCTATCTTAAAGCCCCGTTCCTTACCATAACAAAAAACACAAGTGTTAGCACCATTCAATGAAACCCAAGTCGTAAAAATGCTTTGTTTACATTATCGGGCGGCCGAGCGGCGCCGGCACGCCGGTGACGCATCTGGCATTCACCCCACTCGATTATTTTTCCCGCGCTCTGCGCCCTAGCGGATAACATTGAACAATCATTAAAACTAATTTACATATTATACCTATAACACCTGCCGGTCGATTCTGTAACAATCTCACCGTGATAACTTAGGTGAAGTGAGCTATCATTCCACCAGCAGTGCGATTCTGTAACCATCTCACCGTGAATACTTAGGTGAAGTGAGCGTGGAGTGAGCTGTCAGTGTCATCCCACTGATGCTAGGGATTGACCAAGCATTACATTTACAATCATAATCGAGATTTTAATAATATTTTTTATTCCATTTCTATTGATAATTTTATATTATTTCAAAGCTAGTAAGTATCTAAGTGTCTAAAAATAAAACCATTTTGTGTTTCAAAATGAATTTCTGTTTTTCTATTTTATTTTAAAATCCACAAAATAGTAATGTTTAGCCACTTAATTACATACTAGCTTTAAAATAATATAACATACTCAATAGTAATTTGGATAAAAAATATTATTAAAATCTCGATTATGATGGTAAATGTAACGTTGGCCAATCCCTAGAATCAGTGGGACGGGACGACACTGCACTGACAGCTAACTCCACGCAAGTCTTCACGGTGAGACTTTTACAGAATCGACCGGCTGATGCTAGGGATTGACACTATCGACAACTCACACCGAGCTCACTTCACATAAGTCATCACAGTGAGATTGTTACAGAATAGCTCGGCTGGTCTCCCCAAAGGGTTGGGAAGCAGTATACATATACTACACCCACATTGATCCAGTTACGTTTAAGACCCTTAAAATAGGTGGCAAGCCTATTGCGACCATCGGGCACAAATTTCAGAATCGGGGCTGCTACTGCGAAATTGCAGATGGAAAATCACAATACCACTTTGTCTGACCTGGGAATCGAAACCAGGACCTCATGCTCATCAGACCACGCTTGATGAGGCAGTTCTAAGTTCAGTATTTTCTTAATACATACAAATGACGGTACGGTTGGCGCAGTGGTTAAGCGATTGACTGCTGCGTTATGTGTCGCGGGTTAAATCCCCGCACGGAACAAATATTTGTATGACCTGCAAGTAGTTGTTCCGGGTCTGGCTGTTTGTGTATGTGAGTTTAAATGTTTGTAAACGCACCCACGATACAAGAGAAATTCCTAGTGTGGGGCAACGTTTAAAAAATATATATATATATATATTCAGGATGAAATGGGGCCTATGTACTTTTCCAGGACCCGGTCTACCTATCTGTCAAATTATTTATTTATCTTAAATTCCGGTATAACCCATAAATTTGTTAGTATTCCATAACCTATGTTGGTATAATATACTAAAACACACAATAACTAATAATACTTCATTGCGCCACCTCACTGAGACACCTGGCAACAGTACATGCACTGCGCACAGGTGCCCCATAAGGCGACCTTCAGTCTTACTAGCAACAATGCTCAGAAGACTGCCGCATCCGACGCAGTAGTGAAGCGGATGTTTTACGAATGATCGCAAAGAAGTCGTCTGTACGCGCTGCTGAGAACATCCCTGACGCGTTACAGAAACGAGGCAGCGACAGCAGTATCCTAAAATCATTGTTGTATTGCACACGCGGGCCATTAAACGTCTTCTGCGTGTATCTGGTCCACAGACTACAGGTATAAAAGGTATAGACATAAGCCCTGAACAGAGTGATCTTGACATTGCTGACGCACTTTGCAAATCTGCGGGCCAGCATGTTGCATCTCACGGCCCCCTACGCTCCCTCTCAATATATATTACGATCATACTCAATATATATTCCTCGATATTATATAACGATCGGTTCACTGGTAGTAACAGACAGTCATACTCGTAGTTACTTTCACATTTATAATAATAAAATAATAGAGACCCAAGTTTCTCACATTTGGACGAGTTTAAAAGGTTAAAGGCTACGGGCAGCAGCGTTTTCTAAACGATAACAACGCAATGTAACTGATACTGATTAGAAAATGTAGTGGTTACTATGGTACATATTCTGTTTGTGTGGTCACCACGGGTATATAAATATAATATATAATCAATGAATATATAAGAAGTATTTTCATTCCGCATTTTTTTTTATAAAACACAAGTTCTCCATTTGGGTAGCTTAAAAGGCAAGTTGTTAAAATGAATATCTACTAATAAATAGTCCTTCCATAGTTCTAGGTAACCAATACACTATGGCCGCCCAAACCCATAGCCCAATAAGTATTGTTTCCATGTTCTGCAATTGTCCTACTCCAACAGGGGGTTGTCCTTGGGTGCTTTTGCATGAGGACACGGTGCGGCATACGCTGGCAGAGTGTGCCGCTTAGGAGGAGCTGCGCCGTGCCCTCATCTCAGAAGTAGGCAGTGACTTGTCGCTGTCGGCCGTAGTCGAGTCGATGGTCGGCAGCGACGAGTCCTGGGATGCGGTGGTTTCCTTCTGGGAAACAGTCGTCTCGCAGAAGGAGGCTGCGGTAAGGGAGAGGGTGATCTCGTCCACTCATCTGCCTAGCAGAAGGCGCACCGGGCTTCGGCGGAGGGCGGACAACGCCCTCTTCCAGCCCCCCTAAATGGGTCCAGGGGCGACGGACTCGGGGACGTCCGTCGCCTCCCACACATCAGGACCCGAGGTGGCGGCGCGTAGTGTTCCACGCGCGCCCCTCTTAGACGTCGTGGGGGGAGTCAAACACCTCACTACCCCCACCAGACCCGAAGAGGCCCGCGAGGGGTTGCGAAAGGATCGTACGTTCCCGCGACCGCCAGCGTAGGTGTGAGATGGAACACCGGGGTGGTTTTTAGTCAGTAAGAGTCTGACAGACCCCGCCACCCGCCCCAGGGCGGCGGACATCCATGAGGATTTTCCACCCGGAAACAAAAAAAAATGGGTGTTTTTGCATAGTGCGTACAAGAATAATCGTCGGTTGGTGGCTCATTTCATTAAAAGCGTCTAACGAGCTTCTGCGAGTTGGCCTTGGCCCCTCGTACGCCTTCCAAAAAACGCCTTTAAATAGGCTCTCTTACTACGCTTTGGAATGGGCAACTAACTACATCTTTCTGACTGACCGAATCCTTGACAATTCAAAAGTGCCTGTAATTGGTTTATTTGAAATAAATGCTTTGAGTTTGAGTTGAGTTTGTCCCACTGCAGGACAAAAGCCTGGCTTTCCTTTATCCACTCAACTCGTTCCTGACGAATCGTTTATAATTATAAGCGTCAAGGTCGTCCCGCTATTTACAGCTAGGTCTTCCGCAATACTGTTGGACGTTTTCTAACTGAATTGAATTCGGGTTGGAGAAGAAATAACAGGTACATACATATATCAATAAAAACACAAAACCTTTGCATGAAAAAACTGTTACCAATATCAAGGAGAAAAAACACAATTTTATATGAGATCCTGTTTTACACAAAAACAAAACTTACCAAGAGTATCCATTTTAATATAAAGCGATAGTTTTTACAAAGTATCGTCTCGCGAAACCTTTTTCATTGATATTCTGTTCGCGACCATAAATCTCCCTCAAAATATACAATTTCAAACTGAATTCAATGTTTTACTGCGGTATCTTTTTAGCGATATTACTCGTTTTTATTCTGATGTGAAAATAATATTGGAGCTATTTTGTTGGGCATGTAATATATCGGAAATATTGAACACTCTAATATTATGATTGTGCCTCTAAATCTACCGATCCGATCCGTTAGATCCGTTGCATAGATTGCGTAGATAGTTGCGTAACTATCTACGCAATCTATGCAACGGATCTAGTTACCAAAATGAAAACCTATGTAGATCAAAAAAGCTATGCCTTAGGAATATTCATCGATTTAAAAAAAGCGTTCGATACCGTGAGTCATCAAAAACTGCTACAGAAGCTAGATAACATAGGTGTTATAGGTACAGCACATAAAATGTTCAAGTCGTATTTGGAGAACAGGCGTCAAGTTTTTAAAATAGGAAATACTCACACTAGCTCGTTCCAAACTATTACATATGGCTGTCCCCAAGGTTCAATTGTCAGTCCGTTACTTTTCCTAATTTATATAAACAATATTAATAAAATAGGGTTAATAGGACACCTAACACTATATGCAGACACCTGTCTCTTTTACTTTGACAAATCAATTAATAGCATTATAAAGGACGCTCAACATGACCTTGATTTACTAAACGAGTGGCTAAAGTACAACCTTCTTACAATTAATAAATCGGAAACCTCATTCATGATTTTTACCACCCAAAACAAGCGCATACCGGACTTCTCGCCTCTTAAAATAAATAAAGAAATAATAAAACGATCAACCAACGAAAAATACCTTGGATTGAGGGTAGATGAGAAACTAACTTGGAAATTACACATTGACCATCTCAGAAGTAAATTAACATCGTTATTAGAAGCATTAAGGAGAGTGGCAAACTGTATTCCAAATAAAGTGCGTACTTTGATTTATAACTCAATAGTTAAATCGCATTTAGAATATTTAATTGAGATACGGGGTTCCGCAGCAGTAACTAATTTAAATTCACTTCAAAGAGTTCAAAATAAAATAATTAAAACTTTGTTCCATTATAATTACCTGACTCCAACAAAGACCATTTATGAAAAAACTAAATTATTAAATATTAGACAGATATACATTTACTACACCTGCATTCTTATCAAAAACATAACATCAAACTCAATACAAACTAACATACGAATAAAGAAAAAAGCAATGTCACATAACCTGAGAAATAGATATAAAAACAAACTAGAAGTCATCAGCGTACGCACTAATTACGGTAGAAAGACAATATTATTTGAAGGAGTTCACCTGTTCAATGGATTGCCGGACGATATTAAAGAGTGCGCTAATGTTAATATATTTAAAAATAAGCTTAAGGAACATGTATGTACGTTATAACTTCTAATACTCTGGAGGAATTTGTATTGTACTGTATCATCATACTTATTACTTTGTATCTCATTATAAGCGGACTGTATGTTCTTATGAGAAATAAATTTCTTTAAACCGAAATCAAAAGTCATTTATAAATTCAAATTAGGCTGAGAATCAGCACTTTTTGAACGTCAAAATCACATAAGACAGTCCCCCCAAAACGCCCCCCCTTCACCACTTCTTAGTGCTTTAGCTGGGAAGAAGAAGCGGCGGAACAAACTCCCCAGCAGCACTGCTGTCTGTTCAGTTAGAATTACTGGAAAGAACCTCTTTTTGTAAACCTAATTATAATTCCTATTTTGGTGCTCCTGAAATAGCCAAGTAACTGCGACCAACTTCGATAATGCGGTTGGTCACAGTGTGGTGTTCTGCTACACCAAAACCACATCTTTTATTATTTTTGTATATTTAACATTTAGGGAGCTGTTGTGCCCAGCAATTCGTGTTATAACTCGGTACTTAAATCTATGATTTCAAGTATGAAATCGTATGACATTAATTTGACTCACTTTTTATAATTTTGATGTGTAATATCGTTCCTCTCTGTTTCCTGGAATATGTGGGAGTGATTTCGTGAAATGCGATGGAAGTGTGTAACAGGAAGCCGGGGAAGCGCGCGCTATTTGATTTGAGCAATGAGCGCGCGCGGTGGTAGAGTTGGCCGTCAGACGGTACCAACCCATTTTCCGAGACGTTGGTACTTTTAGCCAACAGAAAATATGTCAAACTGTCAGATTTTTCCTTCAGATAAAAGTTATCTGACTATTGAAATATCAGCCGTTAGACTATTTTTATCGTAGATACTTTGATATTTTTATCGTAAATTGTCATCTGACAGTTTTTTTTTTTATCTAAAGCTTATATTATAATATAAGCTTTAGATAAAAAAAAAAAAACTGTTAGCATGTTAAGGCCAGTTAGTGGAATGAGGTCAGGATCTCCCTGAAAGCCGTTCTTATTGTTTCTGGCCGACAGTCAAATATGAATTAATTTGATTTATGTTTTAACACAATCATACTTCCAGAACGTATCACATGGACTATAAAAGCGGCCGTCAGTCCTGGCAAAACTCAGTCTTTTATAAATTTTTGCTCAGTATTTACGTAGCCTTTAATCAGTCTTTAGCCAGTCTTCAGTCAGTCCTGGCGTCAGTCAGTCCTGGCTCAGTCTTGAAGCAGTCTTTAGTGCAGTTCTTAACTGAGTGCCTGTGATTTATTTTATTAAAAAACCCGGTGCGCTTGCTGCAGGCCGGGAGAGCACTTAAAGTCTCCCTCTCCCTTTCTGCTGCCTTTTTCTGTGACTTATTATTTTCGCAGAAGGAGATCACCGCGTCCCATGACGCTGCGCCGCCGACCATAGAACGAATCACAGCCGCCAGCAACTGGTCGCTTCTCAGTTCCGAGACGAGGGCATGGCGCGGCTCCTCCCAAGCTTCACGTATGCCACGCCGTGTCCTCTCGACAATGAACGCACTGGTGACACCGAGCGTCTGGCTGTCTGCCTATGCGGTGCAGGTACTTCCCGAAGCAGCCGTGCCCCTATAGCACCTGTGTCGCCTTAAATGACAGGGAGTCTTACCTCTCCCAGTTTGTCGTCGAGCACCGGCCGAACCGTTCCAATGGTGACGAGGCTGGCGGCAGGGTGCAGAAGCCTGTCCCACCATTCCGCCACCAAGACCTGACGGAGTTTGGACCGGCGCAGCATGATCTGCCACTGCACCAGTACCATGCCTCGCATCCGCGCCTCTTCACGCCCATACATAAAAAAAATACAGTACTCACAACACTACGATACTGCGGGCCCTCAGGTCAGCTGCCCACACCGGGGCCGGAATGTGGTGCTCAGGCCCCTAAATTGGGAAGCAGCGTTGACAGCGCGCCCGCCGCGCCCATCAACTTGGTCGTTTTCGTTGTCGTTGTTCGTTCGTTTCGTCGTTGGTCGAAAGTGGAGGCCGAAGTCCCAACGGCTGTCAAGGACCAATCCCAGGTACTTCATGGTTGACTCGACAACGCTATGGGCCCCCCGACCACGATGTGTGATCCCGGCGGCGTCGCCAGTCAGAGGCCATGGAAAGTGATGGCCTCCGACTTGTTGAGGGCCACCCGCGCCTGGAGTTCGCCCCTCAATAACAACAGGTTGGAAGTTAGGGTACCCTAGCTTAGATACTGCGACCAACCGAGAAAAGAGCAGAAATATAAAAAGAAGATTATTTATAAAAAAAGTGTGCATCATTAGAAAGTAAAAAAAAATAAAAGGTTCAAAATTAATAAAAAAAAAGCGTACCTAATTAAGAGGAAAGTTGTTAGAGGATTAGTTAAACATTTTTCATTTTCAACCACCGAGTGGGTCTTGCCTGGGTTCGATGTCCTGGTCTGGCACGTTATTAAGATTTTCCAAGCGTTCACAGCCTCGAGCGACGTGACTTGCGACGGCGTTGGAATTTTTCATCGGTTAATAAAAACATATTTGTTTTTGCATACATTTTAACCGCCGAGGTATTTGCACTTTTCTACGAAACTGCAGATTTTTCTTTTTTGGTAACCTAAATTTATTTATGGAAGGGGGTCTAAGACCATGTGCTGAATTCATGGTTACTGTTTGCGCGTCGCTGTATATTGTGTGTACTTATGACACGCGCCAAATAAACATAATGCCTTTTTTTTTCATTTGACGCACTTAGAGAAAATTAAATATTTTGACTTACTTATACTTTTTTCACAATTCACTAAGAAAATAAAAACTATTTGTGATAAATCTCGATTCGGGCATGAGTGAATGTGCTGCTACTGGTGACGGATTTGAATGGATGACAGTCCAGCCTTTCAGAATTGTCATACAAATATAAAAGCCTTCTAAAATGCTTTGTCCAAAACTCTAAAACAAATGAAAAGGCTCAGAATCAGTCACGCAGTAGTTTTCGCTTGCGAGTTAAAATATCGTTGGAACTAGCCAACAGATTGAACAGGAGCTTTTGGACTAAATAACAGCCATGTTAGGGTTGAAATAGATTTGCCATGGTGCCCGGCTTGGGCGAAGCACCGCCGTGTCCTCGTGGAGTCGATTGGCGGTGGCGATCTCTCGCGTCCTGCCCCTTTTTTTTTTTTTTTTTTTGTTTCCTGGTTGGTAAATCCTCATGGATGTCCGCCGCCCTGGGGCAGACGGACGTCCCCGAGACCGTCGCCCCTGGACCCATTTAGAGGGGCTGGAAGAGGGCGTTGTCCGCCCTCCGCCGACGCCCGGTGCGCCTTCTGCGGGCCGGGTGAGTGGACGAGATCTCGCGTCCGGCCCTGGTCCAGGCCATGGTACGGAGCAAGAGGGCATGGGAAGCGGTCACCTCCTTCTGCGAAGCAGTAATACTCGCGAACGAGGAGGCGGAACGCGTGAAGGAGAGGCAAATTTCGCGCCCTCACGCCCCTAGCCGCCGCAGGAGACGCCCAGGGCTCGGGAATCCCAGGCCGATTCCCAGCCGACGTAGGCGCGGGCTTGAAGACGGCGAACCGACGGAGAGACGGCTATAGGTCTCGCCGTCCGATAAGGACCACGCCCGGGTCGACGGCGCGTTGTGTTCCACGCGCGCCTCAAAGAGATGTCAGCAACAACGACGGGATCCGCTAGGGCCGATGCCTGCCAGCGTTGTGGGAAAGTCCGAAAGGGTAACCGTGGCCCCTGGCACAGGCAACTGAAGGAACAGGGGTGGGTTTTAGTCAGTAAGAGTCTGACTCGCCCTCCCACTCCGCCTAGAGCAGGAGAAGTTATTTGATGATTTAAAAATAATGGTGTCTGTTGTTATGGTAATTTTTTACCTTCAGATTCATCTGAGTTAAGGCCACAAATCAACCGCCTGTGATGGCCGCAACGATATGTAGAAGAAAATCTTTGAAAATTACAGTCTGATTTTTTCGGCGCATCGTGGTTTCGATGTATCGAGATCCGTCCGTTCTTTGGATTGCAATGATATATCTAAGTAGGTACATAAATTATTTTTATTATAAAGATATGTCCGAAGTATCCCTGGACAGAAAACCCTGCTACCAATCTTGTTGACAGAGCTATATTCATATAATCCTGCCGTGATGATTGCAGTAGTATTACTAATCTTGATATCCTTTACACATTTCACGACACACTTCTTCAGACAAATTGCAATTTGCAATTCAATTGCACACACCGAATTCAAAACCTTACATTTTCTGCTCACGAAACACGGTGCCAAAACCCATCACTTATATATTTCCCAATTTCTGTATTTCCAGTGAAATAACCGTATGCAGCTTTAGAGCGAACAGACTAGCTACTTTTAACATTGACGATTTTGCGACTGCTTCAATATTGCATTGCGTTTTGGCGAGCTTCTGCGTTCGATTGCTGTATGAAACCGCGCTAGTGCAGCTTTCTGTCGCTGAATCGAGCTTCCAAAAAAATCCGGCCAAATGCTTGTCGGACCACACTCAGTGAACGGTTCCGTAATCGGTATGAATATTTAGGTACACGCACAATATTTATTTTATCGATAGCAAAAATAAGATTGTATTTCGTATTTCTCAAAGAAACTGTGAAAAACTAGGTTTTTGGCGGTTGTAACACTTGTAATCTAAACTGGTATAGTTTCGATTACAAGTGTTACAACCGCTAAAAATTTAGAATCAGCATGCTGAAGTGGCAATGGGCCGGCCATATAGCCGTAGAACCATTGACCGTTGGGGTAGAGGTGTTCTTGTGGAGACCGCGAATCGGCAAACGTAAGGTAGGACGCCCTCAGCCTAGATGGAGCGACGATCTTCGCAAGGTTCGCTGGTCGCAGCTGGATGAGAGTTGCCGAGAATTGAGCTAAATGGAGTGCGATCTTTTTAATTATGGGGTCCAACAATACCCCACACGTTTATGTGCACAGATTTTTTTTTCTGCGACTGGCGTTGACTTGCGGATAGGAGCGTTCGAACACGTTAACAAACGTCTGAAAATCATGGACGTTATACTGCAGATCGACTAAATTGCCGAAGATAAAAGTAGCCAGTCTAGTCTGGCTCTTATTCCGGATCCGTTTACGGTGCAATATCAAAGGCACCTCTTTAACGGGATTCTCATTTGAACCACACGAAGTCGGCTTGACTTTGTATATAAGTGTCATGGCTGCTATATTGAGTTTGTGCTACTTTGAGAATGGAAACGGTGTGCGGGAAGTGTGCGAGGTAATGGCGGGGCCAGCTTAGCATTACCACCTTAGAAACGGGTTTTGTCGACGGAAGAATAGACAAAGTGACTGATTGTGGAAAAAAATCTTTAGGAATCTGTCATTCTATCTATTCTACCGTCTACAAAACCCGTTTCTATGGTGGTCATGCTACGCGTGCAGGTTGAGATTAGAGTGTTAAAGTATAGAGATATCTCCTATGTTACAATATTAGTACATTGGGCCTCAAAAATATGTATAAAGGGACAAGGATTAATTTTGTTTCATAATATTGTATCAAATTATCAATGTATATATTCAATTAGGTACACAATGGTGCCGATTCCCTTGTTTACAAACTAAACCAAATTTAAGTTCAGTGCATCTTTTTCTTTCTATTTCATTAAGAAAAGAACATAAGATACATTTTAGTTTAGTCCTGTCAAATTAATCAGTGCCTGACACTACTCCATACAAGTTGATACGTGATTAAAAAGTTAACTACTAAAATTACATCAAATTACGTCAGGTGCTGACTAATTTGACAGGACTAAACTAATATTTATCTTTTGTCCTTTTCATAATGAAATAGAAAGAATGAGATGCACGCAACTTAAATTTAGTTTAGTTTGTGAACAAGGGAATCGGCCCCAATGTGTTATATTTTTTCTAACTATACATTAATACAATATTGTCGAACTAAGATTGTAGACATTTAAATTAATTCTTGTCCCCGTACACCTCTATTTATCGCTGATTACACCTACTGCTTTTTTAGGTGATGATAATTTAATCGCGCGTGCTATTGGTAGTAGAATTATACTGATATCTGGCACCAAGGAATACTGTTATAGTATTTGCCGTTGGAACTGTTAAAATTGGCACAATATTTATACAGTCATTATTAAAACCCAGCTATGTTAGTATTGTGGGCGCGTTCCTTGAGGCGGCGGCCAGCCCGCTGGTTGAACGCGCCCCAAAGGGTCATGGCCACCCGGCTGGTCCGGGGATACCGTACGGTCTCCGGTGAGGCGGCGAGCCTCCTTGCCGGATTACCGCCATGGGATCTGGAGGCAAAAGTCCTCGCGCACGTTTGGGAGTGGCGCGAGGAGGCGAAACGCCGGGGCGTAGCTCCGCTGCCGCGAGAAATCACGGTACAGCGGACAGAGCTCCGGCGGGATCTCAGGGCGGCATGGAGAGTGCGATTGTCGCAAGCCAGCGCTGGGCACGCCACAATTGCGGCGATAAGTCCCCTCTTTGAGGAGTGGCTTGAGAGGCGCCACGGCGTCCTCACCTTCCGCCTGACGCAGGTCCTCACCGGAAACGGTTGTTTCGGGAGGTTCCTGTTCCGGATAAGGCGGGAGGAAACGCCCGGGTGTCACCATTGTGTGGATCGCCCGGAGGACACGGTGGAGCATACGGTGGAGGTCTGCCCGGCTTGGGCGGAGCACCGCCGTGTCCTCGTGGAGGCGATTGGCGGTGGCGATCTCTCGCGTCCGGCCTTGGTCCAGGCCATGGTACGGAGCGAGAGGGCTTGGGAAGCCGTCACCTCCTTCTGCGAAGCAGTAATGTTCGCGAAGGAGGAGGCGGAACGCGTGAGGGAGAGGCAAAATTTGCGCCCTCACGCCCCTAGCCGCCGCAGGAGACGCCCAGAGCGTCTCCTGGTAGAGTAGTACGGTACATACAGTATGCAACGAGCCCTCTGCAGAGTTTTTTTTTCGTAATAAATCGATGTTGCTCTCGATATCTTTTGATGTTTTTTTGTCAGTGGACACTATAGAGCCTCCTTCCAGTAACGTGGGTCAAACTGAACGTTTTTAGAAAATAGAAAACGGTATGATGTAGAAGCCTGTTAATATTTATATTGCTTTTCGAAGTAGTCTCCGTTCCTTTCTAAGTACCGTCGCATGCGATGGAACCACTGACTGAAGCAGTGGGCCACCTATTCTTTAGGGGTTTCTTCCAAATGCAGCCACGGCATCTTCAGGGTTCAAAAAACGAATTCCTCTAAGTTTATCTTTTATTTTTGGAAATAAATAAAAGTCACAAGGTCAGGACTGTAAGGAGGATGACTTACTAACTCCACACTTTCGATAGAAATATATTCGATAGTCCGTCTGGCGGAGTGAGCTGGAGCGTTGTCGTGGTGGAGGAGGATCCTAGTTCTTGGGCGCTACTGGCTAACATTTTCCAAGACAACTTGTAAACAATTTGCTTAATTCCCAAGTTATAGAATTTAATGTGAGCTCGCGACCGTTGGCTCGCGCTCGCGCTTCATGACGTCCTTTTCCAACAATCTCTCAGTCCGTTCGCGCTCTTCCGTACCTACCGCTGCTATCGCTAAAATCATTGGATATATCCAATCCTAGTTCTCCGAAATCCTGTGTTGTGCCAAAATGTACAAGTACCTACTACTATCAAGACGTCGGAAAAGTTGTTTTTTTTTTTTTATCGGGGCAACAATTACGCGAACTTTGATTGCTTGTAAAATCAAAACTACTTGGTATTTTTAAATAAAACAAAAACTAATTCATACTACTACAAATACACTAGTTTTTGTTTTAGAAGTTAATCGCGGCATAAGTGATGTTTTCTTTTACCCATAAGTGATGTTGAACCCGCAAGCCATAACGACTCGATAAACCTTCATAGCATCCGGCCTGTTTCTTCCGAAAGATTAGGCAGAGGTATACCTATAGTAAACGCTCATTGAGTCAGCTATGTTTAGGTCCTGTCTAATAGGGGGCGAGCCTATTGCCGTCAACCGGGCACAAATCAAAACTGCGGTCTGCTGAGGAATTCCTGGTGGAAAGTCTCAATAACACTTTGCCTGACCTGAGAATCGAACCCAGGACCTCATGCTCAGCAGTTACCCTTGCGACCAGAAGACCAACGAAGCAGTCATAATACCAGAGCCTGTAAATACCTACTCCTAACAAAAAAAAATTATATAAAAGATGCAATAGCTTATATTTCATACTGTAAACTACTAGAAATGCAAGTAAACCCATCAATTGTAGTCCACATTGTGACGTGGCGTACAGTCTGCCGCACAAGTCCCGCTGTTGGCACAAATGAAATGTTCTTAGCGACGGCTTAAGCTGTTTTGATCGCTCGTTTGCGTCTAGTGTAGAGTGGCCACAGTTTTCAATATTAAGGGATATTCTCGACACTGCACACGAGAGTAAAGCAAGCTAATCTGTCGACTGTACTGCAACGTACTCATTAAATAAGTTGCTACTTCGTAAGATGGCTTGGCTCAGCGCCGCAAGGTCGCCTGCTTGTCGGTCTTCTACAGATTGTACTTCGGTGAGTGTGCCCCAGAACTTCACGACCTCACACCACCGGCCCCCTTCTTCCATCGATCATCTTGACGCACTGAAACTTATCATCCTTACCTAGTTGCTATTCTACCAATTCACACTAAGCGTTCCCAAATGTCTTTTGTTATGCTCACAGCAAAAGAGTGGAACTCCCTACCTGCGTCTGTGTTTCCGAACGCTTACAACCCTAATCTCTTCAAAGTGACAGTGAACAGGCTTCTTCTGGGTAAGCTCACTCCATCGTTGACTCTGTCTCTGTCACCACTGGCCTAGACTAGAGTCAAGAGCAAACCCATCTTTAATAAAAATAAAGTTGATGCGGGAAGCACAGATCTGGTCGAAGTAGCGGTGCTTAGAGGAGGCCTATGATCAGCTTCCAGCAGTGGACGTCTTTCGGCTGAAATGATGAAATCGATAAGTTACACGTAACTTGACTAACTTAAGTTTCGAACTTTGATACATATTTTGTAAATATCTCACCGTGCAAACTAAGGTGAAATTAGCTGTCAAAAGCCAAACCCTTTTTTTTTTGGTAACGTGCTGGAACTCCTCATGGAGGTCCTCCGCCTGGGGCGGACAGAGGGGTCTGTCAGACTTGTACTGACTAAAACCACTCAGTGTTCCCTCGGCGGGTTACGGGGACACTTAAGCACTCTTCAACGCAGCACCTGACTGTCCCCGTCTCCGAGTCCGCCGTCCCAGGACCCATTTAGGGGGGCCGGAAGTGGGCATTGTCTGCCCTCTGCCAACGCCCGGTGCGCCTGCTACAGGCCAGGACAGCACTCGAAATCTCCCTCTCCCTTTCCGCTGCCGGCTTCTTCGAGATGAAATTTTCGCAGAATGAGAAGTGTCAAATCCCAGCATAACGTGGAACGACTACTCACTTCAAACTCACTTCACCTATGTTTTCACCGTGAGATTTTACAGAATAGATAGGCAGGTGTTTTATTGAAAATTATGGATAAGGGGTAGTTAAAAAAGGTAAGGTAAGGGAAGGTTTTGTCCATACAAACTTCATATAAATGATTTCTCACTTCCCTTGTAGAGCGCAGTGGTGGCCCAGGGGTAACGGCCGCGACTTACGAGTTGTAGGTCGTAAGTTCGAACTCTGACAGGCGCATTATTTTGTGTAAATTATTTCATCACCACTGCTCTCAAAATGTGACATCTACCAACCCGCACTGGCCCCGCGTGATGGATTACGGCCTACTCCCCAGAATTTGCCACACGCTTAGAGGAGACCTGTGTCCTAGCAGTGGGAACATTATAGGCTGATTATTATTATGCAACTAACGATGCTGTAATACTTCAATTATTAGGTAGGCAAAATTGTATAATCAATAATCTTTCTGCCAAGAAAAATAATTACGCGAATGTGTAATTTTTTCTGTTTAGCTATTATTGAAAGGACTATGGTCGGCATTGAACATTTGGGTACGCGCAAATGTTATCATAATTATCATCTGTATATCTCACTTCTAAATATAGGCTTTACTTGAACATTTGTACCATTTACGCAATGTATATTGTTTTGTCTTCATTTATTATAACGGACACACACTTCCCTATGTGTTTGTTATTCCACTCGTGGGTTGCAGCTGAAAATCAGCGTCAGGACCTTGTGTTGTCGTCTGACATTATACTGAGCGGAGGCCCTTTTGGCATTATAATTGTTGTTTTCAGTTTTATAGTTTTAAGGTGTATTATTTTTTTGCTGTAATGCCAATAAACGTAATTTTTTTTATTTCTTTCTTTGGTCCCTGGCCCTAAAATCTAGTAATGGACAAATTGTCAAACTTTAATTAGTTGAATACAAGACTTTTAACTACTTTGTATGTGAGTATTTTATGTCTTTTTTTAAAGTAAAGAATTTTTTTAGTAACTTAAAAAAAAAGTTTTTTTTTGAATAAACGCATTATAATTTATGTCTTTTCTTTCCATTTCTATTTGCACATTTAAGTTAGACTTAATATTTTTGCAACTTCATCGATCCACAAAGATCCGTGAACCTTCGGAATGTCAAGTCATCCTTGGCCACCACATAGGTAACGGGCTCACTTATATTAAACCTAGCGACCCATTCCTGCTTGGCGCGATGTTTACGAATTGACAAAGCATCACTATTTCTTTATTATTAAACAGTTTAATATTTATTATACACATAAACCTACCGAAGTAAATTATCTAAATGATGATGAAAACCACATCAAAATCCGTTGCGAAGACTGGAAGGACAACACGGTCACACAGACAGACACGAAAAGCGTCTTACTATTTACATTATATAGATTACCTCGTAAAATTCATAGACAACATTAAAATCTACTTATCCCAGAAAATCCACAAATCACAGTCACTCTATGCTAGAGCGGTCTCGCTTCTCTAATTAGACGAGTGTTGCCTCTCATGACGCGACAAGTGTCAGTGTAGTGTCTGGGCTGCTCTCGCTACACTAATTGCTGCAAGCCAGGTGGATCATGTCGTTTGTTTGTCTTTGCGGTCATTTTGGGGGATCAGCGTGTGTCTCTGCAGTGGGAAAGCGGTTAATTGTTTAAACATAAATTACAATTAAGAGGAGTCTTACAGAAATGCGCGTAGATGCATGATTTCCTCGTTGAAATTGAATACTATTCGTTGGTTGGTATAAATAACAATTACTTGGTAAAAACTAACTACCTACACTTTTGCTTTATTATTTATTTATTTATTTTATTAGGTTCATCAACAATTGATTACACCAATACAACCACATAATACATTTTAAAAAGTGAAATAACAGTGTATCAATTACTTATAGATAAACACAACATGCATAAAACAATTAGTCGGAGAAATAAGCTAACTTACTTAGTAATATATTTATAATATGTATGTATTTACGAAAAAAAAAAATGTATTTAAGTAGTGTATCAACCATCTGGTATCCATAACACAAGCCTTAAGTGTTAAGTGCTCAACTTGGAACTAGATGGTGCTGTGTGCAATGTCAGACGATATTTATTTATGTATTTATAATAAGCGCTAATATTGACATATAAGTAGAATCGGTATTAAAAAGAAAAAAGTATTAAGCTTTGTTTGCTGTTGATCTCGTACGTTGTTATTATAGATATTTTACTTATTATAACTCTGTATGCTTCGTCATTAGACGACGATTAAATATGTTAAAAGTTAAATCTCATTTAAGTGAACTGTATCATGTTCTTATGAGAAATAAAGATTCTTTAAACATAAATTGTTTGTTTTCTCTTCGAAAATAATAAAAACCGCCTTTTTGACGGCACGGTTGGCGCAGTGGTTAAGCGATTGACTGCTGCACTGCGTGTCGCGGGTTCGATTCCCGCACGGAACAAACATTTGTATGGCCTGCAAATAGTTGTTCCGGGTCTGGCTGTTTGTGTATGTGATGTGTATGCTGTGTGTGTGTTTAAATATTTGTAAACGCACTCACGATACAGGCGAAAGTCCTAGTGTAGGGCAACGTTATATAATTACGTTAACGTTAAATAATTGTTATCCTGATGCATGTTTAGGCAAAAACTCACGAAGAGCTGATTTGACAGCTCTAATTTGCAAATTTTGTTGAATACAATCCATCAAAACTATATTTTTCATATTTCAAATATCCTGTAATTTTATAATAATTGAAAACTCATGTTTGCTATAAGTCTTTCATATATTATAATAAAATTATAAAGAAAAATACTACTGGACCTGATTTAATTTTCTACTGAAACAAGTCTGATTATATCCGAAGTTCTACATCATTTTGACGTCTTCGGAGATAAACCGACTTGAGTAATGCCGTTTTCCCATACTTACGTCAAAACATTTTTTGTCACGTAATTGTCTACAATATATTTTAGAAGCAGTCTTATAATAGCTTGAATTTGAAATTGCCCGATTGAAATCTTTACTTGTAAATCGGGCTACGTAGTAAACTTTCGAGTGTAACTAGAATCCGTGGCTTCCGTCAACTCACCTAAGCTAACTCTAACTACTTCAAGTGAGCGACCTATAACTTATTGTACAAGTGTAAGGTGGCTGTTACTTCCAGACCTTACAATGTCAGTTCAAAAAGTAAGATAAATAAATACCTTGAGACGCACTCCGCACTTTCTATATTCGTTATTTTGATTTGTAGTGTGTCATAGTGCCAATTAATTTCTTGAATTATGTTTGAATTTTTTATTTTTTGTATGTTGGCATTTTCAAATAATTTGTTATATTTTTATTTAATTGTGCTTTTGTGTGTTGTGCTACGTCTTCTGTGTGTACTGAATAAATGGTTTATCTATCTATCTAAATAGATAAGATAAATAGTTAGGCAGTTCATAGGTTATGTTGGAACTGTGACCAACCATGCGTGAGCCGATACGGTCGCAGTTACTAAGCCAGGGCACCCCGACCAGAGGCAAAATTCGCGCCCTCACGCCACCAGCCGCTGCAGGAGACGCTCTGGGCTTACTTATTTGGACGGCGAGCGATGGGCAGCTCGCCGTCCGATAAGAACCAGGCCCGGGTCGATGGCGCGTTGTGTTCCACGCGCGCCTCAAAGAGATGTCAGCACCAATGACGGGGTCCGCGAGGGCTGATGCCCGCCAGGGTTGCGGGAAAGGCCAAAAGGGTTAACGTGGCTCCTGGCACAGGCAACTGAAGAAACCAGGAGTAGGTTGGGGTAGAAGTTATTTGATGATTTCCAACCCTAAAAAAAAAGGGCACCCCGACCTGATAAGTAAGGTTAGGTTAGAACTGTGACGCTCCCTGTCGTTTCGGGTGACGCAGGTGCTCTCGAGGCATATTTATATATTTATTTATTCAGAAATCACATGGCTTAAAAATATGTACAGATTTGCTTAAATGTAAATTATATTCCTAAGACTTACGTGCCTGAACTAGGTAATCCTGTGTTTCAGAGAATGGTTGCTTCGGGAAGTACCTGTGTCGCATAAACAGGGAGCCGGACGCCCGGTGTCACCAATGCGTCGACTGCCAGGAGGACACGGCGCGTCATACGCTGGGAGAGTGTGCCGCTTGGGAGGAGCCGCGCCGTGCCTTCATCTCAGAAGTAGGCAGTGACTTGTCGCTGCCGGCCGTAGTCGAGTCGATGGTCGGCAGCGACGAGTCCTGGGACGCAGTGGTGAGAAGGAGGCTGCGGAAAGGGAGAGGGAGATCTCGTCCACTCACCCGGCCCGCAGAAGGCGCACCGGGAGTCGGCGGAGGGCGGACAACGCCCTCTTCCAGCCCCCCTAAATGGGTCCAGGGGCGACGGACTCGGGGACGTCCGTCGCCCCCCACACACCAGGACCCGAGGTGGCGGCGCGTAGTGTTCCACGCGCGCCCCTCTTAGACGTCGCGGGGGGAGTCAAACACCTCACTCCCCCCCAGACCCGAAGAGGCCCGCAGTGGCGGACCAGTCGGGGGTTGCGGAATGATCGTACGTTCCCGCGACCCCCGGCGTAGGTGTGAGATGGAACACCGGGGTGGTTTTTAGTCAGTAAGAGTCTGACAGACCCCGCCGCTCGCCCCAGGGCGGCGGACATCCATGAGGATTTTCCAACCCGGAAACAAAAAAAAAAAGTTAGAACTGTGACCAACTACTACTTCCAAGTTAGATTTCTTACCGACTAATTCAGGTTTCTTAACTGCCCACACGTATCTACCCGTTCAGTCATTAGACTGCTCAATTATTTATTTAACTACCCATTTAAATATTTGTTTTGAATATGACTTATTTTTATTTAGTTGACTGCTCAGTTTTTACCGCCGAAATTGTTAGTTAACAGGCATTCTGAGTTGGATCATTCGGTTCCCTACAAAATGGTTGAGCGGGATAGTGCTGATCCACCCTTTATGTTCGTAAACGGGCGCCGTCGGTTGAGACTGGCACGGAGTATTTTTAATCTTATATTTTGAATTGTTTCTTAATATTTTTTTACGTTGTTCTCACATACAACAAGAATAATGTGCTCAGGATTTTTTTTAATATTTTGATTTAAAAGAGTGTCCTTGGAGCTTCTTGCCCCTTCTTTTCCAACGCAACACAGCACACTCTCTTGACACCTGATATAAACGTCGAGATGGCGGCAAACGAATATTTTCGATATCAGCCGCGCGGAGACTTTGCGCGCACCCTACTACCACGACCCTGACGATTAGTAGTGCCGACTAATGTGCTCCTGGTTTAGATAGTTACATTATATAGATCTACGTTTTGGAATAGTCAACTAGGTTCAACTTTCTGACTAACTGACCGACTAGCCACTCTTTGACAATTCAAAAGTGCCTGTAATTGATTTATTTGAAATAAATGCTTTGAGTTTGCATTTTGTAATTTTAAATTCACCAAAACTACGATAAACAGCTGCCGCTTTAAATCAGAGCCTACAGAGCCTACAGCACTCAGTACAATAATAATGCGTTCAGGATGTTGTTGGGAATGCCGTATAGCGCGTTTGGGATGTTTGCTGAAGCGCGCACTGATGGTTCCCGGGCCATCATGCGCAAAAATGCAGCTGCCCAGCTGGCCCGTATACGGGGTAGCAACAACGGCATTCTGAACGCAATAGCTGTACGTTGCGACTGTTTCTTTCGAAATCAGTTGGCCATGTCTTGTGTAGGTGTGGCGAGTCATGGCAAATCATTTTTTACATGTACTAGGTTAAGGTTTCTATGGGTCTATGCCACCCGAAATAAAGTTATTATTATTATTAATGCAGTGCGGTGTATAAATATAAACCCCAACTCTTTCCAATCGCATGTCATACACATTTATTTAAAAACATAGACAGAAGCATAAAAGTTTTGTCTGTTAAATAAATCAAGCCTCAATTCAAATGGTCATATTATTATCATCATTAAAATGATGATGTCTTTTTACATTTATTAGGTCTAACGCGCGACAAGTGAGCCATCATTTATCATTGTGATGTCGCTCTGGAAAGCTAGAATGTATTCAAAATATGATTTAAGAATTTAAGTGCTGCTGATCAAATGGGTTATCAAACGAACAAAAATATTTCTAGCAAAAGAATAGGATTCCTCATTATCATACATGGGTGTCGTACATGGCGTCAATAGGATAAAATGTTGTTTTTGCGGGGAGTTTGTTCCGTCACTACGTCTTCCCAGCTAAAGCACTAGGAAGTGGTGAAGGACGGGCGTTTTGGGGGGACTGTCTTATGTGATTTTCACGTTCAAAAAGTGCTGATTTTCATTCTTCTCCATACGAAACTACCTTTTGGAAGGGGCGACTAGAATCAATTCTATCTAAATGTAAATTTTGACGTTCAAAAGTGCCTTTTATGTGCCTATTTGAAATAAATGCTTTGACTTTGACTGATTCTCAGCCTAGTTTGAATAAATGACTTATGATTTTGATTTTTTATTTTGTTTGCTAATTGGTACCAACAGACTGCCTTGATACTGACTACGGAAATTTATGCCAAGTGGGGGCGATTATGGTGATCTTTCTTTTGAGGTTGATGTTTTGAAGACAGTAACAGGGTTGCTTGTACATAATTGTTCTGAGGTGACAGTAAGGGGATCCTGCCGTTTTGCCGAGATTATTTTGACAAAATTTCATTATTCAAACAAATTTTAGCAGCCTTTGTTTTATACCAATGCAATATTTGGAATCATTTTTTGAATGGAAAGAAAAAGAAACATATTTTTGAATGGAAAACCAGAAACTAATAGGTACGGTGGGCTGCATCAATTGGGTACCCCAGTTGTATTAAAATTAACTTTGGAGGTGGGTGCCCACATCGTGACGCTGACTGTACCAGAATAGTTAATATTATTATTACCTTTTTAGAATTTGTCGCAACTGGAAAAAACACCATTGTAATAAAACGCCTTCAAAGTTAGATCGTATGCTTGAAAAATGCTTGAAATGGTAAATTGAAAACTGACGATACTAAATATTTGGCTTATTTTATTTTGCGTAAAGTTATAACAACTGAAATATTTGACTACATTAATATTGGTAAAAGTACTAGTTGGTAACAAAGTTATTGTTTAAACGTTCACTTGCCAAACATTAGGTTTGCGTTACAATTATTTGTGAAGTATTATTTGTGTTTATTTACTAAGTAATAATTTGGCAAATGAAAGGAGCAGTGGTGCCCCAGTGGTAACAGCCTCGACTTACCGAATTGTAGGTCGTGGGTTCGAATCCAGGCAGGCGCTTTACTTTGTGTAACTAATTTCGTCACCACTGCTCTCAAACCAAAAATTTTAAGGCATAATAATATGACATCTACGAACCCGGACTGGGCGCCGCGTGGTAGATTACGGCCCACTCCCTTTCCAAGAGAGGAGGCCTGTGTCCCAACAGTGGAAACATTATAGGCTGATTATGAAGATAATGATGAAATGAAATTATGCGGAAAATTTTTTGGGAAGTGATAATTTGGCAATTTGTTTTTGATTAAACGAGGGTAACCCGACATGGCATGACTTATTCTTAAATCGTTTGTGCCAATGACATGATGTATTAACTGATTTTGAAACTAAACAGTAACACACAAGTAACTAGACACAAATAAATCGTTTAAAAAAAGATTGCTTTTTAAAGAGAATTCTTTAATAAAAAAGTATTTGCCCCCAGGGCGCAGTAAAATTCTCATCGCTTCACTGCAGCTTTAAATTTATGATTATTCACGCTAGGGGGCACTACGTGTACCCCTTTTCTTGGTTATTTTAGTTTTATCCTCCCGTTTCTATAAGTTTGAGGAGAAGGAAGATTTGTAAGCGATCCCTCCCTCTTCCCCTGGTTATCTAGCCCCCACTTTTAGTACATTTGCGCCAACCACAATATAAATCTACGTTCATCACACAATCGTCTTCTTCAATGTCCCACTCACCGCATAGACTTCATTCACTCTTCCTTCTTCGTTCAGTCTATCTCTTTGTGGAATGCTCTCCCGTTCGTTCCTTGAGAGAGACCATGGTAGAGCATACTGATATGACCTTAAGCCTTGTCTCCCAGTGGGGTGATGACAATCTGGTCTCTTTTAACGCCACCAAAACACAGGCGTGTCTTTTTACCGCTTTCATGAGTCGTTTCAACTAATCTCCTTCTTTTCGGGGTGCATCTATTCCTGTAACTGATCGGCTCGAGCTCCTAGGCATGGAGTTAACATCAGGTCTCAACTTCGGTGCCACCATCGAGTAGAAAGCCCAAACAGCGGCAAAAAACCTAGGCATCCTAAATAAAGCGAAGCGATACTTTACACCTGGACAGCTTTTGACCCTTTACAAAGCACAAGTCCGATCCTGCATAGAATTTTGCAGCCACCTTTGGGATGGACCAGCAAAGTATCAACTTGCCGCGCTTGACTCGGTGGAACGCAGAGCTAAGAGGCTTATTGGCGACGTAAAACTGGTGGATGCCAAGCTTCACAGCTTGGCTCATCGCCGTAAGGTCGCCTGCTTGTCGGTCTTCTACAGATTGTACTTCGGTGAGTGTGCCCAAGAACTCCACGACCTTCTTCCATCGGTCATCTAGACGTACTGCAAGTTACCATCCTACCATAGTTGCTATTCCACCAATTCACACTAAGCGTTTCCAAATGTCTTTCGTAATGCGCACAGCAAAAGAGTGGAACTCTCTACTTCCGTCTGTGTTTCCGAACGCATACATCCCTAATCTCTTTAAAGTGAGTGAACAGGCTTCTTCTGGGTAAGCTCACTCCATCCTCGACTCTGTTTCTGTCCCCACTGACCTAGACTAGAGTCAAGAGCAAACCCATCTTAAATAAAAAAAAAATGTTCAAGATAAACTCTGAAAGTACACTAGATATGAATTGAAAAATTCACATTGGTTCTTACCCGGATTTGAACCCACAGTCTCGTGTATAAGAGTCAAGTCCTTAACTACTGGGCTATCACGAATATTAGGCACTTTACTACCACTGCTCTCAAAACGGTGAAGGAAAACATCGTGCGCAAACCAGCATGTCCTGAACCAAAAATTCGAAGACATGTGACATCCACAAGCCCTCACTGAGCCCGCTCCCAGTCACAGGGAGGAGGCATGTGACCCAGTAGTGGGAACATCATAGGCCCAATAGTATGCTTATTATGCTATAATAAAACATACTTTTCAGTGAGCTTTGCCGTTGTCGAGTTTCGTTTTTCATTTTCACGTTACAGCTCGCACATTATTCACAATTTATTTTATCTACAATATATTTCTCTCCACCTGTTTAGGATTCTGTCTACCTTCTATGCACGTGAAAAGTAGCGTTATATACCATTTAAAGTCTTACCCGCTACCCCATAAAACTTAGTTACGACTTTAAACGTGCGCTTACACACGGGCAATTTAAAATGCTCAATTCTGGTCAAATATAACGTTACGTCAACATCAAGTAATTAACTGCGAAGCCAACATGCAGCAATTGGTGCTAGATATACAGCTACGCCTCATGGAGCATCTTATTATTCACATAATACATTCGTCAGCAATCTGCCTAGCCGATGAACGCGTTGAGGTTTGCCTTGCGTTGCTTAACAGACACTGAAACGAAGGGATTTTTAACCGCATTGTCACTTGCGATGAAAAATGGATTCTCTTTGATAATGGTAAGCGGTCATCATGTTGGCTAGACCCTGGTTCGTCGCCTAGGCAATGCCCCAAACGAAAACATACCCCCAAAAAAGTCATGGTCACTGTTTGCTGGTCTAGTGCCGGTATAATTCATCACCGCTTCTTATCAAATGGCACCAGCATTACTGCGGATGTGTAGTATGAGAAACTGGACACAATAATGGAAAAGCTCGCAAATATCCGGCCAGCCTTGGTAAATCGCTCGTCCTCGGTTCTTCTACACGACAACGCTCGACCTCATACGGCACAACAGCCGGTCTCTAAGCTACAATAGCTAGGGTTGGAAGTTTTGCGTCATCCACCTTACTCACCAGACCTTGCGTCGACAGACTTCTAATTTTTCCAACATTTGGACAACTTCTTGGCTGGAAGAAAATTCAATACCCGAGAGAGAATTTTGAAGAGTTTGTTGGCTCCCGTACACCCGACTTCTTCAAGAAGCGCATTGAAAAATTACCACTGCGCTGGCAGAGATACATCGATAGCATGGGTGCATATTTTCATTGATAGAAATAAAAAATTTACTTGAACTTTCTGTATACTAAACGGCAATTTCATAGGTATTTTTTTTTAAAACGTTGCCCCACACTAGGAATTTCTCCTGTATCGTGGGTGCGTTTACAAACATTTTAAACTTACATACACAAACAGCCAGACCCGGAACAACTACTTGCAGATCATACAAATATTTGTTCCGTGCGGGAATCGAACCCACGACACGCAGCGCAGCAGTCAATCGCTTAACCACTGCGCCAACCGTGTCGTCGTCGTTGTCGTAGGTAAAGACTATATATATTTTATACAATTTGAGAAATCAGTTGTATACTTTGATTTATAAATTCTCAAAAGTGAATCGTTCTGTCAGCGAATCGTTCGCCGTTGAAAAGTTCTATCGGCGAAACACTGAAAAGTGAATCTTTCTGTCGCCGAACCGTTCATCGAAGAATCGGCTGTCGGAGAACTGTTTCAGAATCTGATTTATTGCGTTAAATAGTGGATTTCAATCAATGTAAAATTATTTATAATGAAGAAATAAGTAGTAAATAGTTTTTCTTTTCAATATGGAGCAGTTCAAAGCAATTTTAAAGATACTGCGTACACGGTCAATTAATTTCGCAATTCTTGACCACACAGCCAATTACGGCAAGACCAATATTCTATAGAAATTTTCAAGAATCACGCAATTAGTTGCTCACGGTAGATCAACTTTAGGAATCAAACAAGATTGTTCTCTTCACCACGGTAACTGTTGCCTGGCAATAATTGCTTCAAAATTGCCCATCTACCCGCAGCTCAAGGTTTAAGGATATAGTGTGGTAGTGAAAATGTATGAATGCATCAGTTGCAGCATCCCAAGGTACTTTGAAACTTGTTGGTGTTACGTTATTGAAACCTCGAACTAAATACGAGTATATAGGGTCGAAGTTTGGTTATAAGGGTAATTATTGGTGATACATTTTTATGCACAGAGTTATGTTTAATTGGGCGTACGTCAGGGGTATACGAAAACTAGTTTAAGCTGGTCTCTTATTTTATTTAGCAAATGTATGAGCACTATATACCTACTATAAGCTAGCATATACTGGGTACGTCTTTCATTGACTTGAATGTGCTCTGGCGGCACACTCAAACTCACTCACTTTACTCTGCAAGTATGTCATGCTCACTCAAATGTCTTATAGAGGTATGAGGACCAAGGTGTACAGTTCACTCCTCCTCTTTAGAAAAGAGAGGATCCTCAATGAGTCCTCGGGTGATGTGTCTGGTGGGCAACTGCCCGACGATTCTCTGTGGGTAGTCGCTACGTCTATATATATACGTATGATACGGTGCCCGGCAATACGGCCACGTTCGTTGCCCGATCATAGATGTCAGGACGTTGTATACATATATGCTAGTTGCGCGTTAAACTCTGCTTGCGCGATGCAGTATTTTGCGTGACGTCAATGTGATGCGTAGTTCGCATGTGGTGGCGCATGTGTTGGATCATTAAGTAAGTACCCTTCAAAATGGTTGAGCATACGTCATATTCGTGAACGGGAGCCGTCCGTAGGGCGTGGTATGGGTGTACCTATGTTTGGCACTACGGTATTAATTTTTTCGGGAATGTACCTGTATATGCTAATTTGTTAGTGCCACTTGAAAATTGAGTACCTACTTTGATTTGTTTTTGTTTGTTTTTTTTTTCTAGCAATAATTGTTGGAAAATGTGGCTTACCCTTGTTTCATCAAAAAAATAATTGACAAATTGTCACTTCCCAAACAATTTCCCGCATTATTTAATTTGCCAAATTATTACTTACCAAATAAACTCTTCACAAATAATTGTAACGCAAACCTTAAATGTTTGGCAAGTGAACGTTTCAACAATAACTTTGTTACCAACTAGTACTTTTACCAATTTTTATGTAGTCAAATATTTCAGTTGTTATAACATATTGTACGCAAAATAAAATAACCCAAATATTTAGTATCGTCAGTTTTCAATTTACCATTTCATGGAAAAGTTCAAAGTTTGATCTTTTGCTTGAAAACTTTCAAGGAAAAGATCTCACTTTAAACTTTTCCACTTGGGACAAATTCTAAACAGGTAATAATACTATTAATATTAACTATTCTGGTAGTAGTTTCTGGTTTTACATTCAAAAATATGCTTCTGGCACCCGCCGGCCACTGCCGCGGCACGCTCGCTTCACTCGCTCGTGTGTGACCTAATCTAACCTAGCTGTTTCGATTTAAAAAAATATATAAGCGTGTTACTAAAAAATCTTATTTATTTATTTATTTTATTTTATTATTTTTAATAATAAATTTAATATTATTTTTAATCTTATTTATATTAGTCTTTATATTTTTTGTCATCAAATCATTTCACCGAATGTTTATTGTCAAAAGATTGTTTGCTGTAATAAATCATTTGATTAAAGACCAAATGCCTTAATGACATTATCCTTGGTAATAATTTGCCTAGTAAAAATTTGACTAAATGAAAATGTGCGTACTAAAATCATTCCAAATATTGCATTGGTCTAAATAAGGTTGCTAAAAGTTTGGATAGTGAAATTTTGTCATAATAATTTTGGCAAAACGGCAGGATCCCGCAAAAAGTGGTGAGATACGAGTATAAAGTTGAAACCTTTTAAATGCAGATGAATTTGTTAATAATTCCCTTCAGCGAATGATTATGTAAGAATTTAACCTTAACCAGGTTACAGGGATTGTTTACAATTTCATCAGATACTCTAAGTTGTCCGGATTCTTTTAAACACATTGACATTAATGCATTTTATGTATACTATGATAAGAGTATTTACTTCGTAAAGTATTATAATGTTATTTTAACTATTGTGAATGTGAGAACTATGTTGGTCATTGCGTTTTTTTATTTTGTATTTTTCTCTCTTAGTGTAATCATGATCTGGCAGTTTGAGTAACTTATGCGGCCTACTCAAATGTCCTTTCTTTGGTATTGTTCTTCGAATCGTTGAGCTCCTTAAGTTCTGAGTAGACTTGCACGATTGCTGACAATTGCACTGACTGGACAGGTCCACTCAATCTGTGTGGTTCTTTCCTCAAAAGACCATTTCAGACACCGAACTACATAGCCTTCACATGATCTGACCATGATTCTGTCTGGACTTTAAAAGAGCTGTGACCTCTGAGTTTGTTTCGGCCTTTCTTCTCAGAGTAGTCAGCTAAGAAAAGCCGACCTCATCTAAAAACAAAAAATATGATTGACGTGTAAAAGTGTTTGTATAAACCTACTTACAGAAATAAAATCATTTATCATTTACTTTTGGAATTGATATTACGAACGCGTCTATATGCACGTGTGCCTGTTTTCGCTCGTTGTATTGTATGGAACCGGACTTCTGTGCCTATGTATTATGTGTCCAAACTACCCGCAAGTTTGTGTCTATTAAGATCTAACGTACCGTACAAATGGCACATTATTGATAACGTATCCGTTCAGGCTTTATGGTTCTATTTTGTACGTATAGATTAGTAGTATTTTGACGCACTAGCGACCCGCTCCAGGGGCCTACTCCCTAAGCACGAAGTCCGTAGTTTCGGCCAAAGTTATGGCCGTTTCCTACTCCGTATCACTTACGGACATAATATTAGTCCGGGGCCCGAACTAAAAACGATTGAAAAACGTTTAGACAGTTGTCCTTACTCCCGATATGTTTTTGCCCGTCCAGAAATGTTAATTAATCGGGAGTAGACATATTATATTAATTATATGACACTTTTAAGTACTAACTACTTTCGGACGGGCCCGTATCCTCGTTGACGGCCTTAGAGAGTAGGCCCCCTGCATTGCACGGATTTCTTTATAACATGTAATTCTATTAAGAATGTATGTAATGTATTAAATTCTCTAAATGACGGCTAAAATTGCATCAAAATCCTTTGCGCAGTTTAGATGAAAAACGCGGTTACACGAAAAGCGACTTTACAATCAGTTATACCAAGGGCCATTGTGTTATCCAGTAACTGGGTTATAAGGGTAAGGTATACAGTAGCTCCATGTATAATACTGGTAATCAGCTGCATCCGATTAGACTGGAAACTGACCCCAACACTGTTGGAAAACGACTTCGCAGACGATGATATGAAAAAAATTATACCAACGATAGAGTTAATGTCCCTTGTTCGTCTTAACTTCTCTATACAGGGTTATTGGTAAAACACCATCAACCTCTTAAAGGGTTATTTTACTCATCATTATGAACGACTTTTACTAATCTATAAAAAATCAGCTGGTCCCTACATTTTGACGAGTTCTGCAAACATAAATGTAGGAACAGCTGATTTTTTTTTCTCGATTTCATGTTTGCTCCCATAGTAAAAGTTGTTCATAATGATGAGTACAATGACCCCTTAAGAGGTTGATGGTGTTTTATCAATAACCCTGTATATCCGTTATTGGGCTCGTGTTAAAAAAAATGTCTATAAGTCTTGTAATAATACAGGGTGTTTGGCGCATGGACCGACAAAATTTTTCAAGGGTTTTGGAAGGTCGTTAGCTAGGTTCTACCCATACACCCTTTGTCCCAATTTTTTTTTTAACGAATGTAGAAGTTGTAAAATTTCATACATTAAATAAAAAATTAAACTTTGGAAGCTTGTTAGGAATTTTCTTGAAACCAGTTGTATCCCTGCCACTACACCCACAAACAAAAAACTTATTTCGAATTAAAGGAAACATTTTGGGTATTTTTTTCATTAAAAAAAAATCATAATATGCAACCAACCGTGACATTTGGGACAAGCTAGCTAATGACCTCCCAAATCTCTGGAAAAACTGTGTCGGTCCATGTGCCAAACACCCTGTATAAACCGCTTCTATATTTCAAATAGGCTACAAACAGCAATAAATTGAATCCACTGATCGGCCACCGATAGGTAGGTATTTGTTGAAAGCAAACTTAGCCACAGCAATTGTATTTACCCGACTGTGAAAGATGATGTATGAGGTTGACTATCTATCTGTGCAGTTAAACCGATTACGTGATTTGTTAGGTAGTAATTGATATTTCTATTTGTTTCAGTTTTCAGAATCTAGGTACCAGTCATCTCATCTACCAGTAAGTACTAATTAAATTTGTTTATTGCTTTATGTGTTCTGATGGCCCAGTGGTTCTGACCTCGCCTCTCATGTACGAGATTGTGGATTCAAATACGGGTACGTACCAATGTGACTATTTCATTTCAAATCGATACTGGAAATGTAAAAATCAAATCAATGCTTTCCTTTCCTTTCAATTAAAGCACCTGCCATCTAATCTCTTCACCACCCTTGGTTGACTGGTAGAGAATGCCTAAGGCATTAAGTCCGCCTTTGTACCTTTTGTGCGAAAAGTTATAAATAAATAAATAAATTGTCGTAAAGGAGATTTTGCCGAAAATTTTTGATTGCTTTATTTAAAATAACCCTATCTTTAAAAAAAAAGCCCCTTAGGACCTGGATTTTCAACAGCTCTAGCTCAATTTCTTTTACTATTTGGGAGTATCGTAAAATGTTTGGGCTCTACTGAAAAGTCGTGTATTGTCCTTTACGACAATTGCAATTTTCGATATCTATAAGTACTACATCACTGACATTGATGAAGGAAAACATCGTGAGGAAACCTGGACTTAGAATTTAAGTCCGAAATTGCCAATCTACCTTGGACAAGCGTGGTGATCAATGCTCGTGCCTTCTTTCTATGAGAACAGGCTTTTGCTCTGCAGTGGGGCAGTTACAGGCTCACTCATAACCTCCATCTTGCCTGATGGAAAGCGACGGATGAGGTCTACGATAGAAGGAGTGAGCCCAGAAGATGTCTGTTCACTCTTTCTTGAAGGCAAGACTTTACATCACAAAACATAACATCACAAGACGTAACATCACAAGACATAACATCATAAGACATAACATCACAAGACATAACATTACAAGACATAACATTACAAGACATAACATTACAAGACATAACATTACAAGACGTAACATCACAAGACATAACATCATAAGACATAACATCACAAGACATAACATCACAAGACATAACATTACAAGACATAACATTACAAGACATAACATTACAAGACATAACATTACAAGACATAACATTACAAGACATAACATCACAAGACATAACATCATAAGACATAACATCACAAGACATAACATCACAAGACATAACATTACAAGACATAACATCACAAGACATAACATCACAAGACATAACATCACAAGACATAACATCACAAGACGCAAATCACATGACATAACATCACAAGACATAACATCACAAGACATAACATCACAAAACATAACATTACAAGACATAACATCACAAGACATAACATCACAAGACATAACATTACAAGACATAACATTACAAGACATAACATCACAAGACATAACATCACAAGACATAACATCACAAGACGCAAATCACATGACATAACATCACAAGACATAACATCACAAGACATAACATCACAAAACATAACATTACAAGACATAACATCACAAGACATAACATCACAAGACGCAAATCACATGACATAACATCACAAGACATAACATCACAAGACATAACATCACAAGACATAACATTACAAGACATAACATCACAAGACATAACATCACAAGACATAACATTACAAGACATAACATCACAAGACATAACATTACAAGACATAACATTACAAGACATAACATCACAAGACATAACATTACAAGACATAACATCACAAGACATAACATTACAAGACATAACATTACAAGACATAACATCACAAGACATAACATTACAAGACATAACATCACAAGACATAACATCACAAGACATAACATCACAAGACATAACATCACAAGACATAACATTACAAGACATAACATTACAAGACATAACATCACAAGACATAACATCACAAGACATAACATTACAAGACATAACATCACAAGACATAACATCACAAAACATAACATTACAAGACATAACATCACAAGACATAACATCACAAGACGCAAATCACATGACATAACATCACAAGACATAACATCACAAGACATAACATCACAAGACATAACATTACAAGACATAACATCACAAGACATAACATCACAAGACATAACATCACAAGACATAACATTACAAGACATAACATCACAAGACATAACATCACAAGACGCAAATCACATGACATAACATCACAAGACATAACATCACAAGACATAACATCACAAGACATAACATCACAAGACATAACATCACAAGACATAACATTACAAGACATAACATCACAAGACATAACATTACAAGACATAACATCACAAGACATAACATCACAAGACATAACATCACAAGACATAACATCACAAGACGCAAATCACATGACATAACATCACAAGACATAACATTACAAGACATAACATCACAAGACATAACATTACAAGACATAACATCACAAGACATAACATCACAAGACGCAAATCACATGACATAACATCACAAGACATAACATCACAAGACATAACATCACAAGACATAACATCACAAGACATAACATTACAAGACATAACATCACAAGACATAACATCACAAGACATAACATTACAAGACATAACATCACAAGACATAACATTACAAGACATAACATCACAAGACATAACATCACAAGACATAACATCACAAGACATAACATTACAAGACATAACATCACAAGACGCAAATCACATGACATAACATCACAAGACATAACATCACAAGACGCAAATCACATGACATAACATCACAAGACATAACATCACAAGACATAACATCACAAGACATAACATCACAAGACATAACATTACAAGACATAACATCACAAGACGCAAATCACATGACATAACATCACAAGACATAACATCACAAGACGCAAATCACATGACATAACATCACAAGACATAACATCACAAGACAGAACATATTCTGTTGGCTTAGAAAAGTTTTGTGTTGCTCTAATCCGGGAGTGAGAGAAAACTGTGAAAAGATTTTTTTTCTCAGTTGAGAACCGTTCGGTTTTTTTTTACCCATGTTTAAAACATAAAATATCTACAAAATTAGGTTGATTATTCGGTTAGTGGGTCGTCTTAGGGGCGGATACTGCAATAACATTGGTACATTTCCAAGGAAAAAAATAAAATAAAATATCCTGCGCCACTAAGGCTACACTCCCACCGATAATTCCGTCTCACCATGTCAGGGCCAGAACATCCGAGCTATTCTGTAACAATCTTACCGTGATAACTTAGGTGAAGTGAGCTGTCGATGGTGTCAATCCCTAGCATAAGGTGGAGTGATAGCTCACTTCACCTAAGTTATCACGGTGAGATTGTTACAGAATCGACCGTCAGAACATGCTATGTCTACATCGGATAGAACAGAAGTTTCGGTCACCGCAAGTGCACCGGGCGCTCCAAGTAAGAAGCCTATGCCAGAAAAGGCGCTGTATAGGCCTTAAGATGAGGGTTTCGTGACGGTGCAAAGGAGGAAGCGCCGATTGCGAGCGAACAAGAACCGCTGCGGCAAAGCTCCTACGGTGCCCGAAGTCAGCTTGCGCGCCGCTAAGCCGAACACACCGGTGTACATCTCCCGACTACACTACTCCACTAAGGCGGAAGACATCGCGGAGTACGTGCGCCAGAAGACGAGGTACATGCCGAGGGTGCAGTTACTGGAGTCGCACCGCAACGTCAACTTCAAGGCGTTCGTGGTGCGCGTACCGAATTATTATCTGCCCGTTGTCATGGAAGAAGACTTTTGGCCTCAGGACGTGGTGTTCTGTCGCTTCCGCAGACAAGTACCACAGGACAGCTCAAGGACAAGCTAGTGAAGTGCTACTAACATAGTTTTAAGCTATTATTAACACAAATTTTGTTTTATTTAAGTACTTTATATATGTTAGTTTGTAAGGTATATGTCTATGGGCCACTGTAGCCTGAAATAAATGTTTTATTATTATTATTGTCCTTGCAATAAAGATAAGCGAACCGTCGTCGATTGCTGATCTCACTTGGTGCATGCGCATACCAGCAAGTAACCGCTCGTCGCCATCGTGCGTTGGTCGAGAAAACGTTTTAGTCGCTAGCTCTACTCGCTTCTCGTTAATTACCGGCATTAAGACAGGTACCTGTACGGTAAAAGGTCCCAAAATAATCAAAAAACAAAAGAACACGTTGAATTTCGAACGCCCTTTTTTCTCCTGCAAAACCGTTATCAAATCTTCACAACATAAGTTTCTACTGCTATTTCATTCTTCCGCTAAGCCAATGCATCGTAGAACTCGCGGAAAATTGTATCTATAAATAATTTCAACTGTTTCAGTAGTAGACAGGCACATTTCATGTGCTTCCGTGTTGTGAATTTAAAATGTTGGATTACAAAATTTTGTGTTACTCTAATTTCGGAATAAGAAAAGAATTGTGGAATGATTTTGTTTCTCAGGGAATCTGAATCAGAATTTATTTATATGTCAGAATCATAGATTTGAAATATACTAAATCTTTGAAAATGAATTGATCTTTTTAAATGACTCTAGTCTAGGTCAGTGGTGACAGAGACCGAGTCAACGATAGAGTGAGCTTACCCAGAAGAAGCCTGTTCACTCTCACTTTGAAGAGATTAGGGTTGTATGCGTTCGGAAACACAGACGCAGGTATAGAGTTCCACTCTTTTGCTGTGCGCATAACAAAATACATTTGGAAACGCTTAGTGCGAATTGGTGGAATAGCAACTAGGTAAGGATGATAAGTTGCAGTGCGTCTAGATGACCTATGATCAGAATATAGTTTTACATAGTATGACAAGCCGTATGTACCTACATAGTATGTGTCCGATGGGATTCTCATCGGCAAAAATGGCGAACTTCCATACATACCATCCAATAATAATTTAGAGTAAATTTTCAAAAAGTTTGGAAAATCCAAAAGTGAACGTCTCATGACGCTGATTTATTTGAATAAAATAATAAATCGTATAATTGATTTGTAATATAAAATAAAATGCAAGAATAGTTCTTATATTTTTGTACTTGTGTATCATATAGTGAATTTTAATAAAAATCAATTTAAAATAACTACATTGCATTACAGCTACTGATATGAAATACGGCACCAGTTCACCAAATTCTGACACTTATAAAAAAGCCCGATCTCCATATATCAATTTATTCGGGAGTTATCGTTGATACATACAAAATCAGCATACAGACATCAGAACATCCACGTAATTTTTTTTTCGAAACGTTTTCTTTTTAATGTAGCAACATAAAATTATTTTTAGAAAGCATTTGAGTATGTTCTCGATATACATCTATTATTGTATAAGTGCAATATAATTGTGTTAGAGGCATTTGAAGATCACAAAATTGCTTGACCTTGACGAGTCGGGAGTAAAGCACTACATCAACCGCTTCGCGTTATGAGGCGAGCAAAATTCTTTCTTAGTGCTCAGTTTCGCTATAATAACTGGATGGGAAAGGTACTAAGGATAAGCTCGGTTGCTTGGTTCTTAATTTGTGACTTTCCACACCAAGTAAATATATATTTGATCACTACATCACAAAAAAAAAAAAAATATTATGCTATTATTTTAACTATTGTGAATGTGAGAACTATGTTACTCATTGCTTTTTTTTTTGTATTTTTCTCTCTTAGTGTAATCATGATCTTGCAGTTTGAGTCACTTATGCGGCCTACTCAAATGTCCTTTCTTGGGTATTGTTCGTCGAATCGTTGAGCTCCTTAAGTTCTGAGTTGAGCTGCACGATCGCTGACAATTGCGTGCACTGACTGGACAGGTCCACTCAATCTGTGTGGTTCTTTCCTCAAAAGACCATTTCAGGCACCGATCTACATAGCCTTCTCATGATCTGACCAAGATTCTGTCCGGACTTTAAAAGAGACTGTGACCTCTGAGTTTAGTTTCGGCCTTTCTTCTCAGAGTAGTCAGATAGGAAACGCCGGCCTCATCTAGTAAAAAAAAAATATGATTGACGTGGTGTTTGTACAAACCTACTTACAGAAATAAAATCATTTATCACACAACACCGGTATTCACTTATTTGCACATGTTTGAGAGAGTTTTCATTGGACCGCCTAGCGCCTGTTCGACGTGTCCACTAGCGGTAGATCGGTTGCGGAGAGGAGTTCAAGTGAAGGTGAATGGAATGAGTTACAGGAACAAGGAAAGAATAGCCTTCGAATGAGTGATTTATCTTGAGTGTTGCAATGTGTAAAATGGGTTCATTGTTTTAAAAGAAAATGCGTAATTAATGAAATAGAAGAAATGGCGCTTCTAGACTCAGTAGCTTAGGCTGTGTGTTGTCTGCCAGTGAATGAATGAATTAATTTAATACTTCTTTACGTGACCAGAGGGCTGGTCTATTTTTAATCAAAGAAACATCATCGCCATACAACGTGGCAATACTGCCAGCCTTTTGGGCACTTTTTCTGTTGACAGTGATGCGGACGACTTTTTTGATGCTCTATGAATCTTTTCCTCTTTTGTATGTATATTATTAATATTATTTGAAGTCTGTTAGCTTATATATAACCTTTTTTTACAGATGTTATAAATTTTATAACTTTTGTTAACACTCTGCCATAGCAAATGATATAGGTAAAAATTATATTTAAATACATATCATTCTTAACAAACTACATTCAATTATAAGATTATATTTTATTAAGAAATAACGTGAAAAGTTTTGTTCCCTTATCTTACCGGGCGGTTGATTATTATTGTGAGAAAAACACCCTGTTCATAACCACCCGAATTGCATAATACAATTTCAAAATCAATAAGAATCATTTTCAAGGATTTTTTTTTTTTGATTTGGCTAATCCATTGCTTCATATGTTCGAAAAATTTGTCTGCTCTACAACGTAAATAACGCAATGAATGTTGTCGAACTGTCAAAAATTAAAACTCTTATTGTGTTTAGTATTGACGCCACTGGTTGCAGTCTTCTCAGGTAAAAGGAATCACAAAAGAATGAAGAACAAAGAAAGAGAATCGACATGTTTGACCTATTTCACAGTAACATCCGGTAATAATTGCAATTTGCTTTATTTTTAATTAAAGTTTGGGATCAAGTCATCACTCGTCGAATGACGTCATTACATACTTAGGCGTCATAATCCTTCTTTATCACCTCATATTTACTGCCATTTTATATAACATACTCTAAACTCATGGCGCCAGGCGTACGACTGGAGTTGATACCACATTAGGAAATATTTTTATCTCAGGATATTCGGTGTTTAAGGACATCATTCTCGGTTTAAGGAAGATGCGGTGAGTTGTCAGTTGATAGGGTTAATATCTATTATTTAGCCTATCTATAGATTATGCGGTTCTTGTGGACAAATGCAATTCCTTGTAGGTAAGGTCCTAGGCAGGCTTGATGAACAGACGGACTTGGACATGAACGTGAATAGAAGCGTTGCTTGTGAAGGAAGATGCCAAAAACCTATCCCATCAGGTAGGTAAAGCCAGGGAAATTAATTGTTAAAAAAAATTACACCCTACGTCAATTTTGCCGAGTTAAATGCATTTCATACAACTGTCAAAGAATGACAGTTGTGATTTCAATATACAGACGATTTAAGTTGGTGGTGAATTTGCTTAACACTTATTTTTCCTGACCTTACATTATATCCATAAATAGCACTGTATTGAACTTGGTATTGCAAGAACTAATCTGATATTCGTGTAACATTAGGTAGATGATACGTTCTTCAAGAATAACATTTATTAGCCGACCGGGTGGTGTAGTTGGTAGCGACCCTGCCTTCTGAGCCGCTGGTCCCGGGTTCGATCCCCGGACAAGTCAAACATTTGTGTGCATGAACATGTCTGTTTAACCTGTGTCTGGGTGTGTATATGTATATAAGAATGTATATCAGTCATCAGGTTACCGTAGTACAGGCTCTGCATAGTTCGGGACCTGAAGACCTAGTGTGGATGTTGTCTCATATTATATAATTTATTATTATATCTGTGGCTACAAACCCCTGCATCTGTATAATCAGCCTATAATGTTCCCACTGCTGTGACACAGGCCTGCTTTTGGTGAAAGAGAGTGGGCTACAATCCACCACGCGGGCCTAGTGTGGGTTGGTAGATGTCACATGTCTTCGAATTTTTGGTTCTAGGACACGCCAGTTTCCTCACGATGTTTTCCATATAAGACAAACTACTATAAGTGGTGATTTTAGGTATTAACCAATACAGCATAAACCACCCACCTTCTACCTCTGAAGGGCTCAAACCGCCTCATACCTAATGTTTATACAGAAATAATTACTATGTGGCTTGATCAACTCAAAAGTTTGCTCACCGCGACTGTTTCAACTGCAAAAATTAAAAATTTTAAAGATTTTATTTGACTTTTCACCTTATAAGCCAACAAGGGGTAGCTAGTAGGTTGTAAAATAAAACAAGGGGCTAAGAAAAACGCTTATAATTTATTTACTTACAAATTTAACAATATATAAATCTATTTACATGTTATTTACACTATATTCTTACAGGAGTTTCAAGTCGGCTTATCCTCGAGATACGCGAGGCTAGGATTGTGAGCTAGAATCTCGGTCTACTATCCTGGCTTGCCCTCGCTTGGCACATGCTAGTGCTGTTTACATGGTGCCAGATCATTTTAAGCCAGTACGGTTATACAACACATGGTTTCGATCATAAAAACAAAACGTGTAGTCACTGCATAGACGCTAGCTTACTAGCCTAGAAATTAAGATACTCTGTATACACGAAACCAGAGTTACTAGCTTGCTAGCTTACTAACACTAGCTTACTATCCTTGCTTGAGAAAATAGCCTCGTGTATCTCCGGCATGATACAAGAATCAACAAAATCGTTCATCTGTATTAAAACGGCTGAAAAATAGACAAACAAAAATATTGTTTGTTTTCTCGCGAAAAACAAAACGCTGTCGGTTATTCAGTTTTGAAAATCGAATTCGAAATAAATTGTGTTTCTATTTTCAAAATTTATTTTATGACGGATGGCCATTGAACATTTTTGTTTATTTTACAAACGAAAATAGGGCAATATTATTATTTAGGGTGTGTTAACCAAATATTTATTCAAACGTTGGTTAAATAAATATATATTTTAGATTAGTTTTTGTGTTTGTAATTTTTTTATGAAATAGTGATTGAACTCTAATTTAAAAAATGTTTTTATACAAAAAGGGTCTCTAATATTTTATTCGATTAAAAATATGTTTTGCGGATTCAATAGGTAATCGTTTAATTTAAATGTTTTAGCAAGTATGAAATAAAGCCAAACAAAACAAAGCAACAAAGCAATTAGGCGCATCATATATCGCATCCTTAAAAAGAAAATTGCGTTAACACCAAACACGTGATAGAAGTGAACCTTCTTTAAAAAAGTATGAATAAGATTAAGTGTGTGAGAGAGAGAGAGTTATATCTTTCTTCTCTTATGTAAAGCAATGCGCTAAAACGTGACGCGTCCTAAAAATATCACTCAGAATTCTCGTCCAATTATCGAATCGCCATCGAATTTTCACTTCAAAAATCTGTTGAATTCTAACCACAAAATCAAAAACGGCAATAAATAATTTGTAGGTCAAAACGAGCGCAAAGATAAACCGAACTGAGAAGTTATTCATACAATTCATCAAAGAAATAGCTGCTGAATTACCCACAATTTTTTTGTTTCAAAGCGTTCCTTCATTTTCAGACAAAGTTTTTAACTTTACTTGTAAAGTTGAAACGAGTCAAAATTTGGTATAAACCTCGTTGGAGACCCTCCGAGTGTGACCTGACCTGTGAGGTTTTTCTAATATTTTAGATAAATTAGATACGAATGGGTTTATTTCTTATACTTATTCGTATTCGCGCGGTCAATCATTTTGGTTAGGACACAAAAAAACTAACAAGTCTGCGATTAATCATAAATTCTGAGCCTTCATGATAATATTCAATGTTCCGATCTCGTCCGCATTAACTGTGAATAGTTACATCGATTAAATTTTTTTTTACGTTACGGGTAGTCCACCAGAAAATTTTACAACCAGTATTACCAAGGGGTAGGTATTGTGTTAGTTAGGTAACTGGGTTGTGAAGATCAGATACACATTACTGCGATGTAAAATACTGGTATAATATCAGCTGCATCTGGTAAGACTGGAAGCCGATCCCAACTTAGTTAGGAACAGGCTAGGCATGATGATATTTATTTCGAAGCATTCTTGGCTAGGTTTCGTCTATTTAAAGTTTGATTGAAGCGAAATGATGCGATAATTGAAAAGGCAAAATGAAACTCGAATGTCGATTTCACGTCTGGCGTAAAATAAAGTTGAAGTCGAAAAAGTAGGACTGTAAGACAAGTTCTAGACTAAAATCCGTAATTAGTTATGTGGTATATTGTTATAGTTTGGTTAATAGAGAGAGGGAAATTAATTGTTAAGTAAATTGTGCGTATAGTCAAATCACAACTGTCAAAGAATGACAGTTGTGATTTGAATATAAATGTATTTATGAAATGAATTTGACACGACAAATTGACGTTGGCTGTCAATTTGCTTTAGGGGGAAGCGCCAAATCAAATTTACGTACGTTTTTCCAATTGCCACGTCAGTGTCAGGTTGTGTGTTGAACAAAATATTATTCGCGACCGTAACAAGTATGTATTAAAGAATTATACTATTTTTTTTAATACGTTGCTCTACACTAGGAATTTTTCCTGTATCCTGGGTGCGTTTACAAACATTTAAACTCACATACACAAACAGCCACACCCGGAACAACTACTTGCAGGTCATACAAATCAAAAAATTAAAATCATCAATACGACCCTCAAGTTCAAATTTTATTGATTGATATTTTATGAAATTGTCATTCTTAACAGTTAATTTCCCTGACGGTATTTTCACCAAAGTTATTTCTCCGAAATATAATTCTGTTGGTATTGTAATTCGAACACATGTGACGCCTGTCAATCCAACGAATGTTTTCATAGCAATATACCTACGTAATATGAATGTGAACTGTGAATATATTGCCTTGTAACAAAGAGTTAAATCGCTAGATTTGTCCTCATCGTGCTTAGTCACGAAAAAGTGTCCATGCTGAGAGAGTCATATAACGTTTCCATGACAGTCAAGTCAAGTCACTGCGTCATTGTGTGTCAGAGATGTCAAAACGAAACAGAAACGGGACTATCTTTTCCGATCTAACGATTTAAATCTTTGCCCTACAACGTATCTTCTAGAAATGAAGTTATCGTCGCCACGATTGTGAAATTATAATTGATTGATGACCTATTTCCTTCAATTACATCTCGAAAACCACTCAAATCTTACATTAACTTCTAACTCAAAAGTTATACTTCCTATATCGCTTTAAACAAACCTAATAACACATAAGGGCCCGAACACATGTACCACAACCATTACACGTGGACGGGCGCTAATTTGTATGAAAATGAATAATTTTTTCACACTGATCACATTTAGCCGTCAAAATCAACCGTGTCGGTGATACCTACCACATCAAGGCCACGTCGCAGCCAAAACGACCTGTCTGTCTGCAAAAACTAGCCACAACGTAACCACATCGTAACTACTAGTGACAACGCAACCACGTCGATTTTTTGTGGTTACCACAACGCAACTGCAAGAAGCTCCAACGGCACTATTCACACGTAACCATTGCTTGCCAACATTTTGTCGCTGCGATGTGGTGTGGTTGTGGTGCGTGTGATCAGGCCCTTATGTTCCAAAAATAGCAAAAAACTCGCCTCCAACTGAATTATTCTTGATTAAAATGCATTTGCGAACCCAAAATTAAATTTAAAACTTAGACTGCTTTGATTGGGTTATAATAATTTTACGCGCAGACTCGCCCAATACCTCTGACAATGTACCCTTTTGAAGTCTTGTTATTCAATTAATTTAAATTTAAATTTCGAAGTTGTAGAAATCGAATTGTAAGAAGGTTTGGCATTCCTTTTGCCCGATTGGCTGTTAAAGAATTTCTTGTAACGGTTTTTGAATTATAAAGTTGTCTCTGAATAAATTGGGGTGAGATAAGTCGGGAATAATTTGTGACGATGAGTGAAGATTGGGGAGGGGGAAGGTGATATAATAATTTTGATTCTAAGAAGGGCTGCGTACTTGTTCAAGTTAGTCATTCGATTCGGCATTATTTGTTTAACAACAAAGCCGACCTGAAGTAATTATTACACATATTCCGACTTCATTCGGCTCGTGCCAATCAGGAAACTTCGTTTGGCATCTACTCTCGCTGATATATTTTCGGGTCGTTCGGTCGGCATAATCCGAGCTAAGCCGTGCGACTTTTTCCGAACATATTTCTACATTCTATTCGATTCGACAAAATGTGTGTCTTAGAATGCATGTTTATTTAAGTCAACCTTGAGATTTGCGACAAGAAGCATCGGCATGATTTAATTATTATGAAGTGACTGCGAGAGTTAATAATCATGTTCAAATATCTAATTAGCAAAACACATGAGAGCTTTCAGAATTGTTTTCATTGAATTTTATTGTGATTCAAATGATTTGACATTAACGTGTAAAATGGAATTCTAATAATATTCTAATTATTATTTAAAATTTTATTACTTGAGTATGATTTGCATGCCCATTTGACGGTAGAACACGGAGAACTAACTTCTATGACAACATCTATGTGCAAATTGTTTACCCACGTTTGCAAAGAAATAAATGATTTGATTTGATTTGATTTGAAGAGATCCGCGGAAGAACCATGGTAACCGAAATAGCCCGAAGAATTGCCAAACTTAAGTGGCAATAACAAATGGCCAATTAAACAATTGTTCAGCTGAAATGAATGATGATGAATGAGAGCTTTGGTTTCTCCGAAGAAAACAGCAACCACCAGCTTATTTAACACAAGATACTCTTAGCACAAGGATGTGTATGTACAGTCGCCAGGAAATCAGGTTATACGATACTTAAAATGTTGAAGTTTAAATTCAAAAATGGATGAGAAAGTTTGACAGTTTGTGGTAACTTGACCTGAGCTGTTGTGTGTACGTACCGTCAAGAAAATTATTTTTTAAATAATTTGACACCCTACGTCAATTTACCGTGCTATAAACACAACTGTCAAAGAATGACATTTGTGATTTGAATATACGGTCAATTTAAGTTGGTAGTTAATATGTTTAACAATTAATTTCCTAGCCTTTACCTAACTCCTTTAAGTATGCTTTATTAAATATTACATTACTAACATAGTCATTTCGCTGTATGTTGCTCGTGTGAACATCAAGAAACAAATTGCGGCAGATCATGTGTCCCACGCAAACATGCTAAGATTGCTTTTACTTTTTTGCTGTTTTTATTTACTTAGCTTTGTAGCCTTTATTATTATTTTATATTTTTTTGTCGAAATAGAAACACATTTTATTCGAATTACTTATTATTAAGAAACTCGAGAGGTGTCGTGGGACACCTGGTTGGAACGAAGTTACTATCGCTGTATAATATGTTTTATTTAACAGGCATAATTCAATTAATTAACAAAGTTTTAGAGTAACCAAATGGAAAAAATATATGTCGTTTCGGTATAGCTCTCATTCGCCAAGTGTGCAAAGTATTAACGAGTAATAAGGAACTTTGTTCCAAAACAGTCTGATTTAAGTAGGTTTATTGTACATGAAAATAAAGTTAATACTGAAACATGACAACTCAATTCTTTAAGGTTTTTAGTATTTGCAATTCATTTTTTACAATTTTTCATAAAATCACTGACAATAAATTCACAAAAATGTAGATAATTATTTTCGCTTTATTCATTTAATTAGACTTCTATTTCATATAAATAACAACACAAAACATTAAACCACATATTGTCAAATTGTAATTAAAATTTATTAATTAAAATAATTTATTATTTAACAATTTTATTATTATTTCAAAAAACTATCATCAAGTTATTATTTACATTTAGTTTTCACTTATTTATTATTGATCCTTATAAAATATGATTTATTCGAATTGGTCTATTTATTTATTTGTCTAAATAGCTAAATAATTAAACTACATTTAATTTAGATTTGATTCTAAGAAATAGATAAGGTGTGCCCAAGTTTTAGTACATCAATTATAATTATAGTTAACAGTTTTTTTTATAACATTACATAATATTATGCCTGTATTCTTTGAAGAGTTGGGCAGTGGTGTAAATACATCCACAATTCTCCAGGTATGTCTGTGTCCCATGTAATAGGGGGCGAGCCTATTGCCATCAACTGGGCAGATATACTCCCGGCTGCTACTGAGAAATCATTGACGGAAAAACCCAATAACACTTTGCTCGACCCGGGAATCGAATCCAGGACCTTGTGCTCAGCAGTTGCGCTAAGACCACTAGATCAACGAGGCAGTTTAATTTGTAGAGCAAGTAAAACATCTGTAAAGTGGACACACTTTTAAAATAAAATATTGGCCAAAATTATGTGAATTTGAATGGAAGTAAATATTTTTTTTTATATAATTAATTTTTGGAAGACTTGTGGAGTAGATTTGTTGGAGATTTTGAATATCAATAAAACTCCATGATCATGAATAAACAAAAACCTTATTCCATTTTAATTTCAAATAAATCTATGTTATTCATTTAACAAAATTATATTCTTTAGAATTTTAAATATTCATTGTACAAATGTACCTAACACAATTAAAAGAAATCGAATAATTTAATTCAAACATTTGAATAATTCTTATTCAATTTCAAACACTTTCAAAGAAATAATTTCTTAAAATTATTATCTATTTTACTAATTAATTTACTTTATTAATTAAGAGATATTTTTCAAACAATTCATCCAAATATTTTAACTTACAAAACTATAGTAATAAAAATGTTATTGCAATGGATTTTATGTAGAAATACTTCGAAAGGAATGGCAGGCCTAAACATTAATTTAAATCAAGGAAAATAAATGTAACGGCGCAGGATAATATTTATCAGAAGTGGTCATCGTATTAATGGTTCAGCAACTTCAGTGGCATCAGGATTGTTGCGGTATATAGCAGTTTCCTGACATCATCTCTGTCATCAGAAGACAGCCGCCACGCCACCGTCGCTCGATGCGACGCTTTGCTATAGTGACAGAAATCAGCCAGTGCCTCATATCCCACCTTTTCGGTGATTACAGTAACTTCGTAACAACACTAGATGGCGTCACTTTCTGCGCCATCTAATGAAATGTTTTTAATAATGGTTTTCGTTTCATACTCTTGGAAACATGATTGATTTCTCAGTATTGTGTGCTAAGTATATTGGTAAACATATTATTAAAATATTTTTAAAATCATTTATATTCGATTACGTTATCTGAAAAATGTGAAAGTAAGTTGTTGAGTTTTTCTAGAGAGCGCTTTTTGATGCCGTAAAGTCACTGCGGCGGTTCTTTCAACCATAATCCGCTAAAAGCTAAAAAAAGGACAGCAGTTTGAAAAAAAGAAAATATTTTTTTGATACACAAATAAAATGTTATATACCTACTCGCTTACGTAGTATTTCTACAATGTATAATTATTTGCTAACTTGAAATTATGGCAGTATTACGGTATTATGTACATATTCTCATGCTTCACCCATTTTGGGTCTAGCTGAGGCAAAAATTACAATAAAATCTATGTGCGTTTATTTCCATCAGTATACGTAACATTTAGAGAAAAATATAGGACAATTTCACCGTTGTTAGTTTCCATAATTTGACAAGATAATTTTAACAATTATAATAATTACAAGAAAAACGTTTGATTTCTGTTCGTTTTATAAATGGTGATACAGACATTTTAATAGAAAACAATTTCGTTATGTGTAATCAAAGATAAAGCAGTAATTTTTTTTTTTTATCATAGGTCAGTTTATGGTAAGCTGTTAGTGAATGGCAATACCACTAACTCGATTGCCCTAGAGAATCCTTATTTATGGGATCGTCCTATATTTTGCAAAGTTCGAGGTCATATTAACATTCCGAGCCCATTTTGCACCAACAAGAATAAGCTTCCCTTTACACCGTGGGCCATTTTAGGGCCCATGCTTTCCACAGATAAATTATATTTAATACACAAAAAAAGCACTATCCTATCAATATTAATAGTAACAATTTCACAAACCAAAAAAAAAATTGTACAATCTATTTTAAAAATGCTATAAAAGTTCTCACTAATGTTATCTATGGGGCTCAACGTCTGCTGTAACCACAAAAGTCTTCCTCGGTCTTCGACATGGCTCTTCTTCATCTTCCAGACCATAGAAACACACACTTCGTTGAGGGTATACCTTCGGCTTATAGTCCACTGAAGAACCCAAATTCCTCGGCAGTGTCTGAGACTTTTTATATTCTAAATCACTTTTTAAACAATAATCATAGATCAGCTTTGGTCTTTCATCAAAGTACTTGCTGTAGTAACCCTCACAGTTGTCGAAAGACATGCTTTTTGAAAACGTGTCTAGGTGGCAAGTGTGCGGGTGGTAGCAGCCCTCCGGCCTCATTCTGGGTTCCAAAGGGTACCAGGAGTCGGGGGGTGTTGGGGCCCACGGCGGGGGCCCCAGAGGTCAGCCTCAGCGAATCGGTTTGGAGACGATGATGACGTCGGGAGCTGATCGGGTGGTCTCGGTGCTAATCGGGCGACGGTCGGAAATTTTCTTTTCTGTAACAAAATTATGTTTGAGAAAAGTACAAACAGGGAGTTTGAAATATAAATTGGGTGTTCACAAGGTATTAAAATAAAAAGCTTTGGTGGTCGTTAATGAATAGAGAATTTTTTTCATAATATGAAGTAGCCTAGTAAAGACGTTTGTTTTCACTTTTTCCTTATGTAACGTCAAAGAAATGAATTGAGTTTTTTTTTCTCACAAACTATTTCACTAGCCCTTTGTTTTCGACCAGTAAATCTGTAAACAAATATTCTACGTCTAATAATTGGTTTATAAATACATCAATACCAAATTTATCCTTTGATAAACTTGATTTTATGCCTTTAAGAAATTAAATATGGTTTTATTACAACATTCTTGCAAAGATAACATAGTAAGCTTAAATACATAAAACGTTCCTAAATCAAGATTCTAATTAGAATCTAGATTTAGGAACGTTTCATTATTTTTAATTATTAACAATTAATTTGCTTAAGCATCCAATTAAATACCTCGATTATATATGTCCCTTTTAATAAAATTACTTAAGATTAACTTGGATAAGCGATTTATATTTAAGTAAGCTCTGAACTGGAGGCTACTTCAAAGGGACTCCCAATTTTGTTGAGGACCTATTAAAACTTGGATCAAATGTTATCAACCCACTTGCTTCTACTCTTAAATTCATTGAATAAATCATGGTTGGTTTATAACAAATACAAATTTTGGGGTTATGGGTTATACAAAGTCCATGCTGTATTTCTAGATAGTTTAGTTATTGACAGTCAAAGGCGTCATTCGTGGCATGTTTTATGCAAATAATAAATACAAATACAATTACGCTGTTAAGATTAAAATGTTTTTAACAACATCATTAACAATCTCTTGTCCTTATTCCAATCTATTTGGGGTCATAGTTCTCTAATAAAATATTTAAACGCTTTTTTGGAATGCTATCGAAGAGATATTTGCCCAGTAGTGGATTTCTAAGTCACAGATGGTCACAAGACCATGATTTTCTCAACAAAAAAAACGGTGTTTAATGATGGATTGGCACTTGAAGTACAACGGTAAAAAGTAATCTAGCCGACCGGTGGTAACGGCTCCTGTTTACGAGGCAGATCATGAGTTAGAACCCAAGCAGGCATATACTTGATTTTGTACAATTTTATCATCACTGCTCTTAAAACGGTGAAGCAGAATATTGTCAGCAAATCGGCATCTCACAGAATCAAAAATTCGAAAACATGTAAAATCCACGAACCCGCACTCGGCCCGCTTGGTGGATTACATCCCATTCCATCGCTCAGAGAGAAGACCTGTGTCTCAGCGGTGGATTCATTATAACATTATAAGCTGATCATGCATGCCCAGTGCAAGCAAATAGTAAACTAGTTTAGGAGGGTTAGTAAAAATATTAGTCACAGCCGACATTTGGAATTAGGATACCTACTCTTTACTGAATAATCCAATCCACAGAACACTTACGCGGTTTTGACTCCTGCTTTAGTAATTCAATGGTGATCTCAGAAGTGTTGGTGGTGGCAGGGGGCGAAGGCCTAACGACTGTGGCACCCGAGTAACCGAAGGTGGAGAACCCTCGACTATTGCTGCCTGAACCTGCTGGGCAAAGATAAAGATTTAGGTATAGTTATGTACCTTTTAGGACATGCCTTGAATTTAGAACCTCGGTGGGGTGGAACGGAATAGATGCCACGAGTGGCGATATTTCAATATGCTGAACGTAAGCGCATCCTGGTGTAATCTGATCCAGCCAGTCCCTTGCTGTCCTCTCCCAACGACGCCCTAAGCCGAGGTTCGTACCCCACAGGGGGTGCCCTCAGCGTGTAGTCGCTTAGTTTATAAGTTTTATGCCCTGGCTGGAGACCTTAATTTATTAAGGCATGACAGGGTAGCCCGGTTAAGCAGCCGATAAGCGAATGGAATGACAGCGAGACGCCAAAAAGTGGCGCATCTTTGATAACAGCTTGGAGTCCCGCTTCCAGCTTGCTGACTGTCTAATATTTAAACCTAAGAAGACATGTCATCACTGATTTTCTCGTATAGTTTGAAGAATTGGTTTGTTTGTTTGTGTCTGCATCACCCAAAGGTTGACTGGTAGAAAATGCATAATACATTACATAATACATTTGTGTGCTTAAAGTGTTAAATAAATATAAGAAAGAAGTTGAAAAAGGCTCCATTAAATATTCACAGATTTGTAATGGTCGTTTGGCTCTTTGTGAAGAAGATAGCGGAAAAATAAAATTTTCTAAATATATAATTTTAGTTCAAGATTATCTGTGAACGTAAACGAACTCACAATTCCCCAGAAACCAAAGCACAGTAATATTTTATTATTCTATTGTAAAAACCTTACTTATCTCTTTCTGAATCAAATAATACATCCCATTATTTTATTTCCAATTATCCATACGCACAAAAAGAAACAAATACTCCCAAAAAAATTCAATATGGCGATTGGCGGGTAGTATGCCGCTATCGTGTTTTGCTGACGCCACAAGATAGGGGTTACATTATTAAAAAAAGTAATAGGAATTCTCGCTGTTTCTCCGTCAATAATGAAGGAGTACTTTTGAAGGCGTACGATTTAATTCAATTTATTTGCAACGAAATTAATTTAGGCAATTTTAACTTCAAAAGTGGGAGACGGTTGTTGTAAGTTGTGAAGAGTTTTGTGATTGAAGACTTGCTATTAATTTTTATATTGATTTTTAACAGAAGCAATGTCACAAAAGTTATATACTTAATTAAAGTAAAAATTACTAATATTGTAATTATGTACACCGCTGCCCAACCCTTTGCGGAAATAGGTGTGATTGATGCTATGTTATGGAACCATAATAACAAAATACGAATACCTTAAAAAAAAATAAAAAAAAATAATGCTTTTTGCAAAACTCTTTTGAAAGCCGGTGCCTTGGATTTGGCATTTTTTTTTTTTTTGAGTTTTGATTACTGGCATAACTCTCCACCGACACATATGATGATGGTTTCTATCTAGCCAGCCACCCTGAGCCTCAGCAAAAAACCGGTACAGACTGTCAGCTTGTTGAATATCAAAGGGTGAAGAATAACGAAGGGCCCTGCTGGATGTAAACCGAAATTAAATGGCATTTCTGCCCTTGCGGCAGAAGTACATTGATAATTTTCGTTCGATTAGACGGGTACAACGAGCTAACAGTCTACCCCTGTTTCGTTGCTGCGGCTCAAGGGTGCCACCCAGATAGAACATATCATACGATGACAGCGTCGCTTAAAGTCTTCATCAGAAAAGGCTTTGATAATCAAGAAAAGAAAGCTATCATGTTAATCTATTAAGAAATGAAGGTGTGGTGTGTCAAAATAAGCGAAGAAAAAACCCCTTCGTTTTTTTAAACCAGGCTAAACTTATGCCCCTGAAAGTTTATTTCTGCAATCAAAATCAAGTAACAAATCCTTAGTCAAATAAATCAAAGTTATACAAAGCGAGGTAGCAAATATTACAAGGAAAGTACCGTCCTTCCCGTATGGGTCTGGGTCCTGTTCAAACACTTCCGCGCTAATAGTTTCTTACTAACATAGTTTGATATTTGATCTGCAATCCAATGAGTTTGAAGATTGTTTGAGGATTCTGATAAGTTTTTTCGTTATGGTCTTGGATAGAGCAAGGTTAAACAGGCTTGTATGGACTTTACATAGCATCATCATCTGTCTGACTCTTCCTATGTTGGGGTCGGCTCCCAGTCTAACCAGATGCAGGTCGATACCAGTTTTTACATGGAACGAATGCCATCGAACCTCCACAACCCAGTTACTGCGCCACACGATGCGCCCAGCAGGCGTAGCATGACGCTTTCTATTTCTACGAAGAATAGACATAGCTGTTCTATACAAAATGACAGTTCGTTTCTTCATTTTTGACATCGTACCGTAGAAATCTTTCTGCAATCTGTCATTTTGTCTTTCATTTCTAACGATCTTTGTCTAGGTCTTTTTATATGTAGACTATTTCAGAAGAAAGTTTTCTATGCTTACTGTCAAAATCACACTGACAACTGACATTTGTCTAGGTTAGTGAAGACAATTTGATTTTGGAATCGCCAGTAGAAAACTTTCTACTCTCGACGGCCACAAACTATAAACGGTTATCTACAAAATCATGATTTTACAAGGGAGCGTTTTGAACGCAAAACTGTGATAATTAATAGAAGAACAAAGCTACCTTCGCCTATTTTACATCATTTAGATAATAGGGCATAAGTACCAATGAAATAGTTTAGACCAATATTACTGTAAAATTTTTTGATCCAAGATACTCGTACGGTACTTCGACACTTTGAGAAAAATTGTTGTAGTTGACGTGACTTAATCAGTAAAAATTGAGAATACAAACAGAAAAAAAATCCTATGACAGAAAAAACAACGGCACGGTTGGCGCAGTGGTTAAGCGATTGACTGCTGCGCTGCGTGTCTCGGGTTCGATTCCCGCACGGAACAAACATTTGTATAACCTACAAGTAGTTGTTCCGGGTCTGGTTGTTTGTGTATGTGAGTTTAAATGTTTGTAAACGCTCCCACAATACAGGAGAAATTCCTAGTGTGGGGCAACGTTTGTAAAAAAAAAATCTGAGACTAATTATGTAAAAGAGTGAATTTCGTAAAAAATGCAGTTATCTCTTTCTACTTTGCTGCCGTCGTACTGTCTACACGGTACGTCAGTTTTGTCTACTCTTCCGTCGACAATACGGTGCTCATGCTACGCCTGCTTGTCATAATAGTTCCTCATCTACTAGCTTTGAAATTTGATCTGCAATCCAATATGTTTGAAGTTTGTTTGAGGATTCGGTTGATTGGTTTGAGGAGGATAAGTTTTTACAATGAAATGTAATGCTGTGCTAGCTAACATATGGCAAATGATATAATTTAATGTTTTGTGTTTCGTAATGTTAATTACTTACAACTGTATAGAATCCAGTTCTTCTAACTATACAGACAGCAGTGCTGCTGGGGAGTTTGTTGCGCCACTTCTCTTCCCAGCTAAAGCACTAGGAAGTGGTGAAGGGTGGGCGTTTTGGGGGGACTGTCTTATGTAATTTTGACGTTCAAAAAGTGCTGATTCTCAGCCTAGTTTGAATAAATGACTTTTTAAGCTATTGGAAAGTGCGAGGTTGTGCTTGCCTGGCATGGCATTTTCATAGCATGGTGCTAACAACGATTTAAATCGTTAGATTCGCCACTTTGTATCAAACGATGGTGGCGTTTCTGTTTCGTTCTGACACCTCTTATATACACAATGTTGCATGTCAACATGGCAAAAAAAAACACTTTTAACACGCATAAAAAATTATAAAATAATTAAATTGACTTCTTTTGTAAAATGATTAATGATTTTATTTGTGTAAGTAGGTTTGTGCAAACACTTTTACACGTCGATCACATTTTTTTTAGGACGGCGTTTCCTATCTGAATACTCTGAGAAGAAAGGCCGAAACAAACTCAGAGGTCAAAGTCTCTTTTAAAGTCCAGACAAAATCATGGTCAGATCATGTGAAGACGATGTCGATCGGTGTCTGAAATGGTTTATGCAATAATTACATCAAAAAGCGTGGAGCGTTTTATAATTGTGTGTACCTACAATTAATTAATTTAAACACAGTGCTCCATGCGTGATAAAAGCGTGTATTTTCGTTTATTTAAAACTACATATTTTATTTTTTACTTTTTGGTCTAGCATATCCTTCATTTAGTTAATAAGTCTAAAATCAATAAAGTTATGACTTGAGCGGTTTACTAGGAGTTGCTAAAGAGTTCGACTATCACCTCTTGACTCCATCATCAGACCCTCGTTACGAAGCCCAATCTATTGGACTCACAAAACGAATCATATGAGCCCAAACTCGAGTAGTTTACTAGTAGCCACTGAAGAGTTCCACTATCCACCTTCTGGCTCCATCATCAGACCCTCGACACCAAGTGCAATATATTGAACTGATCAAACAACTCATATGAGTCCAAACTCGAGGGGTTAACTAGTAGCCATTGAAGAGTTCCACTATCCACCTTCTGGCTCCATCATCAGACCCTCGACACCAAATGCAATATATTGAACTCGTCAAAACAAATCATATGAGTCCAAACTCGAGGGGTTTACAAGTAGCCACTGAAAAGTTCCACAATCCACCTCCTTCCTGGCTCCATCATCAGATCAGCTCCAAGATACCAAATTATAGTATTGTCATCCAAACTACAAAATTTCATTTCGATACGACAGCGACAGTTAGAAGTATATTAAAATTTACTTCTAAGATGTTTTACATTGTTTTATAGTTACAAGTAAAGCTACTAAAAGCGTGTTAAAATCAGCTGTTCCATACATTTTGTCGATTTATGTGAACACAAATGTATGAAACAGCAGATAATTTTTTCGCGATTTCAGAATTGGTGCTATAGTAAAAACTTGTTCATAATAATGAGTAAATAAGCCCTTAACAGCTTTTGCACGAACTAAAAAAAAATTGTATATACAGGGTGTGGTGTAAGTAGTGGTCCACCGTTCACGATTCGTTAAACCAGATAATTAACTGTAACAATTCAAAATTGTAACAATTTTTACCCAAGGGTTCCGAGAATATTTCCTTTTTGTCTTTTATTTACAAATTTGTTTGTAGTTTCAACAAAGACCATTACTTTTTCATTTTGATTTCTGTTAATTACTGCTGAATACTAGAGCTATCATGATAAATTATGTTTTTTCATGTAAATTCAGCTCTTTTCAAGAAAAAGTTGGTTCTTCTCGAATTTTAACCCTAATTTTTAACACACCATCGAGCGATTTTTGTAAAAAAAACTTGCTACTAAAAATGGTTAAAATTTTGAATTGTCATAGTTAATTATCTGGTTCATCGAATACTGAACGGTGGACCACTACTTACGCCACACCCTGTATATAATATTATTTGAACATCAAAATACCTGGTACCAAAACTTTTTGGATTAAAAAAAATAAAAAAAACATTTATCATATTATTTTGAATGATACTGTGTAATGAAAATATGAAGCTTGTCAATTCATGGTAGGTCGACCAAAACATCTGGCAATAAAGTCTACACTATTGTCATCTAAATGTAGCGCCGGTCGATGAAATCCATCTAATCTTCCCCGACCCAAGAACCAATATAGATATAATATGGGCACAGCTCCCTATAGTGCGTTTACCCGTAAGACATGTATGTACATTAATATGGCGTTATCGTATCTATGCCTGCTTGATCGCGGTTAATTACCTAACACATAAGTACAATTATGTCCTCGCTCAATACTCAATACTCAAATCATTTATTGCATTCCACAATGTATATGCTTAGAGGTGGTAATGAACATTTGTTGTAATAATCGTGGACCCTGTCGGGCACAGCAAAAGAAAAATTTTAAGGAAGAGGACTTATTTATACATGCAAACTTACTTATTATAAGTAAAAATTAAGGTAACATGCTAATAATTATTAATATATTCTAAGTTTATTATTAATCTATATTATAATGTCAGTTCTATAGATTTATCAATTAAATATTCATTTATACTATAATAACATTTATTTAGTAATATTTTTTTAAATTTATTTGTCATTTTTTTGTTGTTTTTTTGTTTGTTTTTTGTTTGTTTTTTTTAATAGCAATCTTTTTCTCATTTCTCAGTACCTCGGTAGTACCTTAGGTACCTTCGGTTAGTTCTTATGTGTCGTGATTGGATTCGCCATCAAAGCAGCCATAGGATATTTTCAAGAATATCGTATTGTTACAAGTCCGGTCTCTCGATATATACAGACAATAATTGCGTAAATGTTCGCTAGTCTAAGAATGCGAGTTTCAATTGATAAGAAGCAAGGGAAATGAGAACTATTATCATCATTAGTTAATACCGGGAAGTCTTGCAGCTGAGGAAGATGAGGATATATCCTTTCAAAGGCAAGTCGTTGTAATTACAAGAAAAAATATTTTGTTTTATTAATTCTCAGTATTGAAAATATTTTAAAACACTATGCTCGCGCTCCATTTTGACTTGGCTGCCACATTATGAATTAAATAATAGCCCAAAGCTTCACATGACATAAGTTTCATCACTGTTGAGAGTTAGGTCTAAAATGGCTCATGGTCCTTTTTCAGAATTCATTCGAAGCTGTTAAAACAGATCCTTAGGCCAAGATTTATAAATCATACTTAGCTCCTACTTTGACATGGACATGTTCCTGTATCTGTCTTTCACTTGTAGTTCGATAGTTGTGCGACGGTAACAAAAAAAAAACAATAAGCTTAAGTAGGTACGTGCTAAGTAGCGCTTATAGATTTCCGCAAAACAGTAATGAACATACAAAATAATCTAACTTAAGAAGTTAAGACCGTCCAGTAATTGGCTTCCAGTCGTATATTTTAGGTAAAGGCTTTAGGTACCCCGTAATAGTAGTCACCCATGTTATCTAACAGGGGTCGTAGCGGGTTATAGGTCGTTTAGAGAACCCTAAAATTAACATAGTTAATGCAATTACCCTGGTTACAGGATTCTAGATTTAAGTGGACGATTTAGATGAAGGAATTTTCGTTATGACCGACTAGACTGGCTGACGGTTACTTGTCCTTTCACGCGGGATAAGGATTTTTCTTGTATTGTGGGTGCGTGTAAACCCGGAAAAAACCTTGCCCTTGACCCGTAGAAGTTTAAAGGCCAATTGCTTTATCACTGCGGCAATGTAGCTTGTGCTGCGCACAATCAGTATGGCCACAGTGGGGATTTTTCTACCAGAAGCAGCCTTTTTTTCAACTTTGTCCTATCCATGGAATATTCAAAAATTTATTAGCCTACAGTTTATTATCTCCTTGTTAACGACGAAAAAACTCTAACGTAAAGCAATCCTTAGAAAATAAAAAGCAAGTCGTTGAATCTCTAAGAGAGCTCTCGATTTCTAAATACCAAGATGAGCAGAAATAGTGATTGGGTTTTTCAAAAAGAAGTCTTGATTTCCTCAGAGTTCCAATTACAGAGGATTGGGGACTAGATGTGTTCCGGAAATGTAGACCGGTTGGTTTTTATTGGCTTTTTGTATTTACTTACCGTCATTGCCAATAGATCGCATATTGCTTTTCTAACGTATGGTTTTTTCTTATCATTATTTTAAGCCCTATTTTAAGTTCATTATTTTTGTACTCCGATTTTTGTAAATTTTGTAAATTAATGTCATGAGCTAATGAATTACTCGCCTCATAACGCGAAGCGGTTGAGGTAGTGCTTTACTCCCAAATCGTCAAGGTTAAGCAATTTTGTGATCTTCAAATGTCTATATCACAACTATATTGTACGTATACAATAATATGAGTAGATGTACATCGAAAACATCTCATACTTTCTAAAAATCGTTTTATGTTGCTACTTTGAAAAAACGCTGATTTTATTATGTACAAACGATAACTCCCGAAAATAATGATATATCGAGACCAGGCTTTTTTTTATTAATTCCAGAATTCGGTGAACTGGTGCCGCATTTCATATCAGTAGCCTAGTTTACGAAGATTTTTTTAATGTTTTTTTTTATTAAAATTCACTTTGATATACACGTACAAAAATACATATAAGAACTATTCTTGCATACATGAATATTTATATTTTTTATGTAACAAATTAATTAAACGATTTAATATTTTATTAAAATAAATGAGCGTTATTAGACTTGCAATTTATGATTTTCCAAACTTTTATTTTCATTTTGCGCTGGCAATAATAATTTATTAACTTTGTGTAGAATTTGGATCACCAAGATACAACCTGTGCCCGCTGCTAAATCTGCCAAAAGTCTTCCGTTAGTTAGTATTTTATTCTGGTGCTTGTTTTGTTAAGAACCGTGACTAAGTTAAATAAATGAACTTGGATTAAACTTAATATTTTAGTTAAGTTACTGACTAGAATACTTTTGGACCCTACTTTTGGTAACTACAGACTAGTAGATACATCTAGGTCGAGATTGATAAACGTTACCTACCACATGCGTTGGCTTACGCATGTTCCCCTCTCTATCTTGCACTTGTATTTTGACAGTTGCGTCAAAGTGACAGGCACAATGCTCAGCTAAAGCAGTCACCTGAGTGTCTACATATCAGAAGCTGAGTATCGCAAACGCACAAAAAAACCGACAATGATAAAAATGCCTGTTAAGTTTTTACAAAAACTAGCAGAATATCAAGTCAGTGCTTTTGATGTAAACTGTATCCTAACTAATATTATAAAATTGCGAAAGTAAGTTGGTTTGTTTGTTACGCTTTGACGCTTAAACGGTTGAACGGATTTGGATGAAATTTGGCACATGGGTGGACCATGACCTGGAGACGAACATAAAACTTACTTTTTATCCCAATAGCAGCTAGTATTCTAATAAACTTTGAAAACTTACCATCAGAACTAGGTGGAGGATCCGTCTGGAACAGACTCTCTCTTGTCTGACACGAAGATTCCTTCGTATCAGGAGCTCCAACCGACACATCTCTAATCTCCCTTCTATGCTCCCTATGTTCTTTCTTTTCCCTAATATCTTCATTCTCTTTCGTTCTACTTCTCATTGATTGTTCTTTTTTACTCAAGTCGCTCTTTCTTGTTCTTCCATTCCGTTCAATTCTGACGTCTTCTTCTATTGGCATGCTCTCTACTTCTCGTCGCCAGATTTCTTCGTCGAGGTCTAAATGGGTTTCTTGATAGTCTGATTCGATGCTTGATTGCTGAAAAAATTGGGCTTTGTTAAAGACCTTCCTTGAAAGGATCTCCTTAGTTTGGCGTGCATGTGTTACTGTCAAATGAAGCTTTGTTCATCAAGAGGAGAGAGGCCTGATAATCCTAAATCATCAAAAGTAATCCATAGATGAGAAAATCGATGTGGTAATCCGTGCAATTTTATTATTTTAAATTAATGTGACGATAGTTAATATCGAATGTATTGTAACATTCATGAATTATAGGAACTAGCATTAAAAGCTTGCCATTGGACATAACTATTAAACTGTAGCATTAAATGCACATGTTTGAGGACCTTAACTACTGACTTTGAGACCAGCACAGTGTACCAATACCTATTGCAAATAAAATGATTATGATTTAAATAAAAAAAAATTGAACTCAGTACTTTCATCTATGATATCCGTAGTCAATCTGGGGTATTAGTTATGGGAACTCAAAAATTCAACAAGCGCCAAGTGCAACATGCACTTGGCGCTTGTTGAATTTTTGAGCCATTGGTTATAATAATGGATTGTTTAGCAAATTGAGGATACACTTTGATTTTCCTTATATTCCAAAACATTATTGGGTCAATCTGCAATAATTATATTTCCCTTACTTTTTAAATTTAAATTTCTTTTTGTGAAAATAATTTCTTCTAGTACTACGATTAGGTGCGTAGTACTCACAACCGGCGTGCGTGTATGACCAGATGTATGAACGTAAACGAAGCAAAAGGAGTATGTGAGGATCGTAGCAGGTGGCGGTGTGTAGTATCTGCCTACCCCCAGGGGAAGACGGCGTGAGGTTATGTATATATGTAATTGCTGAACACCACATACCTTATGTTTAGAGGAGAAACTTCTTTGCTTCTTCACCATTTCGTTGTTGTGGTTCTCTCTCTCCAGACTGGCTCGAGGCTCACTGTCCCTCTGCAGCCTCTTCGGGTCCAATGTCAGACGACTTCCTAGGTTGTCCAGCCGGTCCTCGCATGATTGTCTTATGTGCTCCTGGATTAATGATATTGGTTATTAGGTTATCGTCAAGACGAAAATATTTATAATAACTCTGTATAGCGCCCAACTATATTGGGATCGGCCGCCGGATTAACCGGATGAAGCCGAATACCAGTAGTTTACATGGAGCGACTGTCTATCTGACCTCCACAACCCAGTTACTGGGTAATACGATACGCCTTGGTAAGACTGGTGGTCAGACTTTCGTAACGACTGTTTAAGATCAACCAAAGACAACCGGGACCAACGTGCTTTCTGAGGCACGGAGGGATCTTGGTATGTAAAGATGTTCACCCATCCACGGAACAACTGCGGCAAGCGTAGCTTAACCTGATCGATCGACCCGTCCAGCTATTATTACTTAGCCACAAGCTCCAAGACGAGAATATTCATACAGGATTAAATTAAACTCGCTAACAAAACTTCACAGACATGTTGGGCATTAGCCTGATCGAGTATACAGGGTGGCAGAGGTATCAACACGCAACTTGTTACCATGGATTCAGTACGTGATTTTGAATACCCCCCCTTTTTTGTGCTGGAAATCATCAAATAACGCCCTCCCGCTCTGGGCGGAGCGGGTAGGCGTGTCAAACTCTTACTGCCTAAAACCCACCCGTGTTCCTTCAGTTGCCTGTGCCAGAGGCCACGGTAACCTTTTCGGAATTTTGCCCAACCCTGCAGGCATCTGCCCTAGCGGACCCCGTCATTGGTGCTGACATCTTTTTAAGCGCGCGTGAAACACAACGCGCCGTTTACCTGGGCCTGATCCTTATCGGACGGCGAGCTACCCATTGCTCGCCGTCCGCAAGCCCGCGCCTATGGTGGCCCGGAATCGGCCTGGGATTCCCGACGCCCAGGGCGTCTCCTGCGGCGACTTAGGGCGAGAAGCGCGCGTTGAAAAATTTGGTAATTTTTTTTTACTGCTCTATATTATGTTTTGACAAAAAAAAAAACTGTTTTTTTATAGAAAAATGCAATACTTATTGCACTTTTGTAAGAAACAGCAGAAAAAAAATACGGCGGAAAATTTCTACGCTCTAGAATCGAGAGTCTCCGAGGTTTCTGGGATCTAGAATCATGTGCAGTATTTCTCCAAAGTAATTTATTACCGGCTTTTCTCTCCAATTTGTCATTCCAACAGTTTTTAAATCTTGGTCTACACCATCCAACTATCTGAGTTTGGGCCGGCCTCGACTTCTTCGATCGACCATTTGGTTGGATGGATATAGATATACAGAGTGTAAAAAGACCCATCACATTGCCGTTTTCTACGCATTCTGTACATCAAACTAAGAAACATTGTACAAAAATAATTACTGGATCTTGATTACGGTTTTCTATCCTCGCATGGCATATGGATAATTATGTTTCTTTCATTAAACCTCTGTGTGCTCTTCTATATTTGTGTATTTACTATGGTCTGTTGGTGTGTTCATAAATACAAAGATTTAAACCATAAGATTCACCTAGATTCGCCGTCTACTGATATAAATCTTTGTGAGAGAATGCCTCGTGGATTTGAATAGAATGAAATCTTCAGATCCATTGCCAATTGCTATGTAAAGAAAACTTTTACCAACCTTAATAATTTTATGATCCTGGTACAGCTTCCGCATGCATTTGAAGATGAACACGAAGCTCATTCCTGAGAGGATCAGCGAGAAGATGATGAGGATCACCATAATGTGGGGCTGGTTTATCGTTGACTCTGTTTTAACCTATAACAATGAAAGGTCATAGAGTTTTCTTAGTATTTGAATAAGAACGAAGGCTGTGACCCAAAATTTGAAAAAAAAACTGTATTTAAAGGACATGTCCAGTGACACAATGGTCGTTTGTCTAGGTACTCTAGTTAGTCAGAATTAATGTTCAGTAAAGATTGTTATGTTTTTATAACCGCTTTTGTTTCTAGTTTATACATTTTAGGAGTCAGGAACTTACGTAAAGTGATCAAAATAAGGTTTATACTCCTCTGATTTTAGTAATTTTTAAGGTTCCGTATGTCCTCATGAAAAAACGGAACCCTTATATTATCACTCGTGTGTCTATTTGTCCGTCTGTCACATCCAATCTGCGTGTGACATATCAAATGAAAGGGCTTGTTGTCAGGGTCTTAAATATATTTTTATATAATTTTAAAATAAACAGTTTTCAAGTTATTTAAGAAAATATATGAAAATTGACCATTCATATCTTCGAAACGACATGGCCTAAAATTTTGAAAAAATATAGAAATTAGTCTTTACTTTCAGATTACAGAAACAACCTTTAAGTCTATGGTCTTAAATAACGTGGTAAATGTTTCAATATTGTGCGTACAATCTTACATTTGCAGTTGGAATGTATGGGAGAACATGCTTTTCAACTACAACGTCAACTTGGTTGTTGGGATCTGGGGGCACGGTAGTACCCCCGCCAAAACGAGCCAAAAACAAAAAGCAGGGGCACTACCTATTCGTCGTATTTTCATACCCTCATAGCTCGGCCTGGGTAATGCTAGACCTCAAATTCTCAGGATAAAATGTAGTTTATAAAGATTATAAAGCACGCAAAGTTTCATTTGTCTAGCTTTTATATTTTGGATTTTATTTATACTTAAAGACGTCGACTTCGTCACTGACTGACTTACTCACTCATTAAAACCTCTAGGGCACTTCCCTAAGTCCTAGAAAGTTGAAATTTGGTATGCAGGCTAGAATTTGTATAGCTGACATAATAAAGCTGAAGATTTTCTTTGTTTGTTTGAACGCGCTAATCTCTGAAAGTAGGTACTAGTCGGATTTGAAAAAATCTTTTTGCATGTGACAGCCCAACTCTTAAGGAAGGTTATATGCTAATTAACATTACGCTACGATTCTTAGGAACCGAGAAAACTGAAGATAGAACTCTGAGCGAAAAGTACGAGCGCGGGTAGGCTAAGGCGGGTAGCATTGCGACGGGGTGGTCGGGGGAGCAAGAAATTTCACGCGGACGCGTACTTACGTCACATTTGGTCTTATCCTCATCTGCTTTCAACCGACAGTGGGCGTCGTTGTCGCACACCAGATGCGTATCAATGCAGGTGTTGTCCTCACAATCAAATTCACCTTCCGCACATTTATCTGTAAAGAAAAATAATGTAGTTCAGTAATAAAATTCAAATAAGGATTGATTTAAGAAAAAAATCGCATGTTATTTCTTGTCACACTAAGTCGTAGCAGCTGCAAGATACATTGTCGCTCCCCCCTCTCCTAATTACAATATTAAAATATGTATTTAATGTGATTTTGATCGCGTACCGAGCAAAAACAATAGTTCCGAGTGAAAACGAGGTTCCGAGCGAAAATTATAGTTCCGGAGCGATACACCCAGTAGCTGTGAAACTATAACTTGAAAAGTTAGCAATAGTTGCGTTTGTAGCGCGTTTTTGTGGCGTTACTCGCACTTTGACGGCACTTATAAAGTAGTCTTGTGAATCGACCCTTAGTTTGTTTGTCAAACCTCTATAACAAACGGGAAATCAAAACTACAAAAAGAAATTAATATTTTTCTGTTTGATATACCTAGACTTCCTCTAATAGGGGTTGTGCTAATGTAACCCGCGAAAAAGAGTTGTATTGATGATTGTAAGTAATGAATATAATTCTGTTAATACATTCTTGTTACGGTCGCGAATCATATGTTGAATAGTTGATCAACATGCAATCTGAATACCAATTTCCATAATTATAGACAAACAATGTAAAATATAATTTAAAAATTGTAGGGAAATGATAGGTATTTTCGACAGATTTAGACTGAGATCATAAGGCCAATAATCCCGTAATCTTTTCGCAATCTCATCTCAGCGACAATCAATGAACTTGCAAAACTTATGAAAATTTGAGATAATTCTTACAGATTGAGACTGACACTAAAATGCGACCGTTCTTAAAATTACGGGATTTGCCCCCTAAGACTGTGAACGTTCTGAAAGTTACGGGAATTGCCCCTCTGATACTGACCTGCAAACAAAAACCGTGAGAAAATCGGAACTTCGCGATCTACCCCAGCGGTTTTGACTTAACATTATTTTATTACGGGTCTACTTACCGTCTCCGTTAGCATCAAGTGTCCTATACGCGTTGAAGGTAGCTCTAAAACTGGTATCTTTTCTAGCCTCCTTTGCGAGGTATAGCCGCACGTACATCACATTGCCATTGCGTTCTTTTGTGTTCACCGAGTTGGCCACGGACCCACAATATTCCGCTAAACTGTTGAACATAAAAACATTTGTATAGGCACAGTTCCTATTTTTCTGCCACCATCGTCACTTCAATAAAATAAGAAAAAAAAATCCTTCAAGGTTCGAACTTTTTGGAAGAAATTTTCAGCATTTTTCAAAAGGTCTTGAATATAATAATATGTAGATATAATAATTATGCTTTATGTATGTATGTACTTAAGCATATACATAATCAGCCTATAATGTTCCCACTGCTGGGACACAGGCCTCCTCTCTGTGAGAGGAAGTGGGCCGAAATCCACCACGCCAGCCCAGTGCGGGTTGGTAGATGTCACGTCTTCGAATTTTCAGTGTTTTCCTTCACCGTTGTGAGAGGAGTGGTGATGAAATAATGTACATAAAGCAAAGCGCCTGTCTAGGTTCGAACCTACGACCTACAACTCGTAAGTCGTGGATGTTTGTACACGATTGTACATAAGGTGTTATAACGGTCTTATCGTTGTACGGGTGGACTGAAAGGTAAAAAACGTAATAGCGTAAGACCTTGGTACATATAATTATATACTACTATTACCTACTAGCTTTTGCGGTTGTTCTTGGGATCTCCCCATTACCACATACCACAATACACAATTGGGATACCACAATAGTCTAAAAACTACTTACTTGGTGTCCAGCTCCTGGTGCACTGTCTCAAAAACTTGAATTATATTCTCGTTGCATTCATTTGGTTTTGCTAAAATATATTGAGTAAAGTTAAGGTAAATCTGAAACAACAAGAAACCATTAATTTTACTTTCTTCATCTTTATCATCATCGTCCTCCAGCTGCAAGACGTTCACTGCTGGACATAGGCCTCCCCTAAGCAATGCCACAACGACTGGTCTCGTGCTTCCAGAATCCAATGGATCCCTACATACTCCACCAGTCGTAGGTCCACGGTATTTTGGAGAAACGGTATGCTATGGCACAAGATACACCTACTTCAATGGAGTACAGGATTCGTCTGTTACTAACGACCATCCACCTGATGTTTGCCGATTTGGGGTCTCTACTCAAGAACACATCTACCCCAACAGTAATCACTTCTACAGCTCATATGGCCAGCTCATTGTCACTTCAGCTTGGTTATTTTGTACGCAATATTTGATTTAAGAACACTTTGTTGGCTTATAATTATGATTGACTCTTATCAAGTTATCATACTTAACTCACCTTCATACCATCAGGAACTATAATGGTCCATAAAACGTCTAACGCTTGGTTAGAGTTGCTTTTGCAAGAAGGGTCAATTTCCTTTGTATCTATGAAGCCCCACTTCTTGCCATCAAACACATTGTAACACGTTTCTGGTATGTGGTCTGCAAAAAATTAATAGGTGATTAGTTTGAAATTCGTGGCTAATAAGAGTGAATACTAAACCAATGAAAGAAAGTGGGAGTTGGAAAAGAAAGGACCTAGAAGGGTAGAGAGATGTAAAAGAAAGAGAGAAGAAGAGGATTAAAAAGAATTGAGCATTCTGCTCAAAGTTCAATTCGTCCAAAGGTGACCTTAGACAACACGTTTTCAACACAATCTGAATCATTTTGAAGGATAATGCTAGTCCACTGCTTCACAGGCCTGCTCTTTGTGAGAGGGAGTGGGCCGTAATCCACCACGCGGGCCACGTGCGGGTTGGTGGATGTCACAAAATGTCTACGGTTTAGGACATAGGACAACAACGTAAAAAACGAATGTCGCAATGAATGTTGTTGAACTGTCAAAATGAAAGCTATCGGTACTGTTAGTGTGTTACGTAATTACCTTGCAGGATTTTGTAATAACTTTTTATAACTAAACGTGTAACTGTGGAGGTTCTTGCCATTTTCATAAAATTTAAAATTTCTAACTCCTTTAAAAATTCAAATGTCTGCGCTTGGGATACCATTAAAAATAATAGTTACGGTTAGTGCCCTAATAGCATTACGCAGCTAGATCAAGGGGTTGATTCAGAAAGTAGTACTCTTTGACACGACACGTATAGTAGGGAGGTTCCTCTCTCTAGAGCCCTGACTATCGGCAACTTGGACCCTGTTCCCGATGCCGATATATGGCTCCACAATTTTTTATATATATTTTTAATGCTTTTAATTAAAATATTTGAAAATGTTATGAAACCACAACCCACACCGCAGGCGATCAATCTGCTGAACGCCCTGATTGCTCCGAGCCAGATGTTGATATATTTATGTATAGCAGTAAATCTATGTTAAATGGTTGTATGAAGTTGTTTATTTAAATGTTTTGCTGTTGGCTTGCTGCGTGTTTTGACCTTTACTGTAAGTGCAGCAAGCAATTGTTATATAAATAAACAAAAAAAGGGAAAATAATAATAATATTATTCGTTTATTTATATAAAGGGGCACTTTTACAATAAATACCTTAACAATTAAAATAGAACTCAGTTGCTTATTTAGCTTCGAAATGATTCAAATACAGAGCCCGGGAGAAAGACAAATCAAGCTTTAGAAAGAGATGGTCATACAGGGATGAGTGAGAGAGACGGCGTTCTACATACTCCTTTTGTCTCGTTTACGTCCATACATCTGGACACACACGCACGCCGCGCCGGTTCCCAGTGCTAAATACCTGACCTTTCTGAAGAACATTACCAATGAGGTTACTATTATGTTCTCCTAGGCCACTCACATCTGCCTTGTAAATACCTTTTGTTAGTCGCCTTTCAACATGACCAAACCATCTGAGCAAACTATTTTCAAGTTATAAGAGTTTATGTATGTATGTATAAGCGCCATAATTGCGGCTGGGTGCTATATATTACTAGTCTCATACTCACGGCTCGGTCCATCCTTGAACTCGACGTTAATCTTGAACCCCTCATACTCTATCGTGTCATCAGAATGGAACTTCAGCCAGACGTTAGGTCCTTTAGTCTTCAACGTTCTTGGAAACGCCTGGCCGCAGAATCTACCCATTAGGTCGGCGTATCCGTAGAAGCCGTCACGAATCTGGTTAAAAATTAATAAGATGAATTATAACTCTTTAAGTCAATCACATATTACAGTCGCAACTGGTCGCAAAGCAACGCATCTTCATAAATAAAGTGCAGTGAGGTCCACCTGAAGTCTGTGTTGATTCAAAGAAAATGTACAAGGACGATGAAGGAGGATTTTTGCAATGGGTTGCCTTGCAGCGCGACCCACGCCTATCTGCGCTAGCCTTTATGGTATATTTTATTTACAAACAATTAAGGCAGATACAATAGTTTTTTTTATATCAGCCATTTTGGCCAGGCAACAATAGGTATAGGATGCACAGAGAATAGTGGTTATATAAATTGCCCGTATTACTATTTGTATCAAGATTAGAATTCTCTCCGTCCGAATTTTGAATATCTTTAATTCGGTTGAAAGTCGGATCTCGAATTCGGATTTGGATCGGATGCAGTGCGCAAATGCTCTCGCAGTGACAAGTATACCAAGTTACATTTACTTACCTCTAAATAGTCGTAAGCGCAATCTGGGTGGTACTCTATGCGGAACACATCGACGAATGTTAGCTGTATCACTTGGTCGTTCGATGTGGCTGAAACAAACAATTCATGAAAACATTTGACTGTTATTGAAAACCAAAATAATAATTATAAGGAACACATACGTGCAAAAACATAACACTGTCCTTGCTGTCGCGCAGTCAGGTAAGAATAATGAAATAAACGGATAAATGGAGGAGCCACTTCTGATATATCTTTTTTATTTTTGCGGAGGAAATCCTTTGTGTTTGATTATTGACCTCTCTACTTCTGAGGTATCCTGGCTTGATTCCCAGGACTTGCAACGTGTTCTTGAAGTTTTGTCATTAGGTAATGGCATTCATGTCATTTGGTTTAAATAGGTTTTTATTTTTATTATTTTATCTATCTTTTATATAGATTATTTTATATTTTGTGAATGAGATAACGTTGTAGGCCTTGTAGACCATTTTCTATTTTGTTGAGTTCCTGGTACTTGTTGACAGGTTTACATACACTGTCCTTCCATACCTCTTAATAGTGTACTTTGAAAACATTCTAAAACTCAATTATTTAAAAAAAAATAACCGTGGAATTTCTTGCCGGCTCTTCTCCATAGGAAACGACCAATTGGAACCGTGCACCTAGCTTCTGACGTTTCATAAGTGCCCATATAGGTTTATGTGAAATAAAATACTTTGATTTTTGATTTGGAGCTATAAGTATAACAGTAGCAGTTCAGAGTATGGATTTCTACCCATTTTCGACTGGGTAGAAATCCCAGGCCTTAGGTTCACCCAGAAACCCTAGACCAGTGGCAATCGCTTTCAAAGTGTTTCGTACTTTTAAAACGACTTCCAATACGTTCGAAATTATAGAGGTACGAGGAACAGGGTGTAAAGTTCACTCATACTCATACGTGTGCCGGGAAGTTGTATAAATGCTAGTCGCGCGATAAACTCTCAATACTCAATACTTTATTGCATTCCATAATGTGTATATTATAACAGTTGGTATGTTAAAACATCGAATCAATTATGGACCCTGTCGGGCACAGCAAATTTAATGTTTAATAGGAGAGAGGATGGAGGCGCTTTTTGTTAAGAAAAAGATTAAATATTAAATAAAATAAGTATCATTTGCAAAATTAAATGCAGGTTTGGCAGACGATTCGCGGACGGTATGTAAAAATGGTTTTTATTGTTTATGAAATTTATCTCTAATGTCAATGCTGTAGTAGCTTTTGATTATTAGAAATTGTTTCAATTTATTGATAAAAGTGTTATTGTTATTTATATTTTTGATGCATTCCGGTAACCTATTTATTATATATATTTTAATGGACATAACAAATGTACTAGAAGAGTGCATTTTTATGCGTGAAGTGGGTATGTTTAATCTGATTTCATGTCTGAGTGATATTTTAGTTTGAATATCTCCTCTTCTGGTATAGAATTGTGGATATTTTCGTACAAATTTACAAATTTCAAATATGTAGAGGCAGTGCAGGGTTAATAATTTTAGGTCTTTAAAGTGTGGTTTACAGGAATCTGTATCTTTGATATTCATTCAAATTCTAATCATTTTTTTCTGTAGAGTGAATAATGTGGGCGCCTCTGTACTATTTCCCCATAAGACAACTCCATACTTGAGCCATGCAAATGCGTACGCGTAATATGTTACTAGTGCCGTTTTGAGGTCTGTTGTTTTTTTGATTTCTCGGAGGGCGTATGAAAACTTGGATAATTTCGAACTTACTTTTTGAATATGTGATTTCCAATCTATGTGTAAATCTATGTCAAGGCCTAAAAGGGTAAATTTATTTACTCTGCTTGCGCTATGCAGGATTTCCGTGACGTCAGTGTGACGCGAAGGTCGCATGTGGCGATGTAGATACCGCTACAACATCAGCTTTTCGGTAGCTTATGCCAAACCCTTACAAGGAAAGATGGCTGGACTGTGTGAAATATGATATGGCTAGAAATGGGGTGACTATCGAGATGACGACTGATAGAGAAGTGTGGACGAAAAAGACATCATGATGATGTCATCACCGTCATGATGACATCCCAAACATCTTTTACTTTTCTATCGTCATTACAGCAGATAGAATGTCCCTTTCTACACACACCTCTTACTAGCCCTTTTGTGGAACACAAGCGTGGTGTTTTATGTATTACGCTTTGTAATGATATTTGTGTAATCCATAATAATTCTTTTGGCCAATAGGAGAGTAATAAAAGTAATGTAGATGTTATCGAACTAATATTATTGTGAAAACGCTTGCCAATCGTTCATAGAAATGATATATTGGTATTTATAAGAAAAGTTATCGTAGTTTTTTATTTAAATGATATTTTCTTGGAATGACAATAGATATTTTATTCACAATAGATTTTGGGCTTCATGAAATCAATAGAAAACGGATAAAACCTTTGTTATTTTGTTTTGAAGAATCCGAGAGAAGATATTCTTTGTTTATGGTATTTTTGTACTATTATTCATTTATTTATCTAATCGTTATTCGTAAAAGGCTATGTGTAGTCAGCGAAACCAAATGATCCTGGGTTCGAATCCCGGTAGGGGCAAATGTTTGTATGATGAATATGGACATTTGTACCCGAGTCATGGATGTACTCGTATATTTATAATATGTATGTATTTACAAAAAAAAATATGTATTTAAGTAGTTTATCAACCATCTGGTATCCATAACACAAGCCTTAAGTGTTAAGTGCTTAACTTGGAACTAGATGGTGCTGTGTGCAATGTCAGACGATATTTATTTATTATTATTTATTTATATTCTTTGTTTATGGTATTTTTGTACTATTATTCATTTATGTATCCAATCGTTATTCGTAAAATCAAATTTCCTCTGTAGGCAATTACAATGAAATGAAATGTTTATTTCTGTAAGTAGATCTTTTAGGACACGTTTACACGTCAATATTTTGTTGGTCAATATTTTAAAATTAGATCTCGCTGATTCCTAGCTGACTGAACCCTGAGAAGAACTGCCAAAACCAACTCAGAGGTCATGGTCTCTTTTAAGGTCAAAACATTATATTATAAGGATCTGACAATGCAGGGCCATTTGAAGAAAGAGACATTGCAGCTTTGAGTTGACCTGTCCCAACAGACGGCATGCAAGCATCAAGCCATCGTGTACCTCAACCCTATTTTAGGGAGCTCAACGACTCGTTACACGCCGCTACCAGATCTGCAGGACATTTGCGTAGGCCAATAAGACTTATAGAAAGAAGAAAAAAAAGAAAGAAAGAAAATGCGTTTGTTTGCGGTAAACATGACGCAAAAAATAACACAAACACAAAAAAATAGGAAAAAGTTGGGGGAAACATGCGTCACATCCACGCAAAACGGCTATCGCTCAGCATTATGCTGCGACCCTATGCAAGATATCATTATTATCTTATCTTTTTCTGTAGGTATCTATGTATCTTTATATGTAAGATTTTTTATACCCTCGAAGCATTCTAACGGCTGGATTGATTTTATACACGAGGTATCTATCGACTCGGTTTTGCGCGATATTTATAAGCAAGGTGATATTTATACCAAAATGGTAGATTTTCGCCGTCAATAATATATTGAGAAAATAGAATTTTGCCATGATCATGTGAGGTATCAAACTTATAACTAAGAGGTTAAACAATAAACAAACTCGACTGTAACTAAAAGGAAATAAGATGATAAAAAAATGCATTCGTCATTTGAAAAGATTTGACAAGACATTCTGGACCCAAACACGACCGGAGTCAAACACGTTTCAAACCCAACGTTAAAGATTTATTGCTCAACAAAACGATTGAACAAATCAATTAACTTAAATAACTCTTTAAATCCAACGTTAAGATTCTTTGCGCCTAAACTATCAATACCTACCTATTGAAAATTGACCAAAACACTACAGTTCCAAAAAAAACACTATTCTCATTTCACAAATACACGTTCACAAACTCACGCCTTCTTCCCGTTGGGGTAGGCAGGTACTACATAATCCTGCATCATAATCATGCTTTGATCCTTACATACTCCCTTTGCTTCGTTTGCGTTCATACATCGGGTCATACTCACACGCCTGTTCCGAGCACCTAACTTTTCTGAAGAACTCAAACTCAAAGCATTTATTTCAATTAAACCATTTACAGGCACTTTTGAATTGTCAAGTGGTCGGTCAGTCAGAAATATGAACCTAGTTGCCCATTCCAAAGCGTAGTAGGTACCTATGGAGAAGAACGGGCAAGAAACTCCATGGACACTCTTTTAAATTATATTGTTACATAAATATTAGTTACATCATTAATGTTGAATATAGGTATAATTATATGTGAGAACGATGTAAATAAGACGTACACGTTGAGTGTCCAGTGTACAGCAAATATAAATTTAAACAAAACAATCCATATTATAATAATTAAAATAAGCCGTGGTGGCTAAGAGATGACCAGTCCCAACTGACAGCGCCCGTTCACGAACATGACGCATGGATCAGCACCATGCAGCTCAACCATTTTGAAGGGAGCTAAATGATCCAACACACGCGCCACCGTCAGCGAGACATTTGAGTGAGCATGACATCTATCACCCGCCAGGGCACATTCAAGTCAATGAAAGACATTACCCGGTAAATGGTAGCTCGCTAGTACATAGTACTCACACTTGTCCTATGCAATTATATAATACAAAGGAGATTGAGTTTATACAAAACAAAGGTAGTCTTACAATCTTCAGCAGCTCCAACAGTATTTTCAAATGTTAATCAATTAGTTGTGGTTGTGGAGCAGTAACATCACCCATAAAGTCACTATAATGTCTTATAGGGCGTCTCCATCCAGTATTTTCACTCACATCTGCCTTCTATCGTTAGTCGCAAAATACTACAGTCCCAAAAATACACCATTCAAATTTAATGCATGTTCATTTACTATGCTACATAAGGAACCTACACAATTCCCCACAAATACCGTAGGTTACTCTACTCATTTTCAAAATAGACCACCGTAGATCCAAGGCTTAGGCGAGTCACAGCGATGGGAATGTGGTCCACAGTGAGTGACGGAGTAATTCCCATAAAGACAGATACATTTTGTGTTGTTTATAAAGGCACATGTGTAGCCATGAGGTTAAAATGTATGAAGAATATTTTGGAATGGGGAAATAGTATATTTCATACAAGTGCGGAAAGCACTTGTTCCGACTATCAAACCTCGCCTTCGGCTGCGCCTCGGCTCGGGTAGACATTTGTCGGAACTCTTTGCAATGACGGTTCCGCAGGTGTACTGAACGACTATTTTTAATACAGTTGCGAAAAAATTAAGCAATTTAATAAAATAATAAAAACACAATAAAAATGGCGCCAACCGTAGAATATAAGCAGAGTTTTTTTTTTCTTCGCCCATTTTGGTAGGCAAAGCATCCATACAGCTTAGTCTTCAGTATATTTTTTTTATTGATATGAAATGAAAATGAAATTTAATGAGATGAAATGAAATGAAACCTAACCTAAATCATTCAATTAAATCATTAAATCTGATATTGAAATAAATTAGGTGCTTCTTTTTAGAAATATACGTATTTGTATGAATCACAAAAACTCTTTAGTAAAAACTTCATGGTTGGTTTTTCTTTTTAATAGACATTATTTTGACAGTTGGGAAAGAGACGCACGAGTTCGGGAAAGGTAAAAAAAAGCACTATTATGTAATAGCCCACATCCCGAACGCTATACGTCCCTGCAATACACCACTTTTTGAGCAACTGCCTGTATTAAAATTTTGCTTGTACAATATTGTGAAAACAATAGTAACTTTTCAACAACAATAGTAACAGTTATGTGCGTCAGGTTCGTGCACTTTGTTCACGCTAAATTCTTGTCGTACGAACTCTGGCTTGCGCTGCCCTATTCATAGAATGTTGGAATCCTATAATTCAAATTTCATTGATATTGATATATTTGCATGCTCGAAAAATAAGTTTAAATCTAATTTTATAAAAATGTTATCTTAATTATAATCGTATTATTATTATTTATTTATTGCATAATTTAAGTAAATTAAATTGTTTATGATCTGATTTGGTTCTGTAGCTATAGCTAAGTTTATGGTAACTTATTTCTTTAATTCAAAATACTTGTTAGTTTTGGTAATGCTTCGTCTATGGTCCTTTAATGTCTTATCCCGCAAATAATGCAGTAGACTGCAACATTACTACTTAAAGTTTTGTTAAACTTATGTACTATATATGTTGTAGTTGTTTATTATCCCTTAATAAATAAAATAAAAACTTTCAATACTTGTTATTTCCAAAAGTCAAAAAAACAAGTCTTCCTAGCCTTTTGCCAACTATGTTGAGGTCAGCTTCCAGTCTAACCGGATGCACCTGAATACCAGTAATTTATATGACGCGACAGCCTATCTGACCTCCACAACCCAGTTACTTTGTAAAAGGATACCCTTTCGTAAGACTGGTTGTCAAACTTTCGGGCTTCAGACTACGCGTAACGACTGTCAAAGATCTACGAATGACAGCCGGGACCAACGGCTTAACGTGCTTTCCGAGGCACGAAGAGGTCTCGATATGAGACGGACCTCGGCTAGCGTTACAGATCCACCTGTGCGGCTGTTAATATTTAGCTACAAGCCCTTAGACTGGTATTAAAAATAAAAATAACTGTCTAAATAAAAAAAATAAGAAATTGGTGTTTATTTTGTGGTCAGTATGACAGCGGATAAAGTCTAGTTTATTAATCAAAACTCATACCTATGCCCTAACTATAAAGGTTTATTTAAAAACAAGCCGTCTCCGATGGTATTTTCCATCGGCTAAAATGACAAACTTCCATCCCCTATTTAAACCCATTCGAGGGCGAATTTTCAAAAACCTACATTATATTACCGCATTGAGCGAGTTGAGCTGCACGATTGCTGACAATTGCGTGCACTGACTGGACAGGTCCACTCAAACTGTGTAGTTCTTTCCTCAAAAGACGGCACGGTTGGCGCAGTGGTTAAGCGATTGACTGCTGCATTACGTGCCGCGGGTTCGATCCCCGCACGGAACAAATATTTGTATGACCCGCAAGTAGTTGTTCCGGGTCTGGCTGTTTGTGTATGTGAGTTTAAATGTTTGTAAACGCACCCACGATACAGGAGAAATTCCTTGTGTGGGGCAACGTTTTAAAAAAAAAGACCATTTTAGATACCGATCTACATAGCCTTCACTTGATCTGACCAAGATTTTGTCTGGACTTTAAAAGAGTCTCCGTCTTATTACAAAACACGATCTAACTTTAGTCCCAACCTACACATTCGATTTAGTTTTTGTATTTGGAACTTTATGCCGACTTTAGTAAAGTTCTTAATACAAAATTGACAACCTAAGACCGGACTAAGTTGACAGTTTTGTAAAAGGAACTGTATTTCGATTTCAGTTAGGTTCTTATTTCAAAAACAGGCTCGATGGTTTAAACCATGTCAAAAGAAAAACCTTGTTTTGTAATAAGACCGTCTCCGTCTTATTACAAAACACGATCTAACTTTAGCCCCAACCTACACATTCGATTTAGTTTTTGTATTTGGAACTTTATGCCGACTTTAGTAAAGTTCTTAATACAAAATTGACAACCTAAGACCGGACTAAGTTGACAGTTTTGTAAAAGGAACTGTATTTCGATTTCAGTTAGGTTCTTATTTCAAAAACAGGCTCGATGGTTTAAACCAGGTCAAAAGAAAAACCTTGTTTTGTAATAAGACCGTCTGAGTTTGTTTCGGTCTTTCTTCTCAGAGTAGTCAGATATGAAACGCCGGCCCCATCTAGTTTAAAAAAAAATATGTTTGACGAAGTGTTTGTACAAACCTACTTACAGAAATAAAATCATTTATCATTTATTTATTTACCATGTAACTCTTGTGCAAAAGTTCATGCTTCTAGTTCTAGACCCAGCGCTTTGGGCTAGGCGTTTTATCTGTCCGTGAATGAATGAATTCAAAATTTATATTAAAATGAAACCTTTTTAGGCGCGATACAGAAAAAGTCATCCGTTCTGTTGACGGTACGCATTAAGGGTTAACAGAATGGATGGGAATTAATTTGCAATGGGGATAATTGTTATTTTAAAGAGTGCTGAAGGGATTATTTAAAGGATTGAAGAGCTTAATGCTCTTGTTTTTTTAATAAGCGCTAGTGAATTGCATTTATTTACTAATTGATGTATTCAAATGGGATACTTACATTCGGAGCTGGTGTTTTCACAAGTAAATGCTGCCCTAAATTGGTTTATGTGTTTCTATCAATTTTGGCTAGCATTCATATTTATCTGTAACGCAACTATACTGATTTCTTTCCTAGCCATTTTTGACCAAGTATGGTAAGCAAAGGCTTCCCCAAAGTCTGTCCAAGTAGGTATTAGTACTATAGAAGGTATGAGGAATAGGGTGTAAAGTTCACTCATACCTCCATAGAAAGGGAGGATTCTCCGACCAGACGGGTGTCGTGTCTGGTGGGCAACTGCCCGACGATTTATGTCGGGACGTTGTATATATGCTATTTGAGCGGTAAACTCTGCTTGCGCGATGCAGGATTTTGCGTGACGTCTGTGTGATGCGTAGTTCGCATGTAGCTATGTAGATACCGCTACAATACTTCTGTTTCACGTGTTGAATGTGAGTCACCTATACTACAGCTTGGATTTCCTAGAACGGCGGTGGCCGCCACATAACGGCCGCAGTGATGGCCGTCATGAAAATGGTGGCAGCGGGTTTGTTTTTACGGTGTCAAAAAAACGCTTTCTTGGAAAACACACCAACTAAATTACTTCTAAATAACGTTTCCGTGACGACATTGTCATGTAGTGGGCACCGCGAAACCCTAGTTTAATAGTCATAGTCTCTATTATGTAGCTTTCGTGACTTGGTTGATATTAATAATGTAAACTAAACAATAATTTTAACTTTCAGTACCTTCTGGTTAAATATCGTGTAAACACGTAGTTTTAGACGCAGCAAACTGCGATTGCTAGAGAGAAGTGGTGGGCCAGTGGTAACAGCTGCGACTTACGAGTTGCAAGTCGTAGGTTCGAACCCAGCCAGGCACTTTTTTTTTTTTTTTTTGACAACATCCACATGAGGTCTTCAGGTCCCAAACTAGGTAGAACCTGTACTACGGTAACCTGATGACTGATATACATACTTATATACACCCAGACACAGTTCAAACAGACATGTTCATGCACACAAATGTTTGACTTGTCCGGAGATCGAACCTGGGACCAGCGGCTCAGAAGGCAGGGTCGCTACCATCTGCACCAACCGATCAGTCAAACTTTACTTTGTGTAAATTATTTCATCACCATTGCTCTCAAAACTATGAAGGAAAACATCGTGAGGAAACCGGCATGTCCTACTCGTAGAACCAAAAGTTTCGAAGACATGTGACATCTCCAACCCGCACTGGGCCCGCGTGGTGGATTACACCCACTCCCTCTCACAGAAAGGAGGCCTGTGTCCCAGCAGTGGGAATATTATATGCTGATTATGCTAAACTGCGATTACCTATCTGATTGCACAGAACTGCAATTATGTCAATTCCCCAATGACCGTTTATTGGTTATTGGCAGGTTTGTGTTCAGCTGTACGCTATATTAGGCTGACTTTATTACACGCTAATGATTATAATGTTTATTTATATAATTATTAATAGAGCTAAACCAACAGCTTCTGTATACAAAATATCTAATAAAAGTATATAACCGAGTTGAGGGCTTATACATACAGTGATATCTTAAGGTAAAAACAAAATGCATAAAAATTAAGTGGTAACAACTAACTAAAAACTATATAAACAGAAATATAAAAGACATAAGTTAGAAGATTGCAGAGGTTGCAAGAAATACCTACATACTAATACAATAAAATTAATATTTAGATTGTGTAAGTTGCGTGCTTTGCGACCTCAAAATTTGGGTCTTAAAGTGTGTTACTGAGTCATGATATATGTCAACATCTGGAGAGGATTTTATAAATGAATTCATCTCACGGCTGAGCCTATTGAGAGGTGAGTTTACTCCTATATTTGTGTTGGATGCTTTAGTGTGGAATAAATGGGTAATGGGATATCTGGGTAAATTATGGGGGAAGTTTAGTCCAATTTATTCAGTTTATTTATCGCAGTTCAATCTATTGTTAGCTAATTTGAAAAAGAACATGAGATCATGTACCAGTCGACGGTCGCGCAGAGTAATCATTATGTTCGTGGAACGACGAGCTTCGCGGGGTTAGTAGATAAATCAAGCCGAGTCTATGCAAAAGGAGCAAAAATCTAAGTAATATCTAAGCCACAGTAGTATTTGTAATGATCTTAGCAAGTCGCGTTTTGTAGTTACTCCCGACTCTCATGTAAAAGGCGCAAGTTTAAGTATCAAGTGAATTAAGCGCAAATTAGTTATCGTAAGGTAATATTGAGATGTCTATATGACAGCAAATATTACTGACAAATTAAAAAAAGAATGAAGATAATAAAAAAGAAAAGTCGAGAGATGTCGTGGGATTCCCGGTGGGAACGAAGTACTTTAATAAACAGATAATGTGTATTAAATAACAGGCAAAATGAAATAAAATTAACAAATGTCGTGCCAGCGACATGAAAAACAAAGAAGAGCAAAATTTGAAAGTAACTAAATGAAGATAAAAAAAAATGTCCCTAATTAAAAATAGAATAAAAAAAATAACAGACCAAATAAAATAAATGAACAACGTTTGAGAGTAAATATATCAAATAAAAAAATAAGTTCCGTGACGGTCAATATGTTAGACTTTATTCGATCTAGCTCTCATTCACCAAGTGTTCAGCGTATAACGTGCGATAAGGTACTTGGTTCCCATAAAAGTTCCTATAGAAGAGTTCACCTACACCTGATTTCTTTGCAAAAAAACAATGGGAAAATTGGTATGGACCCCGTCCCCAGCAGTGTAGCACTATGGGCCATGTTTGAAAAAAATGATGTTATTCTGAATAACAAATTACTGAAATAATGAATCTTTGGATGTTGCAAAAAATATTTATTTTTTAATTATTTTTATATTGACTGCTCTTTATGATTACTATTTTATGATTATTATCATGTTCTTAGATTTTAGAAACAACAAAGTAATCATAAGATATTACAAATGAATCTGTATAGTGAAATCAGTATGGTTGTTCAAATTAATGGTTCTAAAATGATATTTACTATTTATATTATTACTATTTTAAATACAAAATAATCATAAGAGGTTAATAATAAACAAAAGTAAACATGAACATTGAAGAAATGAATGATAAGATAAATTACCTCACAGATAATTACACTATGAATGGGTGAATGAAATATTGAAAGGACATTTAAAAGAAACAGAAATCGGCTCGTAAGTCAACACTTTTATTGCTTAGCATTATGTATTTATGAGCCATATACTCAAGATTTTGTAATTATTATTTGTTTTAGCATAAAATGTGTGCTCTAAAAAATATATCTTAATAAAAATTATTTACTGTATTTCTATATAAATAACTTTGTTTCCTTATTACTCACTCATAAATTTACTGCCATACAATAAAATTATGTGTTTTTTACGATATTTCATTTTGATATAAGACAGAAAGTGCTACAAGGGTGGGGACGCTTTTTCCAAATGTTCAAATTAAAGTTCGTGTTCTATATTAAAGGAATCACTTATGCTATAGAAGAATTTAACAATTTCCCAACCTCAATTCTCAAATCAGAATTCAGCTGTTAGTGCGTAAAAGATAAGTGAAACTTACCATTAATTTTGATGACGCAATCTGAATTATTATAGTAATAATTATTTCCAGCATTCTTAGGATGTGGGTGCGTTATGGAGTTCTCTTTTGCTTCATACTTAAAAGATTCACATCTGTTGTCTTTTTCATCCCTCCTCACCCGACTTCTGACCTCCATACTATTAGGATCAAAGTTCCTGATCCTAGTATTCCTCATTTGTATATTACTTTTGTGGTAATCTAGATTTCTTGTTTGAATGTCAATGCCTTTATTCGTGTTCTTAGGTTTAACTTCGTCTAGATTTTCGTTGTAATTAATGAATTTCCTATTAATCTTATTGGTCCAATGACTCTCCATATTTAAGTCATAGTCCGGTATGCTCATTTTGCTTTTGGGTCTTTTGTCATAATCAGCTGCTTGTTCCGAAGTGAGCCCGATGGCTGAGCAAACTGGAACAAAAGAAAAACAACTTTAAATACACGAACATAACATCAAATTTGTAATCTCAAAAGAGATAGACAGGAGTGTACCTATAATACACCCACATTTCGCTAATTATATTTAAGGCCCATGTGATAGGGGGCAAGCCTAATGCCATCTTATCATCATCATCGGTCTAGCCTTTTCCCAATTATGGTGGGGTCGGCTTCCAGTCTCACGGAATGTAGCTGAAAACCAGTACTTTACATGGAGCGACTGCCTATCTGACCTCCACAACCCAGTTATTGGGTAATACGATAAAAGACTGGTTGTCAGATTTACAGGGTTCTGACGACACGTATCGACTGTCAAAGATTCACGAATGGCAGCCAGGACCAATGACTTAACGAGCTTTCCGAGGCGCGGAGGGTCTTGGCTAAAGATGGTCACCCATCCACGGACCATCCGCGGCAAGCGTAGCTTTACCTTTAGAGAACCGGGTGAAAATCTAGAGTTCGGGCTGCCATTGAAAATTCCAGTTTGGAAAACCCAATAACATTCTACCCGACCCGGGAATCGAACCCAGGACCTCAAGCTCAGCCGTAGGCGGCTACTAGACCAACAGAGCAGTCTATTTTAAAAACAAAAAGTAAAACAAGTATTATTTTGTTGGCACATCATTAGTCAGCCCACCCCTAGAATGCTAAATGCTAAGTGGTCACTGCTCACCGTCATACAGACATCTGTATTACCAGAGGCACAGCAGGCGCGTAGGCATCCAAGAGACCAAGCTGAAATGTCTCATGTACCCTTCAAATTGAAACCTAGCAACGCTGCTTGACGGCTGAAATAGCTATGGTGGTATGGCGGCAGCTACATCGCCAGATGCGAACTACGCATTACACTGAAGTCACGCAGTTTCATTCACAAAGCCGGTGTCATTGCTATCAATATTTCCCCAAAAAACATTGTTAACATAATCCGGCGGCATATTATTAGAATACATTTTTGAACCCTTAATAATCCCACCATATCATTGACTTACAAAAGGTTGCTCATCCCCTTGAGATTATTCTAAGCTTTTTGAGCGTACACATAAGGGTGGATCATTTTATCCCTTGACGAATATAATTCTTAAAATAAATTACCATGAATGATGTATGTGGATAACATTTTCCGGAGAGAAAATTCATGACGTACTCGTAAGTATAAAGCGGCCAAATGCGAGTCGTACTCGCGCACAAAGTGTAGTCGGACTCATTCACGAAGGGTCCCATACCACCGAACAATATTTATTACTTAATTGATGGATCGACATGATTTTTTGCATGGAAATAGTTTATGGGCTAGAGAGTGACATAGCATACATACTTTTTTTTCCCGAAAAGGGCCCGGGCTCTGGAATAGACCACGGAAGCGAAGCCGCGGGCAAGGCTTCACAACATGCTGTAGTTACTGTGTTTAGCTCAAGATAATTATTAAAACTTTAATTATATTCTATTTCTACTATTATTATAAATGCGAAAGTAACTCTGTCTGTCTGTTGTCTTAACAGTTGAACGGAAATTGATGAAATTTGGCACACAGGTAAACGATGGCCTGGGTTAGGACTGATACTTTTAATCCTGGGACAACTTTTAACTATCTCGATGTGGGCGAAGACGCAGGCAAAAGCTATTAGTTTTAAGTTTTCTCTTCTTAAAATCCCTCAACGCTATCTCAACAAATTTAAAATAAAATACCGTAAATGAAAAACGCATACGTTTCGCAAATATTTTCATTTCGGCTACTTCAGGCCAAACGAAGATATATTAAAAACAAAACTGTGTAAAATGCAGAAATAATACTCCGCGTTTTATTATTTTAGCATTCATCCGCCTGCAAAATTCCGAATTAACTTTTCAACGTCGTAAAACGTGGCAGACATTTTGTATTTAAAATGTTAAAATTGCTTTATGGTTTGTATGCGCGGTAGGTATTATGTGATTTCTTTATACGTCTCTTTATAAGGGAATAATTTATGAAGCTTTCCTTAATATTCGTTCGTTTATTTATTTAATAGTATTGTAAATGAAATGTATATTTACTTTCTATTCATATTATAAATGCCGCGTTTCAGCATGGTAATAGCGGTCATTGCCCTTTGCCCAATGTCTCTCCGCAGGAACCGAAAAAATAAACTATGTATAGGTTTTCGTTATTAGAACATGTTGAAGATCACGATAGATATTTACGACGAGATTTCACGATTTAGGACGTTAACGGACTTTATTTCAGTTTTTTTTTATAAAATATATATAGTAAGTGTAGATGGGTCACCGCTAGTGCCATGCTAAAACGTGACCACTATAGTAAATCAGAATGTGTATATCGGTTGCATTTTAACGGAAGTATGGGCTGGAACCTTTTTTTTTGGGGCGGGAATTCATCAAATAACTTTTCCCGCTCTGGGCAGAGCGGGAGGGCGTGTCAGACTCTTACTGACTAAAACCCACCCGTGTTCCTTCGATTGCCTTTGCCAGGGGCCGCGGTATCCCTCTCGGACTTTCCCGCAACCCTGGCAGGCTTCGGCCCTAGCGGACCCCGTCATTGATGCTGACATCTCTTTGAGAGGGGCTGGAACCCTGAAGAAAACATAAAATTAGATAGTAACGGTTTCTTTTAAAATGCCCCAGAATGTAAAACAAAGTCTGTTTAGGATATTGGGCCATTTTGTCCCAGTGCGCTGCAAGACAAAAACCTCTGCTCATACAGAGAGAGAACGAGCATAAATCAATGCATCATTTTGCATTCACTAATTGTTTTATTTATATTTTTAGCTGATGTAATTTAACAATTTTGTAAGCAAATGAACGATATTTCTTTCTTTCTTTAAATACCACACTGCTTAAGTTATGGTTTTCTAGAAGAGCAGTTCTGTCATATTCTAACAGTCGTCATGAAAACTGGTAATTTTCACCAGTATTTGACAACGAGGTGTCAAAAAACGACCTGAATTTGGACAACCGTTATTGTGTTGTTCGTTACTTTCTTAGGAAACCAACTCTTTGGTGGAGATTTCAGACTACTTAGGTTCAAGTTTCCTGACTATGTTTTTCTTAAATATTATGTAAAACAAAACGGTACGACAATAACTCTAGCTACTAAGAACTTTTAAAGAGCTAACAACGAAAGAGAAAAGCAGGTTTTTTAAAGCCTTCTTCTCACTTTATACAGGTTCAGATTAAATTAGCTAGCGAAACTCAGCAGATGTGACAGGTATCGGCCCTCTCTCTCTCTCACCGAGAGGAGGTCTGTGTCCAAGCAGTGGGAACGTTATAGGCTGATTATGCTTATCATCATCTGCCTATAATGTTCCCACTGCTGGGACACAGGCCTTCTCTCGGTGAGAGGGAGTGGGCCGTTATCCAACACGCGGGTCCAGTGCGGGTTAGTAGAGGTCACGTGTCTTTTTAATTTTTGATTCTAGGACATGCCGGTTTCCTCTCGATGTTTTCCTTCACCGTTTTGAGAGCAGTGGTGATGAAGTAATTTACACAAAGTAAAGCGCCTGTCTGGGTTCGAACCTACGACCTACAACTCGTAAGTCACGGCCGTTACCACTGGGTCACCACTGCTCTGATTATGCTTATGTACAATAATGTACAGTGATAATTATGTGTACCCCGTTGGTCTCGTGGTTGCAAGCGCGACTGCTGAGCGTGGGTCCTGGGTTCGATTCCCAGGTCAGGCAAAGTGTTAAATTCCTAATGGAAATACCCAATCTCTGAACGTCTGAACACAAAATTATGCAAAAATTAAAAATGTATCCATAGAGGCTCCTTCAAACAGCCGTGACAGGCGACGCGAATCGCACGCGACACAAAGGCACCGCTCGTCGTGCGACAGTCAGTTCCTTTGTGTCGTGTCGCGCCTGTTTGAAGAAACCTTTAGTGAACCGATCCAACTATGGATATCGAAACCGTAAACTTATTACTTCTTACGGCCTAAACTACTATTCAAACAAATGAAAGTGTCCTTGGATTGGTTTCGATAAAAAATGTCTTCTAGTTTAAACAACGTTACAGGCTTCTCAGACGGGGCTCTTTTTCATTTGAAACACTTTTATAGCCTGAAAGGTTTTGTATTTTTGTAGATATTGTTTTTTGTGCTTTTCTTTACACAATTCCAATGTAAATTGGTACCTACACTTCTATATATATCTACATATATTATGAATTAAAGTCGCTTTTAGTGTCTGTCTGTGTGACCGCGATGCTCATCTAAACAACGCAAAGTATTTGATGTGAACTTCTCCATCATTAAGTGAATTTATTCCGGATGGTTAATATGTCCAGTATTTTCATCTCAAGGAGCGACGCGCTCTTTACTTGTGGTAACCAAATGTACGAACACGTTGTGAATGTGTGGGTGAAGACGAGTAGTGTCAGCACATAACACGCACACACACCCACACAGACTTCCAACTCCGCCGCCATTGTGTCCTTCTCGAGCTCCTGCGCTTACACACACATTCACAGCGCGTTTGTACACTTGGTAACCATAAGTAAAGCGCGCGTCGCTTCATGAGATAAAAATACTAGATATATAAATACGTTAATATTAAACTAACATTATAGCAAGAAAGAAAACTCAACGCTTTGTTAAGTCATAAAAACCGTGTGAAGCAGGGTCGGGTCGCTAGTATTCTATTCAAAACGTTTGTAAGAACACAATCTCAACCTCTATTCAATTCAATTTCCATTTGGAAAATATGTTGTACGCAAAATAAGTGTAAATTATTCCAAATATTTCAGCGCTTTCTAGACTACACTGTGATATTAGCAAAGATACAAAATCGATAGTTTTTAACTTACAACTGTAAGGAATTGAGAATACCAATAACATTATAACCGTGAAACTTGGTAAAAATGTTTGTATGTTTGTAACTCTATCACGTGTGAACGGCTGAACGGATTTGGATTTAATTTGGTACACAGATAGATAATGTCTTGCAATAAAACATAGAATGTCACTTTTCATACAGGTACATCGCACCCTAAGAGGGAGAGGCTCGTGGCTCAACGCACGGGTCGATCGAAGGTTAAGCTACGCTTGCCGCGGTCGGTTCGTGGATGGGTGACCATCCATTACATATCGAGAACTGTCCGTGCCTCGGAAAGCACGTTAAGCCGTTGGCCTCGGCTGTCATTCGTAGAACTTCGACAGTCGTTACGGGAAGTCAGAAGCCTAAAAGACTGGTTGTCAGACGACAACCAGTCTTACCAAGGGGTATAGTGTTACCCAGTAACTGGGTGGTGGAGGTCAGATAGGCAGTCGCTCCATGTAAAATACTGGTATCCAGCTGCATCCGGTTAGACTGGAAGCCGACCCCAACATACGTAGACAGATTGATTCACGCGATGCGATGACTACCTACGTATATTAAGTAGGCAGTATAAAGTAGGTGCAGCCGCGAGTAGAAACTGGTGTTTAAATACTGGAGCTAAATTAATTTGAATCCAATAGAATACCTAAAGTTCACAGTAATTTGTAAATTCTACAAAATAATGAATAAAACAAACGTTCCATTTCAAGACAAAAATCTCAACGCTAAATTCTGTCTACAGTTCACAAATTCCTCTAGGAAGGCCTCAAGATACTGTATAACAAATTTTTCAGCGCGCTTCAGTGACAGTTACTTCAAAATGAGCAATGAATAAATTAGTGTTGACCTCAGGGCGGGCCCCCCGGGATATGTTTCAGTGACGATAGGGAGGGGACATCACCGGGATTAAACGCGGTAATTATGAGATCTTGTTTTTTTTTTTTATTCTTTGGCTCTGGTTTGCTGAATATATAGGCAGAGCTTGTATTTAATTATTAATTAAATAAGAAACGGCAATGAGAAGAAATTGCTTATTAAAAAAAAAGTTGTTAATTAAGTTTCAAGAAAACCTATCAACTCCTGAGAAAAATTATCTTGAATATCAAACATACGGGGCGAGCACGGCCTCCTGTGATAGGCTTGAGTCACACATTTTTATCACAGTTTGGGAGCAAAAACCGTGATAAAATGCGTGACTTAAGCCTATCACAGAGGCCATGCTCGCCCAGCCTGGATTCCGCTCTGAAGATAAGTTAACACTTCAAAAACACTGTCAGCGATCATCATCATCTGCCAAGCATCTAGCCTTTTGCCAACTATTTTTGAGGTCAGCTTCCAGTCTAACCGGATGCAGCTGATTACCAGTATTTTACATGGAGCGACTGCCTATCTGACCTCCACAACCCAGTTACAGGGTAATACGATACCCCTTGGTAAGACTGGTTGTCAGACTTTCGGGCTTCTGACGAACCGTAACGACTGTCAAAGATCCATGAATGATAGCCGGAACTAATGGCTTTTCTTGGTATGTTAACATGGTCACCCATAAGCGGACTGACCGCGCCAAGCGTAGCTTGACCTGAAAACACTGTCAAGGATGTTTTATTTTAACAAAAAAAATACACATCTTATCGTGCCTTTATTACACACACACACAAACGCGCACACACACTCACACACACAGTCGCACATGGTATGTGTTTGTGTTGTGTCATAGGCGTCTTATGTTATATACTCGTACGTTGACAGATCACATTACTTTCAAAAAACGTTATATAAAGCTATCATCATGAGGTAAATGAATGTAAATCGTCCTTAGCAACAGAGATGCCAATAATTATAATTAATGATAATATTATGATGAATGCTATGATGATGATAATTATACTTACATAAACAATGACACTAATATTTACTGTATAAAGTATTATATTATTTTAAATTATTGTGAATGTGAGGACTATGTGTGTTTTTGTTCCAGTTTTAATCATGTTCTGGCAGTTTGAGTAGCTGATGCGGCCTACCCAAATGTCCTTTCTTTGGTATTGTTCGTCGAATCGTTGAGCTCCTTAAGTTCTGAGTTGAGCTACACGGGTACTGACAAATGCGTGCACTGACAGGTCCACTCAATCTGTGTGGTTCTTTCCTCAAAAGACCATTTCAGACACAAATCTACATGGTCCTCAAAAATTATTACAATATTATTCTAATTATTGTGAATGTGAGAACTATGTCGGTCGTTGGTTTTTTTTTATTTATTTTTGTATTTTTCTCAGCGTAAACATGATCTGGCAGTTTGAGTAATTTATGCGGCCTACTCAAATGTCCTTTCTTTGGTATTGTTCGTCGAATCGTTGAGCTCCTTGAGTCTAAGTTGAGCTGCACGATTACTGACAATTGCGTGCACTGACTGGACAGGTCCACTCAATCTGGGTGGTTCTTTCTTCAAAAGACCATTGCAGACACCGATCTACATAGCCTTCACATGATCTAACCAAGATTTTGTCTGGACTTTAAAAGAGACTGTGACCTCTGAGTTTGTTTCGGCCTTTCTTCTCAGAGTAGTCAGATAGGAAACGCCGACATCATCTAGTTTAAAAAAAATATGATTGACGTGTAAAAGTGTTTGTTCAAACCTACTTACAGAAATAAAATCATTTATCATTTATAATAAAAAATAAGTTTAACAAAATTAAAACCCCCAACATAAACAAAAACCTCTAAAATGTAAAAATAATATGTATTGGCCCTCTCAGTTTAATATAAGTTGTAGAAAATATTTTGATGAAAGGATCGTCGCGTCGGGGGACGGCTAATGGAAATAGGGAGTTAACAGCAGCTATCCTTTCTACAATAGCATACATTCATTATTGCTGGGCCTCGTCTGTTTGGCGTTTTTACTCTCAAGAACATGATAAAAGAATCCGTATTAAGCAAAACATAGAATTCATTTTAATAATCATCCATTATTACAATGTAATATTTTTTTTTTAAATAGTACTTACACATTTTATAATCGAATATTCACAAATTGTGTATTCAGATTATTTTTGAGTAATTTCTGCCAGCGACTTCGTTCGCGTAAAACTTCACCCCCGAGCCACCGCGTCGCGTCCCATCGCCCACCCGCCCGTGCTAATATTACTTGGTTATCGCTTAGCATACTTTCAGACTTTTTTTTTTTGCTCCTAATGGTCGTAGCGTGATTTTAAATAGCCTTCCTCAAGAATTGGGCTATCAAATGCAAAAAGATTTTTCATATCAAATACGACTGATAGCTCCAAAGAATAAACGTTCAAACGAACAAAACAAATAAATAAACAAAAAACAAATACGTTCTTCAGCTTTATTATTAGTACTTATATTGTTTAGTAATGGAAGCGTGTGTCGACGGGTTCGCCGCAATCATGCGGAAGAGATGCGCTTCCATGATGGCGCGCTTGCGCTCCTCCTCCAATAGCATCCTGAATGTGTTTTCAGACCGGTGGGACTCTCCTCTCCTACGAAGGTGGGTAAGTGTTCAGACACACTTATCCAAATAAACTGGTGTGCCATTGAACAAACAGTTCATTGTCATTCTAGTTGTTTAATTGTAAATTTAATTTAATACTAATAATAGGCTAAGTGATACTACTACTAACAATATATGGATGTAATTCCGAAATAAAATATTTGTATTTGTATATGATCCTTCATTTAGAGAGAACAACCTATTCATTTGAATACATTTGATTTGATTTCGTTTACAATGTGGTTAAAACATATTCGGTTATCGATTGTTTTAGCAATGGCAACAAAATATTTCAATATTTAGGCCTACTTCAACATTATTTTATTTTATTATATTGTGTTTTTTAATTGTATATTAATTGATAATTTTATATGTAACTCCTATCTATTTCTATATGAATTATGTAATCAATCAATTTAATTTACTTATGTCAGCATTGTCATTGTTATGGCATTGTTGGCATGACTGTTGTTATTTTTTTTTAATTCTAAACCTGTATTGATATTTGCTCACCATGACATTAGGGTAAGCATGTTAGCACAACTCCATATACTTATAACACCTAACATGCATTGTATTGTATGTACACACATGTATGAGCAAATAATAATAATAATACATTTATTTATTCGGATAACTTTGATCCATACCTACATGAGACATAAAACTAGTACAAAATAGTAAGCAAGGACTTGGTCCGCTGCACTAACATCCATGTTAGGGGACAATCGTGCCTAGCAGCAATGGCACTCAAGATGCTGTGGCGACTTCCACGCAACCGGCTAATGAATGACGCGGTCTTTTTGCGCCATAAAGCTGCAAATCCATCTGTGTGTGCATCAGCAAACATTGCTGATGCACGTATAATAAATAAATATATACAATAAAGTATCTGAATTTGAATCAAGCTGGAAATATAAAGAAAACTCGTGAAATAATTGCTACTGTAAAAGCTTATAAATTGTGGGGGATCTGCTACGCACATCAAGGCTTCATTAACCGACTTAAAAAGAAGGAAACAATATATTTGACGCGTATATTTTTATATTTTGCTAATAGAGGTCTAAATTATTTATAAGCAATTCGACCAGCTATAAAAATAAAATTGGCAACAGAAAAAGAGTTTTTCTGTTGATTATTTTGCTAACAAACCTGCACACGCAAATGATTATATTTCATAGCCTAATTTTCTCAAAGGAGTTCTTTACAATAATTTTTTAGCTCTTTCATTCCAAGATAACAAAACTTTTTGGTGCGAATATAAATAAAAATATAAATCTAAATACTCGAATTTACAAAAATAATAAAATAACTCACGCCTTCTATACCTAACTGCAGAAACTACAGAACGCCACGTGTGACGATTCTTACGTACTCCTTAAGAATAATAAAATAAAAAGTAAAATTATTTTACCGTAAACTTTTCCCATCACTAGCCCGCACAACATCAAACGTCTCGCCGCTTTTCACAGAGCACATCACTACACGAGCGTTCCGTACTTTCTGCTTATATCATTACCTACAATGTGGATCTTATGCGGCTCATATCCTGCGTTCAAGTTAATGTGAGGCATGAATATAAACTGCTATAAAATATATTTCAGGCAAGTTTAAACGTCATTTTGTTTTAATAAAAATGTTTTACGAGTAAGCGTACCGGATGGGGCATGGATAACTTCTTCAACAGCTCGGTTGCTTGGTTCTTAATTTAAATTATTACAGCATGGAAGACATAAAAAAAAGGAAACAAAAGTCGACAGAAAGCCAATTACAAGTCTTCGCGTTTAGAGTTCAAATACAATTTGTATTTAACCACCACACAACACCGGTATTCACTTATTTGCACGTTTTAGATAGTTTTGACGAGACCGCCTGGTCGACGTGTCCACTAGCTGTAGATCAGTCGCGGAAAGGAGTTTGAGTGAAGGAGAATGGATGAGTTATAGGAACAAGCCACAGGCCTTCGAATGAGTGATTTATGTTGCGTGTTGCAATATATAAAATGGGTTCATTGTTGTTAAAAGAAAATGCGTAATTAATTAAATAGAATAAATGGCGCAGGGACGTACTCTATTCAACGTGTTTCTTAAATAGATATAGGTACTTTTCGATGTTCAACATTCCGTGTTTCGGAAGGCACGATAAGTCGCTGGTCCTGTCTGTCATTTGTGGATCTTTAGACTGGTTGTCAGACCAGTCTTACCAAGAGTGTCGTGTTTACCTAAATACTGGGTAGTGAAGGTCATATCGCCATTTGCTCCATGTCATTTGCCCCGGCAACTTAATTGTATCTAGATTTAAGATAATAAACACATTTTTTTTTTTTTATCTCATATTCAGCTCCATCCGGTTAGACTGGAAGCCGACCTTAATATAGTTTGGGAAAGGCAGGCAGATGATGATTTACTTTGCGAGGTATGAACGTAGAAGAAGCAAAGCCGCAGTGATACGAGCCAAATATATACTAGTAGCTTCAGCCCGCCGCCGAAATTTTTTGTTCCCCCCCCCACCGCGTCGCATCGCATCGCCTGCCCGCGCTATTATTTCGTTTTCGCTTAGAGTTCATTCTGAAGTATTTTTGTTTTTGCGCGGCTCCTAAGGGTCGTCGTAGGTAATAGCCTATAACCGTCCTCAAGAGTCAGGCTATCAGATGCAAACATATTTTTTTTCTAATTCGACTGGTAGTTCTAGAGATGAGCGTGTTCAAACAAACAAAAAACTCTTAGCTTTATCATTATAGCATAAGCACAATCAGCCTATAATAACGCTCCCACTGCTGGGAGAGGGAGTGGGTCGTAATCCACCACGCGGGCCCAGTGCGGGTTGGTAGAGGTCACATGTCTTTCGAATTTTTGGTTCCAGAGCATGCCGGTTTCCTCACAATGTTTTCCTTCATCGTTTTGAGAGCAGTGGTGATGAAATAGTTTTCACAAAGTAAAGCGCCTTATTGGGTTCAAACCTACGACCTACAACTCGTTAGTTGCGGTTGTGACCACTGCGCCACCAGTGCTCTCATTGTTAGTATACGAGGTCCAATTAAATTAGAGAAACACCGCAGACGTGATGGGCACAGAATACTTATACTTAGCTTGATAAAATAAAACATTAATTAATTTGATAAAAAAATGGAGTCGTCAACCGCAATTAGTTCAGTTACTCGAAAAAACAGTTTTACAAAAAAAAAATTGTATACCTTACTAACGTGAGGTGTACCCTATCGATATCTAAATACGAAAAAACATAAAAAACATTTTTCTCAAGTACCACACTCATACTTCAATTAAACTCACTACCAGCGGTCGTTGCCCCCTATTTTTTTATGTCACATTTTGTTTATTTTTATTTTATCGGTTTAAGATGTCGATATTTATCACGTCTGCTGAGTTTCGTTAGCTAATTTAATTTGACCCTGTATAGATAATTTCCTCGTAGCACCACGCCGTTCTGTAGTGTCTGCTTACCCCTGTAGGAGATAAGCGATCCACATATAAGTGTTTACCACCGCCTATGGGCACTACCTACACATCTTCGGCTTAAAAGTAATTATCTAGGTATACTTTGTGGACACGACACTACAACAATAAATGCAACACAAGTGTATAAAAGTATTTCGAAACCATGAAATACCTGTAGGCCAATTCTCGTACTTAAAAAACGTTCAAATTCAAGTCGCAATCTCATCTCAGTCGTTTGGTGTAGTGGCTACAGTGGCTAAGTGTAGTCCGCGAAACCAAATGGTCGTGGGTTCGAATCCCGGTAGGGGCAAATGTTTGTATGATGAATATGGACATTTGTACCCGAGTCATGGATGTCTATTTATAATATGTATGTATTTACGAAAAATAAATGTATTTAAGTAGTGTATCAACCATCTGGAATCCATAACACAAGCCTTAATTAAGTGCTTAATTTGGAACTAGATGGTGCTGTGTGCAATGTCAGACGATATTTATTTATTTATTTATCTCAGCGTCAATCAATGTCAAAAACCTGTCAAAATGTATGTAAATTGATTGTAATTTTGACAGATTGAGACTGAGATTAGAATGCGAACGGTCTTAAAAATACGGGAATTGCCACTCAGAACACCAACATCTCAACCAAAAAAAAGATTTTTCAGATAATGTAAATAGTACCTAGTGATAGGCTGACTATTTAATTGCGACCTATAAAGGGTGGCGGGGACATCAATGCACAACCTGAGGGGCAATTCCTGTATTTTTAAGAACGTTCGCATTTTAATCTCAGTGTCAATCTGTCAAAAATTTTATAGCGTTTACCTAAATTTTTGACATTAGACTGTCGCTGAGATGAGATTGCGACTTGAATTTGAACGTTTTTAATTACGGGAATTGGCCTTCTGAGCCCCTTTGCGTTGAAATATTCTATCTGTTATTTTTTTTAACTATCTGTTCCATACATTATAACCGCGTAGGTATTGCACTTTTGTAGGAAACTGAAGATTAAAAAAAAAATTACCGTCGAAAAATTTGCCCAGAATCATGTACTGAATCTATAGTAACATGTTGCGCTTTGATATCCCTACCAGCCTGTATATTTATGGTCTTCTACTCTTTTTACACATTGTTAAAATAAAACCCAGAGCGTTGTGTCAGCGATTCGTAATTTTATTGAACTATAACAATACAGTCCACATTTTGCCTGCACCGACTATGGGTTTTGCAAGTCAGCCTTCTAGCTATAGTGACGTCATCGTAGGCGCGGGCTTTCGGACGGCGAGCAATGTGTAGCTTGCCGTCCGATTAGGACCAGGCCCGGGTCAACAGCGCGTTGTATTCCACGCGCGTCTCAAAGAGATGTCAGCACCAACGACGGGGTCCGCTAATTGAATTTTTGTTTTACAAAATACCTATCTCATCATCATCACCGTTTCAATCATTTTAATAAATAAATATTTCATTTTTATACATATTATGTACCTACAGACTTATCTAATTGGTATTTCATTTATTTATTATTTATTTATAGACACTTATTTTTAAATGCGCAGCATCATACTTAAGAAGTTCGACTTCGCATACTAGCTGGAGCAGACGCATTATCATTTTTACTTAAATAGTGCAGTTCGGTGCCATATAAAATCTAACCTTACCACTAAGACAATAGACTCAGTTTCGTCATACACCTGTTTGTTTTAAAATAATTAAACAAGGGTCATAGTGCGCGTGTCGACAGAGTGCGGCCCTCTTCACCCCCGCGAGGAAACAGTGTGGTCTATATTTTTTTACTCGCTCACATTACTTCGTGCAGTGATTGTCGCGTGAGTGCGGCCCCCTTCACCCCCGCGAGTAAACGGAACGGTGGCCATTTTTCATCTCTTTTACTCAGCACCTGCTTGGCATAAAAGTTCGTGGAACAAGTGCCTATCAGCTGATCGGATAAAATACCGAGTTGTCATAACAGCTGATTATGGCTGATTCGGACGCATCCATTGCGCTACTCTCGCCGAATAGCAGTAAATGCCAATCCGTTCCTGATCTATACTCAGGCGATGATCTTAACGTAACTCAGAGAAACTTTAAGAGGAAGCAGCCAGAATGCAACTTGAGAGATGATATCTCTGCACTCTCCGAGGAATTCAAGAGATCAATGAACTTTCTGAGCAATGAAATACGCGACCAGTTTTCCAATATCAACTCGAATATTAGCAACCTTCGCAACGAATTTAATAATTTAGCAACTACCTCCTCTGAAATTCAATCCGAGTTGAAAGAATTACGCTCTGATTTTTTCAATACAAAAAAGGATATATCGATTCTAAACACAAAACATCTAGAATTATCGAAGGTTGTCGAGGAATTGAAGTCATCGGTGGAATTTAACTCTGCGAACATTATTGATGCCGAAAGGCGTACGAAGGAGATGGAGTCGAAGATCGTTACTTCTGCGTCTGAGACTATATATACGCTGGTTAATAGAATAGATCGCCTGGAGCAACAGGCTAGGCAGTGTAACATTGAGATAGGTAACTTGCCGGAAAAACGCGACGAAAATCTAGTGGTTATTTTGGAGTCAATTGCGGCAGCTATTAACATACCTATAGCACAGAAAGACATAGTGGCTATTCACCGTGTTCCACACGCACACAAGGATAATTTACGTCCGAAAAATATTATTGTGAAGTTTACTTCCCGATTACTCCGTGATAACGTACTGAGCGCTTATCGACTGGCTAAAGGGGTATTACTTCAGATCGTATAGGATTTGCTGGGACTCAATGTCGTATCTATATGAACGAACATCTGACGCTTCGCAATAAGGAGTTATTTCGCAAATGCCGCGACGCTGCCAAAACAAACAAGTTTAAGTACGTGTGGGTCCGTAATGATACTGTGCTGGTCAAGGAGAATGATGATTCATCCACGATCGCGGTCCGTTCAGAGGATGACATTTGTAATAAGTTTACGTCAAATAATACGTCCTAACACGCTGTTGGTTTTTATTACAGAACGATCACTTTATTACATAATGTACCCGTATAAAAATAATGTCTGTTTAATTGTTTGTTTGTCATATTTTCCTACTAACAGCTGTGTGCTTATTTTGCTTTTGTTTGCATTGCGCTGTCTTCAATGTCTCCTTATTTCAGTAGTATCTGTCCCGTATAAAAATAATATCTGGTTAAATCTTCATTGGTCATATTTTTTTGGAAACAGTTGTGTGCTTAAGGTTTCAAATACTACAATTAACTCTTCAAAATATTTCCTTACCTCAGTAAATGTAATGTACAATGTTATAGTTAGTGCGTCTTACAATCTAGTCCTGATAACAATCCTTATACTGTTGCTTGAGATTTTTGTAATTTACTGTATCGATTATAACTGCTTTTTAATGTTAATTACCATGAACGTACCGCGTGAGCTTTCAGCGTTGGTTTATTTTAAGTATACTTATGAGTTCCAAAGTGTGTGTTATTTTGTTTTTGGTTTATTTCATGGTACCCTCACATTTGTATATGACATCTCAGTTATGTATGACTCGCGTGTTTCAAGTGTGCTTGAATTGAGTTTTAATGTGAATATTTTTTTCCCTTTGGTTTATTTTCTTGTACCCTCAGATTTTAAAAATGGCTAACGATGGTAAAATATTGTTACGAGCTGGGGTTCGGGATAAATAAATTTATACCAATTTACACGAAAAACACACTATAATTAAAAATCACAAATACAGTAATCAGAAACTTTAAACACAATCACTTGTAGTTCACTATTAGTCCACTTTTACTGTTATTAGCTGTTCTTCACTGTTTCGCATTCTAAACTGAACTGTCCTACAACGCTGTCAACCCCTTATTTATATGACGAGTGTAAGTTACTAGAATGTTCTAGCATAATACCAGAACATTCTAGTACTTACGGGAACGGTCCAGTGTAGTTCGGCTATTCGATAGCAGATGGCGTTAGCGTCTAACGTGTAGTTCTTCTATTCGCTAACAGATGGCGTTAGGATCTACGTGACACTGCCCCCTCCTAAGACATGCTCGTCCCGAGCATCATTATTCCCGTAATATCGTGCCAATCGATCGACATGAACAATTTTAGGAGTAGTTCGCGTATTCCTTTGAATTCGGTAGGTGACATCGTTGATCTTGGTCACGATTCTGTACGGTCCGTCCCATTTTGCCTGTAGCTTAGGGGACTTCCCTTTGCTGCGGGCTGGGTTATGCAACCATACTAGCGAACCTTCGTCGAAACCACTATTGTTCATTTTCCGGTCATAACGAGTTTTCATTTTCTCGGACATCTGTTGGCCTGATTGTCTGATATGCTCATATACGTCATTCATCTTGTTGCGCAGGTCATTCGCATAATCTGTTAAACTGCGTGGAGTATCAGGGGGGATGCCGGTAATTAAATCTGCTGGTAGCCTTAACTCCCTTCCGAAGTTCGCGAAGGCTGGTGTCACAGTCGTACTCTCGTGAACTGCACTTCGGTATGACAGGAGAAACGGTTGTATGTGCTTGTCCCAATCCTTTTGTCTGCTTGCTACAACTTTTGCCAGATATCTTTCCAACGTCTGATTAAATCTTTCCACCATTCCATCAGATTGTGGGTGGTATGAAGTAGTTCTGGTTTTGTGAGTACCCATCACCCGACATGTTTCCTGAAACACTTGAGACTCGAAATTTCGTCCTTGATCGCTGTGGATTTCTAAAGGTACCCCAAACCGACAGAAGACTTCGTGGACTAATTTATCAGCAACTGTCGTAGCTTCTTGATTAGGAATGGCGAAAACTTCCGGCCACTTAGTGAAGTAATCCATGACAACCATGAAATATTTGTTTCCACTTTCACTTTCAGGGAAAGGGCCAGCGACGTCTAGTGCTATCCGTTCCCAGGGGGCTCCTACGTTGTACACTTTCAATGCACCCCTGCTGCGTGTGTGAGGTCCTTTTACCGCAGCACAACTAGTGCATTTGCGACACCAATCCTCAACATCCTCTCGACAATGGATCCAGTAGAACCGGTCTCTGATCTTCAATAGAGTCCTTTTTACTCCCATATGACCTCCTGAACATCCATTGTGGTAGAGCTGTAGAACCTCTGGTACCTTTGCTTTAGGTACGATCATTTGCAGGTGGCAGCTGTCCCCTCGAGCATTTTCCCATTTGCGGCACAATACACCGTCCTGGATTACCAAGCTCTCCCACTGTGCCCAATAACTCTTTGTGGTTGTACTCATCGTTGCAACATCACACCATTTCGGTTTAGGAGCATTAGCTTCAATCCACTCGAGAATTGGCTTGATATCTGTATCGCTTCGCTGAGCATGCTGTAGAGTTTTCTTCCATTCGTCGCTAAGGTCCGTTCTTACCATCCTGACAGGTACCGCTTCCTTAGCTTCTTGTCTGATACAATGCTTGCAGTCTTCAGGACAAGGCCTTCTTGATAAAGCGTCCGCGTTACCGTGGGATTTCCCACTGCGATGTTCAATTGCGAAGTCGAATTCTTGTAGCAATTCAATCCATCTCGCTACTTGTCCTTCTGGATTCTTAAACTGCAACAACCACTTCAATGCAGCATGGTCAGTTCGCAGGTGGAATTTACGTCCCAACAAGTACTTGCTGAAATGCTGTAATGTCTTCACTACAGCAAGTAGCTCGCGCCTCGTGACGCAATAATTTCTCTCTGGTTTTGATAAAGATTTGCTGAAATAAGCTATCACAACTTCATGATCTCCTTTCCGTTGGGATAACACACCGCCAATTCCAGTATTACTAGCGTCCGTGTCAACTATGAATTCATTTTCTGAGTCGGGGTAGCCCAAAATTGGGGTATTGCACAAACATTTCTTTAAGTCCTGGAAAGCCATGTCACAGCTCTCATCCCAACAGAACTGTCTCTTCTCTTCAGTAAGCTTGTGTAGAGGTTTGGCAATATCAGCAAAATTCTTGACAAACCGTCGATAGTACGAGCACAAACCCAGAAATGCTCTGACTTGCGTCTTGTCTTTCGGAACTGGCCAATCCTTGACGGCGACGATTTTCTCTGGATCAGTTTGTACTCCCTCTTCCGAGACCACGTGTCCCAAAAAGCTTACTTGCTTCTTGAAGAATGAGCACTTTTTCGGACTTAACTTAAGGTTGGCTCCTCGGATTTTTGACAGTACACGTTCCAAGTTTCGGAGGTGGTCTTCGAATGTGCGGCCTACGATGACGATGTCATCTAAATAGACAAGACAGGCGTCTCCAATTAATCCGGTGAGTACTAGCTCCATAAGCCTTTCGAAAGTTGCAGGAGCATTGCACAATCCAAATGGCATGACGTTAAATTGCCATAGTCCCTTTCCCGTAGAGAATGCGGTTTTTTCCTTGTCCTTAGGATCTATCTCCACTTGCCAGTAGCCACTTTTTAGGTCTAACGTGGTAAACCACTTCATTCCTGACAGCGTGTCCAATGTGTCGTCGATCCTGGGTAGTGGATAGCTGTCTTTCTTTGTAACGTCATTCAGTCGACGATAGTCCACACAAAACCGCATGCTGCCATCCTTCTTTTTCACCAGGACCACAGGAGAACACCATGGACTAGATGAAGGCTCTATAACTCCATCCTTTACCATGTCTTCAATCATCTTATCCATTTCCTTTTCTCTTGCCACTGGTATTCTTCTTGGTCGCTGACGAATTGGTAACTCGTTTCCCGTATTAATTCTGTGCTGAACCAATCCAGTCTTCCCTATGTCAGCATCATTTGCAGAGAAAATGTCGGCGTACTGAAGTAGCATCTTCTTAGCCTTCTCCATTTCTCCTTCCGATAAATCTTTGCGACAGTCTTCCAAAAGATTTGACATGTTAAATCTTGCACTTTGGACATTATTCCGAGAAGGCTGATGTTGGCATTTACGCATCCAAGCCACTTCTTCACAGTTACCCATCAACGTACCCTTCTTGATTACTTGTTCCCTTTCACTTGGGTTCAGTATGCGTACGGCTGCAACGTTGATTGCCCTAACCAAGGTCCGCGCCATCTTCCATGGAAGGTTTTCGTCCAATCTTTCAATGAGAATACATCGATTTTTCTGTCCAGAATTATGTGGAAGACTAACTGGAACTATTGTTTCCGACCGGGGAGGAAGAACAATCCTCTTTAAACAGTACACTTCGCCCGATGGTGCACCTTCCATGAACACTTCTTCTGAACAACATTTCAAGACTCCTTGATTCACGTCGATCTCACAACAGTGCTGTCGCATGAAGTCCAAACCTAGGATGCAGTCATCTACTATGTCAGCCATGATGACCTTATGCCGGTAAATTGTGTTACCCAGTTTTAACTCCACCTCTTTCTCTCCTCGGACGGGTATGTGCTGACCGGTAGCTGTTACTAAATTTACGCGGTCATGCTTACCGAAGAAGTCCCCAAGAAAATGATTCGCTAGTTGGGAACTGACAACCGTGCGAGAAGCTCCAGTATCCAATGTCAGCTTACATGGTCTTCCATTCACTTCACCTTTGATGATAAGGCTGTTCCCATCATGGGCTTGTGAGATCGAAATCCTTGGGGCTCTTTTAACACCAGCCAGCACCCGCCCCGCAGCCCTTCTTTCCTGGGTGTGATCTTCGCGGACAGTGCTTCGCTTCGGGCAACTCGACTTGAGGTGGCCCTTTTCTCCACAAGTGTAGCATCTAGGGCTGTACCTAGTAAGGTCACGTCCTGGTAACTCCGCAACCTCCCTGATGCGGTGGGCTCGATGATCGTGCCTTACTGCCTCCACCTCCAATGCATGGGCCAAGGCGTCCTTCAGCGTCTCATGGTGCCCAAGTCTAACAGCAGCTCTAACTTCCAGGTCCCGTATACCATCGATGAATGCTTGAACCAGAATCCCTTCGATGGGTGCAGGCGCAGACTGGTACGCCTTTCGAACCAGCTTTTCAATTTCCAGGGCCCACTGCTGCAGGTTTTCACCACTGCGTTGCACACGATCTTTTAACTGGGCTCGAAATACGTGTTCCAAGTGTGCGTCACCGTATCTGGCTTCTAACGCCTCAAGCAGCTGCTCGTAAGTCACATTCTTACCGAGAGCTTCCAATATGGTTAAGGCCTGGTCGCGAAGGCCCAAAGTAAGTGCGGTCATGGCCTGCCCTTTTGTCCACCCATTTGCTTCCTTGACAGCTTCAAACTGGATTTTGTATGCCGACCACGAAGATGTTCCATCGAAGGGTGGCACTTTAAACCCGCGCACCGAAGGTGCAGCAACTACAGAAGTCGCAGTCCCGTCTCCAGCTTTCAGGTTCCCCAACGCTTTTCTCATGTCAGCGATCTGGATTTCGGCCTCGGAGATACGATTTTCGTGCAGCTGAACCTTCTCCTTCACGGCTGTGATGTCCTTGCCAAACGTCGCGCGTAAATCTTTAATGAGGAGGATCTGCTCTTCTTGTCGGCGGGCCTGTTCCTCTTGTTGGCGGGCCTGTTCCTCCTTGTCACGCTGAAGCTGTTCCTCCAGCCGGCGGGCCTGTTCCTCTTGTCGGCGGGCCTGTTCCTCTTGTCGGCGGGCCTGTTCCTCTTGTTGGCGGGCCTGTTCCTCCTTGTCACGCTGAAGCTGTTCCTCCAGCCGGCGGGCCTGTTCCTCCTGTCGGCGTGCCTGTTCCTCCTGTCGGCGGGCCTGTTCCTGCAGCATCACCATCAGAGCGGAAAGATCCATGGCTGGTGATACTGTAGGAACTCCAGATGGTACTTCGGAGATTGGCACCGTCGTCGGCTGATTACCACCAGGTGTCTGTATCGGCGAACCTTCAAACCGCCTCTGGTCCACCTCCTGCTGGCGCTGACTCCGGGTACGGATACCCTCCGTGTCGTCCTTCGGAAAAACTGGCATAATTTATCCCTTACTTCTGACACCAAATGTTACGAGCTGGGGTTCGGGATAAATAAATTTATACCAATTTACACGAAAAACACACTATAATTAAAAATCACAAATACAGTAATCAGAAACTTTAAACACAATCACTTGTAGTTCACTATTAGTCCACTTTTACTGTTATTAGCTGTTCTTCACTGTTTCGCATTCTAAACTGAACTGTCCTACAACGCTGTCAACCCCTTATTTATATGACGAGTGTAAGTTACTAGAATGTTCTAGCATAATACCAGAACATTCTAGTACTTACGGGAACGGTCCAGTGTAGTTCGGCTATTCGATAGCAGATGGCGTTAGCGTCTAACGTGTAGTTCTTCTATTCGCTAACAGATGGCGTTAGGATCTACGTGACAATATCCATTTATTATCAGAACTGTCGAGGAATCAGGACCAAATTGAATACCCTATATTTAAATATTATGTCGCATGCATATGACGTCATTATCTTGACCGAGACCTGGTTGACGCTAGACATATCTGATAACGAATTTATTGATCAACGCTATTTGGTGTTCAGATGTGATCGTAACCGTTTACTCACCAACAAAAAGGATGGCGGTGGTGTCCTTATAGCCGTATCTAAAGAACTAAATCCCTCTTGTATTTCATTTTTGCCCCCGTTGACCTTGCCCGAACATGTAATAGTTAAAGTTCCCGCGAGAGGCAATAAATATCATGTAATCTGTGCTACTTACATACCCCCTAACGCTGTTGATGATACATACTTAAGTTTTCTAAATTCCCTGTCAGTGTTGTGTGATGACTCTTCCATAGAAAACATTATCTTAACTGGTGACTTTAATTTACCCTCACTTGCTTGGGCAAAAAAGTTATCATACATGGAATATGATGTGAATAACAAACTGACAAACATAACTCGCTTTTTATCAAATTTCTGTTCACAACATGTTATGAGACAATATAACCATTTTTTTAATTCTAGCGGACGCATCTTAGACTTACTTTTTTGTAATACTCATGCAGACACATTCTCTCCTGATGTCCCCCTTTTACCTGTTGACAACTATCATCCAGCCTTCTATGTACACATTTCTTTCTCTCACCCCACACATATTCCTAAACGTACCGTTGACAACAAACTAAATTATCACAAAGCTAACTATAGCAAAATAAATACTGATATTAGTGACGTGGATTGGAATGCCTTACTTGGTAATTTAACAGCTTGTGAATCTGTTTCTATATTCTATGAAAGGCTTTATGAAATTATAAAATCACATACACCCACATGTCGACCTAAAAATGTTAATTTCCCCAATTGGTTCTCCAAGTCTCTCATATACACCTACAAAAAGAAAACTCAAGCCTGGGTTAGGTGGAAGAAGTATGGGAATTTATGTGACTATGAGGTATTCTCGAGTAACAGGAAAAAATTTAAAAGAGTGGCTGACAGTTGCTATAGTAAATATATTAATGCAATTGAAGACAGTGTTGCTACCAATACTAAAATATTTTGGACGTACGTCGCTAGCCGTAAAACCACAAATAAAATTCCATCCACGATTCATTACAATCAAAGTTCGTCCAATGTCGACGACACGTTTGGTGTAGTGGCTACAGTGGCTAAGTGTAGTCAGCGAAACCAAATGGTCCTGGGTTCGAATCCCGGTAGGGGCAAATGTTTGTATGATGAATATGGACATTTGTACCCGAGTCATGGATGTATATTTATAATATGTATGTATTTACGAAAAAAAAATGTATTTAAGTAGTGTATCAACCATCTGGTATCCATAACACAAGCCTTAAGTGCTTAACTTGGAACTAGATGGTGCTGTGTGCAATGTCAGACGATATTTATTTATTATTAATGATCCTATTACTATTTGCAACTTGTTTGCTACATTTTTCCAGTCTGCTTATGAGCCCTCAACATTTGACTATAACTCGTGGGAACCACCATCTATAAATGCTGACCACGATGTCTTCCTATGCAAAATGCAACTGTCTCTTGATGAAATACAGAAGGAATTAAAATCACTTGATGCAACCAAGGGTCCTGGGCCTGATGGGATTCCTTCGGTTTTCCTGAAAAACACGTGTGATACATTATGCCATCCTTTGTTTATATTATTTAATAAATGTTTGTCATGTGGTATTTTCCCTGAGGTTTGGAAACATGCAAATATTGTACCTGTTCATAAGAGTGGTTCTAAGCATGATGTCGCGACCTATCGACCTATCTCTATACTATCTGCTTTCTCCAAGCTATTTGAGAGACTGGTACATAATAAACTATATCCTGCTATTCGCGTTGTTTTAATAAAAGAACAGCATGGCTTTGTTAAAGACAGATCTTGCATTAGCAATCTCCTCGTTTTCACGTCCCAGCTGTTTGATAGTCTCGATAATAGACAGCAGATTGATGCGGTTTACACAGATTTTCAGAAGGCATTCGATAAACTTGACCACACACTACTACTTAATAAAATTGCTTACAACGGAATCAGAGGGGACCTTTTACGGTGGTTTATATCTTACATAACTAACAGAACACAAAAGGTGGTTGTTAATGGCTTTGAATCTGGCTCTTTTCGGGTCACCTCCGGTGTACCACAAGGTTCCATTTTGGGCCCTTTATTATTTATTTTATACATTAATGACATAAAACACTGTTTTCAAAATTCAAAATTTCTTCTCTACGCGGACGATTTAAAGGTCTATAAAATTATTTCTGATAAAGTCGATTGTTTTAACTTTCAGCAGGATTTAGATCGTTTCTCCAGCTACTGCTTTTCGAATAAGCTTTACCTAAGTCTTCCAAAGTGTCATGTTATAACATTTACCAAAAAGAAAAATATTACTGAGTTCAACTATCGTCTTGCAAATACGCCAATTAGTAAAATAGGTTCTCTCCGCGATCTTGGTGTTCTGCTAGATTCGAAGCTGCATCTGGACGTCCATGTAGAAAAAATTGTTAACAAAGCCTACCAAATGTTTGGTTTTGTAATGAGATCTTCCAGGGATTTTCGTCGACCTTCTACCTTTTTACACTTATACAAGTCAATAATTAGGCCTCAGTTAGAGTTTGCAGTACCTATTTGGAACCCTTTTTACGTGAAATATAGTGAAAGATTAGAACTAGTACAACGTAAATACCTTCGTGCTTTGAATTTTAGATGCTATCGGAATAAAATGTCATACCACTTACTTCTTAAAAAGTATGATCTCCTGACCTTAAAATCAAGACGGAAACTTCTGGAAGTGATGACTTTGTTCAATGTGTGCCGCAATCATTTTGATTGTCCGGACTTAGTTAGGAGTCTTTGTTACCTGGTTCCTCGAACAGTTCATCTACGTGAGGTACGCACTCGGCGTCTATTTGCTACTGGCCTCTGTAAGACCAACGCTGGCTCGCGTTCGCCGCTACATCGTTTGGTTGAGACATATAACAACGAGTTCAACCCAATCGACATTCTTTTTCTTACTAAAAATGCATTTAGGAATCAAATCCAAGCAACCCTAAAGGATCAGCAAAGTAATTTTAATAACGCAATGCTTAATAATGTACGCACGCAAAATTAGTATCTGTTGTTTATTTATTTTTTTTATTTTATAAATTGGAAAAAAAAACAGATATCAGTTTTGGGACAATTGACTGTTGTTAATTCACATTTTATTTGTGTTTCGAATTGACGTATTTCATGTTAAACAAATATCAACTTTATTTTAATGAAAATTAGTTTGATTTCAGAGTGAATAGCACTATTGAGAAAGTTTTTTTTTATAAAAATTATATAAAACCTTTGTACTCAATTTATAATTATGTCTTATCTCATGTATTTTATTGTGTGTACATAAATAATAAATAAATAAAAAAAATAAATAAATAAAAATGTTTAAAGCTGTAGCGTAAACTGAACCTTGTTATGTAGGAATTAAGGTTATTTTTCCATAAGCTTATATTTGTTTACATTTTTGGCGCAAATGTCGCGATTCAAATTTATATAATGTATTGTATCTGTGTTACTAGCTAGTTATAAATACCTCAAATTGTAATCTGTGGAGAACGTAGTGGGTAGCATAATCGTTTAAAGATGTTTGAATTTAAGTTATTATGACTATTTGTTATTGTGCTACTGTTTGTTCTTCCTTAAATAAATAAATAAATAAAAGATAGGGGCCTTTGGCCTCGTACAGGACTTTCTGTTTTGGCTTCGTACAGGACTTTCTGTTTTGGCCTCGTACAGGACTTTCTGTTTTGGCCTCGTACAGGAATTTCTGTTTTCATTTTACTGTTCCATTTTTTTGGCAGAGTATTTAGTTTAGTTTGTAATATCCCAATAAATACTGTTTCTTTCATTTCCGCCTACAGATGTCCACTGCTGAGCATAGACCTCCCCCAAGCACCGCAACTTCAACCAGATCTGTCCTTCTTGCATCCAGCGGATTCCTGCGGCCTTCACAAGGTTTCACCGAAGTTCCTGTCTAATTCCAATAAAATCTATTCTTGTAAGAACACAAAATGTTTCAGTTAACTGTATGAGTATAGTCACGTACATGGATATAATAAAGAATATTTCTGTGAGTCACGTACCCCTAATAACCTATTGGATAATCTCAACCTGAACTAGCCGTAAACCAACATAAGATATGCATGTGTGTTTATTGGCACGTATCTCCGAAATTATTCTGATATCACATCAGAATCTCACCAGCAATTCAAGAGGATTAGTTAATTAATTAAAATGGTATCAGTAGTTAGGTTATTTTCGCCTATGTTGTGGTTGGCAAAATGTGGCTTAAAATGGTTGTATTGAAATTACTGTTTCTTTTTTTATAGGATGAAAAATTACAAATGACTTTAGATGATAAGGTAACCTACAGTAGGTACCCGTGTTCATTCAAGACATAAACATTGTAAGGGTTTGTTTATATACGTTGCCTAAAGTAAAGTAATGATTTAGAGACTGTTCAACTAACCATTTCTGACGTTTAAACGTCTTATGAGACGTTAAAGTTCAAAAATATTTGGCTTCAAGCAACGGCCAATAAACCTCAAATTATGTACAAAACAGATTTGATAATAATTCAAGTTTGAATATAAATCTCACAAGTAAGTTAATATCAGATCAGATACTTATCCAATTTCACAAAATAATCAATATAAATTTAAAACTCACATAACCCTACAAGTATCTATACTCCAAACCAATAACCCCAAAAGGCGCGAACATCGCACAAGAAAAAGGACTATTTTTCCCGGCATCGTCAGTTCCTTACAAGGCCGTAACAATGTCTGAAGCCCATAACCTTTATTTTAATCGCTCGTCTCTTAAATGCTTATGGCTACGGTTCACTACATATTTTGTGGCATTTAAGGGTTATAGCCTATTTACTTATGAGCTGAAGAAAGTGGCGCGTTTCGGAGGAAATTGTACGTGTCACCTTTGCTTTTTGGGGGAGGAAGTCTTGTTAATTTAGGGTGACTTTCTGTTCCTTTTATGTGCAGTTATAGGTTATGAATAAGCAGTCAACTATTATTTTTTTATTCTTTATTTATTTGCAGGGTTTTTTCTATAAAGGATATGTCACCCCGATTATTGAATACAATAAGTATAAAAAACTAACCCACCCGCAACCTTGTACCTTAATAATAATATGATGAAGTGTTCTGGCCTCATCTGACAATGGTGAGGTCAGAACGCTATTAAAGAAGCCTACATAAAAAATATTGTCTAAAGCTTGACGTCTTTGGATTCCAATAAGACTACATTCCGTCAAGATGTGATGCACATCTACTATCTATCATCATCATCTATATATTTATCATCTATTTATCAACCTTGCGCATCATAAAACCAAAACTATTGAGAGGAACGTGGCCGGATCGGAGTCTCAAAGCCATCACAACTTTTTGCCTATTCATCCTGCCCTCGCTGAACCAAAGCATACGTGGGAGAGATGGTTGAATCACCCTGTGCCAAATGCCCTTTGTTAAAGATCCTTTATCAAAATATTCTGACCAAGATTGAATACATCTGTCTCAGTCAACCAGTCTTACCAATGGTTTTTGTGTTGCCTAGTATATGGGGTGTGGATACCAGATAGGCATTCGCTCCATATACCTACAATACTAGTATTCAGTTGCATCCGATTAGAGTGGAAGGCGAGCCTAACAAAAGTGGGAAAATGCGATGCGGATATGAATAATCAAGTCCCCAACCCTCTATGAATAGAGAAATTTAAATGACCACCTAACACACACTGGAACCAGCACTGCTATCATCTCTCTGATTGGCTAATATTTCCACCATGTCATTGGTTATCCATGGATAGAACTGCCTGTATTCATTTGAAAACATTCCTTCACCACTTTTGTTGTAAGGACGGACGATCAGATTGGTCATATATTGCTCAAATACCCGCTGTAATTTTATATGTTGTTTATTTTTAACAAAGTACCTACTTAAGTGACTTAATGCTCTATATTATGTAGTCGATGATTTTGGTGCACGGTTAAACTCTAATGAGTTTGTGTTGGCACCATCTTAAATATATAAAATGTATGTGTACTTACTTTACTGTATAAATAAATAAATAAAATCCTCATTAATTTTCAATTTATGAGGGAATTACAAAAATCTACCAGTACAGTGTTGTAGAACACGATTCATGTATAATCAAGGAAGGTATCAGCGTCCTTTTTATTTAGTTTGTGGTTTTGTTTGTGTGGGTGTACTATAGACACACCTGTGCCTAACTTTTCGTTGAAAACAGGCTTTATATGATGTTGTTCACATTTTCAATGGCATTCATCTTCTAAGCAAGTTAAGTTTATTGCACGTATAAGCGATATCCCATGATTTGTGAGCCCAGCACGAACGCACGAAGTATATTCGAACAATTTCAAAATGTAAAATAATCTTTTCGGAAATAGTATTTAATTAGTTTGAAGACTTTATCAGAGATGTTTGCGGAGTCGTGTGTTGATTGATTTTATGCATTAATGCGTAAATGATGTGCGCCCTTGGTGCGCAGGGTGTTAGCCATTTCCAACAGCATCCAGCCGGTCGATTCTGTAACAATCTCACCGTGATAACCTAGGTGAAGTGAGCTATCATTCCACCTGATGCTCACTTCACCTAAGTTATCACGGTGAGATTGTTACAGAATAGCTCGGTTGGTAATGATTGCTGACAGGCTGGACTGCTGTATTGAAAGTCGTTGCTCCAGTATCTCAGCTGGAATTCTGAAACAATGATTATTTTGTTATAAGTGTTTGTGTAATTGTTGTTGTAATTGTATCACTAACTTAGTTGTAAGTTTATTTTATTGTTAGTAACACTGTATGAGTCTCATGGTTACTCTCAATAAATAATTTATTTATTATTATTATTTATTTATTCATAACTAGCTCGTCCCGCGGTTTCACCCGCATAAGTCTCGATGCCGGGAGAATATCGGGATAAAATGTATTCTATATCCTAATCCAGGTTATGGTCTACCCATGTACAAAATTTTATCTAAATCTGTTCAGCCGTTTAGCGTGAAAGCGTACAAACAAACGTAAAGAAAAAAACTTTATATTATTAGTTTAGAAGTTTAGAAAACGGGTAAGAAAAAAGAACACAATAATAGGAAGAATTTAGTTTTCTTTTTTAATTGTAAAAGAATGAAATCACAATGCTATAAGATAGTTTTATTTTCCATTCGAAATAAGTTTGCGTCGTGTGTTCGTGCTGGGCCTTCTGTGTGTCAAACAAACAAAAGCACACACAATTTGTGTGTATTTTTGGTTTGAAATACCGGTATTTTTGGGAACTGGTACCATTGGCGTTGGTGTGGTACCGGTACTACTGTACTATTAGTATTACTAATCAGTATCGATACTGTACCGGTATCAAACAAATATTTCCGTAAGTTAGAGTGAGAAAACAGATATAGTAAGTATATAGGATAGTTAATAGGCATTAGAAAATTAACTTCAAGGTACAAGTACGAGATTTGTGGTACGCGGCGGGTACTTGAATTTGGTACCGGAACTTGTTTAATGGAGGACTGGTACCCGTCTAGAACTGGTACCGTCTGCGTACCAAGGTACCTAAATGGCATGAACCGCTACGTACCAGTTCCAAGCCCTGTACACATAAAATGAGGTTCGATCTTATCATCAGTACATCTACTAAATAAAGGAGGATAACACAAAATCATGAAGATACAAGCTCCGAAAATCATGAAGAAGATATAAGCTCCGAAAATGACGCCATTTCCCTATTCGCTCGTTACAATAAACCCATAGCCACACCCTACTATAATTGGATCGTTAAACTATCGGAAATATCCTTTTTACTGTCAATATTCTCTTCAGAATCTGCACGAACGAAACCATTAAAGTTCCGATTCTATCAGAAAATTTCTTGCATGTACAGCGAGAATTGAATTGCATGTTACGGTAGATAAAAGTTGGTGTCACTGAATAGAAAATGAGCAGAATTATCTATGAATAAGGTATCGGTTTAAAATTTTTCATCGTCACTTCATTTTGTGACTGTCCGTCCACCTATTCCTATTTAATAACAAAATATTATACTTGTTCTAAAATTGTCACACGGTATCGGGCCTCTTAAGAACACATTAATTCTCTATTTAATGGTCTCTCAGCTTGACACGTTAACTTATTTAATAACAAAATATCCTATCTCCTTGAAACTGCAAAATAATATTGAACCTGTGAGAAACCCATTCCATATGGTTGGCACTTATGCCAACCATTAGTCGCAAGTCAATATTTTACGTCAGTTAAGATGCAATGTTTTTCTACGAATTCTAAGAAACGAGTAAAATATCCGATTTCTAAGTTTGACTCACAATGCAAATGCCTCATCTGGCAACGATAAAATGCTCGGCCGGGCCCTTAAAAAAACAATTGAGAAGTGGTACAAAAACGGGTATAAAGATATTCTGCGAAAGCGCGGTAATTTGGGTCGAAGACATAGAGGCTGGAAGCGGAGTTAAGTGATCCTTGGGAGATGGAACTGGGGATGAGAACGAATAAGTTGAACAGTTGATCAGGCACCGTGAGAAGGGACAGACGGGGTCGAGGCTAGTTACGTATCTGACTTAGGGAATTCGAAGAAGTGATGTCCATTACGACAGTAAGGGTCTAAGCATTATATACTGAGTTGATCTGGTACCATGAGAAGCGACTGACGGGGTCCAGGCTGGTTACGTATCTGACTTAGGGAATTCGAAGAAATGATGTCCATTACGACAGTAAGGGTCTAAGCATTATATACTAAGTTGATAGTGAGTTAAAGACCACGTTAGGTAGCGTAGCGGTCGACGTAGTCTAAGCTAGATAGTTCAGTTTTGTGAAGCGTGAGGAGCTGTGCCCGAGGTAAAACTGCGCGTGCTGTATTTCGTAAGTTACTTATGATCTAATCACCACCGAGGAGGTACGTAGTAAGTGTCAACTTTAATCTTTAGTAATAGTGTGTTAATCGTAATAACGGACTTCTCCATTAGAATGTTCTGACAGATTGATTTGTATTGTAATTTATAGGCAACAGCTAGGTGATATAGCGGACGAGCTATTAATGATCATTTATTCCAGCATGGTGAAACTACTCTTATTTAGTATAGTAGTTTCTAATTAACGCTAGTTTCTCTTATACTACGAGACCACCTCCTAATCCATGCCATGACAGATATTTGTCTCCAGCGTTTGATCATAGGGATACGGCGAAGGCCTTCCGCTATACTTGACACTGAGCACCAATGCTCCTGACTCTTGATGACTGTTGACCCTTAACTGACGCACCACATATGGAAGGCAGAACCGTAAATACTCAATTCTTCTAAACCAAACAAGGCTATAAAGCCGACCTATAATTACATTATAACAATCAAACGTTCGTGATGTTTCCAAAAAGGCCTTTTTTTTTTTTTTTTCGTGGGTGTGAAATCATCAAATAACTTCTCCCGCTCTGGGCAGAGCAGGAGGGCGTGTCAGACTCTTACTGACTAAAACCCACCCGTGTTCCTTCAGTTGCCTGTGCCGGGGCCACGGTAACCCTCTTGGACTTTTCCGCAGCCCTAGCAGGCATCGGTCCTAGCAACCCTCGCCGTTCGCAAGCCCGCGCCTACGGTGGCCGGGAATCGGCCTGCGATTCCCGACGCCCAGGGCGTCTCCTGCGGCGGCTAGGGGCGTGAGGGCGCAAACTTTGCCTCTCCCTCACGTGTTCCGCCTCCTCCTTCGCGAACATTACTGCTTCGCAGAAGGAGGTGACGGCTTCCCAAGCCCTCTCGCTCCGTACCATGGCCTGGACCAAGGCCGGACGCGAGAGATCGCCACCGCCAATCGCCTCCACGAGGACACGGCGGTGCTCCGCCCAAGCCGGGCAGACCTCCACCGTATGCTCCACCGTGTCCTCCGGGCGATCCACACAATGGTGACACCCGGGCGTTTCCTCCCGCCTTATCCGGAACAGGAACCTCCCGAAACAGCCGTGTCCGGTGAGGACCTGCGTCAGGCGGAAGGTGAGGACGCCGTGGCGCCTCTCTAGCCACTCCTCAAAGAGGGGACTTATCGCCGCAATTGTGGCGTGCCCAGCGCTGGGTTGCGACAATCGCACTCTCCATGCCGCCCAGAGATCCCGCCGGAGCTCTGTCCGCTGTACCGTGATTTCTCGCGGCAGCGGAGCTACGCCCCGGCGTTTCGCCTCCTCGCGCCACTCCCAAATGTGCGCGAGGACTTTTGCCTCCAGATCCCATGGCGGTAATCCGGCAAGGAGGCTCGCCGCCTCACCGGAGACCGTACGGTATCCCCGGACCAGCCGGGTGGCCATGACCCTTTGGGGCGCGTTCAGCCAGCGGGCTGGCCGCCGCCTCAAGGAACGCCAAAAAGGCCTGGCCACAGAACCTGCTGCGTTAGGCTTCATGCATGCACATTTCCGGGAGAGGGGGTAGGCTTCACACACAATCACAAACTGGATTGGTAGTCGTTCGAAAGAACTGCTAGGGACCGTATCTCGATAAAACCCACACCCGGCCGCTGGTAGGCCAATTACTGAATCGACACAATTTATCGAGACACGACAATATGGATGCTTTGCGGCTGATAGCCGCACTGCATCCTCTAAACGGGGAAGATTAAGGAAATGTGATGTGACGAAATACCACTTCGGTGTGCACCTAGTACGATCGCAATGAGTTTTGCTACAGACTGAGTCTACGGTACGCTTGTGCTAGTTTTCTGTTGTCTTAGTAAAAGAGGGCTAACCCACCGTAAGGGTATAATTAACATTAGTACGCGTTTAGAATTACTCAAAACTTGTCTTCCTCAATGACAGTTGGACTTCGCAGTACTCTGCCTCTAGGATTGAGTAAGACATTTATTTAGTGCATAGGGAACGTGTTCAGTTAGAATCGTATAGTGTCTTTAGCGGTTCTATGCGTTAGGTATAGCAGGACACGTATACTGAGACAAACGTTGCTAAACGGTTCCCAGTCTCACTGTTTGGGTACATTGTAATCGGATAAATATTAACGTAGCTATAAATTGTTTATTAAAGCGCAAGCGTAACGATTCCTTTAACCCCTTCACACTATTGAGATCTATTGCAGTCATTGCAGATGTTAGCTCTCACCCACGTAGTGAAGTTAGGAGAACTGGTGAATGCCGAGGGGCATGTCCAAGTGGGCTATTGTAGGCAATCGATTAATAAAGAAGTTAAATACAGTTGGGTTGAAGCCCAGATTAGACTAATCTAGTATTTAACGTAGTATGTGTGTGAGCGTTTGTTGCTGCGACTGGTAGAGTCCTTCATTATAATAATCATCCTAGGCTGATTGAGTTATTAGGTTTTATAAATAATTAGACAGAGACGTGTTGCTGGGGAGTTTGTTGCTCCACTTCGTCTCCCCAGCTTAAACACTAGGAAGTGGTGTAGGGTATGCTCTTAGGGGCTGTCTACAGACTTTCAAGAGAGTTGATCCACAACTCTAATATCTAGTGATTCTTGAATTTTGTATTCTTTGGCTCCAACCAATACTAGGGACTTTAAACTATATTAAATAATTATTGTTGAGTTTCCATATCTCAACTCTACTATCTAGTAATACTAGAATGTTGTATTCTTTATCTCAGACCAATAATTCGGTCAGACTGACATGAACACGTGTCTTGCAGATATACTTGTTGCGCGAAGAGTGAGCTTCCAGGGGTTTGGGTGACCACATATATATCATATCCAGTCTAAGGACTGATAGGGACCATGTCTCCCTAAGAGCATGATGCCGACGCAATGCCGCTGGAACTAGCCGCTCCGTTGCTAGACAAGGACGGTCGCACGGTTGTCGCAGGGAAAGCCGCTTCGTCACGTTATCAGTTCGAAAGAACTGCTAGGGACCATGTCTTCAAAAGAGCATGATGCCGACGCAATGCTGCTGTAAAGCCGCTTGCGTCACTTTATGGACGCGTTGCTCTAAGTACTCCGAGTGTAGATGTGAGATATCATGTAAGTAACGACTGACCAAATACCTGTTACGCTAGCGTATAGGTTGCTCACAAGTTTATACTTTGCATCCCAGTATTATTTATAGCTTTCTAAAATCACATCAAATGTATTTTCATAACTATGAATCCCTAATTCTTATTTGTCATTTCTTTCAATAATTACCTTGCCTTAATAATATAACAAATATAAAAGGACAAGGCATTAGACTTCTTCATATTTGGGAATTCATTTAATTACTATCGGTGGGAGAGTGTCCAGTCTGGAGACGAGCTCTACAGGGCCGTACCGGGTGGAGTGCGGCCTTTTCCCCTAAGGGGGAAACCGACCATAACACTACTTTTAACGTAATTAGGAAAAACGAAAATTTTATCAGCCAAGGATCATTTTCGTGAACCGTCACATGTGGTGACGTGGCCAGGATCACATCGTTTTTGCGGACCGTCACAATTTATTAGAAAGATAAGGTGCCGCTCAAAGTCATATAAAAATATACTTCGCTTACAATAGACGGAACAAATCCAACCACATCAAAATATAATTGTCTATGGGTATTATCTAAAGGTCGTACTTCGATCATGTCTCGTGTCATACGCCCCACATGATAGGTCGCATTGTGTGTAAACGACAAGAATTTTCGAAAAAAATATACCGAACTGCTCATTGTGGTATTACAAACCCCGTAGTGATAAAACGACTGGACTTTACTACGGTATTTTATATGATAACGAGTATTTTGATAAAATAAATCATTTTCATAGATATGTCAAACTATGTGACGGTTGGTAACCAACGGTATATGTCGATAAAAGTGTATAATGTAAAACTTAGCTAATATGTAATTGCAATTTTATGCCAGATAGCGTCGCTGAGACAAAGGATCACAGTTTTTCTATGACATATCTTCTGGTGGCCTCTCTATTGTATCTTGAATCTATTTGGCTCGCTTTACAGCAGCCCATAGCTATGCACATGCACGTTTACTTAGTTTGGCTTTATATTTTCAAGCCTTAAGTGCTTAACTTGGAACTAGATGGTGCTGTGTGCAATGTCAGACGATATTTATATGAAAATGTAGGCGGAATCGTCCACTGCGACCCGCGACCATGCTACACACGGGTGCGTGGCTAGAAAACAAATGAACCGCGCTGCTATCGTAGCAAACTTCTGCGTAAACCTCCTAGTGGACGGACGACTTTATTATTTGTCAAAATAAACCATGAATACATGATAATATATGATCGGTGAGCTTGTAGTAACAGATGCATCATTTTCAGTCAGACATGTAAGAATAGCAACGATAAACGATATCTACAGACCCATTCGGTAAATAAAAAAATAAATAAAAAGAACTACGCCAAGAGCCAGAATATTGTTGTAAGTTACCAGTAACATTTTGAAAACCTCGGGAGACTTTGATGATTACGAAATGGAACAGATTTATTTACCTACAAAATATCCGTAAAATGAATTCAGCTGATTTATTTTTTCTTCTATTGTGAGTTCAAGTCGTCATGCTATATTTTGAACATCTGAGTACATGAAACAACATTGCAAAATTTACCCTAAATTTTTATCGAAAATACCTTCTACATCGGGGTGACTTTAAACGGCAATGAAATAATTGAGTGTTATCAAAGCAGCCCCATTTCCAACATCAACCAATTTAACGAGTTGATTTTTTTTTTCTCTGAAATTATCAATATTTTTTGTAAGTATCGTATAATTATCACTAGAATCGTTCACTTCGTTTTTTTCCGTTTTTTTTTACACGTATGTAATTGTAAATGTTACGTTTCAAAATATACCAATCAAACCCCGTTTTACGGTACCGAACATTGTGTCGTTTTCACATTTTTCTATAAAACCGGCAAGTAATTTCGCAGATATCTGTTAAAATATGAGAACCCATAACTTTATCCCCTGACCTAACGTCTATCGTTTAAAAACTCCTATTATACATATATCGAACGCTACACAAAACTTTTGCTTCAAACTCAACATAACTGCACAGTCCAACTTCTGTTTGTGGTCCATAGGTAACAATTTGAAATAGTTCACTGCAGTCACTAACGCTGGTATTCCAGCCTGGATTTAGAATCGGTCTGTATTCAATACCGTTTGTCTATAAATGGATTTTGGAACTAATTCGGGAATCGTACCTAGTAAGTGTACTTGACTGGGTCTATCCATGCACTATTGTGTCAAACTCAAACCATGTATATCAATTAATCCATTTACAGGCACTTTTGAATTGTCAAGGTCAGTTAGAAATATGAAGCTAGTTGCCCATTCCAAAACGTAGTAGGTACCTATGGAGAAGAGTGGGCAAGAAACCCCATGGACACTCTTTTAAATTATAATTATTCTTACATAAATGTTAGGTACATCATTAATGTTGAATTTATAATTATATGTGAAAACGATGTAAAAAAAAAGTACACATTAAAAGCGTCTAGAGCACAGTAAATAGGAATAAAAATATAATCCAAAAAGATAAGCCGAGCCAGCTAAGAGATGACAAGTCCCAACTGACGGCGCCCATTCACGAACATGACGCACAGATCAGCCCCATTCAACTGAACTATTTTGAAGGGAGCTAAATGATCCAACACACGCGCCACCATGAGCGAGACATTTGAATGAGCACGACACACTATCAGCCGTCAATTCAATCAAAGACATACTACCCGGTCAATGGTAGCTCTATAGTACATAGTACTGACACTTGTCCTATGCAATTATATAATACAAAGGAGATTGAGTTTATACAATGCAATAATAGTCTTACAATCTTCAGCATGTGTGTATTTGTGTTCCTCAAAGGGTGCAGAGGTGTATTAGTTCACCCACATTTTGACAGTTATATTTATGGCATAAGTACTACTTTAGGAGGCGAGCACACAGAAACTTCAGGCGGATTTCGATTTTCGGCACCCAAGTAGACCATTTATCTTGGATTTAACTAATAAGGATATTTCTTATCGCGGGTTAATCAAGTTGGTACTTAGGCCCCGACAAACCGCGAGCATGTACTATTATAATACATGCTTAACTATAGTCTTTTCGCCATAAGATGAGTTCCCTGACAGTTCATTTGTTTCCGTGGCACGCATACTAGACGAATAAAAAATAAACTGGCAAAAAAATTAAAAAAGAAATGATAAAAAAAAAAATTGCCTTTCGTAAATTACTAAGTAAATTATTGCAGTTATAATTAACTGTTAATAAATTTATTAACAGCAGTAGTAGTGTCAATCTCTATTGGCCGACGTTCCGTTCAACGCATTAGACATTTTAAAGATTAATACTTTTTATTTATTTACTTAATTAAGTAAATAAATAAAAAGTATTAATCTTTAAAATGTCTGTGTTCCGTTCAACGCATTAGACATTTTAAAGATTAATACTTTTTATTTATTTACTTAATTAAGTAAATAAATAAAAAGTATTAATCTTTAAAATGTCTAATGCGTTGAACGGAACGTCGGCCAATAGAGATTGACACTACTCAATACACTAATCGATTCGATTATTATTATTGACTCCGATTCCGATATGGATATGAGTTCAAATCAAGAATCAAGTTCTGATAGTGAATAATAAATAAATAATTATTTTAAACAGACTGCGTTTCATTTACCACTAGCTGTCTCCCGCGGTTTCACCCGCGTCATGTCAGGTTTTTGCTCTGCTCCCGTGATGTTATGTAGCCTATGTCTTATTCTGATGTATAAGCTATATTGCTGTAAAGTTTCATCAAAATCCGTACAGTACTTTATGCGTGAAAGAGTAAGAAACATCCACACACACACATACTAACTTTCACATTTATAATATTAGTAGGAAGTAGGATAAACAGTTTAGTTTATAATTTTTTGAAAATCTAAAATCGATTATCCGATTCCGTTTTCTTTGCCAACTGAATCGATATTATAAAAAAAATCGATTATATTTCGTTAGGTCACGTCACTACAATTGTCAGACAAGAACTGTCAGGGAACTCATCATAAGGCGTAAAGACTATAGTTGTTATGTATAAACTTTGTACAATGCGACACAACTGAAGTCCTATCTAAAATGTCAGAGTACGAAGAAAAGTCCAACCCATTCTTATTGAAATCTACACACTCTAAATTAAGGTTTACAAACTATCTCAAAACACATTCCACTCATTCAATACTTCCAAAAACATGCTTAAGTCCAGCAAATATCCTCCAAAATAGGGGTCCATTACCTAACGGCCTCATGTATAATAAAGAATCCTCCTAAATGGACTTGAGTAACTTACCCTCGTTATGTCAACTGAATATTTTCTCCTCAGGGTCAGCTTTTGACAAGTATTCCGACCCATTACCGGACTTAAGTGACCCGGGTTTAACTGTTTTTTTGAATACTTAAATAATTATGTTTGTTTCTTTAATTTACGAATAGTTTTGTTGCTTTGTTTCACAATGGTGCCGATTCTCTTAACACAAAATTCTCTAAACTAGACTAAAAATCACCAAAATTTAGTTTATTCCTGTCAAACGACGATTTCCCATTCTGAAATTGACTAAAGTGACACAACTTAACCAAATTTTAGTTTGACAGCACTAAGATGGCACTGAGATTATAATTTAGTGAAAATGGCAATTTTGCTATTCTGAATTTTACGTTTTTCACCAAAAATTTTGATTGTTGTAACTAAATCTGCCTGTTTTTAATCGCGATTAAAAAGGTGTGGAATAAAATGAGTTGTCATGAACTAAAATTCATACCAACACCTCGACTTCAGATGCAAAAACAGTACTGTATCTTTTTTTCTTTTCTTTTGCTTATATCTCGAAAACGGTGTGTCCTATCGCAAAAATAATGAAAATTTCGACCCCCTTTATAATACACCGGAACATCTAAAATCCAACGTGTTGGTAAAAAAAAAAAAAAAAAAACGTTTTCATATTTTCCATACAATAAGTGAAAAATTCCATACAAAACATGTCGAGGCTGCAAAACAATGCGCGACTCTGGCTCTAAAAAAAAATCACGTGGTACGGCAAACAAGTATCACGTGGAGTCGCAATTGCCAAATTTGATTTTAGACGTGTCAAAATTATTTTTAAATTTAGAGATTTTATTTTGCAGAATAGCGTTAAGATTCTCATAGCTAAAAGTAAGGAATTTTAGTGATAGTTTAGTTAGTTTAGTTCGGTGTACAACAGAATCGGCACCAATGTCGACTATACTGTGTTCATGATAATTGTGTTGATTTATCTATATCTACACTTTCAGAAAAGAGCTGAGCTTAAATGGATGTCCATTCGCCAAAGATGAAGTTTGCGCGCTTTGACCACGCTTTTCTGCATTCTCAACTCTCCCACTCCTCCTTCTTATCTTGTCTCTCATCCTCTGTCTGTCTTCCTCTTGATATCAGGACAGCCACCAGTCCGTATGCATTTAAGCGGAAACTGCAAAGTTATTTTCAAAACACATACAGACTATTATTGACTGACCGGTTGGTGCAGTTGGTAGCGACGCTGCCTTCTGAGCCGCTGGTCCCGGGTTCGATCCCCGGACAAGTCAAACATTTGTGTGCATGAACATGTCTGTTTGACCTGTGTCTGGGTGTGTATATGTATATAAGTATGTATATCAGTCATCAGGTTACCGTAGTACAGGCTCTACCTAGTTCGGGACCTGAAGACCTTGTGTGGATGTTGTCTCATATTATTATTATTATACCGTAGAGTCATCGCAACACATCTCAACCTGTAATTTGAATATATGTATATATATATAAATATATTAAAGTATGTATATGTTTTATAAGTTGATAATCTTTTTATATACTTGTGTACCTATTTTATTTATAATTTAACATGATATATTTTATAGTTCTTTTATCATTATTCCTCTCATCTAAGGCACCTTACGTCTAATGTCTTCACCACCCTTGGTTGACTGGTAGAGAATGCCTAAGGCATTGAATCCGCCTTTGTACCTTTTTTTGTGTGCGAAAAGTTTAAATAAATAAAAGAGATAAAGTAAATTTTGTAGGTATGGATGTAGGAGGTAATCTCAGGAAGTACTGATCGTTTTTTATATTTTTTTATATTTAAGGTGGGTTTGCTCTTGACTCTAGTCTAGGTCAGTGGTGACAGAGACAGAGTCGACGGTGGAGTGAGCTTACCCAGAAGAAGCCTTTTCACTCTCACTTTGAGGAGATTAGGGTTGTATGCGTTCGGAAACACAGACGCAGGTAGAGAGTTCCACTCTTTTGCTTTTTGGCTGTGCGCATTACAAAAGACATTTGGAAAAAAAAAATAGGAAAAAAAATAGAAAAAAATAATAGTAATAATATAATAATATATATATATATATATATAGTATAATAGTAATAATAGTAGAAAACGCCTATGGCATTAAGTCCGCCTCTGTACATTTGTGTGCTTAAAGTGTTAAATAAATAAATAAACGCTATTTTTTTTTTTTTTTGAGGATGGGAAATCATCAAATGGCTCCTCCCGCTCTGGGTGGAGCGGAAGGGAGTGTCAGACTCTTACTGACTAAAACCCACCCGTGTTCCTTCCTTGGCCCTTTATGTTCCGGGTCAGCGGTACCCCTTTTGGATGATCCCGCTTTCCCGGCAGGCTTGGGCCCTAGTGGACCCCCTCTATGATGCTGACATCTCTTTGAGGCGCGCGTGGAACACGTACGCGCCGTCCAGCACGGGCCTGGTCCTGATCGGACGGTGAGCTACCCATTACTCACCGCCCGCAGGCCCGCGCCTACGGTGGCCGGGAGTCGTCACGCGGCTCCCGACGCCCGGAGCGTCCACCGCGGCGGCTTGGACGGGAGACTCTCTCCCTCTCCCGTCCCGCCACCTCCTTCGCTAGCATGACTGCTTCGCAGAAGGAGGCGACTGCCTCCCACTCCCCCTCGCCCCGGACCATGGCTTGAACCAAGGCCGGGCGTGAGAGATCGCCGCCGCTGCCGATCGCCTCTACGAGGACACGGCGGTGCTCCGCCCATGCAGGGCAGGCCCCCACCGTATGCTCCACCGTGTCCTCGGGGCGATCATCGCAGTGGTGACACCCGGGCGTTTCCTCCCGCCTGATGATGTGCAGGAACCTCCCGAAACTTCCGTGTCCGGTGAGGACCTGCGTCAGGCGGTAGGTGAGGACGCCGTGACGCCTCTCTAGCCAATAAATAAACGCTTAGTGTGAATTGGTGGAATAGCAACAAAGTAAGGATGGTAACGTGCAGTGCATCTAGATGACCGATGGAAGAAGGGAGCCGGTGGCATAAGGTCGTGGAGTTCTTGGGCACACTCACCGAAGTACAATCTGTAGAAGACCGACCAGCAGGCAACCTTGCGGCGTTGAGCCAAGCTGTGAAGCTTGGCATCCACTAGTTTTACGTCGCCAATCAGCCTCTCAGCTCTGCGTTCCACCGAGTCAAGCGCGGCAAGTTGGTACTTTGCTGAGCCATCCCAAAAGTGGCTGCAATACTCCATGCAGGATCGGACTTGCGCTTTGTATAGGGTCAGAAGCTGTCCAGGCGTAAAGTATCGCTTCACTCTATTTAGGATACCATGATCTTCACTGGTAGAAAGCCACACTATTGTCGAGTGCCATAGTATAGTTGACTACAACGCGGGCGAAGTCGCCGGGAGAAGCTAGTCTATTATAAATTAAAGTCGCTTACGTGTTTATCGGTTTTAACAACCATTTAGAGAATTTATTCCGGAAGGTTTATATGTTTATTACATTTATAAGAAACTTACTTTTGATAAAGAAATCTAGATGGTTTGTCAAGTCGTAAAACCAGGCGAGGCAGTGGCGGGTTGCTAGTTTGACAAAATAATAATAATAATAATATGGGACAACATCCACACAAGGTCTTCAGGTCCCGAACTAGGCAGAGCCTGTACTACGGTAACCGGATGACTGATATACATACTTATATAGATATACACACCCAGACACAGGTCAAACAGACATGTTCATGCACACAAATGTTTGACTTGTCCGGGGATCGAACCCGGAACCAGCGGCTCAGAAGGCAGGGTCGCTACCAACTGCGCCAACCGGTCAGTCAATCCTTAAAAATGGTTATTGTAGAGCTGTAGCGAGCATTTATATAAGGTCAAAATTTAGTTATTTGATAATTGAGTATTTTAAAGGAATCGCCTATCCATACAATCCATATCATTTGATAAATGATAAATGATAAATGATTTTATTTCTGTAAGTAGGTTTTTACAAACACTTTTACACGTCAATCATATTTTTTTTTAAACTAGATGAGGTCGGCGTTTCCTATCTGACTACTCTGAGAAGAAAGGCCGAAACAAACTCAGAGGTCACAGTCTCTTTTAAAGTCCAGACAGAATCTTGGTCAGATCATGTGAAGGCTATGTAGATCGGTGTCTGAAATGGTCTTTTGAGGAAAGAACCCCACAGATTGAGTGGACCTGTCCAGTCAGTGCACGCAATTGTCAGCAATCGTGCAGCTCAACTCAGAACTTAAGGAGCTCAACGATTCGACGAACAATACCAAAGAAAGGACATTTGAGTAGGCCGCACAAGTTACTCAAACTGCCAGATCATGATTACACTAAGAGTAAAAATACAAAAAAAAAAAGCAATGACCAACATAGTTCTCACATTCACAATAGTTAAAATAATAGCATAATACTTTACAAAGTAAATACTCTTGTCATAGTATATGTATATAAAATTCATTAATGTCAATGTGTATATAAAATCCGGACATAATCATTGAGGACCATGCAGATTGGTGTCTGAAATGGACTTTTGAGAAAAGAACCACACAGATTGAGTGGACCTGTCCAGACAGTGCACGCATTTGTCAGTAACCGTGCAGCTCGACTCAGAACTTAAGGAGCTCAACGATTCGACGAACAATACCAAAGAAAGGACATTTGGGTAGGCCACATAAACTACTCAAACTGCCAGAACATGATTAAAACTGGAATAATAACCCACATAGTCCTCACATTCACAACAATTAAAATAATATAATACTTTATACAGTAAATATTCATGTCATTGTATATGTAAAACGTTATAGATACTTATAGCAAAGATTAAAAGTACAATAGTTAGCAAAAAAAATAAATCAACGTTCCCTGTGTAAATTTATTGGAACAGCTCACTCCCAAGCCTTTTTGTCCTCAATAAAGTATTTGACAGTATAATAGGCTTTCTGGCATAGTTTCCTTTTTATAAAAGATTTGAATTTATTAAGGCTTAGTTCTTGAATGTGGCTAGGAAGTTTATTATAAAAATGTATACATTGACATCTAAACGAGCCACCTATTTTCTTGAGCCTGGTTGTAGGAACAACAAATTTGTGTTTGTTCCTAGTATTTATACTATGGATATCACTGTATTTTTTAAACACATTAATATTTTTATGTGCATACAAAAGATTTTCATAAATATACTGAGAAGGCACAGTCATTATATTAATCTCTTTAAATTTTTCTCTGAGGGAGTGTCTGGGACTTAATTTATAAATTGAACGAATTGCCCTTTTTTGTAAAACAAAAATCGTCTGAATATCGGCGGCATTTCCCCACAGCAGAATACCGTACGACATTACACTATGAAAATAACTGAAGTATACTAAACGGGCTGTCTCTAAATCTGTTAAACCACGAATTTTTCTAACAGCGTATGCTGCAGAGCTAAGCTTTTTTGACATTTTATCTATATATATTTAACGTTGTACATTCAACCGCTCATCAGTTGTACTACTAAAAGCACCCTTACTGCTACGACATAAACGCGTTATCAATGCTGTACTGTTACCCGTGATATGTTGACGGTACCAAAACAGTTGTTGTTTTGTATGTGACAAATCAATTAACAAAATATAACAGTGTCGCGAATATTGGAATAGAATATTGGTAGGTACAGTACTTACCCGCATTGTATCAATATTTCAATGGCCGGATAGTGTTGTTCCGGAAATACAAACAGTACAATCACCCTACGTGTATGTTTATAAGAGATACCTACTAGCTTATTTTTAAGCTAAGTTTATTTTATTGTTAGTAACACTGTGTGAGTCTCATGGTTACTCTCATTAAGTAATGGATTTATTATGATTATTTATTTATTCATAACTAGCTGCGCCCTGTGGATTCACCTGCATAAGTTTCGATTACGTGGGAATATCGGGATAACAGTATCCTATGTCCTCCAGGTCATGGTCTATTATGTGCCAAATTCCATCAAAATCTGTTCAGCCGTTTAAGTGTGAGAGCGTAACAAACAAAACTAAACAAATTACATATTTTCTCTTTATAATATTAGTTTAGAATTATTATATTATAACGAGTATACAGATCACTGTGATTTTGACAATGTTGTAAATCAGACGTAAAATTAATAACTGTAAAAGGACGGCATATACGGATTCTGACGCACAACGGATATGAAAGATGCATAGGAATATGTTGTGGACTTTCAATGGGATATTGTGTCATCGTGGATTTCGTATTTGTTTCGTATTTATTCACGTACCTACAGTTCTTCTAAAAGGGTGATAGTATAGTGGGTGTGTCTCACATTTGGGCACAAACTTCCCCTTTCTCCTTTCACATTATTGACGATGTTTTAAATGGCTTTAAATCATCATCTGCTTATGCTCGTGGTAACGGCCCCAACTTACGAGTTGTAGGTTCGAACCCAGACAGGCGCTTTATTTTGTGAAAATTATTTCATCACCACTGCTCTCAAAACGGTGAAGGAAAACATCGTGAGGAAACATGTCCTAGAACCAAAAATTCGAACACATGTGCCATGTGTGGCGATGTAGATACCGCTACAATACACTTACCAAAATATTGACGCGGAATATTGATTGCTACTTTGAAATAAGATCTATTTCATAACAGTATAGGTCCTAAAATACTATGTTCGTAACAACATAAAATTACAATCAATACAGTAGGAGAAAATCACATTTAGAAGTTGCTTAGTGTATACGTATTGGTGCTCGTGACTGTACAGCACTAGTATTGCAATGTTGGTTCGTAGGTACACAACAAAACCAATAACAAACTAGTTAATAACGCGTAAGTAAGTCGCGTCGTGTACGGACCGCGATTGAAATACTACTGATGTGACATTTTGTCTACTCATGGGTGATTTACGTTTGTTGCACGTTACTTTTTATTAGCGTCGTGGATGACGAGCATAAGTGAAGCACTATAATAATTGGTTCAATGTTATAATTATTACAATAATCATTTGCCTAGCCCTTTCCCAACTATTTTGGGGTCGGCTTCCAGTCTCACAGAATGCAGCTGAATACCAGTATTTTACATGAAGCGACTGCCTATCTGACCTCCACAACCCAATAACTGGGTAATACGACACCCCTCGGTAAGACTGGTTGTCAGACATTTGGGCTTCTGACGACCCGTAACGACTGACAAAGATCCACGAATGACAGCTGGCACCAACAGCTTAACGTGCTTCCCGAGGCGTCGAGGGGTCTCGGTATGTAAGGATGGTCACCCACCCACCGACCAACCGCGGCAAGCATCGACCCATGCGGCTGTTACAACTTAGCCACGAGCACCACCTTAGTTATAATTATTATGTATCGATAACCTTTAATGGCCTTAATACTAAGATCTTCAATCAGTGCGTCCTGCCTGTTTATGACTTACGGAGCCGAAACGTGGACACTCACGGTACGGCTGGTCAACAAATTCAAGATTTCTCAGTGAGTTATAGAATGGGCTATGTTTGGATTGTGGTCGACTTAACTCACAGAATAAGGCAAGCTGAAGTGGCAATGGAGCCATCATATTAGCCGTAGAACCGATGACCGTTGGGGTAGACGTGTTCTTGAGTGGAGACTGCAAGTCAACAAACGTAAGGTAGGACGCCCTCAGGCTAGATGGAGCGACAATATTCGCAGGGTGGCTAGTACCAACTGGATGAAAGTTGCTGAGAATTGAGCTGAATCGCGTGCAATATGAGAGGCCTATTTCTAGCAGTGGAAATAGGCCTCTCATATTGTAGGCTGGTCATGAATCTTTAATGGCTGAAAGAAATAGATTTAGATTTTTCAAGTGTCTAACAGCATCAATAAAATATATCAGAAACACTTTTAATCAATCAACTCCCAACTACCGTCATTCACACTTTCCATAGGCCTCCCAAGTTAAAACAAGAAATATCTTACAGCTATCTACAAAACGCATGGTCAGTGAAACGTCATAGGGGCGGTCTTCGTTCATTCAGTCACCAGTGCATTCATTCAACTCCCTCTGACTTCGAATCGTTTGTTCATTCAAGCGTCCAGCCATTCATTCAACGTTCTTTCATGCATACTAAGACACTCGTTCGTTCGTAAACTACGTTAGTATCCGATGATGTATCGTGGAGCGTATATCACAGGAGATTTTGCTTGTAAAGAAGGATATTACTACTGTTCTTGACTCAACATGAGATGTATGTACGAGATAGCATAAGCCATGATAAAAAGATACAAATAGTTGTTCCGGGTATGGCTGTTTGTTTTCCTGTGAGATTTATGTTTATAACCGCACCTACAATGACGACAGGAAGAGTTCTTGAGGGGTAATGTTAACGCAAAAAATTGCCTGTCAACAAGATGGTGCAAGGGGCCAGGGCATTCTGGAGGCATTGAGGTATTGTCTTCTTTGGGGGCTCTTTCTGTGCATCACATAAATTTACTAACAAGCTAAAATCTACCACAGCATTGTAAGCGATACTAGCTCATGCAACGCATTTAAGATGACCGACGCAAAGACGGGTTAAAAAATTCCATTTTGTTTCAGTGAGCATCTAACAAAAAAATCATGTTATTTAAATAATTTTTAATAGCTGAACAAACACCCGAATTGGTGGTGGCCCTTAGAAATCAAATCTAAGCTCCTTTCTTGCGTCGACATGTTTTCTCTCCCTTAAAACGCAACCTTCCACGTTATTGCGTTACCCTTTACGCGTAGATATCACTTGTATACCCCGCAAAGCCAATAAACTGCGTGCCTATAGCATTTCAAAAGGTTATTGTATTCCTGACTTGCGTACCAACTACTACGTATGAATCACCGTGTTTTATGTTATAGGGAGATTTTAGATGTAATTTCGAGGTTTTCTTTGAACTGTTTGTTAAAAGATGTCTTTTTTATTGTCTTTTATTTTCCGGGTTCAGCCTTACCAAGGGGTATCGTGTTATCTCTAGTAACTGGGTTGTGGAGATCAGATAGGCAGTCCATGTTAAATACTGGTATTCAGCTGCATTTGGTTTAGAGGTATTCGGCTATACTGGTAGCCAAACCTAAAAAAAAGGTTGGAAAAAGGCAGATGACGGTAAAAGATCCAGGCACGACAGGATTCGAAAAGGTAAATTGCATGACAGATTACCTAAAGTATTTAAAAAATCGTAAAGAATGCTCACCGAGGAAAATATAGTTGTAAACAGTAGTAAAAGATGGAGGAATATAAATAGATATATAACTAAAATAAACAATTAAATATTTTTTTTAAATACGGTCAGACATCCAGAAACAAAAATATGCCATCTATTTTTTTAAATCGGTCAGACCTCCAGATACAAAAACCTGCCTTCTATTTTTTTTAATCGGTCAGTGCTCCAGATACAAAAACTTGCCGTCTATTTTTATACCGCTGAAGAAACTCAGCGAAAGACACACAATTTTAATACTTCTTCCAAAGTTTAACCCTATTTCATACAAGTTGCACAAGAAATTGTGAAACAAAAATCCTTTAGGAACTCGCTGCAAAGATGTCACAAGACATCATTTATCTTTCTAAAAGATAAGTCTAGCTCTTCCTTATTTATCTTTTTAACGGGATAATGGCTTGAAGCACATTATTTATCGAGATTTCTGTGGCTTAACTAAGGAAGTGTAGGTACTTCATTTTCTCGTTTCAGATGTTAAATTCGGTCATGAGTTCTTGGAAAGAGATTATTTTATGTAGGTTTCTGTGAATTGCTTGAAGATGGCAAAGACTGGTTTTAAAATATAAAAACTTACGCCTTCTCATGGGGGTAGACAGGAACTACAGAACGCCACCTGCTATGATCCTTATCCTCCTTTTGCCTTGTTTACGTTTATACATCTGGTCATACACGCACGCCAGTTGTGACTACGACGTACTCTCGAAATAGGGATCCATGCAGAATTGTATTGCAGGATACTCCTAAATCAGCTAAGTATACGAAAAGTTTTTAATACGCATTTATAACAAAATTCCAAAAGATTTTTTTTTTACAATATTAACTCATTTAAAAGCAGATTATTGAAATGGCTGAAAGAACAGAGGTTTTAAGGCGGGGTGTTATCTCAATATTCCCAAAAATTGGTTTCTTAGAACGTCGAGTATGACGTAATGTAATAAAAATAAGTAACGCGAAAAATACAGTGAACAGAGAAGGGTATAAAGAAGGATTTAAACCGAACAGAATAATAAATAATAGTTTGATATTCCCAATAAAAAATTGGGAAGTTGTAGCACAAAAATAAACTTTGACGTCGAAGATCTCTGTATTTCCAGCGATAACAACAGTTTTTTTTTTAAGAATTTAGTAGGTTTTCCATTTTTTTAAAACTTTAACCAAACCATTATTTAATTTTATGTCTATATTTTAAATAATCTAAAGAAAAGCAGTAAAATAAATGCCCATTCGCAGCTTACGTCACATTTCAACACAAATATCATTTTCAATTTTCAATCTTATTGACGCTCCATAGTGGTGACAATAGCTTACGCGGTCATACTTTAGTCGTCGGGCAGCGCTCGACTTGGATGGTTGGCACCGGACGCTCTGTGCATAATTCGATTGTAGTTTTCAAGTAATTTATGACTGAAAACAGTGTGTGAATTGAACTAAAGTTCTGTGGCGGACTACTAAGGCTACTCACTGCCTAATATTGAAGTGAAAATTCAGTCTCAGTGGAAATATGGGCAATAAAAATAAAATGTTGCGAAAGAGTTTTACAAGAAAAAGACGAAAAACTCGAAAAAATTATGGAATGTTTGGGTAAGTAGGATGATTACGGTATTGTATCATAATAACATTTGAAATTTGTATTTAGTTTAGTATACTTACGAAACTGTATAAATCTATAGAAACGGTATTGACAATTTCTACAAACATTTTGCTAAATCCAAAAACAAATAGGTGCACTCTATTTTGATGTCTATAGAATGCATATTTGAATGCGCCTAGTGCAAACGTCTCTGGTCGAAGCAACCATCGAGGCGATAGCCATATTGCAATAGTAGGTATAAGTAACAAAAACAAACTTGCAGATAAATCAGAGTGCGTTCGTAATTATTATAATAATATAAATATTGCACTAGTTATATAAAAAGCATTTTGATTCTTTTGTAAGATTATTTTTATAATATTTATTGAGTCATTAGACCAGTGCAGATAATTTTTGAAAACGAAAAAAGTCACAGTAGGCTGAAACCCATTGGAAAAGAAAGATAATATAACAAAAATGAAGGGAAAAATAATTTACGGGCGATCCGAGGTCGGGAAGTGGGGGTTATCTCGATTTCCGGCAAAACTACAAGTCATATGGAAAAAAGTGTAATAGCAAAGTTGTAGGTAATAAAAAGATCTACAACTTTTGTATTCACACTTTTTTCAAGTAACCTCAAAATTTATGTGAAAAATTCAATTCATGTGAAAAATTCAATTCATGTGAAAAATTCAAATTTGACAACAAACAATTTATCTGAAAAATTCAAATTTGCCGGAAATCGAGATAAACCGCTTTTTACCCTTAAACCCCCACTTCCCGACCTCGGATCGCCCGTAAATTATTTTTCCTTTCATTTTTGTTATATTCTCTTTCTTTTCCAATGGGTTTCAGCCTACTGTGACTTTTTTCGTTTTCAAAAATTATCGGCACTGGTCTAATGACTCAATAAATATTATAAAAATAATCTTACAAAAGAATCAAAATGCTTTATATATAACTAGTGTGCAGTATTTATATTATTATAATAATTACGAACGCACTCTGATTTATCTGCAAGTTTGTTTTTGTTACTTATACCTACTATTGCAATATGGCTATCGCCTCGATGGTTGCTTCGACCAGAGACGTTTGCACTAGGCGCATTCAAATATGCATTCTATAGACATCAAAATAGAGTGCACCTATTTGTTTTTGGATTTAGCAAAATGTTTGAAGAAATTGTCAATGCCGTTTCTATAGATTTATACAGTTTCGTAAGTAAACTAAACTAAATACAAATTTCAATTGTTATGATACAATACCGTAATCATCCTACTTACCCAAACATTCCATCATTTTTTCGAGTTTTTCGTCTTTTTCTTGTAAAACTCTTTCGCAACATTTTATTTTTATTGCCCATATTTCCACTGAGACTGAATTTTCACTTCAATATTAGGCAGTGAGTAGCCTTAGTAGTCCGCCACAGAACTTTAGTTCAATTCACGCACTGTTTTACCAATTTTAGCAAATACCAACTAATATTCAGCCAGCAGCAGCTTCCATTCCCGTGGATGATCCCTCTATCGTCTAAATTTTTCAGAATTCTAGCTTCCGTCCCGGCTCCGCATTTTATTAGAAACATTATGGCATTTGTCACTTTGGAGCTGTGATATTTTTGCATTTATTTAGAGTTTATGTGATTTTTAAGTGGTCCGAGGGCCTTTATGTTGGTTTTGTTTTCTATTTTTTTACCGCACCCACTAAGTACCTATCTAAAACACAAACATTAGTTTGAAATGGCATAACTACCCATTTAATTAACCCTTCCATCCCTGATACTGACTTACACCCGAAAAGCATAATTCCCCTTCTAGAGCAGTCGGGTAAAATTCGGAATGTTTATATTTGACCTGTTTATCATGTACTGTAATAAAAATAAACAGTAGTGATGTTTTTTTTTAAATTGTTATGTGTAATTATTTATTGTATCATATTATGAACCGACACTGTAATTACATCGAATTTTAGAACGCACGTCATAAGTAAGTATATTCAACAGAAAACATCTGATTTCCTTACGTATACTATGCAACTTTCCTTGAGCACACAAACGCCCGTGTTAGCGTTTGCGAGTGTGTGCATAATTACCGTAAAACGCGCAGATGCGGTTGTGTGAGTGCGGTAATAGCGATTAAAATCGTAGTCGGTCCGCGTCTTAAGACATTAAAGATTTTTTTAACAATAAACTAAGTATACATTTCTGGACCATTTCTGCCGGTCGATTCTGTAACAATCTCACCGTGAAAACTTCGGTGAAGTGAGCTTTAATTCCACGTGATATTAGGGATTGATACTGTTGACAGCTCACTCCACGCTCACTTCACCTAAGTTTTCACGGTGAGATGGTTACAGAATAGTACTGCTGGACTCTAGTCGTAATCGGTCGGATGATGCTAAGATAAAACTATTATTATTTATTTTATTTTATTTATTTAGGAAAATAAACAGTTACACACTACAATAATATACAAACAATTCATACAAAGTGAGCAAGTGTATAACCCACGACATTTTCCACAGATTATAAGAAGAGTAATTTTTAATGCACTTACGTAGTGCAATTGCAATTAATAATTATATAATATTATTGTAAATAATGTGCTTAAATATATGACTAAAGCTAAATAGGCATGCAAATACAACGAAGAAACATCATTATGTTGATAAAAACACATAACTGGGTTTACATTTCTGAAATTTTTTGGCGGATTAGGCTTCGGAATACCGAAGCTCTCGAAGCTCCGAAGCTTTTCGGCTTATTATATTGTTGTATTGACCTTATATCTGTGACATTGAACGACAATTAACTAATAGTTATTATTATTTTGCATGATAAATGATTTTATTTCTGTAAGTAGGTTTGTACAAATACTTTTACAAGTAAATCATATTTTAAAAACTAGATGAGGCCGGCGTTTCCTATCTGACTACTCTGAAAAGAAAGGCCGAAACAAACTCAGAGGTCACAGTCTCTTTTAAAGTCCAGACATAATCTTGGTCAGATCATGTGAAGACCATGTAGATTGGTGTCTGAAACGGTCTTTTGAGGAAAAAATCATACAGATTGAGCGGACCTGTCCAGTCAGTGCACATATTTGTCAGTAATCGTGCCGCTCAACTCAGAACATTGATGCTCATGCAATTGATACATAAGCTTTATAGCTAAACATGTGGACTTTAAACTAGATGAATAACCTGATTGTAACAACTTTATACCATGTTTAAGGCAAATAAATACTTATCTTATCTCGGTGTTTTTAAATTTTGCCCAGCTTTATTTTATAAAAACCACATGTAACACCAATAAATTTTATTCTATTCTATAATAATTAATAATACTTTTGTAAAACAATCTTAAGGTATTACACAATAAATCATTTTAATTGCTACGCCGCTATGGCAAAGGTTTAAAAATTGATAAACCATTTTCTCGGACAATTTAAAACCCCTGACAACCCAGAAATTCTTGAAGTTACCCCAACCGATCTACATAAAGGCTCGCTACATTTCACAAGCTGCAGTGTACGACATCTCAAGGTTACTCCAACCCTTTTGGTACGTTCAACTCAACAAGATTCCGTGAGAGGCGAGCAGCTGTTACCTCTGAATTATAACTTGTATATATGAAGCAAAGCTATGCATGTATATAAGAAGACGGAATGAGATTGGAGAAATATTTTGGTTGGAGCAGCATTTTCTGGGAATAGAAAACGGTTTTGAATCGTGTGCACCTTATAAGATTCGTCAGAGTTGTGGTCTACTGATTCATTTTCTAAGGATGATGTTTGAGACTTTAAATCATAATTTAAAATATCACCGAACAACAATATTAAACAAAACAAAACACTACAACCCAACGCTATTTGAAAAATAACTTTAATTTCGGAAGTCCGTGGCAAAAACGAAAATGCAAAACCTAAGACACCGACACCGTTTTTTTTTTGGAAGTCGGTTTTTTTTGTACAAAAGTTTATATTTTTTACTTTTTTATGGTGGTACGTACCTCACACAAATTCATATACCACTACTTGCAATGTATAATAATACGTATTATTGAAGCTAACTGAAAAACTACCCAAGTAAAGTGAATATAAATGATATGGGGCCACCCTTGAAGCATACCATAAACGAGTACATTAAAAAAGTAATTTTTGAAATCGATCCACAATTGCCAGATACATTGCAAGATACGAAACAAACCAAAGACCATTGCAGACACCGATCTACATAGCCTTCACATGATCTGACCAAGATTTTGAGAGACTGTGACTTCTGAATTTGTTTCGGCCTTTCTTCTCAGAGTAGTCAGATAGGAATCGCCGACCTCATCTAATTAAAAAAAAAATATGATTGACGTGTAAAAGTGTTTGTTCAAACCTACTTACAGAAATAAAATCATTTATCATTTAAACAACAAAATACAGACGAATTGTAAACGTTCTCCTTTTTGAAGTCGGTTAAAAAATGGAGATCGCAAGAAAACTTCATGGCTTATTAATTTATTTTTATTTTAATTATATACCTACCTGTTATCAAATTTTTCAATGTATTCAATTTATTCTGTTTAGTATATTCTTTTAATTTTATTTTCTTATCAATTTATGGTCAATATCTTTATTCATAATCCAATTAATAATTAATCATAATGTAATCAATTATAATTTAATCAGCCAATCACATGTCAATGATTTTTTAATTATTTTTTTTATTTTTATATTCTGTATACGGCATTGAATGTTATGATAATTTTTCTTTATTATTGTTTTGAAATACTTATTCATTGTATGTAGAAGTTCTAATTTCAATAATTTATAAATATGTTATGTGAAGCCGTTTTCTGTGCATGTGGTGTTAACCTGTAATTAATTGTTGCACTTGTAAATGTTACTCTAGTCATTAAATCAGAAATGTTTAAAGTGTAAACAATAAAATTGTTGGTTAACCTAAATAAATAAATAAATGGCTTGAAAATTTGGACTGCATAGACTGAAATCATTAACGTGTGAATGAAAGCGATTATACTGCTCATTCTTCCCTATGAACAATTGATAGAGATGTATGTTCATGCTTCATCAATTTACAAGACGTCACAGAAATTCACATGATTTAAATCGAAAGGATATGTGGGTGTAATATAGGTACACCCGTCACCGCTGTCTAGCCCTTCAGGGAAACATAGGCGCCATGTAATGTTGATGTTACATCCCCCAATATTTCCACCGCAAAAACGAGAGACACATTCTAGCAAGTAATTTCTTCTACATTAAGGTAAATTCTATATAGCTGCTCCAGATACCGTGGCGCGGCGGTTTTTTACAGTTGTTGCACGTGCGAAATTTTGTCATCGCCGCTCTAGGGTATGGGTTTTTCTAAGTATTCAATTGTTTTAATTAAAGCTGATAACAGGCCGGGCACCCAGGTGCCCAGGGGGCATTGACGGTAGTTTGCCATTGGGAACGAGAGCTTCCTGCGGGTCATTAGCGGGTATCCTCTTCCACAAACAAAAAAAACATCGTACGCCTTAACCTGCTTTATAAAAGGACCGCTATCTTACATATTAACATCTTGTATCAGTTATTTAATAACCCAACTTGGTAATACTTGGTAATATGCCCGCAGCCAAATTGTTGGTTAAACATAATTCACAATTTTGCTGGCACATAGAACATAGTTTTATCGTAGTTTTAGGACGAAGTTATAGTGTGGTTTTATACTTTGTGTCTTGGGACGAAAAGTTAAATAAAGGTTAGGTGGCCTTGGTAGGTACTAACGGAGTTAGCGCCCACAAAATAACGTATGTCGAGCCTCACAGTAGAAATAGAAAATAAAAATAGCTTGCGCAATTATTTAAATATTATCAACTGCTTAATTTTCAGGGTTTCGACTTTATAAGGAAAAACGGAACCTTTACAAGATCTCTTTTTTGTCCATCGTTCACAGAGATTGCTCTCGAGATCTATGCAACTTAAGTATTAGAACTTTGGAGGTCTCGAAGACGCGAACGTAGATCGCCAGTACCAAACATAAACCTACATTTTTTTTCATATTTTATTATATCTTACTAAAAGTAGCCAGATATATTATATATAGCAGCTTTAATAGCGCTAGCCTTTTTTGGTTTACCTACTTAATATAACACCAATATTTCGACACTTTCTTTAAACGTTTTTTCTTTGACTTTGAAAATATATCAAAAAGGCATCTACTTACAGCTAAAGTATTGCAATGAAAATCAGACCAATCCACGGTACCCAAGTTTAGTTGTACTGTGTTACCTCTTATGCAGAGGCGCTTGACCAGTTAGACTAGATGCTGCACAGCCTAAATGGACTCTCTCGGCGATTTGGCTTCGGCATGAATTTGGACAAGACAAAAGTCATGTACAGTTTTTACATCTTGCCAAATCAAATCCACATCGAAGGGTCGCTTCTGTAGTTCTGAAGGAGTATGTCTACCAAGGGCAAGTCATCAAGCTCGGTAGACACAACTTTAAGAAAGAAGCCGATGGAAGGATCCGGTTGGGTAGGGCAGCATTTTAAAAACTTCCTCGAGTCTTCTTCGCCTATTCCGCAGTGTTGGAAGACTGAGGTCTTCAAGAAGCGCGTCCTGTCCGTCATGAGATGAGGTGCTGAAACGTGCACACTGACAGTTGGGCTGGTCCACAAATTCAAGCTCGTTCAGCGCGCTATGGAGCGGGCTATGCTTGGAGTCTCTTTGAATGATAAAATCAGGAACTATTTTATTTGAAAAAGAACCGGAGTTACCGACATAGTTGCAGAGTAAGCAAACTGAAGTGGCAGTGGGCTGGCCATGTTTGTCGAAGGACTGATGGTCGATGGAGTAGGGAGCAGACGAGTCCTGGTGTGGAGACCGTGAATCGGAAAGCATAGTGTGGGTCCCCAGCTAGGTGGACCGCCAACCTTAAGAACGTGGCTGGGACAGACTGAATGCGCAAAGCGGAGGACATGTTGTTGTGGCGCAGCCTTAGAGAGCCTTGGGGAGCCTATGCCCAGCAGTGGAATGCAATAGGCTGAGCTGATTGTTTACTCTTATGATAATAAAATCAAGAAATTTGGATTCTAAAATATGTAACTATATAGGATTAGATTATGGATGAGATTAAAAAAAAATACATTAATCAGCGCAGTAACCAAGGAGCAAACGGTGCACATGAAATAAAGAGAAACTTCTTCCTTTTTTTGAAGTCAGTTTAAAATGGGCACCTAACCAATACTCAAACATAACACCATCCCCAAAAGACACAGACCAAAATTCAAAAATGAAACTACCCTCAGTAAGTATCCTAACCTCTTTCGACTTTCAAAAACACTTCGGTTCCTATAAAATATCGTCTAAACATTTTTAGACGAGCTCCATCCTTCTTAGCTCAGACCAAAATATATTGGTAAGCTGAATTTAATAAAACTAAGTTCCAACACACACAGTTGGAACTTCGCCAGGGACGGATGGTGGGACATTACAAAAACATGATACCGGTGTATGTAATAAGTTAAAGGTTTTTTGGAAAACAAGCTGATGCAGGGAAGTTTGTGACAGGTGGTTTATTGATAGGGTTAAGAACCTCTTGGGAAGTCATGTGTTAGAACTAGGCTAGCGGTATGCCATGAGACGACGTGTTTGCACCCTTACAATTGACGACATTTTCATATTTTAAGAATAAGAATGATGTAATGGTCTTTTGTTACAAAATAAATTTAAAAAAATATTATATAATGTATGCTTACTGTAACTGAAATATTTAACATAAGTTATTTGAACAGCGATCTTCAAACTAGGCAGGGCCTGTATCCAAGTGGCCTGAATTTTGAAGGCGTTTATATATTTAATGAATTTATAACATAAAAAAATAAGATACACGTATTTAGTATGTTATTTAATTCAATCTAATTTAATTCCAGTTAGTTTAAGTTTAACAGAATATTGATATGAGTCCTACTTACATGGTTGTCCGTCTTTATATTAATTATTATTGTATAGTGAGATCTAAATAAAATGCTGTGCTTACCTTTAATTTAGATGCATGCAATGCTATTGTATTTGTAAATGATATGTACTATGTCTTTGTGTGTATTAAGTTGGTTTGCCAAAATAAATAAATTAATTTCCATGGTTTTAATAAAAAAAAACACCTTTAAAACTCATTCTATTCTAAACAGAGTTTAATACGAAGAAGTTTAACAGGAACCTGTATAATTGGCGTCAATCATTCTGAGGATACTATCCCTTATTACCTACTAATATTAATAAACGAGAGTCTGTGTAACACACAACGGAAAAAATACGGGTAATTTATAATATGCTATCCTTAAAAACCATTTCAGTGACGTCATCGGTCGTTTTTTTATAATTTTACTCCGAAACTAAGCAGTAAAAAAAATTTTTTTTTCGATCTCAAGTTAGAAAAATCAGGTAATGTATTTTTGTTGAAGGAGCCTTATTTTTGGAATTTTGGCATTGTTTTTTTAATTTTATAAAACGTTGCATTAGCACTAGTAATTTCTCCTGTATTGTGGGTGCGCTTAGAAACATTTAAACTCACATACACAAACAGCCAGACCCGGAACAACTACTTGTAGGTCAAACAAATATTTGTTCCGTGCTAGAATCCAACCGGCAACACACAGCTCAGCAGCCAATCGCTTAGCCACGTCAATTATTCGATATATTGGTGCCGATTCTGTTGTACACCGAACTAAACTAACTAAACTATCACTAAAATTCCTTACTTTTGGCTATGAGAATCTTAACGCTATTCTGCAAAATAAAATCTCTAAATTTAAAAATAATTTTGACACATCTAAAATCAAATTTGACAATTATTGCGACTCCACGTGGTACTTGTTTGCCGTACCACGTGATCTTTTTTTAGAGCCGTAGGCGCGCATTATGTGCGGCCTCGACTTGTTTTGTATGGAATTTTTTACTTTTTATATGGAAAATATAAAAAAATATTACCAACACGTTGAGTTATATAGGTTAATGGGTTGCAAAGGGGGTCGAAATTTTCATTATTTTTGCGATACGACACACCGTTTTCGAGATATAAGCAAAAGAAAAGAAAAAAAGATACAGTACTGTTTTTGCATCTGAAGTCGAGGTGTTGGTGTGAATTTTAGTTCATGACAACTAATTTTATTCCACACCTTTTTAATCGCGATTAAAAATAGTCAGATTTAGTTAAGACAATCAAAATTTTAGGAGAAAAACGTAAAATTCAGAATAGCAAAATTGCCATTTTCACTAAATTATAATCTCAGTGCCATTTTAGTGCTGTCAAACTAAAATATAGTTAAGTTGTGTCACTTTAGTCAATTTCAGAATGGGAAATCGTCGTTTGACAGGAATAAACTAAATTTTGGTGATTTTTAGTCTAGTTTAGAGAATTTTGTGACAAGAGAATCGGCACCATTGTCTACTTCCGCCTTTTATTATACCTAATGCACAAAACCTAACATTTATAAACATCTTGTAATAAACTAGACGCTACAATACAGAAAGGCTTCTGACCTAAAAAGACGGGAAATTCTACTTCGTTCAAGCTCAAGCCCTCGTAAGACGAATACAAGAGAGAGAGAGGGAGATATAAATAATTTCTTGCCGGTAATATCAGGCGCATTTCAAAACCTTATATCGATAGTCGATTAACACAGTCATTATCTAAATTTACACAAAGTTATTCATTACATTGTATTTTAGCAATTTATCTAATAGGTTATTATTCCTTTAATTTGACTTCTGTTCCGATTTTAATTAAATATTTACATCAATAATTAAAAAAAAAAAAATATGTTAATCTACTTTTACCGCTGATTTTACTTATGAACATTATCATGCCAGCTATCATAATTGTAGCCTTCTTCGCTAGAACTATATTCAGCATAGAGGTTACACGGATTACCGTGTAAACTCTGTGCTGAATATGGGTCTACTTTGGCCATAAACTCCTGCTCCGCAACCGATCTACTGCTAATGGATACGTCGATCAGGAGGTCCTAAAAAACCTCTCTCAAACATGAGAAAATAAGTGAATATCAGTGTTATGTGTTGATTTAAAATTGACTTGATGTGGGAAGTAGTAAATTAAGAACCAAGCAACCGAGCTGTCGAAGAATTGATAAATGATAAATGATTTTATTTCTGTAACTAGGTTTGTACAAACACTTTTACATGTCAATCATATTTTAAAAACTAGATGAGGTCGGCGTTTCCTGTCTGACTACTCTGATAAGAAAGGCCGAAACAAACTCAGAGGTCATAGTCTCTTTTAAAGTCCAGACATAATCTTGGTCAGATCATGTGAAGACCATGTAGATTGGTGCCTGAAACGGTCTTTTGAGGAAAAATCATATAGATTGAGCGGACCTGTCCAGTCAGTGCACGCATTTGTCAGTAACCGTGCAGCTCAACTCAGAACTTAAGGAGCACAACGATTCGACGAACAATACCAAAGAAAGGACATTTGGGTAGGCCGCATAAATGATTCAAGCTGCCAGATCACGATTAAAACTAACTGACAAAACAAAAAAAAGTAATGAACTACATAATCTTCACATTCACAATAATTAAAATAATATAATACTTTACAAAGTAAATACTCATGTCATTGTATGTATAAAATTCATCAATGTCAATGTGTAAATAAAAGTTCGGACATAATCTTTGAGGACCATGTAGATTGGATGGTGTCTGAAATGGTCTTCTGAGGAAAGAACCACGCAGATTAAGACAACCTGTCCAGTCAGTGCACGCATTTGTCAGTCACGCATTTGTCAATTTATCCAAATGAGTATCTTTCCTATCCAAGTTCTGGTTGAAGTTGGTCATAATTATAAGACAAACGATGTCCTAAAACCGAATTTTACAACGACTTTAACAACCGCCCTCCTAAATCACCATAAACTCTAAAAACATCAGTCACCAATAATTTTCTTCCCTCTTTCTTTCAAACAGTAATATTTCTCCCGAACCATCATCAAACGTAAATAAAACTTGCCCAACTAAGTTCTATTTACTGTAGGAACTTCCGAAGGGCGCGGAAGTAACTTAGAAAATAATAAGTAGTCAAGAGGGATAACTTTGTCATTCCCTTCCTACTTACATGAGTTGAGCAATAAATATTAACATCTGTCTACGATTGTAAGACATGATGGAAACTTTATGTGTACCTACTTATGTGTAGTTTTTGGTGGAGGTTCATTTCAGGTTTAAAGTGCTAAGCCCCACTTTACACCTGAAATGCACCTTTATGGTGTAGATAGTTTTCGAATCATATTTTGTTCAACATACAACCGGACAGTGACCAGCAAATTGCAAAAAACGTAAGAAAATTTGAATCTCGCGGGATACCTGGCGCTTCCCCCAGGACTCCATAGCCAAGACTCCATTGGTTAAAGAGTCAAAAAAAAAATGTGCCTTACAAACTTGCTCGTGGGTCGAGATATCAGTTGCTCCGCGCTAAGGGCTTTAAAACCAATCTGGGTCATTTTCCACCAATAATAGAATGCAGATTCAATTTTGTCGCCTGTCACGCTCACCCAGCGTAGATATTGATATGTCTCACTCTTTACATAAAGTCAGGGCTGTATTGCTTAGGGCATTATCATAAAAGTGAAAAATTAATATTGTAGTTTCTATTATCTTTTTAATTTTCACATAAATCTATCTAAATTAGTAAAATTTGTTAAGTTTTGTAACTTTTTTTTCTTTTTGTAACTCTTTTGTAACTGCATTTCCTACTCCTATGTTCAATGCATGCCGTGGCAGCCTTTAATAAAGGCTACACTATAAAATTTCAAAATAATATGGGTATTTTAACATGTATTTTTAGTGTATTCTTTGTTGTTTGTCCATAAATAAATAAATAAAATAAAATACTCTCTGGCACTTCCCCCTTCAAGGAATAAACTTATTTCGTAAAAGGCTTCAAAATCAATAACCAAACCTAAACGTCATGTATTGAGGCTTACATACATAACGTTTAAAGCTACAAATACTTGTTATGGAACTCCCAGATAATGGAAACCCTAAAGCTTAATCATTATCATTTGTTTTGAATCTGTTTTAAATTAATGTGTGACAGATTTGTGTTAAAATGCCAAGAAATAAAAAAAAACTTCCATAAAATAAAATCCTACAACCCTATATGTGACATTGCAAAAATCAATAATCAAAGCAACAAGTAGCGACACCTTTTGTGGGTCTGCTCCAGCTCGTGGCATGATGGTTTTGGTAAAATTGTGTCATGCGAATTAATTACATGTATAATAGTTAATATAATAATATGAGACAACATCCACACAAGGTCTTCAGGTCCCGAACTAGGCAGAACCTGTACTACGGTAACCTGATGACTGATATACATATACACACCCAGACACAGTTAGTTAGTTATTTTAAATAAATAAAAATATAGACATAATTTCCCACATTCTATCATTACCATTTTGTAATAGTTCTGATGCGACGTTAAGACGTGATACCTTGGTTTAGCCCTTTGGTCACATGAATTGATCCGGTTGCGGGCAATTTAGAGGTTAACCCTTGAGGTGTGGCCATCTGTTAGTGAAGAAGGCCTTACCGAACCGTTTGATGGTAAATAAGGGAAACTGGCCATTTCCGTCTTTTGAAACGAATATACTGAGAGAACACTGAGTTTCAACTGAATTGTTATAACTCTATGAGACAGTTAGGCCTTTTGTAAGAACTAGGTAGTAAGACCAGTTGTTATAAATTATTGTGTTTCGGGTAGCTTTGCATATGCTATATAATATATTCCCTATATCAAGGAATGTTTTCCAAGTCGTAACTTTTGATTCTCACAACATTCAACACTGATCTAAAATGTAATAATTACGTTTCATTTACGTGATTATTTATTATGATATCAGTAAAACTCTGAAATCAGCCTCGTTTTGAACTTAACGCCGCCCACTCACAGGTCATAATTTTTCAAAAAATAACTGAATATAAATTATATTGATTAAAATTATACAAATTAAATTATGGTTTCCGAATCCAGCTAGTGTTGCATTCAGTGCATTTACAATTAGAAATCACTTATTGTTTTGGATCACTGTTTTTTGTCTTATCTTGCCTAGAATACTACGGTAAAACAGTTTTAATTGTGGTATAAATGCTATGTGAACAAGATTTCTAGATTGTTTTTCCAACGATAACTGGCGAAGAAACTACAACGAATAATAAATTTACATTAATATCTTTTATTAGCTTCTGTGACTGTCCGCAACATACATTATTGTAAATTGAAATTACCCGAAAAACCTGACAGGAGCTATTTTTACTTGTATTAACCTTTCTTTAGTAATTAGCTTAATGGATCCTTGCGTGAGAAGCCTACTTACTTTTCAGTCAGATTGTAAACAAATACAAATTTAACTCTCGTAAATTGAAACCAGCCGAGTCGTCATTCGGTGTAGTGTTAATTTCGGTTCCTTTCTCTAAAATCAAGCTTATTTGTAGCCTATTAACTCCTTTTTTTATATATATTTTTTAGTTTTTTAGTAGTTAATAGCTCAAATTAAAACACAATGAAACCGTTTAAATGTGAAATTTTTAAGCCTAATTGCAACGAAAAAGAGAAAGATCTTTTTGTTTTACACGGGAAAAAACAAATTTTATGTAAAAAATATATGTTATAATAATGTTCATGTTTTTATTATTTTATAATTTTTATTTATTTTTTTAAATCAAGAACAATGAGTATCTTCTGGTTATGACACTGTATTGCAGGAATTAATTATCTGAAGAAAAAATCCTGAGTGTGTGCTGGGTACGAACTCGAGTCCTCCTGAATATCAGTCCTGTATGCTGCTCACTGGACCAAATCACGTACATGGTTGACTTTATTTGAGTTATTTGAATTTGAAGACAGAAAAGACTAGATTTATAGAATTTCATAAAATCCCTTGAAAATTTACAAAGATTAAGATCTTATAAGGATTCAGATTTAGCGACTGTGACCATTCACACAAATTGTGCACGTTATTAAAGAATTTTTTCGCATCGCTAATATTTTACCGTGTCGTTGTTGAAATTTATCCTTGTGCGTACATTCTTAAACAGAAACTTCGGTTTAAGTTTGATTAAAAATTAGTTTAAAGTTGGTTTTATATGGATTTAAATAGGTTTATTCAATTCACAAAAAAACATTTTTTTTTGTAAAAATCCGAAATTAAACCACATTTTGACCATATATTTACAACGACCAAGAAATAACAAAAAAAAAACCGAAAATATCGATTGTATTCAATCTGCTAGGATAATGCAATGTAAAAGAAAGTTGATAATTTCAGAATATAATTTATTCGTAAGTACATATTTTTAAATACGGTTAAAATCTTAAGCTGGTAAACTGCTGATTGGATTCGTTTACTTACAACTTTAAGCATGAGCATGGTTTTATTTTGGTTTAAAATTGGTCGATATAATTCACAAACAAACGGTTTAATTTTGGTTGGCTTTTGGTTAAAAGCTATAATTAAACCAGATTTTGACCATTTTTAAACCGACAAAAAAGCAACCAAAAAAAACCGAAAATATCGGTTGTTCTCAGTCTGCTAGGGACAGCTGAAAATGCTTCTTACCTTCAGCGCTGTGAAAATAGCCTTGGTGTTACGGCTTGAATAAATGTCTTCTTTGTTTTTGCTTGCATGCGCATCATTTGTTAGTAGGTAAATTATAGAGTGAAAATTATACAATTTTAGAAATAACTTTTATTATTGCTTAAACACCATTTATTACTCAATAAACAAATCGATTTCTGGTCACTCTTTAAATAACTGCTACGACAACGATCACAGAAAAAGCAGTCCAGGTAAACAAAACTATATAATATATACTCTGAAGTTGGTTCATTTATTTTGTCCCTAATTTTTCTTAGCCACAGAGAAGTATTGTGTTGTTCTCAAATAGTTGTGACCACCTTTTTTTTTTTTTTTTTTGTGGGTGGGAAATCATCAAATAACTTCTCCCGCTCTGGGCAGAGCAGGAGGGCGTGTCAGACTCTTACTGACTAAAACCCACCCGTGTTCCTTCAGTTGCCTGTGCCAGGGGCCACGGTAACCCTCTTGGACTTTTCCGCAACCCTAGCAGGCATCGGTCCTAGCAAACCCCGTCATTGGTGCTGACATCTCTTTGAGGCGCGCGTGGAACACAACGCGCCGTCGACCCGGGCCTGGTCCTTATCGAACGGCGAGCTGCCCATTGCTCGCCGTTCGCAAGCCCGCGCCTACGGTGGCCGGGAATCGGCCTGCGATTCCCGACGCCCAGCGCGTCTCCTGCGGCGGCTAGGGGCGTGAGGGCGCAAACTTTGCCTCTCCCTCACGCGTTCCGCCTCCTCCTTCGCGAACATTACTGCTTCGCAAACAAATCGATTCGAACAAACAAACACGAACAAATCGATTTCTGGTCACTCTTTAAATAACTGCTACGACAACGATCACAGAAAAAGCAGTCCAGGTAAACAAAACTATATAATATATACTCTGAAGTTGGTTCATTTATTTTGTCCCTAATTTTTCTTAGCCACAGAGAAGTATTGTGTTGTTCTCAAATAGTTGTGACTACCTACTGTGATTGTTACCACATCCAGTCTATTATACATCTTCCAATGGTCTATAAGATCGTAGAGCACAATGAATTCTATGACTTCTATGGGTTTGATCTCCCATTCTTTCGGTATGTAGCACCCAAACTTGCAGTCCATTATTTAAATACGTTAGAAAGAAAGAAAGAAAATGCGTTTATTGGCATTACAGCAAAATAAATACACCTTAATACTATAAAAACAGAATACAAAAATTATAATGCCAAACGGGCCTCAGCTCAGCATAATGTCAGATGACAACACAAGGTGTACCACCTGACGCTGATTTTCAGCTGCAACCCACGAGTGCCATACGCTAGAATAACAAAACATAGGGAAGCTTGTGTCCGTTTTAATACATTAATAGAATTAATTAAATGTGATAGTACATAAAGAAAAGCTCATACAAAAACAAATAAAATGTTGTGACATACATGTGTGTGTGTTGTATTGTGATTAGTGAAAAAAAAAGTAAAATAAATAACCAATATGTGCGTATTACCTATATAAAAAATAAATAGAAAATACCCATAGGACAAAATTGTGTGACTGCATTGTTCCCCTTAATTACGAGATCGATAAAATTGGTAAAGTTGATAAAATTAATCAAAATTATAAAATTGATACAAAAGATGGTTTTATATAGCAGATATGTCGGCTCGAACATTTTCAAAATCCTTTTGATGGCTTAAAAGGAATTCTTAGGTAATTCGTTAGGTAATGAGACACTCGTAGCACCTGATTAATTCTTTAAGAATGTTTCAATTATGAAAAAAATATGGTCTATATTCATACGAAGCTCAAATAACTTCATTCATAACCTTGTTGACTGTTCTGTATGTCATTGTGTCCTCGTAATAATATATTTCCCAATTACTTGTCAATGTTAGTAGGAGTATTAAAATACTGCGCAACTGTTGATCAATAAACGCATTAAAAATGAATTGTTTGTTCATGTAGTTAAGTCAAATTGTTAAAGCTTTTTCAATATTTCAAGCTTTTCAATTCTGAGTTGAGCTGCACGGTTGCTGACAATTGCGTGCACTGACTGGACAGGTCCACTAAATCTGTGTGGTTCTTTCCTCAAAAGACCATGTCAGACACCGATCTACATAGCCTTCACATGATCTGACCAAGATTCTGTCTGGACTTTAAAAGAGACTGTGAACTCTGAGTTTGTTTCGGACTTTCTTCTCAGAGTAGTTAGATAGGAAACGCTGACCTCATCTAGTTTAAAAAAATATATATGATTGACGTGTAAAAGTGTTTGTAAAAACCTACTTACAGAAATAAAATCATTTATCATTTAATAATGAATAAAAATAATGAACAAAACTTTGGAACAGTGGATTATCTATTACAACCTTGTATACGTTTAAAAACTATAATAAAATAGTATCAGTAGCACCAATCATTTCATTATCTACAATAGTTAATGTTCAAAAAGTTTCGATTTGAAAATTGGCCCTGGTATGAGCGCAACCATAATAGGTCGATACTTATTCGATTGAGCAGAAGTTATAAAGCAGTGCATCTCACGGACTTACTAAAGCGACTCTGAGTTATTGTTTTAATCTCATTGCAGGTGTTAACCCCGATACAACTAGGAAAGGAGACCTAGTTTTGTCGGAGTGAACATCTAAGTGTGAGGGAAGGGTTTGGTTAGTAGCTCGCCACAATTGATGTTTTTTACATAAAGTTTCTGTGTATTACAATAACTTTGTATTGTGTAAGAAGGTACTTGTTTAATTGAATCTTTCCCGTACAGCTTATACCCTATAAATATCTTTAGCACAGTGGTAAGTAGTATAAAACTATATTGAAACCATCAACATCTTGTTTCAAAAGATACTTTATAAACTACAAAAACCGGGTTACACCTAACTACCTACAATAAATACCTTAAATCATGGCTGGGCGTTTCCCTACAGATCAGCAGTTTGTACGAAGCTGTGTTCAGATGTTCGGGACTTATCGGTAACTATTGGAGTCTATCGTTAAGGGCGGGTCCATCAGCCATTCATTCTGATAATGGGGATCTTTGATATAATGTGATCTAGTTAAAATGGTTTGAGAGTAAAATATTGGTTCTGTGGGAACTTTCTATTTTTGCTGATGTTTTAGTAACTATATTTCTTTATCGAGAGCAGTGGTGACCCAGTGGTAACGGCCGTGACTTACGAGTTGTAGGTCGTAGGTTCGAACCCAGACAGGCGCTTTACTTTGTGTAAATTATTTCATTACCACTGATCTCAAAACGGTGAAGGAAAACATCGTGAGGAAACCGGCATGTCCAAGTACCAAAAAATCGAAAGACATGTGACTTCTACCAACTGTGCCCGCGTGGTGGATTACGGCCCACTGCCTCTCACCGAGAGGAAGCCTGTGTCCCAGCAGTGGGAACATTATAGGCTGATGATGATGATGATGATGAATTCTTTATCTGTGATGAGTCTACTCCTTATAGCAGCTTGTAGTTCATTAACAGCTGAACATGGACTTTGAATGACTATAATATTCTCAATGAACTGACGAAAGCAACCACGGTAAGCAGCCTGAATCAAGGGATTGATAATTTCGAAACAGTTATAAAACCCATACATCCCATAAGATAGCGGTGAGCGGTCACATAATATTTATTTATTCTATTCTACATCACAAAATACATAGCAAAAAGTAAATCGAACACTACAAAATATACAATGAGCGGCCTTATCGCTTTCTGCGATCTCTTCCAGGCAACCTTGGAATGGACAGTGATTTGCCTGGACATAAAATACAACAACAACAATACAACGGACCAAACACAACAACACAACACAACACACAACACGGACAATAACGTCTGTTAAAAAAAGAATACCTGTTATTTTTTGACACAATAATGTCAAATACTGATAAAGATGCCAGATTTTTATGACGGATATAACGGAACCGCTTTCCTAGCATACCCAAGCTTTAGCGAATGGGAAACACGTACGAAAAAAAAAAAAAAACGTAAGAAACGTACACGTACTGAATTTCATTCCCATGGAAACCTTGTATCCAGAATATTTTCATGAAGTGAAACGATAAAAATGAAAATAATATCAATAGATTAAAAAGCATAAATATGTAGCTGGTTTGATACTAAATAAGTAAATTAATTGGTCTCTTTGTTAATCTTACGATCACTTTCCTAAACGACTTATCCTGTCTTTATTCATAGTCCTTTTTTTCTTATCTGACTAACCCTATCTAACGCACTCCGTACTCTAGCGTGGATTACCCTGTCTAACCCTCACGCTTTCCCCCTTTCGGTATCAGCAGCAAGCATCAGCGTAAATATCATCACTTAAGCCAGTAATATACGAAGTTTATAGTCATAAAATAAATAAATATAACTGTTACACCATTGTCTCACCTGCCCCTAGCTTGTATAATGTAACTTTTGAAGTTAGCCCCAAGTTTACTTGGTAGGCACTTTTTATTAGTTCGCGTGTTTTAGAAGTTTTCGGTATGTTGGAACTTGGCAAAATTAATCCTATCTATTTTATGGTTTTTATGAAGAGAGCTTGCAAGATACCCACGTTTGGTGCTAGCACGATAATTCTAGTTCACTGCATCTGTTTCACTCATTCTGCATCTTAATATTGATAGAAACCACAACGCCTCGTAAATAAAATGGTAGTTAAATCATTACCGTTTTATTTACTAGACTTTGTCTACCAAATAATTTAATTGTGTACTTTTATGAATACAAAACTAAATTCTTTGGTAGACATTTTATTAATAATAATAATAACCCACCGAGGGCCGTATCTCTAATTTGTTTTCGTGGTGGGGCTTGTGCGTTTCTAAACTCTGAGCCTGTGCCGGTAGAGTTTACATTGCCGAAACAGTGTTACAAGTACGGACTTTGCATCGATAAGACATCGAGATCGCTAAGGTTCGCATTTTTATCGATCTTGTTATCGAATTTGGAAGTAAAGACGCCAGCAGGTCAAGCTACCCGAAACTGTCAAATTTTCCCAATCAACCTTGAACCTTAATGCTTTAGCGATAAAGTTGAAAATCTATTAGAGTGACAGATTGTAGTAGCTTGATGTGCTGGCGTCTGTACGTAACACGCGACGATAAGATTTATCGTGGGCCGATTCGAGTCGATAAGGATCGTTTGTCAAATGGCAATACTGAGGACGTCCACAGAGAAACCATTTAACCTTCCTATACTCGCGCGTTGGTCTGTGAGACCGACGAAACCTATTTTCGTAATTATTTTTAAGCACGAAAATCCTAAGAAGTCGAGTTCCTTGCTAGCTGCCGGATTTGTTGCTAACTTCATTTTAGGGCTCGCCGCATGTTCGTGCGAAGCGCACTAGTTGTAGCATTTGGCGCCAATTGGTCCGTGAGACCGACGCGAGTATAGGTGCAACTTTTTGTGTAAGTAATAATGTAATATATTTAGTGCATTTATATATTTTTTACAAACTTTGAATACTTTATAACGTATGTATAGTAAAATGTATGTATGTTTGTTGCTCTATATTATATTTTGACTAATTTTATTATTCTTTTTAGATTATACTTCATATCAAAATGGACGATGATCGCATCAGATTGTTGCTGGATGAATTAAGTTCTGGTTGTAGCTATGAAGACGAAAATAACAGTGAGGTGGAAGATTATGTGGAGGTACAAGAAGAGACATACTACACTGAGCAAGAAGACGAAAATGATGAGATATATGAGGTTACAACTGCGCCACATGCAAAAAATACTTTTGTTTGGAACATGCTGTAACCGTATGCCCTGATTGTTATGGTGAGGGTCAAAACTAAGCCAATCATAGATAAATATGTTCTTTGATATGTTGTTTATTACCATTTAGAAGTTTATTTTGTTTTTAAAAAGAAGTACAGATTTTATTTTTGTTTTCGTAGTACTTAGAAATAAATCTCAAATTCGAAGACTGGTTTGTGATAGACTGGAAGTCAGTAAAATAATTAATAAATTAAGTATTATTCATACTATTTTGTTTCATTATATCCTAAACTTTAAAATATTAATAATTTTTTTTTTGGGCTTCATAGTAAAAAAATATGTTGTAAGGGTGCGAACTATCGGTCGGTGTGACCGTGCGCGAGTATATGTGTTACAAAAATTGGCGCGAGTATAGGAAGGTTAAGGTGGGGCTTCTGTGGCACGACTAATGTCCGAAATATTTAGAAAATCCTTTTTGTTCATACATTTTAGGCATTGTAAACAATATTTATGGTTATAATTCAGAGAAGCTACCAGTATTTACCAAAATTTCTGTTTGTTTTCGTAAAAATACAGAAAATATGCTATCTTCTTAAATTAACGTCGTGTTTAGTTGTTTAACTTTGCCAAAAAAAAAAATGTTGTTGACATTTCTTGAAGTTTGAGAAAAAAACTTATCTGTCTGTCATTGATTTAGAAACTGGTGGATAGTAAAAAAATAAATCATGTTTTGTCTAGATCTCGAATGAAGTAGGTATGTAACTATACTTAGTAAAAAAAACAGTACTTATGTACTTACCACGATATGACCTCTATCCCTTCTGTTAAAATTAATAAATGTCGTTTCGTATTTGCATTTTCAATAAATTCGTTAAAATTTTAGAGTTTGTCTACCGATCGGTAAAGTAGAAGTTACGTACTTGCGACATCGATTCGATTCGATAAAAACTCATTTTATCATTTCATTTCATTTTTTCATTTATTTTTATCCAATAACAATTTCCATTGTGTCTGAATTTTTACAAAGGTACATAAGCGAAAAATTAAATAATAACAATTAAAAACACAATTACATTTCTTCAACATAATCTCATTTATTCATATCGAGTTTATCTGTCAAATTTATCGAATCGAGTCCTACGTACTTGCACAGCAGGTCTTAAGTGAGGAGCCAGACCAAGAGACATACCTAAACCCGCAGGGCAATATGTGATACGTGATATGTGATATTGATCAGGCAGGGGACATAGTTCTTTCATAGTTCAAGGTAACCAATCCAGTCTAGCCACCCCAAACCCATAGCCCAATATGTTTTGTTCCTATGTTCTGCAATAGTCCTGCACCAACCGGGGATTATCCTTGGGTGCACTTGCATAGTGTTTACAGGACGTATCATCATCGGTTGGTGCCTCGTTCATGTTCGTGAACGGGCGCCGTCAGTAGGCACTGGTCATTTCTTAGCTGTCACGGCTTATTTTAATTCCATAATTGTTTTTATCATTTTATTACGGACGCTTTTAACGTGCACGTCTTTCTACATCGTTCTCACGTGTATGATTACAAAATAAATGATGTAACCACTTTATTGTAACAATATTTTGATTTAAAAGAGTGTCCATGGAGTTTCTTGCCCGTTCTTCTCCATAGGTACCTACTACGCTTTGGAATGGGCAACTAACTTCATATTTCTGACTGACCGACCCCTTGACAATTCAAAAGTGCCTGTAATTGGTTTATTTGAAATAAATGCTTTGAGTTTGTGTTTGAATACTTAAACTTATATAAAGGGCCTCTGCAAGTTGGCTTCGGCCCCTCGTATCTCTTTCAAAGGTACGGGACTCCAGAGTCCCGGGATATGTTAAAGGCATTTTCAATAATAATAATTATTTTTATTTTGAAACCAAGAATCTATAGTGTTGGTAACATAATATTAAAACAACTTATTATTTAGTGTAAGTACCAATCACCCTCTGCACAGATTGCTTTACAAGTGGAGAGCTGAAACTCTCCGCTACAGTTCTCAGGATACGGTTGCTAATGTCTCTCACTCTCCTTGGTAGTGAAGCTGTATTGTTCAATAGCGTGAAATCCGTCGGTACGAGCTTGCGCAAACATTTCCGACGCGCCTTAGTAGCAAGGAAGTCTCAACAACATCCTGAATCCATTTTGTACTGGACGCGCAGGACATCTAGCGATATTTTGGTGTATTTTATATGCCAGTTTTTTACACCCGTTTATGTAGCGTAAGCATAATAACTCTATACTGTTCCAACTGCTGGGACACAGGCCTCCTCTCTGTGAGAGGGAGTGGGCGGTAATACACCACGCAGGCCCAGTGCGGGTTGGTAGATGTCACATGTCTTTGAATTTTTGGTTCTGACATGGCGGTTTCCTCACGATGTTTTCCTTCGCCGTTTTGAGAGCAGTGATGATGAAATAATTTACACAAAGTAAAGCGCCTGTCTGGGTTCAAACCTGTTTATGTTATTGAATTTATTTAAATAATTAATTTAATTAGAATTAGATATTGTTCTTACACTTTTTTTTATTTAATTTTAATTTATTCGCTAGTCCTACACATAAATGTATACGTTGAAGTTGCATTTAAGTTGTTTTTACCTAATTGATATAAAATGTCTAGGACAGTAGTATTATAAAGCTTTACAAATATCCAAATTTGTGTATCGTTTTCGAAACTTCATCTTAATTATAGTTTATTTATTAAAACTTTAAGTATAAGTAAAAAAAATATTATAAAAAGCAGATATAAAACATCGTTTATCGTTTTTGGAGGCATAAGCAAAGCAATTTGGTATAATGAAAAACCTCATGTGCCTGCTCCTTTACTGGCATACCACCTACTGAACTTTAAAACCATAACACTGCCAAATACAAAAAAAAAAATTAAATGTAAATATAATGTTGTTTGCCGTCAGACATAGAAGAAGTACTAAGTAGGTACATTCTCAGAAAAGTCTACCCCTGCAGTACTTTGATATTTTTAGGCAACCAGCAAAATTGCTAGAATGCGTAACACAGTGGCAATTCTACACCACTGTGTACACAACCATAACCAACAACACAATATATTTCATAAGAAATAGGGACGGGAAAAAATCATAGTGAAAAATAACAGTTACAAAGAGCATTATCGTAGTAATAAAATCCGTGTCCGTACTTATGTAGCGTTACCCTTGCGATGTATTAGGTGATATATTATCATTAGTGGAGCTGCGGAGCGTAATATAAGAATGGGAGCTATAATGCCGACTGAGATTTTTATTGTAGGCGTATTTTTCGGAACGCTTTGCGTGTCACTGTTATTTTTAACGCTTAATCTTTTGGAACTGTTATTTTTTTTTCTTTTATTCAGTTATTTTGTACGCTTATTTCAAATTTATTGAATAACTTTTTTGAGTTTTTAATTTTCGAGTGGATATTATATATTTCTTGGAAAGCACGCACCATCGCCGATCACATATCATGGTTTAGCACGAAAGTGGGCAAAAGCGACGGCATTTGAGTCATTTAGATGCAGGTAGCAACATCCTGATAAACCAAAATGGCGGTAAACAATATTTTTGGTTTCAAAGCAGTGCACTTACTATTGGATATTGCTGTTTTTGCTGCAAACCTATAATTTCAACGGTTATTTTAAAAAAGATGTTGCTGTTTTTGCTGCAAGATTTGACATTGACAGACTGCATTCAAAGTTGCTATCATTGAGAAATAGAATGTTGCTGCCTTTTTATAGCTTTTTATTTGTGGTATCTAAAATATTATCAATAAACGGTATCCTTTTATTTTATTTACAAACGTCACACGAAATATCGGAACTCATTCATATCTAATCTGACAATGCAAGCGAATTCCGCAAACAATTCTGCTCATGTCGTAAGTAATAGAAATTGAATCTCAAGCCCTCTTATGGTTCTCCTCTACAGAATCCGGAGGAACGGAGGAGTGGCGTTGCACAGCGGTTTTGTTAGATCATAGCTTAGAAATGTTCTTAGAAACGGGAATGTGAATGTATGTAGTTGTGTTCAAATATACTAGATTCTGTGGTTAATGCAAGTTTATTTTTTAGAGTGGGGTTACTATTACTGATCGGAATAGTTAGAGCTATTTTAAGTAATGGCGACGTGCGTGCAACATGATTGTGTGCATAGAATGTTAACATCTGAGATCCCGGGATTCACTGGCAATAAAAAAAAAGTATTTTTAAAGTGACTTGTGTCTATGTTACAAACATTCACTTTAAAACAACATTATTTTTACATTAAACAAATAAATAAAATTTAAGTGACAGGTAACTGAGGTTGGATAAAACTACGAGGGGTGATCCAAAAGTAATGATAATCAATAATAAACACAATGAATAAAATAAAAAAATAAATTTATTTCTCAACATAGTCTCCTAGCAAGTCTATACATTTAGTCCATCTCTTTTCTAAACCTAAAATTCCCTTAGAAAAAAAATCTTTATCTTGACTCTCAAAAAAGTCCTCAACCGCGGCCATCACGTCGCTATCATCGTCAAATTTCTTGCCTCGGAGGTGTTCCTTGAGTCGTGGAAAGAGATAGAAGTCACTGGGGGCTAGATCTGGTGAATAGGGAAGTGTTCCACCAGCTCAAAGCCCGCTTCCTGAATGGCAGCCATGGCAATTGCAGCTTTGTGAACCGGTGCGTTGTCTTGATGGAACAGTACTCCAGCCCGCAGTTTGCCTCGCCTTTTCTCCTTAATAGCCTCCCGCAATCTTCTTATTTGTTCTGCATAGTAGGAGCCTGTAATAGTGGCCCCCTTTTACAAGTAGTCCACCATGATTATTCCTTCACCGTCCCAAAAAACAGACGCCATAACCTTCCCTGCTGAGCTTGACACTTTGAATTTCTTCGGCGTCGGTTCATCGGATCGTTTCCATGTCATCGATTGTTGTTTTGTTTCAGGATCAAAATGGTGGATCCAGGTCTCGTCCATGGTCACAAAACGTGACAAAAAATTATCCTTGTCTGCCTGGAACTTTTCGAGATTTGCTCTTGACATGTCGACTCGTTTCTTCTTTTGCTCGTCGTTTAACATTTTCGGTACCCAACGCGCGGAGACCTTTCTCATATGCAATTCGTTTGCAAGGATTCTTTGAATGCTGCCATATGAGAGCCCTGTGACCTCAGCTACATGCCTGATAGTGACTCTTCGATCTTCCAATACAACTTCTTCAACTTTTTTCACATTTTCTTCAGTGAGAGACGTCGATGGGCGTCCTTCGCGGTGTTCGTCTTCCGTCGATGTTCTTCCCAGCTTAAACTCCTTAGCCCAGCGTGCAACTGTGGAATATGGAGGAGAAGAGTCCCCTAATGTTTCCACCAAGTCGCTGTGTATGTCTTTGGTAGACATTTTTTTCAAGCAGAGGTATTTAATGACAGCTCTGATTTCGTGTTTTTCCATTTTGATGTTCACTCCTTGACAGTCCGTATTCAAATGAATGTAGCTCCCGGGAATCGTGGCCTATTTATATGATTTTTTTTCCTGAACTAGTGGGTAACTGAGCAAGTGACTGATATTTTTTTTGTATTTTTGTGTGCACTAGAAATAACTGATTATCATTACTTTTGGATCACCCCTAGTAGGTCCACCGGAATAAAAATAGGTTATTTCTAAACGTACGCGAAACATAGTGGGTGGCTAATCATTTTGTTTGATTATCCGACAAGCTTTAAGCAGCCCGATTAACTTTATTATGTTCTCAATAAATTGGGAATCCCGGGATCCCGAGGGCATGTCAATATGAACATAAACGTTAAAGGTCATTGACCCGACATATCTCTACCTATTCTGATGACTGATTATTATTAAGGCTACATTGTAGGAAAGTGCATTAGAAAATAAAGCATGGCCCTTTGATTATTATACGCCTATTTCATGCACCAGTCTCTCACAAATGTACTATTGAACAAAGAAACTAATGCTGCAATGGCTCTTTTTTCAAAAGGCCCTTCCAGACATGGCCTTGCATTGTTAGACTCACATTAAATACTAATAATACAATTTTTGGACTTTAAAAGAGACCATGACATGGGTTTGTTTCGGCATTTCTTCTCAGGGATCACTCAGCTAGGAAAAGCCAGCACCGTCTAGTTTTAAAATATTGACGTGTAAAAGTGTCTTAAAAATCTACTTGAGAAATAAACATTTCGTTTCATTTCATATTTGTGAAGAGAAAATAAATAGACTTATTATTAATATAGGTTTTAAAATGCTACAAGGGTAGGGACGGTGTCCATACATTTTAAGCATTGTTCTATAGTCGCACCGGGTATAGAATCCAACACACTCAGAAGTCGTGCTTGCGACCTAGACCAACGAGACCTTCGTACTAATATATGCTAAATTGAATCCAGTGCAAGTGACTGCATGTTTGTGGAACACGTTGTAGTCATCGCTGTCGGCTTGTGGGATTTATTGCAGATTAACTACACGAAATGTGTTTCACTGAAAGCTTTAGCGCAGTTTAGGGCTTCATCTTGGTTAATTTGGTTACGTGTGAACTAAATAGTGGTGCAATTTGGTGAGATATATTATACGTATTAAGTACCTGATGAATATTGTGCATAGCTATTACATGTACAGTGTGTCTTAGAAATAATCAGCCGTCCCATACATTTGGGTCGAGTAGGTATTGAAGTTTTGTATGGAACAGTTGATATTTTTTTGGCGATGACGATGTTGGTCGCATGGAGAACGTTATTCGGTTTGATGGTCTTTACCGAACCCTTAAATTTGACCATGCCTTTCTGATAGATGCTGTTCATAATTTGCAGTGAATTGTTCCTCTCAAGCAAGCATTTACAAATTACAAGGTTCAAACAAGGTTGAGGTAAAATTGCACATTGAATATTAATAAGATAAGTTACTTTTAGAAGAAAATAAATTAGCTACTAAAAAAATACAATGGTTTTTTAACCTATGCATTTTCGTACAGTCTTAGATTTGAGTATAAAAGAATCTCACCGGCTAGAAATACTAGTTTGTTTCCTCCTAAGGCATAACATTAAACCCTTTCTAACTAAATTCTTAAAGACAATATAAGAATATAAAGAATTCTACAGTAAGATGCTAAAAACAAATTTCTACAGACTAAATCCCTATCTTTTAGATGAGGACACTAAAAAAGTGATTCCTCACATAAAATCCTTTTAAAAATATGCAAATCAGGTAATAATCGTTCAAATGCTGAATGAACAATTAAAACTCAGAAAGTTGGAACAGCAGAAAGTTTCTTGTCAGCCAAAAACCATCTTTGAGCTACCAAAAATAAAGTTGCATTTCAGTTGCTTGGTTCATTTGTGTACCGTTCAGATTATTTAGATTTATTCAGCTTTGTGTCGAAGCAAGATCTTGTTAATAATATTTTGAGAGTAACAAAGGTACAAGTAACATGTTAAAATGTTTGAACAAAATTTACTGCTGGAAATTGATTTTGAGTTTTAATAAAAGTCTTGTTTGTTTTTCGCTGTATGAAAAGTTTTTATGTTTGAAAATAAAGATTAAGCATTTAGCACACCGGTTCTTGAAAATACTCCCAAAAATGACATGCGAAACTCTTCGATTTTCCAAACCATTTTACTGTGTTCTCAATCTTGTAAGTGGCTCTTGGCTAAATGATAACAGCCGCACCGGTCGACCGAAGGCAGGCTACGCTTACCGCGGCGATGACCATCACATATAGGGACTCCTCCATGCCTCGGAAAACACGTTAAGCCGTTGGTCCTGGCTGTCATTCGTAGATCTTTGACAGTCGTTACGGGTAGTAAGAAGCCCAAAAGTCTGACAACTAGTCTTGCATAATCATAATCAGCCCATAATGTTCCCACTGCTGGGACACAGGCCACCTCTCGGTGAGAGGGAATGGACCATAATCCGCCACGTGGGCCCAGTGCAACCAGTCTTACCAAGGGGTATCGTATTGCCTAGTAACTGGTTGTGGAGGTCAGATTATCAGTCGTTCCATGTAAAATACTGGATTTCAGCTACATCCAGTTACACTAGAAGCCGACCCTAACAAAGGTAGTTGGAAAAAAGCTAGACAAATTGACTGACTCAATTTTGTAGCAATTCTGAAAAAAAGGATGGAAAGGATGCTCCTTGTCAGTCCTTTCAGAAAATGACATTATTTTAGACGTATTTAAACGGCAGCTCCTTTAGAAAAGAGTTAGTGCCGTCCAAACTGTTCGCACGCTTCTGAGGCCTCAAATAGAGCAGAATGAAAGTGGCGCAACTTTTCATTCAAATATTTTCTTATCTTTTTATTTTCTTCTATTTTTTTTTTGTCACTCGAGTTTTTATAGCTTAACCTTCAGGTTATAAAACGAATAGGCACCGTGAAAAATGCAGTACCTAGCTAGCTCAGTAGCGCCCACCGAGTGACCCGAGGGAAGACGGTGGCACAGTGGTCACTTGCTGCCGTGCATAGTGAGGCTCAGGGAAGGCCCCTTTACAGTCTCCCCAGGGATGTGCCTTACAGGCGTTGCACAAGGGGCCTCCGAAATTGATCTTTTAAGAGCAACTGGGACCGCCCCTATGTGCTGATGGTGATCACCGGGGTGGTTTTAGTGAGGTAAAAATCCCACACTCCCCGACCTCCCTCCCCGGAGGTCGGGTGCCTTTTGAAGGTTTCCCCCCGAAAACAAAAAAAAAAAAAAAACAAAAAAAAGGTATTTGATAACTTACCCTGTATAATAAAACATCATAGCAATATTAATTAAGTATTTGATTAAAAGCAGGACTTACCAAGGGCCAAGGAAAGCACAAGAAGTGCCGGCGATGTCATTGACCTGCCGGCCGGAGGGGCCGCCCGCCCGCATTCGTAATGACGGTGGCAAAATCATCAATATCACACACTAGCAAAGCATTGCTATTGTTACTTTAGTCACTGATACGTTCTATATACTACCACTTTTAAGTGACAACTGACACCCCAATTATTTTCACTGTTTTAATTTAGAAATCTTTTTTGGAACTGTTATTTTTTCACTAGTATTTTTTTTTTACTTTTTGGAACACTGTTACTTTTTCACTGTTATTTATATGCACTTATTTGGTACACTGTTATTAACCTCGTTTTTTTTTTTAATCACTTTTTTATGCACTTTTTATAACACTCAACTTTTCGTAACCTTTTTAACACTTCGACCTAACTTTTAACTTTTATATGTTTTTATTAATTATTTCATTAGTTTCTTCCAACAGTTAATTAATTTACGCCACTTTATAAAATCTTAATTAGAAGCACTCCTCAGCTAGGTGACCTGTGAACAAAGGGAAAATTGCAAAATTACTAGTGTCTCGTGATGTCTCGTAATTTACTTTTTTAGGTACTTATTTTCTACTGCGGGGAATGTAGTCAAAGTGATGTTAATTAAGTCGACAATGGTAAATTCTGTTGGGCTCCAAATAAAGTCAAATCATTATTAGTTTATGTTCTTCTAAGCAATCTAGACAATAGAAACAATATGGTTTGTTGAGCAGTTACTATTTAGTTTATTATTTAATTATTCGTTCGAAAATTTAAAAAGCATAAACAAAGTGTAACATAATTAACGCAAGACCTCATACACCCCAATTAGAGTATTGAGTTAAAAGCATAATACAATTCATTTTTTAACCGACGAAAAAAAACGGAGGAGGTTCTCAAGTCGAGGCGTATATTTTTTTTTATTTTTTTATGTATGACCACGCATAACTTTTTACAGGGTAGTTAGATTATGATAATTCTTTTTTTATTGGAAAGGGTAAGCTTCGAAGTTGGTCCCATATAAATTTGGATAAAATATTCCAACCCTAAGTGAAGGAAAACAGGGGATGATTGAGTGTTCACTCACTGATTGTAATGTTTACTCACGCATAATTTTTTACAGATTAGTCTGATTTTGGTCATTCTTTTGTTTATTGGATAGGGTATACCTTGAAGTTTGTTCCATATAAATTTGGAAAAAAAAAATCCTATACTAAGGGTGGGAAAATAGGGGGGGGGGGATACCTAAATGAGGATAAGGATGTAGTAATTAGCAGATTAAAGCCACAAAAAATTATAAAATAAAAACCTTTTAACAAAAAACTTAAACCGCCGAAAAAACTAAAAACAATAAAAGCACTAAAAAGTTAAAAATAATACTATATCCTACCCATATTAATAAACCTTATCTAACCTACGATTAAAATATACTAAAATTTAAAAAAAAATCGAGTCGGTGCCAAGCAATATAATATAAAATACTCTGGAATTACCAGTCAGTCGTTTCATTACTTAGCTTGGCACCGACTCCAAATTTTTTTTAAATTTTAGTATAGGTTAATCGTAGGTTAGATTAGGTTTATTAATATAGGTAGGATATAGTATTATATTTAACTTTTTAGTGCTTTTATTGTTTTTAGTTTTTTCGGCGGTAAATTTTTTTTTTTTAAAGTTTTTATAATGCTAACTATTATTATTAAGAAAATCGTGTTGACCCTAGCCTTACATTGTGCATTTAAAATGGAGTCATATTGCCTTGAAATAAGATTTAATTTTCTTTGGTTAATTCGGCGGTAAGTATTACGAAATACTTTTTTTTTATAATTACTGAAATGGATGCAGGAGTCGATTATGAGCCAACTACTTTCAGGACTTGCGTTTATTCTGTTACACCTTATATACAATTAACAAAATATATTTAATTAAATGACTAACTAAATGGACAAAAAAGCAAGAATTTTGTTTTTGTATTTATTTTGAATTTTGTTGGTGGTTTTATCATCATAATCATTCAGAAGAAATATATAGGTGCGTCCACTAAGAATAGGATCCCGGCAAGCATCGCCGTTTGCCTATAGCATAATCAGCCTATAATGTTCCCACTGCTGTGACACAGGCCTCCTCTCTGTGAAAGGGAGTGGGCCGTAATCCACCACGCAGGCCCAGTACGGGTTGGTAGATGTCACATGTCTTCGAATTTTAGGTTCTAAGATATGCCGGTTTCCTCACGATATTTTCCTTCACCGCGAATTTTAGGTTCTAAGATATGCCGGTTTCCTCACGATATTTTTCTTCACCGTTTTGAGAGCAGTGGTGATGAAATAATTTACACAATCCAAAGCGCCTGTCTGGGTTCGAACCTACAACTCGTAAGTCGCGGACGTTACCACTGGGTTACCACTGCTCAGCTTATACCTAGCGGTTAAGTGGATCAAAAGCCATGCCACCAAAACCTAGCGCAATGAAAATGTTTATATGTTAAATAGTCCTAGATTTCTGTAAGTAATGGTCAAGGACGAGCAAAGAATTCAGGCAAATTCTTGCTAGCAAAAAACTGTGTTACTCAAGTCGGCCAGCTCGCTGTACGTACAGGCCGCTGGATGCACACATTCACACATTAGTCGGCCAACGGTCAGCCATTACACGCGCAAGCGGCAACACTCACACTTATATAATATATTCACACATAAACGGGACTCAGTTTTGTCTTGGCGTCTTTTTTTGTTCGTCCAAGTTAATGGTGAAAAAAGAAAACAACGTGAGGGAACCAAGCCTTTTTAATCTTAAATCGCCAACACCTATCGCCAGTTCCTTATTTGTGTGAGAGGAGGCCGTTCCCCACAGGGTGACCCAATAATAAACCTATACAAAACACTGTAACAAACAATTCTACCGAAACTATAGCAAGTCGATAACAAAGGAATAAACCGGGTTCCAATTAAGCAGTACTTTTGTAATCGAATTACCTAATAATTCTTATAAGTCAGCCTTCTCCGAAATATGAGTAAGTTCAGTAATTTATTTATGAGTTGCTAGCCACGAATTATTGGGAAAAGAGGGAACTGGATAACTTTGTTTTTGTAGCAAGGTTCGCTTGAAGATGCTTATCTATCTACTACACTGACCTCTGCGGTTACAACAAATAAAACATTTTGATTCGTTTATCTGATTATCAGTTTAAATTCTTAATCATTACTTATTTTGAAGCAAACAAGGCACTCATTTGATTATTGGAAAGAAATGTCAGTTGGTGAAAAATATGTATTGAGTCTAGTTGATCTCCATACATTTTTGATCCAGAATTCTAAATTGGTTTATTGTTAATAACTCTCCTATTACCTATGTTCTGTTTAGTGTACGATATTCGTCAAATTTGGTATGTATTTTTCCGCTCTCTCGGCGGAATTCTTAGTATCGTCTCTGGTGTAATACCCTATTTTATTTGTCGTAGGTGTAGAACCAGTTAAAAAGGCTTGCTTCCGGCCCTTTTTCCGGGTACCGGACTATTCACCAGGCTTGTGAGCTTCTTGCGTCGCTACCACCAGTTGCATAGAATCCTCGCGAGTCCAGGACCAGTTAGGCCGTGCTGGCCCGCGACACATGAACGTCAAGACATGCTACGCTGAAGGATGCGGTTCGTCAGGATCAACTAGGCGTGCTGCGTTTTGAGGCCCCCACCTACCAGGATCGACTTATTACTTTATAAACCACTTATGATTTTTAACAGATCGCTTTCTATCGGGATAACTTAGGTTCATTTTTATGATATAATATTCATTTGACAGTTTACGTAATTTAGTGGTCACGAACGTTAAAACCGATTGCAATCGATCCCCTAGTTCGGAAACCAAATACGTAACAAACACCAAACGTCTGAAGTTCCTTAAGTTTTTTCGTGATCTCTTTTAATTTTTACTGAATTACGTGTTCAGTAACAGTACCTATTTAATTATCTTTTACTAACTTATTTTTTACTTTGAAGCTATTTTTTAAATAGTAATAAATGGTTAATTACACGTGATATTGTGGTGAGTTTTAATTTTTATCGAAATAAAAAAGAAACAATATATTTTTTTTTCATTATAGTTATGTTAGCGGTGATGCTGACGACGAATAAAAATAGGTTATAGACATTACAGTCATAGTCATTACATTGTAGGCCGTAGGTTCGAACCCCGACAGGCGCTTTACTTTGTGTAAATTATTTCATCACCACTGCTCCGTGCCTCGGAAAGCACGTTAAGCCGTTGGTCCCGGCTGTCATTCGTGGATCTTTGACAGTCGTTACGGGTCGTCAGAAGCCCGAAAGTCTGACAACCAGTCTTACCAATGGGTATTGTATTACCCAGTAACTGGGTTGTGGAGGTCAGATAGGCAGTCGCTCCATGTAAAATACTGGTATTCAGCTGCATCCGGTTAGACTGGAAGCCGACCCCAACATACCTAGTTGGGAAAAGGCTAGGCAGGCAGACATTACAGTCATAGTCATCCTTTAACTGTGCCGGCCAACTGTAGGTATTGCATTAGTTGTGACCGGGAATTAAAACAAAATTCGGTCTGGCCAGTCATAAAGGGCACACGCTAGGAAATGATAATTTCAAAGGGTCGCCGTTATCGAAATGGATAAGGAGGATTTAAATAAAACACACAGACTTAATATTGAAAAAGTTATGTCACACGAGCCAAAGCTCGATGTTTTTATTTTTAGCTTAAGATGTTTATTTAATTCATTTGTAAAATAAAAATATGGCCTATATTAGAGCTGATTGGCAGGCTCAGCAGAGCTATGGTCGGGTGTTCGATAGACGGAACCATGATAAATAATATTAGTTATGCGGACGACATGGTTCTGCTGAGCCCGTCAGTGAGTGCGCTTAGAAGACTTCTGGGCATTTGTGAAGCGTATGCCACGTCGCATGGACTCAAGTATAATGCGAGTAAGAGTGTCCTCATGGTATTTAAGGCGGGGAACAGAGCACCATCAAATGTGCCACCAATTAGGATCGGGGGGGCGTCACTAGTAAGGGTGACTGAAGCAAAATACTTGGGTCACATGCTGTCGGATCGCCTACAGGATGATGCAGACTTAGAGAGGGAAAGGAGGGCGTTGGCAGTCCGCTGCAACATGTTGGCCCGCAGATTCGCACGATGTACCACAGATGTAAAACTGTTACTTTTCAGAGCCTTCTGTCAGTCTTTCTACACGTGCAGTCTGTGGATCAACTATACGCGGCGGGCTTTCTATGCCCTGCGTGTTCAGTACAATGACGCTCTGAGGGCAGTGTTGAGGAAACCCAGGTACTGCAGTGCGTCAGAAATGTTTGCGGCAGCTACCGTCGATGATTTCTTCTCCATCATCAGGAAAAGAACCGCATCGATGATGAGCAGGGTCCGTGGTAGCACCAACACTGTCCTCAGAACGTTAGCGTGCAAAATAAACGGTCCGTTTACTGTTTACTGGGCGAGTGTTCACTTGCTCAGAAATTGGAAATAGATAATGTACTCTGCAATGTATTTTGATTCTGTACTAACAAATTACTAACACCCTGTTATTTGTATTTTTATGTGTTCTACTAACAACCTTACTAACGTTTCATTTGTTAAAAATGTATGGACGTATGTCTGAAATAAAGATATATTATTATTATATTAAGACATCAGTACCATATTTTTTTTCTTTTTCTTTTCTTTATTGATTAATTGGGGTTTTTATCCCAATTGATACGCCAACCCCATTATGCATCAGCTCAATGTTATGTAGCACAAGTGCGTGTGCCCGAGGGCGGCAAATACTTAATTTATTTTTTTAATTTTTAAATGTCATAGTTTTTAAGCCGTTCTACTAACAATATTACGGGACAAATATGTCAGTCTCTTACAATGAAAAAAAAATGGCTGCCCTGTAAAGTTTTACATAATTATGTCAGATCGGTCACTGTTCTACAAGTATGATGAGAAGTAGTGTCTTAAACATAGGCTCCCAAACTAGATTTATACCTGTGATCTGGGAGTTTTTTTTTCATTATTAAAAAAGTAATTACGCTCGAGTATATCATTGGTTATTAAAAATGAAGTAAAGTAGATAAATAAAGGGCACATTTTTTGAAAGATTAAGTACAAAATTATCAATAATTCGATGTGTGTTGACGACATGTGTGTGGGACATTAAAGGCTGAATTGCACGGTGCAATTTAATTTCCATACCATAAGTTGAAGCAATAAAAAAAGTTGCCCGTGTAAACAGTGTTTTGAATGATGCTTGTTGTTTGTTTATTTGGTCACAGGCAAGTTTGCATCGTGCAAACATTTGCTTCACATTTTTCGTATCTAAAAGGCTTGTATACACATAAATTAGCTGACCGACTGCCAAAATCATCAACAACAATACAACATCAACTCACATCATCAACTCATCTCTCTTGTCATTAACTATTGTGATTAGGTGACTGAAATAGAATTAGCTAATCGGACTACTTGATATTTAATCCTCATGTACAGGTAGGTAAGTAAAACTAGGTACAAAAATTGAAAAAAAAATTGAAAAAAAATATGAAAATTGAATTGAAATTGATTTGAAATTTTAATTATGCATGATTTTCAAACATATTTTTTGATTATTTAAATTCATAATATTTAGATAGGTGCACACCATATTTGTACGCCTCCTGGCATAAAATAGCGTTCTGTTAACTAAACTCAAGATCTGTATTTCTTTACCTGTGTTAACAAATAAAAGTGATTTGATTTGTACATTATAATGTAACGTTTGAGCCAATGGCCGCTTGCCTGTGGCAACATTAAAAAAAAAAGTGACCTGTCCTAAAACTTATCATAGAAAATAACAAAATATTACGCCTGTATATCTCGAAAGGCTAGGCTATTTCGCCAGTTATGTACGAATAAGTCATGTAATTTGTACGAGCAGTGCTGGCCCAGCGGTACCGGCCCCGACTTACGAGTTGTAGGTCGTGAGTTTGGAGGCAGGCACTTTATTTTGTGGATCTAATTTCATCACCACTGCTCTCAAGACGGTGAGGGAAAACATCGTGAGGAAACCGGCATGTCCTACAACCAACAAATTCGAAGAAATGGGACATCTACCAACCCACACTGGGCCCGCGTGGTGGATTACGGCCTATTCCCTCTCACAGAGGCCTGTGTCCCAGCAGTGGGAACATTGTAGGCTGATTATGTGAAGCCATGTATTACGGTGCGAGTCTATTGCCATCAACCAGGCACATATCCCGACTTCGAGCTGCTACTGAGGAAAAAAACGAGCGAGCCTTACAGTAGTCGCATATTTGCTTCTTTTTTTTTTTAAACTTTGCCCCCACTAGGAATTTCTCCTGTATCGTGGGTGCGTTTACAAACATTTAAACTGACATACACAAACAGCCAGACCCGGAACAACTACTTGCAGGTCATACAAATATCATTATACGATGTCATAATATGATGTGTAACATCTGACATCTCACCTTGGTAATAAGCAAAACATTAACATTATATCCTAAAAAAATGATTCAGGTAATATTTGAAAAGATTTTTCATTGTATTTTATTTAAATAAAAATAAAGTATTTTATTTATTTTTGTTAATGTATGTATATTGGAGAATTCTCCGTTTTTCCGATGGCTTACCCATAAATCAAACAGTCTTAAGATTACATCGACATTTCGCGCGTTTAGGTCAACGGAGGCTTATTTGTAAAGAGGTGAAGCGCACAGCTGATGCCTTCACCTTCTCTATTTCCCTTTCTTGTCTCACACACGCAACTGTTGGCTGACAGTACCAACCTCTCGGAAAATGGTTTGGTACCATCTGACGGCCAACTCTACCACCGCGCGCGCTTCCCCGGCTTCCTGTTACATACTTCCGTCGCATTTTGCGAAATCACTCCCACAGATTGCAGGAAAGCGAGAGGAAGGATAAATTACACATCAAAAAAGAAAATGAAAATTATAATAAATAATATATCATTTAATATTTAACGTAATCATTACCATTTCTGGTACAATTTAACTGACAGACAAAGCACAGCGACAAACGACGAAGGACTTTTGAATAGATATTCCTTAGAGAGTGTAGAGGTGTGCTAAGAATGGACTTTTCGAAACGTTACCCCTTAGAAAGTCTGACGGGGTCGAAGTTAGTATAGAATAGAATACTCTTTAATATGTACACCATAGAAATTACAGATATGTCAGGTCACCCTCCACCCTCCAGTTTCCATGGTTTTGTTATTTTTACTGGGTCCATCTCATCTCATCTTTCACATTGACACACCAACGCTTATAGCACTGACACATAACTTTTGCATAATATTAGTAACACATTACATCATTGGCCATTTTGTAATTCCTTACATCATAGCGTTTCTTTGGTGCATGTTGGGTGTACGTCAAATGAGACGCTTTGAAATGTTGCCATAAAGCGTAAAACGTTTATTGAGGATGATATTCTGGTAGCATGTATGTCTATTTCCTTTTACATTTCTGTTTAGTATATTCTATAACATTTAAATTTAATTATATTATTTTTATTTAAGTGCAACGTTCGTAAGTAGGTACGCTGTACTGGTACAGCGTCCTAACTATTGTTTGCCTCACCGGACGACGCACTACGTCAGCGCCGGCTGTCGCTGAAAACCAGCGCTGGGGCTCTGTCTTGCATAGGGTTGCAGCATAATGCTGAGCGATAGCCGTTTTGCGTGGATGTGACGCATGTTTCCCCCAACCGTTTCTTATTTTTTGTGTATGTGTTATTTTTTGCGTCATGTTTACCGCAAATAAACGCATTTTCTTTCTTCTTTCATATAAATGTAGAACTGTTACATAGGGTGACACAATGGGCGGTCTTATCGCTAAAAGCGATCTTTTACAGACGACCTTTGGATGGATTAAAAGGGGAAGGAGAGACAATACTGCAGGTAGTCATTGGTGTACCATTTACATATACAATAAATACATACACACATAGAACATATACATTCGTATGTGAATGAAGTCGCTTTCAACAGATAATTTGTAATATTAGTACGAAACTTACGGAAAAATAGTTGACTGTGCAGAGAACTGAATACAGTGAATTTAGTTGAGTTTCTGGCAAAGGCTTTTCGGAGAAAGCGCTGGCTACTAACCTAACTATTTCTGTCGCACTGTATTGCTCTAGGAAATCATTCGATTATTGTCGCCTCAGAAATCTTACCGACCAATATAATGTCTTACAACCTTGTAAGACGAAGGAGACTGCTCTCCACGACACAGGGAATACTAGTGTGGAGACCAGTGCCATTGGAATCTGTAAATTCTGTCTTGAACAATAAAGTGTTTTTTTCCTTAAGGCGCGTTATGAATCAAATTTTAGGTAATGAACAACAGCGCATCGCGGCAACAAATAAGTTTTTATTCGATAGATGAGTTCTTTCTTAAGTGTCCCTGTAAACTCTATACATTAAAGCACAGATATATTTAACTGTTATGTAGATACATAAATTGAAAAAATGTATACCTAGTAAATAATATCTTAAATGAAAAAAAGGTTTAACGTTTACTATTGCATGCTAAATATTGGCCAAATTTGTGTTTCTAGATATTTTATATAAGAACTTCATGCGCCTACCACATATGATGCAATAAATTAATTGAATTGAATAAGGTTCAACGCAGCGATGTGTTTGATATTAGTTGAATTGAATGACCATCAAATTTTGCAGTTTTAATTAAATTAATTCTCAGGGGAAAGATTTTTAGGTATTTCTTTAGTTGATTGAATCATAACTAAATGAATGAATTGAATCAATGAACTAAATGAATGAATTATGAGATGAAAAATATTTTTTGACCTCTGGTTTACGATTGTTTTATCATGATACTATTTTATCTTGATGAAATATTTTTGAATAAGTTTTTTTTTTACATTTGACGACAATACACTTAATTTATTTCTGGCTTGTAAAACGTACCAATACACCTAACTGTGCGACAAAAATGAGCGTCTTACGGTGTCCTACGTTTGGGCAGCACCTTAAGTCTGTATTAGAAATGTATATTAAAATATCGCAGTGAAAACTTACGTGGAGTGAGGTGTCAATTGTGTAATTTATCAATAGCGTCATTAGGTGGAATTACCGCTCACCTCAAGCTCACTTCACCTAAGTTTTATCGTGAGATTTTTGCAGAATAGACCGAGCTCAGAGTATTTTTGTGCTTTCGATGGTGAAATTACAACAAAACCCAAAACAATAACTTTTTTAAACCAATAACCTGTTCAAACATAAACAAATCCTACATAATGTTTATGTTTAAAGGAGTTGCGAACTCCTCAAAGCCCCGTTAAAAACAAAACACGACATTAAATTCATATTTTTCCATAAATATTCCTTCGCTGGGTCTAAAACAAAGAAGCAATATGTCATAGTAGCGAGCGTAATGGCCACTTCACACACACAAGTGCCGTGCGAGTGTCAGAAGTACTGTCGAGTACCACCCGAGGGCGAGAGAGACTGCGGTTTTAAAAGGGACGGGGCGTTTGCATGTGTTGGAGTATCTTTATACGGTGACGCGGATTTGACAGTATAAAGTTCTTTTTTTGAAATCAAATGTACGATTTTGACTTTAGAACGTAATTGTGATGTCACTTCCCAAAGCACGAATCATTAAAAATACAAAATTCCGGTAACATTTATTTATTGATTTAATTTAGAGTCTTTGTAACGTAAATGCAGGGATACGTAACATATCAACACGGCTGTAATTCGGGAAGGTTTATAGCACAGGTCCACTTTAGTCTGCCAGTCTACATTCTGGAGCATTTTAAAAGAAACCGTTACTATCTAATTTTATGTTTTCTTCAGGGTTCCAGCCCCTCTCAAAGAGATGTCAGCATCAATGACGGGGTCCGCTAGGGCCGAAGCCTGCCAGGGTTGCGGGAAAGTCCGAGAGGGATACCGTGGCCCCTGGCACAGGCAACTGAAGGAGCACGGGTGGGTTTTAGTCAGTAAGAGTCTGACACGCCTTCCCGCTCTGCCCAGAGTGGAGAAGTTATTTGACGTTTTCCCACAATCAAAAAAAAAAAGCATAGTTGGGTAAACCTAGACAGATTGATATTTTCATAATACCTACAAGCCAGAGCTAGAGTAACCATAGAGATCCCCGTTTAGAAACTTATCCTCTTTCCAAAAAACCAATTCCACAAAAGGGTGAACCTGATAAACAAACACAAAAAGTTGCCCTATTAAATAATATCTCTCTTTGGCCCAAACAAATATTACCTTTATCAATACTTATAGATGTTTACTCGTGAAATTTAGTAGAAATATAAGGAAAATTGGTAGAAATATCAAATTGATTCCTTGTTGATAGGCCGGGGACCAAATAATCGCAATCATTTAATTAGTTTTTGATTAAATACGGTTCTATTTGACAAAGGGCTATTTATTCATTGGCTTTGAGTACCTTAAGCCTTTTTCTATTGATCTGAAGAGCTTATATACTTCGAAATTTATTTCAATTATGATTGTAACTGTCGGCACTCACAGGCGTCAATTAATAATGATCAATCATTAACGTTAATTGATCGGCATTGTTCACTCAATCGAATTATATGAACACTTTAAAAAAAGATGAAAATAAATACATTTTAGTCTATGTTGCTACCATGGAAATAAGCTTTATTGATAGAAGAAAAGTCAGATAGGAAAAATAGGTTGATATTTTTTTAAGATTTTTATATTTTAATAATTTATTGTATTGTTATTGTTGTATTTATTTATTGATTTTTGTGTTTACTTAGCAGCTTAAATTTTATCTAAATTGCTAATTAGCTAGGCTAGATTATAGATCTAGATAGAGGCTAGATAATGTCAATATAGTATCAGTGACTGTTATAAAATAAATAAATATTTTATAAAATACAATAATATAAGAATTTCCAAGAATATTGCCTGCTTTTTGTCGAATTTTATTTAAGATCATGTCAAACAGCATAATAACTGCATATGTCAATAAATAATGTTCCCAAACTGTAATAACGTTGACTCTCAGCGTCTCAATTATGACCCTCAAAGTCTCAATTTTGACCCTCAGCGTCTAAATGTTGACCCTCAATGTCTCAAATTTGACCCGCAGCGTCTCAACATTAACCGTCAGCGTCTCAATTTTGACCCTCAACGTCTAAATTTTGACCCTCACCGTCTAAATTTTGACCCGCAATCTCTCAATTTTGACCCTCAGCGTCTCAAAATTGACCCTCAGCGTCTCAATGTTAACCCTCAGCTTCTCAATTTTGCGGGCTTCGTTGGTGGTCAATTTTATTATAGTTAAACTCAAACTACTCTGACAACCAGTCTTACCGAGGGGTGTTACCCAGTTACTGGGTTGTGGCGGTCAGACAGGCAGTCGCTCCATGTAAAGTACAGTAGGCCAATTCTCGTACTTAAAAAACGTTCAAATTCAAGTCGCAAACTCATCTCAGCGACAATCAATGTCAAAAACCTGTCAAAAATGTATGTAAATTGATTGTAATTTTGACAGATTGAGACTGAGATTAGAATGCGAACGGTCTTAAAAATACGGGAATTGCCCCTCTTGTATTCAGCTGCATCCGGTTAGACTGGAAGCCGACCTTAACATAGCTGGGAAAGACTAAGCAGATGATGATTGATTATTCGTTTAGAGCGGCAGTAAGTACTTAGTTTTACGTTTCAAAGGGTAAACATATTTAGGTACCGAATTAATTTAAAAAAATTGTAGTAACTTGATTTGAACAAAAAAGACAATTTGGCATACTTTTCAAGTTTGTGACAGTTTAAATCTTTACGGTGTAAGTAGCTAGGGTTCCGTGTCCAAAGGATGCCAACGGGACATGTTTCACGTTTTTTTGCTTGATCTTAATATGGCTATAAAAGCAATACACATAAACAAGTAGATTGTAAATATAAAGGCAAGTAAATATAGTACGGTGGTACGAAACCCTTCGTGTGCGAGTCCAACTCGCACTTCGCCGCTTTTTTCGAGATAACTGCGTGTAATTTAATGTTTGATGAAACCTTATTTTTAAAAATAATGAACTATTCATCTAATAGCATATTTTTCGTTAATTATTTCATTATATGCTTCAAAATGTTCCCAACTTAATAAATATTTACTTAACATAAAATGAATTACTTATAAAAGGACTTTCGGAAAGCGACGATTTTCAGTGAAGTCTTCTTATTCTGTTTTGCATCTCAAATATATTTTGAGCAGGAACAAAGTTACAGGTTGAAAATTCCAAAAAAAAAATTAATGGAATGATTCAAGGGTTTTGAACGTTTCGAAGTTTTTTTTTTGCGGAATTGTAGAAAATAAACCTTTTATTTTTGGTATTTTTTTACACTTTGAAAATACAATTTTTTCTTCGTTTTTTTGTTTATTGAGATTTTCTGAATAACATAAATTGTAAGTTATGGATGGAAAAAGTTACTGTGATTTAAGTTATAATAATATGTACAAAAAGAATTTTGAGTTTTACAAAATGTGGAGACAACAATAAGACAATAAATGAAAACACTGACAAGACTCATATAAAGGAGTATTTTGAAACTTTCAAATAAATTCTAACATCGAAATTAAAAAATTAAAAAAAAATACGAATTCGTAGCTATGTGCGAATTTGCGAAGCTAGGGGTTTGCCAAGCAGCCGACTAGCTGTAGTGCCTAAACTATTGGATATACAGGGTCAAAATAAATTAGATAGTGAAACTCCGCAGACGTGATAGTTATCGAATTTACGTAGTCTGTCAAATACGGCTTTTAGGTTATCAACATGTGAATTTAGGTCGTATGAGTGGATCACGATGTCATCTAAGTAGACAAAGCACCTTGTACCTTGTAGGCCAGTAAGGCAATTATTCATTAATTTTTGAAATGTGGATGGTGCATTTTTTAATCCAAACGGCATACGCGTAAATTGGAAATGACCTTGTGGTACGGATATATCTGAACACTATAAAATAAAAAGATTGGATGTGTTTTTTTTTTGGGTCAACGACCGCTGGTAGTTTTGTTACATGAAGTATGAGTTGAAAAAATGTTTTATCGTGTTTAGATATCCATACCAACCGCGTCTGTGAAGTTTACACAAAAAACAAAAAAATTACTAATATTTCGAGTGAATACACTAGCTGCGGTCGATGACACCACAAAAAATATTATCATATTCATTTTTTTTCATCATGTTTACGGCACGGTTGGCGCAGTGGTTAAGCGATTGATTGCTGCGCTGCGTGACGTGGGTTCGATTCCCGCACGTAACAAATATTTGTATGACCTACAAGTAGTTGTTCCGGGTCTGGCTTTTTGTGGTTGTGAGTTTAAATTTTTGTAAGCGCACCAACAATACAGGCGAAATTCCTAGAGTAGGGCAACGTTTAAAAATATAAAATAAAAAAGGTGTAACCTGATGGGTATACCATAATTATATGGAGTCCAGGGCCCCCAGAGTTTCGCTAGCTAATTTAATTTGATCCTTTAATTGATTGAATTCTTGAATCGAACCGTAACGATGGTTATTTTAACATTAGTTATTATTAACTACCCGTAACGTAACGACTGTTGACTGTCTGATATTTTAGAAAATTTGGTTTCATCGAAGGGTTTGTTAAAATTTTAGTTACCCAATGGAATATTAACGAAGGCCACGCAATTTGAGTTTAGAGAAAAGTAATATTTGGTGACGAATTCAGGAAAAAGTTTCAAAAATACATAAACATTGTGTTTTCTTGAATTCCATGAATTTTTGCCTAGGCTTTATGGGGTGCTTGCATAACCAGCCTATAATGTTGGCTCTAGGACATTCCAGTTTCCTCACGATGTTTTCCTTCACCGTTTTGAGAGAAGTGGTGATGAAATAATTTACACAAAGTAAAGCGCCTGTCTGGGTTCAAACTCCCGATCTACAATTCGTAAGTCAGGGCCGTTACCACTGGCTCATATGGGGTGCATAATAGTTGCAAATAGGTCATACTACCACGTTCTGGAAGGAATACGTCAAATTACAAATCACCCTGTATAATACGTTTGCTTCATTTACGTTCATAAATATAAAACTTTAGCTAAAATCAACGCTTTTCAACTGAAAATTTGGAAACAAGTCTTTTAATTAGGGATTAATTATACTTGGTGCTGCTGAATAATTAGAACATTTGAGTAAATAAAACAGTTTTGTTTTAATTATCGCCTGTCTCGAAGGGAAAATGATTTACTTTATTTATGTTTAATTAAACAGTATATTTAGGTACTTACTATTTAACAAGGTTCGAATCAAATTATGGGCCGGCCATTTTAGCCGTAGAACCGACGACCGTTGAGGTAGACGTGTTCTTGAGTGGTGACCGCGAATCGGCAAACGTAAGGTAGGACGCCCTCAAGCTAAGTGGAGCGACGATCTTCGCAGGGTGACTGGTAGCAGCTGGATGAGATTTGCCGAAAATAGAGCAGAATGGCGTGCAATTGGTGAGGCCTATGTCCAGAAGTGGGCTGCTGGAGATTGGCGTCTCCAGTGGCACGCCGACCGGCATTTTAGTCCATGGCGGCCAATTTTAGCGCAGACAGCCATCGATGCGAGAGATATAATAGTGCACCCTTGTGAGCCTTGTGTGCTCTCTCTTCCCTCATTCTCATAGTCCGATGTGAAGTACGTTAAGCCGTTGGTCCTGCGGCAGATCCTGTGGCCTTTTTTTATTGTTGATGGTGGGTATTCATCAAATAACTTCTCCCGCTCTGGGCGGAGGGAGCACGTGTCAGACTCTTACTGACTAAAACCCACCCGTGTTCCTTCAGTTGCCTGTGCCAGGGGCCACGGTAACCCTCTCAGACTTTCCCGCAACCCTGGTGGGCATCGGCCCTAGAGGACCCCGTCATTGGTGCTGACATCTCTTTGAGGCGCGCGTGGAACACAACCCGCCGTCGACCCGGGCCTGGTCCTTATCGGACGGCCAGCTGCCCGTTGCTCGCCGTCCGCAAGCCAGCGCCTACGATGGCCGGGAATCATCTTATGATTAGATCCTGTGGCCTGACCTCTCTGCGGTCGTGCCAAATATTAATAAACATATTATCAAAAATGTCAATAGCCCATCGACTAAGTCTGGCAAGTGAGATGTCGTGTGTTTAAACACCACCCATTACACTATACCTATTGTATAAACCCTCTTTCTATCATCATCATTTTCCTGTCTTTATCTCAATACTTCTCTATTAGTCGTCATCTCGATGGTCATCTACCCAGTGACCCCACTTTTATCACAAGTTTAATTATTGCACGCCTCATAACGCGAGGCGTTTGAGGTAGTGCACTTTTGGATTTTCCAAACTATTTACCTTAGTGCATGGACGAGCAAAAAAACACTGCGCCACTCAAGTCGCTGTACGTACAGCCGGCACGCACACATTCACATAATTATTATAAGGTCGGCCATTACGCGCGCAAGTGCAACAATATTCACACATAAACGGGACTCAGTTTTGTCTTAGCGTAGTTCCGTCCGCCATTTTTTGTTTGTTAACTTGTTTTACTTATCGCTACACTTACTTTAACTGCCTCGCTGGTATAGCGGTTGCAACCGCTATAGATCAGCATGAGGTCCTGGGTTCGATTGCCGAGTCGGGCAAAGCTTTATTGGGTTTTTCATCTGGAATTTCGCAGTAGCAGCTCGGAGTCTCGATTTATGCCCGGTTGAGGGCAATAGGTTCGCGCCCTATCACACAGGATTTACACATAGCTGGTCAAATGTGGGTTTATTATAGGTTCATCCTCTGCCTAACCCTCGCGGTAAATAATAATAATAATAATATTCTTTATTTTTCAGACAACAATGATCCATAAAACAATAAAATTACTTATTTCTAGTGTTAGTAGCTAATATATTATATGGAAGACAGAGTAAATAGTATTGTGAAAAGGACCTCCCCGAACTAATGTTCAGTGATTATCCTTCTGACAAAACTTTTAATTATCGGAGAGTCGACACTCTCCACAACAATTTTTAGAATGCTGTTAAAAAAAAACGTAAAAAAAAGGCTGCTGGTAAAAAGGCGTATGTCAAATCTTTCGATGAAGTGTACCAAGATAACCCACATAGCTTAATAAACTATCTTTCAATCTAACCTAACCAAACATTCCGCACACAGTGACAGTAAATTCAAAATGGCCGACCTACTCGTCTAGACATAGTGGAATGCTGTCACTTGGCACCGCGCCATTAGTTACTTTTAAACTTTTTTGCCACTTCACACATTTGCGGGTTACGTCATTCTTCCGAGAAAATATGATTTAAACTACGTAGTCGGTTTTAGAAGGAAACAGATTGTTTTTTTGTGTGAAGCGTTTTGTCTGTGTGGTTTTTGGTGTGTATTCAAATAATAATGGTTGGAAAAATTTAGGACACGCCGATTGTCGCTTGTTATTCTACGTGGTGAAATAAAATATCGTAAGTGAATAAATACGGTCATTAGCAACAATGCTGCTGAATCTTTATACCTACTTAATAGAAATTAAAGTCACTTTTCGTCTCTTTTGGAATGAACTCTGTACAATGGATTTTGATGAGGGTTTCGCCATCATTTACAGCATTTATCCGGAAGGTTTATGTGTTTAATACATTAATATTTACATACTATGTACACAATACTCGTTACTTTTACATGTCGCTATTGCACCCATGCAAACCAGTGACACGCCCCCCGTGTCATTGTCATGTTGAACTATTGGGTGATCTAAGTTCTGCAATTACCATTTTCGGGCTGATTTAATAGTACGGTTAACTGCACGTCACTAGTATAGTACTTACCACCTGAATTACAAAACCCGCCCTTATTGCTCCCAAATAAAGGCGCTGTCAACGTACAATGGAGTGACTTTCGGTTGACTCTCGTTTAAAGCGCTACAAGGTTATTATGGCGCCAAAATCGGAACTAACGATACACGCCACGATAGCGGCGGTAAGACCCCTCTTTGAGGAGTGGCTAGAGAGGCGTCACGGCGTCCTCACCTACCGCCTGACGCAGGTCCTCACCGGACACGGATGTTTCGGGAGGTTCCTGCACATCATCAGGCGGGAGGAAACGCCCGGGTGTCACCACTGCGATGATCGCCCCGAGGACACGGTGGAGCATACGATGGGGGCCTGCCCTGCATGGGCGGAGCACCGCCGTGTCCTCGTAGAGGCGATCGGCAGCGGCGGCGACCTCTCACGCCCGGCCCTGGTTCAAGCCATGGTCCGGGGCGAGGGGGAGTGGGAGGCAGTCGCCTCCTTCTGCGAAGCAGTCATGCTAGCTAAGGAGGTGGCGGGACGGGAGAGGGAGAGAGTCTCCCGTCCAAGCCGCCGCGGTGGACGCTCCGGGCGTCGGGAGCCGCGTGACGACTCCCGGCCACCGTAGGCGCGGGCCTGCGGGCGGTGAGTAATGGGTAGCTCACCGTCTGATCAGGACCAGGCCCGTGCTGGAAGGCGCGTACGTGTTCCACGCGCGCCTCAAAGAGATGTCAGCATCGAAGAGGGGGCCCACTAGGGCCCAAGCCTGCCGGGAAAGCGGGATCATCCAAAAGGGGTACCGCTGATCCGGAACATAAAGGGCCAAGGAAGGAACACGGGTGGGTTTTAGTCAGTAAGAGTCTGACACTCCCTTCCGCTCCACCCAGAGCGGGAGGGGTCATTTGATGATTTCCCATCCTCAAAAAAAAAAAAAAAAAAAGGCTGCAATCCTGTTTTTTTAATACATTTTAAGTGACATTTAACAAAACAATCACACAAATGTTTACCAACAATGCTCCCCTGACAACGTCATTCGACCGTCAAAAGTTCTTTGTAGCAGTATTACAATGACATCGTCAGTTAAAAAACAAATAACCAGCTAGACATATTCACCCACCCTCCATTGCTTCTTTTGTCTTAGCTAAAGAAAAAAGAAAATCCGAGCGTTACAGACTCCCCAGCAACACCCCCCCTCCTAGTCCATAACGCCCACAGATTATGCGTAACGACGTCTTATAAACAGTCTGAGAGCTATCAAAAGAAGTCATTTCTAAATATAGAATAATATAAATCACAAACTTTTGTCCACGGCTTTTGTTCACGTGTGGGTATTTCTGCTCTAAACCTAAACTGATATTATAAAGAGAACAGATTTTATTTTTGTATGTTTGTTTGTTACGCTTTCACTATAAAACGGCTGAATGGATTTTAATGAAATTTGGCACATGGGTAGAACATGACCTGGTTTAGGACATAATTATTATAATACTTTTTGTCCCTATATTCTTACGGAATCGAGACTTATGCGGGTGAAAATGCGGGGTACAGCTAGTATTTTATAATTTCGACGTATAAAACCAAGTCGCTTTTTTTCTGTGTGACCACGTTGTTCTTTTATAATACGCTACAGATTTTAATGGGGTTTTCACCAAAATTTTGAGAATTTATTCCGGAAAGTTTATTAAATATTTGTAATAAATTTATATTAAACTTATATAAAAGACATCTCGATGTTCTGTCAAGTTGTAACAACCGTGCGGAGCAGGGACGGGTCACTAGTTTTTCAAATACAGAATAAAAATAGATATAAAGATAATGGACAATTTCGTATAGAAAGTTCCAAGAACGTACATAAATGTGGTATATATATTTTGAAAGTACACGTGTAAACGATTATTCTTTATTGTTACGACATCAAACTAGAACTTGTCAGTATCGAGACAAACGATACTTAAAAAAAATATTGCGTAGACATGAAATAAAATAACGAGAATAGTAACATCCTTTGATTTGCAAAATAAGCTTTTTGGAGCCAATACAGGTTGTTATCAAAAAGCATTTCGGTGAACTTATGTCGTGATCTATTTCAAGGATACCACACAAACCCTGGACGAGGCAATTACCATAATGAGAAATAAAATATGAGGTTTGCCTAAGATATCGTTACTGGCCTAGAAATTACATAGTGCCTTTAGGATATAATAGATGACGGCGCGTTGTGTTCCACGCGCGCCTCAAAGAGCTGTCAGCATTAATGATGGGGTCCGCTAGGGCCGATGCCTGCCAGGGTTGCGGGATAGTCCGAGAGGGATACCGTGGCCCCTGGCACAGGCAACTGAAGGAACACGGGTGGGTTTTAGTCAGTAAGAGTCTGACACGCCCTCCCGCTCTGCCCAGAGCGGGAGCAGTTATTTGATGATTTCCCACCCTAAAAGAAAAAAAAAGAATATAATAGATCTCCCACAAATTACAAATATTTGCCAAAATAACTGTCAACTTAAACTCAAACTCAAAGCATTTATTTCAATTAAACCATTTACAGGCACTTTTGAATTGTCAAGTGGTCGGTCAGTCAGAAATATGAAGCTAGTTGCCCATTCCAAAGCGTAGTAGGTACCTATGGAGAAGAACGGGCAAGAAACTCCATGGACACTCTTTTAAATTATATTGTTACATAAATATTAGTTACATCATTAATCTTGTATATAGGTATAATTATATGTGAGAACGATGTAAATAAGACGTACACATTGAGTGTCCAGTGTACAGCAAATATAAATTCAAACAAAACAATCCATAATAAAATAATTAAAAATAAGCCGTGGTGGCTAAGAGATGGCCAGTCCCAACTGACAGCGCCCGTTCACGAACATGACGCATGGATCAGCACCATTCAGCTCAACCATTTTGAAGGGAGCTAAATGATCCAACACACGCGCCACCGTCAGCGAGACATTTGAGTGAGCATGACATCTATCAGCCGCCAGGATTATTAACTTAATATAACTAGTCTAGGAATGATCATCATCATTTGCCTAGCCTGTTCCCAACGATAATATAGTCGACTTCCACTCTAACCGGATGCAGCTGAATACCAGTATTTTACAAGGAGCGACTGCCTATCTGAGCTCCACAAACCAGTGACTGGTTAGTATAAGAATGTTATTCGTGGAAATAAAATAAACACTATTTATTTATAGGCGATAATAGCGCAACAATCAAAATAACAATTGACGAATTCGCCCCCTGTGGCATTAAGAAGCCTTGAGATTTTTTGTTCATATAAATTACTCCAATCGCCAAAATTACTGCTATAACAAAACCAAAGCTAACTTCTTATGTTGAATGATAAATGATAAATGATTTTATTTCTGTAAGTAGGTTTGAACAAAGACTTTTACACGTCAATCGTATTATTTTAAAACTAGATGAGGTCTGCATCTCCTATCCTATCTGAGTACTCTGAGAAGAAAGGCCGAAACAAACTCAGAGGTCACAGTCTCTTTTAAAGTCCAGACAAAATCTTGGTCATATCATGTGGAGGCTATGTAGATCGGTGTCTGAAATGGTCTTTGGAGGAAAGAACCACACAGATTGAGTGGACCTGTCCAGTCAGTGCACGCAATTGTCAGCAATCGTGCAGCTCAACTTAGACTTATGGAGCTCAACGATTGTCTTTAGATTCTTTCTTTCGATAGTAAAACTGTCCACCTGTGAAGTAGGTACATCTTTCGACCACACATGTGAAAACTCTCACAAACTACGCTTCTGTATCACAAGATACGCCGCTCAACGTTACTTCCATTTGCCCACGATCTGTACACACAATTTCGTTATTACGCGGTGTGGTCGTAAATTTTTATAAATTTTGATATATAATAACAATTTTTATGGTATTTCCGATAATTTACGGTTGTCGATACCGTCTCGTCATTTACGGTTGGGACTCGGTAATTTTTAATTTATCGTTATAGGCTAATAAGGGCTTTTTTGTGGTTATAATAATTGTGATTTATAATGTGGTATGGTGCTTTTTAAAGCTGTAAAGGTGGGGTTAATGTCCCATTTGGTAAATGGTTTTGCAGTAAAATGATTTAAAAATGCGTATACAAAATGGCGCTGACGATACGATATCTTTCAAATTACCTACGGTCAAAACCGTTTATAACGACTTGACTTAAAACGACGTACCGGATATTACGACGGAATGTTAGAAGTCTTGCGATAAGGACCTATGTACTTATATTGTATATTTATAAGGACTATCGGCTATAACGTCAGCATTTGGACGGTCCCTTCAATGTCGTTATAAGCCGTTTTGACTGTATTTTATTTCTTTCCACCTGCAAATTTAGTCTGGGACCATGTTAGCTCGGAGTGGAATGAAAATGTACTGTATCAATCCTAGATTACTAATCTACCGCAAAAATGACGATATCAAAATTATGATTTTTAGAAAAAACAAAGTTCGCGTCTTTCAGTCTTTCAGTTCGTCAGTGTGTCACGCGTTGTCATTGTGGTCCGGTATCATCTGTGTATTGACTTATAGCAAGCAATTTGTGCCTTGTGCCTGTCTAAGTCAAGAAAAATGACAATAAACTTTTTGCATGAACTGGAAAATAGTCATTTATAAGGCGCACAATATGAACGTGTTCAAACTATGTAGCGTAAAAAATATTTACTACTTTAAATAATGTGTGCGATCTATTAAGCACAAAGAACGTAATAGTAACTTCTAAAATAATTAAAGTTTATGATTATTCTTCATTTTTTCTGTATTATTTCCATGTCGTATGTTTTACGAATGTTTCGTCATAACGTCACCCAGACGCAGGATAGTTTAGTAATCTAGGGTTCAATAGGCGATCGTTTATTGCCGTTCTCATTTACAGAAACATACTGTCCCGGACAAACAATTAATTCCATCGTGGTGCAGTCCGCGACGGCGGCGGCGCCGGCGGCGAGTGGTCATCGGGCCGAGCCGTGCCTTTGCTCGCAGATGACGCTTTGATCACGCCGCCCGCCCGCGCCGCGCGCCGCTGCCGCCGCGCTGCCGCGCCGCCTGCTCAAGCAGACCGCGCGCAGGATGATGGGTTCGATTCCCATCAGATATCATATTATGAAGGGTTAGCAAAACAGCACATTTATGAAGTGTCAGGGGTTAAACTAAATTTAATTATATTAATAAATATTTATTATTTAGTAACATACTATTACATAGATATTTTAGTGTTGACGCGTATAACGTATTTAAGTTTATTTCTATATTATTAAATGGTACAGAAACTCACTTTTTATGGGGTAGTTGGTTTTAGAATCGCGTTATTTGTTCATTGTTATAAATTAATGAAGTGCGAAGGAGTTTCCTAATTCTGTGAAAAACCATAATTTCATAACACGAATTCGTTCTCGACTTCCAAGAACGATTACTTTAATATGAGAAAATGTTTAAGTAAATACCGAATTTCGATCTTTTGACGTACCTATCCAATCAATGTTGCCGTGTGTTTATAATCAAGTAAAATGATCGATTTACAAAATAATTGTATCATTTTCACAACAATTAATTCTGTCAGCAATTTTTTTGAGTGGCGCAAGCTTTGTGTGGAAAAATCCGTTTTTTTTTCCGTCCGTCTGTCTGTCACGGCTCACGGCTGGACTGTGTTGGAATATTTATTATCAATTAGTTTTTTGTAATCAAGCTGTTAGCAGATTCATGATTTTGACATGTGAGTGTTCATTCATTTATGACTTTTGTTGTAAATATAAACCTGAATACTTTATTAATGTTGGTAAGTATCTGTTTATATATTTTAACAATTTTATTGTAAAATTGTTTAATTTGATCTTATGTATTTACAGTGTTTACTCACGAAGGATTAGTTTGTTGTATTTATTAGAATCTCATCGGAGATTTTATAACCAAAATAACCAATTCATAACTGAGTTTAAAAAAAAAATTGATGGGTAAGACTAAGCTTATAATTAGAGTATAATTTATGCAAGCCAGTAAACAAATGAAATATGTAACTTTTCCTCTAAAAGGTGTAGGTATAATTTTATTTAAAAGTTATTCTTTATGTCAATAAATACTTCAAAGTTTGTTTACATTTCCCTAATTCTACCAACATATTTTGACAACAACCTTTATTATCAAAACGAAAAACCAAGGTAGACCATAACCAAAACTACGGAGCACCACACAAATTTCTGAAAACCTTATTACTTAATAGATTCATAGATATTAAAAAAAAAGGTCGGAACATAAAAAATACCACCGGAGTTGTCTCGTAAACCGAGAAATGAAGATGGTTATATTAGGCTGCTGCTCACGTATCTGCTTTATCTGTGGCAAGCGAGATTTACAGCCGTCGATCGCGACTTAACGTCCGTGTGGAGACGGCCTAAGGGTGCACACAGTTTAGTATAATGCAGTAGGATAAGTTGTACCTAGTACTTTTAAAAATAAAAAAGGGCCTGTCGTCGGCCAGTGATACAATAAACTGGGCTATAAGATATTTATAGGCTACCCTCTAATCAAAAACCTAGCCTTTATATCTGCATTAGAATGACATTCTAGTCTAGCCAAAGTGTTCTTACATTTAAGAGGGCTATCACATTTTCTCTTGTATTTGAGTGTTTGAAGAGTCACACACCCAAATACCCTCTTAATGCTGTACGAACAAACTACCATTTTACCTCCGAAACCCATTATCAGGTGATACGTCACGTATGTTTCTACTGTTACCCTTAAGATTAGTATATGTGTAGAGACTGTATGGAAACAGATTTAAGGAAACGGAGTTTCATAGTTTTATTTAAGATTATAAAAAGAAGTCTTAGAAAAAAAGTAACCAATGCTTCCAGTTAGGTATTTATTTAAGTCACAATGTCATTACGTTATATCATGTCACCAGCCAATTTTCAATAATATTTATCAATCGATATAAATTAAAATTAAATGCTGTTCATTGGTGAGCGCATCACTTGAGCACCGATTTGGCTATTTTCTGAATAAATTATATTTTTATATTTTCTGACATTGTGACTTAAATAAATACCTAAAGTTAGGTATTTATTTAAGTCACAATGTCATTACGTTATATCATGTCACCATCCAATTTTCAATAATATTTATCAATCGATATAAATTAAAATTAAATGCTGTTCATTGGTGAGCGCATCACTTGATCACCGATTTGGCTTTTTTCTGTTTTTAAATGTTCGTCATAACGGGTTTAGGGTTTAAAAGTTTCTCGGAAAATTTTGAAATTCGGGAAAAAACTTAACGTCCTACTTTCCGTGAAATTTTTGTATGATTATTGAAAACTGGACAGGACAACGTCTGTCGGGTTAACTTGTATATTATAATATAACATTTCTCAATAATATTCCTTACCTTACTGCCTTTTTCCCATAAACACACAGCCAATAAAAATACAGGCACTAAAATAAATAGTAGCCCCATAAAAGCGTTAGCTTACTGTTGTACCTACACTGTGTAAGACCGTCACAGTTTTACTGGTAGGCTATAAAATCGAATTAGAGTACAAGAGAGATATAAAGTAGCACAATTGTTTAGCAGGCTTGAAGTTTACCCCAGCTTATGTTTACTTACGTAGTTACACGGAAATAGTGGCGGCAGTATATTTTTTATTTGTTGAGGTAGATTTCACTTCAGTATTCCATGAAGACATTTCAGGCACTAAAAGACCACCTGATGTGATGTGATATCTGCCTCTGCAGAAGGCGTGAGTACCTATGTACTGTCTGCTCTGGCAGGAAAGCCTAAGCTAGAGGAATTAAAAGGAATGCTGGCTAGCTGACCACGACAAGGGCTAGTAAGGAATTTAGCTTATAGGTTTATTTGTCACAGAAACACGTGCATACAAAAAAGATAATTAGGTAGCTCTAATAATTAAGAAAAAATAAAAACAAAAAAAATCTTTAATAATAATATAATAATAATAAAAATATTTTATTGTCGTAAAAATACAGGTATTACATACTCTTTTGAAGCCCTGGCTCCTGAGCTAGGTAGAGACCTGTGTTACAGGAGCCAGTGTCTTCACTTTTAATCACGAGCACAGAACAGAAATAGTCGACAGCTGTACGTCATGACTGTGACAAGAAGGCTTTCGCTCAGCATGATGCTGTGCTATGGGAGACCCACAGCACAGCGCTGATTTTCAGTGGTTACCCGAATACCGGACCCGGTAGATATTGCACTTCCGTAAACATATTTCAGGCAGTAAAGGACAACTGATGTTAACCTCTGCCACTGCCAAAGGCGTGAGTACCTATGGACTGTCTGGCAGGGAGGCCCTAAGCTAGAGGAATTAAAAAGAATGCTGGCTAGCTGACCACGACATGGGCTTCTCAAACCCGAAAAGGTATAGTCTGTTCCAAAAGTATGTGATGAAAATGTAAACAAATGGATAAAAAAAAATACCTGTGAATGCCAATTTGTAATGCCCTTTACAAATTGAGTGCTTTGATTTAATTATCCAAATGGTTGAGTCTGAAATTCTAATTTTAAATCACCTTTAGATAATTTTTTCATTCGACAGTTTATTTATTTATTAAAACTATAGGCACAAGTAAAAACAATACTGTTCAAAGGCGGACTTAATGCTTGAGGCATTTTTATACCAATCAACCTTAGGGTGATGCATACCATGCGGGAAAGTCCGAGAGGGATACCGTGGCCCCTGGCAGAGGCAACTGAACGAACACGGGTGGGTTTTAGACAGTAAGAGTCTGACATGCCCTCCCGCTCTGCCCAGAGCGGGAGAAGTTATTTGAGGATTTCCCGCCCTATAAAAAAAAAGGGTGATGCATACCATGGCAGGTGCAACATACGGGATAGATAGCTCGGAAATGACTATAAAATACAAGAATAAGTACTTATACATAGATACATACATATAAACAAAATAAACCTTGGTCAGGAGAAATAACGATCGGTAGAGGAGGAAACGAATCCAGCAACTCAGCGCTGGGATGTTTCAGCCAACTTCTGACGGATATGTTCACGTGCCTACACTTTGAAAGACAACTGATTCATTTTGTAACCTGATTTTCGTTGATAAGTTTTAGTCACAATTCATCAAGTCATTCAAACAAAATAACACGAAAAAGTAGTGAGCTAAAAAGTTGAAACCTTCTAAAAACAAATGAATGTGTTATTTATTCCCATTTTAAGTAATAACGCAAGATTTTAATTTGAAGAGTGTTCGTTTATACTTTGAACAGGTACTTTTGGAACACACTGTAGCTTTAGATTGGTGTAATACAAAGTTCCCCATCCAACTATTTAGTTTCATATTTCCGACTAACCACAAACACGAGGCCAGCTTATTTCTTGATAAATTCAATACATAAACATGCTGTTCTCCTTTAAAAGCTGGAAAAGTTCCAACATCTTCTAAAGTGTAGTGGCCTCTTTAAAAACGCTTGCTTGCAGCTGAAAGTTATTGTTTCCTAATAATGGATGTGTTAGTCGCTTTTACGGTGGTTTACAAATATAATATACAGGGTGTTTGGAAGGGAGCTGTACATACGCCTAGGGTAGAAACTAGGGATAGTCTGCTACCTACCCCCGCCCATTATATTGACCTTGGCCTCAAGGTTTTTTTTTAATTTATTTTTATTTTTTATTTGACTTTTTTGTGATTTTTTGACTAAAACTACCTGTAGCTCAAAATCTATCTATGGGACCGGTCGGCTAATGGTCTTGTTTTAATCGTTAGAGTCTTAGGGTCCTGCAAAAAATTATTTTACACCAGAAAATTGTGGAGAAGAAAAGTTATGGGGCCTGAAGTACCGTAGTAAGGTAAAGAAATAATTTTAAGGTAAGGTAGTAAGGTAAAAAAAACCTTGAGGCCAAGGTCAATATAATGGGCGGGGGTAGGTAGCAGACTATCCCTAGTTTCTACCCTAGGCGTATGTACAGCTCCCTTCCAAACACCCTGTATATTTGAACTAATATTAGGCAACAATATAATTTAAAAGAGTGTCCATGAAGTTTCTTGCCCGTTCTTCTCCATAGGTACCCACTACGCTTTAGAATGGGCAACTAGCTTCATATTTCTGACTGACTGACCACTTGACAATTCAAAAGTGCCTGTAATTGGTTTAATTGAAATAAATGCATTCCGTATTAATACAAAACACGATCTAACTTTAGCCAGAGCCTAAACTTACGAACCAGTTTTTGTATTTCGAGCTTTATGCCGACTTTAGTAAAGTTCTTAATACAAAATCGACAACCTAAGACCGGACTAAGCTGTCAGTTTTATAAAAGGAACTGTATTTCGTTTTCTGTTAGGTTCTTATTTCAAAAACAGGCTCGAGGGTTTAAACAATATCTAAAGAAAAACCTCGTTTTGTAATAAGACCGATTGAGTTTGAGTTTAAAGTAGCCAATTCTCTCGTATGCGAACTTCAAACGGTTCAGGGGGTGTAGAATCGAAATGTTTTCTGACCTTTAAAACATATTTTTTTTAGGATCAATGTACTATCGAGGAAGTTCATATCTAAGCAGTTTTAGAACAAAATCCCGTGAACACGATGACCGCATCTGTTTTACGTTAGTTACTGTTAGCGCCCGAGCGCTACAGGGAAAAATAGTCCTAAAGGTCGTTACGGGTCGTCAGAAGCCCGAAAGTCTGACAACCAATCTTTCCAAGGGGTATCGTATTACCTGGGTTGTGGAGGTCAAATAGGCAGTCGCTCCATGTAAAATACTATGATGATGATGATGTATGTAAACTTTTAGGCTGTGCGCTGTCAGTCAGTCAAGTTATAGGAGAAAATTGTTGCCAAATACTCAAAATGTTACTGCCAGTCAGAGGAAGATAAGTACTTAGGGTGAATTCATTTTAGAGGAATTGTATTATTACGTCAACTTAGACCGGCCTAACCTTCTCTCAGCTATGTTGAGGTCGGCTTCCAGTCTAACCGGATGCAGCTGAATACTAGTTTTATACATGGAGATGATCTAACCTCCACAATCCAGATACTGGGTTATATGATAACCCTTGGCAAGACTGGATGCAACGACTGTCAGAGATCTACGAATGACTGCTGAGACTAAATGCTTAACGTGCTGTCTGAGGGTTCTCGATATTTAGTGAATGGTCACCCATCCATAGACCGACCTCGGCAAGCGTTGCTTAACCTTGAAGACCGACCCATGCGGCTATTGTTACTTAGCCACGAGAACCTCCTATCATTACGTTTGAGGTGTTTAGTAATAATATTTTTTTAAGATATTTTTTTCTAACTTTATTAAATATCTAACTAATGGAAATTGATTTACCTGCCTGTGCCCAGCATTTATGTTTTGGAATACATTTGTTTAAAAAAGACGACCAGTTGATGATTTGATTATAGTAAAACTTTTCCAAACTCGCATGAGTGTAGGTACGCATTTATTCTCTTCGCTTACACAATAAAAAATGCCGGTCACGAAAAAAACATCAATTTCTACCTACGAACAATTTCAACGGTACGAAATTCCGTACCCTCAAAGTTCAAAGAGCAATCACGCTCAAACTACGTCATAGAAACCGCGTTTTAAAACTTTTAAAAACCGAACACGAAACGGCGTACTCGAATCCGAAACGGCGTTTTGTTTGACTCCTACAAAAATGTAAAAGCGCGTTTCATTTCATTTGACGCTCAAAATAACTGTTTACTCGCAAAGAGGCTTTTGAAAGTTTAAAAAAATAACTTTCTGAGGCAATTTAAAGGTACGCGCAAACGCTAAAAGGCAATTTGTGACATACAGACGTTAAGAATGGCGAGCCTTCTTTTCAAAATGAGGGTAAACGTTATAAGTGTCCATTTGGGAGTAATGTAGACTTATCCCGTTTTATTAAAGCAAAAGTTGGAGCAGTAGTTTTAAACTGCAATGTCTCTTGTTTCTTTTTAGTCGATCAATTAAAACTTAACATGACATCACACATATAACTACCGAAAGGTTGGGTGGAGGTGTAGGTACCTGTAGTACACTCAAATTTCGCCAATTATATATAAAGGGGACAACAGCTAAAGCGCGGTCACTGTCGGACTGTATAGAAAAGAAAAAGAACCGCGATGACAGAAAGCTGGTAATTTATTGCATACAATTAAGCAATTCTCTGTTTACAAAAAATCTATTGATTTGACAAAAAAATTACAAACCTATCACGTGAATATGTTGCTTGAAGAACAATCTGAAAAAAATCCAGAATGATTGCATGTATATTAATTAGTATGGTTTTTAATCGTTAAAATAAATTTATAGAGGTATCTTCGTGACTATTTTCTATCGTACCAAAATAGTTGTATTATGTTTTCAACACACTATCTAACTAGCATATATCCTGAAGAATATCATATAATTTTCTGACTCTGTTTACTGCAGTGGGTCATATACTTTTAGGCATTATGAAACTTGCGATTAAAGTCAAAGTCAAAGCATTTATTTCAAATAGGCACATAAAAGGCACTTTTGAACGTCAACATTTACATTTAAATAGAATTGATTCTAGTCGCCCCTTCCAAAAGGTAGTTTCGTATGGAGAAGAATGGGCAAGAAACTCCATCGTTACTCTTTTAAAATGTGTTACAATACTTTGTATACATTAATTATATAATTATATGTGAAGACGATGCACCTATAATAAAAATTACCCTACCAAAATAGGTAAAAAGAATTTAATAAACGTAGCAATGATAAATAAGTTAATTAAATGATAGATACATGGTGTTCACATATTTACAAACATTGTAAAAGTATACGATTTCCCAAATTATGTAACCAATTAATATGTCAGTGTGTGAGTTAAAGTAGTCACTGAATGTAAACCAATGTCATAAAAATAACAAACCATACAATTAAAGTAGCAACAAGTTTTAATTTTGTCAAGACCCTAGATTGTCCTGTCAGTGGAGCTGGACCAGCATGTTTCCAAGCATTCTTATCTTGGATATAATCCTCTAATTTGTAATATGCTTGTTTACACAGTGAACTTTTTATATGAGTTTTAAATTTTCTTTCATTTAATTGCAATGGGTAAATTAAATGTAAATTAGGTCATGTAGTCCCCTTAAGTCCCATGTAATAGGAGGTGAGGTTATTGCCAAAACCGCACAAATTCAGACTACGAAGTGCTACTGAGAAATTCCAGATGGAAAAACATACCCTACCCGGCAATCGAGCAGTATCTAGCGCTAATGACCACTAGATCAATGAGGCAACGAAGATTCTTTTTGTGTCGTTTAAATAAAGCTTTTCTTTTAATCATTAATTCGTCTCGTCGTAATTATTAGCTGAAAGTTTTGAAGAAAACATATAGTTTTGCTAACTCAAAGCTTCTGTTTGATCTAGAACCTCGAATATTCGTTTAATTAAAACTCAAACGGAAACAATCCATCAGAGTGCTGTAAGATATTTATTAATATAAAATAAAACTTGAATGGTCTATGATTTCGAAATGAACACATTCCTCATCTTTGAGTCTATTCACCTGTTCCTTACTCTTCCTCAGAACAATGATTTTATAATTCTGAATCATCTTCAATCCGACTGATATTGTCAAGATTAATTTCACCGAAATTTCAATAGGAATATTCAAGTGATGGCCACGGCATTAAACGTTTTCATATTGTTTTTATTACAGCTAAAAATGATAATAAAATTAGAGATGAATGTGACGGTAAAAACTGGATGAAATGATTGCTAAAGATTATTATAGGGTGCTCAACAAACAGCTGAACCGTGTGTCACTAATGGAGATAATTTGTATGCTTTAGTATGAGTAAAGTTTTCGAGTTAAATTCACAGTTCAAAGAGAATTTGTCGCGAGAGAAAATCTTTGACAAAATAATTATGATTTACGTATTTTACATCCCAATTCTAGTTTTCTCCTCACTGGTTTATATTTTCTGCAGTTGCAGTCTTGTTTATTATTCAATAGAGTCTTTATGGCTTTAATGCAGAATATTCATTTTACAATTTGCTCGCACTATGTAATTTTGCTAATGGCATCGGAGGCGTAGGTACTTGATGAAACGTGGTTAACTTCGCCTAAAGAAACCAGGACACAATTTTCTTATTCTATGCATACACGAAGCTGGTTGGCTATAGAGCATGTTTAAGGAATTGAATTTTGAAACAGGCTGAGTTTTTTTAATCAGATAGGTGTTGTCATATTTAGGGGTGTGGTACAGACCACCAAACTGAACAATTTTATCGATAGGATCAACATCGCAATCGTGAAAATAATTATCAGCAGTCCCTTACATTTGGGTCGAGTAGCTATAGAAGATTTGTATGGGCCAGACAGACCTTTCTGATACATGGTCTACCTATATACATCTACAAACTTAGGTTCCGTTATCTATGTTGGGATCAGTTTCCAGTCTAGCCGGATGCAGCTGAATAGCAGTATTTTAAATGGAGCGACTGCCTATCTGACCTCCACAACCCAGTTACTAGGTAATACGATATCCCTTAGTAAGACTGGTTGTCAGACTTTCGGGCTTCTGACGACCCGTAACGACTGTCAAAGATCTACGAATGACAGCCGGGACCAACAGCTTAACGTGCTGTTCGAGGCACTTAGTATATGTCACCCATTCGAGAACCGACCTCGGCAAGCTTTGATAACCTTGAAAGTCGACTCGTGCGGCTGTCATTATTTAGCCACAAGCGCCTCAACAAAAGTAATACCCACTAATTAAGTTAATTTTGCTACAAAATAACGTCCTGAATGCCACATTTGCTGGCAAGATGCTCAAGCTTCAAGTGCTTCAACCATTATGAATATTGTTATGAGCTCTAAATTGCTTTAAAATGAAGCTTGAAACTCTGAGCCCAGGTAGGCACGGGCGATTTTTTATCGCACACAGGATTCTCAACTCCCAGTGTTGAGCCGAGCATTGACAATTTGACGAGGTGCATCCTAGCGCGTCGATTTGAAAATCCAGTGCGCGATAAAATATCGTCGCGTTATAAAGACGCCCGTGGGTACGAGAGCTCCTGCCGGGGTTGCGGGAAAATCCGAAAGGGTTACCGTGGCCCCTGGCACAGGCAACTGAAGGAACACGGGTGGGTTTTAGTCAGTAAAAGTCTGAAACGCCCTCCCGCTCCGCCCAGAGCGGGAGAAGTAATTTGATGATTTATCATCCACAAAAAAAAACGGGTACGAGAGCTACGAACGTCAGTGAAGCATTTCCTGCTCATTAGCTAGTTGAAAAGGAAGACTTAGTTACTGTGTGAATGTAAATGAAAAAATAGTATAAAATGTGCGTTTTTTGGCGCGGTTTGCTGAGATAATTTTATACTGGTTTAACTGGGATATTTTAATGGAATGTTCTTCGTTTTATGTAGGGTTACTTTGTTTTAAAATGGAATGGTTTTGCTAACCATATAACATTTTTGGTTCAGTCAAAAGCATTTATGATGATCAGACTAGCAGTGGGAATATATTAATAGGTAATGTTCTTACTGCTGGGACACAGGCCTCCTCTCGTTGAGGGAGAGTGGGCCGTAATCCACAACGTGGGCCCAGTGCACGTAGGTACATGTCACATGTGTTCGAATTTTTGATTTTAGAACTAGCCGGTTTTCTCACGAGGTTTTCCTTCACCGTTTGGAGAGCAGTTTGTGATTAAATAATTTACACAAAGTTAAGCGCCTGTCTGGGTTCGAATCTACGACTTACAACTCGTGAGTCGCGGCCGCTACCACTTGGCCAGCACTGCTCTCTCCTCACACGTGTGCAAGATTAAAAAGCGATTTTCTCCTTAAGTATTGGCAGATATTTTGTGATTTTCTCAAAGTTACAGCAGCTGTTGTTTCACGACAAAAACGCTGTCAATTTTACGTCACGTTACTGTAAGGTGTTTAAGCTCATGAGTGTACGTACCGAATATCTAACGGGTCATTTGGAAATATTGAACAAAGTACCTATATACGATTACTTACACAGTAAAGTTTACTCATACTTAATGGAAAAGGGAGGATCTTCGGACCAGATGGGTCTGGAGGGCAACTGCCCGACAATTGATGTTGGGATGTTGTATATGTGCTATTTGCACGGTAGACTCTGATTGCGAGATGCAGGATTTGGCGTGACATCAATGTGATGCGTAGTTCACATGTGGCGTTGAAAATGGCGCCACAGCGCTGCTATTATTTCTACAGAAGATTATGCACCAGCGGGCACATACAGGAGTTGTTTGATTGAGATGGCAAGCCTTCTTGCCTGATTACCGCCATGGGATCTGGAGGCAAACGTCCTCGCGCACATAATATGGGAGTGGCACGAGGAGGCGGAAAGCCGAGGTATAACTCCGCTGCCGCGAGAAATCACGGCACAGCGGACAGAGATCCGGCGGGATCTCAAGGCGGCATGGAGAGTGCGATTGTCGCAACCCAACGCTGGGCCTCTTTGAGGAGTGGCTAGAGAGGCGCCACGGCGTCCTCACCTTTCGCCTGACGCAGGTCCTCATCGGACACGGTTGCTTTGGGAGGTTCTTGTTCAGGATAATTATGGTCTGTTCCAAAAGTATGTGATGAAAAATGAAAACAAAAAATAAATGAAACAAACAAACAAAAAAAATGAAACAAACAAACAAAAAAAATGAAACAAACAAACAAAAAATAAATGAAACAATACGAAACCAACATGAATGAAATGAAAACAGATAGATGCATTAGAAAACGTGGATACCAATTTGGAATGCCAATGACAAATTGAGTGCTTTGATTTGATATTTTGAATACTGAAAAACGAATTCTAATTTAGTAATAATATAATGATTCTAATTTAAATGTAAAATGTTTTTCATGTGACGATTGAGGTTAACTTAAAATCAAAATATTCTTCGACGATTTTTCTATTACAGTTTTATATTCTTATTTTAACAATAATTGTTGGAATAAATGGTGAGATATGATTTACACTTTCATTATATACTTTTGCGACAGACATTACCTAGTATTTCACGTGATGTTAGTGTAACTATTCTGTTCTCCGCCCACATCACAACCTAACCTACATTGCATTTAAAACGCTTCCAGTCAAAACATTAACTTGATTTTCAATAGTAAACACACATAAAAATGGAGGTCAAAGCCATCCATTCCAAGAATCGACCTATTCGTAGAAATTTACAGTATTTTCTGAGAAATACTTTTAGTTTCCACTTATTTTGGTAGATTTTCTGAAACTGCTCTTAGAATTGTTCAGATAAATATCTTTAAGCAAGAATCTGATTTAATATCAAGCAATAGTAAATCAGATTCTTGTTTAAAGATATTTTACAGAAGTTTTTGTGTGAACACGACCTGTCGGTAATGTGTCTTTGCACTTTTATACTAGCTTTTTCCAATGGCATCGCCCGCGTGGAGGTTGAAAAACGACAAAAACGTTTCAATTAGGTATCCCACGGAAACGTATAAAGTTCGGGATGAAAGTGTGGTGTTCACGACGTTATAGGAAGTATTCGAGTAGATAAATTAAACAACAATTCACTGTTCAACAGCAGAGGTCACACGTCCGCATCGTTCGGGCGCCAGCAAGCAAGTGACCACTATGTGGGCGCGCGCTACTGAACTAGTTTATTAAGTCGCCACGGTACACTTTACCTTATGCGAGGCCATGGTCTACCAGTGTGCCTAATTTCATTCAAATCCGTTCAGCAGATAAGGTGTGACTGAAAAACATCCAGATTCAAAAACTTACAAACACACTTTTTTTCCGCATCTTTTATCTTTCAGAACGTGTGTTGTCTATGCCAATATCTTATCCTAGATTAAAAAGAGGTTAGAATTCTTTCAATTCCAGAATACCTTCGAATGATTTATTAGCATTTCGGAAAATTACTTCATTATCGAAGTATTTACAAAATCGAGAATAAATTTTCGTCATATATATAATTATGGTACATCCCTACGAATATAAGCTGATACAAAAATGACATAGCTCAATATTCTTATTAGAACACGGCCCTACTTCGGCAAGTAATCAATCAATCCACGTCGCCTAAACCACACAATTCGATCATTATAAGTAAAGAAACAATATATTATACTTAGTCCATTGTTACAAATTGATGGCAAAAACGAATCATAAGATTGTACATAAGGAACTCTATACAAGGTGGACTTGACCATACGACAGTAAATTTAATTTTGATATTTGAATAGAAAACTTTTATTTCAGACCGGAGTCCATAGGGTTAGTAACAATTTTACTTAACTTCTAGTGTTAATAGGTTACAGATATACACTTCAAAATTCAGCGTGGAGCTGCATCCACCTCCTCATCATCGGACAATCCCACCGATCTGCGAACACACTGAGAATACTGTTAGTGAAGCCGCGAACACGCGTCATCAATGGCGGCGAAACCATTAATATTATTATAATATTTTGTGGCAAATTTTATTCTGAATTTAATATTTGCCTTTAGTGATTTTAATATGTTATTGTATCGAATTATTATGTTATTTATCACCACTTTTTTAAAATCTACACAATACATGGTAAATTCTCTACTGGATGGCTATTTTGAAGTGTTTATTATTTGAGGGTTTTGGCGCTGATAGCCGAAATACAGGCTTTCTCCTAGTTCAGCTACACATGTCTAATTCATTTGTAACAAGAAAATATAGCCTTGATATGTGTATCATAAACGTAAGCAATTATTGAAATTAAATATATACTTATTATTAACAGTTTTTTTTTATTTGTTTAAGTTCCCCACACTAGGAATTTCTCCTGTATCGTGGGTGCGTTTACAAACATATGAACTCACATACACAAACAGCCAGACCCGGAACAACTACTTGCAGGTCATACAAATATTTGTTCCGTGCGGGGATCGAACCCGCGACACGTAACGCAGCAGTCAATCGCTTAACCACTGCGCCAACCGTGCCGTCAAGTTTTACACACATAAAAAAAATACGTACCCTGTCTGCACACCACATTTAAATCAATATGTCCAATGGTTTAGTCATTATATCTAGTCGGGTGATCAGCAAAACCCATAATCGGCCAATCACTACTATTTAATTTGTTTTTTTCAAAATACTCCAATGTACCTATTTGTATCGCCTTTGTTTTCATTTAGTGTATTATTGTCATCATGACTTTGCATATAAGCTGCACCCTGCGCAGTCCGCCCTGTTACCAAACTCATTGACATAAATACAGTCAAATCAAATCAAATCATTTATTTCCTTGCAAACATGGGTAGGTATAGTATACATAGGTGTTTTTTATAATAAAGTTCACCATATTTTACCGTCACATGGGCATGCAAAGGTTTCAATTCCAAATTAAAAATTAGCAATAAGTCAGATTATTGGAATTACAATATAAATATTATTAAAATTGTCAGCGTGATAATAGATTAAATTAAGTAAAATAAAATCAGTGAAACTTAAATAAGCAAATTGACACCCTACATCAATTTGCCATATTAAAGACATTGCATACAATTGTCAAAGAATGACAGTTATATTTTGAATATTCGGACAGTTTCAGTTGGTAGTCAATTGGTTTGATAATTGATTTTAATGACTTTCCACGATTTAAGCTATCGTTTTCCTGTATTTCTTGATCTTTTCTATCGCTTAATTCTACCAAACATAATTCACTGCCACTAAACAGCGTTGTTTTGTTTCTGATAGAAAATACATGAGTCATTTCAGCTTTGTCACTGGTATGGCAACTAAAACACCTGCGGGGCGAGCACGGCCTACTGCGATAGGCTTTAGTCACACAGTTTGGGAGCAGAAACCGGGATAAAATGCGTGACTCAAGCCTATCACACAGGTCGTGCTCGCCCCACTGCAATACAACAGATATTTCAGATTTCCATAGCCGCCAGTGTTTATGGATCATTATCAGGTAGGCCACCTCGTCTGAAGAAATCCTACTACCACGTATTATTCCCAAGAAACAGCGTTGCTGTGTTCAGGGAGTATACTCTCTAAGCGCCTCTATAATTTATGCGGCCTACTTAAATGTCCTTTCTTTGGTATTTTTCGTCGAATCGTTGAGCTCCTTAAGTTCTGAGTTGTTCTGCACGATTGCTGACAATTGCGTGCACTGACTGGACAGGTCCACTCAAACTGTGTGGTTCTTTCCTCAAAAGAGCATTTTAGATACCGATCTACATAGCCTTTACATGATCTGACCAAGAGTTTGTCTGGACTTGAGACTGTGGCCTCTGAGTTTGTTTCGGCCTTTCTTCTCAGAGTAGTCAGATAGGAAACGCCTCATTATGCCTCATTTAGTTTAAAAAAATATATGTTTGACGTGTAAAAGTGTTTGTACAAACCTACTTACAGAAATAAAATCATTTATCAGGAAATCCGTCGTTTCGGCCGAAATTACGGGTGATACCTACTCCGTATCACCTACGGACACAAGCTTATTTCGAGGCCCGAACTAAGAATGAATGACAACACGATTTGACAGTTCTCCTAACTCCCGTTGTGTCATTACCCGTCCGAAAATGTTATTTAATCGGGAGTAGGGTTCATTTCAAAGTATCGGACTACTTTCAGACGGGCCCGTATCTCCGTTGTAGATCTTAGAGAGTAGGCCCCCTGGTTAGAAGGGACATGAGTCATTTCGGCTTTATCAATGGACTTTTCAATTTGGACTTTAATTTGGAATTGGACTTTTTATCAATTGACATTTCAGCTTTATCAGCAACTTACATACCTGCGGTACCTCAGATAATGTAGATGTCCTATGGCAGAAATCACTTAATATCCGGTAGGCCAGAAATAAATTGATATAGTAGTAAAACGTTCCCAAATTTTTCTATAAAAAAATTCTACTAGTTAGGTTATTTTGTAAAGAGACTATAGACTATGTTCTGACCGTGACTTCACCCACGTAGTCGTCAACTATTTTCAATAAAACATACCCCATAGTACTCTGTAATAATGTGGCTTACTGTCAGTGAAAGAATTTTTAAATCGGTTCAGTACTTCCAGAGATTACCTCCTACATCCGAACTCAGAAACCTTACCTTTTTGTAATATTAGTGTAGCAAAGACCTTCTCTTCTTATCAAATTTTGGTAGCTTCCTTCAGACCCTGGACGAAGGAGAGGGTAATTTAAAGTGGCGTTAATGTGTCGCGTGCCTTATCTGAGACATTATTTAATTTTGTACCAAGAGCCTTATTACGGCTTCGGTTCCGCAATTCTACGTCCACTTTCGAGGGACTTCAAAGCTGTTAAATTTGGGGGTAGACAGAAAGGTGTAGAGTTCGTGTTAAGGAAATTTTGCTGTGATTTGTTTTTGCCAAGTTAGGCGTCGTTAAGTTAGGTTAAAAGGTAGGCGTACTTATACTTAGTTGTGTGAGGGTGAAAATCAAAATTGTGAGATTGTTTCCGGTTGCTGACAAACTTCAATCAAAACTGCTCAATCACCAATTTTGATCCGAGAATCGAACATAAAACGCCATTTTACAAGCTACCATTGTAGTCTGACCAAGACAAGACATTATACTACGTAAAAGATAGCTTGATCTCTGCGACATAAGTCAAACTGACATTCCTAGGGTTGCCATGATATAAAAAATTGTCAATAGAAATTATCGACGTTTCTTACTATTATTGATGCTAATGTAACATTTAATTGGGTTTAATTTAATTACAAACGTTATTAAATTAAACGAGTATTTGAATATAAAATACATTTATTCTCGTAAAGGAGTACACCCCAAATCCATATCTGAATCAGTTTCTGAATCGCTAGAACAATCTTGTAAAATTATAAACTCTTGTTCGCAAATATTATCAAACCGGACGGCCCGCTCCCAATCTTTTTCCATTAGTTTTCTGCATTTGGTTACCACCTTCTTCCAGTCTTCTGCAGATACATTGTCGACCGCACGATGATTCATCGCCCATCACTAAGTAGGTTGGCATGCCCATAAAGTATGACATTTACAGGTACTGTCTGTAATACTATGAAATTCAGAACTTCATAGGCGTGATTTTACTGACAGCTGTCGCAGAGATCAAGCTATCTTTTACGAAGTATAGTCAACTCAGACTAACATCCTCTTCATATTTTATCAAACCAAAACAAATTACCATAAAATTAGGCTCTCTCACAAAAGAAAAGGCTTTCTCACATCCTATGACAACTACTATTAATATCACTTATTCCCCCGAAAAACTCAGCGATAAGGAGCGAGCAGATGACTTATGTGACTTTCCTTTGTCATCACAACGTCCCTAACATTATTTATCTGTCCCTTACACCCGGGGGGTGAAACGTAGGGGGTGAAAAATAGTGGGTGAAAACTACCCTTTGAACGACATTTACAGTGCAGTTGGTTATAACAACACCCGTGGGGGCGATTTCAAGATTGTGTCAAATGTTTTCAGGGGTTTGTGTAATTTTTATTATTGCTTTATGGGGAATTTTGATGGCGGCTTTTGGTGTCAGGTTGGCCTGCTTGGTCTTAAGGGTGCAGTTAAGGCTATAGGACAAAGTTGGGTGGAAGGGATGTAGTTTTTAACTCATCTACAACTGACCATAGAGACGGTCCTTGGACACCGCGTATCATCAAGCATAGACTGGGACGCTCCCCAATTAGATGGACCGACGAACTTAAAAACGTGGCTGGGACAGACTGGATGCGAATGTTGGAGGACAGGTTGTCTGAGGTGTGTGAGGACAGGGTGACTGTGTAGCGCAGTCTTAAAGAAGCCATCAACTGACCATCACAGCCTACTTTTAATGGGCTGCAGTCTCTCTTTCCAGTTTTTCATTTCTTTGGTTGGGCAAGTATATAAAGATAATGCCCATCAATAATGTCAGTTCTCGAAGACGATAAGCGGGTTTATTAAAACTAAGATGTTTAAAACGATGGCTTATTGTAAACCGTAGGTAGCACTGTGTACAGAGTGCCAAAGAGATTCTTTCGATATAGGTGCGTCTATTGTCATTCATAAAGCGCGCAGAATTGTGAATCCCAGACTCATATTTAAAATGTCGTAATAAGAAAACGTAAATATATTCATTTATCGGGCGAGGTTAGAAACTAACATGACGCCTGTAATCTCCGAAGGATTAAGCAAAGGTGTACCTATAAATAGTACACTGTCATTTTGCCATTTATGATGAAGTCCCATGTAATAGGGGGCGAGTAAGTAACTTAAAAGTACCCAAGTATAGACGATTGCTGTAATTAAACCAATTAAAACCAACCAAACCAAACCAATTTTTTTTTGACTGACCGGAATGCTTTTGGTAGCCTTCTGAGCCGCTGGTCCCGGGTTCGATCCCCGGACATGTCAAACATTTGTGTGCATGAACATGTCTGTTTGACCTGTGTCTGGGTGTGTATATGTATATAAGTATGTATATTAGTCATCAAGCTACCGTAGTACAGGTTTTACCTAGTTCGGGACCTGAAGACCTTGTGTGGATGCTGTTTAAAAAAAAAAAACTTTTGAAAAAAATAATATCGTAAAATGTACCAACTACTGCATTTGGCACAATGTAAAAAAAACAGATTCACCCCATTTAACCCCCGTCATAATAAAAATAAATATTTATCCATCGAAAACTTATTCATCTTGAACAAACACAACCAAATATAGGGTAGAATAGAATCATTACAGCCATACCTTACCCGGATAGATTTGGTTTCATCCGGTTTTATCCGGATAATCTTGAAAAATGCGACTTGTATACGAGGTTATGGCGGATAATAACGGAGAAACCCATGGGTGACATTGATTTTGTGTGAAGATATTATAACGACGTTTATTTTGGGGCTTGAGAATTTATGATGGCGCATATTTTTCTAAGCTAGTAATGGCAAGAATGTAAGGGTTTGTTTTATAATATCCGGATAGGCGCCATTTACCAGATTCGTCTAATTAGTTTCTAGAAAAAATCATTCACTGAGAGACACGGAGGCACAGCCTAAACCACTGTGTCTAGAACCGTAAAGTTTTGCACAAGAGTTCCTTAGTTAATGAAGGCGAGTGCTAAGGATTTTTTAAAATTCATCCCCTAAAGGGTTTTTATAGGGGGTGAAAGTTTGTATGGAAGTTGGTCATTCGTGCCCAATGGGAACAGCACCGGCTTGTTAAAATAATAAAAAAATATTGTTAGGAAGATAACGTATTGTTCAAAAAGTGCTGATTCTCAGCCTAGTTTGAATAAATGACTTGATTTTGATATGATCTGTCGGATATGTTCAAAAAAATATCATCTGCCAGATATGTTAAAAAATATATCATCTGCCAGATATGTTCAAAAAAATATCATCTGCCAGATATGTTAAAAAAATATCATCTGCCAGATATGTTAAAAAATATATCATCTGCCAGATATGTTCAAAAAATATCATCTGCCAGATATGTTCAAAAAATATCATCTGCCAGATATGTTAAAAAAGAAGCATCCGGGGGTAGTGAACAGGACGTATAAATTGCTATTTTTTACTAACTTTCTAGTATTATGAGGAGTATTCTGGGAGTGTCTGAATCTAGGAGTATTCTGAAGGGTTTTTTGTCGTCAGCTCTAATTAGTGAGACTTTTGTACGTTACCTTCCTTTAATTGGTAATTAGCAACTTGTTAACTATTGCAGTGGTCTTGCTTGATTCCGTACCTGAAAATAAAATAATTTAATATTAGCAACAAATTATAGTAATTATTCGAATGTTTTGATTTACTAGCAAAAACAAACTCTAAATACCCACTGTTTGAAAATTTCAACTGTCTACCTATTACAGTTCATGAGATACTGCCCGCTGATAGACAGACGGACGGACGGACAGCGGAGGCTTAGTAATAGGGTTCCAATGGCACCTTTTGGGTACAGCACCCTAAAAAAGGTTAGGATTGGGATGCAAAACGATAATTTAATAAAATATGAACCGTTCATGAAACCATTATTACAGTCTAGGTATAGTCAAAAAAATGCCTAACCACAATCGTATTGATTTCCACTCAAATTCGGTATTTCTGAAAATAATAATATTGTTGTGGCAAGCACAAATCTCCACGACACGCAATATTAATGATTATCATAACAATAATATCGGATATGCACGGGGGAGATGAGGATTTGTTCACACGGAATAAGTATATGTTTCTGTGTTTATATGATCTGAGGTTATGACGGTAGTGTACCTTTGAACAAGTATTGATGACTTGTAAAAAGTAGAAGGACAATGCAAATAGGTTGACTGGTACCTGATACCAAATTTACGCCTAGAAGTGGAATGAAGACATAATAATATGAATATTAAGGTTTCCTTCTTGTTATAAATTATCTTATAGACTATTATTTAGCTCACATTTAACTAACTATGTCGTCACGAACAATATATATTTCATTTCTTAAGAAAACGGTGAAGGGTCACACGCTGACAGCGGTCCAAATACAGATAGTTTTTAGACATCTGACTATTAAATACTGGTGAAACTGTCAGATTTTCTTGACGACCATTATAATATGATGGAACCGCTCTTTTATGAAAACGTACCTTAAGCTGGCCTTATATTTCTTTAGATTATGAGACTGTCCGATATCCTTTTTGGTATTCTAACTGCAATCTTTCATAGGTCACTTTTACCTGATTATTTATTTATTTATTTATTTAACACTTTAAGCACACAAATGTACAGAGGCGGACTTAATGCCATAGGCATTTTCTACCAGTCAACCTTTGGGTGATGCAGAGACAAACAGTGGTAGGTGCAATTTATAATGATAATTTAGGATTAAATAATTTTAAATATATAGACACGTATAAACTAGTTTAGTCTATAAATACATATAATATATATACCTAATTATATATAAATATAAGCACAAATAAATGTACATAAATACACGAGTATGTTAAAAACAAATAGGACACACAATGAGAAAACATTACCGCTGTGATGATACTGCCAGCTTCTTACGAATGTGCTCGCGAACTTTACTTTTAAAGGATAATCGGTTGGTTGCCATCCTGATTTCCTGGGGGAGTGCATTCCACAGAGAGATAGATTGAACAAAGAAGGAAGAGTGAATGAAGTCTGTGCGGTGAGTGGGACATTGAAGAAGACGATTGTGTGAAGAACGTAGATTTCTATTGTGGTTGGCGCAAATGTACTGAAAGTGGGGGGCTAGATAACCAGGGGAAGAGGGAGAATCAAGAAATGAAAACAAGGTAGGTAGTCAGCGCCCTTTGCTCTCTGCGCTGACGTATGGGCAACCACTTTAGAAGCGACCGATGGGCAGAGACGTGATCATATTTACGCAGATTGAAAACGAATCGAATGCAGTTATTCAGAAGACGGTCAAGTTTGTCGAGGAGATCTGCATTCAGGTCATAGTAGCACACATCACCATAATCGATGATAGGGAAGATTAAGGATTGCACAAGCATTGTCTTCGTACTTGATGGTAATAAATTTTTCAGTCTGTACAGAGCCCGCAGCGTGCCGGTAACCTTCTGGCTTACCCTAGCGACTTGAGTACGCCAGTTCAGGGTACTATCAATGTGCAAGCCTAGGTTCTTTACGTCAGTGCTAAAAGGAACGATCGTACCATTGAAGAGGACCGGTGGCAAGGTTGTACCATCCACCTTGCTAATACTACGAGAACTACCAATGATGATCGCCTGACACTTCGTAGGATTTACAGCTACACCAAATCTGTCAGCCCAGGTTTTTATGGCTATGAAGTTCCTATTTAATCTGCCGATAACGTCAGGTAATTCATCAACCCTCCCTTGACAGTACAACTGCAAGTCATCTGCATACAGATGATACGCACACTGAAGTTCGGAAGTTAAAAGATTAATAAAAATAGAAAATAGAAGAGGAGAAAGTATACCACCTTGAGGAACGCCAGCTTCCAAGTCACACCAGCAAGAAGAAGAATCCCCAACATGAACGGACTGCTGACGTCCCTGAAGGTAAGAGGAGAACCATTGCAGTGCTTCGGGAGAGACCATAACATATGACAGAATGGCTAACAGGATGTCGTGACTGACGGTATTAAAGGCATTCGAAAAATCAACCAACACTACAGCAGTAACTTTGGTGTCTTCCAGTGCTGCCCTCATATCGCCAGTCACTTTAAGGAGCGCGGAGACAGTGCTGTGCCCAGGCCTAAACCCAGATTGAAGAGGACTAATGATTGAGTTACGATGAACAAAGCTGGAGAACTGTTTGTGGACACAGGCCTCAAGCACTTTGGATAGGAAGGGAAGTATAGAAATTGGACGGAAGTCAGTAGGAAGAGAGGGATTAGGGATTGTTGTTGCAGTAGGACACTACAACACCCAGAGACTAAAGGCTCCTTCAAACAGGCGTGACACAAAGGCACGCGTGAGGCAGGTGTCGTGAGTCGAGCGGTGCCTTTGTATCGCGTGTGATCCACGTCGCGTGTCGCGCCTGTTTGAAGGAGCCTTAAAGCTAAAATGTGTAACCACTTGTCAGTCCATGGTCACAGCACAGCAGCTGCCAAAGTAAAACTACTCTGCAGTTCGTGGTCACCACAGTTGCCGTTGTCAAATTTCGCGGTACGGTCGCACAGTTCTCTAATTTGACGAAACTGTGAGAAAGAATGAAGGAAAATGTCTTTACTGTGACACTCTAACAAACTACTGAATGCCTGTGTGTGAACAGTACCACACTACTAGCCATGGTTATAGTGAAAAAAGCGTTGAAATGTCACTCCTGGTACGCGGCTGTGTTGTAGTGTTGTTGGTCGTCGTCAATTTTTGTATATAATATCATTTCGAAAGTACCTAAGATATACACTAATAATAACTAAATAGGTATATACAAAATCAACCTTACACATTTTTTGACAGATTGAGACTGAGATCATAATGCGAACGTTCTTAAAAATACGGGAATTACCCTATAGAGGTACGAGGAACAGGGTGTAAAGTTCACTCATATCTCCATAGAAAAGGGAGTATCCTCGGACCAGACGGGTGTTGTGTCTGGTGGGCAACTGCCCCACGATTGTTGTCGGGAGGATGTATATATGCTAGTTGCGCGGTAAACTCTGCTTGCGCGATGCAGGATTTTGCGTGACGTCGGTGTGACGTAGGTAGTTCTCATGTGGCGATGTAGATACCGCTACAGCCCCTCACATGTGAATGCACGCCAACAAAAATATGTAAATAGTAATTGGGCTAGGCTGCAGGTGACTACAGTCGCAAGTTCCAAAGTAGTGTAGGTTTCGACTTTTGTCGTGCGGCGACTGGTCGCATGCGGCGGTCGACTAAAATCGACCGTGAAAACGCTAGTCGCAGGCGATCGCCCACCGCATGAAGGTCGACATTTTTATGCAAAATCCACTAGTCTCCTGCAATTTTTATCGACCTGTGTAAATGGGGTGGCGATTTGGTAAGCGACCAGCTGCATGGCGAAAATCGACCTTATGTAAATCCCCCATTAGTGTCAAAAAAATTTACTGTGGTAATACTTCTCTGCTACTTAATATAGAAAGTAATAACAAACAAAACCGCGTCGCCCCTATGCGCTAAGTGTCGTTGGAAATAGGCGTAAAAATAGGCAAGCATTCTTTTAGGCACAGAATGTCAAATAGCTTTACTATTCATATGTAGGCAAACAGAAATTCTAGAATTAAATAAATTGCCGAATTTGCTAGATTTTCATGCTTGCCATGCATATGGCAGAATGCATATAATATAATATAATATATAATACCTGCAAATAGACTTGCTATTATACATAGAAGGCACGAGCACTAGTCACCACGCTTGCTCAAGACGGGTTGGTGATTTCAGACTTATATTAAATTATAAGTACAGGTTTCCTTACGATGTTTTCCTTTGCTGATGTAAAAAATGTCCAAGAGATACTCAAAAAGTAACGCACGACCTCGTGCATGAGAGGCGAGGCCTATAACCACTGGGCCATCACGACGTACTTTAACGATGTTGACGTACTTTGACGGTCTTATTACAAAACATGACGTATCTCTAAAGATAAAAAAAAAAAAAAAAAAAAAAATTAAACCTGGGTCTAAACCCAGGTTTCAAACATCGAGCAATTTTTAAATTACGAATTTTAGCCCGACAATGTTCTAAACACAAAAACTGATTTTAAGTTGTCTTTTTTGTTTTAAGGACTTTACGCCAATCAGAAAGATACGATTTCCTAGCAGAGTGGCGGCCGCGACATAACGGCCGCAGTAACGGCAGTCATGGAAATGATGGCAGCGTTTGAATTAACAGTGTCAAAAAAGCTACTTTCATAATTAACGATTCAGTGAAGTCATTTGCCCGTAAATTGCGGACATGATGTGGTCACCGCTCTTCTAGGAAACCGTAACTTTGTCGTCATTGCGTCCCAATCAAATAATGTACATCACATTCATCTCTTGTCGGGAAATTGAATACTAAGTTGCAAGCCACAGCTTACAGTCATACACCAGAATGATCTATAGCTGCACGTAAAAACTGGACTCAAGCTCAAAATTTTACTCGCCTCCAAAGCTTATTACGTCTGGACACGCCTTAACTCACTTTTTGTATTACCCGGCCAGTTGGAAAAGAACTCTTGTCACGAGGCGATTTTAATATTTGATTTACATTTTGTGGGAAAGGAATAAAACGTCAGGGGTCAATGCAAAATGGTGGTGTTGCGGGATATTTATCGCACTTGGATTTAACATTGACGGATCGGTTACATATTAAGTTATATATGTATATGTTTTGTTTATACGGAAGTTATTTAAATAATAGGTGGGGAAAAAAGTTTTTCGTATTTTATAGGTATAAAGTTGTAGTAAAATCTCTTTGGCTATACTGTTTGTATCTGGCTGGTTTTGTTACCATTAAATAGATCTCATTTATTAAGATACAAATAAAAAGTACAAACGATTTCCCGCCATTTTGCTTTATTATAAAAAAGGAAAGAATGCGATACAAGACGCGAAAAAAAATATGTGACGTTTATGGACTTAACCCAAGTAGCAAAAAGTTGGTCCAAGCGTTTTCAGTCCGGGAATTTTGATGTCAAAGATGCAGCTCGCTCTGGTCGACCTGTTACAGATAAAGTCGATGCCATTTTTGAAAAAGTGGTGCAACATCGTTAACCTATTAGTAGTTACGTCATAGTTGAAGAGTTAGTTAGGGGTTGACCACAAAACAGTTTTAACCTATTTGAAAAAGTTTGGTTATACAAAAAAGCTCGATATTTGGGAGCCACACAAGCTTTTAGTCTTGAATTTGTATATAAAATACGAAATAACTTTTTCCCCGACCCAATATATCCAGTAACTAGGCCATGTTCTATACATTGTTTGTGTAAAACTCGGAGAATTACACTGAGAGTTATGTCACCAAAATCGTTTCGCAAGCTACATCACGTTAATTCATTCAGCCATTTCGTAGAACCAGTTTTTGGCTCATTACGTTCAAAACCTTTGTTCTTCTGTTACATAAGCATTAATCCTTATCGTCTTTATTTTGTTTAAAAATAAGATACTACCATTACAAGTTACATTATATTTTGACGACTGATTAACACGCGTTACTGTGGCTGACTTGAAAATCTCTGAATAAACTTTGAACCTAAGTCGGCCGGAGCCAACGACGATCTCCACAGATGGAGTTGGTAGACGGCTCAGGGGGCCTACACTCTAACTTCGTCAACGAGGATACGGGCCCGTCCAAAAGTAGTTCGATACTTAAAAGTGAAGCCTACTCCCGATTAATTAACTTTCCCGGACGGGCAAAAACACATCGGGAGTAAAGACAACTATCTAAACGTATTATCATTATTTTTTAGTTCGAACCCCGGACTAATCTTACGTCCATAAGTGATACGGAGTAGGACATGTCCGTAACTTCGGCGGAAGCGACAGATTTCGTGTTTAGTGAGTAGGCCCCCTGATCTCAAGTAACATATTCGGCAACACTCGACCGGCTAATCCACCTTCCATGGCCGCATTCCCTGTAACCTGTGCACTTGATGATCTGTAGGCCAATTCTCGTACTTAAAAAACGTTCAAATTCAAGTCGCAATCTCATCTCAGCGACAATCAATGTCGAAAACCTGTCAAAAATGTATGTAAATTGATTGTAATTTTGACAGATTGAGACTGAGATTAGAATGCGAACGGTCTTAAAAATACGGGAATTGCCCCTCAGATGTTTGCGTCAATAAACGAAGTTTGCACGGCAAAATTTTGTACCAAACATGATTGATATTATTGCCATCGATACCTTAAAAGAAGAAGACTCTGCAAGTTTCTTGAATGTTAACATGGCTACAATAAAATGTTCATTCACACACCTTACATGGATCGAGGAACTAAATTCCTTCGCATAAATAGTAAACAGACAACTCACCCAAGATTCTACTTAACCAACGTCCCCTGCTTCCCCCTTTATATAGTTTGTTGGTAACAAAACGAAACAAGACAACGATACATCAAGACACGCGTGTAACTGACACGATGTGAAAGATTAATCGATTCGCTTCTGATGGGTGTCGCACCTTTAAAGGGGTTGGGACTATCTCTGTTGGTAGGTATATATATATATAGGTATGTCACGCTTCATTTTAGAACGGTGAAGTCTATTCTATAATTGGTGAAAAGTGCGTGTAATGTGACGACACGGTTGGCGCAGTGGTTGAGCGATTGACTGCTGCGTAACGTGTCGCGGGTTCGATCCCCGCACGGAACAAATATTTGTATGACCTGCAAGTAGTTGTTCCGGGTCTGGCCGTTTGTGTATGTGAGTTTAAATGTTTGTAAACGCACTCACGATATAGGAGAAATTCTTAGTGTGGGGCAACGCTTAAAAAAAAAATTACTCTTGTGCCTACTCTTGTTATGTTAGGACCGGTATTTAGTGGTCCAGATAAGGTCTTGAATTATCAAGTGAAATGAACACACCTGTTTCAGTATAAACATTTCTGTATTTCAATTCTTGCACACATACAAACCTGGTAGGTATATAGCAAAATTTTACCAACTATTTAATTAGGTACTCAACATAATATCGTTACAGACTTCATGAAGACAACAACCTTTTGATTTCGAAGCTCGAAGAGAAATATCTTAGAAACTAGGCGATGCTCCAAACATCATATTTCCATTCCGTTTCGTTACAAAACTGTTACTGTTACTTTTTCGGTACCTAACGGTCAACTGAGATACTTTTAACATTCATGACTACTTAGCACTTACTATCAATTTTATATTTAATATTTAAAATCCCTCATCTAGTTTTTAAAATATGATTGACGTGTAAAAGTGTTTGTACAAACCTACTTACAGAAATAAAATCATTTATCATTTATCACTACAAATCTTATTAATATTTGGAAATAATGACTTTCGGCCATCCGACACTGTGTTGCCTCCTGGTACACACACAACAATCATGCATTTTAATTATTTTAATACTTAAATCAAGACACAAGTTTACAAGTCGTTAGCTGGATGCCAAATCGTTGCACTTTTGATGTGACCCTGATCTTAGAAAAATCTTTAGAAGAAACTCTTATTAGAGCAGTTAAAAGGTCACATTCGTTTTTTGTTTTTTTTTTTGGGTTCTATTCTCATAGAGTGCCAATTACGACGTCTGACTGAGGTTTGTATCATTTTAGGTGACCAAATCAAATGAAAATATGTGTGACTAAACTGTGCTGCTTCTATCAATCAAAAATCAATCCAGATACGCCCTGAAAATAATGCCTTTATTTTGTACCATTGTACAGGAACCCTAGAACGTGAGCAGACTCGCACATGCCCGTTTATTTTTATAGAACCCTAATCAAAACAAACAGTAGAATCTATCGTTATCAATTAACTGCTAGCATTCTGGTCTTGGCTCTCGTTTAAATTATTTGATTAGTCAAATGGATGCCAGATGACTGAGTAATGAGTAATGATTTATCTTAGCAATCACCTCTTCTTTATATTAATCTATCTTTATGCGGAACTAGCTGTTGCCCGTGACTTCGTCTGCGAACCAGGATGAAAAGTAGCCTATGTCCTTACCTAGGTCATGTTCTATCTGAGTGCCAAATTTCATCCAAATCCGTTCAGCCGTTTTGGCGTGAAAGCGGAACGACCAAACTTAATTTCGCATTTATAAAATTTCCTATTAGTTAGGATAGTTAGGGTTACTAGAAAAAGTCAAGACGAAATGCTGAGGTTCGTGCTGGTATGATTTCAGTTCAGTTTTGGACAGAACGGGCCTGATTTAAGGGGCTGACAACAGCTAAAGCGCGGTCACTGTCAGACTTCATAGAAAAGAAAGAGAAGCGCGATGACACAAAGCTGGTAATTTATTGCAAAATAAAAATATGAAGCAATTCTCTATTTACAAATAATCTATTGATTGGGCAACAAAATATAATCCATCACTGCATGCAGTTTGGCTAAGGCTAAGGATAAACTGCTTTTAAAGTCATTTAAGAGGTGTGTTTGAAGATTTTTTTGATGCATTAATGTGTTTTGAATTCCAACACTTTATTAAAAGATACTTGAAAATATCATGTTCTTTTTATTTTTTCTTGATAAAATTATTTACGGTTTAAGAGATACACTGCTTTAAAAAAGCACCTTTTTGATCTTTTTCAAGAAATCTCAGCCTTAGTATAAGTAACTGGGAATGCGATACAATTGTAAATACCTACACGACGATTGTGATGTGACAATTATGTCATCTTTTGACACGACAACTGCTGTTTTAGCAGGTATCTATGAAAAAAAAACATACAATATTGTCTGATTGTCGGTTTGTCGCCCGTCACATGTTGTCTATCAGTTTTTATTAAACATGCTTATGCACCCTAATTACGTAATACACTATCGATCACAATCTGAATCATTTTAAAGGGTTTTGCTAATCTATTGCTTCATATGTTCGAAACATTTGTCTGGTCAACAACGTAAGTAACGCAATTAATGTTGTTGAACTGTCAAAATTCATGTCCATTGGGTATTAACGTGCTTGCTTCGTTGGTCTACTGTTTGTAAGCACGACTGTTGAGAGTGGGGTACTGCGTCCATGTCCAAAGCCGAGCAAATAGATTTTAGTTTTTTCCCGTAGATTATCTTCAGTAACAGTCGAGGCCCTTTTTTTTTTCTTGGTGGTGGTAAATCATCAAATAACTTCTCCCACTCTGGGCAGAGCAGGAGGGCGTGTCAAACTCTTACTGACTAAAACCCGCCCGTGTTCCTTCAGTTGCCTGTGCCAGGGGCTACGGTATCCCTCTCGGACTTTCCCGCAACCCTAGTAGGCATCGGCCCTAGCGGACCCCGTCATTGATGCTGACATCTCTTTGAGGCGCGCGTGGAACACACCGCGACGTTGACCCGGGCCTGGTCCTTATTGAACGGCGAGCTGCCCATTGCTCGCCGTTCGCAAGCCCGCGCCTACGGTGGACGGGAATCGGCCTGCGATTCCCGACGCCCTGGGCGTCTCCTGCGGCGGCTAGGGGCGTGAGGGCGCAAATTTTGCCTGTCCCTCACGCGTTCCGCTCCTCCTTCGCGAACATTACTGCTTCGCAGAAGGAGGTGATGGCTTCCCAAGCCCTCTCGCTTCGTAGCCTGGACCACCATACAATATATAACCATATAATATATAACCATAGCCTGGACCAGGGCCGGACGCGAGAAATCGCCACCGCCAATCGCCTGCATGAGGACACGGCGGTGCTCCGCCCAAGCTGGGCAGACCCCCACCGTATGCTCCACCGTGTCCAGCAGTCGAGGCCTGGTTTTGCATCAGTTATTGGTTCGACTTCTTTTACATGGGACTTATAACATATTTAAGCTCTGGCTACACTAACGCGGATCTCGCGTGAAACGAGAGACGCGGGAAGCGACTGCTGCGTCTATTGTTTTAATGATTCACGCCATTTTAAGCATTTCGATACAAGTTACATAGTTGACTAATCGGTGTGGGCGAACTTCATCGCGCATCCCGCGCGGCTTTGGTTCAGTTTGGACGGAGCTGGAATTGGCAAAATGGATGAGCGGTTGTCACCTCTATCTACCAAATTGAATAATACAGGCGCTCTACATTTATTGATTGATAATCCATATTCTTTAAAAGGCGAATGGTATGTCGGTATGTCAGACGGAACCCAACCGTCACAAATTGCGAGGTGGCTATTCTCCACATATTGGAAAGCTTCGAGATCTCCGGTAAAACGTATTCAGTGAAAATGTCGACAAGAAAAAAAGTTTCCGGCCACACTACCGTTCCGTTTTTGAAAATGCCGATTCCTGTTTTAAATTCAGCTGGTGTATTCTGTAAAAATCTCACTGTGAAGTGAGCTGGAAGTGTGATGTCATTCCACCTAATAAATAAATACAATTATTTTATTTAGTATCCTTATCGTCCATTTCGGTCCGTGCCTCGGAAAGCACACTAAGCAGTTGGTCCCGGTTGTCATTCGTGGATCTTTGACAGTCGTTACGGGTCGTCAGAAGCCCGAAAATCTGACAACCAGTCTTACCAAGGGGTATCGTATTACCCAGTAACTGGGTTGTGGAGGTCAGATAGGCAGTCGCTCCATGTAAAATACTGGTATTCAGCTGCATCCGGTTAGACTGGAAGCTCACCTCAACAAGGTTGGGAAAAGGCTACACGGATGATGATGATGATGATGATGAACGTCCATTTGGTTAGTACACAAACGACTTAGAAACTAGTGTTAGTACTTACATCTACCAGATAGTCAACAAGAACTATATTAATAATAATTATTAATCTAATTATCCAGATAGCTTTGATCCATACATACATACAACTAGTACAAAATAGTGAGCAGGGACTTGGTCCGCTGCACTAACATCCGTGTCAGGGGACAATCGTGCCTAGCAGCAATGGCACTCAAGATGCTGTGGCGACTTCCACGCAACCGGCTAATGAATGACGCGGTCTTTTAGCGCCATAAAGCTGCAAAGCCATCTGTGTGTGCATCAGCAAATATTGCTGATGCGCTACAGAAACTTGGAAGCCGCAACAGTGCCCTGAACGCATTATTAAATTGGACCCGCAGAGCATTGTACGCTCGTTGCGTGTAGTTAGCCCACAGACTCCCAGTGTACAGTGAGGTGCAATACGCATTAAATAAGGTAATTTTGACTGCGTTATTAATGAATTATTATAATAATGCTAGGAATTCACACTATAGACAGTTCAATTGACCAAAGTTGTTATGGTGATATTTTTACAGAATACACCAGCTGAAGTCCAAACTCTAGAACAACAATGGCCAGCTGCGCTAAAATGTTGGTTTTATTTGAATTTCTAAAGGCTAGAATTCAGTCTAGATTGTTCAAACAAGCCAAAATGTTGTTCGACCAATTTAATTTCCTAGAAGTTTTACATTAGTTTTACCCTCGGGCCATGGGGTGCGAGTGCTCACGGTTTGTTCAAAGAAATCTCCAAAGAGCTGGTTGACACATCCCGTGACCCAAGGGCTGGCCTTTACCTTAGCCAGAGGCTTGGCATTGCCATAAAACGTGGCAATGCCGCCTGTCTCTTGGAAAATTCCTGGAATGGCGGAGGAACTTTTCGACGCCATTTTTTAATTTATTAGTAGTTTTAGTTAGTTTAGGTTATTATATTTTAATTTTAATAGTTTCATAGTTTATTTACTTTAAGAAGTTTTTGTGAATATAATTATTAAAGCATTATGTAGTTTTACATTAGTTGAAGTTTAGTTCAGTTTATTGTAAATTAGTAGTCTTTCCTTTGGTAGAACTCATTTCGCGCTTAAAAAAAACTCACACAATCTAAAGATTAATTGTATTGTATTAGTACCTATGTAGATATTTCATGCAACCTCTGCAATCTTCTATCTTATGTCTTTTTATATTTCTGTTTATAAAGTTTTTACCACTTAATTTTTATGCATTTCGTTTTTACCTTAGGATATCACTGTATTTGAGAATGTTGGTTCACCGATTATTGGCAACGGTGTAAGCCCTCAACTGTTATCTACTGTCATTTGATATTTTGTATACAGAAGCTGTCGACGTACTTTTATTAATAAATAAATAAATAAACGTTCTTGTGTTTTGACATAATCATTTGTTTTGGGCAGTATTAAATACAAATTACGACACTTCTCGGAAAACGGAGTTTGCAAGTCAGAAACTTGCTAAACAAGAACCCTTTGCTCCTCGTTTTTGTGAGTCGACTGCCAAATATTCAACTTTTCTCACTAACTCATAAAAACCCAAATGAGGTGCTGAGTTGATTCCTGTGGCAGTCTGATTGCAGGGTTTGAGTACGGAACTTGAATAATCTCTCTTAGTTTTAGATATTACATAAGTTCTGCTGCGGTACGGGGAATGCGCTAACGAATTCTGCACCCCTCATCTGATGCTGCAAACAGACTGCAAGAAAGAAAAGAAAGAAAGAAAATTGCGTTTATTGGCATTACAGCAAAATAAATACACCTTAAAACTATAAAACAGAAAAACAACAATTATAATGCCAAAAGGGCCTCGGCTCAGCATAATGTCCGATGACAATTGTCATCTGACATTATGAAGTTTTGTTTCATGTAAACAATTTGCTCTCTCACTGAGACAATTATGCATATTTTTACCGATACATACTTTTTTTTTAGTTCACGATTTTGACATCTTATGTTAACTAGAGAGTCAGGAACATTTATACTTTTCATTTATTTCTACACAAAGACTTCTTGAAATATCTAATAGGTTAGTGCTTCTATAGGACCTAAAGTTCTTAAAATTCTGTTACTAAGCTCATGTGGCACTTATGCTTACCACCAAAATGTTAGTTGGGAACACACGCAACCCACGAGTGCCATACGCTGGACTAACAAACACATAGGGAACTGTGTGTCCGGTATAATAAATTAAGAGAATTAATTAAACGTGTATAGATAAGTTCATACAAAATCAAATAAAATGCAGTTATAGATTGATCGACTGTTTAGTAGCCCTAGCACGACTGCGCGAGGTTTAACGTAACGTAAATTGGGACGACTTTTGAATCGAAAGTACAATTATCCTTCAGCATTTTGCTTTAAATTTATGCAATAAGCACAATTAATATCACTCTTAGCTATAAATAACGCCTTCAAACCAATTAAACATTACCTATGTATGACACAAAATTCGAGCATCTAGTTCGAATTATTACAACTTTACATTTAATGATTACGGTGGCTCGACGACAACTGATTTCATTCGACGTCATAACAGACGCTTCATTTGCGTGAAGAACCATTTTTGTTTCATTCCACATTTACAAAATACCGACAAAATTACTTATGAAAACGTTGATCTACTCCTTTCGTTTTATTTTTCGATCATTCGGTAGGCGCGTGAAAGCTGCTTATTACTGAAATCTAACATCGCTGGATCGGTTCACGAATGAATTCTTTTTTGATTCTTTTGACGGCACGGTTGGCGCAGTGGTTAAGCGATTGACTGGTGCGCTGCGTGTCGCGGGTTCGATTCCCGCACGGAACAAATATTTTTGTATGACCTACAAGTAGTTGTTCCGGGTCTGGCTGTTTGTGTATGTGAGTTTAAATGTTTCTAAATGCACCTACAGTACAGAAGAAATTTCTAGTGTGGGGCAATGTTTAAAAAAAAAGGAATGAATAAAGAATTTTGTGTTCAGATGTTTTATTACGATTGAAAGAAATAAAAAAAGGGAAATGTCTGATTTCTCCTTTACGATCACTCGAAGTTTACATTCGACGTCAATAGTTATTTTTTAACGCTGATGGTGGTATGGAATTCTCTAATAACGATCTCATCCACTTCGTTGGGAATATCGAATACCTTTTGAGACTATCATTAGGTATTGACTGGTTGACGTCCATTGACAGCAGTCTGGTGTCACCTCATCATTTATTAAGAAAAAATATCTCTTGTGTGCTTAGTAATCATAAAAAAGAAAAGTAAATTGATAATAATTATATTTTCACAATATTTTCTATCAATATTTTGGTTTTCTAGGAGTTCTTGCCCGTTCTTCTCCATAGGTACGTACTACGCTTTGGAATGGGCAACTAGCTCCATCTTCTTGACCGACTCTTTATTAATTCAAAAGTTTCTGTAATTAGTTGAATAGGAATAAAATGCTTGAGTTTTAGCTTCTAGCAGCTAAAGTTACTGGCCCACTTTTTGGTCACTAATCTTCATGCATTTTAAGCACTTTTTGCTTACTCATCTGCAAACACTTCTCGCTCAGATCATCTAAAACACGACTTAAAACGACCACTGTCCCAGAATCGCCGTCTATCTAATGACCAGCGAATTTGAATTCTGCCCGACGAAGTTACCACGTTGTAGTAAAAGTTTACAATTTATGCTAATCCAATACTTAATTGGTTTACCATGGGAAAGTCAAATATTTTTGATAGTCACTTTGAGAGAGAATTTAACCGAATACCACTTTGGTAAAATTTTATGAAGTAAGTAATGTAGGTAGATCTTTCTAAGTATTTTTGATTAGGCTGTAGCACCAAAGAGTTAGGTACAGAGGGTCGGCTCCATAGAACAAGCGAAAACATACGTACGCACAAAGACGTGTACGTACGGCGGCGGCGTAAACAATTGCCAGTCGCCAGAGAGCTGTGTCTATGTGTGCGTAAATTTCTAGGGTTCTGTACCCAAAAGGTGCCATCGGAACCCATTAATAAGGCTAGGTTGTCCGTCCGTCCATCTGTCACAGGACTGTATTTTTTTTGAACCGAGTACGGCTACAGCTGGTTCAGCAAATAATTATAAAAATAAAATAAAATGAAAAAGTTAAGAGGGTCCCCATTACAGGAAACGAAAAAATATGTAGTGTTAAATATTGAACGGTGGTACAAAATCCTTCGTGTCTCATTGTATGGAATCAAACTTCTGTACCTATCTATTTTGAAGCAACAGTATTCTATTAAGCGAAGCCCAAATGCTACTATCCCACTTTCTATCTTCATTTCGTTGTCTGCGCCAGTATTTTGAAGTATAGTATATTTTATAAGCCTTATCAAAAGACATGTTGCAAATAACATGGCGTAAGGGTGGAAATTATGATTTTATAAAACTTATTTCTTTTGTAAGATCGACTAAATATTAGGTCAATTGAAAAAACTCAAGATGAACTTTCTTCTTTCTTTCTCAAAAAACGTTTCGAGTATCTTTGCGACTCCCACACGAAATTTTTGAGGTCATCAGATAACTTGAAGCTTAAAATGCGAATGCATTCCACAACATTCTTCGACACATTTCTTTCTGTCCAGGCCGCTCGTTTGTGGAATGCATTGCCAGTTCAAATAAAACGCGCTCAAACGTTACCTGTATTTAAGAGACTCGTGAAGGAAGATTACTTGTTGTTGTGATCTTGTTCTCGGAGCTGTAATAATCTGTAGTCGTCATTTATTTTCGTTGCTTAGACGTTCAGTATTGTATATTGTATGTATTTATGTATCTATTATAGTGTTTTGTATTTATATAACACCAATGCCAACCTCATTTTTATGTCCTCGCAATCACTGTCCATTCCAAGGTTGCCTGGAAGAGATCGCAGAAAGCGTTAGGCCGCCCATTGTATGTATTTTTTTGTTATGGTTTTTCAACTAAATAAATGAACTTTTGGTGAAGCAAAGCTGTTCTTTTGTTGTTCGAAGTACGAAAAAAGTTCAAAGGATTGTTTTTTATTAGTAAGTTGAAAACATGTTTCTTGTAAGTGCATTGAGACAATGTAGTGGAATGAACTATATATGAAAAGACTTTGTAAAAGCTTAAAATTTTTGATGCTGTTCATCGTCTTAATTAGGTTTATATACAGCTAGGTATTTATATTTTTAGGGTTCCGTACGTCTTAATGAAAATACGGAACCCTTTTAGGATCAGTCGTGTGTCTGTCTGTCTGTCAGGTCCGTCTTTCACAGCCAATTTACTCCGAATCTACTGAACCGGTTAAGTTGAAATTTTGTAGGCAATATATGCATTTCTGTGACCCAAACACGAACGTGTAACGTAAATAAACGAATTTGGAATATAGTGGCCACTTTTGGGGGCAAAGTAGACAGTTAAAAAAAAAAGTTTTGCAAACTGTACCTTGTGACATATCAAATGAAAGGACTTGTTGTGAGGGTCTCAAATATATTTTTAGTATAATTTAAAATAAACAGTTTTGAAGTTATTTAGGAAAATATATGAACACTAACCATTCCCCACCTTATCTCTTAAACTACTACTGAGCCAACAATTTTGAAAAAAAACACAAAGTAATTCATTGCTTACAGATTACAGGAAAACCTATAAAAAGCCTATGGTCTTAAAATAAAATAGTAAATGTTTCAATATTGTGCGTTCAAACCTACAATAATTGCAGTTGGAATGTCAAGATTGTTCTCAGATTCTGGGGGCACGCTAGTGCTCCCGCCAAGACGAGCCAAAAACACAAAAAAACAGGGGCACTACCTACCTTTCTGGTAGCGTTTCGTCATGTTTTCATACTATCATAGCTTCGGCCTGGATAATGCTAGAGAGCTCAAATTTTCAGTATAAAATGTAGTTAGCAGATTTATAAAAAAACACAAAGTTTAATTTAAGCTTCTATACCTACTTTGGATTTTATTAACACCTAAATTATAAGTCGATTTTGTCACCGACTGACTCACTCACTCAGAGTTAGGAGCTTAGCTTGAAAGCGTGATGTAGGTCTTGGCAACCTACTTAAATGATATGTTTTTGGCGGGTATCATATTTATCATACGGAACCCGCTCCACGCGAGTTGAACTCGCACTTGTCCGGATTTTTTTATATATTTCACTGCTTCTCTAATAAACATTAAAAACATATTGTTTTAATTGACAAGAACGCCAAAACTCTTCATTTACATTATAAACATCAAAAACTTCATTTCAAATCATCAATCAATTATTATAAATTCATTGACAGACAACAAACTGCCTATACCGCTGGATAACGAAAATAGGCACTAAGGAAGGATTTAAGAAAATTCATCCCCTAAAGGGGCTAAAAGGGCTAATTGGGGATGAAATTTTGTATGGAAGTTCGTCAATTTTGCCGATGGAAAATCACAACGGGCACACGACTTATGTTTTTAAAATAAGAATATTTAAAATTATACACGGTGGCAGTGACTTAGACGCGTAAACTGAAACTATGAATTCAGCACAAGATTCTAGACAGTAGCGCAAATATTTATCGTCGGTTATCAAAAAAAATAATCTGCTGTTTTATAGAAAAAAAAAATGTCGCATCTTACGTCTATCTTATAAAAACGCTTTGAGTAAGTTTAGATTGTTATCATTACGCTCTAGACGCTTGTTGCTCCAGGGAATGATGCTCCATGGACTTGTGCTTAATAGATTTGATTGCTCAGAATTAATTAACAAAATATGCTATGTTGTACCTAGAACGGTGATGAGACGTGAGGCGCGCTCTTATCCACTGTTTGCTTTAACTTCCTGTCGTACAAATGCAGGAGAGAGAGCGCCGCTCCAGAGACTGTTTTAATCTTACAATAATAATTTTAACGATATCGACGTTTTTGCGCTATCTAAACATACATTTAAAAAACAAATTGTTAAGCGCTGTGCTCAAAATGTTTAATTATTATGCATTGACTATGTTTGTATTAGCTATTTGGTTTTAAGATTGCGAAATAATTGTATTGTTGTTATTTATTGATTTTATTTAATTTGACCAAAACTGTATGTTATCTTTTCTAGTAACATGTGGACACGTAGTGGATTGTACCGTTACTTATAGCATGTGGCGTTGTTTGTTTTCCCAAATAAAATAATATTGCAAAAGGTACCTACTCGGTCAAAATGTATAAAACAGCGATTTAAAAAAAATAACCAACCAAAAATTTCAACGCAGGAGGATTCAAATTCATGTACTGAATCCATGGTTAGGTCACGCGTCGATGTCCCAGCCATCCTGTATTCCGCAGCCTCTCATATCATGTAAAGAATGAAACAAAGAATATAAATTTATTCGACCCAGGTTCAACATTCAAACAAAACCAGACAAACAGAAAGTACTTGTTACGAGGACGTCTTACGGATGTAAATTAGTTCTATGTTGAGTGTAAACATTTAAATAAATATTGATAGATATGTGTCACAAATAATAATAAAAATGATTATATATTTGATATGATTATATAATTTTTAAAAATAATTATAGATAATCATAGAGTGGGTGTTTAAATTACAAAAATTAACAAACGACTTCCAAAAAATAAACAATTTAAAGTGAAAAATAACTTTAATTTCGGAAGTCGGTGGAAAACGCTAAAATACAGATACAAAGACACCGACTAAATTACCCATTCGAAAACGATCGTCTTACACGTCCACGTCCGTTCGAAGGCGGTTTTATTTATTTGAAAATAATTTATTGTTGATTTTTTTTAAACTCCTCAACCGATTTTGATAAAATTTATATGGGACCTCCTCTGAAGTATGACCTACCAAACAAAAAAAAGAATCATCAAAATCAATTCATAATTGGCGGAATATTCGCGTAACAAACATACAAAAAAAAAAACATACTGTCGAATTGACAACCTCCTCCTTTTTTGAAGTCAGTTAAAAATAAAATGGTATCGTTTCACAAAAAAACAATGAACTGTTATACATGTGAAAAAAACTTATTTGTTACAAGCGAACAAATTCATTATCAATTCTAAACTTGGAAATACGCTAGAAAACTCTATCACTAGTAAATATTTACATAGCTTTGGAGATAATTACTATAATAAATTAACTGGGTTCTATGAATTTGGTAACTAATCATTTATGTTTCGTTAAGTTTATTCATGAATACGTAATCAAAGTAAAACTACAATGTAAACCTATAGAACAATTAGAAAGTCAAGAATACTCGTTATTCCTACAGAATAGTGATGTTTTATTATTTTTAAACACCGCATTTTATTTGGAACATGATTGTGTGACATTGATAATTTTTTGTGGAAACTAGTGGAAAACGATGGTTCTGTAGAGATTATGGTCTACACGGTTTTGGCATTAGTCATTTTATTATAGAATGAAACACACACGACACGATTGGCGCATTGGTTAAGCGATTGACTGCTGCGCTGCGTGTCGCGGTTTCGATTCCCGCACGGAACAAATATTTGTATGACCTGCAAGTAGTTGTTCCGGGTCTGAGTGTATGTGAATTTAAATGTTTGTAAACGCACCCACAATACAGGAGAAATCGCTAGTGTGGGGCAAAAATAAAAAAAATAAAATAAAAAAAAACACGAAAATAAGGGGCTGCGCTCAGCAGTGGGTGAATTGGGGCTGTAGATGATGGTGATGATAGCTTTATGGAGCTAAGCAGTCAATCAAGACCAGTGGTCGGAGTAGGTACAGCCATTGAGGTTCAATAACCGCAAACTTTGATGTTAATTTGGACATTCCCCGGGATTCTAACTGAAACGCCGGGATTCGAAATCTTTAAAACGTAACTAAAATACACGTTGAGTTATGAAATAAATTACTCGTGGTTATTTCAAGTCTACTGTTTGACTGAAAGACAGGTCTGAAGGAAATTTTATTTAGTTATTCGTGTTAATACCGATGTTATTGCAAATTTTACAAATAATTTTGCCCCTTTTTAACGTATCTTTAATATCGAAGGAACAAACAATTTGTAAGGTAACTTTATCTTGTAGAACATAAGAATAAGTTAGTAAAGGCTATTGACACTTGTATAATTGTCACAGAAAATTAAAAGCTTTTCATTTTCTTTAATCTGAAACGTGTTCATCTTAAACTTACCCGTCGGAAACGTGGAGGGGTAGGTATGTGTTCATTCATAATTCCTTAAAACGTGAATAGCTTTTTACCTACAAAGTAATTTCTAACATATTTAATAATATGTTTATCAAATCCCGGGATTCCGGGAGTGTTCATATTAAGACAACGAATCGCAAGTACAAAAAATAGCTCCACCTAATCCAATTACTGGTCATGACGTATGAACGGCTTTTTAGTCAACTCTCAACAAAGTAATTACTTAAAGGTTCGACGACTGCTTCGCAAACCTAAGCGGTTTTTTTCCCTCTATAATAAAAAAAAAAAAACTCCAGGAAAAAAAACTTAAAAAAAGGAGTTAAAGAGTTAAACTATATCATATATTTTTACTTTGTTGCACATCCGTCGTTTACCTGTACTTTAGAGAGTTTGAAAATAGGCAATCGAGAACGGGAAAGCCCTTAATGAATATTCTCAATAAAGGTAAACATTGGAGGAATGAAAATGCAGGCGATATCCAGACAGGCGCAAACGAAGGCTATGTCCTGGATAGTTAGTTTTTAAATGAGGTGCAAGGTAGACCTTGAAGCGATTTGGGATAAATTGTTAAAGATCATTTATACATTTTAAGTGTAATTCGAGTGCATTGGTGCATACTTTAGATAATCGAAGTAAATTATTATTGACTTTCAATTTTAATACCCTGCTGTTAACAGTTGATAATGACTAATATACAGAAGAAGAAGATAAAATAAACAGAAAGCCTAAAATAAATTGTCAATTGCATGTTAATTTTTTTTATGTTTTTAGTAAAAATGCATTATATTCATGATATTTTCCTATAAATGACTATGAAAGTACCTACGTGTTTTCAGGCGTTAGAAAATTTACTTGTCTATATTTTCCTACTCGCACATTTGTGCTTCAGAAGCAAGTTCGTAAACCGCTCAGCATGACACCCGAGAGAGTTTTCAATTTGTTTTTCCTGTCCCTTATCCTCTGGGAGTATCTCTTGGTCAAATCTTTGAAATCAAAGATTTAAAACGCACATAGATAATTGTCTGCCAGAAAATATGTATTACAAAGGAAATCGTTAGTCTAATGGTGGCAAGTGCTACTGTTGTGCATGACGTCCTGGATTCGATTCCGAAGTCAGGCAAATTGTATATAGGGTTTTTTTATTAAACATTTCTCAGAGCACTGGTGGCCCAGTGGTAACGATCGCGGCTTACGAGTTGTAGGTTAGTTATAGGTTCGAACCCAGACGTGCGCTTTACTGTGTGCAAATTATTTTATCACCACTGCTCTCAAAACGGCGAAGGAAAACATCGTGAGGGAACCGGCATGTCCTAGAACCAAAAGTTTGAAGTCATGTGACATCTAACAACCCGCATGGGGCCCGCGTGATGGATAACGGCCCACTCCCTCTCACAGGGAGGTCGCCTGTATCCCAGCAGTGTGAACAGTATAGGATTTGGATCCGGAGTCTGGATTTGTGCCCGGCTGATGACAGTAGGCTCGCCCCCTTTTACAAGGGACTTAAACCAAACTGGCCAAATGTGGGGGTACTATAGGTACATGTCTGCTTACCCTTCGGGGGTTTCAGTCGTCATGTTAGTCATGTAAAGCCACGGACCCATTACTGAGTCGTGTTATGTCGTGACGCGGGACACACCAATCAAACTAATCTGTTCAGAACTACGTCAAATCAGAAAGAGTTTTGATGGGCTAACACTGCATCAGATAGCGTCACGACGCGGCACAACAAAGTAATGTAAATCCGGCTTTGTTTGATGTCAAGTCACTGAATCGCTTCGGCTCATTTCTTGTACTACCGTCACTTCAAGTCCAACTGCTAGAGTAGCCATCAGTTGTTTTCTAATTATACAAGTTTCTCCACTTGGCTGCATACTTTTAAACTGCAGGCGCCTCCCGGAAGCGAGCTGGATGCTCAGAGGGTATCATAAACTTGGCATTGTTTTTTAATTAAGTCTAGTTTTACATGATGTTGTTCGTGTAATACCTCGGGTGTTTATTTATATATTTACTTAGTTATGAATGTTTGTTTGTAAGATGTAGCTTAGAGGTAAAGTTACTAGCTTTTTAAGTAAAATGGGTTCAAAATTTCGTCTGTCAATTTAATATGTGCCTTCAAAGTTAATTTTGGAAACCTTAATCTACCTTAACCAATTGAAGAAGACACATTAGAAGTTTTATTGTTATCTCGTCTAAAGGCGTTTAGTGTCCCGCAAACTGTTAACCCGGAAACTTAACCTATACTAACAGGAAGGAAAATATCTTGAGGATACTGAGATCTAATCGTTTAAAATAAGGGGTAAGTGAGCGTAATGATCAAAACTCGTTATTTCTCAGTACCAAGGCAACTTTTAATTAAAATAAAGATGTTCGCAAACATCGCGAAATAATGAAAAATAATGAAATTATTAAATTCATTGGCATTTGCTAGGTCGAGCCGAGCAATGGATCCTCGATCAACATGGACACAATTTGTTAGGTATTTACCTACTATAGAAGCAAGATCCAAAACATTCTGACGACGAAGATTTTGAATGAATCAAAATACAGTTTGAGTCTCCGAGTTTGTTTCTTCTCAGGGATCAGTCAGCTAGGAAATGCCGGCGCGATCTAGTTTTAAAATATTGACCAATCATTGAAGTGTAGAAGTTTTCTTAAAAGATATAGACACAGATGCTTACAGAAATAGACATCATTCCATTTCATTTCAGTCAGGAAAATTTATTAATTGTTAAGCAAATTGGCACACTAGGTCAATTTACTCTGTTAAGCCATACTGTATAGCCATTTCCTTCAACTGTCACAAAATAACAGTTATGATTTGAATATACAGACAATTAAAGTAAATTTGCTTAATAAGCCAATTTTCTTTAGGGAGAGATAACTTCTCCCGCTCTGAGCGGAGCGGGAGGGCGTGTCAGACTCTTACTGACTAAAACTCACCCGTGTTCCTTCAGTTGCCTGTACCAGGACACCACGGTGACCCTTTCGGACTTTCCCGCAACCCTGGCAGTGCTTAATAATCCCTGACTTTTCATTAATTCAACTTGAAACAACAGCTATGTCCATCAATTTCAAGTAAGACATGCTTCAAACCAAAATAGCAAAATCTGAACATATCATCCACAATGTAGTCAAAATTCGCGAATATTTACGTCCATCCGAGTCGGTGGTAATGTTTTGGAAAGTCTCCTGCTTTAGTGCCGGTCGTAAACGAAATCTGATGCGTTTACACAGAGATGCGTTTGGCAAATATGTTATAAATAGATAAGCGGCTGACAACCGCTAAAGCGCGGTCACTGTCGGACTGCATAGAAAGAGAAGCGTTTATTGAAAAATATGTAACATTTATCTATTTACAAATAATCTATTCATTGGACTAAAACATTAAAACACTGTTACGTTATTATGTTGCTTGTAGAATAATCTGAAAATATAATCTGAATGATTGCATTTAGTGTAGTGTGGTTTTTAATCATTAAAATATTTTTTTTGAGGTAATGAATCAAAAAAAAAAAATGTAAGTGTTATGGTTTCAACACACTTATACTACTTACTTACGTCTCATCTTACATCCCGAAAAAAAATTGTTTCTGATTTAGTTTACTGCAGTGGATCATATACTTTTAGACATTATAAAACTTGCGCTTAGGTCTTAAAGTCCCTTTAAATGGGAGTATTAGTAGATTTTATTGTGAAATAATATGTTTAGCAAATTATATTAATACTCTACGTCATACATAGAGTATTTTGAATGAAAAGCTGATTTTATTTCGCGATTTCAGATTTGTTGAATTAGTAAAAGTTTTTCACATTGATGAGTTCAATAACCTTTTCAGATTTTCAGTTGCTTCAATCACAACTTGTTGACAGGTCAAAAGGTTTAGGTACAATTCTAATTGCACCAAAACTTTTACTATGGAAACGAATGAGAAATCGAGAAAAGAAAACAGCTTTTAAAAAGATTTTCAAAGTGTTTATGACCATTTTCAAAGTCAAAGCATTGATTTCAAGTGGGCACATAAAAGGCACTTTTGAACGTCAACATTTACATTAAAATAGAATTGTTCTAGACAGGTGTGTGTTGTTCTTGTTGTTGTGTTGATTGTTTGTTCTTGTTGTATTGTGTTGTTCTTGTTGTTCGCAAAAACGACGTCACATTACAATATTAGATCAATTGTGCGACGTCGAGATTTTTACGACGCGACGTCGCATCGCAGTTTTGTGTACAAGTCCTAAAAAGGAAGAAAGGAAACTTCTGTCTTTCTGTGCGTTGTGACATTTTCTAGTTAAGTATTAAACAGCTTGTTAAAAGTAAGCGTACCAACAAGGCACATGCAGCATTGTAAGTTATACTTTCAATACAAACCCTACCCCCTACCCCCCTACCCCCCCCCCCCCCCCCCCTACCCTATCTTTTCTCCTAAAATCTACAAAGTTGGCAGTGCTCTTGAATGTTGACGTTCTCCGTGTTATCGGTAACATTTCAAATTATTTCTTTTAAAATACATTCAAATAGCTTCACTTTTTATTGCTCGTAAATGATATCCAATGCTTATACAGATCACAACGTCATCCTTTGACAATAGCATGAAATGGCTATATCACGGCAAATTGACGTAGGGTGTAAATTTGCTTAACAATTCCTTTTTTTGACTATACCTTGTGTTATATATATCTGACATTATGCTAAGCTGAGGCCCTATCAGAATACCAGCGCTGCGGTATTTGTTTGTTTTTTAAATATCGCAGCAACATGCTGAGATAGGAGCCTTATTGGCCTCGCACAGGTCTTCTCTTTAGTCTTTTTTTTTATTGTTTTCATGATTTTGTTAGATTTAAAGTTCTTTTTTAAGTTTTGTTTTTTTGATTATTATTATTTGTATTTCCTGTGCGTGTCCCAAATAAAATATTTTTCTTTCTTTCTTTCTTGTTTGGCATAAGGATTTATTTTTTTAACGCCTTTAAGATGTTTTGTTGGTATTTCCATAAACCTACTAATAAAAAATAAAACTAAGATGAAACTAAACACATGGCTTCAAACACTGGATTATCCAAAGACCGAAAACTTACTTAAAGAACTATGATCGTGATAATCAACCAGTAATGGAGGCACACAAACTCAAATATTACCCAAAGTCCAGCCACCAAGCACAATCTCTCTTACACACACACACACACACACACACACAACACAGCAAACACACACACACCCACACAAAATACAGCAAACACACACACACACACCCATGTGAACACAAACCACTTAAGAGCATGCATGCACTAAATTCATTGAATTTTTACGTTAAATGATAAATGATTTTATTTCTGTAAGTAGGTTTGAACAAACACTTTTACACGTCAATCATATATTTTTTTAAACTAGATGGGGTCGGCGTTTCCTATCTGACTACTATTTTAATGTTATATGTTATTTCAATGTTATAGCATAAATTGTCATCAATTTCCATAAACGGGTAAAGACATTTTGCACAGGTACCACCTAGCTCAGGAGTCAGGGCTTCAAATTAAAATGTAACACCTTTCTAAGTCAATAAAACTTAAAAAAAGCATATTTTTTCTTTATAATACATTTTGTTTGCTTTGGCTAGATTTTAATATACATTAGACTACGCTAAAGGAACCGTAGGCACGGTTAGTAGAAACTAAGCAAGTGCCAAAAACGCACATTTGGGATTCAAATGAATACTTTCAATAAAAATCCCAAAGAAACGTTTTCTCTTAAAATCTACAAAGTTGGCAGTATTCTTGAATGTTTAACGTTCTGCGTGTCATCGGTAATGTTTCGGAAATAGCTTCACTTTATAGTGGTCGTAAATGATATCCAATGCCTGTATCAGTTTTATTATATAAACGTTCTCGAAGTCGGTTGTAGCATCGCGAAGTTTCTTGTAAATATTTAGAGAATGTTTTATTAATGTTTTGTCGGATGATTGCCATGGTCTGGTTCGTGTCAAGGATATGGTTTTAATGTCATGATTATTGACAAGGTTGGTTTGATAACTGATGATTTATGTCTTAAAGAAAAGACTCTTCCTTCTTTGTTCAATCTATCTCTCTGTGGAATGCACTCCCCCAGGAAATCAGGATGGCAACCAACCGATTATCCTTTAAAACTAAAGTTCGCGAGCACATTCGTAAGAAGCTGGCAGTATCATCACAGCGGTAATGTTTTCTCATTGTTTGTCCTATTTGTTTTTAACATACTCGTGTATTTATGTACATTTATTTGTGCTTATATTTAAATATAATTAGTTGTATGTATTTATAGACTAAATAAGTTTATACGTGTCTATATATTTAAAATTATTTAATCCTAAAATATCATTATAATTTGCACCTGCCACTGTTTGTCTCTGCATCACCCAAAGGTTGACTGGTAGAAAATGCCTATGGCATTAAGTCCGCCTCTGTACATTTGTGTGTGTTGTAATTAATAGACTAATACATCAAATGAATATATATCTTTATTATCTGTGTCTTTTTGTAACTTATAAGTTGGTAACATTGAATGAGAAATAAAGTAGTTCTCTGGTAGCCATCTATACGAAGCAACTTGTTTTATTTCAATAATAGGTTATGGGCCCAGACCCATTTAGTTAAAAGTTTTAAAGTTATAGTTATCGTAGGAATAGTGAGTTGAGTGCACAGTGGACGATTGATTACGTGCGATTCACTTTAGTGAAAACTTTGACAGTTTGACTTTGTGTTGCACGTGCGTGGTTAAACAGAACGCCGGGTGTGGTGATCAACAGACATGGCTTCGAACTCGTTTATTGCTAATGTGCCGAAATTAAAAGGTCGGGAAAATTATAGCGAGTGGGCGTTTGCTGCCGAAAATCTATTAGTACTCGAAGGAAAGCTAAATTTTCTCAAGACTGAAGGAGTTGCCGCGAACATTGCGGAGGACGCCATGACGAAAGCCAAGTTGATCTTAATTATAGATCCGACGTTGTATGTCCATATTAAGAGCGCTAACACTACTAAGCAACTATGGCAGAAATTACAACAGATGTTTGACGACGCCGGTTTTTCGAGAAGAATTATGTTATTGAGGACTTTAATATCGATACGTCTCGAAACTTCCGATTCTATGACAAGTTACATTACTCAAATTATTGAGACGGGGCAGAAATTATCAAGAACTGGTTTTGTGGTGAATGATGAGTGGATTGGCTGTCTAATGCTGGCGGGATTGCCTGAGAAATATTTTCCAATGCTCATGGCCATCGAACATTCTGGGATCGCCATTACGGCGGATGTTGTCAAATCAAAATTATTAGACATATCCGGAAGTGAAGATTCGACGGTAACTGCATTATACACTAGAGGGCGCAAGCATGTCAATCAAAAATCGAAGTCGTTCACTAAAACAGGAAACTCATTCAAAGATGGCGAAACGTCAAATGTCAACAACAATAAAAACAAAGTCATCAAGTGTTATCGTTGTAAACAGATCGGGCACTACAAGAATAAGTGTACACAAGTTCTAGATACAAAAACGAACAATTCGAATGCGTTTTCGGCCGTGTTTTTAAGCGGAAACTTCAGAAGGAATGATTGGTATTTGGATTCCGGTGCGAGTGTGCATATTATCACGTCAAATGTAAACAATATTCGGAACACATCAGAAGACACGAGTATTAAGGAGATCACAGCGGCTAATAAAGGAGTGATGCCTGTGTTATGCTCGGGTGATGTTGATATTGTTACAATCACGTCGAAAAGCAAAACATTTATCACAATAAAGGATGTGTTATGTGTGCCTAGTGTTGCTACGAACTTGATATCAGTGAGTAAATTGATACAAAATGGAAACAGAGTTGACTTTCAGAAAAGTTGTTGCTATATCTATAACAGTAGAAATCAACTGGTTGGAGAGGCCAGATTAGTTGATGGTGTTTACAAGCTTAATGTGGAAGAGAGACACGACTGTTTGTTTACGATATCTGACAGCGTGAAGAGCGAGTTATGGCATCGAAGAATGGGTCATTTGAATAGCAGTGACCTTAATAAAATGAAAGAAGGTGCAGTTGTGGGTATAGACTTCAATGATAAAGCAGTTATTGATAAAAGTACATGTGTTGTGTGCTGTCAAGGCAAGCAGTCACGATTGCCATTCAACCATGTGAGCACGAGGAGCAGTGAAGTACTCAATATCATTCATGCAGACGTGTGCGGACCCATGGAGGTGACTTCAATTGGTGGCTGCAGGTATTTTCTCATTTTTGTAGATGATCACACACGCATGACCTTTGTTTATTTTTTGAAAGCCAAGAACCAAGTGTTTAAATATTTTAAGGAGTTCAAAGCTTTAGTTGAGAATCAACAGAATAAGAAAATTAAAATATTTCGAACGGATAATGGCCTGGAATTCTGTAATATGTTATTTGATAGTTACTTGGCTGAAGCTGGTATAGTACATCAAAAGACGAATACATATACCCCAGAACAAAATGCTATTAGTGAACGCATGAACAGAACTTTGGTAGAAAGGGCTCGTTGCATGTTGTTTGATGCTGGATTAGACAAAAGTTTTTGGGCTGAGGCTGTAAATACAGCGGTTTACCTTAGGAATAGGTCACCAGCATCGGGATTACAGAACATGACACCGTTTGAGCTTTGGACCAATAGTAAACCAGATCTTAGTCACATCCGGATTTTTGGGAGTCAGGTCATGGTGCATATCCCTAAGCAAAAGAGACTTAAGTGGGATACTAAGTCTAAACCACATATTCTGGTTGGTTATGCTGAACATGTCAAAGGATATAGGATTTACGACCCAAATACGAAGTGTGTGTCTGTGAGCAGGGATGTCATAATCCAAGAAAACTTGAAGAGTAACATAGATATCAGTTTCAGTGGGGGAAATCTCAGAAACGCAACAAGTTAAGAGTGAAATAGATGAGTCTGTGGATATAGTCACTAGTACAGAACTTAAAAATGATACTAACCAGACGGATAATACTGACCAGGCTAATAACTCTATATTGCAGAATGTAGATGAGATTCCACCCCTACAAGAACCAAAAAGGATCAGGAGGCCACCACAGCGTTATGGATACTCAGACTACAGTCGAATGCTGAGAATCAAAGTGATCCAGTTAGTGTCCATCAAGCTCTACGAGGCTCCGCCAAAGACAATTGGATTGCTGCGATGGAAGAGGAACTTCAGGCATTTGAAGAGAATGATGCCTGGGTAGTGGTGAGTGAAGTGCCTCGAGGAAAAACATTAGTTCAGTGTAAATGGGTTTATAAAAGAAAATTAGGTAGTGATAACAGTGTTCGATATCGTGCTCGTCTAGTGGCAAAGGGCTTCACCCAGAAACCAGGAATAGACTTTGAAGAGACATTCTCACCTGTAGTGCGTCACTGTACCTTAAGATTATTGTTTGCACTTTCTGTACAATTAGATTTAAATGTAACTCACTTAGATGTTAAAACTGCCTTTTTGAATGGCATTTTGAAAGAGGATATTTATATGGCTTATCCACAAGTTGATTTAGATAGTAATAATAATAGGAAAATTGTTAAATTAAATAAAGCTATTTATGGACTGAAACAGTCGTCAAGATCATGGTATGAAAAAGTTGATCAGTGTTTGACAGAATTAGGCTTTAAAAGAAGTGATATAGAACCATGTGTATTCACAAAATTTCATGATAATGTTAAAGTTATTATTGCCCTGTATGTCGACGATTTCTTTGTGTATTCAAATTGTAAAGTAGAGACAGAAAAATTAATTTCAGTATTGAGTTCTAAATTTCAAATTAAAGATCTTGGACAGGTAAAGCAATGCTTGGGAATGAGAGTAAATATTGATAGTAAGAATAATGTTTGTACCTTAGATCAAGAACAATACATTGATCAAATTGTTAATTAAATTTAACATGTTAAATTGTAAAGAGGCTAGTACACCTATGGAGTCAAAACTAAATATAGATAAAAATTATAATGTTAATGATACTAATATTCCATATCAACAGTTAATAGGAAGCCTCATGTATTTGTCTGTCTTAACAAGGCCCGACATAGCGTTTAGTGTTAGTTTTTTAAGTCAATTTAATTCTTGTCACACTAGCACTCATTGGAATTATGCTAAACGCATTCTCAGATATTTAAAGAGGACTAAATATTATTGTATAAGGTATGTAAAAGGAAACTCAGAATTGTTAGGATTTGCTGATGCCGACTGGGCTAATAATGGTATTGACCGAAAATCATACACAGGGTATTGTTTTATGATGTCAGAGGGTGTCATATCATGGGAAAGCAAGAAACAAAGGACTGTGGCCCTTTCGAGTATGGAAGCCGAATACATGTCAATGGCAGAGGCATGTAAAGAGTCCATGTATTTGAGAGTACTGTTGTCTGAAGTTACTAATCAAGATGTACGTCCTATTACCTTCTACAATGATAGCCAGAGTGCTCAAAAATTTATTGGCAATCATGCTTTACATAGAAAAAGTAAACATATAGACATTCGCTATCATTTTCTAAGAGATGCTGTCAGTAATAATGTTGTAAATATTAAATATATGTGTACTAACGATATGCCAGCTGATGTTCTCACTAAGTCGCTTGGTGCAACAAAGCATTACAAATGTATTGAAGCCTTGGGACTTGTTAGTTTATAGAAAATATTATTTCATGGTTTCATTTGATGTAGTGGGGGTGTTGTAATTAATAGACTAATACATCAAATGAATATATATCTTTATTATCTGTGTCTTTTTGTAACTTATAAGTTGGTAACATTGAATGAGAAATAAAGTAGTTCTCTGGTAGCCATCTATACGAAGCAACTTGTTTTATTTCAATAATAGTGTGCTTAAAGTGTTAAATAAATAATAATACTATCATGTGTCCTTAGATTTATACAAAAACTAGCTATTACCTACTACTTTTTACATAAAAACTTCGGTGTCCTGTTTGATCTAGTTAATAGTTGAGTTACAATTCCTCATCAATCGAAGTATGTGTGCGCTTCTTTGACAAGCAGTCTTCCATTTCGACAATGAATATAAAATATATGATGACGTTTATATTTTATGATTCGTTCATCATTCAGTCATGGCTAAAGAAAATATAGGCGCTTTGGCACTTTTAACCCGGTGCCCGGACCTGACGTATCAGTGCTGGCAACTAGTCAACGTCATTTCTGACTGACCGGTTGGTGCAGTTGGTAGCGACCCTGCCTTCTGAGCCGCTGGTTCTGGGTTCGATTCCCGGACAAGTCAAACATTTGTGTGCATGAACATGTCTGTTTGACATGTGTCTGGGTGTGCATATGTATATAAGTATGTATATCCGTCATCAGGTTACCGTAGTACAGGTTCTACCTAGTTCGGGACCTGAAGACCTTGTGTGGATGTTGTCTCATATTATTTCAGAAAACCCTCATTGATTGGCAGTCAATTAATACACTGTCTCACCCGCATGGATTCTATAAGCCTGTTACTAACATGAACTATATAAGTAGCTAAAACAGTGGATATTGTTCCTTCATATGATATAATTTAACAGCCTGACTTTAGAAAGATCCTAATGCAAAGCATTACTTTAAGCAGTGGGATTATTGTTATGTTTAACAGAGATGTACATAACCCTTTAAACGCTAGCGGTCGTACAACCACATCATTCTCTCAGTTTATTTCAAAGAGCTCGTCTATAAAAAAGTACAAATCTGTTTTGAACTTTATAAGTTAGGGCAATAGGCAGTAGCTTTTGGTATGGGTGGAATGCCCTGACGAGTATTGTTACTAAGTATACCTCGAGCGTATTCTGGGCAGTCAAAACCACGTGTGTTTCATTCTGACAAGCAATAGTGCCCACTACATAAACTGTTCTCATATACCTCGTAACGACACGACAGAAGAAGAAACAAAAAGTCTCCTCACAAAATCTTTCTCTCAAAGCCATTCATTCAACAATCTAATACTATGCAACTATACTGAAGAAACTCCATACCGACGTTCAGCCGAATATCATTGGGATGAGACCGATCATCAAACTGAGAACCTTGACCGGCGCGCGCGTCGCTTGCCAACTAGGCGAGGTCGCGACCACTAGTCGGTTACGACCGACATTCGTGAAATGTTATATTTTAACACTTGTATTTTTCCATCATAATTAAATGAGTGGATTGGGATTTGGCTGGCCACATAATTAGAATGTCTACAGGCAGGCGGTGGGTGAAGATTTCAAATAATAGGAAATTCTTCTTCTTCATTGTAACGATGAATGAATAGTTCTCGTAGGTGCCATTACGATATTTTTTTTTGTAATATTTCAATAATAATCGAGACTGAGACAACGCACGCAGACAAGACGGTAACCTAGGACTTCTGTATCCACGGTGCTTTCTTCATGATGTCTTGTATCGGCACGAACAATATGAGCTGGTAAAATATTGGCCAAACAGCAAGGTGGAGACGGGTTGACTGTACAGGGTGCGCCGAAGTGTAACATAAGTGTAGTCGTTCGTGAAGTCTATGTGGATCTAAAAACGAATCCATTTTGTGTCCTCCATTTTGTACAATTATCTTATATCTAAGATTATAAATGAGGGGAAGACTGAAGACAACAAAACAAAATTATATAATTAGTCAATGTTTAAGTCGATGAAGGTATTCTCTCTACTACCAAGATTTTAGCTAGAGCTTTTGTTCTTATATTGTTTTTGTTTTTTTTTGTAACGCGAATACTGTGTTTTTTCTTCTATTTTGTTGTGAATGCTGTGTACGTCTGTAATTGACGTAAACACTAGTCTATGTCTCTGTTCTATGTTATTGTAAATGTTTGTGTTCGTGTTGTTGATGTGGTTTAATCATAAATAAATAAATGTAATATATCGGCTTGTGACAGGTTTACCAGAAGTGGTAGTCGTATAAGTGGTTCAGCAGCTAGAATGTCATCAGGATTGTGCTGGAATATAGCACTCGTGGGGTTGTCTATTGTTTGCCCGAAGATTATATGCCTTAATCATCATTTTCCCGAATTTCATTTACCCGAATTTCATTTGCCCGAATGTTTCATTTGCCCTAAAAGACATATGACATACTTTTAATTGCCCGAATTTTAGATACCATAACAAACGAATGCCATAAGTATTGTTTGCCTTATTTTTATGTGCCATAATAATTATTAGACATAATATTTAAATGGCATAATATTTAAATGGCATAACAAGTATTAGACAAATATTTAAGCCCCGTAATAATCATTACACTTATTAAACTTATTTATTCTGTGCATGGTTTTTTTTTCTGTGCATGGTTGATGGTGGGCTAGGTCGACGGAGCCCCGCTTCGCGGGGCTCCTACTTCTGTGTGGTTTATAAAAAAATAACCACGAAGGGTTCTAACCTAACCTGTCCGAGTCGGTGTGCCCTAAAGTCCCAATTGCATCCAATTTCTCTTGATATAAACAACCGTTACACACCGATGCCGATGCCGATGTCGATGGCAAATTATGTTATGGCATATCATAATTATGGCATGTGATAATTAGGGCTTACAATGATTATGACAAATGATGTTATGGTAAGTGACTTTATGGGAAACAATGATTCTGGCACGTGACTAATATGGCAAATGAGAGTAGGGCAAATGAGTATTATGTCGTATGATATTATGGCTGTTGACTATTATGGCAAATGATATTAGGGCAAATAAAATTCGGGTAAACGGCGGTATACCCAGTCGTGGACGTGGTACGACAGTCAAACTGAAAACTCAAACTCGAAAGCATTTATTTCAAATAAACCAATTACAGGCACGTTTGCATTGTCAAGGGGTCGGTCAGGCAGCAGATGAAGTTAGTTGCGGATTCCAAAGCGTAGTAGGTACCTATGGAGAAGAACGGGCAAGAACTTTTTTAAATCAAAATATTGTTACAAAATATTGGTTACATTATTGTGGTTGTGACATCGTCTGTCATCAGAAGAGAGCCGCCACGCGACCATCAATGCGACGCTCCGCTAGATTGACTGTCACCACCACCAGCCATTATCACTCTTAGCCGAATTTTTTGTTGATTCCAGTAACTTAGTAAAAAAAAACCAGCGACTTAAAACAGTACAAAGTGAAAAACCACCGACTTCCAAAAATTTTTTTTTGTTGTTTGCCATCGACTTCCAAAATTAAAGTTATTTTTCACTTTGTAGTGATTTTTTGGAAGTCGGTTGTTTGTTTTGTGAAAAAGAAACAAATTTGTATACCACTACTTGCAATTTAAATAACAGTGGCAGAGTCATTGCAACATCATCAAAATATACTAAGTGGAAAAAATATGTATTATTAAAGCTGACTAAAAAAATTTTGTCATAAATTTTTTTATGGGACCAATGGGGAATTATATCATTTCAAACAAAAGAAGAATTATTCAAATCGGTTTATAAATGACGGAGAAAACAAACAAACCAAAAAAAAAATAAACTTCCAAATTGAGAACCTCCTCCTTTTTATGAAGTCAATTAAAAACTAGGTGGCGCCACTTACTGCGCCGACATAATAGGCAATTAGGCATTACCAATTCCCCAATCCAACCCAACAAATAAGTGCCTTTTTATCAGTCAACCAATCAGTTCAGGTTCAAAGACATTCGCTTTCGTATGTGTTAATCTATGCACACATTATACGCAAATCTCACTGTGTCACTCACATCTAAGACAAAATGATACCATAATGTGGTTTGTTTTTCTGTATTTAAATAAATAGCTTCTACCCGCGACATAATAAACATCAGCTAAAAAAAAAATCTGCTGGTCCCTACATTTTGACGAGTTCTGCAAATATAAATGTAGGGAACGGCTGATTTTCTTTTCGCGGTTTCGTATTTGGTCCCATAGTAAAAGTTATGCATAATTATGAGTACAATGACCCCTTAAGAGCTTGATGGTGTTTTACCAATAACCCTGTATAGAAATTTACGACACTCGGCAATGCCCAAAGCTTCTCATAAGTGAAAGATTTTTTTGGAATCGGTTAAGTAGTTCCGGAGATTACCCCCTCCCTACATACAAATCATACACACACATACATACTCACAACATACTCACAAAACTTACCTCTTTAAAATATCAATAAAGATATCACAACTCAAAATGTATGGTGACTCAGGATTCTATAAGTAGATTGAACTAGCGACCTTTACAGTGGAATGCTAAGCGCCACTATGCCATTTGGGACGTCTGAAGTCGTCTTAAAAATAGCTACTGTAATTTTATATATAGGTAAAGTAGAACAGTAGATAGCTATACCTAATATTTCAGTAGATATCTTTGACTGTCGTCACGGGTCAGAGGCCCAAAAGTCTGACAACCAGTCTTACCAAGGGGTACCGTGTTACCCAGTAACTGGGTTGTGGAGGTCAGATCGGCAGTCGTTTCTTGTAAAATACTGGTATTCAGCTGCATCTGGTTAGACTGGAGCCGAGCCCAATAGTTAGGAAAACGCTAGGCAGTTCGATTGATTTAGGTGTATTAAAGATTCGAAATGTCTTCATTGGATGCAAGCGTACACTATCAATTTCGCTATACACTCCAGAGCACTTCCATGTTTTGAGACAAACCCGCCAAAATTTTTCTCACCACTACAACTCCAGAAAGAAATGAACTCAAAATTCAAAATAGGTATTTTATTTCCCATAAACGTACTTGGGCACTTATGAAACGTCAGAAGCTACATGCACGGTTGCAATCCAAAACTTCACAGTTATCTTTTAAAAATAATTGACTTTTAAAATGCTTTCAAACTACACTGTTAATAGGTATGGGTGGCCCCGTGTAGGCATTTAACAAACTAGAAAATGGCCAACAAATCGAAACATCTATGAGTCAAAAATGGCGACCACCAGAAAAGCGTCGAAACATTGAAGCTCGGTAACATAACAAAACATCACGCCTGTAATCCCTAAAGGGTTAAGCAAAGGTGTACTTATAATACATACACAATTTGCCAGCTATATATATTTAAGTCCCATGTAATAGGGACCGAGCCTATTGCCATCAACAAGGCACACATTCAGAGACTAAGAAACCAAACACAAACCGAGAAACAACTGTGAAATTTCTAATGGAAAAACCCAAGCAAGTTCCAGAGAAATGATTCAACTGTCTTGAACCTAAATTTGTAACAAAGTTAAAGTAGTAGGACAAAGAAATCATATAAGTTTCCACTTTCCACCATATTAAGAAGTCGGAAAAAGGCTAGGAACAAAATCCCAAAAAGTTTCTCAAACTAAATCAGAACAAATCATTCATGCATGTAGGTTTCCCGTAGCGACATAAAATAATCAAAAATATAGACCCAGATCCAAACTATCACAAAAGTTTTTCAGACCAAATCAACCCACAAGATCGATTCAAGAATTCTTAATAAAACTACAAACTAACTTTGAAATAAGTTTTGTACGAATCCTATTTGACCCCAGCTTTGGGCGGCCGAAATAAATAAGATAAAAGTATTATTACTAAGTGGGTTGGCACTGCGACCTCTAGTGGGTCGCAAAGTCTATAATATCTTTGGGGAAAGAGAAAAGAAAAAAGATGGGTTCAGGAAGTGAAATGTCGAGTTGCAAGACAGATCGCTTGCGGGGCGCAGGGTTTATTACGTGTCGTGATAGCATCTACGAGTATTAATTACAGCCATCACGACTAGTGTACTCTATTTGAGCTGCCAAGGGCAAACTTTATTTGAGAACTAAGGAGACTGGTAACAATATTACACGTCGTGAGCTAGACATAGTAATATATTTTTTTCTCACTACCTGTTGAAAATGTATGTTTAACTGTTTATTTTCCCGAATGAAATAAATAAAATATTTACATTAAAAAGAGTTTTGCAAAAAAACAAACTCAAAGCGTTTATTAAACCAACCAACGTTGTACAAGCAACGTTTATTATTGGTATTATAAATGGATTGTAACAATATGTGTAGATAAAGAGAAAGCTGTTTTAATTAGAACACCTGGCAAGCGACCTGCACCCTAATTGCGTAACATACTCAGATCTCAATCAGAATCTAAATCATTTTGAAGGATATTGCTAATCCATTGCTTCATATGTTCGAAAAATTTGTCTGCTCAACAATGTAAATAACGCAATGAATGTTGCTGAACTGTCAAAATGAACGCCTTTCCTACTGTTAGTGTCTTACGCAATAACCCCGCTCGTAATGACAGGTTTCTGTTATTAAGAGCCTTTTGGGCCTCACACAGGTCTTTTATACAATTTTTTCTTTTTTAGTGTTGTTTTTAATGTTAACTTTGTTAGTTTTAAATGTTCCTTTATTTTTGATTTTATTACTGTTTGTATTGCCTCTGCGTGTCCCAAATAAATTATTTTTCTTTCCTTTCTTTCTTTCTTTATTAGCAGAATCAAAGACACTGACGCCTGATGCCTTACCTCTTGGCCTATAACTTTAATGGCATATTTTTTTCCGAGATAAAATCTATATTATACTTAAGGAGATTTCTCCCTAAGTACAGTCAAACGCACATTACAAAAATTTTCCTTACTGCTACGGCTTTAAGTGCTTTAACATTGTTACCACTGAAGTGCGGCCGACTGTACAAGCATAATAATAAACTTAATTTCAGTTTCTATCCCCAATCTCTATTGCCATCCACATCCACACTAAACTGGGGTAAGTTTGATAAATTTCCCAACCCCATCCCATCTACTAATGTCCCATATATCGAAATATTTGTCAAAATAAACTTGGCTGAAGCAAATATATCGACAAAATATATCATCCATAATTCATCAGGTATAAACGTTGCTTCATTGATTTTCAAATGAAATATGATCAATGAATATATTCGGGGAAATGGATGGAAGTTTATATTTCTATAAATTTTAATGTTGGCATCATTTTTGGTAGATAGTTCATTTGGGATGTGCGCCAGTAAAATGTATGTATGTGCTATTTTTATTTATTGTTGTTTATTTTAATGTAATTTGTTTTTATTTGATTGAATTTTTATATAATCTATGGACATGTCTGAAATACATAAATAATAATAAAATTATTCTTCATATTAACATGTTTGCGGATGCGGTGCGGATGTCACATGTCTTCTTTTTTTTTAGTTCCAGGACATGCCGGTTTCCTCACGAAGTAAAGCGCGCCTGTCTGGGTTCGAACCTACGACATGCAACTCGTAAGTCACGGCCGTCACCACTGAGCCACCACTGCTCTAAAATAACCTACTCCTCTGTATATATTTTTTTTTATATCTATAAAGATTTCTCACGATATTAAATATATTAGCCCACGTAGGAGATGGCGGGACGAACTGGATAGGTTCTGTCAAAATAGGAAGGAGGACGCGCAGCCTCGCGAAAGATGAAAGGAGTGGTAGGAGGGCGTTGCTCAGAAGTGGGACAGAGCAAGCCAAGAAGAAATAAAGACATATTTCGGTCGAGCAACCATCAATATTTCAGTCTCTGCCTTCAGCCAGCTTTATTGTATTCCGATGTTGAAGCTTGTTACTGGTTTGTCTCTTTAATGACATAGCAACAACGGTGCCTCTGGTACACAGACGACACACACACACACACGACACGATACACACGCGTCACACACAGCTACAGAATTCTGATGTCCACATCACATCTGTCTAGCCTTTTCGCTCGGCGTCGGCTTCTCTTAGAGCAGTGGTGCCCCAGTGGTTACGGCCGCGACTTACGAGTTGTAGGTCGTGGGTTTGAACCTTCTTTGCTTGGTTGCTTTGCTTGCTCTCAAAACGGTGAAGGAAAAAATCGTGATGAAATGAATTTCGAAAATTCGAAGACATGTGACATCCGCCATCCCGCACAGGACCTGCGTAGTGGATTATGACCCACTCCCTCTCACAGAGAGGAGGTCTGTGTCCCAGCAGTGGAGACATTATAGGCTGATTATGACTGCCATATGACCTCCACAACTACTGGGTAACACGATACCCCTTGGCAAGACTGTTTGGCAGATTTTCGGGGTTCTGACTACCCGTAACGACTGTCGAATGGCAGCCGGAACCAACTGCTTAACGTGCTTTCCGAGGCACTCTCGGTATGTTATGGATGCTCACCAATCCACGGTGTTAATGATCATGCATGATCAAACGCCGCTCATCAGGTCAACAAAATAAATTGTATTTGTTCCAAAGTTGTACACGACGTAACTAGATGGCGTTGGCGTCGAATTATAACTCGCTATGGTTTCGTTACAACGATTTGGTTGGGGTTCAATGAATTTTAGTAAATATATTGTCAACTATAGATCAGTATACAGTTTGGTTGTTTTATTCAAATCCTCAACCCTACTAGTATACATATAAGGTCAACATTTAAGTACTGAGTACCATTCCCGGTGTTCGGTATTTAACATTGGTCCATCGACCCGGATAAATATTCGGCTTTTTTGAGTTCGCCCGTGGTACTCGCAGTGGATCGCTGCGGCTAGAGTACACGGTTCCCCCGCATCGGCAGCGACAGCTTCGTCCAGTGTAGTGGACGGGGTCAGCAACAGCGGCAGAAAAGTGACGTTATAGAGGGCGCCACTTGCATCTAGTTCAAACGTGAGGTGACGTACGTGTACGTCCCCCTCGTAGTTCAACGTGTCGTCATAGGAAAGACGTCACACCCAGTTCAACGTGACATCAGAACACTGACATCACATCCGTAGTTCAACGTGTCGCCACCAGGGTGCGCCACATACTCCAAATCAACGTGTTGTGTGAGTGAAGTGAAAATTGTAAGTACATTTTACTAAACAAAGACAGTTAGTGACAAGCAATTTTAGACTTTATTTAGTCAGAGATTTTGACTTTGAATTTTTTTGAAGAATTTTGGACTTATAGAATTATTTTAAGTAGATTTTAGACTTAGAAATGTTATTCTTAGTTATTAGAGACTTGTAATTATTTGTGCATGTTAGTATAGAACTTAGAATAGTTTCGTAAAAAATGACGGAACGGGGAACCTACGCCCGATTTCCGCCAGATTATTGTTTCAAAACACTTGTAAAATGTTGAGCAACTAATTGAACTTAGTATTTTGGACATATGGGACTTGTATTTTATTTCGAATTAGTTTTGCTTTTTAAGAGAACAAACATTGTTTTATACACTTGTTGAGTGGTTTACATTAGTTTTGTTTATGAACTTTTAATTTATTTGTTATACTTGCATGAAGTGTCAAACAGATTCGAAATTAACTTATAAACTTTTTACTTAGTTTTAATTTAATTGTTTCAAATATGGAGGGATTAATCAATCTATTAAGGGGGTCTCAAAGTGTTATTATTAAAGGATTAGCAAATTTTAAAAAGAGTCCTAAAGACAGATTAACTATCGAATATGTTGAAACCAAACAAGAATTATTAGAAAAGGACTGGGAATCGTTTAAAAATACAAATACTAAGCTTTATCAGACCTTTAAATTAGATGATATTGATCAAAAGGTTGTTGATATTTATGACACAACTGAGGACACTTACATTACATATAAAAGTTTAATGAAAACAACGCTCAATAAAATTAGAGTTGTAAGTAAACCAGTCCCAGATGGGGATGGTTCTTCTAGTGCATTTAAGTCTGCCCATTCACTTGTCAAATTGCCCAAGATTGTTATTCCAATGTTTTCTGGCAAATATGAAGAATGGACGACATTTCATGATCTTTTTGTATCATTAGTTCATAAAAATGATTCGTTACATAATGTGCAAAAGCTGCACTATTTAAAAAGTCAATTAACTGGTGAAGCTGAGCAATTGATACGGAATACTCCAATAACTGATGCGAATTACAGTCAGTGCTGGGATCTGTTAGACAAACGGTACAGTAATAAAAGATATCTCGCAAACTGCATTTTGAAACGGTTATTTGGTATTAAACGTATGCAGGTTGAATCGGCGACTTCATTAAAGGAGCTTTCAGACACCACCAGTGACTGTTTAAATGCATTAACAAACTTAGGTATAAATATGAGTACATGGGATGTTATAATCATACATATAGTGACATTTAAGATAGATCCTGAAACGCGTAAGCAATGGGAATTAAGTGTCAGTAGCAGCGATTCCAACAATGATTTTCCTACGGTTGATCAGTTAAAAGTATTTTTAGAGCAACGTTTTCGTGCGCTTGAGTGCATAGAACCAAAAAAGGGTTTAGGTCACCAGGTTAATAACAATTATACGCCTAAAACATTGTTAGCCACAGACTCCTCATCGCCAATGAAATGCGAATACTGCTCAGAGCGTCACAAGCTTTGTTTTTGTAAAAGGTTTGCCCAACAATCTATCGAAGATAGACGGGATTTCGTTGGAAAAAACAGAATTTGTTTCAACTGTTTAGGCAGTAACCATAATGTTTACAACTGCAAAAAAGATACTAGTTGCAGAGTTTGCCAGAAGCGTCACCATTCCTTGCTACATTTGGACAATAAAGGCCAACACCCGGAAGCAAAGCCTGCTACGGATAGTGCTAGTCCTTCAACTAGTGCTACTCAGGTAGTCTCTTGTTTGTCTACAGGGAGGGTAGCAAAGCCCAGACAGGTTTTATTAGCCACTGCGCTAATAAATGCCTCGTCAAAGACGGGTGAATACCAAACAGTCCGAGCCTTGCTCGATCAAGGTTCACAGGCTTGTTTCATAACAGAGGCCACAGTGCAGTACCTTAGCCTGAAAAAGATCCCAATTCAAGGGTTTGTGTCGGGATTAGGAGATAACAGGTCAACCATGACAAAGTACATGGTACAGTTAACAATTAAATCTCGTGTCGACCCTAGCTTTAAGTTTAAATTTTATGCTTATGTTTTAAATAAGATCACCTCTTACCTACCTGAGCGAAGTCTTGACTCAGACACCTTCGACTGGTTAAGTGTTAAAAACCTATGTTTAGCAGACCCGGAGTTCAACACACCCAACAAAATCGATATTCTGTTGGGTGCCGATGTTTATAGCTGCATCATAAACGAAGGTTTAGTAAAGAGTCCTTCTGGTACACTGATCGCACAGAGCACTACATTAGGGTGGGTCCTCTCGGGTGCTATTCGTCCTGGATACACGACTAGTGCAAATAGTAAATTAAAAAACGTAAGTGTAATGCATTGCAAGGTAGAGGATATTTTAAGAACATTCTGGGAAATAGAAGAATTTTGCAATAATAAAAGGATATTTACACCAGAGGAGAAGAAATGCGAAGAGTTTTATAGTGAGACCACTAGGAGAGATAGCAATGGCAGATACATAGTTAGGTTACCTTTCCGAGACGAAGATCCTCCTTGCAAGTCGGGAAATTCACGTGGCATAGCTAAATTAAGGTTTAAAGCATTAGAGAAAAGATTAGCAAAAAACAAGGATTTAAAGGAAAAGTACACAGAAGTTATAAATGAATATTTACAGTTAGGACACATGAGATACGTGAAAAAGGATGATAGTAAAAAGGAAGAAGCAGTGTATTTGCCACACCACGCGGTCATTAGGAACGACAAGACCACAACTAAAGTTCGTGTTGTTTTCAACGCCTCTGAAAAGAACAGCAAAGGTGTGTCACTTAATGATACGCTCATGGTTGGTCCGTCGCTGCAGGCAGATTTACGTCACACGGTTTTAAGATGGAGGATTCATCCCATAGGACTTGTGGCGGATATTATTAAAATGTACCGCCAAGTTAGGGTAGCAGATGAAGATGTCGTGTTCCAAAGGATACTCTGGCGTGACAGTCCAGACAAAGAGATCCAAGATTACGAACTTGTGACCGTAACATTTGGAACAGCTTCAGCGCCGTATCAAGCAGTCAAAACCTTGGGTCAGATCGCAATCGATGAAGGCACAAATTATTCACTTGCTGCTTACATGGATAATCTAATGACAGGATGCAGTAGTGTAGAAGAAGGCATAGCAATATATAAGCAAATGATAACATTGTTAGGAAAAGGTGGATTTATCTTACAAAAGTGGAACAGCAACAGTCAGGAAATACTGAAAAGAATAGATGAACTTGAAAGAAGTAAAGTTAAAGAACAAACAGAGCAAACTAGAACAACTGAAAATAAGGACAACACAATAAGACAAAGGGATATTTTACAAAATAATAAATTAGAGAAAAAAGAGTACAAAGATGAGAAAAGGTTAGAAATTAAATTAGATAGCACAATAGATATTAGGACAACGAAGGGTCGCAGACACCGTTCGTACAAGGGCTACATATGCTTGTTTGTGTGTATGTCCACCCGCGCTCTTCATTTAGAAGTCGTCAGTGACATGAGCACGCAAGCCTTTTTAGCTGCCTTCAGACGTTTCGTGTCTAGGCGAGGTCATTGTGCCAAAATATGGAGCGACAATGGCACAACATTTGTTGGTGCCTCCAAAGAAATGCAACAACTGTCATCTATTCAGGCATCAATAGCAGAACAAGTCGAGGCAACTGGTACTGAGTGGCACTTCATTCCTCCACATAGTCCTAATTTCGGCGGACTTTGGGAAGCAGGGGTGAAGTCTACAAAGTTTCACCTCAAGCGGGTCATTGGCGATGCTACCTTGACGTACGAGGAAATGAGCACACTCCTCAATCAAGTTGAAGCTTGTTTGAACCCGCGTCCAATGAGTGTCCTTAACATTACTGACCCTGGTGAACTATTACCCTTAACTCCTGGACATTTCTTGATCGGAGAGCCGATAGTCAATGTACCAGATGCTAAATATGAGAGCACAAACGTAAGTTATTTGTCGCGGTGGCAATTTATTCAAAGGATGGTACACTCATTTTGGAAGCGCTGTTCCCAAGAATATTTGTCCAACCTTATGCACCGGTACAAATGGTCTTCAAAGGTTCCTGAGCCAAAACTTGGAGACATTGTTTTAATTAAAGAAGACGATTTGCCGCCAAGTCGTTGGCTGTTAGGTCGCGTAATAGAGAAGCATCCTGGTGATGATAATATCACCCGTGTAGTCACATTGCGCACTAAGACCTCGACTATTAAGAGGCCAACATCTAAACTTTGTATTTTACCGGTAACAAATGAATGAAATACTTTTACTTTAGATCAACTTTTACAAAATTCTATTTTTACAAAGATATTTTACTCGTGTTTAGCTTTACTTTACATTGTTTACATTTTACAGGGACTATATTATTGTCAAGATATTTTTTGATGCATTCCCACAAGGAAATATATATTTTCCCCAACAGTGTTTTTTAACTTTCTTTTTACAACTGTTGAATTTTTACACTTTGTCATTATTATTTTTCGGCAAATCTAACATAATGTTAGTAGTTTAAGTTGTTATTATGTAAGTTTTTATCTTGTTAAAATGTTTAAGAATTTAGATCAAAACTATGAGATCAAATTGTTTCCTACAAATTCGGACCTATAATGTACCTAGTTCAAAAAGGACATTTCGTCAGTAATGTCCTTGGTGGGCGGTATGTTAATGATCATGCATGATCAAACGCCGCTCATCAGGTCAACAAAATAAATTGTATTTGTTCCAAAGTTGTACACGACGTAACTAGATGGCGTTGGCGTCAAATTATAACTCGCTATGGTTTCGTTACAACGATTTGGTTGGGGTTCAATGAATTTTAGTAAATATATTGTCAACTATAGATCAGTATACAGTTTGGTTGTTTTATTCAAATCCTCAACCCTACTAGTATACACATAAGGTCAAAATTTAAGTACTGAGTACCATTCCCGGTGTTCGGTATTTAACACACGGACTGACCTTTTCAAGCGGTGCTTAACCTTGTAGATTGACATTGCAATAAAAATAATCATACCTATCCCTACATTATTTAGTTCAGACACCAATCTACATGGTCCTCAAATATTATGTCCGAACTTTTATATACCTACACATTGACATTGATGAATTTTATACATACAATGACATGAGTATTTGCTTTGTAAAGTATTATAGTATTTTAATTATTGTGAATGTGAAGATTATGTAGTTCATTACTTTTTTTGTTTTCTCAGTTATTTTTAATCACGACCTGGCAGCTTGAGTCATTTAAGCGGCCTACCCAAATGTCCTTTCTTTGGTATTGTTCGTCGAATCGTTGTGCTCCTTATATTTTGAGTTGAGCTGCACGATTACTGACAAATGCGTACACTGACTGGACAGGTCCGCTCAATCTGTATGGTTTTTCCTCAAAATACCGCTTCAGACCCCAATCTACATGATCTGACTATGATTAAGTCTGGACTTTAAAAGAGACTGTGACCTCTATGTTTGTTTCGGCCTTTCTTCTCAGAGTAGTCAGCTATGAAACGCCGACCTCATCTAGTTTTTAAAATATGTTTTACGTGTAAAAGTGTTTGTACAAACCTACTTATATAAATAAAATCATTTATCATTTAGGTAGCTCAAAGGTTTCTTTTGTTTTCCCTTCAAAATTAAAATAAAACAAAAACCGTTGATTAGGATGTAAATGCAAGAAAACACGAGGAAGGCTTTGCTCATTGGTACGTTTGTTGTGATGCCACGTTATGAAATTTTTCCTTGTTCCATTCGTTGCCAAGGAAAATAATAATATTTTCTTTTAAGAGAGTTGGTTTTTTAATATGTGCGGTATGTACGGTTTCAAGGGGAAGATGGGATGAGTTCTTAACAATATAACTATTAAGATAGGTACGTATAACTACGGAGACACAGCAGACAGTCTTTACGAGTAGTCTTAAGCCCGAGTGTCTATCAACAATTCTTAAACCCAAGTCCAAGGGGTGTCGTAGAACCCAGTAGCTGGGTTGTGAAGGTCAGATAGGCAGTTGCTCCATGTAAAAAACTAGAAGCTGACCAGGATGATGATGATGATGATGAGGTAGGTGTAAGGCTAAGCTCGCACTACGAATTTTAATAGTTGCGGATAATAATCGCAAATCTGTGAACAATACTAATATACTACAGTTGGCGCACTGTGGTAAAAAAAATGCTTGAGAATTAGCTTGAAAAATTATTTTCGTTTGCGATTTTATTTTGCACTTTAAAAATCGCAACGATTAAAGTCGTAGTGCGCGATGAGTCTAATTTATGCATACACAGAATATATTTTAAAATATTTGTTTTATTTTATCATATACTACATCATCGTCTGCGATTTCGTCTGGTTCGATTAAGGCTTTAAACCCATTAAACCTTAGTTTTCTTGTTCAAATGAATAAAATAAAATTAAGTGTTCTTTCAGCGTAAGTTTGTTTCTAGTGTGCGCACACAAAACAAACTTTCAACCACAAACCCCAGTTGAAATCGTTCAAAATCTTTCCACAAGCCATACGCACGAGGTAGACAGCATACCTCGTCATTATTCACCAGAATTAATGACCTATGGACCCGGGTCTCATTCAGCAGGACCTTGCATTATCCGTGCGAAAGGACTCTGTTTGCAGAGAGGGCTATTTTAAATGGATCCCGTTTATAGGGTTCCGTACCGAAAGGGTGAAAACGGGTATCTATTACTAAGCCAATGGTGTATGTCAGTCTGTCCGTTCAACCTGCTGTCTGTCTATCACAGATAAGATAAAATTTTAATTTATTCACAGTGCGTTCTTATTTATCTTAACTCATATAAAAAGTTTACTTTATAAACAAGCATAATTATTACAAATTAGATGATTATATCCAAGATAATAATAATTGGAAACAAGCTGGTGCAGCTCCATAGGACAATCTAGAATCTAGACGAAATCAATTACTTTATCTCACAAACTGACCAATTATGTGAAAAAAAAAAAATCGCATAAGTTCTTTTTCACACCACCTGCTCGAAAATGTCAAATTATATGTCAAGTAACCTTAACTCAAAGTAAGTCATTAGTGGCCGGGGGCACAACCGGTCAATAATGTTGTACTGGATTTCATTATGACCCGCTGGTCAATAATTTTGCACAACTGGACTAATGTCTCAAATGTTACCATTAACTTCAATTAATATGTAAGTGCATATAACTAACTAGTTCTAAATATGTTATCCTTACTGTTTGTTTATTTAACCGCTTGGCGGCGCATCACCCCAAATGGGGTGATGAAATTTTTACCCGTTGGCGGCTCATCGCCCCATATGGGGTGATAGTACTGTGTCGTCATATTATTGCTTATTTCTTCTAACCTCTGTGTTTTGGATCGATTCTCTCTTTTCTATTTGAACGAACGAGAATATCCGCCGTAAAAAAAGCATCACTGGCCGACAAAAATGTGTCTGTGGTGAAAAAATAAATTGTCAAAGTCAGTCCGTGAATTTGCGACGTCACACATAACATCTGTTCAAGAAAAACATCGTATTTTTGCTAACGGGTGCGTATTTTTGAGTAAAGTAAATTAAAATTAGTAAATTTTAATAAATACTTTGTTTTTCGTACTATGGCTATTATTTTCTCACAGTAGGTGTAAAAAGTAGAGTATCCTCATCTGAGCTAAAGGTGTCTTTGCCTTGGGCTAGCTTGAATCTCGAGCGCAATGAAGGATTATTGTATTAACTCCCTCGCTTCGCTCTTAACTCACTCGCTGCGCTCGAGAGTTAAATCCCCAATCCTTCATTGCGCTCGAGATTCAATATGACGCCCGTGACATAAGACACAACTTTAGCCCCTCGGTGCATAATCTAATAGTACAATGTTTATAAATATGTGAGCACCAAGCACAATATTAACTTATTTGTCATTGCTTTATTTTAATTTATTTTTACCAATTCTGGTATAGTAATTTTATTCTAGCTGCATCGTCTTCACGTATATGTAATTATATAATCGATACAAAATATTCTTAAACATTTAAAAAAAGTAAAGATGGATGTTTCTTTCCCATTCTTCACCATACGAAACTACCTTTTGGAAGGGGCGGCTAGAATCAATTATATTTTGATGTAAACGTTGACGTTCAAAAGTGCCTTTTATGTGCCTATTTGAAATAAATGCTTTGACTTTGTTAATTTAACAAACTGATTTTAGAACATAGGTTATGTATTTCTAACAGTAATAATGTTGCCAGTTGTAATTTTCACAGAAAACTACAATCTTGGTGAACATACTCGTAGATATGGCCTCTATTATCACCATAATTATTATCCTGCCCCATCCCAATTTATTTGTGATCGGCGCAACATGTCTACAAATATGACCTTTATCACGGCCAAACCTAAAATAGTTTTGGTGGTACGGAACCCTTCGTGTGTAAGTACGACATTCACTTGGCCGTTCTTTCCAAGACCTCTTTGAATAAGTTAGTGGGTAGTTTTGTTGGATTGATTAAGAAGGGGTGAAATAAAGGTGAAAGTCAGGGTTGAGTGCATTTGTAAATAAATCATGGTTTAAAAAGCAGGTTGGTTTTGGTAAAAAATTTGCTTTTGCGTTTTTTTTTTCATTGTGAAATTTGCCTGCTCTTGACCTCAATCTCGCCTGGTGGAAAGCGATGGAATAAGTACAATATCATACATTCCAGGAAAAACTTATTGTCACACAAATACGTAACGTACGTAAGTAAGTATACAGGGTGACTTGTAATTAGAGCACAACCTTGTAAGGGGATATAGTACAGGTCATTTGCAACAACTTTTGTAGGAACACTCATATGCAAAAGTGCACCAACATTGAGTTATAATTTTTTTCGTGTTATTTTGAAAAACTCTTATGGGGTAACCTTAAAAAATTAATAAATAGAAAACTTGACATAATTTTGTTAATTTTCTTTTTATTATTTAGTCTATAACGTTCCAGTTACATGTCAGCATCATCAAATGTACATTATTGACATTATTCTAGACACAGTGCTCCAAAATCCAAAAAACTTAAACAAATTTTACTGGCATTATTACACAAAACAGCCTGTTTAAAAAAAAAACACTATGACACTTACTCTGCGTATTATTAAAAAAACATCTACATTTCATAAGCTATCAAATGAGATATAAAACCCTAACATAGCTAGTCCAATAGGGAAGATATTCGCATAACAAAGGCGCACGGCCAAAAAAAGGTCTGTTTCTACCTGCTCTACTAAGCAGGTAAAAACAGCCGGTCATTGTTTAATCTCTTTTGGGTTGTTTAGGTTAGTCCGTCCTTGTGATTCGTTGCGATCGGATGCTTTTGTGTGTGCTCTGCAGTTTTGTTTTATCTCTGACGACCCGGCTTGTGACTGTTTTTGCGATTGATTGCTCTCCTGACGACTTGGCTTTTCAACTGGTTTCCGTGTGTTATGCTCATCTGTGGTTTTGGCGCGTATCAAGGACTATGGCTCAAAGACAACGGGCAAATTTTACGAATGAAGAATATGCCGATATTCTGTACACTTACGGCGTAGCTAGAGGCAATGCTTTAGCTGCCCAGCGCGAATATCAACAGAGATACCCCAATCGCCGTTTACCTGATGTAGGCGTGTTTTCTCGAGTTTATCGACGAGCCCGGGAGACTGGACGCTTTCAAAGACGTCAAGGTATGTAATAAAAAATGTAATTTAATAAATAATTGCGATTAAATTGCAAGTTTACAGCCAACAGCTGCTTAAGCACTTTAGATTTTGTACCTTCTTAGAGAGTTAAACACAGTTCAACTGTCAATCGTGATTTGCTTCTGGCTGTACCTACTTACGTAGTACCGGAAAAAAAAAGATAGTTTTCTCCGAAATGTTTTTGTTATTGCAATTTAACTTCGTAAGCAAACAAAGGCCTGACTTGGGTTATCATTTTTAAAAAATTGTAAGTGCATTCAGTATTAGCTGCGTGTTTCCACTTAGACCGTCATTTCATTACCAATAACAATAGTATTAAATTGTGGCGGGTGAATTCTTTGTAAACACTTGCAAAGCAGGTGCGGTACGTACAGATACTTTCCCTATGTTATCTTCCTTCATTTTTAATAATTATTAATTTGTACAAAATAATTATAAAACCACGTATTTTTATTTATTATTTTAGAACAATTAAATAAATAAATTTTGTCATTGTATTTCAGTCAAAATGGCTTCTTGGCCGAAATGGCTCCTTTAAAACTGAATAGGCTTTGGTTTATTACCCCTATTGTTTACCGCAATTGATTATTTAAATTAGTTTTTTTTATCAGGCGATGCGGGCAGACCTCGAATATACCGTGCTGATGATGAAGAAGAAATCCTACGTCATTTTCAACGGGAACCTAACATCTCTACAAGACAAGTGGCCAATTTACTTGGAATATCACAGTATAAAGTGTGGAAAGTGGTCCATGAATCTGGGCGTCATCCATATCACTACACTCCAGTGCAAGTCCTGGAAGGCCGTGATCCTGTTGCAAGGGTCCAATTTTGCAGATATCTGCTAAACTGCGACATAGAGGACCCAAATTATTTAAAACAAATTTTGTGGACCGACGAATCAAAATTTGACAAAGATGGAATCACAAATTACCATAACACTCATTTCTGGGAAGAAAAGGCGGTGGGAAATCCAAAAAAAAAACGACCGAAAGGATCGCAACGAAGATTTTCACTAAATGTGTGGATGGGAATTATTAACAATAATTTGATTGGGCCCTTTTTTCTGCCAGACAACTTAAACGGTGAATATTATGAACACTTTTTAAGAAATGTTTTACCTGAATTACTGGAGGACATACCTTTAGCCACCTTGCGTGCTATCAGGTTTCAACACGACGGGTGTCCAGCTCACTACAGACGACAAATCAGAGACTGGCTAGACGAAAATTATACCAATAATTGGATCGGTAGAGGAGGGCCCATACCTTGGCCAGCAAGAAGCCCAGATCTGACGCCAATGGACTATTACGTCTGGGGACATATGAAAACGTTGGTTTATGTCGATAATCAGCCTGTCCTAGATATTGACGAGTTAAGACGGCGAATCATTTTGGGAGCTGACCAAATTCGAGCAAATCTCAGCACTGCGGTGGTGAAAAGCGAATTGAGGAAAAGGATGCGAATTTGCGTGCGTAACGGTGGGAGTCATTTCGAAAATGAGATTTAAGTGAATGACTGAGGATGACTAGAGAACGTCAATTCTACAACACACTTTTAAAATTTCCTAATTTTAGATCTTTTTGTCTCTTTTAATAAGAGAAGTTTGAAGTAAGGACCAGCTACCCTAAAAATTTTAAAATTAAAATAAAGTTAAAATGTGTTGTAAAATTGTCACCACTAAGTGCGTGGATCACATTCTACTTAAATTTGTATTTATTGTGTTTTAAACATTATGGCCATTAATTTGCGAAACTTTCGATATTCCAGCCTGTTCTATTCTTTGGCTAATATCTTTAATGTTAAACTAGCTATGTCAGACTTTTACACCTCATTTGAAAGCTTATGAAATGTAGATGTTTTTTTAATAATACGCAGAGCAGGTGCCATAGTGAGTTTTTTTTAAACAGGCTGTTTTGTGTAATAATGCCAGTAAAATTTGTTTAAGTTTTTTGGATTTTGGAGCACTGTGTCTAGAATAATGTCAATAATGTACATTTGATATGCTGACATGTAACTGGAACGTTATAGACTAAATAATAAAAAGAAAATTAACAAAATTATGTCAAGTTTTTTATTTATTAATTTTTTAAGGTTACCCCATAAGAGTTTTTCAAAATAACACGAAAAAAATTATAACTCAATGTTGGTGCACTTTTGCATATGAGTGTTCCTACAAAAGTTGTTGCAAATGACCTGTACTATATCCCCTTACAAGGTTGTGCTCTAATTACAAGTCACCCTGTATATAAAAAAACGACAGAAAAAAAAGGAGAAAAAAAATTGACCACGTAGGTAAACAATTGCCTGGGATGTCCAGTTCCTAACTCATTCTAATTGAAAGAAAGTGAAAGAACACAGACTATATATTTTAAAACAAACAAAAATCCTGCCATGATTAATGCTCAATCCTTATTTTATACTGATAATAAAATAAATAAATGAAAGTTTCATTGCAGAAACTTGTACAGCTTTTGCAGTAAATCTTACATAGGGACCTCCTTTTAAGTAAAATATATACCTGTGCTAGGAAATCCTTTAAATATCCTGATAGAATAGAAAAGAATACTCTTTATCCGGATTTTTTCTTTGACCGGTTGGTGCAGTTGGTAGCGACCCTGCCTTCTGATCCGCTGGTCCCGGGTTCGATCCCCGGACAAGTCAAACTGCAAGAACATGTCTGTTGGACCTGTGTCTGGGTGTGTATATGAGTATGTATATCAGTCATCAGGTTAAATGATAAATGATTTTATTTCTGTAAGTAGGTTTGAACAAACACTTTTACACGTCAATCATATATTTTTTAAACTACTTGAGGCCGGCGTTTCCTATCTGACTACTCTGAGACGAAAGGCCGAAACAAACTCAGAGGTCACAGTCTCTTTTAAAGTCCAGGCAAAATCTTGGTCAGATCATGTAAAGGCTATGTAGATCGGTGTCTGCAATGGTCTTTTGAGGAATGAACCACATAGATTGAGTGGACCTGTCCAGTCAGTGCACGCAATTGTCAGTAATCGTACAGCTCAACTTAGACTCAAGGAGCTCAACGATTCGACGAACAATACCAAAGAAAGAACATTTGAGTAGGCCGCATAAATTACTCAAACTGCCAGATCATGATTACGCTGAGAAAAATACAAAAATAAATATAAAAAAAAAAAACCAATGACCGACATAGTTCTCACATTCACAATAATTTGAATAATTATAATTTTATATATCAATCTATTCTATCTATAATAATCTTTGAGGACCATGTAGATTTGTGTCTGAATTGGTCTTTTTGTTACCATAGTACAGACTCTACCTAGTTCGGGACCTGAAGACCTTGTGTGGATGTTGTCTCATATTATCATTATGTACACCATAAAAGTTACAGAAATTAAATGTAGAAATAATTAATTATTGAATTTAGCTTCATAGTTATCCCGTAAACCCAATTAATTAACCTACGTGAAATTAACTTCATCGTATAGTTATAAACAATATAATTCTATATTCGTCGATCTTGACACCCAAATTGACCGCAAAATTTATTAAATATTAATTAAGTTGTATCGATATAGTTTGATAATAATTATACTACGCGTGGAGGCGGCGCAGCCCGCCACTGCTACTGGTACCTACAGCCAGAACTAACCTGCTTGCCAAGGAACCCCTTACCAGAGCTATCCGTACCATCAACGATCTTCAAACTCAGATTGATGTGTTTACATGTTGTTTGAGTGAATTTGCAAGGGTATTAAATGATAAAAGATTTTATTTCTGTAAGTAGGTTTGTACAAACACTATTACACGTCAATCATATTTTACGAGTAAAAACTAGATGAGTCGGTGTTTCCTATCTGACTACTCTGAGAAAAAAGGCCGAAACAAACTCAGAGGTCACAGTCTCTTTTAAAGTCCAGACATAATCTTGGTCTGATCATGTGAAGATCATGTAGATTGGTGTCTGAAACGGTCTTTTGAGGAAAACCATACAGATTGAGCGGACCTGTCTAGTAGTGCACGCATTTGTCAGTAATCTTGCCGCTCAACTCAGAACTTAACGAGCACAACGATTCGACGAACAATACCAAAGAAAGGACATTTGGGTAGGCCGCATAAATTACTCAAGCTGCCAGATCGTGAAACTAACTAAGACATCAAAAAAAAAAAAGTAATAAACCACATAATCTTGACATTCACAATAAATAAAATAATATAATACTTTACAAAGTAAATACTCATGTCATTGTATGTATAAAATTCATCAATGTCAATGTGTTTATAAAAGTTCGAACATAATCTTTGAGGACCATGTAGATTGGTGTCTGAAATGAATGATTACTATTTTATATTATGCTATAAGCAAGATAATACTTAATTTTTTTTTAATGTAAGTATAGTGTGTTTGTGTTTATGTTTGTACCATGTTATGTAAGTAATTATGTTATACTATGTTTTGTGTTTTAATGGTGTAATAATTTAATAATGTTGTCAGTTTTAATTTTTCTAATTCGGTTATTGTAAGTAAAATAAAATAAAATATCTTTATTTCAGACCCTTATCAGTCTATACGTTGTTAGTGGTTAGTAACAGATTGTGCTTATATGCTATGTGAGTGTTATTAGTATTACTTAATTCAATTAAATTTAACATAAACCTATACTTATTTTGACCCAGTGTCTTTGGATGGGGCAGTCCACTCTGCCAACAATCATTCTCAGGATGCTCAAGCGTTGCAGTAAAGAAGCCGCTTTCTTACGCATGATGGCTTACGCAGGAAGTAAATAGCTTATGTTCTTAGTTTAAGTTCATAACTGTCGCATTAGGGTAAAACCTGTAATAATAGTTTAAGCTGTTATAAATAAGTTATTATTAAGCAGACTATCATGTGCCGCCGGCCGGAGTTGTTGACTATGAAAGTTAAAGATAAGATAAAGATAAAGATAAAGATATTTTATTTTGCAAATACGGGTACAAGTCATGGTGGTACATAATATAAATACAGAAACAGCCATATTTTGCCAATTACATAGCATGCAAAAGTATAGAGATTACCTACAATTAAAATACATATTATAATTCTAATTCATCATTCACTAATAATTATCAATGTTCAACTATTCAATTCATTCAATACATAAAATAATTCTGATTCATCAGTCAATAATATCATTAATGTCAACATTTCTAATACTTATTTGAATACAATATATAAACTAGTCAAACAACGTCTTTTTCCAATAAAAAATCTTCAACCCTATAATAAGCTTTATCTACTAAAAAGTTCCTAAGTCTTTTTTTGAATAATGTAAAAGTATAGTCCTTCCAACAACTTGGTATTTTGTTATATATCACCGGTGCCATGCAGCAGACACCCTTGCGCATCAGAGTTGTTCTAGAACTAGGGATACATAGGCTACTATTGTCACGCCTATTCCGTGGAAATACGTCAGCCATTCGTGCGAAGCGCTCCTGGTTTAATTTTACGAACACTGCCATTTCTAAAATGTACAAACTTGGTAGGGTTAATAATTTATATTGTTTAAAATATGGCACGCAGCTATCCGTGCTTTTTAATTTAAAAATAGACCGTATGCATCTTTTTTGTGCCTTAAATGCAGTTTCTTTTTCTGTTGAGTTGCCCCAAAAGATAACTCCGTATCGCAGATGGCATTCAACTATACCATAGTACGCAGTAAGGCATGCATCCAGATTTACACTAGCCGATAAGGTATATAGAGCATATGCAGATGAACTTAGTTTCTTGCAAAGTAACTCAATGTGTTGTTTCCAGCTAAGTTTTTTATCTATTTCTAGCCCAAGAAATTTCGTACTCACTACCTCGTTAATTTTATTATCGTTATATTGCACCTTGAGATTGTCCGTATCTGTCGTGCGTTGGTTAAATTGGATTATTTTTGTTTTATTAAAATTTATTCTTAAGTTATTTTGGTCTAACCATTTTATGATCAATTTTAACGAATTATTAATGTCACTTTGGTATGTATCAACGCTTTTCGAAGGGATTGTCACGGTACTGTCGTCTGCGTATAGAGTCAATGGTTGTTCAATGCATTCCGGTAAGTCATTAATATATACTATAAATAACAAGGGGCCCACTACACTACCCTGCGGTACCCCATAACTAACTTTTCGCACTTCTGATCTAAATATCTCGTCATGTTTATTAATTACATTTATCCTGTTGATTTCAGTTATTTAGTTGAAACAAAACATATTGTTTTGAGTTTAGTTTAAAAGGTTGACTGGAGTATGTGGTGCGTATGAATATTATAGTTGTTTTATACAACTAAATACTAACACAACATGGATCACTGTTGTCCGAAGTAAATTAATTTTAGTTTAATTAATTTATCACGTGTGTGGCAAGCAAGGTGCTGAGCGCAACGCTTAAAGTTTCAATAACAATAAAAAAATGGACTTTGTCCATATTCAAGGGCAGCTGTTAGCCACAGTTTTTCACATCCAATCAGAATTATTTCATTTTTTCTAATGAAAAACGAATGAATATCGTACTAACCCAAGGCATGGTCTATTTGCGAGTCAAACATATTAATCCATTCTGACGATTAGAGATAACAAACATCTCCACAAACTTAAACTTTAATATTATTATCACAGTAGATGGACTGCGGACGGCGAGCAATGGGTAGCTCGCCGTCCGATAAGTACCAGGCCCTGGTCGATGGCGCGTTGTGTTCCACGCGCGTCTCAAAGAGATGTCACCACCAACGACTGGGTCCGCTAGGGCCGATGCCTGCCAGGGTTGCGGGAAAGTCCGAAAGGGTAACCGTCGCCCCTGGCACAGGCAACTGAAGGAACACGGGTGGGTTTTAGTCAATAAGAGTCTGACATGCCTTCCCGCTCCGCCCAGAGCAGGAGAAGTTATTTGACGATTGCCAAACCTAAAAAAGGCAGTAGATGGACAATTATAGTGTACTTATTGGTAATGTTTTTCAGAGAGGTCAGGTGCGTAGTACTCACAACTGGTGTGCATGTATGACCAGATTTATTAATGTAAACGAAGCAGAAGGAGGAAGTAAAGATCGTAGCAGGCTTCGTTCTGTGGTTCCTGCCTACCCCCCTGTGGAGGCGGCCATGTATATATGTAAGAAGTAGGATAATTCGATATACTCCGACATGACACAATTTGCTGAATCCTACCTAGACAATGTAAGCTTTACAATGTAGGTATATTGCTTACCCTTTTTTTTTTTTTTTTGATGATGGGAAATCATCAAATGACCCCTCCCGCTCTGGGTGGAGCGGAAGGGAGTGTCAGACTCTTACTGACTAAAACCCACCCGTGTTCCTTCCTTGGCACTTTATGTTCCGGGTCAGCGGTACCCCTTTTGGATGATCCCGCTTTCCCGGCAGGCTTAGGCCCTAGTGGGCCCCCTCTTCGATGCTGACATCTCTTTGAGGCGCGCGTGGAACACGTACGCGCCGTCCGGCACGGGCCTGATCCTGATCGGACGGTGAGCTACCCATTACTCACCGCCCGCAGGCCCGCGCCTACGGTGGCCGGGAGTCGTCACGCGGCTCCCGACGCCCGGAGCGTCCACCGCGGCGGCTTGGACGGGAGACTCTCTCCCTCTCCCGTCCCACCGCCTCCTTCGCTAGCATGACTGCTTCGCAGAAGGAGGCGACTGCCTCCCACTCCCCCTCGCCCCGGACCATGGCTTGAACCAAGGCCGGGCGTGAGAGGTCGCCGCCGCTGCCGTTCGCCTCTACGAGGACACGGCGGTGCTCCGCCCATGCAGGGCAGGCCCCCACCGTATGCTCCACCGTGTCCTCGGGGCGATCATCGCAGTGGTGACACCCGGGCGTTTCCTCCCGCCTGATGATGTGCAGGAACCTCCCGAAGCTTCCGTGTCCGGTGAGGACCTGCGTCAGGCGGTAGGTGAGGACGCCGTGACGCCTCTCTAGCCACTCCTCAAAGAGGGGTCTTACCGCCGCTATCGTGGCGTGCCCTGCGCTGGGTTGCGACAGTCGCTCTTTCCATGCCGCCATGAGATCGCGCCGGAGGTCCGTCCGCTCCGCCGCGATTTGCCGCGGAAGCGGGGTTTCCCCCCGGCGTAGTGCCTCCGCGCGCCACTCGTACAGGCGCGCGAGGACTATCGCCTCCAGATCCCACGGCGGCAGTCCGGCAAGGAGGCTTGCCGCCTCGCCCGAGATCGTGCGGTAGCCCCGGATCAGCCTTACGGCTACCACCTTTTGGGGCGCGTTCAGATAGTGGGCGGCTCTCCGCCGCAGTGAACGCGCCCACACCGGGGCCCCATATGTAGCCATGGACCGCACGACCCCCGCGTAAAGCCTCCGGCAGGAGGCGTTTGGACCCCTCAGGTTGGGCAGGAGCCGCTTGAGGGCGGCCCCAGTCCGTTCTAGTTTGGGGGCCAAACGTCGGAAGTGCTCCACGAAGTTCCACCGGCTATCGAGCACGAGTCCTAAGTACTTCATCGTGGACTCGACGCCGATGTGAACCCCTCCTGCCGTTAGTTGGGATCCCGATGGTGGCCTGTTCCGGGGCCCATGGAAAGACATGGCCTCGGACTTGTGCAAAGCCACCTCGAGACCCAACTGCCGGATCCTCTCCACGACTATCGCAACCCCGCGTGTCATCGCGTCGGCCGCCGCCTGATGCGACCTCCCCTGCGCCAGGACCAGCGTGTCGTCAGCGTAGCACACCACGCTGACGCCATCAGGGAGGTCGGCCCGCAGCACCCAGTCGTAACCGATGTCCCACAGGAGCGGCCCTAGTACCGATCCCTGTGGGACACCGCACGACATCTCTCGCCGGTTCCACTCCCCATCGCGACCGGGGTAGATGACGGCTCTGTCCGTCAGATATGCCTCGACTATTCGACGGAGGTAGGTTGGCACCCGGTGATACCGGAGTGCCTCCCCAATGCAACTCCAGGGCAGGGTGTTAAATGCGTTAGCGATGTCGAGTGACACCGCCACGACAACCCCGCCCCGAGACACCGCGTCCCCCGTCGTGAGGGCTCTAACGCGCATGATGGCGTCCACCGTCGAGCGCCCCTTGCGGAAGCCGAACTGACTATCCGCAAGATCCGGCCTTATATTGCTTACCCTCGCTTTCAATTTCAGTCGGAACTGACCTTATGAGGATACGTCTGAGGGTCAAGGTTGTCCCGATACAAAACATTTAACCCTTAAACATTTAACATTTAATCTTTTTGAACCCTTTAATGCTCCTGGGAAAACAGTGAAGGAAATGAATGAAGTAAAGGAATATTACATTGATATAATATTACATTGATATTTTTTTTTAACGTTGCCCCGCGCTAGGAATTCCTCCTGTATTGTGGGTGCGTTTACAAACATTTAATCCCACATACACAAACAGACCCGGAACAACTACTTGTAGGTCATACAAATATTTGTTCCGTGCGGGAATTGAACCCGCGACACGCAACGCAGCAGTCAATCGCTTAACCACTGCGCCAACCGTGCCGTGTATATTTGCAGTAGTTATTAGTGCTGCTACATGTTTTGAGAATCTACTAATAGTAAGGACATTAAAATTAATAATTGACGTATGGAATAACGGCCGCGACTTACGAGTTGTAGGTCGTAGGATCGAACCCAGACAGGTATTGTGCTTTGTGTAAATTATTGCATCACCACTGCTCTCAAAACGGTGAAGGTAAACATCGTGAGGAAACCGGCATGTTCTAGAACCCAAAATTCGAAGACATGTCACACCTATATACCAACCTGCACTGGGCCCGCGTTGTGGATTGGCTGGAATCACAAGCAGTCATATCAAGGTGTATCGTGGTACCCAGTAACTGGATTGTGAAGGTCAGATAGGCAGTCGCTCCATGTAAAATACTGGTATTCAGCTGCGTGTAGTTAGACTGAAAGCCAAGCCATACACAGTTGGGAAAAGTCTAGACAAATGACAATGATGACTTTGTAAAATGTCTACATTTATATCTGTAATTATTATGGTGTAGGTACATAATAAAGAATATTCTATGATGAACAGAGATCATGTGGAATCAGAAGTGATCGTATTATTAATAGTGAATATGTCTACAAAATAGCCATGGTAACATACGAATTTTATCAATGGCAAGAGATGAAGCCATGTAAACCAATCGAATGGAGAAGGTAGATATTTTCAAGCTGATAAAAAACGGGTTGCTCAGTTTTGAAAGGGTTTATAGTCAAAAACAATATCACATACAATAGACATACCTACCTATAGACCAATACTTCATCATTCATTTTGTTTTCTTTCATCAAACATACATCGTTACACCAAACACAAAATTCCCTCGAAAAACACTTTACCTAATCTCCACATCCAAAAAAATTAAGAGACCATCCAACCAAGGAAAGTACTAAAGATAAATAACCTACAAAAGAAAGATATTTAAGCCCACATCGTCTTAACGAGCACTCGAAGTCAAAATATGGCGTATTAAACCTCTGTGACTGTCGGGACTCTTTTGTCAAAGGTCGTTATAAGCATTGTTATAATGGCTTGGCAGTAGTTGAGTCGTATTTTGTTTAGATACGATTTGGTTGGCTGTTTTTTTTGAAGGACCGTTACTGACGTCGGTGAAGGAAAAACATCGTTAAGAAACCTGGGCGTATAGTTATTATAAGCCTGACATCGCCAACCCGTCATTCGCAAGCGTGTTGGTCAATACTATAAGAAAGAAAGAAAGAAAATACGTTTATTTGCGGTAAACATGACGCAGAGAACGACGACATGACATTTTGACATACTGATTGATTAGTAACATGGCATAATTAATGTTTAAAGTGTTAGAACTTAGAAGGTTCAGATGACAAACAGGGTGACTTAACGGAGAACCACAGTCCATGAACTAAATGTTAAAAGCGAAATAATTATATAACTATCATTGTGATAATATTGAATTTATAACTATTAAAATTAATCAAATTGGTTCGATAAATAAATTAAGATTTTATTTCTCGTCCCTTCTCAGTATGAGATGAGGCCTTTGTCCTGCAGAGAGAGAATAACAGGAGGAACAGGGTTGGGGATGGTGATGACGTCACGCTGAACTTACTGCTCGAAACCTGCGTCAATGTCCATGTTTGGGGTCACCAGTATAGAGGTACGAGGAACAGGGTGTAAAGTTCACTCATACCCTTAGTAAAACGTGTTCAGTTAGTTTGTAGTAAAACGTGTCTTCAACATTAAAGTTAGTAATTAATTGTTAGCACTAAGTTCGCAATAAAGAATTTGTATTTTAACTTTATCTCAACTATTTTGGGATCGGCTTCCAGTCTAACCGGATGCAGCTGAATACTAGTATTTTACATGGAACGACTGTCTATCTGACCTTTCAATCGACACGTGCGACTTTCATTACTTAGCTGTTTAGGTCGAGGACCTCTTGTCTAAGTACCTAATGACCCTAGAATATACGCGCTAAATTGTAAGTAGGTATATTACATCATTTACATGCTTATTAAGAAATCTTAAATCCGACCGATCCGACTGACGGGTTGGCGCAGTTGGTAGCGACCCTGCCTTCTGAGCCGCTGGTCCCGGGTTCAATCCCCGGACAAGTCAAACATTTGTGTGTTTGACCTGTGTCTGGGTGTGTATATATGTATATAAGTATGTATATCAGTCGTCAGGTTACCGTACAGGGCAGAGCCTGTACCTGCCTAGTTCGGGTCCTGAAGACCTTGTGTGGATATTGTCTCATATTATTATTATTGTTAAATACAATATACAATCTAACACATCACATATTATGTACCAGCATATAAAGGAAAAAAAATGGAAGAGCTCATTGGGCATCAAAAAATTCGTCCGCATCGCTGTCAGTGGGAAGAGTGCCCAAAAGGCTGTCAGCATTGCCACGATGGATGGCAATGCTGCTTCTTTGACCTAAAAATATGCCAGCCCTCTGGTTACGAGAAGATTCGACCAGCCTCTTGGCGATGTCCCGAAATACTCGATGACACCCCACGACCCTAGTGTTTCAACCCCAAATGGCTCAAACATAAAGTTCCCTATAATGTAAAATTACAATATCCCTATAAAAAAACCTTATAATGTAAAATAAAATCCAAATATAAACGACATCGGCCCTAGCGGACCCCGTCATTGGTGCTGACATCTCTTTGAGGCACGCGTGGAACACAACTCACCATCCTCTCGGGCCTAGTCCTTATCGGACGGTGAACTAATCATTGCTCGCCGTCCGCATGCCCTCGCCTATGGTGGCCGGGAATCAGCCTGGGATTCCCGATACCTAGGACGTCTCCTGCGGCTACTAGGGGCGTGAGATGAGGTGACTACCTACATGCTTGTCAATTGTATAGTTATTTGAAGAATAATTATTAATGTATGTTTTTTTTTTTACTGTGGCGTACAACGACAGAATGTGCTAATCATCACAATTTCAACTAAAATATGTCCACTAATGGAGATAGGCCTGCCAAGCTTCGCTACAACGACCAATCTCGTGCTTTCTGCATCCAGGGGTTTACCCTCACGTTCATCGAAAAAAATCGAGATCGATCATAATAAAATAACTTTTAATATTAAATTGAATCGGACAAGCACTCGATGATTTATTTAATTCCACAGCTCTAAATATAAACATTTGATTAGCGTGTTTGGTTCTGCTATCCATTCCAAAAATATCCATGAAAAAATCTACAATCACGTTAATATCCAGCTGTTTGTCTAGTCCAACATTCCCAGTCCAGACCTTCACCCAAAAACGATAATATTTATTATTTCGTGTCCGTCTGTGGGCCGTCAATTAGCTCCGTTTGTTTTGGCACCGCCAGCTGTCTTGTCGTTTGAAGATATATTTAGTAACATATTTACTTTTTCTCTAATTGATTTATTTGAATCAGTTTTGTGTCCACGTTTATTTTTGGATAGTGATGTGTTATTTATTTGTTGAGATTAAAATATTTTTGATTAGGCTTCTGTTCACGACATTGTCCGCTTGATATTTCTTGTTTTAAAAGCGTTTATACCTTATGAGTGGCAACGTCGCAATTTAGTGTCATATTTCGTGGTTTTCAATTTTTATCATTTAATCGGAGCTATATTTAAAAAATCTGTTTAATTAACTTTTTAGAATTTTGTGAAAACTGTGTAAAAGGTAAGAAATCGAAGGAACACGGGTGGGTTTTAGTCAGTAAGAGTCTGACACGCCCCCCCGCTCCGCTCAGAGCGGGAGAAGTTATAAAAAAAAATATGTATCAAAATCAAAAGTCATTTATTCAAATTAGGCTGAGAATCAGCACTTTTTGAACGTCAAAATCACATAAGACAGTCCCCCGAAAACGCCCACCCTTCACCACTTCCTAGTGCTTTAGCTGGGAAGAAGAAGTGGCGGAACAAACTCCCCAGCAGCACTGCTGTCTGTTCAGTTAGAAGAACTGGATTCTATACATATAGTAATAAATAAATTAACATTACGAAACACAAAAATATTAAAATTATTTGCCATATGTCAGCTAGCACACGCCAATATTTAAAACTATACTCAAGCATAAATAAATAATAAAAACAAAACCGCAAACAGAACTTAATACATAATAAAAAGCCTCCTGGCATAAAGGGCGTGCCCGCTTACATATGCAATGCTGCATTATGTTTATATGTATATAGCTGTAACTAGTAGCCACAAATGATAAACTAGGACCTTCGAAGTAAAATAAAGAAACATTAATTTCTAATAACAATAACAAAACCATAGTCAGCAAGCTGACCTGTCACCACAAGCAGCACCCGTTCACGAGCATAACGCAAAGATCAGCCATTACCCCCCTCGCCATATTTGAGGGAAGGAGGCAACCCGACCCCCGACGCTACCGCAAGCATTGACATCTAAGGGAGCATGACGAACTTGCTGCCGGTTGCTCAAAAGAATAATATGATGAACTGTCGAGGTCGCTAGCTAACCATATATTGCAATACATCTCATTAAAAAACATTGAAATGAGTAGATTATGTCAATAATAAATAAAAATTAAATTAAACTAAGGTGACTAATAAATATAGTCAAATAAAATAAACAATTATATGAACTCGTATAACTTGTCAGTAGGTAAGCTAATTTTGGAGAAAGAACATAAATATTGTCTTGAGTTAATCACAGCGACCAACTATTTTTATCGTTTAAGTAATCGTTGATTGAATAGTATGCCTTTGAACAAAGGTTGGATTTTACTTTAGCTTTAAACGCATTAAAAGGCAATTCTAACAAAGAAGAGGGAAGCTTGTTATAAAAGTTTATACCAAGCCCAACAAATGAGTTATGGACCTTATTAAGCCGGTGAAAGGGAGCACGTAGTTTCTCCTTGTTTCTAGTGTTAATAATATTATGAATATCACTGTTTTTTGTGTATAAGTGTATATTTTGCCTAATATATAAGATGTTGGCGAAGATGAATTGTGAGGCCACCGTGAGAATACCAATCTCTTTAAAAACATCTCTCAGAGTAACTCTAGCACCTAGCTGGTAAATTGCTCGTACAGCTCGTTTTTGAAGAACAAATATATTTTGAATATCAGCGGCTTTGCCCCACAGCAGAATGCCGTAGGACATGACGCTGTGAAAATAACTTAAATAGACTAGCCGAGCTGTATCAACGTCAGTGTATTGTCTTACTTTCCTGACGGCATAGGCGGCCGAACTGAGCCTTCCCGCTAGGCATGATATATGTGATCCCCACTGAAGCTTGGCATCAACTGTTATGCCCAGAAATACTGCCGAGTCTACAGTTTCAAGTACCTCTTTATCTAAGACGATGTTGGGTCCTAGATTTCTAACATTCGGTAAGGCGAACTTTACACATTTCGTTTTCTTGGCATTGAGAACTAGGTTATTTGTGGTAAACCAATCTGTAACCATTGATAGTGCACTGTTTACGTCGTCAAAATTTTGTCTATTCCTGTCTACTTTAAAGATAAGAGAGGTATCATCAGCAAATAGTACAACGTCACAGATGCCCTTTAAATAGAATGGTAAGTCATTTATATACACCAAGAATAAAAATGGGCCCAGTATAGAGCCTTGAGGTACACCTAACTGAACTGGTAGCCCGGAAGATTTCACACCATTAACATCTACACATTGGTGCCTATTATGTAAATATGAATCTAATACGTTAAGAGCTTCGGTTTGAATACCGTAATGAATTAGTTTACGCAAAAGCGTGTCATGGTGCACGCAATCAAAGGCTTTGGAGAGATCACAGAAAACTCCAATAGCATTTTGCGAGCTCTCCCATGCGCTAAATATGTGTTTCAGCAGAGCAACACCCGCATCTGTAGTCGAACGACCTTTTGTAAAGCCATATTGTTTTTTTTGCCAATTTTTCAAATATTTTACTAAATGCAGGTAAGATAGAAATAGGCCTAAAATTGCCAACGTTATTTTTATTACCCGATTTAAATAATGGTATGACTTTACTACTCTTCATGAGGTCAGGAAAAGTTCCTAAATCAACACATTTATTAAAAGTAACAGCTAGATAGGGGGCTACGATGTCGATTATATTACTTACAAGTTTAATTGAGATGCCCCAGTAATCACCAGTGTTTTTTGACTTGAGTGTGTTAAAAACACTAATTACATCACGAGGTGTTACATGTTCGAAGCTAAATAAGCGACTACATTTAGGTACACTATTATGCAAAAGGTTTTCAGCTTCAGATGGGGACGAATTTAAGGAGCGAGTCGTAGTTATAGGTATGTTGGCAAAAAACTCATTAAATGCTTCAGCTACGTCAGCTGCTGTTTTAACTAATTTGTTGTCGACCATAATCTCTAATTGTCTTTCTTGTTTAACCGACTTACCCGTTTCATTGTTAATAATTTTCCAGGTGGTTTTTACTTTGTTATTCGAATTTTTAATTGTATCGCTTAAAAATTTAGATTTAGCAAAAACACAAATCTTTTTAAATAATTTTGAATAATATTTGACATACTCTAGGAAAGGAGTATCAAACCTGTAATTTTTCAAACCATATAACTAGTATAGTCTCGCTCTACTTATATAAATACCTGGAGTAGCCCATTGGTTGAAGCCAGCGGAGGTGCCATTAATATTAATAGTTTTGGCCTTGAAAGTAGATTGGTATTCTTTTTGCACAACATCAAAAAGGGCTCCATAGATTATATTAGGATTATCATGTTCTACAATCGACGGTTTAATTCTAAGGGCTATATTATTTTTAAACTTGTTGCAACGACTAGCTGTATAAGGCCTGCATTCTATTTTATGTGGCTTTTTATGTATTGGCATAGGGAAGCTAGCTAATAATCCACAGTGGTCAGACGGTAAGTCACTTAACACTAATTTATTTTTGGCATCGCAATCACTAAAAATATTATCAATACAAGTCGATGAAGCTGCTGTTATCCTAGTAGGTTCAAAATACAAGTTAATTAAATTAAAGGACCTAAACAGATTAAGAAGTCTAATACTTAGTGGAGTAACCTCTAAAATATTAATATTAAAATCACCACATAAAATTATACTTTTATTACTTGATTTTAATTTATTCAGTGAATCCTCCATTACCGATTCGAAACGAATAAAATCCCCAGAGGGGGGTCGATAAACGCAAATTATAACGTATCGCTCGAGTTCGACACAAGACAACTCAATAGTGCGCTCGATGGAAAGATTAACTAAATCAGAACGTTGTTTACATTTCAACTTGTTTGAAACAAGAACTAAAGATCCACCGCGAATAGCACTTTTCCTTACAAATGCACTTTGAATGGTAAAATTATCATCATTGATAAACACTACTTCATGTTCTTTCAACCAGTGTTCAGTCAAACATAGCACCTGAACATCATAGTTCTCCATAAATAAACTTAACTCTAACTCTTTGCCGGACAGACCCTGCATATTTTGATGTACAACATTCAACATATGCGGCTGACCCGTTGTCGCACCTAATAGTTTAAACTACAAGGCGTATCAATAGTAGTGTTAGTACCACTACTAACAGTAATCGACGGTAACCTACAGGTACCGGTGTCACTGTGTATATTGTATGCTAATAGGTTAGCAATGTGTCTCCTACAACCAGGTGGCAAATACATTGTATTATTTGTCAGTTTGTAATCAGTAATAAATTGATTACAATCAAAATATAAAATAGTGTCACTGTGTCGACAAGTCCTATTATAAATGAACATATTTAAATTATAAATGTGCCTATTTTGCTCATTAGACACTATCTTTCCACTTCGTCATAGTTGCGTATATATTAATATTCTAGTGTTATTTATTTTAGAAGTATGTATGTATGTTTGTATGTATGTATGTATATTCTCATATTATTTGTTTTATTTTATTAAGTGAATTGTTTTTGATTTTATGTATTTTATTTTCTCTTTTACTCTTACACACGCTGTCTACATCTCTCAATCGACTATCCTATCGCAGGTATGCTGGAAGAGATTTCATTAGAAATAAGCATCACCTTTGTACCTATTTTTCTGTTATTTTCTTCTTGTCTGTTTATATAAGTGTGTACATAAATGGTTAAATAAATAAATAAATAAATAAATATCTAGAATAAGGCAGAGCACATAAAATAAATTTACAGTTATTGGTCTCATTGAGATATAACATCAAATGGACACATTCAATTATGTCCTTTTTCCTTACAGTTAAACTATCCCCATACAATAAAATAACAGTTGAACTGGGGTTTATTTTTGTCAATCTAATATTATTAACTAATTGGCTAATACTGGCACCAGGTAAACAATTATTAATTACATATTGATTCGAACACTGATTAAATATACTACCAAAACCTTGACCAAATTTGTCAGAAAATACATAAGTAGTGTTAATCAAATTATTCATACTATTACTACCAACATTATTACAGCTACATACTGGCTGAGCCACTGAGGGTGTGGGTGTAATAATTTGAGGCTGGGGTGCCAGGGAGCATGCACAGCTAAAAGACATGTTATTTGTCAGAGACTCATACCTCTCTGCATTGTGCTTGACCAGGTCAGCTAACTCATTAGCCTCCTGCATGCGCTTACTCAGGTCTTGTTGAGTAGCCTCATATTTGCTAAAGATATCTTTTAGAGCATATTCCCTAACAAACAATTCATCCTGAAGGCGCTGAGTGTCAGTGTCATACATAGTAGTACATAATTCTAGTTCACTATTACACTTCTCTAATTCTTTTATTAAATTGAGATATTTATGCCTAAGTATTGTGTTTAATTTGTTAACTTTATGGCATTTTAAAGATTTCTGATATCTTCTAATTAATCTGTTAATTTTAATATATTTTTTTTAACTTATTGTGACTAGCAAACAATTTGCTTTTTATGACAGTATCATCAGTTAAGTCTATGGTTATTGGCTCAACACACATGGGACCGGTCCCGTTACCAACCAACTCATCATAAAGACTGCAGGTGATCGCAGACTCTTCACTGGCTTTGAGAGATTCCAAACGGCTTATTGTGCTGTGGGCCCTGCTCAATTCCAATTCCAGTTCTGATATGCGTCCCAAAGCCAGTTCGTGGGTGTCACTACATTCCTGGAAATTTGACACTAGTTGACGGAGGTGTTGATGCTATTTTGTTGTATATACATATAGTTGTATATACATATAATGCGTTGCCATCGCAGAGGCAAATTCTAAATGCTGCATGTGGCTATAACTGCATTGCCATTCATATCTCAGGCATTAAAACACACATGCTGCTTCGAGATCATGGTAGTACTCACATCCCCGGATGAGCTTTAACTTTCACGAAGATAAAACACTTTTATGTGAACTTACAAATGATGCGTTGAGAATAATCATTATCGTCGCCTTTACAACACCCACGGACAGGCTTAGGTTGGCTTATATTTATTATGTGCTAAAGCACATAATACATTATTTCCTACGTGATAAAAATATTCTCATTTCTCTTCCCCCAAATTAGGAAATATCACATAATCTTCATACCACAATCATTCAAGCGTAATTCCGATGATATAGGGCCCCTTTCGGCAATAAAACCAGTGTTTTACGTTTTTCTTATCACTCTGGGGAGGGTTGAAAATCCCTTTTTTGAGAGAAAATACAATCCGAGGTCGTATCTTTAGGCTTGCGTATCTTTATGTCCATTCTACTTTACGAAGTAAGATGAATGTTAGATTCGGCAATGATTCTTGTGCTTGCTCATTGATTTCATGTTTTATGGTCTTGCCCTTGTAAGATTATTATGAATTCGATTGGTACGGCAATGGTTACTATGTTAAATAAATATAGTCCCCCAGACCGTATTTCGACCATGGCAGCTAATCTCAGCGGAAACTAGCCATCTACGCGTGAGATATTATAGTGCACAAGTGTATGCGCAGAAACAGGAGCACTCACTCTTCCCTCACTCTCTTAGTCCGATGGGACGGCAATCCGTCACGAGCGGAGAAAGATAAGGCGCAGGACCAACATCGACACGTGCAAACCGAGACACGGGGGGGGGGGCGGGGATCACACCGCCAACATGGAAAAACCCAACAATACTTTGCCCGACCTGGCATTCGAACCCAGGAACTCATGCTGAGCAGTCGCGCTTGCAACTATGAGACCTACGGGGCAGTGTTAAAAGTTCAAAAAGTTTAAAATCTAGTTAAGGGGACTACATGACCTAAATGCAAGTTTTATAATGCCTAAAATATATGATCCATTGCAGTAGACAAAATCAGAAAAATATATGATATTCTTCAGAATATATGCTAGTTAGCTAGTGTGTTGAAAACATAATACAACTAATAAAATTTGGTACGATAGAAAAAAGTCACGAAGTACTTCTAAAAATTTTTTTTAACGATCAAAAACCATATTAATATACATGAAAACTTCAATCTTCTGTTTTTTTTTCACATTGTTCTACAAGCAACATATTAACGTGATAGTGTTTTAATGTTTAGTCCAATTAATAGATTTTTTGTAAACAGAGAATTTCTTTCTCTATTTACAAAAAATCTGCGCTACAGCGCTTCTCTTTCTTTTCTATGCAGTCCGACAGTGACCGCGCTTTAGCTGTTCTCAGCCCCTTAAGTCAAAGTCTTACAACGAAGTCATAACAGGTAATCATTTGCCTAACCTTTTTCACAAGAGTAGGTACCTATGTTGGAATCGGCTTCAAGCTTAAACGGCTGCAGCTGAATAAGATGGAGCGACTGTCTATCTGACCTCTACAACGATAACCTTGGTAAAAGTGGTCATCAGACTAACTTACATCTTACTAACAAGCGTCCTAACCAAAAGTAATATTCGCACGACGATCGATTTTGGTTAGGACGTGGCCTTATCGGTGTTCTGATTACACGTTACGACTGCAAAGAATGACTTCTGTAACAATAAAAAAAACAGAAACATATATAATTTTTCGTTCTTTACATATAGGTATACCTTCATTAAAGAACCTTTCTCCTTTTCCTTCTCCACAAAGATTAAACATAATGATAAATTCACGTTAAAAAGATTTAACACCTGGAACACTAAACCGCGATAAGCTTCACAAAATGGCGTTCATAAATAATTCGACAAGATGGCCGCCAACATGGCGGGCGCTAATGGCGCGTAATTTGTCACTTGACGGATAAAAGGACATCGGATCATAGTTAAGTAGGTAATATAATTTTGGTTTCCAGTAAAATGTTTTTTATTTATGAGTTCTTCGACTTTCTCTTCTTGAATGCCTCGTTGTTCTAGTGGTCGCAAGCGCACTGCTGAGCATGAGTTCCAAACTCAAACTCAAAACATATATTCCAATTAAACCATTTACACGCACTTTTGAATTGTCAAGTGGTCGGTCAGTCAGAAATATGAAGGTAGTTGCCCATTCCAAAGCGTAGTAGGTACTTATGGAAAACAACGGGAAAGAAACTCCATGGACACTCTTTCAAATTATATTGTTAAATAAATATTAGTTACATCAAAATGTTGAATATAGGTATTATTATATGTGAGAACGATGTAAATAAGACGTACACATTGAGTGTCCAGAGTACAGCAAACAGAAATTTAAACAAAACATTCCATAAATAAAATAATTAAAATAAGCCATGGTGGCTAAAATAGGACCAGTCCCAGTTCCTGGGTTCGAATCCCAAGTCGGGCAAAGTGTTATCAGGTTTTCTCACCAGACAATTTCTCAGAAGCAGCCTGGATTGGTGCCCGGTTGTTGCCAATAGGCTCGCCCTCTATTACATGGGTCTTAAACATAATTCGTATAATGTGGGTGTACTATAGATTCACCCCTGTTTACCTCTTCGGGAATGACAGGCGTGATGTTATGTCATTTAAGAGTCATCAATCAACACATCTTCCATAATAATCAGCCTATAACGTTCCCACTGCTGGGACACAGGCCTCCTCTCTGCGAGAGGGAATTGGTAGTTCCGCACTTTCACGCCATCCACCTCGCGGGCCCAGAGTAGGTCACTGAACGTCACAGTATTTGAATTTTTGGTTTTAAAACATGCCGGTTTTTTCAAAATGCTTTTTAAAAAAAAAGAAAAATAAAGAAAATACGTTCATTTGCGGTAAATATGACGCAGAGAACGAACAGATACACAAAAAGAACAAGTTAGAGGAAAATATGCGTCACATCAACGCAAAACCACCACCTTTGCCTTTACCTTTAAAAGAGCAGTGTTGAAAATATAATGCACAAAGTCAAGGTCGTAGGTTTAAGCCTACCTTGGTTTAAACCCACGACCTGCAAATCGTAAATTGGGACCACCAGCTCTGGGCAAACACTCCTCAGGAAATGATTATCGATGCCTATAGATACGTGCTCAACATCCAAAGGCCGACCGATGCGTTGCTTTAGACACAAAGACAAATTGCCGGAGCGTATAGGTGGCGTCATTATAGGCACATGGTCCTGTCATTATTCTGGCACCTAGGTAAACCTGTCTTCAAATTGGAAAACAGCATTGCGGGTTCGCAGTTGGTAGGTACAGTCGTTTTTATTTTATTTTTTATTATTTTCTGTGCGTGTCCGAAATAAAATTAATTTATTTATTACTTTTCGCACAAAAGGTACAAAGGCGGACTTAATGCCTTAGGCATTCTCTACCAGTCAACCAAGGGTGGTGAAGAGATTAGATGGCAGGTGCTTTAATTGAAAGGAAAGGAAAGGATTGATTTTGAGCGATGTTTAACAATGATAAAAAAAAAACTATCGAAACAACGTACACAAATACATAAATAAATAAATAATAATAAATATCGTCTGACATTGCACACAGCACCATTTAGTTCCAAGTTAAGCACTTAACACTTAAGGCTTGTGTTATGGATACCAGATGGTTGATAAACTACTTAAATACATTTTTTTTTTTGTAAATACATACATATTATAAATATACATCCATGACTCGGGTACAAATGTCCATATTCATCATACAAACATTTGCCCCTACCGGGATTCGAACCTAGGACCATTTGGTTTCGCTGACTACACTTAGCCACTGTAGCCACTACACCAAACGTGTCGTCAAACCAAATAAGTCCTATACACATACATACTATTTACTATACTATATACTTACATAAATATATATATATATACAAATTCAAGGAAGAGAGATGTTGAGATGACTCTACTCTATTTGTTACGAAAAAAAAAATTAAAATATTTTTCTTTCTTTCTTTTTTTTCTTTAGTGTATAGGTACTAGCTTATTTATAAGGAGTTGTATTAATAGTAGGCCTAATAGTGGTAAAGCTCAAGATCTACACTAATAATTCGTTAATTTGCGAAAAGCTTGACATCATTCAAAACGAGCTATTTTTGGGTATGATAATTTAAAAGAGTAAAAGTAGCCGTAAGAGTGCGACGAAGCATATTGTCACATCTTTCTAGCTCCCTCATTTTTAGGCTTTAGTGTAATGTCGTTTTTATAGCAAATAGCAATAAAATTTTCTGCGTTTCCCTGTATACTTAACTCAAAATTGCAGATTTTTTTAGTTATGTCAGCCTTTTTGAAAATGAGCGAATTGTTATATAAAGGAAGAGTTTGTAAGTTTGGATGTAGAAGATAATCTGTGGATGTTCTATTCCGATTTCGATAATTCTTTCAATTACAGAAAGCTACATTAATGTTGAGTGCCATAGGGTGAGTTTTATAGTAAAGTTCACTACCACGTGGATGAAGTCGTGAGTTGACACTATAGTATAGTTAAAATCTCGCTGCAGACTTGGTCATAAATTAATCATAATCGGAGTAGGGATGTGCGCTAGTTGCGCGCGCTCAAGGCCATTATCGATGATGACTCAGACGAAGAATTTTAATTTTCTATTTTTAGTTTTATATAATTACGTTCTTTTGTTTATATATTTAATATGCTTTGTAGTAAATTTGGTAATAAATATTAAAAAAAATGTGTATTTATTTCTATCACCCATTTATAAATATATAAAACTATCGATATCACTCATCGACTGCAGTAATACACAGGACTACGTGTGGGCGTGGCCTGCCCATAAGGCCCGTGAGTGGGAAAGAGAGCAAAACACTCGAATGATTTATGACCAAGTCTGCAGCGAGATTTTAACTATACTATAGTTTCTTTTTCTGTGCATTATTTTATTCACTAGCTGCGCCCCACGGTTTCACACGCTTATTTCTCGATTACGTGGGAATATCGGGATAAAAAGTATACTAATCTAGGTCATGGTTTAGCCATGTGACAAATTTCATCCAAATAAGTTTAGCCGCTTTAGCCCAAAAGCGTACAAACAAAAGTATTATTTAGATTGTCTTTACTAAAGTACTCGTATGTTAGAGTCGTTTTCCAGCTTTACATGATTTAATATTAATAACTATCTGTACGTTACATGAAACTACATTTTACTAGGAATTTCTGATGTCTTAAGTAAAAATCCGGCTTAAAAATAAATACGTCTTAAATATACCCTTAAATACGTCGTATACGTCTTAAATACGTCTTATATATAATATAATGAATTGAATGACATAACTTTTAAAAAATTGTTTTGTTTATATTTAACGTTCATTGCCGGTCTTCGAATCTTCATCATCATCATAATCAGCCTATAATGTTCCAACTGCTGGGACACAGGCCTCCTCACGGTGAGAGGGAGTAGGCCATATTCCTCCACGCGGGCCCAGTGCGGGTTGGTAGATGTCACAGGTCTTCGAATATTTGGTTTTAGAACATGCCGGTTTCCTTACAATGTTTTCCTTCACCGCTTTGAGAACAGTGGTGATGAAGTAATTTACACAAAGTAAAGCGCACTATCTGGGTTCGAAGCTACGACCTACAACTCGTAAGTGAAGACAGAGAGCAGTGGTGACCCAGTGGCAACGGCCGCGGTTGCCACTGGGTCACCACTGCTCTCTGTCTTCGAATCAATCATCTATAGCTAAGGCTTTCAATAAATTTGTCTAGCCTATAGAGATACGACGAACAGGGTGTAAAGTTCACGCATACCTCCATCGAAAAGGGAGGATCCTCCAACCAGACGGGTGTCGTGTCTGGTGGGCAACTGCCCGATGATTGTTGTCGGGAGGCCATATACTTGCTAGTTGCGCGGTAAACTCTGTTTGTGCGATGCAGGATTTTGCGTGACGTCAGTGTGACGTAGTTCTCATGTGGCGATGTAGATACCGCTACAAGTCTTTTCTCAACAATGTTGGAATCAGCTTCCAGTCTAACCGGACGCAGCTGAATACCAGTATTTTACATGGAGCGACTGCCTGTCTGACCTCCACAACCCAGTTACTGGGCAACACGACAGTCCTTGGTAAGAATGTTTGTCATACTTTTGGGTTTCTGTCTACCCTATTAACAAAGACATTCTAATCTTACAACCACACCGGCCAACAATCGACCTTATCACCCGTTTTCACGATAACCTTTTCCAAAAACCACAAAACATAACAACACATTCCACGTTCCTCTCAAGATTAGTCTTAACAAAATCAGAGCACCAATTGGTAACATGAGAAGCGTTTTTCTGCGCCAATGATCACGTATAACATCTATGAGTAATGGTGGGCACGTGACTGTACTATAATATTGTACAATGCAACAGTAGGTGGCTTGCTACGGTGGAGGTCGAATAGCAGGCGTAGGTAGGTACCTACTTATAGAGGTTTTGGATAAATGATAAATGATTTTATTTCTGTAAGTAGGTTTGTTACAAACACTTTTACACGTCAATCATATTTTAAAAACTAGATGAGGTCGGCGTTTCATAACTGACTACTCTGAGAAGAAAGGCCGAAACAAACTCAGAGGTCACAGTCTCTTTTAAAGTCCAGACATAATCTTGGTCAGATCATGTGAAGACCATGTAGATTGGTGTCTGAAACGGTCTTTTGAGGAAAAACCATACAGATTGAGCGGACCTGTCCAGTCAGTGCACGCATTTGTCAGTAATCCTGCCTCTCAACTGAGAACTTAAGGTTGTGAAGAAACATATCGTAACGACTTCATTCCTCGAATGCTAGGGAGAGGTTTATGCTATAGTTCACCCGGATGTCGCCTGTTATGTTTAAGCCCCATATAACAGCGGGCGAGCCTATTGCAGTCAACTGAAAAAAAAAAAAAAAAATGATATTCTATTCTATTCTATTCTATTCTACTGGGCACAAATCCAGACTCCAGGCTGCTTCTCTGAAATTCCAGATGGAAAATCTAATTCCACTTTGCCAGACCCGGGAATCGAATCCCGGATCTGATGCTTATGCAGTAACGATCGTAACCACTAGACATGTTTTTTTTTTTGGGAGAGTTGTTGTTGAACATTTTTTATACTACTATTACTATTTTTATTATACTATTTTTTTACTAGGTATTCAATTTTTCATTTTGTTATTCAATTAACCCACAGTAAAAAAAAAACTTGTCATAAAACTAAGTAACTGTCGGTGAATTGTCCGCCGCGCTCGGCGGCCTGTAGCGCTTTGTGAGTGCATCGTGGATGGATCAATCTTGCAAGGTAATCGCTAAAAACAGGTTTTGCCGAGTCGGTTCTTGTTGTTTTCGTTTTGTAAGTAATTATATTTGATTACTAGTTCATTTATTTATTTATAAGTGTAAAAATATGTATTATTTATTAGGTGTTTACCTATGTCGAAACGGTTTGTACTCCCCGTTACTTGTCCCTAAAGGTTCATTAGAAAACCAGCGTCAGACAGCATGTGTCTGGCATTAATGCTGAAATGATCCTTTTTGGCGCAGCCGTGAGACACACACTATTGTTGTTAACCCGTTATTTTCACTTTTTATTTTGTTATTTGTATTCTGTGTTTCGCGAACTGTGTCCAAATAAACGTTATTCTTCCTTTCTTTCTTTTCTTCTTTCTTTATTTTGACTTTATTCTTCTAGATTTTTTTCAAATTTATTTTACTTACGTAGTATCGATGCCGAGAAATAAAACGTTTTAGAATAGTTGTCTATCTGTCTTTCTGTTCTCATGTAAATGACCATTGTGTCTTTTGTTTTAAATATTTATGATGATATCTTAGTATTAGTATTCAAAGTATTCACAACTTTCAATCGTTTAAATTTCGGATAGCGTTGGCCGAAGTTTGTCGCACACTGTGTAAAGATATCGTAAATAACGTTGAATATATTGAAGAAAATTATGCAAAAGTTTCTAGTTTTTACGTCGAACAAACTACGAAGCCCACAGTTCATTAACCTTACAACGCCGAGATAAGTTTGGATATTATGAATGCCAGTTCACACTAGCGTATGTTTGGCATTCAGCTCCAAAGTTGGCGCCAAATAATTTGAGAGAAATGACGAGGAGCCAAAATGTAGATTTTTTCGTTATTTGATTTGTTAAGCGATATGATTAATGACTGAAATTAACTGTGTCTGGTCTTGTTTAATGAGTATATAAGGGGATGCTTCAAAGTGGCGCCAGTGACAGAAAAGTTGAAAGGAAATCATTTGGCATGGTAAGGGCATGTGATGAGGAGGGAGGAAACGCTTGTGGCTAAAAGAGTGAGGAATGTAAATGTTGGTGTATGTGGAATGTGTGGAATGTTGTGTATGATTGTATGAGGAATGATAGAATATAATAGAATAGTTCTTTATTTGCACAGAAAGTAGGTACAAGTTTAAAATTATCCTTATACTAACTACCTGAACTAAGACATGTAAACAGTTAAGAGCGTTTATACCTTATGAGTGGCAACGTCGCAATTTAGTGTCATATTTCGTAGTTTTCAACTTTTATCATTTAATCGGACCTATATTTTAAGAATCTGTTTAATTAACTTTTTAGAATTATGTGAAAACTGAGTAAAAGGTAAGAAATCGTTGCGTTTACAGTTCTATTTATATGCAAATAATACATTGGAAACTTGCAGGGCGTTATTTTCATTGTAAAATAACTGTAAGCATTACGGTTACTTACTTTTTAAACACTTTCACGTAATTCTAATAAGTTAATTAAACAGATTTTTAAAATATAGCTCCGATTAAATGATAAAAGTTGAAAACCACGAAATATGACACTAAATTGCGACGTTGCCACTCATAAGGTATAAACGCTCTTAAGCTGTAATAATAAAGACTCATTCAATATACAGAGTTGATATGACAGAGGGGCATTAAATTACACCACGTATACTATACGTTTTTAGTATTAATTCGATACGGCATAAAAATAAAAAGAACCAAAAATGAGATTATTTTCTTTTCAAACAAACTAAACAGCTTACAAATCAGAGTAAAACGCAACCACCCTTTGTATTGAATGTGCGAATGTGTGTGTGTATTTATTGCTTGCTTGTTTGCATTGGAATCTTTTTAGCGAAAATATGTGGTTGTACTTGTTACTTGCGTCAGAGTGGCAACAACGTATCGTAGGTTATACTCAGATTTATCGTTTTAAGGTGCATGACCTATGCGTATAGACATAATCAGCGGTTAGGAAAGATACATCGTGTTCAAACGGGGCAAAACTTAAAAAATAATTGGCGACTAAACTACTGCTCCTATTTATTAGATTTTTGGTACAAAGCTTGTAAATGGTACCTAGTATAAGCAGTTTAAAAAGCCCCTCTGTCGTACCTACTCTGTATATTATTAACACTTTCAATCAAATCAATACAAGTTTACCATGTCAAGATAAAAAAATCGCCAATTGAGTAATAACATTAATTAATTAATAGATCTATATAATAAAATACTTACAATTGAACCCCGCAGTAGATCTGTAAATTTATTTTTGAATAGTGGAAATGTCTCATGAAAGAGAAAGAAAGCAATGAAAAATTTAAAATGAATGAATGGAGATGAAAGAGAAGGGAGAGAATGATAGCGTGATAGTTGACGGGGAGAATGGATGAAGGAATCGTGTCCCGCCGGCCACAAGTAACATGGGACAAGAGCAGGTAGCTGGTCTTGGCGAGCAATGGGCAGCTCGCCGTTCGATAAGGACCAGGCCCGGGTCGACGGGGGTGCATGTTGAAGAGCCTCCTCGTGGCGCACCCTGGGCAACGTCGGCTCCAATTTCTCCCAGTGCGGTTTTGGGGGACAATTGGGGCTGGCGGCTAATCTTCAACAAGCGGGGAAAGGTCACGGTTCCAATCACCGATCATGCTTGATGGTCGGTGAAGGGAACCGGGCTACAGAGGGCAGATACGCCCACTCCTCCTCTGCTTACAGAGGGAGGTGAGTGGGCGTAGACTGGGCAGGGCCGCCGCTGCGGTTTAGGCGGTCCTGTCCCGGAGGGAGGCAGTGGCGCGCGCGCGGGGGGATGATTTCCTCGCGCGGCGCCGCTCCGGAGAGGGGGGGGGTCGAGGAAGTCGCCGGTCTGGTAGTCACCTCCGGCTCCTCCCGGGTGGAGGCCAGCAGGCGGTGGGTGCGGGGGCGCCCTTTGCCTGTATTGCACGGGCCTCCAGTGTAGGACGGGAGTGGCCGGGTATTCCCGGCCATTCCCGTAGCCCCCCAGTTAAATGGGGGGCATGCGGGGCCCGCCAACTAGGCGGACATACGCCGGGAGGGCTGTGGAAGTACAGGCTGAGCCGATTTCCCATAGCCCTCCCATCACGGCGTTGTGGGAACACCGCTGAGTTTTAGTGGGTATACTGTCGGTTGCGGATTTCGACAGGAGTTCCACATACCCCGTCTCGTCCCCCACGAGCGGGGATGCATAAAGCATTTCTCATTGACAAAAAAAAAAAAAAAAAAAGGCCCGGGTCGACGGCGCGTTGTGATCCACGCGCGCCTCAAAGAGATGTCAGCACCAATGACGGGGTCCGCTAGGGCCGATGCCTGCTATGGTTGCGGGAAAGTCCGAGAGGGATACCGTGGCCCCTGGCACAGGCAACTGAAGGAACACGGGTGGGTTTTAGTCAGTAAGAGTCTGACACGCCCTCCTGCTCTGCCCAGAGTGGGAAAAGTTATTTGATGATTTCCCACCCTCAAAAAAAAAAAAAAAGGTAGCTGGTCTTGTTAAATCCATACGTTATCTATTTGTAAAGTCTTTTTCATCATCTTTACTATCAGCACTGTCAAACTATAGATAGGTACAAAGGTATAGTTGCTATTGGACAAGGTTAAAGTCATCATTGTATTAGTGCTAACAAGGGAAAGCGATATCCGTCCCGTGTTACTCCATCTTTATTATTTTTCTCGAACAAAAACGATGATGATTTTTTATATTTAACTAGCTGACCCCGCGAACTTCGTACCGCCAATTTTTTTTTTAATTTTTCTCCATGTATGAACCATCCTCGTACTTCAAGAAATATTCTAAAAAAAGAATTAGCAAAATCGGTCCATCCGTTCTTGAGTTATAAAATTACAACGAAAAGTGGCATTGATTTTTATAGATATAGATTGTATATTTCCCTATACGACCACATGGCGTAAGACATAGGTGGCCGGCAAAATTTGTGGTAGGATTGATTGTCGAAGGTGCAGAGGATATACAGAATCCCTTTTTTGTATTGTAGCTTATAAATTCGCGATAAAAGAAGCGCATCCGTCTGGGCAAATCTGGGTTTAAATAGAGTGCTGTTTAAACGTGGGTTGAAAATGATTCCGTACCTTTCAGGACAAAGAGTGTCGCCTTCTGTGGAGTAATACGTCCCAAAATAGTTACCTAATAAAAGTTAATATAATGAAATGAAATTGTTTATCGTGTACATAGGATACCGAAATCACTCTTCCACGTCATAATTAAAAAAAAAAAAAACTATTTGGAGACGACATTTCCTATCTGACTACCCCTGAGAAGAAATGGCGAAACAAACTCAAGGGTCAAAAATCTTTCAAAGTCCAGACATAATCTTTGACTGACTGGTTGGCGCAGTTGGTAGCGACCCTGCCTTCTCAGCCGCTGGTCGCGGGTTCGATCCCCGGACCAGTCAAACATTTGTGTGCATGAACATGTCTGTTTGACCTGTGTCTGGGTGTGTATATGTATATAAGTATGTATATCAGTCATCAGGTTACCGTAGTACAAGCTCTGCCTAGTTCGGGACCTGAAAACCTTGTGAGGATGTTGTCTCAAAAAAAAACACAAAAAAAACTTGGTCAGATCATGTGAGGACAATGTGGATTAGTGCTTGAAATGGTATTTTGAGGAAATAACCACACAGATTTGAGTGGACCAGTCCAGTCATTGCAACCCTTTGTCAGTAGTCGTGTAGCTTAACTCAGCATACCGACCAGGTGATTGCATTAATAACATTGTACCTACATACGTACGTATCCTACGTACCTATATGAAACATGTTAAGTTAGTTAACCCCAAAGTGCCTTCGAGAAGCTACAGCAAATGAGAAGTAGATGTACCTAATTTACGTAGCTATATTAAACAAACTCAGGAGCAGTGTGGATGTAGGTACAGGTAAATGCTTTAGCCACAGAGAATTTCTAGTAATATTAAAGTAAAACACGTTCTGACTAACAATACAGTATTAATTATGTAAAACCACAGCTGGTAAAGTCTTGAATTCTTCGTCTGTTGTATCGGCAAATAACGCGACAAAAAGCGTGGGATGTAAAAAAAAAAACTTTATGAAACAAAGGTAGCAAATAACAAAAATCCATTTAAAGAAAACGATTTTAGACTTCCATACCACCAAAAACAAGTAGGAAAGTACTTATTAATAATATACTTAAAAGGCATTTTGGAATGTCGAAAGTTTCATAATTTGCCATGATAGATGCCCTTAGCACACCTCCATTGCAAAAATAATGATGTAAAACCTCTAAACGAACTCCGCTGCGAAACATTACTACATTATATCGAGAATCGAGTAGTGGATCATATTCTTTTTTTTTTTTTTTGTTAAGATGGGTTTGCTCTTGACTCTAGTCTAGGTCAGTGGTGACAGAGACAGAGTCAACGATGGAGTGAGGTTAACCAGAAGAAGCTCACTTTGAAGAGATTAGGGTTGTATGCGTTCGGAAACACAGACGCAGGTAGAGAGTTCCACTCTTTTGCTGTGCACAAAACAAAAGACTTTTGGAAACGCTTAGGGCAAATTCGTGGAATAGCAACTAGGTAAGGATGGTAATTTGCAGTGCGTCTAGATGACCGATGGAAGAAGGGGGCCGGTGGAATGAGGTTGTGGAGTTCTTGGGAACACTCACGGAAGTACAATCTGTAGAAGACCGGCAAGCAGGCGACCTTGCAGCGATGAGCCAAGCTGTTAAGTTGGCATCCACCAGTTTTACGTCGCCAATGAGCCTCTTAGCTCTGCGTTCCACTGAGTCAAGCGCAACATCATCGAACAACAGATAAATTGTAGCAAATTAAGCAAAATGTTGTAGCTTTTGATTTAGTAAATATAGCATACGTCTACTTCGAACCTCTTGGATAAGTTTTTTCCGTAAAATCAACATCCATTTGACAAAAAAAGTTTATAAAGTAAGACTTTAAAGTTTTACTTTGTAAACTTGTCGACTGCCACAGATACGTACGAAACAAACGCGGGTCCATAACAAAATGGCGGACTGAGCGCGGAGGTGTAACCGGCTTCCGAGCAGATCAGCGAAATCACGCGGGAAAGAGATAGAATCATAATCAAATTCGTACGTACGTAACAGGCAGTTTTGCTTCTGGGGATCTCCTCGCTAAGCACGAAATCCGTAGTTTCGGCCGACGTTACGGACGTTTCCTACTCCGTGTCACCTACGGACATACGATTAATTTAGGGACCGACCTAGGAATGAATGACACCACGATGTGACAGTTGTCCCTACTCCCGATGTGTTTTTACCTGTCCGAAAAAGTTAATTAATCGGGGGTAGGCTTCACTCCAAAGTTTCAAACTACTTTCGTAGGGGCCCGTATCTTCATTGACGGACTAAGAGAGTAGGGAGGAGGTTGCTTGATTCGCTCGTCGAACAGAAGACCAGTCATGGTGGAACTACAGTGGTTTCGCGGCGGAGCTGTGATACCTGCCAGAGGGTATACTGCCGCGCTAATTAGAAGTGCAGTAAAGAGGTTATAAGTTTAACCTCATAACTGCACTTCTAATTAGCGTGGCAATATAGTTACTCGCATTTTGTGAAAATGTTATCTGGCAAACTATAACAGTTTAAAAGCTACAGCCCTGTATCGGACAGAGGGATGGATCTATAGCGTAGGGTCATTAATGGGGTTACCGTGGCCCCTGGCACAGACAACTGAAGAAACACGGGTGAGTTTTAGCCAATAACGGTCTGACACGCCCTCCCGCTCCGTCGGGAGAAGCGGGAGAAGTTTTTTTATGACTAGAAACCCAAAAAAAAAAGTTGGGTCGTTTTCATTAATTTTCCTAATGCAAGGAATTTATTTTTGATCACCCAGCAACAATTTACAATTCAAAATTAAATACAACACCACAAAATCTACTAACATCTAACCGACTTAAAAAAATCCTACCGAATCATGTACAGGGTGTGATAAAATCTTTAATTTCGTCAGCAAACCATCGGCGACATAACTGTTGATTATGCTAAACAATGCCGTGAAAACGTTCCGTATTTACATGCTTGTAACTGAGGCGCGGTCAAAGTCATAGCGGGGATTAAATTCTACTATTTTTGTGGAAGTAAATATTTAGGGGAAATATTGAACGGATCCTCTAAAAACTTATTACCCTTCTAATGATGGGACACTTTATTAAATTAATGAATCTATAAAAACTTACTGATCTTCTAATAATGCACACTTTTTTTAATACTTAAGCACCTTTTTAGAGCTCTTGCCGTTTCTCACAGCGTATTAACTGAGCTGGAGCACCCTGAGCAAATTAATTAGGTCAAGTTAGAACTGTGACAAACCCCACGCTAGTTAAGCGAGCGAAACGAGAGATGGCGAGCGCTACATCCTAATTGGTCACAATTACTTGACTATTAAGTATTGCTAGGACCAAAAAAAAACCTAATAAGGTTCTATCTAGGTATTATATTAGAGAGCTCAATATTTTTTTTGGGATCTGAACATAAACAATTATTTAACAACAATGATAACAACCGGGAAGTTTTAGAGGTTCGAAGACTCCTGTTGGGATAACACCATTCAGAACCATTTATAATTATATGTTTAGTTTTCTAGTAAATAACACTGAAAAGATATGAAACTGAAACATCCTCAAAAGAAAATATAAATTCGAAACAAAACATCGCCGTGTACTCAACATACTGCACCGAAACTTTTTATTTTTCTTGTCCTAACGACTCACATACCTTCCTTAGCAAACACGGAGTGTTTTCTGTGCTAGCAAAGGTCTATGTTTTGATTTGTAGCTAGCTGTGCCCGCTACTTCATTCGCGTGGATGTCGGAAAACAACAATGTCCATTGAAAAGGAAGAATCTTCCGATCTCGTCTGGTGGGAAGCGCTACCTGGGGTTCTCTTCCACAGCCCTTTCAAATGCAGTCACTGTGTCTTCAGGGTTCATAATGTCAATGGGACGAAGTCTGTCACTTTGATTTTTAAGAATAAATAAAAATCAAGGCGCCTGGTCGAAGTTCATTATCTGTGCACCTGCTGAAGAAAGCTGTTGAAAATGTTCCGAGGAAACGGGTAAAAATACTATGAAATTATCAATACCTTAAAAACTTGGTTTAATTAAGAAAATGCTTCTCTGTAAACGATGTTAGAGATAGTGCTTGGCCCTCGAAAGAGCTCCTACATAAAGTTGCTTGTGTGAAAAGCAACCAACTAACCGAGGTCCACCTCTGGTTATGTCTGACTTATTGGATTTTGATATCCTGATTTTTGGCACTGGCTGCGGCGCCCCGTAAAACTATGAAGATGACACCCATGACGAAAATTTTGCACATAATTATTACTTACGAAAACCATACAAATTACACCCCCACTTTAGAATTAATACAGTATTCATATTATTTTATTATATAATATAGGTACAGTAAGACTTCCCAAACTATTACTAACGACTATTATTATCTTACATTATCCTCACTTTTTATTTGAAATTATTTTAGCCGGCACTAAGCAACCGCCATGTTTTTAAATAACATACACACAGCTACTTTTATGACGAGTTATTATTACATTATACCATTATTACGGTTATCACATGTTTTCGTTAGTACTATTTCGCGTCAATAGATGTCGTTACATGTATATATATTGCGTAATCGTAAGTTCTTCTTGAACACTTTAAATTCATTTATCTTTTGATAGAGTGAAGCGATGAAACAAAAACTAACTGTTATTCCAAGTTACGAAAAATATTTGTATATAAAAGTTATTCATGTTAGTGTAGCACTTTTTTCATGATACCTGTACAAATTAATTCCTCACATCTAAACAGACAAACAGACAAAAAATTAAAAAAAAAATAAGAAATGACAACCTTTAACCTTTTACTTTAACCTTTGTAGGTCGTGGGTTCGATCCCAGGCAGGCACATTACTTTGTGTAAATTATTTCATCGCCACTGCTCTTAAAACGTTGAAGGAAAACATCGTAAGTAAATCGGCATGTCCTAGAACCAAAAATTCTAAGACATGTGACATCCACCACTCTACTCGGCTCGCGTGGTGGATTACAGCCTACTTCCCTCTCTCAGAAAGGAGGCCTGTGTCCCAGCAATGGGTACATTATAGGCTGATTATGATCCTTTAACACCACAACATATTTTTTTGGAAATATTTTCAATATACAGAAACGCCTCGTCTACAGATTTATTACATGTAAAGTATAGATAGAAGATAGATATAGACTACTATTTTGTTACAATCGGAGTGCGTGTATGACCAGATGTGCCTCAGATCATATTATGATCTGAGAGATGTACGAACGTTAACGAAGAAAAATGAGTCGGTAAGGATCGTAGCAGGTGGCGTTTTAAAGTGTCTGCCTACCCCCATGGGAAGGAGGCGTGAGTTTATGTATGTATTTTGTTTGGAAACAAAGTTTACAAACAACACAATCTGTACTTTGTTCGGACAACTTCTAGAACTACTGAAACTACTGTTCAAATTAAGTCCTACAAGCTGTTTCAAGCATGCACAGAAATTGTGCTGAAAAAAACAACACTGATTTTTGATAAAACAATCTCACCTAGGGTTATTTTCTCTGATGAAACATCAACATTCAAAAATTGCATTTGCGTTCATCAGTGAGAAGCCATGTTGCGCCATTATGGCGCATTGAGTGCATGTACATGTGCACATACCCGGGGTGTCAGGTGAGTGCAACAGATACATGAAATGAAATAATATATACACGGTGACATTTGAATCACGGTTTTGCTAGAACAAACGTTGTTCAGACCATGGTCTACTACTATTCTACAGCATCAAATATGTTATTAAAACAAACTAATCTAGGAGTTCTCAAATTAGTCAAACGTGTAATAATGTTTGAAACATTAACCGTAACATCAAAGTACTCATCACGGTAACGATTTTGCATTCCAGACGCGAGCGCCGCGCGTCGCAGCCGCAGTGTCTGTGTTGTAGGGTGTAACGATAATCCCGACATTTTTAACATTGCCTTTTTTGTGTTTTTTTCGAAAACCAATGACGTTTTTTTTTTCTATTGGATGCTATAGAATGGTTGTAGACCATGGTCTGAACAACGTTTGTTCTAGCAAAACTGTGATTCAAATGTCACCGTGTATGTTGTATTACCAACATTTGTTACTTACTAACAAGTTTATAAGTGTGTTTTCCTAACATCAAATGGATCTAGGCCTGAAATAAAGTATTTTTAGTTTTATTTATTTATAAATAGTAATAATGGAAAAAAAATAGTTTTCAGTTGACATTTTTGCTGTCAATGACACTTAATTAATTTTACAGTAGCAATCTACCTCGCCTCGCCTCTACACTACCTCCCCTCGCCTCTACACTACCTCGCTTCGCCTGTACACTACCTCGCCTCGCCTCTACACTACCTCGCCTCGCCTCACCACTGCCTCGCCTCGCCTCACCACTACCTCGCCTCGCCTCACCACTACCTCGCCTCGCCTCTACACTACCTCGCCTCGCCTCTACACTACCTCGCCTCGCCTCTACACTGCGTTGTTAATCTATTGGTTGCAAGCGTTCCCACTGATCATGAACTACTAGGTTCAATTCCTTGGTCGAGCAAATTGTTATTGGGTTTTTCGATCTGGCCTTTCTCAGTAGCAGCCGGGAGTATATCTGCCCAGTTGATGGCAATAGGCTCGCCCCCTATTACATGGGACTCAAACAAACCTGGCAAAAATGTGGGTGTACCATGAGTATAACTCTGCCAATTCCTTCGGGGTGTGTATTGAGTGCAATGTACAATGAACCAGCGATCATGTTGACGCGCATATTGACTTGACGGCGCATTGCTAGCGCCATCTATTGAAGATACGTCGGAACTAGATTTGACATCTGTCAGTCTAGCGGAGCGTCGAGTCTATGGTCGGCGCCGCCATATTGAATGTCAGTGGCTTTCGGACTTCAACGGCGAGCGCACCACTGATACGACGAATCGCTTTTGTTCCGCGTAATCCTATGCGTTTATGTTCCGGAATTAATTTGGTTCGGTTGATTTCACGGAGCAGAAACAAAGAGGAGGTGTTGCAATCAAAGTAGTCCATCAGCCACCAATGTAGTCGTTACGTCACACGGTAGTTGCACTACTTGCGACCAGGCGGCGCTTTCGTCAGTACAACTGTCATTGTGAAGCGGATAGGTTGTCATGTATTTGTTTAGTCTTTTAAACGATTAGAAAGTATTCCCGACCCATACTCATTGCATTAACATGAAATGCTGTTTTATCTTGCAGAAGTTATACGGATCAATCAAATTCAAACGGAATAAAGATATCTTTCCACTCGTAAGTCAAATTAAAGTTAAATTTGTAATTTATTTCTTCTCGAATGTTCGGTAATTGCCGCCCCCTATCGGCAAGTAGCGGAAGTACTGACAAATTGCAGGTCCGGACTCAGACTTTTTTGATAAGCACATACCTACATATATGCTATATGAAAAGTGAAGTCAAATAGATGTCGAGTTTCGGCAAAAAACGGAATTCGGTTTAGTTTCGGTAACTAAGTTCAGAAGAAAAATTTAGAAGAGGAGAAGATTTAAAGATAAAAAAAATAAAACTATGATTATAAAAACGTTTTCTTTATTTTTCCCTCACACTTGTTAATTTCTGGAAGTTTCGGTTTCGGTCGAATCTGAAACCGCTGCCGAAATTCGGTTTCGATTTCAGTCAAAAAATTTATTTCGGTCGGACATAATAGAAATAAAACTATATCGGTATATTATAAAACTATTAAACCTGAATCCGGCTCCTTACAATAAAAGTGACACTTAATGAAACATAGCAGAACTCTTACGACATCTTAGGACATCTGTCTAATTTACCTATGAGTTGATTTTGCTACTAGCCACTAGATGGATTTCTGCTGTTTGGGCTCCCCCCGCACCCCGCGAGGCTGCGACACTACTTTTGTATGGAGAATGACTTTACAACACCTCCTCTTTGTTTCTGCTCCGTGGTTGATTTAGTGTTTTTCTGATTGCTAGTGACTGTATTTCGATTAAATTCTGTTCAGAAGACATTTTGTTAAAATAACTTTAAATTAAATAGTTTTGATTGTGACTCGAGTGATTCTTTGCTGCTTCCTACCCACGTTGCCACTTGCTGAAGCATGGCTGACTCTGATATGGACGGGCACGTGCCTACATCAGAAGTGGGATCCCATGAGCTGCCGACCGAAGAAAAACGACCACCTGACGAAAATAGTGCCCTGAAGTTGTTAGGAAATATGGAAGCCTTGCTTACACGCATGTTAGCAACGTCGCAACCGCCGGTGGCAAGTACCAGCGCCCAGTCTAATGCAGTGCAGCTCGTTCAGTTTAATCCCGATGATGCTGATGCGGATATTGAAGGACTTCGACAGTGACCTGCTACATTTGCGGTAGTCCAGGACACCTTGCAACGAATTGTCATGAAAAAGGGAAGGGTGCTGGAGCTGCTGCGAGGAAGGAGGTCAATCTCTGCGAACAATGACTGTCGAGAGGTACCTTGAGGACGTTATCCGGTGAGTCGGTCTCCTTCTTATTTGATAGTGGGTCGTCTTGTTCTTTAATAAAAGAGAGTTTCATTTGTAAATTCCCAGGTACTGTGCGCAATGATCTCGTGTATCTTACAGGTATTGGAGGCGATGAAATAAAATGTACGTCACAAATTTCGAGTGAGGTAAATCTTGGAGATATTTTGCAAACTTTGACATTTCACGTAGTACCAGATATTTGCCTCATGGACCCCGTTATAATAGGTAGGGACATTTTAGAAAATGGTGTGAGCGTTAAAATAGATAATGATAACTTGATATTTCATTTTAAGGAACAAGCTAATGTTTGCGAGTCGATTGCTACCAAGCCAGACTTTACTCAGATAGATACGGATTTGACAGGTGACGATAGAGACAATCTCATTAAACTATTGAACAAATTTGCTAGCTGTTTCATAGAGGGTGTTCCCCACAGGCGTGTGAAAACAGGAGAGTTACAAATTGATTTATTGGACCCCCATAGGACCGTTCAGGGACGTCCATGTGGGCTGGCACCAATTGAAGGGCAAGTCGTTAGAGGGGGGATTCAGGAGCTCCTGGATGCGGGTGTGATTCGGGAGGGCTCTTCGCCGTTCGCGGGCCCCATTCTCTTGGTGAGGAGAAGGGACAGCACTGGCGGAGTGTGTGTCGATTGTAGGGAGCTTGGCTCCGGTATACGACCCGAGCATTGCCCTCTCCCTCGTGTTGAGGAGCGGGTAGATCGGCTTGGTGGTGCCCATTACTTCTCCTCCTTAGATGCTCTCTCTACCGCTGGGTTCTCATTAAATCTTGAGGGGTGTAGATTTGTGAAGGGGAAAGTGGACTTCCTGGGATGTTCTCTGCAGTGCGGAGAGGTGGGACCAGGCTCGCGCGGAATGCAGGCTTTGGTGGACTCTCCCCGGCCCGAGGCTGCGACGCAAGTCCGTCAGTTTTTGGGTCTTGCGTCGTGTTTCCGAAAATTTATCCCTAAATTTGCGAACGTTGTTGGTCCGTTGTACCCCTTAGCAAGGCTGAAGGGTCCTATAGGGTGGGACGGGGAATATGAAGGGATGCGTGGTGCCATTCTGGAGATGCGTGCGTCCGAACCGGTTCTGACGATCTTTGACCCGGATTTGCCCGTTGAATTGCATTGCGACGCTGGCTCGGGGGGCTGTGGGGCGGTCCTAATGCGGAGGGGGAACGACCTGCCACATGTTGTGGAGTGTTTTGGTCGACGAGCATCTGAAGTCGAATCCCACTGCCACTCGTGCGAACTGGGGACGCTGGCAGTCGTGCGAGCGGTTGAACATTTCCGGCACTATCTGTACGGCCGGCGTTTCAAGGTTTTCACGGACTGTGGCTCGCTGAAGGCATCGAGGTCGAAAGCCGATCTGGCTCCACGCGTTCATCGTTCGTGGGAGTTTTTGCAAGCATATGATTTCGATATCATATGTCGCGGGGGTCGTGGCGTGGAGCATGCGGGTTGCCTCTCGAGAGGCGCCTTGCCGGACCCCAGTAGCTTGGCTTCCGCATCGCAGGTCTCTTCTGGACCTGTAGCCAAGACAGTGGGTTTTGTGGAGTTGCGTCAGGGTTGGCTTCATGTAGAGCGGGGGCGAGATTCGGAAATTCAAGACTTAATAAACAAGCGTAGCAGTGGCGATTTTCCCGAAACGGTTGGTCAAACGTGTGACGTTAGAGATGGCATTCTATATAGGAAGGTTGCAAGAAGCAGGATTGTTTCGTGGCTGCCAGTCGTCCCTCGCTCCTTGATATGGACTTTGATTAATCACATCCATAATGAATTGCAACATCTGGGTGGTGGCAAAGCCTTGGACGGACTGTATGAGCGGTGTTGGTTCCCTCGGATGTCCAAGTGTGTTGGAAGGTTTATTGACTCTTGCATTGTTTGCAAGGCATCGAAGGGTCCTTCGGGCGCTCAGCCTGTGCAGCTGCACTCCATTCCGAAGGTGTCGGTGCCGTGGCACACGATTCATATAGATTTTGCCGGGAAACTGAGTGGAGGGGGTGACCGTAAGGAGTGCTGTTCGGTGGTCATCGATGCGTTCACTGGATGCGTGCTATTGGAGCATACCTCTTCATTGGACGCAGCCCGTGCAGTTCGAGCCCTTGAAAATGCCGTTTGCCTTTTTGGAGCGCCTGAGCGCATAATGGCCGATCGGGGTAGGTGTTGTATTAGTCAGGACTTTAAGAACTTTTGCTCAGAATGTAGTATTGAACTGCATTTTGTAGCGACGGGCTCCAGCAGGGCAGACGGGCAGGTGGAGCGCGTGATGCGCGCTTTGAGGGGTTTGCTAACAGTCATCGAAAGCGACCCCAATGAGGCGTGGCGCGACGAGTTAGGAAGTGTTCAGTTAGCACTCAATGGTACTAAATCTGCGGTCACCGAATTCACGCCAACAGAGCTTGTGTTCGGTGTCCGATCACACTCTTTGGGCATGTCGAGGATTGGGTGTTCGGGTCCAGATTCGAAGCATGAGCGGCGTGTCGACCTGGAGTCGGCTGGACGTGACGCGTCCAGAAGTATGCGGGGGGCGGCGGAATCCGGTGCTCGACGGTTTGGCCAGGGTCGTGCCAGTATCGGGCCGTTTTCGGGGGGTGATTTCGTTTTTATCAAGGGTAGTGAACGTAGTCGAGCCGGGTTAGATGGAAAGTTTAGGGGTCCTTTTGTAGTGGCTACGGTGTTGGAAAGCGATCGCTACGGGCTGCAAAGTTTATCCGGTTCACATCGTGCTTTAAGGTGCGCGCACGAGAGCTTGCGTCCAGTACCTCCGGGTCACGATGGGTTGGTTGAGATATCTACTGGTTTGATGATGGAGGAGGAGGCCATGACGGCGCCGGGGAACGTTGAACTCGATGAGGGTCGCCTCGACGGACTGAGTAGTTGTGATGCGTTATCTGCGGATTCCGAAACCCTTTCTGCGCTGTCAGATGCAGTTACGGCAGGGTCTGATACCCTGGGCGTTGCTTCGGATCGCGAGATTGTTGAGCGTGACGTCCAAATTCAAAATGAGCAAGAAGATTGTTCGTAACTGAGAGGTATGTGACATTTCTGTTCCTTCATATTAAACATGTTGTGATAAAACTGGTCGAAAGGACAGCGTCGTCCGGTCCATGTCACTTTTACGGCTGGTCGAAGGGACACGCTCGTCCGGTCCATGTTTTTGGTAGTTAACGTCTGATAATGAGTCGGTCGAAGGGACAGTGCCGTCCGGTCCATGCCATTGGGGCTGGTCGAAGGGACACACTTGTCTAGACCCTGTCTGTGAACTGGTCGAAGGGACAGTGTCGTCCGGGCCATGCACGAGCGGCTGGTCGAAAGGACACACCCGTCCGGTCCACGTTCACATTGAGAGGAAAGTTGATTAAGGGTGGTCGAAGGGACAGTGTCGTCCGGGCCATGCACGAGCGGCTGGTCGAAAGGACACACCCGTCCGGTCCACATTAATAATTGCGTTATGGTTGATCGCAGCACGACGGTATCGTCCGAGCCAAATCTGAGGGTTGGTTGATGGGACATACTGATCGGATTTAGACTGCACTGTTAATAACTGTTAGAGAAAGGTGTCGTCCGGTCCATGCGTGGTCGAAAGGACACACGCTTTCTTGTGTTCTGAGGCACATAGCGACCACTTTTAATATTACAGTCATTATGAGAAAAGTGTTATGTCTACTGGTCATAGCTTGTCAGGCTGAACGAGCGGGTTATAAGATAGGTAGATACCCGTGCGATTGACTGTGTGATTGTTACAAGACTGCAAACTGATGCGCCCGAGGACGGTCGAATGTCAGTCCGGCCGTGACGGCGCATTGCTAGCGCCATCTGTTGAAGATACGTCGGAACTAGATTTGACATCTGTCAGTCTAGCGGAGCGTCGAGTCTATGGTCGGCGCCGCCATGTTGAATGTCAGTGGCTTTCGGACTTCAACGGCGAGCGCACCACTGATACGACGAATCGCTTTTGTTCCGCGTAATCCTATGCGTTTATGTTCCGGAATTAATTTGGTTCGGTTGATTTAGTGTTTTTCTGATTGCTAGTGACTGTATTTCGATTAAATTCTGTTCAGAAGACATTTTGTTAAAATAACTTTAAATTAAATAGTTTTGATTGTGACTCGAGTGATTCTTTGCTGCTTCCTACCTACGTTGCCACTTGCTGAAGCATGGCTGACTCTGATATGGACGGGCACGTGCCTACAGACTCATATGCCAAGTTTCATAAAACTACTAACAATGTTTTTTGTTTCTATTTTGTTGTGTCTATGTTTGTTTTGTCTATTGAATTTTACTTTTGCTGTGTATATTAGTTTTATATTCCATCACGTAAAGTTAATTTTAAACTTGTTAATTTTATTTATTATATATAACGAAGGAGTAACCTCCGCAGTGTTTTTTTTTAAAGTGTGACGTCAGCATTGCTGACGTCACAATTGTTGACTGCATGATGATGATTCATGTTTGGGTCTTTGAAAGAAAACTTGACGAGTATTTGGTAAGCTCCGTATATTCAACGTGCAGCGTTACGACGTCCCAGAGAGGTCTGTACTGTACGGCGGCTCGAGCACGAATGCCTGAGCGCCAATAGTGCTGCCGTATTTATAGGGCTCGGCGCACGTGCACGCGTTCTCAAGTTTTAGGTTAAGTATTGAAATTACAATAAAGGAAATAGTGACATGCTGTTTAACGTTAATTTCAAATCAAAGTAATCAATTGATGATGTAAGAACAAATTTTAGAATAATCAGACTATTAAACTTAATTATTCTAGTTTAACTGCAGTATTTGCGCCGATATATAATATTAATTTTATAGTTTAGTGCTTGTGGCATACTTAATATGTTTATGGGGCATGCGCATGGTGCTAACCTGTAACAAGTTGTTACACTAACTTTAAATCGCGGTAGATATTACTTCAACTATTTACAGTATAAACAATTGTTCGTTGGCCAATAAAGGAACATAAAACTTGAAACACATATCAACCTATGACCTCTTATCATGTTTTCTCGCTCTAACTCACACTCCGCACATAACAATATTGAACCCACCAAAGCGATGTTTATCTTTGATATGTAATGTACCAATTTACCACATGTATGGACGTGTTTATTTTAAGCTGAGTAACAAAAGAAGGGCTTCGCACTTTGTGCATTGTTGTTGTGTTTAGAAAGAAGAGAGGAAGTAAGTTTTTTTTAAACCAAGGTCTGACGTATCGATATAGCAACCAAAAACATTACCCTCCTTATAGGCTCCGCCACTGTCAGGTTTAAATTGCGTATCGTATTTTGATTTTGCTGGCGACTATACATTAAAATTTAGCGTCACGTGATGTGTGGTCCCAGTTAACTGATTCAAAAACGCATTGCGGCGAATGGGACCTTTAAGTAAGTGCTCTTACATTCCGAGTGTGCATGAAAATCCTGTCAGCATGAAAAGCGGTACGAGTTTATACGAGAATAACACAGCATAATCAACATATAACGTCCCCATTGCTGGGACACAAGGCTCCTGTCTGTGAGAGGAAGTCGGCCGTAATTCACCACGGTTCAGTACGGGTTGGTGGATGTCGGATTGCTTCGATTTTTTGGTTCTAGGACATCGATGTTTTCTTTCAACGTTTAGGGAGCAGTGGTGATGACATAAATTATATATAATAAATATACATATATCGGGTAGGTACTTAAAAAAAAAGAGAAAAAAAACTAATTATTTTTGTGAAATCGCCTTGGTTACAAGTTTCACTGTCAAAAACTGGACTTATAAATAGCTACATAAGATACTAAATTGGATGTGTGAAACTTTCCAAAGAGATTTGCTTTTAAAGCTACGAGCTCTAAGTTAATTATTGGTAACCTAACATACGCTGAGCTACGCCGTAGCTACCTCGTAGCACAGCTTGCTACGTCGTAGCGCACAGCTACGAGCAATGCGTGATGTATTTTTTGTACACCCTGCATTGTATTTGTTTGCCTCTCCCAAAATAGGACAACACCAAACCTTTTTAAGGCTCTCACAAACAGGCGCGACGCGACATATTGACGCGACTCCAGTAGAACAATTCCAATAAAAACTTCATGGAAATTGTTCTACAAAAATCGCGTCGCGCCTTTCTGCGGGAGCCTTGACCCGACTAACTCAAAAGGAGGGTGCTTAATTCCTTCCTTCGTTTTAATTTTACCTGGGTACCATACATTTCCAATATTTTTCATTTAACATTCATTATTTTCAACAATATTTGCCCAACAGCTTAAGGCAATTCATAACGAAAACCATGTATCTTGTAAGCCTGTAAAAGGGTTCGTTAAAATACGGCAACAATAAGTAAAATTTATTACAGCTTACTAACAGGTAAAATAATTATTAGCGACATACGAGTAACACATTCATTAATAAATGCTATTTTTTACCGAATATACAATATTAGCCACTGATTAAAGTGAAATAAAGAAAAACTCTAAACTCAAACACAAAGCATTTATTTCAAATAAACCAATTACAGGCACTTTTGATTTGTCAAGGGGTCGGTCAGTCAGAAAGATGAAGCTAGTTGCCCATTCCAAAGCGTAGTAGGTACCTATGGAGAAGAACGGACAAGAAACTCCATGGACACTCTTTTAAATCAAAATACGAGTATTGTTACAAAAAAGTGGTTACATCATTCATGTTGTAATTATACATGTGAGAACGATGTAGAAATAATTAAATTCAATAATTCATATTTATGAGTTTTTGCAACGAAAAACAATTATAAGGAATTTAAGCTTTAAGCCACACAGGCGAATCTGGCTTGGGACGCGGGATGCGACTGAGTCAATCACCTGTTTGAACCTCTCCGTATAAATTTGTTAACATAATCGGCGCAAGCGCATTTTATCCCGCATCCCGTTCTGTATTTTCCTCAATTTTGCTATAGTTGTACATGATTCACCTCAGAAGCAAGTGAAACCGCAGGCTAGCTATTGTCAATGATAAAAACAACCAACTAAAATTACATTATTAACTTTATATTTTCTCCTATAGAATAAATTATCATAATGTTTGTTTAAGCCTGTAAGCCACGGGGCATGCTGTATACATGTGGTTAGTCTTTTACATACACGTTATTATAATTGTGAAAGCTTTGAGGTTTTCCGGTACTTACTGGCATTTATAAAGGGTGTGTAATATATGGCATAATAACAGATACTATATTATCACTTGAAATAACGTACACATGATATAATTTTCATATGCTATAAAAACAAATAACCTAATTTCCTGTGACCCAATTTTACATTTCATATAAACTTCTGTTCCTTTAATAACATTTAATAAAAAATAGAATAGAATTTTAATATTATACTAACTAAAAACAACAACAACTACCAGGTTTGAATAAACCTAGATCGGGTGGGTCACTAATTTAAACTAATTCCGAACCATTATTAATTGCACCAGTATTAGAAATGGTTTAGATTTAGTTTATTAATAGGCAATTAAAATTGAATAGGATATTTACTACTGTTTGGCTAAATGTACACTTTTGTAAACGCTTTTATTTTTATATTAAATAAATTATTATTTTTATTATTATTAAATACACTAACTAACTGAATATTAGTTCAAATGTGCATTATAGAAAATGTTTATTAAACCATATAAAATTTAATTAAACTAAAATTAATTATATCATCATTTCATCGTTATACTAAAAAAAAAATATATTAAATGAAGTTAGGTCATGTGATCATTAAAACTTTTATCAAATGGTACGCACCCATTTATATTACTTAGAGTTTTTCATTTTTGTTCGGAAACAATGTATTGTTTTGTTTATAATTTATCATTACATTATGTCAGTTTTCCCTGAGGGTTGGGCAGAAATGACGGAATGGTTATTATGTTATTATGGCCTATTGCCATCAACCGGGCACAATTGTGGACACCGGTCTGTTACTGAGACATTTCTGATGGAAAAACCCAATAACATTTTACCAGACCTGGGAATTGAACCCAGGACTTATGCTCAGCAGTAGTGTTTGTGACCAACACTAGACCAAAGGCGTTAGTTTTATTGTGACCTGAAGACCTAGACAAGTGGCAATCGCTTTCGAATCATTTCGTATTGCTGCAACGACTTTCAACGGGATTGACATGATCTTTTCGGTAGCTTATGTCAGTCCCATACATCCCGACTGTTTCATCATAGTTCAAAATAATAATAAAAAAAACTTAATATTTTATTTTATTATATTTCATATAAACCTACATGGGCACTTAAGAAACGTCAGGAGCTACGAGTAGGTGCACGGTTCCAATTGGTCGTTTCCTATGGAGAAGAGCCGGCAAGAAACTTAACGGTTACTCTTTTAAAAATAATTGGCTTAAACAATGTTTTTAAATTACAGTGTTTATAGGTATGGGAGGACAGTGTAGCCCTGTCAACAGGTACCTGGTACTTAACAAGATAGAAAATGGTCTACAAATCTACAGTTTACAAGTCAGGTCTACAGCGTTCTCACATTCACAAAATACAAAAAATAAATAAAATATTAAAAAATAAAAGCCTATTTAAACCAAATGTCATGATTGCCATTATAACTGTAACAAATTCTGAATTAATGTCTACAAAAGCACTATCGTTGTCGCTGATAGAATGTGACTTTGTCTAGGCCCTCTGATTCTTAACACATCGTTCGTCCGTCTTTCTGCGGATGGGAGGCCAATCTGTACAAATCGTTCGTCCGTCTTTCTGCGGATGGGAGACCAATCTTTACAAATCGTTCGTCCGTTTTTCTGCGGACGGGAAGCCAATCTTTACACATCGTTCGTCCGTCTTTCTGCGGATGGGAGGCCAATCTTTACACATCGTTCGTCCGTCTTTCTGCGGATGGGAGGCCAATCTTTACACATCGTTCTTCCGTCTTTCTGCGGATGGGCGACCAATCTTTACACATCGTTCGTCCGTCTTTCTGCGGACGGTTAGCCAATCTTTACACATCGTTCGTCCGTCTTTCTGCGGACGGGTAGCCAATCTTTACACATCGTTCGTCCGTCTTTCTGCGGACGGGTAGCCAATCTTTACACATCGTTCGTCCGTCTTTCTGCGGACGGGAGGCCAATCTTTCCACATCATTCGTCCGTCTTTCTGCGGATGGGAGACCAATCTTTACACATCGTTCGTCCGTCTTTCTGCGGACGGGAAGCCAATCTTTACACATCGTTCGTCCGTCTTTCTGCTAATGGGAGGCCAATCTTTACACATCGTTCGTCCGTCTTTCTGCGAATGGGAGGCCAATCTTTACACATCGTTCGTCCATCTTTCTGCGGATGGGAGGCCAATCTTTACACATCGTTCTTCCGTCTTTCTGCGGATGGGTGACCAATCTTTACACATCGTTCGTCCGTCTTTCTGCGGACGGTTAGCCAATCTTTACACATCGTTCGTCCGTCTTTCTGCGGACGGGTAGCCAATCTTTACACATCGTTCGTCCGTCTTTCTGCGGACGGGAGGCCAATCTTTCCACATCGTTCGTCCGTCTTTCTGCGGATGGGAAGCCAATCTTTACACATCGTTCGTCCGTCTTTCTGCGGACGGGAAGCCAATCTTTACACATCGTTCGTCCGTCTTTCTGCGAATGGGAGGCCAATCTTTACACATCGTTCGTCCGTCTTTCTGCGGATGGGAGGCCAATCTTTACACATCGTTCGTCCTTCTATCGCCAATTATGTTTAAGTCCTATGTAATAGGGGGCAAGCCTATTGCCATCAACCGAGCACAAACCCAGACTTAGAACTGCTACTGAGAAATTCATGATGGAACAACCCAATTTACACCAACCCAAAATTACTTCCTATTGTATAGAATCCAGTTCTTCTAACTGAACAGATAGCTGTGCGCCACTGTTGTTGCGCGCGCGTTTATTGCGCCACTTCTTTTTCCTAGCTAAAGCGCTAGAAAGCGGTGAAGGGCGGGCGTTTTGGGGGACTGTCTTATGTAATTTTAACGTTCAAGAAGTGCTGATGCCTAGTTTAATAAATGACTTTTGAAATTTTGTTTTTATTTTTGGTTTTCCATAACATTTTGCCCGAACTGGAAATCGAACCGAGGATCTCATATTCAGCAGTAGTGCTTACGTCTGTAGCGGTATCTATATAGCCACATTCAAACTACGCATCACACTGACGTCACGCAAAATCCTGCATAGCGCAAGCAGGGTTTACCGCGTAACTAGCATTATATAAAAAAAAGCTATTTCTTATAAACAAAAGCTACTATAATATAAATGAATACATGAATGATAAACTGTGACTGGAATAGCAATGGAATTCAAATATTTAATTGAGATTACTTCTACATTTGCCAATTACATTCACGCATATAAAATAAATAAATAATTAATTCAATTTAAATTTGACTCTATTCTAAACTCTAGTATTGTATAATTATTATAATCTAAATACATTTAATTTAATTAAGAATTATGAATGTTCTAAATGCTATTATTTATTTTATTTAACTTAAATATTTTTACTTTTAATTATTTACTCACACTTATGTTGCTCTGCCCTTACAGGGTCCATAACTGTATCTTAGCTTTAAGCCTATTTTAACAACTCAATTCACATTATGGTATGCAAATAAATGATATGATATGATATACAACGTCCCAACATCAATTGTAGGGCAGTTGCCCATCAGACACGACACCCGTTTAGTTGGAGGATCCTCCCTTTTCTATGGAGGTATGAGTGAGCTTTACACCCTGGTCTTCGCACCTTTAAACGTCCACTAGATTGTCATAGCAGTTTTAGTCTAGCTTTTATTTACGTTAAAAAAACTTTTGCCGCATCCAATATTCAAACAAATTGCCGCAAAAAACATTTCAGATTCATTTGAAATATTTCCGTTCAAAATGAACTGAAAACAACATTGGTATTTATTTTACAGCACTTTTGCTCAATCAATCAACTAGGAACAACATATGCTGCGTTTTAATACAGCTTAATTTATTTAATTGTGATCCCTTTGAGTGACAATTTAATTTAATTACATTTATTAACATTTTAACGTGTTTATTTTGGATCGTCATCATGTCAACGCCAGCTGTCGCTGAAAACCAGCGCTGGAGCTGTCTCGCATAGGTTCGTAGAATTATGCTGAGCGATGGCTGTTTTGCGTGGATGTGACGTATATTTTCCCCCATTTTTTTCTTTTTTGTGTATGTGTTCCGTTCTTTGCGCCATGTTTGGGTTTAAAGAACTTTATTTCTCATAATAACTTAAATAACAGTTCGCTTTTTTTTTTTTTTTTTAAACGTTGCCTGCCCCACACTAGGAATTTCTCCTGTATCGTGGGTGCGTTTACAAACATTTAAACTCACATACACAAACAGCCAGACCCGGAACAACTACTTGCAGGTCATACAAATACTTGTTTCGTGCGGGAATCGAACCAGCGACACGCTGCGCAGCAGTCAATCGCTTAACCACTGCGCCAACCGTGTCGTCTTGAAATGCTTAAGTGATTATAATTATTACTGTTAACACTAGCTACCTCTAGGGTGTTGGAGACAATGTATTGTATTGTATTTGTTTAACGCAAATAAACGTTTTTGTTTCTTTCTATTTCGTTTATTTATCTGTACTTTTACAGCATCACATACCGACGCACTATGTGGAGATTGAGTCGGTTTCGGGTCATACATCCATAATCCATTCTTGTATTAATATGAAATTTCCTATCAAATAACATTATTTACAGGCCTTCGGAAAATTTCGTCAACTGCCAAAACTCTAATTGTAAGTTTAAGATACGCAAAAATTCTATGTCATGAGATAAATATTTCTAGTAAATATATTAACAAATTTATGCATACCCGACGAAAGTATATATTGTAAGCTTTCTAGAATGGTATAATACTTGTATAGTATTCATTGCTTGCTTACCAGAAGATAAACCTGAATAAAATACAAATTAAGATGTTATTGTGATAATTTTTGAATCATCGTAATTAAATGCTCTTTGCCATAAAACACCACCAGCCACATACATAGTTTATGTATAATATAGTAGATTAACTTCTTAGTTACAGTTTGAGGTTTAATACAAGTACCTGTGCCGATTTACGGCACCACAAGCTTGCCTGTGGTGCCGTAAATCGGTAATGCGGTATGGCTGAACGATCCCACTTAGCGGTGGTAGGCTCCGCAAAGGGCCGCCTGGCTCGCGACCACCATCCCACCGGAGTCCGGCGTCAAGCAGCTTGCTGTGTTCCGTCAGAATGTGGGAGTGCCAGTGCCTTTGAGGGAGAAGGAGACTGTCAGTTGCGCTGTTCATAACCGATCTTGGTCTCTGCGCTTAACTTGCCAGGTAACTTATCCTAGAGGGTAGCGGGATCCGAAGCACGGTGCCAGCCCTTAGCCGACCGCAGTCAGTAGGGGGCCCAAGTAGCATGCCAGCCACGTGCCAAAGGCTGCCCCGCCAACTCGCTAAAAATCCCGGTATGTGTGTATATGCGTGCCAGCCGGCGACTGGATGGGAGGACCCGGTGGCCATATCCGGGAGGGTTCGGGCGACCCCGCAGTCTCCAAATGAGTTCCCCATAGGTTTGGTTAGCTCTAGTGTTCCACTTGGTATACTGAGCAGCGCTCGACAATTCGACTTTTTCCCCAACAACACTACTCAATCAACTATGACGACCAAAGCAAAGAAAAGTAGAGTTAAACAACGGCTGCACTTCCTCCCACCAAAAGTGCACCTTACCAACATCATTGGAGTGATGGATGGTGGATCGGATCGAGATTGGAGTGCAACCCGCACTCCAATCTCGATCCGATCCATCACCACCTTGAGACCGATAAGCCGCACCTGTTTTTCCTAACGGAGACGAAGATAGCAGCCCCGTCAAACGTGGCGTACCTCAACTACCCGGGTTACTCTCTTGAACACAAGTTCAAGAAGCAAGCTGGGGTCTGTGTGTACGTCCGCGTGTTGTTGTCGTCGCCTCCGTTGTTTTGAGAGATCGGGTTTTTGTGCCATATGGCTACTTGTACTGGCGTGGAGAAATCTCTCTACATCGGCGTCTACCGACCGCACAGCGGTGACCAGGAGGCAACAGCGCTCTTTAATTTCCTCGTGGAGTCGACTGACGTAGCCCAGCAACGGTACCCAACAGCGAAGCTCATTTTTCAGGGGGACTTCAACGCCCATTATAAAGAGTGGTTGTTCCCGTACCAGAAGACTGACCATGCCGGGTTGGAGGCGCGCAAGTTTGCTTTAACGCTAGATCTAACCCAGATGGTGAATATGGCAACGCGGGTACCGGATGTTGACGGCCATACACCCAATTGCTTGGACCTTCTGCTGGCAACTGATCCGGACAGTCATTCAGTTTCGGTCTTAGTTCCGCTGGGAACGTCTGATCACTGTCTGGTGAAATCCATATCGACCTGCTCTCCTCCAGATGAGAGTCCTAGAGACACGAGGCGAGTATGGCGTTACAAGTCAGCAGACTGATATGAGATACGGCACTTTTTTGCGTGTTATCCTTGGTGGCAAGTGTGCTTCTCCTCGGGTGACCCCTCGTGCTGTGCTGACGTGGTTGCGGACATAATTCGGCAGGGGATGGAGTATTTTATTCCATTCTCCGAGATTCCACTCGGTCACAAATCCCGGCCTTGGTATAGTGCAGACCGCGTCCACGCTGAGGCCCGAAAAGAGTCTGCTTACCAAAAGCCTGGGTCAAGGCCCACGACCGTCCATCACCCAGCTCACACATCGTGGTCGAGGGGGGCTCGGATCGCTGTCGAGTCCACCATGAAGTATTAAGGATTGGTGCTCGACAGCCGGTGGGACTTCGGGCCCCATTTCCAAAGGCTGGTGGACAAGTTGCTGGGCGCGGCTGGCGCGTTCGCAACGCTGCTTCCCAATCTGGGGGGCCGAACGCCGCCTGCAGGCTGCTCTTCTACAGATTGTACATCAATGAGTGTGCCTAAGAACTCCACGACCTTATTCCACCGGCCCCCTTCTTCCATCGGTCATCTAGACGCACTTCAAGTTACCATCCTTCTCTTGTTGCTATTCCACCAATTCGCTCTAAGCGTTTCTAAATGTGTTTTGTAATGCGCACAGCAAAAGAACGGAACTCTCTATCTGCGTCTGTGTTTCCGAACGCATACAACCCTAATCTCTTCAAAGTGAGAGTGAATAGGCTTCTTCTGGGTAAGCTCACTCCACCGTCGACTCTGTCTCTGTCACCACTGACCTAGACTAGAGTCAAGAGCAAACCCATCTTAAATTAAAAAAAAAAGTATTAATAGCCAGGCACTCTTAGGCACCTCGACATCGACGATATTATTTCGTTTATTTCGTAAAATTATATATTTCTATCGTAACAATTTTATTAGTATGAGGTAAAGTAAAAAAATATTTGCACGTTTGTAGAAGGTATTCTCTAAAATACTAAACTAAATACAAAAATTCTTACACTGCCAGATTTCTGTCAGAAAAAGTCACAATTCCTGTGGAAACATGCGGGATAGAAAAAAAATGTGTGCAGTTAACACGCCATAGAAGTGAAACCTTCAAAAATGTGAACTTCAAGACTGTATAATGGATTCTATCTCATTCTCTCCCACGTGAAATCCTATAGATGTAAGTGATTGTCTCTTTTTAATGTCGCTTTTTCGTTTCGTCGAGTTTCAAATCACAACGGGGCTACAGAGGTTTTCACTTCAAAAAATAATAGCCCATCAGGCGACCTACCTCAGCCCTTAGACTTCTATTGAATTTAAATACAGAGACTCTAGCACAAACGGACGACGTAAACGTAACATCAATTCGAATGATTTTTTTAATCGAAATAGCATCATCCATGGATATGAATAAAGCCTTAAAACTAAGTAAATATTAAGTGCAAAACGAGTATTTTCAAATTTGTATTCGTTCGAATGTACGTTACGTTTCCTCCGCGCGTTTGAGCTAGGCCCACAGGACACAACTCTGTGAACTACTTACGTTAATGGGTTTCTACCGGAGACACTTTCCTTACCTGAAAAAAAAAATTATACGTTAGACATTTTTGCAAGAAAATCTTTCTTTATTTATTTTCTCTCATGCACATTACACATGGTAGTTCCTTCTGTGTAGTAAAAATCTGGTCACACTGAGGCCAATCGTGCGGGACGTGGGATGCGACTGAGCGCGTCGATTGTTTTATTGACAAGGAAAATCCACGGCTATTCGCGCCAATTTGAACACCTCGACACAAGCTGAAGTGGCAGTAGGCTGGCCATGTTGGTCGAAGGACCGATGGCCGGTGGAGCGGACGAGTCCTGGAGTGTAGACCGCAAGCGTAGCGTGGGACGCCCCCCAGCTAGATGGATCTACGGCCTTAAAAGGTGTCTGGGACAGACTGGATGCGGAAGCCGCTGGGCAGGGTGTTGTGGCGCAGCCTGGGAGAGGTCTATGTCCAGCTCTGGACTGCGATAGCCTGAGTTGATTGATTGATATAAGTTGGTTGACACAATCGGCGCAAGCGAATTTTGTCTCGCATCCCGCGCAGGATTCGCTTCAATTTGGCCAGAGCTAAACTGTTCGCTAAAGGAAAAATGAAAACAATTCTAATGAAATCTCATTAAACTAAAATCTATAATTTAATGTTGGAGTTATATTTGTCAAACGGATACTCAGACAGACAAAGTTTTCGAACTTATAACAGCCACCTTTTTTGGGTCGCGGGTTAAAAAAATCCTTAAAATTGAACAAGGCAAACAACAATCTAATATCGAACCAAAAAGCTACACCAAATATCTTGTATTTAAACAGGGTTACAATCTGGCGTAAGTATTTGTTTTAACAAAAAAAAAACTTATTAAATGATAACAAAGTTTGCCGTCATATTCGGGCGGAAATTTTAAGGGTTAAACCACTAAGCAAAAAGCTTCAGAAGGCCCGATCTTATTAACCTGTGAAAATAATTTAGTGTAAAGTGTAAGAGAGAAAAAACTAGTTTAACCGAAAAATAACAAAGTATTATGGGGAAAGAATTTCATGATATTGAATGCCAAACGTTAAAAACTTTATAATATAATATTTAATGATAAAAACTTTTTTACAAAAAAAACCGACTTCCAAAAATAAAACACTACAAAGTGAAAAATAACTTTAATTTCGGAAGTCAGTGGAAAAAACTAAAATGCAGATCCTAAGACACCAACTTCCGAAATTAAAGTTACTTTTCACTTTGTAGGGTTTGTTTTGGAAGACATTTGTTTTTTTTTTTTGTAAATAAGTTTTTTTATTTTTCACTTTTTAGTTATGGTACTACCCCACACCAATTCGAAAACAATCGTCTTACACGTCCACGTCTGTTTATAAGGCGGTTTTTTTTTTAATTTAAAAATAATAAATTGTAATTGTAAATAATAAATTTATTGTTGTTTTTTTTTTAAACCGCTCTACCAATTTCGATAAAGTTTAAATAGGACAGACACACACCTGGGAAGTATACCCTTTGAAACAAATAAATAATTTTCTAAATCAGTTCAGGCGTCTTCGAATAATTGATGAACATACATTAAAAAAAAAAGATTCCGACGAATTGAGAACCTCCTATTTTTTTAAGTCCGTTAATAATAGGCATCTTCAGACAAAACCCTAAATTAAGTTTTTTTTTTTTTTTTACGATAAGGCATTAGGCATTTTAGTTAAGGCATGCAAGGAGTTTATTTCTCGATAATGAGGACTTGGCTTTTACCGAGAAATAAATTCACACTTAGTAGTATAATTATTATGTGTAGTTTATCATTGTTATTTAGTAGTTTTAAAATCAGTTTTTTTTTTAAGTTTGTATTTAAAATAACGATATCTTCTTGCCATCAAACTATACAGTTTGGCGAGTAAAATTTGCATTTACATTGTGAGAAAATCGCTGGCAAAAAAACGAAAATACAAAACCAAAGACACCGACTACCGAAATCAAAGTAATTCTTCAAAATGTAGTGTTTGTTTGGAAAGTCGCTTCTTTTTTTTTTTTTTGTTAAAACGTAGTTTTTTCTCAAAGAATCAGCATCGCCATACAACGTTGCAATGCTGCCAGCCTTTTGGGCATTTTTCCTGTTGACAGCGATGCGGACGAATTTTTTGATGCCCTTTGATTCTTCCACTTTTTTATGTACATGCACATACTATTATCATTATTCTATGATTGTTAGCATTAACATTTAAGTAAATATTATCTTACTCGGTACTCGAATAAATAATGAGTCAGATAGTGACATCTGCCAAGTAATTTAATCAGATTTTTTCGGAATGTGGTGAAACAAACAAGCCTTCTGTCCTTTTAGTTAACAATCTGTCGAGCAAGATAAGCTGGTATTCAGTAATTACAACAACAGGGCCGGATTTGGAAGGCGTGGGTTGGTAACTTTGCCGCCGGAATTACGGCAGGTTTTTATTTCAAATCCCACTTGAGTTCGGGAATGACAGGAAAACATCATAAACGAACGGTTTGTTTATTTTGTTTTTCTTTGGAATTGGATTTTTAAATGGTTTTGTGTGTGATGTAATAAATGTATGGTGCGATTAAAGGCCGGATTTCGTTATGATTTTAAGGATTATGTTAAACTCATTTTGTTTATTTTTTATTTTTACGTGTATCCTCATGGCTCATTGGTTAAGGTCTCGCATTTCATGTCTGAGGTTCTGGGTTCAAATCCGGGCAAGTACCAATGTGACTTTCTCGATTCATAATGTAGGTACTTTCTGAGTTTATCGAATGCAACGTCTAAAATCACCAACCCGTCTTGAGCAAGCGTGGTGATCAATGCTCGTGCCTTCTCTGTTTGAGAAGAGGCCTTTGCCCTGCAGTGGACATTAATAGGCTGGGATTAAAATTATAAGTGGAAGCGCTGCCCTTTTTCACAAAAGTCTGGCAACATATTAACCGTTTCCAATGAGGTTATGCAAAATTTTTGTGCGGCGGTTAGCAAAATAAAAATTAAACGATTTTTCGTTAATTTTCGATAGGTTTAAAGTCATGGCTTGCGTTTGACGACTAAACTATCCGTTTTCTGTTGGATTTCCACCGCTCGGCTCAGCGCCAAAAGTTGGAAATCCAGCAGCGCTCTGTTAGTTAGGCACTCATTTACGAAATTAGAAAGCGAGTTTTACTCATCTCATGCTAAGCGACGATGCAGTCCACAAGTCTTGCCGAGAAGTATATAATATGTCACTACGTTTTATTTGATTCTCATTATCACATATAGTTAATTCTCTTAATTTATTATAACGGACGCATACTTCCCTCTGTGTTTGTTATTCCAGCGTATGGCACTCGTGGGTTGCAGCTAAAAATCAGCGTCAGGTGGTACACCTTGTGTTGTCGTCTGACATTATGCTGAGCTGAGGCCCTTTTTAACCGAATTCAAAAAGGAGAAGGTTCTCAATTCGTGGGAATCTTTTTTTTTTTTATGTAATGTTATGTTCACCGATTAATCGAAGAAGAAGAAGTTTCAAAGGGTATACTTTGTAGTGATTTTTTTTAAACCTCTCTACCGGATATGATAAAATTGTAAATGGGAGCACCATTTAAATTTTTATCGAATCCGGTAGAGCGGCTTAAAAAAATCACTACAAAGTGAAAAATAACTTTAGATTCGGAAGTCGGTGTCTATGGATCTGTTTTTTAGTTTTTCCCACCGAATTCCAAAATTAAAGTTATTTTTCACTTTGTAGTGATTTTTTTTGGAAGACAGTTGTTTTTTTTTTTCTTAAAAAGTTTTAGCATTAATCTTTGTTTTATGTTTTATAATTTTAAGGTGTAGGTATTTATTTTGCTGTAATCAAATAAAAACATTTTTATTTATTTCTTTCTCTCCGAAGTACAGAAGTAATCTATTCACTCGAAACTTTATGACTCCTAAATTATTTGGTTCCGACCGCGTCAAGTACACATGTATCCCTAGTTTCGTGGTCGGGCGGTTAACCTAACAGCTCTTACCTAATCCTTAATTAAGATGTACATATGTACCATGACAGCCACTAACCGCTATTGAGCTTTACGATAATTGATTAATAAATTTGATAGTTCAAACTAAGCCTGAAATAAAGCTTTATTAATGAAAACATTTCCTTATTAGAAATAATACCATCCTTTTTTTGTCTCATTGCAGGGCAAAGATATCTTCTCATACAGGGAAGGCACGAGCATCGATTATCACGCTTGCTCAAGACGATTTGGCGACTACAGTCTTATATTAGACTTACAAAAGTGTAGCTTAGATCTCAATATAACGCTATAGCGCCTGGAGATCCTTATATTTACGAAAAAGCGCGTAAAATTATTGGACGTGGGAACAATGCTTAGAAGTTTTGTTTTGAAAAATAATATCTCGTCCTTTTCCCAGTATTTGGGGTCGGCTTTTATGGCAACAAGGTCTCACATGGTTGTGCACTGCGGCTTGGAACACATAAAAACTTTTTAATTTTCCGGAAAAAACATCCGACGTACTTTTTCAGGTAGCGAGCCACATCTCTGCTGATTTCCAACAGAAATGCTGGAAATTTCAAATTTTAACCCAACTGTTAAAATTTGTAATGTTTTTTTATTAGCAAAGTTTACAGTTTTTTGACAACTTACAGAAATTAAATGAAATTAAATCGTTTATCGTCCAGATAAACACACAACTTACAATAAATACATATTAAAACACATAGATAACGTAAGAAATATAAACGGTAGGTAAAATACATTAGTAAACATTCACAGTACATACTTTGGGGCAGCGAATCAGGTAATCGGCGTGTGATTAAACTCTCAAAGCATCTATTTCAAATTATTATGTTGAATTAAGTACTTTTAATTATGTTCATAGCTTAAATGAAGTGCCAGCTACAATATCATTATTTAATGGTACCCATTTAATATTATGTAGTTTTTTTATTTGGAATTATATGTCAAATTTTGGGTAAATATCGAAAAACCCTTAAAATTCAAAAATATTGAATTTCGGCCATACACACGCGGGGTTCAGTTTGTTGCTTCTTGGCCCCCCTATCAGCTCCTAACGGATATACTCGTACGTCGAATTACAAGTAACCCTGTCTAATAAATAATGAAATAGAATAGTACATTGTACACCGAGAGGAGAAAGTGACCGATTACCGTCGAGGGTGTCGTTTGAAGCCCGAGCCGTAGGCGAGGGCTTTAAAACACCCGAGATCGGGAATCGCACTTTCTCTCGAGTGATACACAGTGCTTTATACTACACCTACGAGGAAAATAAAAAACTTTAAAAAATCTTCATCATCACTATCACTACTTATCATTTTGATAGTTTTATTTTACTTTCTACGAAAACTGAATCATCAAACAACACACAAATTGAAAATGGCGCCAATGGCGTCTGCAATTTTCACATGTTCTTTTTTCAAATTGTTTATCCTGCCGCCGCAGGGTCGCACTGCCAGCCCGACACCATCCAACACACAGCTAGTGGCCAGTGTCATTTTGCGAACTTGGAGATAAAAACTCACTGTAAAAACTTTTTGGCTTTTGATATTTAGGTTACCGGCGCATAGTCTTACCCAAAATTAAAAAAGAAAAACCACGTAAGAAATGGATTTCCATACACTTTTCTCTCCCGCTCAGATGCGTTTTCTCCCCGCATATTTGTTCGATATGCAATGACGTATCTACTTTCTACCGTAAATTTGATAAAGTATCAAGGTACTTTCCAAGCAGGTGTAGTATAAAAATTATTTATCGTCCAAAATGCTTCTCTGTTATGCGGCAGACTAACATGTGACAGATTTCGAGTTTCAAATGTAGAATCTTTTTGTTCCTACCCGCGTATACACGACTTAAAATTGTAAACTACCCTCGACAACGGGACGCAGCGCCGGCTAAAATGTCAGTTTGCTTGGTAATTCATAATTAGTTTGTATGAGAATGTGGGTAGTAACACATGTTTCTGTTGTCCAGTTTGAATTTAGAAGTAGAAGTTGAGGGTTTGTGTTCAGTGGACTGTTTGTTTTATATTTCTATTTACAAAAATGGTGCACTATTTTTTTATGGCATTTGAACGTTGTTAATTTTGAATTAGAGATAGCACCAAATGAATGGATAAAATGTAAATAACTGTTTTGAAGTGTTCTGTATACAAACGTGGTGATAACTACTTTCACTCTATGAGACAGAGACTGTTGTCCTAAGAACAGTTATTTGCCGATTTAAGAATTTTCACTCACCGAAGTATGAAAGGCAAGAGGACATATAGTGACCTTATTGGTGATGTTCTTCAGAAAGGTCAGGAGCGTAGTGCTCGCAACCGGCGTGCGTGTATGGCCAGATGTATGAACTTTAACGAAGCAAAATGAGTATCTAAGGGTCGTAGCTGGGTAGCTCACCGTCCGATCAGGACCAGGCTCGTGCTGGACGGCGCGTACGTGTTCCACGCGCGCCCGTTAAGAGATGTCAGCATCGAAGAGGGGGCCCACTAGGGCCCAAGCCGGTCGGGAAAGCGGGATCATCCGAAAGGGGTACCGCTGACCCGGAACATAAAGGGCCAAGGAAGCAACACGGGTGGGTTTTAGTCAGTAAGAGTCTGACACTCCCTTCCGCTCCACCCAGAGCGGGAGGGGTCATTTGATGATTTCACATCCTCAAAAAAAAAAAAGGGTCGTAGCCGGCGGCGTTTTGCAGTTTCTGCCTACCCCCATGCTAAAAAAGCGTGAGTTTATGCATGTGTGTGTGTATAATAATTTTCTTTGCCATTATTACTTTCTTGTAAAGTGCCTATTATAAAAACTAATTAGGTGGTACTTGTAAAGTATAAATCTAGTACTAGAAACCAGCTCAAAAAACACTGGGAAAAGTTAAATGAACCTTTTACTTAGTCAAGTCACTAAACAAGACGGATGAAGTACCTACCAAAAGTTGCTAAGAAAATTTTGGCGAAAAAACATAATTATATTTCCCTCGTCGGTAATTTCTCCCAGAAAACAGTATAAATGGTTGGCAGAGGCTGATTACTAGATGTTAAATATTTACGACCTTTTTATAACTAGCAATCAGGTTATTACTAGCTTCAGTTAGGGAATAATGCTACAGGTTAATAAAAAAGTTTATTGTGTGGACGGGACATTACTTACTTAGTAGATTATTATTGGAATTGACGAAATGTCGGGAGCAACAGATTATGGGTACCAATAAAGAATCAACTAAGCTGATACACACGCTTTACTTTTTGTTCATTGTGGCCTTTTTTTTTTTTTTTTTTTTGAGGGTGGGTAATCATCAAATAACTTCTCCCGCTCTGGGCAGAGTAGGAGGGCGTGTCAGACTCTTACTGACTAAAACTCACCCGTGTTCCTTCAGTTGCCTGTGCCAGGGGCCACGGTATCCCTCTTGGACTTTCCCGCAACCCTAGCAGGCATCGGCCCTAGCGGACCCCGTCAGTTCATTGTTGCCTATCATTCGAAGTGAAACGTTGAACACAACATAAATCAAAAGTGAAAAGTTCAATAGCTGCTCCACACCGGACGATCCAAATTTGGATCATGGAGCGCCGATCGTGTATCGGAGGTTCATTCACACGATCCGTTTAAGGAAACCTGCTATCCCGATGCGCGCTCCAGTGCCGATCCACGTTTAAGCTAGATTAAGTTCAGTTGAACACACGCTCGATATGGATTGCCGGATCGCCTGATCCATACACAACAGTTCATTCTAAACACGCCAAACAAGTGAGACGTCAATGAGCATTGACATAAAACCGACAGCGCTTGGATCGGAGCACGTGCTTCACCGTGTGTGCTCGGATCGCGCGTGGCACGGCTACACTGACTGCGAATTTAGATCTCGCTCCTGCCACGCCCGATCGAAGCACACTGGATCATCCGGTGTGAACCTGATCTAACGATGTTAGATTTTGGCACTCGGCATCATTCACTCGTCTACTGAGTGATCTGAAATTTCAATGAAAGAAGCGGACGGACGTCCATTCCTACAGAATGTTGAATGAAACAAAAGTGAACATTCACTCGAGTCAACCGTTCACTTGAGTGAAGCGTCTGATATCGGCTTTGGGGATAACCAGCCTATAATGTTTCTGCTGCTGGGACACAGGGCTGTGATAGATAGCGGGCCGTAATCCACCACTCTGGCCCAGTTTTGTGGATTGGTGGATGTCACATGCCTTCGATTTTATTTTTTCTTGATAGTAGGTCATGCCGGTTCCCTCACAAAGTTTTCCTTCACCAGTTTGAGAGCGGCGGTGGTGAAATAAAATACAATTGCTAAAGTGCCTGCCTAGTTTCGAACTCACGACCTACGACTTGTAAGTGGAGGCCGATACCACTGGGCCACCACTGCACAAGGACTAAGGCCACAGGTTAATAAAAAAACAAGAAATTTAGTACTATTTGGATAGTACATTACACTACAGTCTGTGAAAAATGTTAACAAGTATTAACGTGTGTAAGTATTAAGGCTTCACACGCGACACGCGTCACCAATCGCACTCGACACAGAGGCACCGCGCAGGCTGTTCTTGTTATAGACGAAATGTTTGGACGAAAGAACAATTAATAACAATATGTTAAGCCACTTAGAAAGGGTGATTTTGACTTATACCTTATCATTTTTCCAGCTACGTCATTGCCAATATTAAGAATGAAAATGACAGCCCGAAAAGGTGACATACGGCCGCTATGTGGGAAAGGAATTGTTTTGCATTGTCGCTCCTTGGCCGTACCATTAAGGCATTAACAAAAATACTCCTTCAAGCAGGCGCGACACGCGACGCGAATCGCAAGGCACCGCTTGTCGCACGACGAGTGGTGCCTCAGAGTCGCGCGCGTTTCGCGTCGCATATCGCGCTTGTTTAAAGGTGCCTTAAAGACAGAAGGACTTTCCTAGGGAGACTTAAAAACGTGAGGTTGTGTTTTTACGAAATACACTTCGGATGTAGTTTTTTGTGGCCTCAATTAGAAAGAAAGTTTAACGGTACTAAAAGGATGTGTAGGTACTGGTCGATGGCCACTTTTTGGTACAGCTCTTGTACGAGCGACGCTATACATTGACCTTTGTGGTAGTTTGTACGTCACACAAATTTATGCACATCAATATTGTTTACCTGCGCGTTTCTCTAACATAGCATTTAAGTTAAGTGTAATAATAATTATGTAATTATATTCAGTAGCTATAACTCCATCAAGGGAATCGTTGGTCTACTCCCTCAGCGGGAGGATTGTGTGAAAAAGCCGTAAGAAGCTTGAAACACCATGTAAACCACCAGAGTTCACCACAATTTTATCAAAACTAGAAGCATGTCTTAGCTCCAGGTCTGGATCTCACTCTGGATGCCTACATTTTAATTCAGCGCACATAGGTGTGACTGAGTGAAAATGTGGAAGACCTAGACTGTCTGACATCAGCACATTGTCTAACAGGGAGGTCAGGGTTGACCGTCATCGAAACAAGAGAAGACGGCCCTAACAAGATAGGAGCAGACTAGAAAAATATACACAGAGATCTGAAAGAAGTGAAAAACGAGTAATTGTGCCTACTGTTAACAAGGACAAAGTGGCAGAAGCCTCAGAACAACGTGAAGGCTGGCTTGGCTATCGTACTTGATGGCCAGCCGCCTGCAGGAAAATGAACGATGGGCAGGGTAACAGATCTTCACGCGGGACACGACGGATATGTTCGTATCGTGACCCTGAAAACCAGAAACAGCTCCATAAAGAAACCCATAAAAAAGCTATCTATTTTACCAATAGACAGCCAGGAAAACTCTATTCCACGAAACACCGAAAATAAACACATTAAACAAACAACAAACGCGACTACAACAAAACATCTAACAAACTGCCGAGACAAGCAAAATAAACTTGATCGGATTAGTAATGACCCTGCTATGACTACTGGGTCCCACAAGCGCGACAACAAAGTATATCAAATTGCAACAAGGTCTATATTTCGTTAAAGTCAACCAACACGAAATAGATTCACGATGAGTGGAAGATAGTTGTCTACTACGACGTCAAACCTACTGGCATGGTACAGCAGTTTTCACCAAATTTAACGATTATCTCGAAACCATAATATGTTAAAAAACTAAAACAGAAAACTCATTCTTGCGTTATTTCATTATGTAGCGGTATTGACATCGCCATATGCGAACTACGCATAACACTGACGTCACGCAAAATCCTGCATCGCGCAAGCATAGTTTACCGCGCAACTAGCATATAAACAACGTCCCGACATCAATCGTCGGGCAGTTGCCCACCAGACACGACACCCGTCTGGTCGGAGGATTCTCCCTTTTCTGTGGTTGGTATGAGCGAACTCTACACTCAGTTCCTCATACCTTTATAATTACAACTACAACACGCGTTCGCTGAACACGAACACTGCAAGCATCGTGGACAACGCAGCTGTATTCGACGTCACAGACGACAGCAGCGAAGTGCTCTCATCGAGTGCACAAACACTCAACAAAGAAACGTTGCCTATCGCGCGTTGTGATTTAATTGTATAAGGACCTGATTCCATTATTATATTTTCTTTAACATTTTAAAATGTAACATTTCATTTTCATTATATTGTTGACCTTTTGTGAGTGAGCAATATGTACGAGCGGCGCTGTACGTTGAACTTTGTGGTAGTTTGCACGTCACACTCATTTATGCACATCAATTTTGTTTAGCTGCGCATTTCGTTATCATAGGTAACATTCAAGTGTAATCATCGTGTAATTATATTCAGTAACAATAAATCCATCAAGGGAATCGTTCGTCTACTCATTTACATAACATAGCAGAGAGCAGTGGTGGCCCAGTGGTAACGGTCGCGACTCACGAGTTGTAGGTCGTAGGTTCGAACCCAGACAGGCACTTTACTTTGTGTACAATATTTCATCACCACTGCTCTCAAAAGGGTGAAGGAAAACATCGTACGGAAATAATGTTCTAGAACCAAAAATTCGAACATACTCAATCATTTATTGCATTCCACAATGTATATGCTTAGGTGGTAATGAACATTTGTTGTAACAATCGTGGACCCTGTCGGGCACAGCAAAAGAAAAATTTTAAGGAAGAGGACTTATTTGCACATGCAAACTAACTTATTCTAAGTAAAATTTAAGGTAAATTTTACTTAAAAAATTTTATTATTAATTTATATTATTATGTCTGCTCTATGGATTTGTAATTAAATATTCATTTATGCAGTAATTTTTTTTTGTTTATTTGTAAAAATAGTGATATTTTTCTCATTTATGAGTACCTCGGGTAGTTTGTTATACATTTTTATCGACATAGCCAGTGGACTAGATATGTGACACCTACCAACCCGCACTGGGCCCACGTGGTGGATTACGGCCCACCTCCTCTCACCGAGAGGAGGCCTGTGTCCCAGCAGTGGGAACATTATAGGCCGATCATGTTAACATAAAAGACCCAACAAGTTTATATAACAAGTCTACTGCAGCAACAGTTCTACTTGAAATTATTCTTTTTACCTGGTTTTTGGCCTAGCCTTTTCTCAAGTATGTTGAAGTCGGCTTCCAGTCTAACTGGATGCAACTGAATACCAGTATTCTACATGGAGGAACTGCCTATCTGACCTCCACAACCAAGTTACTGGGTTGTCAGACTTTCGGGCTTATGCGAATGAATTATATGTTTTTAAGTAATTTATTTATTTATTTAACCATTTATGTTCACACTTATATAAACAGACAAGAAGAAAGAAAAACAGAAAAATAGGTACAAAGATGATGCTTATTTCTAATTGAATCTCTTCCAGCATACCTGCGATATAATAGTAGATTTAGAGATGTAGACAGCGTGTGTAAGTGTAAAAGAGAAAATAAAATACATAAAATCAAAAACATTTCACTTAAAAAAATAAAACAAATAGTATGAGACTATACATACATACATACATACTTCTAAAATAAATAACACTAGAATATTAATATATACACAACTATGACGAAGTGGAAAGATAATATTAATACTACAATGTTTGTAAGTAGACTAGTATCTTTTAAGACACTTTTACACAATGTTATAAAACTAGATAGCGCCGGCTTTTCCTAGCTGGAAGCCGGGACCATCTGCTTATTCTGCTTTCGGAGGCACGGAGGAGTCTTGGTATATAATGGATGGTCACCCATCCACGGATCGACCTCGCAAGCATTGCTCATCCCTGAAGATCGTTCCATGCTACTGTTATTATTTAGCCACGCCACCAGCCGCTACGCTGGTTTTTTATTGAAATAAAATAAATTACATACCGCCTTACTCAAAATTCACTTGCAATAGGTACATAAAGGATCCCTATAAAAATACCAACATATCACCTAAAAATATGCCATCCAACCCAACCCATCGATATTATGCTTGTATCACCCTCACCTCCAAAACTGCCACTTACAAAAACCCCATAACATACAATAAGTTACTGACACAAAACCCATGTTTTACAAGACCCGAGCCTCTCCGGCAATACCCGACAACTTACGAGCCGGTGGCTTTTTTCCCTCGTCATCAACTACATCTCCCTTGGCATGTAACAATTATGCACAGTCATGTGTACAAATATGTACGAGTACGTCCACAACGATTTCCACCAATAATGTTTTCTTTCTGAATTGTTTTATAACTGAAGCTGTAATTTACATGTAGGTAATTAATTTTCTATGGTTATTTAATCCTCTCGGCGATCATGATGAAGATTGCAGTAAAAAAAAAAAATATATATATCCAGAGTTCAATTTAGCAATAATATCGTGTACCTTCAAACTCATGAGGCCCCCGGCAGTCTGGGAAAAAATGTATTGCGTCACAAATTTGTCAATGCTTCAAATAATTGAAGCATTGACAAAAATATGACACAATTTTTTTTTTTTATAAAATTATATTAAATAAGTAATAGTTTATCAAAACTCTGTGAAGTACTGATTTTCGATACTAGAAACCTTGTTCTTGAATTTCTATAAATGCATAGGTACATATTTTTGTTGCTGTCGTACAGACAGCAACAAAAATATGTACAGCGTACAGCTCCACGGCGGATGTATTTGTTACCTTCATCGTCTATCGTTTCTCGGTACATTATTTATAGGTATAACCTACAAAGTAAATATGTGGGAAGATACAAGTAAAAGGAGCCTAGGTGGTTTGTATGTTACGGGGAAATTGGGGCTCACTTCAGTTCTCTTTGGAACGGAATGCAGGCTTCCTTTAGGTCTATTTGTGAAAGGAAAATAAAAACGCGAACACCATTCATCGCACACTTTAGTTGCTACAATCAATATATCTTAATCAAAATACCTATCAACTTATTGACCACTTGGTTTTATATCAATCGCCGTGCCCCCAGTTTATCCGTCAGATTTACTCAGACACCGGACAAATGTTATCAACTTGCTCTTAGCCTATTTAAATTAGGTACCTACCTAAGTTTACAGTACACAACACATGACCAAAAGCCCTTTAATTTTGCCTGTAATACGGTTGGAAACTAACAAAACAAACTTACAAGCACTAAGCTAGTTTTCTTTAACTATGTATAAGTAACCTTTAATGTTGTTTCCAAAACTTACAACTTGAGTTGAAAATAGAAGCATTTAAAAGTTACAAAATGTTAATTTGTTGGCTGGATCGTTGGTCTGGTGGTCGCAAACACTGCAGCTGAGCACGAGGCTCTGGGTCCGATTCCCGGGTCGGGCAAAATGTTATTCGATTTTTCTATTTGGAATTTCTCAGTATCAACCCCGAGTCTGGATATAGGTATGTCCGGTTGATGATTACAAAAAGCCAGAACTCGGCTACTTACAAGTTAAGCTGGACTAAAACGTGTCTTTATCTAGCTATGTTACCCCGGAGCCAGGATCGACACGCGTCTTGCGTCAGCGATTGCGGGGAAAATAAATGAAACCAGTAGTTTAGAGCATGCCATGACTCATTGTGACGCGACTTGCGGAGCGACGGACGGAAATACGTGACGTGCGCGCATGCTGTTAACGCAAATCGCATTGCTCCAGGCCTTGAACGGGGCCTAGCTCACATTTCGCTAGCCCTGTGCAAGGAAATGGTTTAATATTATGCAAATTATTATTATCTTTACATAGCTTTGGTGGAAACTCTGCATTAGGCTTGTAAAAGTCTTTTACGTCGATAGCAAAAAATGATAACATATTATAATGAGTAAAGTTACAAAATTGTGTCTGTATTTTAAACCATACTTATTATTATAAATGCGAAATTAACCCTTCATGTCATCATCATCATCATTTCAGTCGAAAGACGTCCACTGCTGGACATAGGCCTCCCCCAAGCACCTCACTTCAACCGCTTTTGTGCTTCCCGCATCCAAGGGGTTCCTGCGGCCTTGACAAGATCGTCTGTCCACCTTGTGGGAGGCCTTCCAACGCTACGTCTTCCGGTACGCGGTCGCCACTCTAGAACTTTCCGGCCCCATCGGCCATCTGTTCTGCGAGCAATGTGCCCTGCCCACTGCCACTTAAGTTTGGCAATTCTTCGGGCTATGTCGGTTACCTTGGTTCTCCTGCGGATCTCTTCATTTGTGATTCGATCACGCAGGGAAACTCCAAGCATAGCCTTCTCCATTGCCCTTTAGGTGACTTGACCCTTCATGTCTGTCTCTATAAATATTACCTTTCCACGCCTTTTAATTCCATTGAAATCCGTTCAGCGATTGGCTGATTGGAATGGCGATTTCAATGGAATTTTGCACAGAGGTCACATCCCGGGCCCGTGGAATCATTTTCGACATCCACGCGGGCGAAGCCGCGGGTATGAAATAAAGGATCAATAATTATGCAATACTTAAATGTATTTGATTTTGAGTTTATTTGAACTTCTGTCACCGGTTCAATAATATTTGCTAATAACTAGTAAACATGAGCGTCGGGGGATGAACACAGACCATGCAAACTGATGCATTGGTGATATTAACTCATTGTTATCTGTTTAATGAATTACCTACTTATCACTAAACAGTATTAGCCTATTATGCTGTGCAGTCATTTGGGTAAATTAGAATCCTTTATACGTCAGGTAGGTATAGCGGCGGTAAGACCCCTCTTTGAGGAGTGGCTAGAGAGGCGTCACGGCGTCCTCACCTACCGCCTGACGCAGGTCCTCACCGGACACGGAAGTTTCGGGAGGTTCCTGCACATCATCAGGCGGGAGGAAACGCCCGGGTGTCACCACTGCGATGATCGCCCTGAGGACACGGTGGAGCATTCGGTGGGGGCCTGCCCTGCATGGGCGGAGCACCGCCGTGTCCTCGTAGAGGCGATCGGCAGCGGCGGCGACCTCTTACGCCCGGCCTTGGTTCAAGCCATGGTCCGGGGCGAGGGGGAGTGGGAGGCAGTCGCCTCCTTCTGCGAAGCAGTCATGCTAGCGAAGGAGGTGGCGGGACGGGAGAGGCAGAGAATCTCCCGTCCAAGCCGCCGCGGTGGACGCTCCGGGCGTCGGGAGCCGCGTGACGACTCCCGGCCACCGCAGGCGCGGGCCTGCGGGCGGTGAGTAATGGGTAGCTCACCGTCCGATCAGGATCAGGCCCGTGCCGGACGGCGCGTACGTGTTCCACGCGCGCCTCAAAGAGATGTCAGCATCGAAGAGGGGGCCCACTAGGGCCCAAGCCTGCCGGGAAAGCGGGATCATCCATAAGGGGTACCGCTGACCCGGAACATAAAGGGCCAAGGAAGGAACACGGGTGGGTTTTAGTCAGTAAGAGTCTGACACTCCCTTCCGCTCCACCCAGAGCGGAAGGGGTCATTTGATGATTTCCCATCCTCAAAAAAAAAAAAAAAAAATGTGTGAAACACTGTGTCAGATGTTAGTGTTATTTTTTTTCTCTGTGAGTGCGTATATTTACTGATAGATACATGAGGCATTTCAGCCATCGTTGGGTGAGTAAATCACCGGCGATGCCTCTTGTATGTAGAACGCAAAGGTGGCCGTTTAAAAAATCGGCTTAAATAGTCCCTTCATGTTTTACCTTTTCAATTATTTTGAGAAAACTGGTAGCTGAACAATACCTACACGGTGTAAGGGACATCGGCACGCAACGAAAAGTTTTTACGGTAATGGGTCTAGAATATAGTACTATGAGCTCAGAGTTAGGTTCAAGCTTACAAAAATTTAGGTTTTGTATAAAACGGCAGATTTTTTCAGGTGAATTCATATAATAGTTTAAATATCCTAAGTATTATTTATTTGTTCAAAAATATACAACGATTTAATAATATGGTGATTCACTTTATGACACGTGTTTCTATAAACAGATTTGAACATCTGATCCCTAGATATAAAAACATCTGTATTTCAGACATCAGCGCCCTTCCCCTGTTGTAGGCGATACTTAGCAAATAACTTTGTTTGACCTCTATATATATCTATAAACACAACATTTGATCAAACAATAAAATTATAATGAATAAAAAAGAAAGAAAGAAGTCACAAAATGTAGGAGAATAATCTTAAAATAAGTTGTGTAGTTATGTCCACCGGTGAGTTGAGTGTAAATGAGTGGATGGGTGTAGAGGAGGGAGAGTAATATTTTATGCTACTTTGTCACATTTAACAGGTTTTCAGCGTCAGTCTGTCTATTTCCCTTACACCCTGTATACAAAAACAATCGCAAGTTCTTCTGTAAACAGAAGCGTTCTATTCTTTATCACCGTTATTTTAAGAAGCCTCAGATACTTCCTTTCCTTGAAACATATTTACCTTACATTACCTTTTATCGAGTGCTATTGCCCTGGCAAATCGAGGCGTATCTCACGACACGGAAAGATTTATCCGCACGTCGCCATGACGTATGGGCGCCATCTTGTGTGAACTGGATGTTGGAGTTTGTAACTTGAAAGTGTCTTTTGGACAGAAGTGGGTAGTTCCGTAAGTGTTGTAAGAATAGAGTAGACTTGGGCCTTATTTAATAAAACCGATAGGCGACAGGTGACAAGTGACAATCTCTTCAAGGCTCTTTGATCTGTAGGCACTTGGCGTGAAAATGTGTCAGTTTTGACAGTTTTTAGGGTTCGGTACGTCCGAATGAATAAAAACGGAACCCTTATTGGATCACCCGTGTGGCTGTCAGTCTGTCCGTCAGTCTCAGGCAATTTGCTCCGAATCAAATGGAATTTTGTACGTTTCTTGAGCACGAAAATCGGGAAAACACGAAGACGTTTATCTGTATGTCGCCATGACTTAAGGTCGCCATCTTTTGTGACCCGGATGTTGGAGTTTGTTATTTGAAAGTTTGTCTTTTGGTCAGAGATGGGTAGTTTGGTAAATCATGGAAAAATATAGTAGACCAGAGGGGTAATTCTTGTAATTTTAAGAACGTTCGCAGTCTAGTCTCAGTCTCAATATGTCAAAAATACCTATAATTTCCCTACATATTTGACATTGATTGTCGCTGAGATGGTATTACGACTGGATTTTGAACGTTTTTAATTACGGATCAAATTAAATTAGCTAGTCTAACTCCGCAAACGTGATGAATATATTTTATATGAATATAATATATTTTGTTCTATCTAAACAAGATAAAACAAAATAATCATTGATTTGATGGGTTTTTATGGGGTCATCGATTGCAGTTAGTGTAGTCACTTGAACTACCAGTTTTTTTTTGTGTTGTCTTCAAGGACACTGTTTCGATATCTAAACACGATAGACGAATAGAAAACAGATTTTCTCAACTCAAACTTTAAGAAACCAAAGTACCAGCGGTCATTGACCCCCAAAAAAAACACCAAATCATTTAATTTTTTTACTTCATCGTGTTAAGTTATCGATACCTATCACGACTGCAGAGTTACGCTGGCTAATTTAATTTACCCCTGTATTGTCTATAATAAAATGAAGATTACTTCAACGTTTAATGAAGTATTTATTAATTAGTTCAACTCCCAACTTTTGACACCGTAAATGACGTAGTGTATGAAGTTTACTAAAGCTCAAACAAGTTTGAAACTAGTCTTATTAAGGGGCTGACAACAGCTACAGCGCGGTCACTGTCGGACTGCATAGAGAAAAGAGAAAGAGAAGCATACTCAAAAATACTCTCCCTTCTTCCTTACATTATAATGTTGTTCTTTATGTATTTTTTTTAAATTGAATATACTATATTTCTAGTGTGGTTGATAAAAATATAATATCCTAACCTAAATAAAACTTGGCCAGAGGCTAATAATTGCCACAGAACGTGACAATACCGCCAGTCTCTTGAGTAGGTACATTAACAGTTGACAGCGATGCGGAGGAATTTTTCGACGCTATATTTTAGTTTGTGTAAATAATGTTTTAAATAAGCTTCGACCAGATTTCGGCCACTTTGACAACGATATTGATGATACCCTACGGGGGACCGTAGGGTATCATCCAGTACCATCATCAAAGGCACTTTTCAGAGCCACCACAACCGAAATACCAAAATTTCATTAATAACTACCTACTCTCAGATACTATTATATTATATAAATTTTATGCCTTGAAAATTATTTTTTGAGCTGATAGCACCACAAATCACTTGGTACTAAACAAAAAATGGTTCTCCCTACATATTACACATACACACATATCGTACATTCATAAACACACAACACACACGCACACAGACACATAAATACGCACACAAATTCAGAGCAAATAATTTATTATTTGTTTGACTTTTATTTTGTCAATCGTTTGGAGTCGTTACAGATATAAATCCGTTCAAAATAATGTTAAGTGCTAAAAAACCATTTGTTTTTTTAGTTAGGTACTTTCCAAAAAATCTTTATACCTGTGCCCCTGGGCAAGACGGAGGAAGGGTTATATTGAACACTGCTGCTAAAACCACTTAAGTATGTCTGTTTTTTCTTGTCACTTTTTAGTGCCTGGAGCTGTTTTCTCTGCCGCCTAACTACACTTTAGACTTTTGTTAGTCTTTTTACCCAACTGCTGAGAAAGGTTTAAAAATGTTTTAATATAGCTAGGAGAATTCTTTTGTAAGTTATTTGACATCCTACGTCAGTTTGCCGTGATACAGCTATTTCATACAATTGTCAAAGAATTGCAGTTGTGATTTGAATACTATACGTATTTAATTCAAACAATAAAAAACAGATTTCCGAAGGTTGTTTTTAAGGGTAGCCCGCGAAATTCAATTTTCAGGTCAGTGTCAGGATGTATCATCATGAGTATTTCATGAAATAGTAATTCAATAGGATTATATGGACCTAGAGGGCTGTATTGATGATTTTAATGCTTATATTTCTGTAAATACATACTTGTTACGGTCGCGAATCATATTTCGTTAAGTCTTAAGGCGAGAACGCCAACGTTTTGGCCTTGAGATTGCACGGGCTACCCCAAGGTAGCCCGCGCAATTCTAATTTTCTTGCGTTTTATGCAATTTGCAGGTCAGTACTAGGTGGTATTTTGACCAAAATATAATTCGAGACATTCCGTAACAAGTATGACTTTATGAAAGAAAGAAAGAAAACTATTTTATTTGGGACGCACAGGCAATACAAACAGAAAAATATAAAAAAAATAACAGAACACAACTTTACAGAATTATAATCATGAACATCATCAATACAACTCTCCCAAGCTCAAATTACATTATTGAATGATTTTTTCATGAAATCATTCGAGGCCAATTCCAACTTGGAGAGTTGTATTGACGATTCTAATGATTATAAGTCTATACATACAGCGTTGATGTGACAGAGGGGCATTAAATAACACTACGTATACTATACGTGTTTAGTATTAATTCGATACGGTATAAAAATAAAAAGCACCAAAATTAGTTTCTTTTTTTTCAAATATAACTAACTAGCTTACAAATCAGAGTAAAACGCAACCACCCTTTGTAATGAAAGTGCAAGTATGTGTGTATTTATTGCCATCTTTTTAGCGAACATATTTGGTTGTACTTGTGACTTGCGTCAGAGCGGCAACAACGCATCGTAGGTTATACTCAGATTTATCGTTTTAAGGTGCATGACCTATGCGTATAGACATAATCAGCTGTTAGGAAAGATTCATCGTGTTCAAACGGGACAAAAAAATTAAAAATCATTTGCGACTAAACTACTGTTCCTATTTAATTGATTTTTGGTACAGAGCTTGAAAATGGTACCTAGTATAGGCAGTTTAAAGGAAAGCCCATCTATCGTATCAACTCTGTATAATTATATTGGTTACGGTTCGCGAATCATATTTTGATCAACATACAACCTGACACTGACCTGCAAATTGCAAAAAAGCCTAAGAAAATTTTAATTACGCGGGCAACCCTGGCGCTTCTCCTTAAAATATCGCTTTACGCAATAAGACCACTCATTGTAAAATTTCTACATTTATATCAGTAATTTATAATTATGCTGAACATAAGTAAGAGTTTTCTATTCTTTATTATCTATTTAAATCAATTATTTGTATTATTAATAATTATTATTATTATTTAAATGTCTTTGTCATATCTCGGAACTTTAGGGTCCCGGACCTTTGGAAGGCGTACGAGGAGCCGAAGCCAACTTGCAGAGGATTATTATTATTATTTAGTTTTTATTTTATTCATACATATTAAATACATTTTTAAATGTATTAAAAACAAATAAAAATATTATTAGTATTGATTTTGACATTAGAATAGAATAGGTATTTATTTGCTTAGAATGTAGGTACACAAAATTAGTAGTCAGTTTGCTTAACAATAAACCTCCTTGACTTTACAATTTTCCCAGACGTGTCTACTCTCACATAAATATTTATAATCTAGTTACTGTGTACTAATTCCTTACTGGCACAAATAAACACCATTTACGTGAAGCTCATTGAAACCAAAGGAAACATTCTGTATATTAAATTATTAACATAATTATGTTTATTAGGAAAATGGCGTATTAAGCGCCTTGATATTCAGCGATACATCAAAGCCTGTTAATTATTAAGACATTAATGAGCGCAAATTGATATATGTATACGTGTACTCGTGGGATTCAGCTGGTCTGAGTCACTGAAATTGTAAAGTTCAATCGCGGATACAATAATGCTATCGACTTTAAATAAAATGGTAGTACAAGTACTTTTGGCTTCTACCATTGCATTGAAGTGATGAAGCTTTATTAGCAACATTAAAACTTTTAATAAGAACTGTTTAGCCAAAAAGTTCTTAAATCAATTTTCTTGTTTTAACTTTATGACCATCGCTATATTCCGTATACATAAGCTAGTTAGAATTAGCACCAAACTGTTACAAATTCCAGTAAAAATATATCTTAATTAGCGTATTGAATCATGTCATTAATGTAGAACCCAACAGGGGGCTTACTCTTACGCTGCAGTTTCTCGGATCTATTCAATCAACTCGCTCTCTCACTCGCGGATTTTAAATACCGTTACAAATTTAAATTCAAATAATTTATTTTCTCTTCGCCAATAATGGCAGCATATTCATTTAGAATTTAGACAATCTAAAAAACTATGTGATACTAGTTTATGAGAGACTGGTGTCTGAACTAGGAATACTTGTTTCGCGGATCACCAGGGCAGTAAGAAGGGACGTCGCGCTGGTCAAGTACGTGGACCGCCTACTGACAGGATTGCTGCACTACCCGGAGGTGCTGGCAGCGTTGCGGCTGCGCAAGCCAGACGGGTGCATAGGCGCGCCCCGCTCTATTAGACGTCCCAGTGAGCGGTTAGGACTAACCTACTCAAGTTTACCCCTATGTTACGAGCCGCACGTAATATTAATGTTGTCGGAGGATATATTTGGGTAAAACCTGCCAAAATTCATTCAAATGGCATGAATAATAATTGAGGGAGGTCTGATATTATAAACGCTGTAACTTTTATAATAATTGTTATATTAGTAAGTACTTATAAAATTCTTTTGTAATTTTTCTCACTGGTCATTTTATTTTTTGTAAAGTTTTGTGCCTTATAACATCGCCTTGGATGAGTCTGTGAATGTGTTATAAATTGTAATTTAAATAAATAATTATCAGTTGTTCAGTAAACGTTACTTCTAGTAACTTACGCCACACTACATTGGTATGTCCGCAACAGATTTTGAATTTGGCGCCCCGGAAGAAACAGTACGTCATTTTTAAAAGCAGAATAATGAATTACGAGTATATCTCGCATTTATCCTCATAAGCAACTTTAATGATAATTAATTAAGTTGTTGCTATGAAAGTAGACGTTAATTTACCCTCTTGTTAAGAGTAAGGGTAAATGTATAATTACCCAATTATTTGTGACTTTTTGTAAGACCATCTCGTTGGTCTAGTGGTCGCATTTGCGACTGCTGAGGAGCGTAGAGTCCTAGGTACGTTTCTTCGGTCGGGGAAAATGTTACCAGGATTTTCTATGAGGAATTTCTGGACACAAATCGTTTGCGCTGAGTCAATTTGTGTGTCCAGTTGATGAAAATAGAGTCGTCTGTTTATGACATAGTACTTAGTGTTAGGTGTTCAGTCTGGGAAATGAATTGTTATGCAATTGGCACACTACGTCAATTTGCCTTGCTGTAGCCATTTTATACAACTTTCAAAGAGTGGCAATTGTGATTTGAATCAACGGACAATTTAAGTGAGGCAGTTTGCTTAGCAATTAATTTCCCTGACTTTACCTACTTATACGAGGGGCTTGTGGCTAAGTAATAACAGCTGCACAAATCGATCGATCAGGTTAAGCTACGCTTGCCGCGGTTGCTCTGTGGATGGGTGACCATCTTTACACACCAAAACCCCTCCGTGCATTGGAAAGCACGTTAAGCCGTCCCGGCTGTCATTCGTGGATCTTTGACAGTCGTTACGGGTCGTCAGAAGCCCGAAAGTCTGACAATCAGTCCTACCAAGGAGTATCGTATTACCCAGTAACTGGGTTGTGGAGGTCAGATAGGCAGTCGCTCCATGTAAAATACTGGTATTCAGTTGTGTCCGGTCAGACTGGAAGCAGACCCCGATATAGTTAAGAAAAGGTAGGCAGACCTTACCTACTTACACACCCGGAGAAATCAGGCGTAATGTTATATTATATATCCAGGAGAATACCTAGACGTACTCGTATTCTCAACGAACAAAAAATTCTAAAGACCATTATGTAAAGTTGTTATAAAACTCACATTTCTATTCAAAAACTAATTCTGCATATTATATAAAAACCTACTCTTTACAGGACAGTTATTTACTACTAGGTTTTGCCCGCGGCTTTGCTCGCGTTAATTTAGAATTAGACAATCAATTCGGATTGTACTCTGCTTCTTTTTTGACCGTTGCACGCATGGGCTTAGAACCGTACTTTTTTCTGGACAAAGGTGGGTATTTTTATCTGTATCCCTGATAACGTATACGCAAAATGTCAATCAAAATCAAAAAATCAAAATCAAAAGTAATTTATTCAAATTAGGCTGAGAGTCAGCACTTTTTGAACGTCAAAATCACATAAAACAGTCCCCCCAAAACGCCCACCCTTCACCACTTCCTAGTGCTTTAGCTGGGAAGAAGAAGTGGCGCAACAAACTAACATTAATTAATTAACAACAATATTATGATCGGTTCAGCGGTTTAGGCCGTGAAAAGGTATCAAGCAAAAAAAACTTACTTTCGCATCTATAATATAGTATAATATAATATAGTTCGGAGGAAAAAAACAGGTCTATCGACACTAGACTCACAAAATGTATTAGGTATTTAAATAAAAATAAAAAAAATAAAAACTTGAGAGGTGCCAAGGGACCCCCGGATGGAACGAAGTTCCTTTCGATTAATTAGTGAAGGAATTGTAATTTTTTTTTTTTTATATATATATGTATTCGTTCCAATATCTGGCTTGCTTTCTATAAGAGAGAGAGAGAGACAGACAGAAAAACATGCGCACGCCGCACAGCTTACAATAGCTTACTATAGCAAAAAGTGTCGTGACAACTTTTCGTAAGAATTTTTTCCGTCTAGCCCCCTTTCACAACGCGCGATAAGGAACTTCGTTCCAAAAAAACACAATACACGTGGCGCCATCTATTACCGTAAGAATTTTAGTGTTGGGAACAGTACTTTCATACGGGATTAAAGAAAAAAATTTTACCCTTTAACTGTTTCTATACACCTGACTACGTATATGCAAAATTTCATGATCATCGGTTCAGTAGTTTAGCCGTGAAAAGGCAACAAACAAACTTAATTTCTTATTTATATTATAGTTAGGACCTAGTTATTAGGTACAGGTGTGAGTCGTATTTTCTATTTAGCGGCACAAAGCCTACCCGTGGCATAAACAATTCTGTAGTATTAGTTACTGCATATTCTGCTTGAAATTGGTTTTACACTCAAATTGATGTAGGTGCCTACGAGCAATTTCTATGAGCGTTTTCCTGTATACAAGGTTTTTTTGGGATGGAAACTGTTTTGCTGCAACAATATAGGTAGTGGATTATTTAATAATAGTGTTATTTATTTATTTTTTGATAAGCTAGCTGTTAAAGAATTTGCCAGATATTTATGTTAATGACATTCACATGATCTGAACAAGATTATGTCTGGACTTTAAAAGAGACTGTGACCTCTGAGTTTGTTTCGGCCTTTCTTCTCAGAGTAGTCAGATAGGAAACGCCGACCTCATCTAGTTTTAAAATATGATTGACGTGTAAAAGTGTTTGTACAAACCTACTTACAGAAATAAATCATTTACATTTAACAGGCATGCGACCCGTCAGGGACCATTTATAACTGAAAAAGCGTCAATGGTTTTGTATTTTTTTGACTATTTGATAAAATTGTCTCATTTTCCCGACAGGTCATCAACATCATCTGTCTAGCCTTTTCCCAACTTGTTGTTGGGGTCGGCTTTCAGTCTAACCAGATGTAGCTGACAACTAGTATTTTACATGGAGCGATTGCCTATCTGACCTCCACAACCCAGTTATAGTAACACGATACATCTTGGCAAGAATGTTTGTCGCGACTGTCAAAGATCCACTAATGACAGCCGGGAGCAACGGCTCAACGTGCTTTCCGAGGCACGGAGGGGTCCTGGTATGTAAAGATGGTCACCCATCCATGGACCAACCGCGGCAAGCGTAGCTTAACCTGATTGATCGACGCGTGCGGCTGTTATGACTTGGCCACAAGACCTTCAACATTTACAAGAAAATGCCTGTACCCTTACTCTTCAAGCTTCTTGGTGGGAGAAATAGCATGGAAGTTGTGCTTCCCTGAACGAATTCCTTCACTAAAAGCTCTCCCACTGGCACAAGGCATGCTATTACAGGTCTACACTGTCCTCCCCTACCTATAAACACTGTTATTTGAAAACATTGTAAAAGCCAATTATTTTTAAAAGAGTCACCGTGTAGTTTCTTGCGGACTCTTCACCCCAGGAAACGACCAATTGGAACCGTGCACCTAGCTTCTGACGTTTCATAAGTGCCCATGTAAGTTTGTGTGAAATAAAATATTATGATTTTGATTTTATCTTTCTTTAAAAATGAGAACCTTCCTTGGTGCATTCCATAGGTATCCACCCACCATTGGGCCCCGTTCATGGTCTAGAGCGACGAGACTTGCGTCAAAAACACGCGCATGCGTCACCTGTTTCCGTTGTCGCGCCGCAAGTCGCAAGGCATAATAGAATAGAATACTCTTTATTAGGTACACCACAAAAATTACAAATACTATAGGTATTTGTAATTACTTATTTATTGTTTGTAATTACTTAAATATATTATTATTTATTTGTAATTAACATTTAGAATTTTTACACAGGATGACACAATGGGCGGTCTTATCGCTAAAAGCGACCTTTTACAGACAACCTTTGGATGGATTAAAGGCCAGAAGGAGACACCATACTTTAGGTAGTCAGTGGTGTACCATTAACATATACATTAAATGTATGTATTTATTGTGATACGGGTGATAGGTACCTGCTCTAGATACCATGGCGCGGCGGTTTTTTACAGTTGATGAACGCGCGAAATTACGTCATCGCCGCTCTAGTGTAAACAATGGGTTTTTCTAAGTATTCAATTGTTTTAATTAAAGCTGATAACAGGCCGGGCACCCAGGGTACCCAAGGGGAATTGACGGTAGTTTGCTATTGGGAACGAGAGCTTCCCGCGGGTCATTAGCGGGTATGTAAATGGTAAACCACTACACAAGGAATACATAATATGTAATGATGATGTTTAAGGAGAGAGAAAGTGTTTTTTTAACCAGAATTTTAAAAGTGAACAAAGATTGAACACGCCTTATCGACACGGGCAGGGCATTCCATAACCAGTACGGTTACAGTACGCTTAAACTGTAAAAGACTTGTCATAAAAACTGGTACAGTGCGGGCATCTTTAGTCATAATCAGTCTTTAATAGTCCCACTGCTGGGACACAGGCCTCCTCTCAATGAGTGAGAGGGAGACGCAGGTCGCAAGGCGCTCTTGGCTAAATAATAAATGTCGCACGGACGGATCGATTGAAGGTTAAGGTACGCTTTCCACTGTCGGTTCATGGATGGGTGACCACCCTTTACATATCGAGACCCCTTCGTGCCTCAGAAAGCACGCTAAGCCGTTGATCCCGGCTATCATTTGTAGATCTTTGACAGTCGTTGCGGGTATTCAGAAGCCCGAAAGTCTGAAAACCAAAAGCCAAGGGGTATCGTGTTCTAGAGGTCGGATAGGCAGGAGCTCCATGTAAAATTCTGGTATTTAACTGCATTTGGTTAAATTGTAAGCCAAATTCGACATTTATTTATTTATTTATTTAATTAAGGTTCACCAACAGTTGTTACAGACATTACACAGATACATACGAACATACAAGTAATTGTGTCTTAAAACTAACTGCACAACCAATTACAGGCAAACACCACATGCAAAATGCTCTTTAGAAAATATAAATGAAATTTTAAAGACTGTACTTACAATTCTAGATAATAATGATTAAATACTAATACTAATACTAATGACGTCTGACAAATGTCGATATTGAGTCTGCGTGGACGTCAACCAGGTCGCTGCGTTCGTTTAGGAGTTTGCACATGCGGGGTACAGGTGAATTAGCACCAGACACTGTACGGCGAGCTGGTGGAGCTAAGGGTGTTATAGGTTTGCGAGGTGGTCTACGGGGTACCCTGAAGTTGAACCTAAATACCAATTGTGGGCAGTCGATGGTGTTATTGAGCAGTTTATATGCGAATCTCAGATCCAAGAGCTCCCTCCGAGCTTCGACATCGTTGGGATAAGGTAAGCAGTTTGATCGCTCCGCAAGTCACGTCGGTGTGACTCGTGGCAAGCACTAAGCCACTTCTTTCATTTGTTGTCGAAGACGCGTTTCGCTTGTGGCCACGGGGTAAAACAATATCCATTATCTTAAACAAAGTCTCTTCTACATAGTATACTATAAATTGTTCCCAACCGTTTTGACGGCCAATAATGAAATTCTTTTCGTGTTGCCGACCCGTGAAGCAGTGAATTTTTGAGGAAGATATTTTAAATAATTAATGTAAAAAGAATAGCAAAAAGCTTTCTAGCTTATTTGAAGTTATTTCAGTAGAAACCCAACCCCCCTCCCCTAAAAAACGTATATCGTATGACGTATATTAAATTACGCATCGAATCGTTGTTATCGTTACGTTGCTTTAATTTGATTTCCGTCGAAAGTGCACTTAATTTATAACACAGAAAGTAATTTTACGAGGCTGTTGGTTGTATTGATAAAAATGTGTGGAGGCAGAGCAATGTTCTTTAATATATTGTATATAAACCCCCCGCGCTTGGGGGTTCTCGGACATGCGCTTAAAGAAATCCTCCTGAGGTGGTTTTTTTAGGGGTTTTACGAGTTGGGCACTCGTATAATAATAATAATAATACATTTATTTATTCAGATAACTTTGATCCATACATGAGACATACAACTAGTACAAAATAGTAAGCAAGGACTTGGTCCGCTGCACTAACATCCATGTCAGGGGACAATCGTGCCTAGCAGCAATGGCACTCAAGATGCTGTGGCAACTTCCACGCAACCGGTTAATGAATGACGAGGTCTTTTTGCGCCATAAAGCTGCAAAGCCATCTGTGTGTGCATCAGCAAACATTGCTGATGCGCTACAGAAACGCGGAAACCGCAACAGCAGCGCCCTGAACGCATTATATTTTTTTTTTTTTTTTTTTACTATATAACCTCTTGTCTGGATAATCAGTAAAATACTTTTCAAGTGTGATTGGGATTCGCCCAGTTTATCAATTCTACTCTACGTACCATATTAAGATAAAGAAAGAACAAAAAGATTAGAAAATTATATTTTTTAAGATACATTCGGTGTGGATGTGGTCGCCCTCCAAATTTTCACAGTTGTGGTGATAGGGATGCTTTATTAAGACCATCATATCTTCCAGAATTTGAAATTGACGTTAATAGAATCATAATGGGGTTGACCCCCACCTTACAATCAATCCTGATACTATGGTAATGCGAGCCAATCACCGTGCGCTATTATCTAATCAGTCCTCATTATTCTTAACTAGTTTATGCAGGCTCGAGGTTGATCTGCACACTCGAGCGTGGATAATAGATATCCGTGGTTTTACTCTGTAGTAAGACCACGTTCCCACGGCCATAAAAATATCGCTGCTTAGCGCCGAGAGTTGAAAATCCAACAATGTGATTTTCCAACGCTCTGGGATGCACCCTGTTGGATTCTCAAAGCTCGGTTGAACAGCGATCAGGATCCAGACAGGATCCAGTGTACGAAATTCCCGGCACGCTATTTTACGTCCGTGCGAACATGGACTAATTGATAATGGAAATAAGCGTTGTTTTCCAACATGATGAACAGAATTGAGGAATGTGGTCATCACTGTTGCCAAATCATTCATTTAGGTGGGTTATGACTGTAATGAAACTGCATCAGCAACATCTGCCTAGCCTTTGCCCAACTATGGTGGGGTCAGCTTCTAGTCTAACCGGATGCAGCTCCAGTATTTTACATGGAGCGACTGCCTACCTGACCTCCACAGGCCATTTACTGGGTAATACGATAACCCTTGGTAAGACTGGTTGTCAGACTTTCGGGCTTCTGACGACCCGTAACGACTGTCATAGATCAACGAATGACAGCCGGGACCAACGGCTTAACGTGCTTTCCGTCTCGGTAGGTAAAGATGGTCACCCATACACGGACCGACCACGGCAAGCGTAACTTAACCTAATCGATTGACCCGTGTGACTGTGATTACTTAGCCACGAGCCCCACTCCTGTTATGAAACTACATGATAGTGTAACTAGACCCTTTATAATAAGCCTGAAATCAGTGCGATGACCGATCTGGCTTATCAACAGGCTGGTTTAGCAAAATTAATATTTAGTCAGCAGTTCTAATAAATCCTTTATAGGGGCTGAAAAAACAACTGTCTCTGGAAAGAGAGGATTATAGTTGTAGGTATGCTTTTATTTTGAAAATTATGAAGCTTTTCCAATTTCCAGTAAAATATTATGTAAAACATATTACTTAACACTTCACATACCTCGTAAAATAATACAAACATTTACATTCTGTGTCCGTCTCATTAACCACTATAAAACCGGTTTGCGCTGATTCGAACCAGATACAACCGGATTCGGGAATAAATTTTAAATGGCCGCCATTAAAACTACTGGACCGTGCAAGCGATAATAGTGGTTTACATGAATGCTATTGTTTCGAACGAGTTTTTTTGCGGAATAGTTATACTGAGCAACTAACAAAATGGGTAAAAAGAACTATGGACCAGAGGATGTCGAATTTTGTTGGAAATGGGCTCACAGTTGCAGATCTGAATTTCTATTTTACCAATCCTTTTTCTGACCAAAAAAACTCATAGACCTTTCATTGGCATCACAGTTGGTCGCAGTTACTTGTCTATTTATTATTTTTAGGACATCACAATACGAATAGTTTGAGGTTTACAAAAAGGAGCGCATTCATTATAATTAGAGAGTTCATAAAAAAATTAAGAAAGTAAAATGTATATTAGTTGAGGTTCGATTATGCAGTTGCCAGTATTTATTCATTATTTTTAACCGACTTCTTAAAAAGGAGGCGGTTCTCAATACGTCAGTTTTTTTGTGTGTATTACGCGATATCTCCTGCAATTGTGGATCGATTTCGATTTATATTTTTTAATGGATAGGGTTATGCTTCAGGGATGGACCAATGACCACCACCACCAATGACCAGCACCAATGACGGGGTCCGCTAGGGCCGATGCCTGCTAGGGTTGCGGGAAAGTCCGAGAGGGATACCGTGGCCCCCTGGCACAGGCAACTGAAGGAACACGGGTGGGTTTTAGTCAGTAAGAGTCTGACACGCCCTCCTGCTCTGCCCAGAGCGGGAGAAGTTATTTGATGACTTCCCACCCTCAAAAAAAAAAAGGGGGGACCCATATAATTTATATTATCTTTGCTTTGGTAGTTTTTCAGTTAGCTTCAATAATACGTATTATTTGTATCTAATGTATATTGATGATGTTATAATAACTTCCTGTCACTGTGAATTACATAGCCAGCAGTAGTGGTATTATGAATATGTGTGGGGTAGGTACCACAGCTAAAAAGTGAAAAACTAAAACTTTTTTACAAAAAAAAAAACTAGCGACTTGTAAAAACAACACTGCAGTGTGAAAGTCGATGACAAATTAGGAAAATAAAAAAACTATGACACCGACTTCTGAAATTAAAGTTATTTTTCACATTGCAGTGCTTTTTTGGAAGTTGGTTGTTTTTTTAAGTTTTTTTGTATTCAAATCGCACCTACATATTTTTTTGGATTATATTTTTATACCCTTTTCGTTTGCAATTTCAGGCTTCCAAAAAATGATTCCGCTCCAAAGTTTTCTCGAAAAAAGTTCTCGTAAACTAAACAACAACACAAAACTTTTAAAGTGGACACGTTTGGTGTAGTGGCTACAGTGGCTAAGTGTAGTCAGCGAAACCAAATGGTCCTGGGTTCGAATCCCGGTAGGGGCAAATGTTTGTATGATGAATATGGACATTTGTACCCGAGTCATGGATGTTTATTTATAATATGTATGTATTTACGAAAAAAAATATATTTAAGTAGTGTATCAACCATCTGGTATCCATAACACAAGCCTTAAGTGTTAAGTGCTTAACTTGGAACTAGATGGTGCTGTGTGCAATGTCAGACGATATTTATTTATTTATTATTTCTTAACCCTAATATTTTTTATCTATTTACAGACAACTCCACGAAAAGAAAAACATGAAACACATTTTCGGATGGATAGAAACCCTTCACCGTAAAGTGCTTGTGGAACGTAAACCTAACGTTACTCAGCTGAAAACTCTGTAAACTTGAAAAGGGTAGGTACAGGAATAAGTTGAAATAAGTTGTCGGACATGTAACACGTTATGGCGCGTACTTCAGTCAAACGGGTTGCTGGTACCTACGGATGTCTTGTGGTACCTGTGATGAGAGGTTCGATGGATACGGGTAGCGGAAAAAAGGAGGGTATGCTCTATTTAAAAGAAAGAAAGAAAGAAACTGAACAGACAGCAGTGCTGCTGGGGAGTTTGTTCCGCCACTTCTTCTTCCCAGCTAAAGCACTAGGAAGTGGTGCAGGGTGGGCGTTTTGGGGGGACTGTCTTATGTGAATTTGACGTTCAAAAAGTGCTGATTATCAGCCTAATTTGAATAAATGACTTTTGATTTTGAATAACGATTATTTGTACACAGTTCGTGAAACACAAAATACAAGTAACAAAATAAAAAGTGTAAATAATGTACGTTGTACGTGTATGTTGTATGCATTTACCTAGTTTTTTTTTTTGAGGATGGGAAATCATCAAATGACCCCTCCCGCTCTGGGTGGAGCGGAAGGGAGTGTCAGACTCTTACTGACTAAAACCCACCCGTGTTCCTTCCTTGGCCCTTTATGTTCCGGGTCAGCGGTACCCCTTATGGATGATCCCGCTTTCCCGGCAGGCTTGGGCCCCAGTGGGCCCCCTCTTCGATGCTGACATCTCTTTGAGGCGCGCGTGGAATACGTACGCGCCGTCCGGCACGGGCCTGATCCTGATCGGACGGTGAGCTACCCATTACTCACCGCCCGCAGGCCCGCGCCTACGGTGGCCGGGAGTCGTCACGCGGCTCCCGACGCCCGGAGCGTCCACCGCGGCGGCTTGGACGGGAGACTCTCTCCCTCTCCCGTCCCGCCACCTCCTTCGCTAGCATGACTACTTCGCAGAAGGAGGCGACTGCCTCCCACTCCCCCTCGCCCCGGACCATGGCTTGAACCAAGGCCGGGCGTGAGAGGTCGCCGCCGCTGCCGATCGCCTATACGAGGACACGGCGGTGCTCCGCCCATGCAGGGCAGGCCCCCACCGTATGCTCCACCGTGTCCTCGGGGCGATCATCGCAGTGGTGACACCCGGGCGTTTCCTCCCGCCTGATGATGTGCAGGAACCTCCCGAAACTTCCGTGTCCGGTGAGGACCTGCGTCAGGCGGTAGGTGAGGACGCCGTGACGCCTCTCTAGCCACTCCTCAAAGAGGGGTCTTACCGCCGCTATCGTGGCGTGCCCTATGTATTTACCTAGTTTAGGTATCGAATGATTGGTATATACAGGCCGGTGTGAATAGAAACGCCCGGGATGGATTATGGTGACGTTATTGGTGATGTTCTTCAGTAAGGTCTGGTGGTGGTGGTCATAGTACTCGTAACCAGCGTGCGTGTATGACCAGATGTATGAACGTGAACGAAGCAAAAGGAGTATGTAAAGATCGTAGCAGGTGGCGGTCTGTAGTTTCTGCCTACCCCCTTGGGAAGTAGGCGTGAGTTTGTTAGGTAATGTAATTGGTATGCTCCCTTTATTTGCGAACATGTTTGATTGTCAGTACATTAACCATTGTCAGCATTCTAAAAATGATCGCTGCCAGACCGGACTGTCCCTTTCAGGGACACTGGGTGGGGACAGTCATATGTCTACATAAATAAATTTAGTTCGTGTAAACTAACAATACTAACCTACTTTATGCACCATTGTTGCTAAAACCAAAATACTAACAAAAATATGGACCATAGTCTGAAATAAAGTATTATTAATTTATTTTATTTATTGTTATAACGACGCTTGAAAGGCAAAATTTACTAAGCGGCATAATGGTAACTTTAACTTTTCAGAAAAAAATCATATAAATTCTTGTTATCATCCTACAGGCGTAAATCTTACTGTTTTGGAAACCTTATTTACTTAATCATCTAAATCAGAATTTATATGTATTTTTCTCTGAAATTTTTTGTCAATTTTGCTTTTCAAGCGTCGATATGATTAATGTAATGACAAACAAAGAAAATGACTCAGAGGCGGGGGTATTGTTGATTTTATATTTAATTTTATTTTATAATTTTATTTTTATTTCAATTATTCAACAATATGTCTTAAATGGATTGAAATACATGATTTTTGAATTTGAATTTTACTGTTAAATTTAGCGATTGAATTGTTGGAAGGAAAGGGTTTTTAGTTGGCGTTGAAGTGATAATAAAGGAAATAAAAGTGGTATTACGAAAATCTGTGCTTTTTATGTACCCAATAGAGTGATTAAATGTACTAGGTACCTAATAGGTAATGTCTTTAGCCCTATCAGAATACCAGCGCTGCAGTATTTATTTTTTTAAATATTGCAGCATTAGGCTGAGATAGAAGCCTTTTTGGTCTCACACAGGTCTCTTATTTTATATTTTCTTGTTTATTGCTAATTTTAATGTTAATTTTGTTAGTTTTAAATGCTCCTTTATTTTTTTACTGTTTGTATTACCTGTCCGTGTCCCAAATAAAATATTTTTCTTTCTTACTTTAGCTTCGTACTGGACTTTCTATTTTATTCAAGTAGGCAGGGACAGCGACGCGCATATTGCAACCGTGGATTCAGTACATGATTCTGAACGCCCTTGCGTAGAAAAATATATTCAAAATCAAAAGTCATTTATTCAAATTAGGCTGAGAATCAGCACTTTTTGAACGTCAAAATCACATAAGACAGTCCCCCCAAAACGCCCACCCTTCACAACTTCCTAGTGCTTTAGCTGGGAAGAAGAAGTGGCGGAACCAACTCCCCAGCAGCACTGCTGTCTGTTCAGTTAGAAGAACTGGATTCTATACATATAGTAATAAATAAATTAACATTACGAAACACAAAAATATTAAAAACTATACTCAAGCATAAATAAATAATAAAACAAAAACGCAAACAGAACTTAATACATAATAAAAAGCCTCCTGGCATAAAGGGCGTGCCCGCTTACATATGCAATGCTGCATTATGTTTATATGTATATAGCTGTAACTAGTAGCCACAAATGATAAACTAGGACCTTCGAAGTAAAATAAAGAAACATTAATTTCTAATAACAATAACAAAACCATAGTCAGCAAGCTGACCTGTCACCACAAGCAGCACCCGTTCACGAGCATAACGCAAAGATCAGCCATTACCCCCCTCGCCATATTTGAGGGAAGGAGGCAACCCGACCCCCGACGCTACCGCAAGCATTGACATCTAAGGGAGCATGACGAACTTGCTGCCGGTTGCTCAAAAGAATAATATGATGAACTGTCGAGGTCGCTAGCTAACCATATATTGCAATACAACTCATTAAAATACATTGAAATGAGTAGATTATGTCAATAATAAATAAAAATTAAATTAAACTAAGGTGACTAATAAATATAGTCAAATAAAATAAACAATTATATGAACTCGTATAACTTGTCAGTAGGTAAGCTAATTTTGGAGAAAGAACATAAACATTGTCTTGAGTTAATCACAGCGACCAACTATTTTTATCGTTTAAGTAATCGTTGATTGAATAGTATGCCTTTGAACAAAGGTTGGATTTTACTTTAGCTTTAAACGCATTAAAAGGCGATTCTAACAAAGAAGAGGGAAGCTTGTTATAAAAGTTTATACCAAGCCCAACAAATGAGTTATGGACCTTATGAAGCCGGTGAAAGGGAGCACGTAGTTTCTCCTTGTTTCTAGTGTTAATATTATGAATATCACTTATTTTTTGTGTATACGTGTATATTTTGCCTAATATATAAGATGTTAAATTTGGTAAATATTGGTTATTAAAAAAAATGCTGTTCCATACATTTAGATCGCGTAGGTATACCTAGCGCTTTTCTATGAGATGGCGGTTTTTTTTTTAAATAACCGGTGTCTAGATCTAGACTCATGTGCTGATTTCATGATTGCAGTTTGGGCGTCGATGCCACTGTGTAAACTTTCTTTTGTTTTTTTTTGTGTTTCTGGGTGTATTTAGTTTCGTTTGTGATCTTCTTGTGCGAGTCCTAATAAATACTTTTTCTCAAACATGATTGGAAATTTGAGCATTATTTTGACAACCTTCTTCGAGATCAATTGAAATTGCAGTACTGGCCAAATACATGCGAGCAGCGGCTGGCAAAAGTTGTATGAAAATCCATATCTGTCGTTGTTTAGCGGCCAAATTAATTACATAGTAAACTCATATCTATCGTGTAATTTAAAAATGGAACGATCTTTTACTCCAAAACATGGCAACCAAGGAGGTAACTTATTAATGTTTTATTTAAATTTCGAACTGGCTTGCAAATAGAAAGCTGATTATTGAAAAAAAAAACAAATTAACACTTTAACGGGGGAAAAAATATTGTTGTTCGTTGTTCGTCACTGATTTTGAAAAGTAATTGTATTTTAATTTCCGCGCATTATAAGAGAAAAGTACTATACAAGCCTTGGCCACAACTAGGCACTGATGGACTTACGTATGTGTGCCTCGGCTTCGCCTCGGCCCACATTTACACGTTCGTGCATCGATGCCTCTTTTGCTGGCCACTCAGTAATGTACTTATTTTTTTTTCATATTCTTTTATTGGATACGCCGGCGCACCACTGTCTTTGGGTAGCTGTGGCAGTGGCACTAAGGAGGTTGGACTGTTGATTTTACAGGCAGAGTTGAAGAGCCTCCTGTGCCATTAACTACACTGCCACTCGTATTTTTCAAACCGAACCTCAGCTGCAGGTACATACTGTGGTTTGGTTGCATAAATTCGTATAATGTAGTACTTTCCCAGAAAAATTCTTCTCGAGGAGCTCTGAACTGAGGCTCTTTTGGCATTAAAATTGTTGTTTTCTGTCTTTTAAGAAATGTTTGTTGCTTTAATTACTTTTTTATTATGTAGAACTAATATTTACATAATTTAAAAAGTCTTAGAACTTTAATATGTACAAAAATATAAAAAAAATAAAAAGTAAATCAAAGGGCATCGAACAATTCATCCGCATCGCTGTCAACAGGAAAAGTGCCCAAAAGGCTGGCAGCATTGCCACTTTGTATGGCAATGCTGATTCTTTCACCAAAAAATAAGCCAGCTCTCTGGTCACGTGAAGAGTCGACCAACCGCTTGGCGATGTCTCGAAAAACTAAGTGGGCACTCGCACCCCAAACGGCCCTAGTATTTCAACCCCAAACGGCTCAAACACATAAGTCCCTAAAAGATGTGAGTATTTGCGCCGTTTGAGGTTTTCCGCACCTGCAGCAGCCGCCCCAGCACAACCCGCTGTGCTAGGAAGATGGGAAGGTGCAAGGGTATCGACACACGTTGCATCCCACACCAAAAGCCTACCTACCTTCCAAGGCATTATGGTAATTCCGTCTGGTCTCTTCCCATCGTCGCGTGCCAAGCCTTTGGGTTCTAAGACAGCTGGCACCCCGGCGGTGACAAGAGCACGACGGATAATGTCATTGTTGCTGGCGTGCCGTGCTATCCGGCCTGCGCTCTTACTACAGGATAGGCCATGGTGTCCAAGGCAGTCGACACCTTCACCGCATAGGCAGCGATGTGGAGCCACCAAGGAGCACCCAGACGCAGTTATGTCTTATAGTATTTTTTTTTTTTTTTTTTTTTGAGGATGGGAAATCATCAAATGACTCCTCCCGCTCTGGGTGGAGCGGAAGGGAGTGTCAGACTCTTACTGACTAAAACCCACCCGTGTTCCTTCCTTGGCCCTTTATGTTCCGGGTCAGCGGTACCCCTTTTGGATGATCCCGCTTTCCCGGCAGGCTTGGGCCCTAGTGGACCCCCTCTATGATGCTGACATCTCTTTGAGGCGCGCGTGGAACACGTACGCGCCGTCCAGCACGGGCCTGGTCCTGATCGGACGGTGAGCTACCCATTACTCACCGCCCGCAGGCCCGCGCCTACGGTGGCCGGGAGTCGTCACGCGGCTCCCGACGCCCGGAGCGTCCACCGCGGCGGCTTGGACGGGAGACTCTCTCCCTCTCCCGTCCCGCCACCTCCTTCGCTAGCATGACTGCTTCGCAGAAGGAGGCGACTGCCTCCCACTCCCCCTCGCCCCGGACCATGGCTTGAACCAAGGCCGGGCGTGAGAGATCGCCGCCGCTGCCGATCGCCTCTACGAGGACACGGCGGTGCTCCGCCCATGCAGGGCAGGCCCCCACCGTATGCTCCACCGTGTCCTCGGGGCGATCATCGCAGTGGTGACACCCGGGCGTTTCCTCCCGCCTGATGATGTGCAGGAACCTCCCGAAACTTCCGTGTCCGGTGAGGACCTGCGTCAGGCGGTAGGTGAGGACGCCGTGACGCCTCTCTAGCCACTCCTCAAAGAGGGGTCTTACCGCCGCTATCGTGGCGTGCCCTGCGCTGGGTTGCGACAGTCGCTCTTTCCATGCCGCCATGAGATCGCGCCGGAGGTCCGTCCGCTCCGCCGCGATTTGCCGCGGAAGCGGGGTTTCCCCCCGGCGTAGTGCCTCCGCGCGCCACTCATACAGGCGCGCGAGGACTATCGCCTCCAGATCCCACGGCGGCAGTCCGGCAAGGAGGCTTGCCGCCTCGCCCGAGATCGTGCGGTAGCCCCGGAATGTCTTATAGTATTAAGGTGTCTTTATTTTGCTGTAATGCTTATAAACGCAATTTTCTTTCTTTCTCTATTTCGATTCTTTAGAGCATGCCCGAAGCATCCTGGGAAATCAACTCTGCCAACGTTGTCTCACACAGATTGTGGCGACACGGGAGATCAGGAAGACAATCAAGAAGTATATTGCTGATAGCTAGTATGCTGGTAACTGGATTGTGGAGGTCAGATAGGTAGTCACTCCATGTAAAATACTGGTTAGACTGGAAGCCGACCCCAACATAGGTGGGAAAGGCAGGCAGAGGAAGATAATGAGCTAGTATTCTGAAACAACAGGAAACGAAAATACTTGACTTGACGTTTTGAAAGTACAAGCTCTAAAACCAGTTTTCACTTGCTTCAAGTTAAGCAACGTGTAATTAAGTAATGCCAGAAGTAAACAGATCCCTAAATAATCACTCCCAAATCCCGACTCACCATTCATTTTTCAGTAGCCAACTCGTAAGCTTCGAAATCACCTGTCTGTGGTTTTATTTTAAGTCAAGTTCGGTCTATAATTCGCTGTTTGTCATTATTGTTAGAAATCAGATGCTTCTTGCTAGACAACCCCTAAGAGTTTCCTAAGCAAAGTAATTACTTTAGGTATCTATTAGTGATTGCTAAAATGTAAGTAACTGCTAAGTGTTAGTGTTAGTGAAAACGGGCATCAGTCCATTTTGCCGCTCAAAAGACACTTAACTTACATTGTACGATAACAGCTTAAGCTTCCCACACACGAGCCACTAACTCCAACCAAAAATGGCCATCAACAATGCAGACTGCATTATTCAAACATTTTGTGAACGCAGCGTGTAGCCGCGGTTCACTGCAGAATGTATGAATAATGAAGTGGCCTGCTTGTGTCTCGCCACTTGTGGCTGTGGTGAGTGGCTCGCTTGAGGGCTGCCTTAATTTGTTAAATCAGTCATTAGACTGGTGTCGACAGGCTATTTATTAAGAACTCTTTCAGCCTCCACATCAGAGGACTAACGGTAATTCGAATTACTTTTGAATCGAAAATACAAACATCGTATAGAATTTTGGTTAACATTTTTGAAAGGCACAATTAGATATTATGCACACATAGATATGAATAAAAACTAAATATAAATTACGTAAGAAACAAGCATTTAACCATTTTATGAAATTGTTCGAAAATACGTTTACTCGGCACGTTCGTGCTCAATCAATCAATCAACTCCGCCTATCGCAGTCCACTGCTGGACATATACCTCTCCCAGGCTGCGTCACAACACCCTGTCCTCCACCTCCCGCTTCCAGTCTGTCCTAGACACTTTCTTGAGGTGTCGGTCCATCTAGCTGGGATGCATCCCAAGCTACGCTTGCCGATACGCGGTCTCCACTCCAGGACTTGTCTGCTCCACCGGCCAGCGGTCCTTCGACAAACATGGCCAGCCCACTGCCACTTCAGCTTGCTTACTCTGCAAGCTATGTCGGTAACTCCGGTTCTTTTTCGGACAATTTCATTTCTGATTTTATCCTACAAAGATACTCTGCGGATAGCGTTCGTGCTAATGTAAATATAAAAATTACTCACTCACTTTACTTTTTGTGTGCAAACCATACAGCTAGCAGCTAGCTAGGCTAGAGCAGCTAGGCTAGGTTTACTTTAATGCAGTTCTAATCTTTACAGATTCTATCTTATGCTGTTGTTCTTTGTTATTGCCTATTGAAAGAGCTCAAAGAGCTATTCTTAAGGTGGCTACTTGCCGCCCTTTTCTTTTCCCCACTAACATACTCGTACTGTACAAAGCTTGTAAAGTACTTACAGTTCGACAGTTATTTATAATGAGCACTGTACTAAAACAACACGCAGCACTTCCATACAGCACTGAATTAATAAAAAGGAGACGAAAAGATATAGTTTGCCCTCAAAAAAGTACAAAACATGCTTTCACAGCCAAATTTTATATGTACCTCGGACCGATAAATGATAAAGAAAACATCTACTCCTTAAATCATAGTAACTGCAAGAAAATCCTTATGGAGGCTCTTCAAACTATGTCCTATGAAGATACAGAGAAGTTATTACTTGTGTTAAAATAAATATTGTTCATATTATATAATTTTATACACCTTTTTACATGATAAGTAGGTACCAATAAGATATACAGGGTGTTTGGAAGGGAGCTGTACATACGCCTAGGGTAGAAACTAGGGATAGTCTGCTACCTACCCCCGCCCATTATATTGACCTTGGCCTCAAGGTTTTTTTTTAATTTATTTTTATTTTTTATTTGACTTTTTTGTGATTTTTTGACTAAAACTACCTGTAGCTCAAAATCTATCCATGGGACCGGTTGGCTAATGGTCTTGTTTTAATCGTTAGAGTCTTAGGGTCCTGCAAAAAATTATTTTACACCAGAAAATTGTGGAGAAGAAAAGTTATGGGGCCTGAAGTACCGTAGTAAGGTAAAGAAATAATTTTAAGGTAAGGTAGTAAGGTAAAAAAAACCTTGAGGCCAAGGTCAATATAATGGGCGGGGGTAGGTAGCAGACTATCCCTAGTTTCTACCCTAGGCGTATGTACAGCTCCCTTCCAAACACCCTGTATATGATAATTATGTGATTATTTAATCAATTATTGTTACCTCCAATCGCCTGAAACACAGGATTACCTAGTTCAGGCACAAATCATAGGTGAACTTGACATAGATTTAAGAAAAATTATATTTTTGAATAAATTATTATTATTATTATTTTATTTTATTTCTTTGGTTTATAAGTTTTTTTAAAGTGGTGTCAACGGCCTGACCCATAGGTATTGCTGAGCTGCAAAGGTTGGCTAGCTTTATTGGCAACTCCTTACAGATACTGCGCAAGCCACTATGCAACAGGAGACAGACTCCTAACTGAATGATTGATTGAGTTTCAACAAACTAAAATAAAAGTTATAAATTACTACCTTCTATCTGTTGTCGTCACTAGCTAACTAGGTTTAAAGTTTATAATTGACTAAAAAGTGGAGACGATAGACATTTTAAAATTTCATAATATAATGCGCGCTTGCGTAAAAATACGGTTTCCTGACGGCTATCATGAAAATGATGGCAGCGGGGTTTGACTTCAAAGTTTCAAGTCAAACCCTACTAACTTCAAAGCTTGGAGTCAAGCCGCAGCACATTGATGACCATGATGCTTCATTGTGTGTAATAACATGTTCGATTGTCCAGATATTACCAATAACCTATGTAACATTGTACCCAGAACAGTGATGCGTCGAGAGGCGTGTGTGCCCCGGCTGTTCCACACCGCAAGGTGCAGAACTCATGCTAGTGCACGGGCGCCTCACCGATGCATTGTAGATACGTATAACACACACATTATTGAATTGGACATTTTGACGCTTAGTCACTTTCAAAAGATGGCTATTAAAATATGCATCTAATACCTATTATTCTAAAAATACGAACGAGTACTTCTTACTTTTCCGTATATTTAACGCACACATTAAACTATCTATAAACCATTATTTCGCGGACATTGGTATGACTTACTGGTGTGGTAATTTATTCTGTCACCCTTTGTCCCAGTAAAGTAAAATAAAGACGTCACGGTGTCAAAAAACGCTCTCCATGAAAACACAACAACTTTCTTCATAAATAACGCTTCATTGACGTCATTCGCCAGTAAATTACAGACGCTATGTGGCGGCTACCGCTCTTTTAGGAAACCCTAGCTTTAATGACATGCAAACTCGATGAGCTCGCAAGTCACAACACGGTAATAAACCTTCCAAACGAAACCCCTACTCCCATTTCACTGAGAACTCAAACTTCACAACCCGCATTAGAACTAATACCCTTTTAAAATCGCAAATACGCTGACGTCACTCTATTAACCCACACGCTGCGACGGCAAGTCTGCGGCCACATAAAAATGGCTCCTCGCTTTCGTAACAGCAAGGGAAACCTCGGCCCGACTGTTGCCAATAAAAGCTGATAAAACCGGATACTGGGCAACATTTCGCGTGAACACAGCGCAGCGTTTGCAGGGTTATGATCGTGACGTAAGTCTGGCCGAAATAGGGCTTGGTTAGAATTTTGAGCGAGTTTTTTGGGAATGATTTTAATTTTAGATGTGGGTTTTTGGGTGTGACCTAACTCGTTACTAAATAAAGGGTCTCAAAGTAGTACGTGAGAGCGCGTTTGAAACAGACTGAGTGAATAAGAAACTTGATATTATGACATCTGAATTAATTAAGGCGGTTTCTACTTGAGAGTGACATGTACATACTTAGTTTGTTATTAAAAACTTGTGATTTCTCATTTATTTATTTATTTATGTACACAGATAAATAAACAGACAAAAAGAAAAGAACAGAAAAAATTGGTACATTTCTAATGAAACCTCTTCCATCATACTTGCGATAGGATAGTAGATTTAGAGATGTAGACAGCGTGTGTAAGAGTAAAAGAGAAAATAAAATACATACAATAAAATAAAAAATCACGTTATAAAATAAAACAAATAAAGAAAAAAACAAAGAAAATAAATTTATTTGACCCAGGCTAATAAAGCACACAATATTCACACAAAAACAGACAAACAGAAGATACTTAAAATAGTGTGAGCCTCACGGCTGCTAATAATAATTATGAGAATATACATACATACATACATACATACAAAAATACAAACATACATATATTCATACTTCTAAAATAAATATCATTAGAATAGTAACCTAGTTGTTGACCTAGTATAGTGCACGGACGTACGATCGCGCGCGCGAGCTCTTTCGCGAGAGTTTTCTGCTGACGGATCAAAACAACGTCGCGTCGCGGCGTACCTACGTCAATATATCGGGGTCAGTGTCATGACCTAGTTACAAGTGCGGAAATCATGAAGTGTTTACAATAACTTATTGTATAGGTGTTAAACTCGCCTTACAACTTAATAATGGCTACAAAAAAGTCTATTACTATTAAAACTGAACTAGAAAGGCAGTTATATGACTGTTATCTCCAAGAGAAAACAGATAGAGAAAACCTGCAAGTCATGGTACGTAAATTGAATGTACAAATTGATGCCCTGCAGGAACAAGTTCAGACACTTCAAGGAGAATTGAACTGCATCAAAGAAACAAAAGGGACTACAGAACCTGCTCAGACTACAAAAAACGACGTGGAATACTGTACAGACGAGGATGACCTTGCTAAAGAGACTGAGTGGATTAGGGCCAAGAGCAGGAAGAAAAGGAAGCTTAACACCTCCCTCTCTCCAAAACAACAACCCGGAAGCGCCCAACAAGACAATCATCAAAAAAATGAGAAAGTGACTTCGGTCAAAAAAGTGCCCTTACCACCGCCAATCATAATAGACGGAATCAAGAACTATCAAACGTTCTACGATTCGTTAATTGAAAGCCAACCAGCGGAATCATTTACAGCAAAAATGATGAATGGGGATTGTGTGAAGGTTAACGCCAAATCAGAAGACTCATATAGAGTAATTGCCAGGTTCTTGTCTGAAAAAGACTACCACTGGCATTCATACGAAAACAAGCAGGCTAGACCAATTAGAGTTGTGGTAAAGAAACTACACTCTTCTTGCCAACCAGATCGAATTAAGGAAGATTTAACAACCCAAGGCCTAAAAATAGAAAAGGTAGATAGTAAATTGAGCTGGAAGACCAAAGAACCACTCAACATGTTCGTTTTATCATTTTATAACGATGAAGATGTCAACAAAATCTACGGCATTAAGTACATATTAGGGTGTAAAATTGAAATACATCCACTCAAAAATCCAGCACTCATTCCCCAATGCAAGAGATGCCAAGCTTATGGACATACACATAAATATTGTCAAAAAGAGCCAAGGTGTGTGAAATGCACTGGCAAGCATCTTACAGCCAATTGTACCAAATCTCCGCAAGAGAAACCAAAATGTATCCACTGCGGCCTACCTCACCCTGCCAATTATAGAGGGTGTGAAGTAGCCAAACAGATGCAAATCATGAAAAATAAAGTTTTAAAAAAGAAACCTACGGTGCCTAATACCCAACAGTTTCCTCCTATAACACACCCTGGTAAACAGGCGCAGAAAGCAAGTGTCCAGTCAACTGCAAAACAACCAGCCATGCAAGTAACCAACACTGGTACTTACGCACAAGCTGCAAAACAAGGATCTCAACCTCTGAACTTAGAGGATAAGATTAACCAGATCTTGAAGTGCATTACCTCATTTGATAAGAGATTAGAGAAGCTAGAATCCAGCACTAAAACAGCTGTCTTGAATAATCAAAAATGAATAACACACTCAAAATAATGGCGTGGAACTCCAATGGACTCCTCAAACATCAGCATGAGTTGCAGGCGGTCCTAGATACAGAAAATATAGACGTGTGTTTAATCTCCGAAACGCATTTCACAAAGCAATCTTTTATCAAATTTAGAGGATACATGATATATAATTCCCTCCACCCTAGCAACTCTGCCAGGGGGGGCAGTGCGGTTATAATTAAAGAAAACATTAGTCACTACGTGCAGTGTAAATATGAAGAAGAAGACATTCAAGCAGTGGCAGTATCTGTTAAAACTAAGTTTTGTCAAGTGTCCATTGCAGCCATATACTCGCCTCCTAGGCACATGATAAGAAAAGAGCGATACTTACATCTTTTTGAATTATTAGGCCAGCGATTTATCCTAGGCGGCGATTTTAATGCTAAGCATACGCATTGGGGTTCAAGACTTACTACAACTAAAGGAAGACAGCTCTTAAGTGCAGTTAAAGAAACACATTGTGAAGTAATGAGTACAGGCAAACCTACATACTGGCCCACTGACCACCAGAAAATACCGGATCTTATAGATTTTTTCATCTGCAAAAATATATCCACCAATTACATCAGTTTGGAGGAAAGTTTTACTATGAACTCTGACCATTCTCCGATTATACTAATGCTAAGTCAAAAAATCCTATTAAAAGAAAGCCACTTAACCTTGGTTAATAAGTCCACAGATTGGGACAGTTTTGCTCTTGATCTAGATAATATTATCGACCTTAAAACTCCGATAAAATCGCAAGATCAGCTTGACTCAGAAGTAAACAAATTTATTATTAATATTCAACAATGTGCGTGGAGCAATACACCTCAGCTAAAACGCAAATATAAGGGATTTATCCATCCTAAAGAAATTGTGGATTTACTATCAGAGAAAAGAAAACAAAGGAAGTTGTGGCAGCAAACAAGGTTCCCGCGTCATAAAACAACACTAAATAACCTAACTAAACGACTAAAGAGAAAAATTCTACAATTTGAGGATGAATCTCTGAATACCAACCTTCTTCAGCTTACCAATGACAAATCAACGGATTACTCACTTTGGAAAGCAACGAGAAATCTAAAAAGGCAGATTATACAAATACCGCCCATCAGAGATAGCAACGGAAAATGGGCAATAAGCAATGACCAAAAGGCGTTCCGATTTGCTCAACATTTAGAAGAAACCTTTCAACCCAACGAAAGCTCTGTAGAAATACATGAGAGTGTAAATTTATCTCAAAACCAAAGAATCAAGCTTGTGACTCCTAAGGAAGTAATGAGAGAAATTCAAAACAACATTAGCTCAAAAAAGTCTCCCGGTTACGACCTCATCACAGGGGAAATTCTAAAACGCCTCCCACGCAAAGCCATAGTAAAGCTGACCAAACTAATAAATGCTTCATTTATCTTAAAATATGTACCTGAGCCATGGAAGGTTGCCGAAGTCATCATGATTGCGAAGCCTGGGAAACCTCCCCACGAAGCATCATCATACAGACCCATTTCTCTGTTACCCGTACTATCAAAGTTATTTGAAAAACTGTTATTAAAACGGATAAAACCAGTAATAGAAGATAAAAACCTAGTTCCAGATCACCAGTTTGGCTTCAGGGAAAAACACTCAACGTTAGACCAGGTACATAGAATAACTAATGTTATTGAAAAAACGCTAGAAAATAAAGAAGTCTGTGCTACCGTGTTCTTAGACGTCGCGCAAGCTTTTGACAAAGTTTGGCATGAGGGTCTCATATTTAAGCTCAGACGCATGCTACCAGAATTTGTAGATATCCTAGAGTCGTATTTAACTAAAAGAATGTTTAGAATACGCCAAGAGGACGCATATTCCGAGCTAAAAACCATAAAAGCTGGGGTGCCTCAAGGAAGTGTGCTTGGCCCAATTTTGTACTTGTTATACACTTGTGACATCCCAGAGCTGGAAAACAGCACCATAGCGACCTTCGCAGATGATACTGCTATTATGGCCACCGGATCAAGCCACAGAGAAGCAGTAGAGAAAGTTCAACTAGCTGTGAACAAAGTTTACGACTGGACACAAAAGTGGAAGATCAATCTGAATGAGTCAAAATCAGTTCACATTAACTTCACAAACAAACACAGTGACTACCACCCACTCTACATAAATGGTATGCAAATACCTTATGCTAATACAGCCAAATACCTTGGCATAACTCTCGACGCCAAGCTGCGTTGGAAAGCCCATATCAAAAAGAAAAAACAGGAACTCGATATTCGTTATAAACGTTTGCATTGGTTACTGGGAAGGAAATCCTGTTTATCAATACATAATAAGCTGATAATATACAAGCATATTCTGATGCCAATTTGGACGTATGGTATCCAACTTTGGGGCTGTACTAAGCCAACCAACGTCAAAATAATTCAACAGTTCCAAAATAAAGTACTCAGGGCTGCTGTAAATGCACCCTGGTACATAAGAAACGATGACCTCCACCGTGACCTCGACATGGAATTCGTCACCACCATCATACAAAAATTTGCTGAAGCCCACGAACACAGACTCCATCGACACGTGAATGTTGAGGCAATCCAGCTGTTAGACAACACAGGCATAGTGCGTAGACTAAAGAGAACTAAACCATTTGAATTAGTGTAGTGTAAGTGAATCAATAATAGTAACAATGTTGTGCTATTTATATAACACATGAACAAAGTGTTTTATCAATTTTACCAGACTCTAAGGAAGTGTTACGAACGTGTGTAAAAGTGCATACCTAATTATGGACACTATTCTTAGCATTAACATAATTTATAACGTAGCATAATAAGTTAGATTTAAATTGTTTATTAGTCTTCTTAGGCTAGATTGCAATTAACTAGTAAGAACTTGGTTCTTACTAATAAGGAAAAAAAAAAAAAAAAAAAAATTAGAATATTAATATATACGCAACTAATACGAAGTTATTTAATGTGGAAAATGAACAATTATAACCAGCTTTGTTCATTATAGGCAATTTTAAAACATTCAAGTCACACATTGAAAAATATCTCATTAATAAATGCCACAAAGCTTGTCGGAAATGTAAAACAGGGTATCATATCTGCAGCAATGACGGGGTCCGTTAGGGTCGATGCTTGCCAGGGTTGCGGGAAAGTCCGAAATGATTACTGTGGCTCCTGGCACAGGCAACTGAAGGAACACGGGTGGGTTGTAGTCAGTAAGAGTCTGACACGCCTTCCCGCTCCGCCCAGAGCGGGAGAAGTTATTTGATGATATCCCAAAGAAAAGGGTAATTATATCTACTTATGAAAATCTAAACTTAATTCACTGACAGACATCGTACACAGCCACCGCTGGGTCTAAACATTAATTTTGCATAAATGTTCCAAAGTCAAAAGTCAAAGTCAAAGCATTTAGTTCAAATAGGCACTTTTGAACATCAACATTTACATTGAATAGAATTGATCTAGTCGCCCTTTCCAATGGGTAGTTTCGTATGGAGAATAATGGGCAAGAAACTCCACAATGCAAATCATCCATCATTCATAATGCAAATAGGGCAAAGATAAATAAATACTAAAGATGGATTTTTGAAAATTCATTCCCTAATTGGGTTAAATAGGGCATGAAAGTCTGTATGGAGATTCGTAATTTTTGTCCATGGGAAACCCCATTGGGTACACTGCTTAATCCATGTTATTATAATTTAACACACCCATTTAATTTCCAATATACGCGAAATCAATGAATGAATGAGTGAACTAAAACAATGAACATGCTAATTTGCGATCAAAATGGCGACTATTGCAGAAACCAACTTGCACACTATGCGACATGCAACTGCGACAGCTCGAGGACAAGACGCAACGACAGGCTGCGGCTAACAATTTTCATTATATTTTGTTCAAAGCTCCGCATACTTGGCGTCGAGTTGCAGAGTTGCAAAGGCAGGCTAGGAGTTGCAAAGGCATGCGTGCACTGACAATTGCGTGCACTGACTGGACAGGTCCACTCAATCTGTGTGGTTCTTTCCTCAAAAGGCCATTTCAGATACCGATCTACATAGTCTTCACATGATCTGACCAAGATTTTGTCTGGACTTTAAAAGAGACTGTGACCTCTGAGTTTGTTTCGGCCTTTCTTCTCAGAGTAGTCAGATAGAAAACGCCGACCTCATCTAGTTTCTAAAATATGATTGACGTGTAAAAGTGTTTGTTCAAACCTACTTACAGAAATAAAATCATTTTATCATTTAGGGGAGTCACACACTCTCGCTACTGGAGTCTACTCCCTAAACACGAAATCCGAAATTGCGGCCGAAGTTACGGGTATTTCCTACACCACATCGTTTACGGATATAAGATTAGTTTAAGTTAGTAATGATAACACGATTTGACGGCTGTCCCTATTCCCGAAGTGTGTTTGTTCGTCCAACAAAGACGCACGCGTACAACCGATGACATTCGCATGCGACAGGTCAGCGTCTTGTCGTAGTGCTGTCGCATGTCGCATAGTCGCGACGATTTCGCGAGTATCAGTTTCGACAGTCGCGAGTTGATTTATTTGGTCACAACTTTTTATGTGATTGGCTGGTTTTTTGGATATGTTTTACTGGTATTTGACATAGCAATTTGTTATAATGTATATGTATTAATGTTAATGTATTTTTATTTTTGTGTATGTGTATATATGTATATGTTATAATATAAACTTTTTAATAATGTCCCATGGACATTATTAAAAAGTAATATTATGGTGACTGCGTAGTCTGTTTTTGACATTAATGACACTGTTTAGGATTAACAGCCAGTTCAAATATTATGTAAACAGAATGATAATTAAAATAAATGAATGATTATGAATTTCATATACTGTATGAAGTTTAAAGAGGTGGTATGTACAAATTGTTTAATTTATTTTGTATGTTATTAGAGTAATAATTACGTTTTTACAAAATAGACATACCTACGTTCGTGACGTGTATGGCTACTTGAAATAGTTATTTGTTATGCAAGGCTACTAAGTTTATTTTGTGCGAGTACTTGACGGAGTGTTTCAGAGGTACGAGTCGCAGAATAACTTTGCTGCCGAGCGAAACACACAACTTTTCATCTCACTACAGCGAGGAAAATGCTAGGTGCAAGAAAAACAGTTTAAATAATTTACAAAATAAGTCTTTATTTATTTTAAAAACGTTTTCGCGCCTTTAGAATGTCTCCGTGCATAGAACAAATTGTACGCTTTTATGAACTTTTCGCGCGATTTTTCCGTAAGAAAACTCAATTAGCATTAGGTACCGCTTGCACTCACTCTGCAGGTGTTACATATAATATATATCTTCGTCACTGCTGGTCTCGCTCATATTTTATGATTGGTTACGATTTTATCAAAAAACAATCTAAAATGATGGAAAGTGAATTGAATAAAGAAAAAAAAAGAAGTTTTTTTTTCATGCTGTCCATGTCGTCGTGCTGGCCAGTGCGATTATTCTAATAATGAGGTTGGCGCACTGAAATGAAAGTAATGTAAGTATTACTTAATGCATTTTCAGTGGACTGGCGGTATAGAAAATTATTGAACAGAAAGGTACGAATAAAAAAAAATTGCTCGCTTGCGGATATAATGCACTTTTGCACTCAGATTTCAAATTCAAATTTATTTATTTCGAATGACAAGCAGAATCTTTCCGAGATTGTGAGGTGAATTAATAATTATTTTGTGGGGTCCAAATAAGTCATACGTAACTTTAAAACTGGATAGATTTATTTTTTTCAATCGATCATACTGTAGAACAAAATGTATGCCTACATAGAATAAGCCACTATTTAAAAAAATGTCTACAGAAGATGGACAAAGTTTGGTTTAAATCATTTTTACATTTCACATTGTTAGTACGATTGTAATTGTGGGTTCGTGGCTAAATAGTAACAGCTGAACGGGTCGAGCGATCAGGTTAAGCTACGCTTGCCGCGGTTGGTCTGTGGATGGGTGACCATCTTTACATATCGATAACACTCCGCGCCTCGGAATGCGCGTTAAGCCGTTGGTCCCGGCTGTCATTCGTGGATCTTTGACAGTCGTTACGGGTCGTCAGAAGCCCGAATGTCGGACAACCAGTCGTACCAAGGGGTATAATAGTATTACCCAGTAACTGGGTTGTGGAGGAGAGATAGGCAGTCGCTTCATGTAAAATACTGGTATTCAGCTGCATCCGGTTAGACTGGAAGCCGACCCCAAAATAGCTGGAAAAAGGCAGATGATGAATACAATTTTAATTGCTCAAAGGTGTTAGAAAGATACTTTCTAGATTGACGTGCGATATAGAAAAGAAAAAAAAAGTTTTGTGTACCTAATAATTAAGATGTAGTGGAACCGAGTTGCCGTGTCTGGCCATGCCGCTGTTAAACCCGCGATGGTTTGTGTGGTATGTTTAATGTAAAAAAAAGCATGTAAACTATTTTTTAAATATAAAAAAAAGTGTTTTGACTGTACTGTTGTGTTTGTACTTTATGTATTGATAACAGAAAGCATGCAAGTTACATAGAGTTGATACGACAGAGGGGCTTTCCTTTAAACTGTCTATACTAGGTACCATTTTCAAGCTCTGTACCAAAAATCAATTAAATGGGAACAGTAGTTTAGTCGCAAATGATTTTTTAAGTTTTTGACCCGTTTGAACACGATGTATCTTTCCTAACAGCTGATTATGTCTAGGTAATGCACCTTAAACGATAAATCTGAGTATAACCTACGATGCGTTGTTGCCGCTCTGACGCAAGTCACAAGTACAACCAAATATTTTCGCAAAACAGATGGCAATGCATACACAAACACTTGCACTTTCATTACAAAGATGGTTGCGTTTTACTCTGATTTGTAAGCTATTTAATTTGTTTGAAAGAAAAAAAAAACAAATTTTTGGTGCTTTTTATTTTTTATACCGTATCGAATTAATACTAAACATGTATAAGTATACGTAGTGTAATTTAATGCCCCTCCGTCATATCAAATCTGTATATCCCATATGCTCCAAAAAAAGAATGACCGACCACAGATGACCTACAGAACCCAACACCAACAGAGATCTACCTAGAAATTTAAAATAAAACTTTTGTCATCAGCTGGAAATCGAAACTAAATCCCCAATATTCACATTCAGACTAAAAAAACGGTCTAAAAGCTAATCAGGCTTATCACATGCATTTGCGTTCGACCATCGAATTCTGAATCCTGCGATTACGTGCGAACCAGCCTTATAAGGGTTTTAGTATTCTTTGTGATAAAAATATATTTCGAAAATGTCATTTTATTTCGTTGCAAGTTTTTTTATGGATAAGGCATTTTTTTTTTACTTAATTAAAATAACTGTCTTTGTTAAGTGCGTAGTAACTGCCAGCCCCCTTGGGAGTTGAAGGTTTTAAAGCGGGGAAGGGTCATAGTAAATGACCTTAGGTACTGCATTAACTAAAATTTCCACGTTATAGGACAATGGTTAAATATAACACGTTCAGGGTAGCTTGCCATCCGATAAGGACCAGGCCCGGGTCGATAGCGCGTTATGTTCCACACGCGCTTCAAAGAGATGTCAGCAACAATGACGGGGTCCGCTAGGGCCGATGCCTGACAGGGTTGCGAGAAAGTCCGAAAGGGTTACCGTGGCCCCTGGCACAGGCAACTGAAGAAACACAGGTGGGTTTTAGTCAGTAAGAGTCTGACACGCTCTCCCGCTGCGTACAGAGCGGGGGAACCTATTTAATGATGTCAAAACCTCAAAAAAAAGGGGTTGCTGTATCTACCTGAAACTGAAAATACAGTCAATGCAAGTTAATTTTCTGTCTGTGTGTAACCTATCTAGCCTTTTCCCAACAGTGTTGGGGTCAGCTTCCAGTGTAATCGGATGCCGCTGAATACCAGTATTTTACATGGAGCGACTGCATATCTGATCTCAGAACCCAGTAACTGGGTAATACGTATTATTAAATGATAAATGATTTTATTTCTGTAAGTAGGTTTTTAGAAACACTTTTACACGTCATTCATTTTTTTTAAACTAGATGAGGCCGGCGTTTCCTATCTGACTACTCTGAGAAGAAAGGCCGAAACCAACTCAGAGGTCACAGCCTCTTTTAAAGTCCAGACAGAATCTTGGTCAGATCATGTGAAGGCTATGTAGATCGGTGTCTGAAATGGTCGTTTGAGGAAAGAACCACACAGATTGAGTGGACCAGTCCAGTCAGTGCACGCAATTGTCAGCAATCGTGCAGCTCAACTCAGAACTTAAGGAGCTCAACGATTCGACGAACAATACCAAAGAAAGGACATTTGAGTAGGCCGCATAAGTTACTCAAACTGCTAGATCATGATTACACTAAGAGAGAAAAATACAAAAAAAAAAGCAATGACCAACACAAACACAAGTCAATCCAAGTGCCAAGTTCTCACATTCACAATTGTTAAAATAATAGCATAATACTTTACACAGTAAATATTCTTGTCATAGTATATATAAAATTCATTAATGTCAATGTGTATATAAAAATCCGGACATAATCATTGAGGACCATGCAGATTGGTGTCTGAAATGGACTTTTGAGAAAAGAACCACACAGATTGAGTGGAACTGTCCAGACGGTGCACGCATTTGTCAGGACATTAATTAAAAAAAAAATACCTTGTTTTGTTTGCATACATCGTGATTCATGGTTGAACCATGAAGACCTGTAAAAGTTTGAACAGGTATTTTGCTGGCCTTACATATTTATTCGACGTAAGTAATGAACTTTCTTAAAGTTCTATTTTTGCGATTATACTTAAATATCTTTTTTCTTTGTTCGAATTTTTTCTTTATTGTTTATTGTTATTTTTAAAGTTACTTTTGTTAGATTTAAACGCTCCTTTTTATTTACTCTTTGTATTGGGTGTACGTACGTGTCCCAAATAAAATATTTTTCTTTATTTCTTTCTTTTATATCATATCAATTTGAGTTAAATTCTACACGCATCATAAAATAATAATTCTATGTATACCCGCTTTCTCTCCTTCACAATCGACAAAAAATATCCTAACAATTCAAAAGGCATATCACACTTCAATTCCGTCCGGTCGGATATGAAACGCCGCGCGCCGCGATAACGTGCAAACTGCCTTAAGCGGTTTTGTTTAAAAAAAGCCCTGTATCCGTTTTGAGAGGGGTCAAATATTGCATCAGACTGCCAGAGTATCCTTTTATGGTGACCATATCCTGTTTGGAAATAGCTCTAGCTAATAAAATGGGCGATTCTGCGCATTTGTGAATGCGCTTTAAGTTTGAATGGTCTCGGGGTACTCATAGCTATAGAGATGTTTATGTATATTATCATTATAAGACTACCTTCGCATTGTACTCTCCTTTGTATTATATAATTGCATAGGACAGGTGTGAGTACTATGTACTATCGAGCTACCATTTACGGGGTATCGCCTTTCGCTGGTACCGGGTTCGATCCCCGGACAAGTCAAACATTTGTGTGCATGAACATGTCTGTTTGACCTGTGTCTGGGTGTGTATATGTATATAAGTATGTATATCAGTCATCAGGTTACCGTAGTACAGGCTCTGCCTAGTTCGGGACCTGAAGACTTTGTGTGGATGTTGTCTCATAAAATTGACTTGAATGTGCCCTGGCGGCTGATAGATGTCATGCTCACTCAAATGTCTCGCTGACGGTGGCGCGTGTGTTGCATCATTTAGCTCCCTTCAAATTGAGCTGAATGGTGCTGATCCATGCGTCATACTCGTGAACGGGCGCCGTCAGTTGGGACTGGTAATCTCTTACTTGCCACGGCTTATTATAATTATTTTATTTTTGGATTGTTTTTGTTAATACCTATTTGTACTCTAGACACTTAACGTGTACGTCTTATTTACATCGTTCTCACAATAATTATAAATTCAACATTAATGGTGTATCTACAAGTTGTTGTTTGGCATCCTCGTCAAATTCGAGGAGGTAACTATGCTAATGATTCTCGACACGAATCAATAATAAAATAGGTAGTTATTTATTTTTAAATTTGGTCATTTTCGGAAATCGGCATGTGTAGGGTCCGTGTGATACCGCCCTGTAACTGCGCTGTAACTGTAACGCATGCACACAGCGACATAGTCGTACGACACTGCCTACCACATACGCAACGGGGCGATTCTGTTATTTGAAAGTAGAGTATTCTGAAATACTGTCAAACTTAAATATCTAAAAAAACAAGTATGTATTAATTATTGAGCAGGATCGTAATTTTATTTGATTATTTATGTCTTTCATAACAGCCTCCTGAAATTTGACGAGGATGCAAAACGACACGTTGTATATTTAAGTAGCAATATAGTTTAAAAGAGTGTCCGTGGAGTTTCTTGCCCACTCTTCTCCATAGGTACATATTACGCTTTGGATTGGGCTTCATATTTCTGACTGGCTGACAATTAAAAAGTGTCTGTAATTGTTTAATTGAAATAAATGGTTAGAGTTCAAGTTTGAGTTCATTAATTTGAATTGAAACAGTCACTTATTGGGTTTTTCTATGAGAAATTTCTCAGAAGCCGGAGTCTGGATTTGTAACCAGTTAATGGCAATAGGCACGCCCCCTATCAGATGGGTCTTGAACATAACTGGCGTTATGTGGGTATACTACAAGTAAACCCCTTTTTTTCTTATTTTGAGGTTGGAAAATCATCAAATAACTTCTCCCGCTCTGGGCGGAGCGGGAGGGCGTGTCAGACTCTTACTGACTACAACCCACCCGTGTTCCTTCAGTTGCCTGTGCCAGGGGCCACGGTAACCCATTCGGACTTTCCCGCAACCCTGGCAGGCATCGGCCCTAGCGGACCCCGTCATTGGTGCTGACATCTCTTTGAGGCGCGAGTGGAACGCAACGCGCCGTCGAACCAGGCCTGGTCCTTATCGGACGGCGAGCTGCCCATTGCTCGCCGCCCGCAAGTCCGCGCCTACGGTGGCTGCTAATCGGCTTGTGATTCCCGACGCCCAGGGCGTCTCATTGATTATGAAATTGTACCTTCTTCACAACCCTAACCATCTTCCTCTCTAACCCCTTACCCCTTGCTTAACCTTCCAAGGATTACAGGCGTAATGTTACGAGTATGTATGATGTGAAACAGTCGAACCGTTCATTGCTGAATGTGGCTTTTCAGTGATCTCTCAAAAAACAGTCGGAGAGAATACCTAGTCATAATCACCACTCTTGGCAAATTAATATGCCGGGCTTGTGGCTTAATAATAACAGCCGCACGAACCTATCGATCAGGTTAAGCTACGCTTGCCGCGGTTGGTCCGTGGATGGGTGACCATCTTTACATACCAAGACCCCCTCCGTGCCTTGGAAAGCACGTTAAGCCGTTGGTTCTGTCATTCGTGGATCTTTGACAGTCGTTACTTGTCGTCAGATGTCCGAAAGTCAGACAACCAGTCAGACAACAACTCTGGGTTGTGGAGGTCAGATAGGCAGTCGCTCCATGTAAAATACTGGTATTCAGCTGTATCCGGTTAGATTTGAAGCCGACTTGGGAAAAGGCAAGGCAGATGTTGATGAATCACCACTCTTGGCAAACGTATTAGTTCAAGCATAAGTATGTAGTGTGAGGGTAATTAAGTAGTGTTATCAATCACCATCGCGTTTCCCTCCCTAAGATGTTAACACCACTCTCGTCTGTTCTGTGTATATTATCGCAGTAAGATGGTTGAAACCGTGATATACTTATATACCTACAGGTGCCGAACAACCTTTTTCTCTTAAAGGCGCCTTCAAACAGGCGCGACACGACGTAAATCGCCGCGACACAAAGGCACCGCTCGTCAAGCGACGGGCGGTGCCTTTTTGTTGCGTCACGTGTCGCGCCTGTTTGTAAGAGCCTTAACCAAAACCTGGTTGGCAGTTTACCAGTAACAATAAAAACAGAATAGATCCAAAAAAGTAAAAATATGCAGAACCATCCCGTGTTCTGGCATTGCATTCACTCAGTAAATCACGTCACATTGTCTACATACATCACTAGGTATCGATAGTCCGCCATTCAGTCGACAACTCTCTCAGAAGATTTATTGAGTTTCGATAAATCCCTGTCTCACAGAGCGTAATAGCTCCTTTTAAATCCAACTTTAGCACTGAAATAGGATATATTTTATTTATTTTTGAGTTATGTCTAAGGTATTGTGATGTATCAATTGTGTATTGATTAGTCGGGGAGTGTTTAAGCTATTTATTTTCAGTGCTCAGGAGAAATACGTTACGTTTGTGCGCCGTCCGATAAGGACCAGGCCCGGGTCGACGGCGCGTTGTGTTCCACGCGCGCCTCAAAGAGATGTCAGCACTTATGACGGGGTCCGCTAGGGCCGATGCCTGACAGGGTTGCGGGAAAGTACGAAAGGGTTACCGTGGCCCCTGACACAGGCAACTGAAAGAACACGGGTGGGTTTTAGTCAGTAAGAGCCTGATACGTCCTCCCGCTCCGCCCAGAGCGGGAGAAGTAATTTGAAGATAACCTACCCAAAAAAGAAAAGGATAAAAAATACTGATCTTTTTCAAACAAGCAGTAGAGTAGCATGATGATCAATTGGTTTGTCTTGGATCATCTGCCTACCGTTTTCCCAACTATGTTGAGGTCAGCTTCCAGTCTAACTGGATGCAGCTGAACAATAATATTTTACATGGAGCGACAGCCTATCTGACCTCCACAAATCAGTTACTGGGTACTTCGATAACCCGAGGTAAGACCGGTTACACGGTACCGACTGTCAAAGATCTACACATGACAGCCAGGACCAACGCCACATCAACGGCGATGGTCACCCATCCACGAACCGGCCTCGGCAAGCGTTGCTTAACCTAGAAGATTACCCCAAGTGGCTGTAATTACTACGTCACAGACTGAAATTAAAATAATCATTAGGTACCTTATCGTTCTGTTTTCATTTATCTAATAATACTAATACATTATTAACTGCAGTCCATTATAACTCGCATTTAAGTACGAAATAAGGTCCATATTCACTTCTGACCCACCAACCCCACTATTCCTTATCATAGTTGTTTCTTCTCTCCCTTGTCATGAGCATCCATAATCTGATTCTTATAGTCCATAACATTTTTACGAACACAACGAACACACATGTCCGTAGGTCCCTTATTACCTAATTATGCTTATAAGGAATTTTATTTACGTATTTTTTCTGTCAGAGACAGTCTTAGGGCGTTTGCAGACAGTCGACAGTATTAAATATTATCACTAGCGACCCGCCCCTGTTCGCACGGTTTTTATAACTTGACAAAACATCGATATTTCTTTATTATTTTTAAGTTCATTAATCATGTATTACTTAAACACATAAACCTTCCGGAATAAATGATAATAAAAACCGCATCAAAATTCATTGCTTATTTTAGGAGAACAACGCGGTCACGCAGACAGATACGAACAGTGACATAAATTAAGTACTATACAAGGTGTCGTTTTGCATCCTCGTCAAATTCGAGGAGGTAACTATGCTAATGATTCTCGACACGAATCAATAATAAAATAAGTAGGTATATATATATTATAATTATCGAAAATCTGTATGTGTAGGCTAGGGCCCGTGTGATACCACACTGTAACTGCGCTCTAACTGTAACGCACGCACACAGCGACATAGTCGTGCGACACTGCCTACTGCATACGCTACAGGGCGATTCTGTTCTTTAGAAGTGGAGTATTCTGAAATACTGTCAAACTTAAATATCTAAAAAAACAAGTATGTATTAATTGTTGAGCAGGATCGTAATTTTATTTGATTATTTATGTGTTTCTCTAACAGCCTCCTGAAATTTGACGAGAATGCAAAACGACACGTTGTATAGAAAACCTGAATCCCTGTCAGTGACAAGTGTCAGTGTTCCTGTCAAATTGAACTAGTGATGATTATGTCCCATGTAATAGGAAGCGGGTCTATAGCCGTAAACCGGGCACAAATTCAGGGGGCCTACTACCTTAAGCACGAAGTCCGTCGTTTCGTCCGAAGTTACGGACGTTTCGTACTCCGTATAACTTATGAACATAAGATTAGTCCGGGGCCTGAACAAAAATTTTATGACAAAACTTTTAGACAGTTGTCCTTACTCCCAATGTTTTTTTGCCCATCCGGGAAACTTAATTAATCGGGAGTAGGGTTCATTTTTAAGTATCGAACTACTTTCAGACGGGCCCGTATCCTCGTTGACGGACTTAGAGAGTAGGCTCCCAGGCTCCGGCTTGCTACTGATAAAACCCTGATAGAAATCCCTTTATCACTGACTATGATCCTGACAAGGGCCTCTTTATTAGTAGTCACGCTTGCGACCAATACCGTGTACTGACTGGACAGGTCCACTCAAACTGTGTGGTTCTTTCCTCAAAAGACCATTTTAGATACCGATCTACATAGCCTGCACATGATCTGACCAAGATTTTGTCCGGACTTTACAAGAGACTGTGACCTCTGAGTTTGTTTAGGCCATTCTTCTCAGAGTAGTCAGATAGTAAACGCCGGCCTCATCTAGTTTAAACAATATAATTATGGTTGACGTGTAAAAGTGTTTGTGCAAACCAACTTACAGAAATAAAATAATTTATCATTTACCAACGAGGCAGTTTCTATAGACACAACACAACAGAATCGCAATAAAAATCTTGGAATGTAAATGACAATGAACTCGACACCAACTCAATTTTGAATCGGCAACGATTGCATCCGAGCTCCGAAAAAAATGTTCCAATCGCGTGAACTCCACACTCCGCTAACTTTTATGTTGCTTTGACCGTACCATTGCTTGCAACACAAAATGACTTAAATATGCGTACGTTTGTGTGTCTAACTGACTAAACGAATGGGTTGAAGAAATGATAGTAAATTATAATAAAAATATGAGCAGTTATAAGTCACACTGGTCTTTCATTCTGTCTTTTCACAATACCGCAAGCATTCCGAAGTAACCACCTTCCAGTTTAAAAAAAACGGATGGAGTTCATAAGTGGATTCCATGAGGGCTATACAGACCTTCAATTTACGCTGTATGTTGGATGTTGATCGTACAATCTAAAGGTCGTGTCCTAACCAAAGCAATCGCCACACGAATACGCGACCGTCACGTATATTTTGTTTGGGGAACTTGAATGCGTCGTCGCGCGGATCGAGGGCGCCATCCGGTTTTCCAAACAAAGAACACATATAAACGCGACGAACGCGTGGTCGCGCGACAGATTGCTTTGGTTAGGTTACGAGATAAGGCAACCTGTTTCTGCAAATAATAAGATTAGCGCTGAAGACGGAATGAACTTAGGCCCAATTGCACCGCGAATCACTAAACACGTTTACCGCTAAACGAGTATAAAACTTAATTCTGTTTCTGTAACGTTTGAAGATGACAGAGCCATAATGATGTTTGCAACTCGTTGACCCCTAATCATGCTTAGCGATTAGCAGTGGAAGTGGGCTTTAGTTATTTAACAATCGACAATGTGCGGGTGCCCTAAGGGTCGAGGATTATAATAATGTTGGTCCCTGTGAGGGTACTTGCAAATATGAAGAATGCTCGAGTCTTAAGTATAAGTGGATTGTTAGAGTAGTGTGCTAGCCTTACTTTGTGACGAGAAAAGAACCCTAGCGATACTTTTATTCGTGTTTTGTTTGTATGATTCTGATGACAATTTTTCATGTGATAAAACTAGCCCAAAAGTTTACGAACGTGCACTAGGTAAACCAGTCAAGTAGGCACTGTAATTGAAATAATTGAAAACCTCTCAATTCTCTTTCTCTGTTATTGCATTCATCATTACGAACAACTTTTACTACAGAACCAAGACTGATATCGCGAAAAAAGCCAGCTGCTCCATTCATTTTTATGTTCACTTAACTCGAGAAAATTTAGGGAACAGCAAATTTTTTTTTTTGCAATTCATGTTTTGTTCCCGTAGTAAAAGTTCATGGTTGCAAGCGGGACTGCTGAGCGTGGGGTCCTGGGTTTGATTCCCAGGTTGACCAAAGTGTTATTGGGGTTTTCCAATAGGAATTACCTAGTTGTTCGTCGAATCGTTGAGCTCCTTGAGTCTAAGTTGAGTTGCACGATTGTTGAAAATTGCTTGCACTGACTGGACAGGTCCACTCAATCTGTGTGGTTCTTTCCTCAAAAGACCATTGCAGACACCGATCTACATAGCCTTCACATGATCTGACCAAGATTTTGTCTGGACTTTAAAAGAGACTGTGACCTCTGAGTTTGTTTCGGCCTTTCTTCTCAGAGTAGTCAGATAGGAAACGCCGACCTCATCTAGTTTAAAACAAAATATGATTGACGTGTAAAAGTGTTTGTTCAAACCTACTTACAGAAATAAAATCATTTATCATTTAGTAGCAGCCCGGAGTTTGGAAGTTGGCGGTGTGATACCCCCGTACCTTGGAAAGTACGTTAGGCCGTTGGTCCTACGCCTCCTCTCTCTCCGATCGTGTTGGATTGCCGTATCCTAAGGCTATGAGAGTGAGGGAAGAGAGAGCACCTGTGCCTGCGCATGCACTTGTGCACAATACACTTATGCAAAATAGCACCGGCGCCGAAGGCTAGTCTCCGCTGAGATTTGCAGCCATGGCTGAAATCCGGTCTGGAGCTGTTTATAATGGCCCCTCAATGAGTTTTCAGTAATTCCAAATGCACCTTGTAAATGTGCCTTTTTATTAATTAATTCAGTTTTTTCGTGTTTCGTGTCTCGGATAGTATTGAGTCTTGCATGAGTTTTTGTGGTGTTTATTTATAAAACCTGGCTACAGGGAACCGTTTAATTTAATTTATTTTGTGTGGATATAAATGATTTGTGCCCGGTCTTGGAAACTTCCAAGTATTTGAATGACTTTACCATTACAATAAAAAAAGTCGTCCTTACTACAAACCCCTAGAAGGACCTCATCATCATTAGTCTATATTCGTCCACTGCTGAAAGTAGGCCTCACTTAGTGAACGCCACTGAGCCCGATCTTCGGCTCTCTGCCAGCTGCCTTTCGCAAATCGTCACTCCACCTGGCCGGCGGGCGTCCCACACTACGTTTGCCTAAACGCGGTCTCCACTCTAAAACACGTTTTCCCCAACGATTGTCGGTTCTGCGAGAGATGTGACCAGCCCTTTGCTACTTTAGCTTGCTTAATCTTTGGGCTATATCGGTTACCTTGGTTCTCTGGCGGATCACCTCGTTTCGGATTTTATCCATCAGAGAGACTCCAAGCATAGCTCTCTCCATAGCTCGCTGAGCGACATTAAACTTATGGAACAATCTAATCGTGAGTGTTCATGTTACGGCTCCATAAGAAGACCGTAGAAGACCGTAGATCTGTACTTATTGGTGATGACCGTCAGGGGGGGGGGGGGGTCGTAACTATATAATAACAGCCGCACGGGTCGATCGAAGGTTAAGCTACGCTTGCCGCGGTCTGTTCGTGGAACGGTGACCGTCCATTACATATCAAGACCCCTCCATGCCACGGAAATCACGTTAAGCCGTTGTCCCGGCTATCATTTGTAGATCTTTGACAGTTGTTACGGGTTGTTAGAAGCCAAAAATTTTAACAACCAGTTTTAGTGGGTATTGAGTTACTCAATAACTGGGTTGTGAAGGTCAGATAGGCAATTGCTCCTTGTAAAATACTGGTATTCAGTTGCATCTGGTTAGACTGGAAGCCGACCCCAAAATAGCTGTAAAAAGCAGACAGATTGATTGGTGATGATCTCCAAAAAGTTCAGGCGCGTAGTAGTCGCAAGCGGCGTGCGCGTATGATCAAATGTAAGAACGTAAACAAAGCAAGGATCGTAGCAAATGGCGTTCTGTAGTTTCTGCCTACCCCTATGGAAAAAATTCGATAGTTTATGTGTATTGTCCTTGGTACAAACAACTACTTCACTCAATATGCAAAGAACAAAGCCATTTAAAAGACACGAGAAACCGCAATATCTCTTCTACAGAATTCGAAAGACAAACTTAATTACGTAGGACCTTTGTAACGTCTACGGAACCCCAATAAATAGGGAAGAGCTTTAGGTCAGAGGGTGCGGAATAAAGTAAATGTACAATGAAGTCAAGTCTTTGAAAGGTTAGTGATGTTCTGCGGCAATCCCGGGGTTTGGGATTGGGATTTAATAAAAAAAACTCCGAGAAAACCAAATTATCAGCTGTCCCAGAACGTCAATCTTATCAATGAAGTGTTATTAATGTATTTTACAACGATCTACTATGAGATTAGTGATGTGCTTGAATAAACTTAATCCCGTGTGATTTGAATAATTCTTTTTCAAAAATCACTGTGGGAAAGTGCAGAATCTTAGGCTGGAAATATTATATTTATGGAGTCATGCTCGCTGACCGTCAATGCTACGCTATACACGGCCATTTATCGTCACGCATGACCAACGGTACGCGATAAAAGAGTGTCCATGGAGTTTCTTGCCCTTTCTTCTCCGTAGGTACCTACAACGCTTTGGAATGGGCAACTAGCTTCATATTTCTGACTGACCGACCACTTGACAATTCAAAAGTGCCTGTAAATGGTTTCATTGAAATAAATGCTTTGAGTTTGAGTTTGATCTAAGGTGTAACTATATTTCCAGCCTTAAATGTTTAAAAACGTCGACATTACAGCCGATAGAAATCTCATTAAAAACAAAAGAAAACTACTTCCATTTTAGTAGTCATTTCAATGAACACGTTGAAGATGCAAAAGCATCCGATAACTGCATCTCATTTTCAGTGCAGTGCAACTAAATGTTTAAAAGCTTTTGAAAATAAACGCGAAAACGTGGCTAGTAAAATTTTTATCTGTTTTTATCACAAATATTTCAATGTTTGCCATAGAGTAACATTAATATTCCAGCAGGAAATTGCATTGCATTGCACCATTCTGTAAGTTCAGAGAAATGTTAGACTAGTTTTTATCAAATGTTAACAAACATTTTTGAAAGAAAGACAATAAATAACATTTATTTGGCAACAGTTCATGACCGCGAAATTGTGGCGGGCCCAGACGGAGATAGCGGGATGAGTTGGACTCCTATAACAAAGATTGGTCTTTGGCAGCTCTGGACAGAGAGAGGTAGACGGAGATTAGTGACGCCATATCCCAGAAGTAAAACAATACGGGATACTAAAAAAAATATTTAAAAAATTCTTGAACAACGCTTCACCAAAATAAATAAAATTAAATGCTAATGCTTTTTTCTTCCTTTATTTTTTTTTCTTTTCAAATAAAAAGCCAAACGTTTCGATTATAACCATTATACATATTTTGCAACCATCTTTGAGATCAAGTTTAACAGAAGCCGCGATCTTACCTTTACGTGTCTACAAGACATTGTTTCCCAAAAACAAAGCTAATATAACCGATACTACTACGCGCGTGTTACCTTCCATCGAGGCTTTTTCTTTTTGTTTTCTTTTCCCGACGTTTGCCTATAACAGTATTAATTCCTGTCTTGTCAGTAAAATAAATATTCGTTGCGTAGCAGATACGCTCGGCATTTGTAGGTACCTACAACGTGAGTGTGCGAAATTATCAATACCTAACGTTTGTCTTATCATATTCGAGGTGAAAGGAAAGGTATGTTGCCATGGCAAGCAGTTTATTTAGTCCCGCTTGCACCACAAATTATTAAACAGGCTTAGCGCTTAACAAATTTAGAGCGTTATTAATTATTTATTGAAATATAGGTACCTACTTTATTGTACACCACAAGAAGAGAAAACTTACGACTGAAGCCGAGTACACGTCAAACACTAAAAAATATGCTACGTTCTGTTTCTTTCAATCGTTTAACGATGACAGAGACAGAATTATGTTTTAGATATAATTAGCGTTGAGCGTTTATACCTTATGACTGGCAACGTCGCAATTTAGTGTCATACTTCGTGGTTTTCAATTTTTATCATATAATCGGAGCTATATTTTAAAAATCTGTTTAATTAACTTTTTGTGTTAAAGTGTTTAAAAAGTAAATAACCGTAATGTTTACAGTTATTTTACAATGAAAATAACGCCCTGCAAGTTTCCAATGTATTATTTGCATATAAATAGAACTGTAAACGCGACGATTTCTTACCTTTTACACAGTTTTCACATAATTCTAAAAAGTTAATTAAACAGATTTTTAAAATATAGCTCCGATTAAATGATAAAAATTGAAAACCACGAAATATGACACTAAATTGCGACGTTGCCACTCATAAGGTATAAACGCTCTTAAACGTATTTCAAATTAATTGGTTTTCTTTTTATTTATTTGTTGTGTAGAAAACCTCGCAATTCATATTTAGAACAAACGTGCAAACGGTAATTGATGATAATGAACCTCGGAGATCCTCAATGACAGCCATTATTCTGACAGATTTTATCTTCATCTTTAATATAACTTTTATTGCAATCACGAGCTTTAATCATAATTAAAGGTGAACTTCACCAAACTTTTGCATTTATCTTATCCTGTAAATAAATTTTGAATTTTTGTCTGTTTTTCCGTACTAGAACTGTCAGACGTCAATTCGTCGTCTTTTCGTTCGAGTACCCACTACAGTGCCCATACCTAAACTATGGCGGATCGCGAAGAAGACCCGATGTTGCGTATCTCGGCCAGCCATGATGCGACAGATATATTATGACTTTGGTCAAATCAGCCCTAAGTGGTATTCGCGCGTTAGACGACTGTCAGTCAAATACTAGAAATACACACATCAAAAGTGTCTAGGAATCAAGCACGTTTTTGCTAGTTTCTAAAAAACTGGTTATTCAATGATATTTTTTGTAACTCCTATAGATACGTTTTAGTAAATTTCGTCATTTGAAAAGGGAATAGTTTTTGAATTTCGCTCGAATGATGAAAATCGTATTCCTATATAATCTTGCAACGGGTTTGAGGCCAAATCAGTAAAATTTCTGCCATACTTTTGACTGAAATCAATACAAAAGCACGTTGCTAAGGAGAGTAGACGTCATTTGAACCAAGAAAAAATTATCAGAGCCGTGGGAATGTTGGAAGCTGGTACTCGTCAACGTGCTGTGGCATTCGCTCTGGGCACTACGCATAGTGTTATAAGTCGACCTTGGACACGTTACCACACAGGCATCTTGGCAGAGTGACATGGGGACGAGCTCGCATCGCCACACGCAGACAAGATCGCTACATACAAATTACTGCTCGACGCAATCGTACAATGACCGCGACGGTGTAGGTTCCGAGGCTTTATAGCTCTTCAGGGATGTCAATAAGCGATCAAAACATAAGAAATCGCTTGCATGAAGTCAATATCCGTTCCAGAAGTCCGTTACGTGTACCACCTATTGAATCCCGCAATCGCAGAGCCCGTTTGCAATGGGCTCGTGAACACAGAAATTTGGCAGAAGAAGAGTGGCGTGTTGTGTGTTATTCTGGTGAATCTCGCTTTGGTATGAGGCCAGATACTAGACGTATAAGATAATGAAGGACCCTTGGACGCCAAGAATGCTTAAAATCATGCCAGGATGTCCATTCATACTGTAGTGGAACAATCATGACGTGGGCGGGTATTTGGATCGGCGGAAGAATCGAACTGATTTGGATCAGAAGCAATCTCAACGAACAAATTTACGCTGAAACGATTGTTGTTATAATTTCTTTGTTGGACCCAATTTGGTGCTTCATTTCTGCTTATGCATGATAATGTACCTCCACACACTGCCATAGTCGTTGCAAACACACTTGCCGCAGCCAATATCAACGTCCTACTATGTCCTGCTCAATCGCCAGACTTGTATCCCATTGAGCACGCATGGGATATGCTTCAATAAAAGAGATCTGTCAAATATAGATCGTGCCGTACACACACCAACTAATCTTTTTCGCCTGTAACAACTGTCATGGGCGGCCATTCTGCAACGTGATTTGGATGAACTCATATTGAGTATGCCGAATCGCTGTGATTGTGTTGTAGGCGTTTACGGCGGAAATACAGACTACTAATTGTTTTTCTTTTGCAATAAAACCCTTTAAAATCTTTTTTTAAATCGTTTTATCATATTTCAACGTCAGTATTAAATAAGGTGAAAAATCCAGCAAATGCAAAAATCGCGAAATGTCTTTAGTAATGCAAAAGCAGAGAGTACTTTGCCAACCTACACATTTATACGCAAAACATTTTATTTAATGAATCTAAAACTTTTTATTTAATTTCAATAAAAAACAATAAAATATTTTTTTCTAATACATTGATCCCTAAACACTTTCGATATGCGTAGTTGGCCGATTTTTACGAATAACATTTATCTGGTTTTATGGGCAATATTCAGAAGGTATATTTTCTTCAGGTCACCCCACCGCGTCTGTTTGTTTGTGAGCGCTTTTCTCCAGAAACGCTAGTCACATTTGATTAAAGCTTCACCCAATATTTTAATTATTATTTTGGTCAGAGAATGTTATCTTGTAATTAAACTATAATTTGTGTTATCAGAAATAGGAACTTTCTGATAGACTACAATTCTTTAATATACCACAATCATCAATAACAGAATGAATATTGATTATTTGTTTTTTAAATACTCATTGAAAAATATAGAAAAGCTGTTACCATGCGAGTGGTACGGAAAATGTTCTAATCGAAAATGAAGATATTTTCATCGCGTAAAAATTAGACACGAGAAAAACGAGCTAGGAGTCCCGTCACGAGTAAGTACTCTCATACCGTCCACGAAAAACCTTTGTAGCGAAAGCTTTAACGTACGTGTAACAACGCAAAAACATGAAACTAACTGCATGAAACCTTGTGTTAAGCAAAATACAGAAATTCTTGGAAACTTCATACGCCTCCGGACCCGGGGCTTTTTTGGAATTTCGTTGTAGCACAACCCTATAATAATATAGCCATTCATGCCGGAAATATAACAATTAGATACACTTTTATAACATCCCTTAAATATATATTTCATGCAGTAATAAAATCACATGCAAAATAAAATATTTAATTAAAATTAGTTAAATGTTTAATACCTAATTATCTATAGTTTGGATTAATTTTCACAGTTTTATTTAATTTTGTATTATTCATTATTTTAGCACATTCCCTATGGTTGATTAAAATTTACACCTCAAACTTCTCTTCAATTAATTATTACAATATCACAGTGTCCATTTCAGGTACTTAGTTTTAATAAAATGAAAGCACAAATCCTGTATTTACCTAGAATAACTTTTCACAATCGTATCTTTTGTAGCCTCATTTTGAAGCCCTTAAATATTCAGCACATTTCAATTTATTCCACTGACGTAAGTGTTCCCGTAGATCCCGGGACTTAGGATCGTGTCACAGCCCTATTTATGGGTGGGTCTTGTCGCCTTGAGTCTTTACTACTTCCATTGAAAACCCCGGATATTAGACTGCATTTTATTTTAAGTTTTTTTTTAGATAGGACTAGCTTTGAAATTTTCTTAGAGTTATGTTCGAATGTCATAGATTTTTCTTAGCTCCTCAAGCTTCACATAAAAAGCAACGAATAAAAGAAAAAACATCTTACTATAAAGATTTTTTCCCAAATTCAGGTTATCTTAAAGACAAGATAATATACGATAAATTAATAATAATACATTTATTTATTCTGATAACTTTGATCCTTAGATGAGACATAAAACTAGTACAAAATAGTAAGCAGGGACTTGGTCCGCTGCACTAACATCCATGTCAGGGGACAATCGTGCCTAGCAGCAATGGCACTCAAGATGCTGTGGCGACTTCCACGCAACCGGCTAATGAATGACGCGGTCTTTTAGCGCCAAAAAGCTGCAAAGCCATCTGTGTGTGCATCAGCAAACATTGCTGATGCGCTACAGAAACGTGGAAGCCGCAACAGCGGCAGCGCCCTGAACGCATTATTAAATTGGACCCGCAAAGCATTGTACGCTCGTTGCGTGTAGTTAGCCCACAGACTCCCCGTGTACAGTGAGGTGCAATACGCATTAAATAAGGTAATTTTGACAACGTCTGTACACCGGGAGAATCTGCGCGATAACATATTCGCCCGAACTGACAACGCTCTCCATATCAAAATAATCTTTTAAATCATCGGTCACCCAGTGCTCGAGATACTTAAACTTGTATATTCTGTTTAAAAACTCACCATTTAGAATAAGTGGTTGTACAGGTGGAGTCTTGGGACCTGATTAAAAAACCATGTAAACAGATTTCTTTACATTATACATGAGACCGTGTGAAGCTACAAAAATAACAATTAAGTGGTATCGTAGTATATTAGGTATAATTATGTAGAAGTTGTTATATGGTCACACTAACCAATTTATTTGTTGTTGCCATTTGAATGATTTATGGCAGCTATGTTTATATACTAAATGATTGACCTTGTAAGTTCAATTAAATTATTTTGTTAATAATATACCAAGAGATTTTTTTACTTATCAATTATATTTTTGTGAAGGCATTGTTACAGTTTTTAGTTTAAAACTATTTGTTTTGTATTAATAGTTCAGTTTATTTTATCTGTTGCAATATTATGTTAGATATTATAGGTAGTAAGGGTAGACAACTGTCATTTGAAATGTTACAAAACTTTGTGTAACTTTATTTTTGGTCTTTTATTCTAGGTAGAGAGGAGGAGGAGGAGCAGGAGAGGAGGTAGAGGTATCTACATGTCCACATGCGAGCTGCGCGTCATACTGACGTCACGCAAATCCTGCATCGCGCAAGCAGAGTTTACCGCGCGACTAGCATATATACCTACAACTTCCCGACATCAATCGTCGGGCAGTTGCCCACCAGACACGTCACCCGTCTGGTCGGAGGATCTTCCCATTTTACCGACTAAAACCCACCCGTGTTCCTTCAGTTGCCTGTGCCAGGGGCCACGGTAACCCTTTCGGACTTTTCCGCAGGCAGGCATTGGCCATAGCGGACCCCGTCATTGTTGCTGACATCTCTTTGAGGCGCGCGTGGAACACAATGCGCCGTCGACCCGGGCCTGGTCCTTATCGGACGGCGAGCTCTCAGTAGCAAGCAGCCTGGAGTCTGGATTTGTGCCCGGTTGACAAGGGACTTGAAACATAACTGATGTATTAAGGGTGTATGTACTATGTGGGTAATGCCTCACCCCTTCGAGGCAAGACGTGCTGTTAGTCAATTGTTTTGACTGATTTTTTTTGTCTGACTTTTCAATTTGACTGACCGGTTGGTGCAGTTGGTAGCGACCCTGCCTTCTGAGCCGCTAGTCCCGGGTTCGATCCCCGGACAAGTCAAACATTTGTGTGCATGAACATGTCTGTTTGACCTGTGTCTGGGTGTTTACATGTATATAAGTATGTATATCAGTCATCAGGTTACCGTAGTACAGGTTCTACCTAGTTCGGGACCTGAAGACCTTGTGTAGATGTTGTCTCATATTATTATGATTATTATTGTTAGGTACCATTTTTTTTTTATTACCTACATCGTAGTCAACGTGTCATTTAGGTACAGGTCAGTAGGTACTTACCTACAACGTAATATTTCCCGAGAACTAATTAAACCTGTCTCATTATTTGTTTCTCTTTGTTGGAGACAAAGAAAAACAATTAATAAAATAGACGGTGCTTCCATATTATTTGCAAAACCAACAAAAGCATAAACATCAATCAGCCTAGTCTTTTATCAACGTTGTTGCGGTCTGCTTCCAGTCTGACTGTATGCAGCTGAATACCAGTGTTTTACATGGAGCGACTGCCTATCTGACCTCCGCAACCTAGTTACTGGGTAATTAACATATTATTTTATCTGGACATTAATTCTAAACAAAATAACTGTTTTCTTTTCATACTTCATGGGTGGTCCCATGATGAAAGTTGTTCGTATGTATTCTTGTATGTGACCTGTAAAAGTTTGAACAGGTATTTTGCTGACCTTACAGATTGATTCCAATTCCACGTTATGATTTTTTTTTATTCTTGTTTTGCGACTATACTTGTGTTATTGATATAGATGTATGAGGTACAGGGTATAAAGGTAATACGATACCCCTTGGTAAGACTGGTTGTCAGACTTTCGGGACTACCGTTTTTAACGACTGTCAAAGATCTACGAATGACAGGAGAGCTGAATCCATTGATGCACGCTTTGCTTTGCTTATCGTGGCACGGAGGGATCTTGGTGTGTAATGGATGGTCACCCATCCACGGGCCGACCTCTGCAAGCGTTGCTTAACCTTGAAGATTGATCCATGCGGCTATTATTGTACATTGTAGTTGACTTAGGCGTATCATTTTCGGTACTTAATACCTACAGTGATCCCGGGAACCAATTAAACATGCCCGAATATTTGTTTTCCTTTATTTCCGCAATTAACAAAACAAACGGTGCTTTGATATTATTTACAAAACCAACAAAAGGATCAAATTATATAAATTAACAATTCAAAAGCTAATTAATGTAACAAAACCATTGGAAACAATAGGCTACTGAATAAAATGTAAACTTTAATATACCCGAAACCTTTATTACAAGGGCATAAAGTTCATTTTTGAATGGTGTTTCCAAAAGGGATTTCTGAGGTAGGAAATTATTTGGTTGACAAATTCGGATTAAAATCTCTTATTTTTGTTCGGAATGAGAATTTGACTGTTGACGTTTATAACTTGCTTCGTCAGATTAAAGTAATTGTCTGCGAAGATTATTACAATATACAATTTTTTTTAAATTTCTCGTTTGATTTGAATTATTTTACTGTTGCTGGGCAAATAATCTATAACTTTCAGAGTGAGCTTATCATAATCAGCCTATAACGTTCCTATTGCTGGGACACAGGCCTCCTCTGTGTGAGAGGGAGTGGGCCATGATCCACAACGCAGGCCCCGTGCAAGTTGGTGGACATGTCTTAAAATTTTCGTTGATAGGCCATCGATTATGGACAGAAGAGTTACATAGGTTTAGGGCTGAATATACCAAAATCAGATGTCTTTTATCCGTGGAATAAAGTTGACGTCTGACAGTTCTAGTATGGAAAACCTGTCAACATTAATTTTCAGGTTAAGACTTATTATGAGTATAACAGTTTGGTGAAATTCTACCTTAGTTTATTAGAGTTTCTAATCCTTCCTTTGACGGAGTCCTCGCACCACAAATGTCTACTTTCGTAAAACAGCTTGGAGCTGCCATCGCTGACCACTAGAATAGATCCTTTATACTAGTGATGGGTTGGTTAAGATCAAGAATCATTATCTCAATAATCTGTGCCACTAGCATGTTCATTCGCGGCACAAGGCATAAATTTAAGCCAAATTATTCGGCTTCGACGATAGAGCAGACAAGACTGGTGTGGATGCGGCCGACGAACTGAGAAGACGTCGGCGTCGATTGCAATAAATAGCGATAGATAAATGAGCTTATTTTATTAGTTAATTAATCAATAATTTGACAGTGCTATAGTTAAAGATTATTTTATAATTTAGTTTATTAATGACAGATTGAATTCTAATACTTCTTTCTTTCTTTGTTAACTGTGATTGGTAAGTTTTTGACAACATAATCAAGAAGGGCCAATTTCATAATCAAGGAGACCCTGGCGACCCTGGGCGTCGAGAATCCCAAGCTGATTCCCGGCCATCGTAGGTGCGAGCTTGCGGACGGCGAGCAATGGGTAGCTCGCCGTCCGATAAGGACCAGGCCCGGGTCGATGGCGCGTTTTGTTCCACGCACGCCTCAAAGAGATGTCAGCAACAATGACGGGGGACTAGGGCCTGCCAGGGTTGCGGGAAAGTCCGAAAGGTTTACCGTGGCCCCTGGCACAGTCAACTGAAGGAACACGGGTGGGTTTTATTCAGTAAGAGTCTGACACGCCCTTCCGCTCCGCCCAGAGCGCGGAGAAGTTATTTGATGAATTCCCACCCTCAAAAAAAAGGTTCTATAAGAACTCTTTACCAGAAAGCCCTTTAAAAAAAAAAGATTATCTTCTCTTCTAATATAAAACAAAGTCGCTTTTCGTGTCTGTCTGTGCGACCGCTTACATCTTCTATACCGCACAATGGTTTCTGATTAGGTTTCTACTATTACTTAGAGCATTTATTCCGGAAGTTTTCTGTAATACATTTATATGATACTAATTAACAATTTTTTTTTAAATTAATTATTAAAACCATACAATGTCAAGGATAAGGAAAACGTTAACTACTATCAAATACAATGTCAAGGATAAAAACTGAAATATATTATTAAAAGGAGTCCCTTTAGGCAAGTTTCCGAAGATACTGGCAGCGTTCCCCCTTTGAATAGCTAGACAAATTCTTTGTCCGAGGTAGCTGCCAGCTCTTCGGTCTCCTGTGATATCGACTAACCTTTTTGCTATTTCCTTAAAAAGCTTTATAGCACTAGGACCCCACGGACCAAGGGTCTCGACACCGAATAGGACAAAATCATATTCGGAGCCTAGACCCCTGTATTTGCATGTTTTAGCTTTTTCAGCGGCTTCACAAGCCGCACCAGCTCTGTTGTTGGTTCCATGTAGATGGGAAGGGGCTAGCGTGTCTGAACAGGTTGCATCCGATACCAGCACCCGGCCCATCTTCCATGGAATCAAACTCATACCGTCCGGTCTCTTGCCATCGTCTCTTGCAATACCAGTCGGCTCAAGTAGACTTGGCACGTTGACGGTGGCAAGGGACCGGCGTATGATATCGTTAAGTGCGGCATGTCTCGAGAAGCGGCCTGCACTTTTTTGGCATGATAGTCCGTGATGTCCTAGCTTGTCGACATCACTGCCACAGGGACATTTATGAGGAGCGCAGACCGGAACCCCTAGCCGTAGACAGGTTGCGATTCGGAGCGTGTCAGGCTCAAGAAATGTTCCTGTATTTGACGAAGGGTACGCGTGAAGCCAGTAGCCGGCCTCATACGCACCCACGGCCAAAAGCCTAGCACGCGCCGAACCTGTACTACAGTTCAAAAGATTGTTGTGAGTCAATTTGCAGTTTATGTCGTCCCAGCTCCTCTGTGAATTTGGAGAAACTGGAAAATTTTGACCTGGGCATGCAATTAAGAAAGCGTTTCTAGCTTCTTCCAAGCCAGTAATCTCAAAGTTAGAAGGGGATGCCCTTAAAATTTTACTTATGAGATTTGCTGAACTATGGACAGAAGATAGAAAGGCTGGTAAAGCGACACTGGAAATTTTGCGAAAAAATTTTTTTTTTTATGATACTTAAATACCTATAATAAACCAATTTCGATATTTTGTTAAGTCGTGAAGACTGTGAGTAGCAGGGACAGGTCCCTAGTTTCATTTTTTGCAAACTACCTTCTCCTCGCGACTTCGTCCGCGTGAAATGTCTCGTTCCCCCGACCCCAGGGGTCGCATCGCACCGCTGCGCTATAGCTTCGTTTTCTCGTTCCCCCGACCCCGGGGGTCGCATCGCACCGCTGCGCTATAGCTTCGTTTTCTCGTTCCCCCGACCCCGGGGGTCGCATCGCACCGCTGCGCTATAGCTTCGTTTTCTCGTTCCCCCGACCCCGGGGGTCGCATCGCACCGCTGCGCTATAGCTTCGTTTTCTCGTTCCCCCGACCCCGGGGGTCGCATCGCACCGCTGCGCTATAGCTTCGTTTTCGCTTAGCGTTCTTTCTGACTTTTTTCTTTTTGTTCGGCTCCTAAGGGTCCTTGCGTGATATTAAATAGCCTACAGCCTCCCTCAAGAATTGAGCTATCAAATGCAAAAATAATTTTTCAAATCCGACCGGTCGTTCCAGAGACTTCCCCCTGGATACAAACATAGAAACGAACAAATTTTACCTCTTTAATTTTTTCTCTTTTTTATTAAGTAAGAACTTATAGATGTGTAAAACAGTAGGTAAAAACAAATAGTAAGGTACTATGAAATCTTATTTTAGCCAATTTTTTTTTGGATGTCATGTTTCGAGCATTTATCAAATGCGACCAAGAATTCAAACATATTGAAAATGTAAACTTCAAACTCAAAATATTTAAGTATTATAATTTAACCAATTACAGGCACTTTTGATGAAGCTACTTGCTCATTCCAAAGCGTAGTAGGTACCTATGGAGAAGAACGGGCACTCTTTTAAAACATAATATTGTTAACATCATTCTTATTGAAATTAGACATGTGTCATGATTTCCAAATATTAATAAGATTTGTAGTGATTTTAAATAAATAAATAATTAAATAATAAAAAATTGGAAGCATGTGATTTGCCTCAAATGATTTTTGTATCGGTGTAGTCATGAAAGTATCTCATTTGACAGTTACCGAATAATTACTCGTTTTGTAACGAAACGGAATGGAAATATGATGTTTGGGGCATCGCCTACTATTTATGTTCTTTTTTCTCTTGAGCTTCGAAATCAAAAGGTTGTCTTCAATTAATCTATATTAATATTATGTTAAGTGGTGCCGATTCCCTTGTTCACAAACTAAACTAAATTTAAGTTGAGTGCTTCTTTTTCTTTCTATTTCATTATGAAAAGGACAGACGATAACTATTAGTTTAGTCCTGTCAAATTAGTCAGCACCTGACGTAATTTGATGTAATTTTAGTAGTCAACTTTTTAATCACGTCTAAACTTGTATGGATTAGTGTCAGGCGCTGATTAATTTGACAGGACTAAACTAAAATTTATCTTCTGTCCATAATGAAATAGAAAGAAAAAGATGCACTGAACTTAAATTTGCTTAAGTTTGCAAACAAGGGAATCGGCACCAGTCTCTAATTATACAACGTGTTGTTTTGCATCCTCGTCAAATTTCAGGAGGCTGTTATGAAAGACATAAATAATCAAATAAAATTACGATCCTGCTCAATAATTAATACATACTTGTTTTTTTAGGTATTTAAGTTTGACAGTATTTCAGAAAACTTCACTTTCAAAGAACAAAATCGCCCCGTTGCGTATGCAGGCAGTGTCGTACGACTATGTCGCTGTGTGCATGCGTTACAGTTACAGCGCAGTTACAGGGTGGTATCACACGGGCCCTACACATGCCGATTTCCGAAAAATACAAAAAAAACAAAAAAAACCTACTTATTTTATTTTTGATTCGTGTCGAGAATCATTAGCATAGTTACCTCCTCGAATTTGACGAGGATGCAAAACAACAGCTAGTATAGTTGGCTAAACAATGCTTAATACCCGGTTTGTAATGTGTGCAAGAATTGAACTACAGATATGTATATACTGGAAAAGGTGTTTTAATTTCACATGTGATAACGATGTAGAAGGGTGTGCACGTTAAAAGCGTCCGTAATAAAAACAATATCCCCCCCCCCCCTCCGGGGGAGTTTATGACCCCTGTAACACAGGTTTTGCCTAGCATGATGGGGGTCATTGAACATTTATTTTGTACCAGGCCATTCGCACGCTTAAATTAAGTGTCTCTCTGTATCTGTGTACCTTTTTTATGTCAAATAAAATTTATTATTATTTCGTTAAATTACTTACATGATTATTTTTTTTAAACATTTAAAAATAGTAGTCTGTCGGTATCGGGAGCAGGGTCAAAGCTACCGGTGGTATAGGGCTCCAGAGACAGGAACCTCTTCACGATTCGAGCCGTATGGAGTAGTACTGCCTTCTGAATCATGCCCTTGATCCAACCGTCTAACGAGAGCTTCGAGAGACTTATTATTATATCTAAACAAAGAAATCAAGTTTTAAAAAGAACCCCCTCAATTACAAGGTAGATATTTACCGCTAAAAATTAAACCGACTCAATTGGCAAGTTCGGTCGGGCGCGTAGTTAGTTACTAAAGCTACAGCAATTAGCTGGATTTTTTTTTGTTCCAGTAACACGTGCTAAGAAAACTAAGTTTGTCATAAGACCCCTAATGAACTTCGTAGAACTGGCACTAAGTTAATTATTTTCTACATAATTACCATGATTTAGGGTCAGGCTCTTGTTATGTGTGATGGGTAACAAAGACTGTGACAAGGACGCGTATTCCATAAACGAGGCGAAAGGTATACAGGGTCAAATTAAATTACGCGCGGTGGCGTGTGTGTTGGATCATTTAGCTCCCTTCAAAATGGTTGAGCTGAATGGTGCTGATCCATGCGTCATGTTCGTGAACGGGCGCTGTCAGTTGGGACTGGTCATCTCTTAGCCAGCACGGCTTATTTTAATTATTTTATTATGGATTGTTTTGTTTAAATTTATATTTGCTGTACACTGGACACTCAACGTGTACGTCTTACTTACATCGTTCTCACATATAATTATACCTATATTCAACATTAATGATGTAACTAATATTTATGTAACAATATATTTTAAAAGAGTGTCCATGGAGTTTCTTGCCCGTTCTTCTCCATAGGTACCTACTACGTTTTGGAATGGGCAACTAGCTTCATATTTCTGACTGACCGACCACTTGACAATTCAAAAGTGCCTGTAAATGGTTTAATTGAAATAAATGCTTTGAGTTTGAGTTTATTAGCTAGCGAAACTTAGCAGATGAGATGGGTATCGAAATCTAAACTTGATAATTTTTGTTCTCTTTTTAAACCTGTTTCTTGAAGGGTGTCAACGATAGCCGGTAGTGTTGTTGTTACTTGGAATATGAGTTGAGAAAATCAATTTAATTTTATTTTATCGTGTTTATATATCGATATCAATTGCGTCTTTGAAGTTTACACAAAAAAACGGATTTTTAAACATATTTCGAATGACAGCGGTCGATGACCCTATAAAAAATCATAATATTATTTTCTTTTTTCATGTCAAGATATTATACCCATTACGTCTGTGGAGTTTCACTACCTAATTTAATCTGAACATGTATACATGGTAAAATTAACCATTGTTAATTTTGAATGACGAATGAAATAAAATGAAATAATGCTTACAATGACGGGAAAAGGAACGGGAACGGGAGGACGGGGATATTTATGTAAGTATTGTCTTCAATAAATCTATGGATATTATGTTAGGTGTCTAATTATATAGGTAGTTGGTTAAACACTGCTTGAACTACAGAAATGTTTATATTGGCAAAAGTGTTTTAATTTCACATGTGATAAAGATGTAGAAGGGTGTGCACGTTAAAAGCGTCCGTAATAATAACAATATATAGTAAATAGTATGTATGTGTATAGGACTTATTTATGTATTTGTGTACGTTGTTTTGATAGTTTATTTTTTTATCATTGTTAAACATCGCTCAAAATCAATCCTTTCCTTTCAATTAAAGCACCTGCCATCTAATCTCTTCACCACCCTTGGTTGACTTGTAGAGAATGCCTAAGGCATTAAGTCCGCCTTTGTACCTTTTGTGCGAAAAGTATAAATAAATAAATAAAAGAAAAAAAATCGTGTCATCGTCATTTGTTAGACGTCGATATCCATGAATTCTATGAAGTTTCGCCAGGTAATTTGACCATTTAGAAACACGATGGGACATAGAGATCTTAGTTGGAAAAAGTGTGACATGAGGTATTTCGCGGGTAAAAATTACAAAGTTATAATAAAAGGATACGATTCCGCGGATTCAACAGACAACCAGTCTTACCAAGGGGTATCGTATTACCCAATAACTGGGTTGTGGAGGTCAGTTGCAGTCGCTCCATGTAAAATACTGGTACCCAGCTGCCTATGGTTAGACTGGAAGCCGACCTTACCTATTCTTTTACAATGTCTGTAAATATGTGAACACCATGTATATATCACTTAATTAACTTATTTATCATTGCTACGTTTATTGAATTATTTTCACCTATTGTGGTAGGGTAATTTTTATTATAGGTGCATCGTCTTCACATATAATTATATTATTAATTTATACAAAATATTGTAACACATTTTAAAAGAGTAATGGTGGAGTTTCTGGCCCATTCTTCTCCATACGAAACTACCTTTTGGAAGGGGCGACTAGAATCAATTCTATTTAAATGTAAATGTTGACGTTCAAAAGTGCCTTTTATGTGCAAACTCAAACTCAAACTCAAAGCATTTATTTCAAATAAACCAATTACAGGCACTTTTGAAGGTATACCGCCGTTTACCCGAATTTTATTTGCCCTAATATCATTTGCCATAATAGTCAACAGCCATAATATCATACGACATAATACTCATTTGCCCTACTCTCATTTGCCATATTAGTCACGTGCCAGAATCATTGTTTCCCATAAAGTTACTTACCATAACATCATTTGTCATAATCATTGTAAGCCCTAATTATCACATGCCATAATTATGATATGCCATAACATAATTTGCCATCGACATCGGGTGTGTAACGGTTGTTTATATCAAGAGAAATTGGATGCAATTGGCACCCCGACTCGGACAGGTTAGGTTAGAAGGGGATGGCGGGGTCGTGTGAGCGAGCGAAGCGGGCGAATAGACCCCGCCATCCCCTTCGTGGTTATTTTTTTATAAACCACACAGAAGTAGGCCACCATCAACCATGCACAGAATAAATAAGTTTATTCTTATTATACCAAACATTGCGCACCCATCGACATCGACAGCCAGAAAGCTAATAAGTAGGTAAGTATTAGAATTAAAAAGAAGTTTAATAATCAAACTATATAATTATAATTAGGTAGTACAATTTCTTTTTTAATGCAAATACAAATTTGATGCTAAAGCACGCAAAAATTCTACTTTTGTATATTTTTCTTTAAATATTATGCCATTTAAATATTATGTCTAATAATTATTATGGCACATAAAAATAAGGCAAACAATACTTATGGCATTCGTATCTTATGGTATCTAAAATTCGGGCAATTAAAAGTATGTCATATGTCTTTTAGGGCAAATGAAACATTCGGGCAAATGAAATTCGGGAAAATGATGATTATGGCATATAATCTTCGGGCAAACAATAGACAACCACTTTTGAATTGTCAAGGGGTCGGTCAGTCAGAAAGATGAAGCTAGTTGCCCATTCCAAAGCGTAGTAGGTACCTATGGAGAAGAACGGGCAAGAAACTCCATGGACACTCTTTTAAAATATATTGTTACATAAATATTAGTTACATCATTAATGTTGAATATAGGTATAATTATATGTGAGAACGATGTAAGTAAGACGTACACGTTGAGTGTCCATGGAGTTTCTTGCCCGTTCTTCTCCATATGTACCTAACATATGGAGAAGAACGGGCAAGAAACTCCATGGACACTCTTTTAAATCAAAATATTGTTACAATAGAGTGGTTACATCATTCATGTTGTAATTATACATGTGAGAACGATGTAGAAAGACGTGCACGTTAAAAGCGTCCGTAATAATAAGATAAAAACAATTATGGAATTAAAATAAGCCGTGGCAGCTAAGAAATGACCAGTGCCTACTGGCGGCGCCCGTTCACGAACATGACGTATGGATCAGCACCATTCAGCTCAACCATTTTGAAGGGAACTCAATGATCCAATACTACGTGCCTATTTGAAAAAAATGCTTTGACTTTGACTTTGACTTCAACATAGTTGGGAAAATGCTAGTCAGATGATGATGATGATTCCGCGGATGGCCGATTTAAAATCAAAGTGATTTTTAATTTTATATTTTTAGAGGCAAGCTTTTCATTATCAACCTTTAAGAAAAACTTAAGTATGTAAAGCGTTTTGATTTGCGTCAATAAAGCCAGGGCTTCCTAGGAAAGAGGTTGTTATGTTATAACGGCCATCTTGAAAGTCTGTCATTTTCAACAGTATTTGACGTTGATTTGTTAAAAACGCTCTGTATTTGAACAGCCGTCGTGTGTGACCGTTATCCAATTTCTCAGAAAACCAAAACTATCAACTAGAAAAAATTACTACAAAGTGAAAAATTACTTTTATATTTAACTTTATGGTACCTACCCGACACCAATTGGAAAACGATTGTCTTACACGTCCACGTCCGTTTGAAGGCGGTTTTTTTAATTTAAAAATAATTTATTGTTGATTTCGAACAAAATTATATGGACCGCAAAAATAATTTTTCAAATCGGTTCAGGAGTATTCGAGTTATCGGTGAAAAAAAATAACAAGAGATTCCGACGAATTGAGAACCTCCTCCTTTTTTGAGTTCGGTTAAAAATGGTGTTAAACTTTGCGTTCCCTCACTAACCACCAGTCATTCTCAAGTTAATAACTCCCTCACTCCAACCATAAACAAAATGGCACCCCCACGAACACACCATAAACACGGCAGCTACCAATGAGTTCGACATTCAACCACGTCGCTAACGTTCATTAACTTTTTAATCTTTCCGCGCACGATCGTGTGGCTGATATTAAAAATTTCATAGCGAGATAATTTAATTTTAAATCGCTGATACGGTACCGTGTTATTCATTATAGCGATTAAAAGGGAAAACGGACCTGTTTTGCTGTGCAAGATACTTTGTTAGCAAACTTTTTTCTAAAGGATTGGGTAAACTTGGAAGTTTTAATAGATCAGGTATATCTTTAGGGTTCCGTACACCAAGGGTAACAGCGGGACCCTTTTACTAAGGCTCCGTTGTTTGCCCGTCTGTCACAGGGCTGTATCTTTTAAACCTTAATAGGTAGACACTTGAAGCAACAAATAATAAAAATAAAATAAAGTAAGTAATAAATTAAAGGCCCATACAAGAAACGTGTTTTTTTTATCAAAGTATTAAAAAAAAAATGTCGTGGTTAATATTGTACGGTGGCACGGAACCCATCGAGTGCGAGTCCAAATCGCACGTGGCTGCTTTTTTCTGTTTTGTTTTGCGCAGTTCTAGCATCCAGTGTCGCAGTGGCTTAAAAGTTTAACGATAACGGTCAGCTTTGCTACAGTGTAGGCTTTTTCAGCATCAGAGGGGCAATTCCCATATTTTTAAGAAATATCGAATTTTAATTACACTATTAATCAGTTACACTTTTAGTTTACCTTAGTTAGGATATTTAAAAACTTGCCAAAATGTTGTTACCCTTTTGACATTGAGTAACGAGATGAGATTGCGGCTTGAATTTGAACGTATTTTAAGTACCTAAGAGAACTAGCGTTCTGGTTGCTAGAGCATTATATCCACTATAGATACCAACCAGCATTTATTGTTGTCCTATTTATTCCCAGTAGGTATGAGTGAGTGAGACAATACTATTGAAATGCCATTGTCATCGAAATAGAAACGTGACCATTTCAGTATCAATCTGTGAAAAAACCTCTTTTTAACGATCGAGACGAATCTAACGATTTAAATCTTTGCTTATGGCAGCTAACTAACATCTATTACATCACATGTTTTATGACAAAAAACATACATTTAACTGAAATTTCCAAAAGAAAAAAACCTACAACATAAGAAGTATACAAAGGGCACATCGCTGGGGGCTCGCTCGTAAAATCAGAATCGCTGACCAGCTTTTGACGCGGTGGAGCGAATCTAACGCTTTAAATCGTTGCTTATAACAGTTATGACAGCTTAAACTACGGTTTTCTAAGACTGCGGTGGCCGCCATATAGCGTCCGCAATTTACCGTCGAATGACGTCACTGTACGAAACCGTTTTTTGACACCGTAAAGTCAAACCCCGCCACCGCCGCCATCAATTTCATGACAGCTGTCATTGCGGCCGTTATGTGGTGGCCACCGGTCTTTTAAGAAACCGTGGCTATAGCAATATATTTTACATCACATTCCTCGTTACAAAATACACACAAAAAAAGAAATTTCCAAAAGGAAAAATGCTCCAAACATAAAAATCACACGAAGGGCACATCGCTGGGGGCTCGCTCGTAAAATCAGAATCGCTGACCGGCTCACACTGCAGTGCGACAGTTTTTATTTTTAGGGTCCCGTTACTGTATTGGTAAAACGATTGTGTTTTCAGAGAACTGGGATGCTATGACGATATTGTCGTCAGCGGTTTTCGTATTGATGTTTTACTATTGAAAGTTTTTATACAATAGCATTATTTTGAGGATTATTCATTAAAATATCTGTCTGTATCTAATTATGCCATTCTCAAATTTAGTGAGGGAAAGATTTAGGAGGTATTTTCAAAACAATATATACGAAAATATTGTATTTATATTGACCCAAAAATTAACTTACTTAAGAGGCTCGTGACTAAATGATAACCGCCGCACGGCTTCGTCGAAGGTTAAGCTATGCTTGCCGAGGTTTGTTCATGGATGGATGAACATCCATAACATATCGAGACCCCTCCGTGGCTCGGAAAGCACGTTAAGCAGTTGGCCCCGGTTTTCATTCGTAGATCTTTGACAGTCGTTATTGTCAGTCAGAAGCCAAAAAGTCTGCCACCAAGTCTTAACGAGGGGTATCCTGTTACCCATTACTGGGCTATAGAGGTCAGACATTCTGTAAAATATTGTTATTCAGCAGCATCCGGTAAGACTGGTAGCTGAAACCAACATAGGCCAGGCAGATGTTGATGATGAATTAATAATGTTAGTCCATAATTTTCACAATCATGGCAAAGTTTGAGAAGATACTTACAAACTTTTTATTTCTGTATCTTGGCAATATCTTGTGTTAATGCAAGCCTTAGGTTAAATAGGGCTAAACGGATTTGTATAAAATTCAGCACGCAAAGGAAGCAAGTTCTGGATTAGCACAAAGTATGGGTATCTACTTTTTATTAAGATAAGATAAGATAATTTTATTTGTCCAAAACATGAGTATAAATACACATGGCATGCAAGATGTTGCATCAAATTATCTGACAGTCGTGTTTTGCCTGAACGGCGTACAAATATAAGACGTGGGACGCTACACAGCATCAAGTGGTTTTAAATTCGTCCATTACACACATCCAATATAGCAATTAACAATCCAATTAAGACCATAACATAAAACTAAAAGGTACAATAAAATACAATCAAATAGTGTCATAAGCTCATCATAGTAAATAATACAAATCAAAAAATGGAATGTTAAAGCAAATATTTAATAATATTAGGATGTCATCATGCAAGTCAAATTAATTTGCCATTTAGAAATGTATCAGTGCTTTATTAGACGTTCTCTAACAGAAGGCCCTTTAATATATTTCTTAAATTTTCAGTCGTTGGTTCCCTCCAATGTTTTGGCAATCTATTATAAAGAATTGGTGCCTTAAAGAAAAAAATAAAATAAATAAAATTACTTTTTTTAAAGGCTAGTAGGATAATAATTACAGTTCTTTACCACATTCATTAAAACAACTAGGTTTGGAATGAGCTACTATTTAGTGCTTCGAGGGTGGGTAAACTAGATTATGATTTGTGATTCCAGTGCTGATTATCCGAACTCCAATTTGTTCCAGCAGTCACGTAATTATTACAAACTGTGTTGCAAAATGTATTGTGTATTGTATTGCATTCGTTTTCAACTAACGGCCTATTTGCGTACCTAATAATATACTCAATTACTTTCATATTGACTATTCAAGTTAAGGCAAAATTGTTTTATTTTTAAATTTCCTAGCTATCATAAAAATATCGATATAAGTTTCCAAATACCCCATTAAAAATACTAATAATACCCATTTTCTAGACTGCTTACGTTATTTTGCGGTAAGTATACATAAATACTTAAATTGAGTCGTACAGTCTGCAAGCTGGGGCCATTCTAGAAAGTGCTAATAGCTGTCATCGTCCTATTTCGAAAAAGGGTTAGGTCTATTTCTTCAGTGTAGCTTTATCTCTCTCTAGCGCTTGAAAAATGATGGCTCATTTACTTCATTTATGCATAGCTTGGGCACAGAACTTAATAACAAAAAAAAATTGTATGTCTATTTCTTTTTTGTTTAGATTCATGAACATAAGGAATAGTAATTTATGTGAAAAAGTGTCACTATTTATATAAAAAATATGAAATGTACAAACAAAAAGGAAGCTACGTCTGCCAACAAACTGCAGTTTGGCATAAGTATTATGTATTGTGAAAAAAATATTTCTGTGAATAAACACTTTTTCATATTTTTTTTTTAACTGTAAATTACTTTGATTTTCTTTCTTTCTTTTTTTTTTTTAAAAAACGTTGCCCCGCTCTAGGAATTTCTCCTGTATCGTGGGTGCGTTTACAAACATTTAAACTCACATACACAAACAGCTAGATCCGGAACAACTACTTGCAGGTCATACAAATATTTGATCCGTGCGGGAATCGAACCCGCGACACGTAACGCAGCAGTCAATCGCTTAACCACTGCGCCAACCGTGCCGTATTTTCTGGACTTAATACACTATTTTCATTTCTAAACAGGTTGCTTATGTCTAGAGTCACTTTTACCTATCAGTACTTATGGAAAAAAAATAAAGGCCGCATGCACTTGGACGCTTCTCTCCCCTTTAAAACTTCTACAGAACCCATCCAACTTAACAATTTCACAGTTGCGGAAACCTTTTTTTGTTCTATGAACTATCAGTGCCAAACTTTTGAAGCTCGGAACATATTTCGCTGTATCCCGGTGGGGTAGGCAGAGCTCTTGGCTATCAGTACAAAGTCAGGAGAGTGACGTGAAAGTTTTAGACGATAGACATGCCCGCGGGTTTGTAGGGAAAGTGGGAACTATTTTGTTTTTGAGTGAGCATGGAAAATTTGTATTAATTGAAGTGTGTGTTGCTCTTTGTAGTTCTGTGTCGTGTCGTGTACTTTTTGATATAGATTAGATTTTTTTCTCTTGAACAACATGTCTATTATCGTATAAAGTAACTTTTTAACCGACTTAAATAAAAGGTGGAGGTTCTCAATTCGACTGTATGTTTTTTTTTGTATGTTTTTTACACGATCATTCCGCCAATTATGAGCTGATTTTGATAGTTCTTTTTTTGTTTGGTAGGTCATACTTCAGTCATACCCATAATTTTTTTATCGAAATCGGTCAAGCGATTTTTAAAATATCAACAATAAATATTTTAAAATAAAAACAAACCGCCTTCAAACGGACGTGGACGTGTAAGACGATCGTTTGTGAATTGGTGTGATTTTTGGCTTGACTCTACTAAGGCGGAAGACATCGTAGAGTACGTGCGCCAGAAGTCGAGGTACATGCCGAGGGTGCAGTTACTGGAGTCGCACCGCAACGTCAACTTCAAGGCGTTCGTGGTGCGCGTACCGAATTATTATCTGCCCGTCGTCATGGAAGAAGACTTTTGGCCGCAGGACGTGGTGTTCCGTCGCTTCCGCGGACAAGTACCACAGGACAGCTCAAGGACAAGCTAGTGAAGTGCTACTAACATAGTTTTAAGCTATTATTAACACAAGTTTTGTTTTATTTAAGAACTTTATACAACGTGGCGCTACAATGGTGACTTTAATTTAATACACGGGTAGGGCTAGTGCCCATTAACCATATAAATATTGATAGGTTAAAATAATACGTAAACTGAAAAAAAAAAAATTTCAAACAAACTAAATAATAAAAAAGTCATTAAAATTGGGATCACCCTTGCAAAAATTCATTCATGAAATTACTTACCTAGCTCGCTTACGTTAACTCGGAGCGGCAATGTGTCGGTTCGCGGGCTGGCAACCGCGCATCGCGTCTTGTACCTACTCGTGATCGGTCCGATTCTTTGACGGCATATTATCAAAGAAACCGAGCGGCGCAAGTGGTACAAACACTTATCACATCACCCTCTCTTGTTACTATTAGTAATAACTGTCATCACTAATCACTGCCATCACGATCATAAGTTTACACAAGCACTAATAGCACAAATAAATGCGTCCGTATCGCAAGAGGTGTAAACGTACCTACTAGATAAGAAAACGAAAACCAATCAAAGTGTCTTTATCGCAGTACCATGATCTAATTACTATCCTAATTACACAAAAAGAAATAAATAAAACAATAGCTAAGAGTCTTTTTCGCGACGTAATTATGCGCACTAGTGTAAATAAGTGCGTCAAGGACACGGGTTCGACTAGCACTAGAAAAGCAAAAAAAGAATTCGTGTTCGGTGCGGCGGGTGGGTGGAAGGGAGAGCGCGCGTCGCCTGCGCTGCTCGCCAACAAAGGAAATTTCCTTAAATTCGCCTACTCTATGCATTTGTTTCATCCTAATAGTATTGCTTATTCGTTTTAATTTCATTGATGCGAAGTTATGATCCGTGACCGAGGGAAATGACCGCTGCGCGACAGTTCTTTAAGTACAGGTTGCTCTAAGATGCTATTTCCTAAATTCTTTAATAAATCTGTAAATAATAACGTTTAATGGAAATAAAAAATTGTCATGAAACGAAAATGTGAAAACGTATATGTGTGTTAAATTAAGGTCACCATTGCAGCGCCACGCTGTATATGTTAGTTTGTAAGGTATATGTCTATGGGCCATTGTAGCCTGAAATAAATGTTTTATTATTATTTCCTTTATTTCATTAACATACATATAAATTACATTTTTAAATATTTTTATAAATAAAAAGATACCAAAAACATTTAAAAATATAAAAAATAGTAGCCCACCGGTATCGGGAACAGGGTCCAAGCTACCGGCGGTCAGGGCTCCAGAGAGAGAAACTTCCTAACAATGCGGGCCGTGTCCAGAAGTACCGCTTTCTGAATCAAGCCCTTGATCCAGCTGCCTAACGAGAGCCTCCTTAGGTGTTGGTCGAGGCTCTTGGGTATTAGCCCATTGGCTGTCACGACTATCGGCACAATGACCGCTGAGCCCACATCCCAAATGTCGACAACCTCGTGAGCCAAGTCAAGATACTTGATTTGTTTATCTTTCTCGGCTTTCACGAGGTTCTCATCATGCGGGATGGTTATGTCAACAATCATTGCGCGTCGCTCCAATCGATCCACCACCACTATATCAGGCTTATTGGCAACAATAGTCCTGTCAGTGATGATGGATCGATCCCAGTACAATGTGATATTACCATTTTCGAGAACTGGGTCGGGCACATACCTGTAGTACGGTACCTCCGATTCCACAAGGTTGTATTTCAGAGCAAGCTGCTGATGGATTATCCTGGCTACAAGGTTGTGTCTATGCAAGTACTCTCCGTTAGCTAGACGAGAACACCCGGAGATGATATGCCTGATTGATTCTCCCGGCCGGTGGCATGCCCGACAGATGTCAACCGTGCCGTCTTTCACAATAAATCTCCGGTAATTGTTCGTCATCATAACTTCGTCCATAATTGCACAGACAAAACCTTCGGTTTCTCCAAAGAGGTCACCGAAACGCAGCCAGGCAACGGACGCTAGTAGATCTACATCCGGTCCATGTAGGGCCCGGAAAAAGCGTCCGTGGAGCTCCTTACTCTGCCATACCTCCATGCGATCATTAGTGTCAAGCACTACAGGTTTGCGCCAGTTCTCTTTAGCCAAGGAGAGCGGGGTGAGGCCCTTGTCCACCGTGACTACATCTCGATGCATACCCACGTCGGTTTCTAGGAAATATTCCCTGAGACTGCATATCTCGCGATTGTGGAGGGTCTTAGCGTTTAAAAAGCCTCGACCTCCACACTTTCGCGGGATATACAGCCTCATTACCGATGATCGTGGGTGATGCATTCGATTTGCAGTCAGCAGCGTACGGACCCTCCTATCCAGGGCGTCGAGTTCGGTCTGAGTCCATTTGAGTATGCCGAAAGAGTACATCAAAACTGGCATGACCCAACCGTTGAAGGCGCGCACCTTGTTTCCGCCTGATAGAAGACTATTAAGTACTTTTTTCAGGCGGCCAAAGAAGCGTTCCCTCAACGACTGCTTCATGTCAGTAACATTGATGCCTAACGCTTCCGACATACCCAAATACTTATAGGTTTCGGATGCGGAGAGGGCTCTAAGGTTTGTGGAATCCGAGAGTTGGGTCCCCACGGATTCAACAATCTCCCCTCGCTTTACATGCATGACCGCACATTTGTCCACACCAAATTCCATCCTGATGGCGCTACTGAAATTTTGAGTTACTTTCAGTAGCTCCATCAGTTGCAAATTGTTGGGGGCAAAGAGTTTTAGGTCATCCATGTAGAGGAGGTGCGATATAACCTGACCACCTCTCCTCAACCGATAGCCTAGACCTGAATCCTCCAGCAATGTGCTTAGAGGATTCAAGGCTAAGCAGAACCAAAGCGGACTTAAACTATCGCCCTGAAATATGCCTCGCTCGATCCTTATCGGTTCGCTATTCCCATGAATATTTCGACATCCTGGATAGTGAAGGACCGTCCTCCATTGCCGCATACATGACATTAGGAAGGTGCGAAGAGTTGTATCTACTTTATACAACTCTAACACCCTCACGAGCCATGTATGCGGCACCGAGTCATAGGCCTTCTTATAATCTATCCAACATGTCGACAGATCCTTTCGGGAACGACGAACCTGTTGGCTAATGGTCATATCAATGAGGAGTAGCTCCTTAGTACCGCGGGACCTATTCCTACATCCATTTTGAGAGGCAGACATGATGGAGTTGGTGTCTATATGTTTGTTAATTTTAGCTCTCAAAATGGATGTAAGAACTTTATAGACCGTCGGTAAACACGTGATCGGCCTATAGTTCTTGGGTTCCGCGGTGCTACCTGATTTATGGAGCAGGTGGGTAATTCCTGTCGTTAGGAATTGGGGTAGCGAACCAGATTCTAAAGTAGTCTGAAACTGAGATGCCAAGCGAGCGTGCGATCTTGTGAACCATTTAATCCAAAAGTTGTGCAGTCCATCCGGCCCTGGAGACTTCCAGTTGGGTAGTGGACGGACTGCACGAGCTACATCTTGGGGGCAGATGGTAATAGCCCCCATTTCTGGTATCGGATCGCAGGCTCGCTCGACTTCCCGAGTCCAATCACCTTCGGTGTGACTGACAGGTACCGACCAGATGCTGCGCCAGAAGGAACACATGGCATCATCATCCGGTAGGCACGTCTCAGTCACACCATGGTCCGGTCGCTCCCAACCCCTATAAACCCACCTTTCATCGCTCTGGAAGGTGCGATTCTGAGTGTATCGCTCTACTCGCCGCCTATACCGACGAATACGGTTTGCCCATGCATACACTTTCTGCTTCAGGAAGTCGATGCGCTCTGTGACACAAGACATATAGTCTTGGGGACTGATATCAGTCCCTGAGAATGCCCGTCTCACAAAGCGCATCACTCTAGGGCGAGTATTGCCCTCCTTGAAGCAGATTAGTTTGCCGATGAGCGTCCTGGCCCCACCAATACGGCGTTCAATTCTGCACTGCCAAGCTGGTACGTTTGGTTTCGGTCGTGTAGCTCTAGTGTCATTTGCAAATTTGACGTGAGCTACACGACATGCTGCTACTGCCGCGCAGTAAAGAATTGAATGAATATCGGTGAGGTCTTCGCAGGTATCAAAATAGTTTGATAACTGCGAATCCAGGACCGCCACCAGCGCCCTATTTTTGTTATGCATGGGCAAACGAGGTAAGCGTGGCCTAAGTTCGGGCGGCATGAAGCGATATTCCTGAATCGCATCCTCCAAAGCACTCCTCAATTGCTCATTGCACTGGCTACTTACATTTGTAGCCCTATCATTACTCCCTTCGTCAGCATGCGTTGTATTGGGCTGCGGATGTACAACAGTCTGCGACTGGGGTGCGATGATATGGCCACTCTGCATTTCACTTCGCAGGCGATCAAGTACAGAGTCATCCAACATATGATTACGCTGGATGACTCGCACCTGATCCGACAGTCGTTGTGCCGAAACGTTGACAGCTGGCTCAAGCACCTGAAAAAGAGAGAGCATCCGAACACGGTACGCGGTCAGATTGTTTCCCCCCTCTGTAGCCCCATAGTATGAGCGCATGACATTTTCATTAATGGATCTCGTCCATCTCATGCGCTGCACACTTCCGCCGGGAGCTGGGACCCTATCAGAGGCCGTTGGGCCTCGAGGTCCTAAGCCGTCCGGCGGCCGGCGTCCTCCCCGTCGACGAGCAGGTGGTGGCGACGTGGGCGGAGAGAAATACTCGTCGCTCGAGCTCGACGCAACTGCCGCGGCCGGTGTCGTCACAGCGTTCACAGAGGGGCTGGATACCGGCGGCGGCGAGGCGGAGCTGAGCGAAGAGTCCGGAGGTGGTAGTCGTGCTTGACGTGCGGCTTGTCTCGTCAACATCTTCTCATTTTTCAATAATTTATTATTGAGTTATGTAATATCGGAGGTGACATGACAGATGTCACCTCCCGTTCGGCAGTTTTTTTATGAATAATGGTCCATTTTTAGATGCTGATTATATTTATTTGGGTTTTGGTTGGGTTGGGTTTTACACTATATAAGTATAAAAACTGCATCAAAAAAAAGGAAAAATTATTTATCTGAATAATATATGATAAAAATGATATGAAGTGTTGACGTCGGTGTTGCCAGTTCATATTATTATTATTATTAAAGTGATCTATTGAACGAACTGAAATACGAAGTGAACTTCGTGGGGCATTTCCGATGTTTGGCTCCCAGACTGGATAGGGCCGGGGCTGCTTTGAAGCGGCTCGCGTTTTAATTTCTCGAATTTTCCCGTTGAATGATGGTACGAGTATATTTTTGTAGAGAAACATATTTGGTAGGTACCTCCTTTTATTTTTCTTAGAAAATATTCCATGGAATTGAGAATGAATTCGTCTTCGTAATATCCCATGGGATATTATTTGAAATGCAGACAATATATGTGGCGTCCCTCTCAAGGTACCACTTCCTTTGATATCGATGTTTTTGATTCGAGGATAATTTTTAAGCGACATAAAAATGACGACCTGATTATGCAGGCAGGATGGTTGGTGTAAATTTCACAAAGTGAACCTACTCTTACAATGTATTATTGACCATGATTTAACCTACTTATAAATTAATTATATTAATAAAAGTTTATTATATTAAATTAAGGTATAACTTTACAAAAGAAAGAAAGAAAATGCGTTTATTTGCGGTAAACATGACGCAAAAAATAACATAAACATAAAACAGCTATCGCTCAGCATTATGCTGCGACTCTATACAAGACAGAGCCCCAACGCTGGTTTTTAGCGACAGCTGGCGCTGACGTAGTGACGTCGTCCGGTGAGGCAAACAATAGTTAGGACGCTGTACCAGTACAGCGCACTTACGAACGTTGCACTTAAATAAAAAAAATATAATTCAATTTAAATGTGATAGAATATACTAAGTAGGAATATAAAAGGAAATAGACATACATCCTACGAGAATATCATCCTCAATAAACGTTTTACGCTTTATGGCAACATTTCGAAGCGTCTCATTTGACGTACACCCAACATGCACCAAAGAAACGCTATGGTGTAATGAATTACAAAATGGCCAATGATGTAATGTGTTACTAATATTATGCAAAAGTTATGTGTCAGTGCAAAAGACACGAAGATAGCTGCAAGAGTTAAATACTTTGGATTGGCTATCAACACCCAATACAAAATACATAGGTCCATGGAAGACATAATATTTTGTTCCAGACTCACACTTTTAGAAATTGACTTCATTACTTAATGTCTACATAAGTTATCGCAATGCCTAGGCTATTTCCAACTATGTGGTGGTCGGCTTCCAGTCTAACCAGATGCAGCTGAATACGACCATACATGGAGCGACAGCCTATCTGACCTCCACAACCCAGTTACTGGGTACTCGTATGAAGAAGAAGGGGAGTTTCTTGCCCATTCTTGTGGAGTTTCTTGCCCATTCTTCTCCATACGAACCTACCTTTTGGAAGGGGCAATTAGAATCAAATCTATTTTCTCGTAGATTTTGACGTTCAAAAGCGCATTTTATTAAATTATGAAATACATAAATAATTTGACGTGGACTTTGAAGTGGTCACCACCACGTGGGGACCAGAACCAGAAACATGGCGGATGCGTTACGTCAGAGAAAAAGCTGATTATTATACAGAATTCGTTTTCAAAGACCTGCCAAATTTTCAGAGATGATTCAGAATCGATAATATTTTCAATTTATGTTTTTTTTTTTACAACAAAAAATATTACATATTAGATATCAATTATTAGAACAAAACATCGTAATATTTTTTAGGTATTCACGACGATTAAAATATCAAACTTAAAGTAACAATTCAAATTAAAAAAAACATTTTTTTTTATGGCATCTCGCAGGTCAACCTTGGCGGCTTAACCGGGGTTGCCTGTGGATGCCTCAATAAATTAAGGCCTCCAGCTAGGGCCTAAAACTTAAAAACTAAGTGACTCTACGCTAAGGGGACCTCGGCTCACGGCGTCGCTGGGGGAGGGCTGACTATTTAGGCTGATTATTTTGCGTCGAACTTAAAACTACAGGCTATGCGGCATAGGCTGGCTTGAGCAAGGGTTGGGACGGACATGGACTGGGGCGCCACGGCGGGCTTCGGCGGCGAAGACGGAAGGACGGAGGTCAGATTTGTATTTTTAAGAGTACTGGTGGCCTTAAGACTCTCCTGGAGGAGGGTTGTGGCGTCGTCGGGGATAGTTAAGGTATGCCTCGGGCTTATGCGGGCAGCCGCCGTAATTGGGGGATTGGGGTGTTTTGAAGCCGAGACAAAGAAACGGTTGAGGAAACTATTGGACGGTGGGCATTCTGAGATCTAAGTAAAGAGTCTCATTGCGGACTTGAAGGGGTAACCTTTATAAAAAACGGTTCTGGATGGTCTGCATCCTATGGAGATGGTGTGGCATAGCGTATGCGAAGACGACGCAAGAGTAGGTCATGATGGGACGGATAACCGCGGTGTAGATGCACCATTTGTAGTTGAGTGACAATTTACTGCCGGCGGTCAATATAAAGTAGAGCCTACCGAGAGTGTAGGAGGCACGCAAACGAGCCGTCTTTATGTGCTCACTAAAGGTAAGGTGGTGGCCAAGGATCAGACCTAGATATTAAGCTCGCTTCTCCCAAGGGATCAGCTTGCCATACATAGTGATCGGACTGGAATAGAAAACCAGATATTGGAGGGGTGCGCCGTGAGAGGTAGGGAGGGACCCATGTGCCGGCCGTGCGTCAGGAACCAATATAATAATGCGGACTCGTGTGCGTGTGTGTGTGTACGTTACCGTATTAGGTTACAAGTACGTATAGGCGTGCGTTCTAAGTTGTTGAACTGAATTAATTTCCTTACGTTCTGCTTCTAGAAACGGAAATGCGTTTTTTTTATTTCTTAAATTGAAAATATTATCGATTTTAAATCATTCCAGAAATTTGGCAGGTCTTTGACAACTAACCCTGTGGGCGACTTGCAGCAAAATGATACAAATGTCGGTTTAATTAAATCTCGATTTTGCTTGAAACTCGACTTTACTTAAATCTTATGACGCATGTCAGTCGCATTTCACATTCGATTTAACTAAACTAAGATTAAGTCAATAATTCATTCACCATTCATTCTTTGCGCTACGTTTTCAAATAAAAACTGATGGCAACTCATTTCTAAGTTTATAGAAAAAAAGAATTTGATTTGTCAATAATGTCAATGAAAGTCAGTGTTGGTTGTAGTTGTGTTCTCGTATTATTGTCTAGTTTTCTTTAGCGTCAGTCATAATACATATGAAGAGATAGGGCACCTAATGTGATCACGGCAGAAATAATACATGTATTACGTCTTGTTGAAAAATTCCCGATAATAGAAATTAAATACTCTACGAGAGAAAAACGGGGACTCTAAATATTGTACGATCATCATCATCCGATAATTCATAAGATAAAGAAATCCATTTTCACACAAACAGAGACATTTAAAATATCACTGTAATCACGTCTGTCTATAAAATCGAGATTTAACAACTCTAATCAGACCTACACACCGGTTTAACTTTGACGTTTATTTAAACCGAGATTTAAGCTAAGTCGTTGACATCAAATCGTTAAATTAAGTTTAAGCAGAAGTCGAATTAAAATCGAATAAAATCGAGATTTAAAAGCTGCAAGTCTTCCTGTATCTCACGTGCTTGAGATTAATGTTTCCTTAATATTTTACAACATCTTACTTTATAGATAACTCTTCCTGTCTTTTACTGCACCTACCAATACTTCTTCAGTACAGTCACAAACAAATCTTTTATAACCTGACCCCTGATTTCAAATATTTTCCTTCAAACCGCGGGTCTTATAAAATCGGGGACTTAAATCCGGATCAAACTGGATTTTACAAGTCGGTTTAGATAAACCAGGGGTTATCTATGCTTAATAGTAATAGATTAAAACCTGGGGCTTTGAATTTTAATTTATTGTTTACCATGAAATTAGGCTTATGGAAATTGTGGTGAAATGGCTGGTTTGAAACGTACGATTTCTTTATGACTTTTGAGATCGACTGCTTATTACAATAGGTGTATTTCAAGTAGTACAACTAACGTTTATCTATAGAGTTATAATATTCTATGACCATATATTTTATTTTCAGGGTGACAGGGCCATCGACGCTTGCGAGAAAGTCCGAAAAGGGTTACCGTGGCCCCTGGCACAGGCAACTGAAGGATCACGGGTGGGTTTTAGTCAGTAAGAGCCTGACAGGCCCTCCCGCTCCGCCCAGAACGGGAGAAGTTATTTGATGATTTCCCACCATCAAAAAAAAGGGCCATCGATTCGCAACCCGTAACCATGAATTCACATTCAGCACATGATACCTACTAGACCATAACCTTGAAATTTTTCGTCAGTTATCCAAAAAAAATGCTGTTTTATAGAAAAGTGCACTTTTCTATAAAACAGCATTTTAATTTAGAGGGGTCCAGAATCATGTAATGCACACATAAGTAAGCCCATCAATGCCTAGTTGTGGCCAAGGCTTGTATAGTACTTTTCTCAAATAATGCGCGGAAATTAAAATACAATGACTTTTCAAAATCAATGACGAACAACGAACAACAATAATTTTTCCCGCGTTAAAGTGTTCATTAGTATTTTTTTTCAATAAACGGTTTCTATTTGCAAGCCAGTTCGAAATTGAAATAAAACCTTTGATAAGTTACCTCCTTGGCTGGCATGTTTCTGAGTAAAAGATCGCTCCATTTTTTAATTGCACGATAGATAAGAGTTTACTATGTAATTTATTTGGCCGCTAAACCACGACAAATATGGATTTTCATACAACTTTTGCTGGCCGCTGCTCGCATGTATTTGGCCAGTACAGCAATTTCGATTTATCTCGAAGAAGGTTGTCAAATTAATGCTCAATTTCCAAGCATGTTAGAGAAAAATACAATATTTTGCCAATAGATACTTAAATGACAGGAAAAGCATTCTATTCTTTACCTTTTTTTAATTTCCTTGTAATGACACACAAATTCTTGCTTTCCGGATGACAGCGAGGCGGACGAGTACAGTCACGAGCACGAATATGTATACACTTAGCAACTTCTAAATGTGATTTTCTCCAACTGTATTGATTGTAATTTTACGTTGTTACGAATACAATATTTTGGAACCTACACTGTTATGAAATAAGTCTTATTTCAAAGTTGCAATCAATATTCCACGAGAAAATCGCTTTTAATTTTTGCTAAGTGTATACTTATTAGTGTTCGAGTCTGTACTTCGACGACTAAGCGTCCTTTTGTTTTTATTTGTATAGTTAGTTACTTAGTAATTTAATGTTATACCTAGTATAAATAGTTAGTTCATTAGAAAACCAGCATTAATGATGAAATGCACCTTTTTGGCGCAGCCGTGAGGCAACACTATTGTTGTTAAAACATTATTTTCTCTTTTTATTTTGTTATTTGTATTTTATGTTTCGTTAGTTGTGTTAAATATCGTAATAGTTATGTAAGTAAACCAATAAAAAATCTTGGTATGTGAATTACAGAAAAACATCAGCCTAGACGACGTAGAAAAAAATACTTATGCTAACTCAAAAACTACTCATCAAAACTTACAGGACCACGCCTACATAAATAACCCTTTCCACAAAAAAAAAAAACATTTAAATCGGTCGGTTGTATTTAGCTAATAGTAACGCTGTCTATTGTGTAATGTAAATACTATACCTCTACTGCATTGTGTATTATCTGTGGTACAATGACTTGTTCCATAACTTTTTGTATGTAATAAATTTTAGTCTGTTAGCGACATTCACTTGTTTCATTATAAGAGTGAACACTGAACCTGCATTAAATAAAAATGCGACGAATCAAGAAACTTCTCATTTATTTGAAGCCGCTTAAAAAAGCAGTAAGTGATATAAACACAGCAACATCCTACTGAAATTCTACAAACGGGCGACGAAGGGAGCTCGAGCATTTCGAAACTGCAATTTGCAATCTGTTCTCTTCACTCCTAATTGTTCCCTCAAATGTCTAGTTAAGTACCCTAGAGTCTAGGATAAGACAAAACGCACTATTAGATTTCTAGCGAGGACCGCGGAAAAAGATTGCAGTGTTTCTTGAAATAAACATTTGAGCCTATATATAATTCTGCAGCACGAGTACCTACGGAGGAGCAACATTTTGTGTAATAGCAAAACTAACTCAAAAAATTTACCGTGTATGCACGCACCGACAGGTTTTTTTTTTAATTTTTATGGTTGAACCCATTCGTCAGCGCAGAGAGTTGAGGGCTCTGTCAACGTTGTTCTCTATTCTGGACAAACCCAGTGCTCCTTCGTACCTGACTTCCCAAACTCAATATTTATGCACTACCCATAGTAATACACACACACTACGAGTATGTTGCATCAACAATCGTCTTCTACGATGTCCTGCTCACAGTTCTGGCTTCATAAATTCTTCTTTCTTTGTCCAGGTGGTTTTTCTTTGGAAAGCACTCCCTCTGTATATGAGGACGGTAACCAGTTGGTTAGGTATCTTTTAAAGTGAAGGCACAAAAACATATCTGTCAGAAAATGCCCGAAACATCTCAGCGTTGAGATGCTAGACTCGTTTTCTCATCTACCGGTCGTTATTTGTCCTAACAAGGTTTATTTTGTTTATAATATGTTTGTATGTATTCGTATTATTCTTGTATTTTATAATAATTTCCGAGCTATCTATCCCGTATGTTGCACCTGCCATGGTATATCTCTGCATCACCCTAAGGATGACTAGTAGAAAATGGCTCAGGCATTAAGTCCGCCTTTGTTTAGTTTTACTGGTGCATAAATATGTAATAAATAAATAATATTTATTTCTACATACACAGTGACATTTGAGTCACAGTTTTGCTAGAACAAACGTTGTTCATACCATGGTCTACTACCATTCTATAGCGTCAAATATGTTATTAAAACAAACTAAACTAGGCGTTCTCAAATTAGTCTTATGTTGCTCAAACGTGGTCAAACTTTAACCGTAACATCATATTACTCATCGAGGCAGCGATATGGCATTCAAAAGAGATATGAGGAGTCCACGTGGACTACAAGGATGTCCGACCAATGCGGGCCGAAATGTAAATAATTATTAGACATGAAATCGCGGGCAGTGCCGCTCCACCCAGTTCTTTTGTTGACTGCCGCGGGCCGTCCGGGCGGTTGCTAGTCTACCGAAATCTCTCGAGCGAGCGACGCATAAATGCGTATTAGAAAATACGTACCTAAGACGTACAAAAATAAGTTCTTACTAAATTTCGTTTATGGGGGTACATTTCCCTGTAGACCATGCTGTGTCCCGTGCGTGAGCCACGCGCCGCGCCGCAGTGTCTGTGTTGTAGGGAGTAACGATAATCCCGACATTTGAACTTTGTCTATTTTGTGTTTTTTTCGAAAACCTATGACGTTTCATTTTTTATTGGATGCTATAGAATGGCAGTAGACCATGGTCTGAACAAATTTTGTTGTAGCAAAACTGTGATTCAAATGTCACCGTGTATATTGCACGACAAGTTTAAATTATGTTTTAAAACTAGATGAGATCGGTGTTTCCTCAGCGATTACTTCAAGAATAAAGACCGAAACAAACTCAGAGGTCACAGTCTCTTTTAAGTCCAGAAATAATCTTGGTCAGGTCATATGAGGACCTTGCAGATGACACATTAAATAATGTATAAAAACTGACGAAGATAATTTTCTAAAAGTCTTTAAGTGAAAATAATTTAATGTCACGTAAAAGTAATGCAAAAAGTCATTTGTGTGTGTTCCCATCCTTACTCCGCGCGTCTCAACCAACTTAAATATTCGCATAAGCCAAAGTTTGCACGGGCGTGTTTTTCCCGCGGCCTTTTTTTTTCGCGTATTGCATTCTCATCGCACTGTTTAGCGCCAAGAGTTGAAAATTCAACAGTCTGTTTTTTTGACGCACTGGGATGCGCTCTATTGGATTCTCAATGCTCGGCTCAACACCGAGAGTAGACAATCCAGTGCGCGATAAAATCACGTCACGATAGTTTTACGTCGGTACGAACGTGTGCTAAAAGATAATCGCATAACAAAAACAATGAGTCAGTGTACTGCATCAAGGCATCAATATAAGAGAGAAAGCTCTAAAATATTGTAGCCGAGCTTTACTTGATCGATAGGCTAGTAAAACACGTTCTTTGTAAAACTTTAAGCACGTACTTAGTTCATATTTGCATTACGCCTGCTGTAGTACCGACAGAATAATAATAAAATTGTTCCTAATCAAATAGCAGGACTGAAAAAATAAGCCTTTCTCATCTTTAGATATGATTATTTTCTTGCAGACTTTTGCTGCTCATCTTTTGCTAGCAAAAAGTTAGTGCAACATTATTAGTATTTCAATGCAAAAAAGATCGTTTTAATTTATTAGAATTTAAAACCCAGTGTTAGTTTTTTTTTCAAAATCCATTCCATTTTATAAAAGCTCCTTCAAGCAGGCAGGAATAACACGCGGCACATAGGCACCACTCGTCGCGCGACAGGCGGTGCCTTTATGTCGCGACGCGTGTCGCGTCTATTTGCAGGAGCCTTAAAAGTTTATAAAATACAGAGAATAAAGATTAATTTACGTAATAAAAATCTGGTGTCTTCCGCAGAGCATAAAGACTAAAGTCTTCAATCAGTGCGTCCTGCCTGATAGGACTTACGGAGCCGCAACGTGGACATTCACGGTACGCCTTGTCCATAAATTTAAGGTCGCTCAGCGAGCTATGGAACGAGCTATACTTAAGATACGGAGGCTCTCTGAGGGAAAGATCCGGAATGAGGTGATCCGGAAGAGAACCAAAGTTTTCGACAAAGCTCACAGAAAAAGCAAGCTGACGTTGCAATGGGCCGGCCATATTACCCGTAGAACCGATGACCGTTGGGGTAGACGTGTTCTTGAGTGGAGACCGCGAATCGGCAAACGTAAGGTAGGACACCCTCAGGCTAGGTGGAGCGACGATCTTCGCAGGGTGGCTGGTAACAGCTGGATGAGAGTTGCCGAGAATCGAGCTGAATGGCGTGCAGTTGGAGAGGCCTATGCCCAGCAGTGGACTGCTGTATGCTGATGATGAAGATAAATAAAAAAATTAATTTACTGAAAGACTGCGCACGTCCTAAGCCTATAAGTCTAGAAGCTTGAAATTTTGCAAAAGAGTTTCATATACATGCCGCAGCCAACTAGCTTTATAAGCCTTCCAGTTAACAGCCTAGACTTTTACTAAACGGCTCAGTTCAATTAATGGCCTGAATGATATTCAGCCATTCAATCAAACAGCTAGGCGAATGACTTTGCCTTGCCCTTTCACATTTAATTTGGCATTGATTTTAAACGGCAATTTTTATTGTAAATTAAAGATTACAAAATGCATGTTTATTAACAAGTTTGGCAGTAAAAACTGAGCAGTAAATTAAATAATAACGAGTAATTTTTTTTCTATGAGTAATTAAATAAATATTTAGCAATAACGGTTTAACGGACAGTTATCAAATCGGAATTTAGGATGGAATGTAGCATGAAATAACCAACCAATATTTTTGTTTATTTCTTTATTTATATAAACTATATTGTACACCAGAAATAACATAACAAAAATATACATTTAACACTACAAAACATACAATGGGCGGCCTTAACGCTTTCTGAGATCTCTTCCAGGCAACCTTGGATTGAGCAGTGATTGCGTGGACATAAAAATGGGGTTGTCATGTTTTAATGTCATACTAATTTACGAACCGAAAAATAAAATAACTGCATGTAATTTTTGTCAAATGATCATCATAATAGTATCCTCCTTATTGTTTAAATAACTGTTAAAATGATTACCCATTTAGTTCCATTTTTTTTCGTCACATAGTCACCCTGTTTCATATATGGCAGCATCAGTCAGCCAGTTCACTAAATGTTTGTATTAGACGCATCGGCTGAATATCATTTCGGCCACTAATTGAACGGTACCGTTTAGTAAAAAGGCTAGGCTGTTGACTGGAAGGCTAATTAAGCTAGTTGGCTGCTACATAAACAATAACAAAGAAATTTTATAAATTTATCGCCTAATGGGGTTAAATATTGTGTGGAAGTTCTATATTGTTATGGACGCCGAACTCACCGTAGAATTATGCATTAGAATTCTGTGTACAGTAGCATTATGTTGTATAAACATATCTAGAATAAGAAATCATTGTGATTGGTCGCCGGGTCTTGCCTCCGACGGGTCTTAACAAGTCGAAACCTGTCGGAGACCAGACACGAACCAAAGCAGCAGCAGTAGGGCACACACTACTTGCGCCCATGTGCCAGACTATAGTAATACGCAAAAATCCCTTGTAAAACCTTCTGATCCAGCCTGTCCCCAACTTGCTGTCCCCCCCCCCCCCCCAGCGACGGCCTAAGCTTAGGTTCGTACCCCACAGGGGGTGCCCATAGGTGATGGTCGCTTAGTTTATAATTAATATTAAGCCCCTGGCTGGAGGCTTTGAGTTAGCTCGAAGGCACCACAGGATTGACCGGTTAAGCAGTCACGGCCTCTCAAGGCCAACTTCGAGATGCCATACAAAAAAAAATAAAAAAAAATAATAACCTTGTAAAACCAGTTCACTTCAACAGTTCAACGATAACAGTACTACGAGAATAAACCAGAACAAGTAACCAAGTCTTTCATTGAATGAGAAGAACAACATACAGTCCACACTCTACATAAATATATTTGACGTTCGCTGACTGTACATATTAATATGTTGATACGTTCACCTCGCCTTTATTAGCCTGTTAGAACACAAGCCAAGCTATACGATAGCTATAAATAATAGCTTGCCAACCGCAACACTCAGGCGCCATGTTTGAACAAGGCATGGTGTTCCATGGGATATATTAATTTATTCACGACTTGAAATATGGAGATCGGTTTAAAGCGTTAATATTTATCAAACCAGAGATTATTGATACTGATTAAGGTTGAGGGATGTGGGTTGTAACAGATGGGCTCGTCGCTAAGTAATAACATGCGCACGGGTTGTTCGGAATGCCGGGAGGGGACTTGGTCGAAACGCCGAGAGGGGACGCCCTGGAAGGACATATAGTGACCTTATTGGTGATGTTCTTCAGGAAGGTCCGGTGCATAGTACCTACTCGCAACCGGCGTGCGTGAGTCGCAATGACAATGACATGACGTGAAAGGAAGCAAAAGGAGTATGTGAGGATCGTAGCAGATGGCGTTCTGTAGTTTCTCCTTTCATGGGAAATCAGCGCGAGTTTATGTGTTTATGTATGGATCGATTGAAAGATCGGTCTGTGGATGGGTGATCATCCATTACGTATATTGTGATACATATATCCCCGCTGTAATTCAAAGATCATTGACAGTCATCACGGGTTTAATGACTGAAAGTGTGATAATCATAGTCTTACTGAGGGGTATTGTATTATGAAGTAACTGGGTTGTGGAGGTCAGATAGGCAGTCGCTGCATCTGGTTGGACTGAAAGCCGACCCCATGATGAGATGTGGTGGGTGATTAAGATGTGGATTATAACAATCATCATTTTAAATTACGCTCCGCCTCTTTTACTTTGGTTTCGTTTGGTCAAATATTAGCCAATATTTTTAGGTTTTATTATCCTTTCATCTGTCGATCGAACTTATCAAGTTCGGTCACGATATAAGAGCAACTGTGTCTCATTAGCGATAGTTGAGCTTGGAAGGCACAAAATGGGAGCGATTGCAAAATGCAAGTCACTCGTGTCCGAAAAGCAGGACTTTAAGCAGGTTGTTAAGATATCGATAACTGTCACGCCAATGGAGTTTCACTAGCCAATTTAATTTGACCTTGTATACAATATGTCCGGTTTTGGACTGTACAAACGTACAGGGGTGGCAGTGTGCTCTATTTTATCAATAAAATTATTCTACATAAATATTATGTGCTCGGAAACCCCTGAATGGCAGCCATTTTTGTGTTCTAATCGACTTTTATGGGGCGTGCATACTAAAAGTACACTTTGGAATTTAAAGATCAAATTATCGTAAAAAAAAAAACTTTTAACCACTGAAAAGTATACTGCATCATATTGAAATAAACGATAAAAGATAAATTTTACGTTAAAATTAACAGCGTTTTTAGTTTATCAACGTTATTACAAAATTCACCCTTAGGAACTGACTTTTTTATCTACTCGTCTCACAGATGTTAGGTTTACCTAAATAATGATACCAAAAACTCGATTCAATGACAACAGGTTTAAGATATATTGTAGTTGGGACATAGGCTTGCGCAGCCGAGCTATTCTGTAACAATCTCACCGTGATAACTTAGGTTAAGTGAGCTTGAAGTGAGTAGTCGATTGTGTCAATCCCTAGCATTAGGTGGAATGATAGCTCACCTCACCTAAGTTATCACGGTGAGATTGTTACAGAATCGACCGGCAGGTAGTGAGTTCATAACGATTTGGTTTTTCTGTACGTAGATATTTACAATGATAAACAAATAACAAGTAGGTATTAATTATTATTTACAAAAGTAGAGACTTTACACACAAAATATTACAAAAGTGCGGACATAGTGTATCGAGCAACAATAACGACTCTCCAACATCACAAAAAACAGATCGATATTAGCCACATTCAAATTCTCCCTTTAGAACAACATCAACAGAATAGACCAAGAGCCGCACATATCCTTATTTACCGAAATCACGTCTTGAAATCCGCACTTACCCCAGTCAGGCGTACAGACATTTATTATGGAACTCCATTCCTTGCCGGTTAGCCGGTTCATTAGGTCCACATTCCGTACATCCGGATAGGATATTGCCCGGGTGATGTACATGGTATGTAAGTGTGTACTGATAAGTATTCAATAGGGGTATTTTTTATTTGAAGATTTTTTTTTATTGTTAGAAGTAAGAAAGTTAAAACTATACAGCGAAACTCACAGTCGTTGAAATGTCTCAAAATAAATAATAAAATTATCTTACGTTTTTGGCAATTTGCAGGTCAACGCCAGGTCGTATGTTGATCACAAACTGATTCGCGAACGTAAATAATATTTACAGATTTATAATCTATATCTATTGGCGCAGCCGTGAGACACACACTATTGTTGTTAAACCGTTATTTTCACTTTTTATTTTGTTACTTCTATTCTGTGTTTCACGAACTGTGTCCAAATAAACGTTATTCTTTCTTTCTTTCTATTAAAATCAATGCCACTTGTCGTTGTAATTTTATAACTCAAGAACGGATAGACCGATTTTGATTATTCTTTTTTTAGAATATTCCTTGAAGTACGAGGATGGTTCATACGGAGAGAAAAAAAAATGTTAGGCGGTACGAAGTTCGCGGGGTCAGCTACTTAGTCATCAATACAAATGCATACTTAGAATTGGCCTCAAATGCCATGATTTCTTGCGATAGTCATTCATGAGAACGTAGATTCGTTCAATTTGAACTTAAATGCATAGTTATATTGATGATTTGGTCTTTGTTCTCAGTTTATTTGACAGCTTGGCAAAAATTCAATCAATTGTGAGTGAGTTCTTACTAAATTGAAATATTGACAAATATTTTTCATCATTGGTGGTCTACCCATGTGCAAAATTTTATACAAATCTGTTCAGCCATTTTAGCGTTATTCGTAATAAACAAACATACAAAAATCAAATGTTTTCTGTTTATGGTATTAAGTTTACATTGCTGTGTTAGTTTCGATTGAGGCTACGCCAAAAGATTTTTGAACAGCTTTACTGATTGTTGTCAGGTCAGATCACAAAAATTACTATTATTTATGGATATCTACCATCACAGAGCATCGAGCACTTTCTAGTGTTCATGTAGGTACAGCTTTCCACAGAAAATTATGCGCTTTGGTCTTCGAATCTTCATGTTTTCGAATTAGCACGAACGTCGCGCCTCAGAGTTATCACCCAATTAACAATGCTTCAAAGTTTTGCGCGTTTGTATGAAGTTTTATTTCTGTCAGGCTACCTCCTCCGGTTTCAGATCGTCATTTGTCGCTCAAAAGTTTAGAGAAGTTTTTTTGGGATTGCATAGAAGTTGTTCATGTATAATTTTGTAAACATAATAGTACAAAAAAGCAAGTACCTACTTGCATGGTTGTAACAGCTCTATATTAGATCTAAACATCGCGCGTTCGTATTTCCGAAGACAGACGATGATTCCCGTAGCTCATACTATTCTTTAGTGAGCTGTACCAAAACATTCCACAGTTCTACAGAACTACGCTTTGAATTCTGCCGATTTTAAAACAAATCGCCTCTCCTGTGCTAAGTGCGATCATTTCTGTAAACTCTCTCCTTCAAAGCTATTACAACCTTCCCCCTTTGCTCGATTCCAGTCGTGAATCTTACAGCTAGTTCAACAAATCCACAATCAGTTAAATCGTTTCGCCCATTACTATAAATTTCAACGGGTTTACGACTTGCAGGGTAATCAGACAGGTATTGCAATGAGTTTAAGCATTATTTAAAAGGTGGCTATTAATAAAGGTTAAGTGTTTTTATGTGGGTAGTCAACAATTAATTCGAGAATAGTAGCAAAATTAAAAATATTTGTAAAGCTAGAGAGTTCTCTAGGGGAGTTTTATAATGACTTTAGCGATAATAGTAAGTACTGGCAATTTTCTTATTAGTACTTCTTTTGATATAATTTTAAACATTTTTCATCGTTTTTATTATGACTCCAAAGGCTCTGAATTAAACTTACTTTACCAACCTGATACCTATTTAATTTAATACATTTATTTCAGACGTAGTCCATATACTGTTAGTAACTCAAAAACCTTATAAAACTATTGTTAGTCACAAAAAACACAGCAACAGGAAGAACAGAACAGGAGTGCCAGTTTATGACAAGCCCTGAAAAAAGTAAAAAACAAAAAAAAAAAACAACTTATACCAGATGAAAAAAGTCAATTAACGAAAACGAGAGTCACTTGTACCTACTCCCCGTCATTGTATTTTTTTTTGTACCGGACCATACCTGAGAACCTTCTGGTTACGTAGATATTGAGGTCAAAATTCCAACTTCTACTGACGTTCTTTACTTAAAAACTAGTTTTTAACCCCCACGACCCCTGTACTGTTGCATGCACCCATAAGCACTGTTGCGTGTACTACCGCAAACAGCTAATTTTCACACCAAAAATAAAAGTCGTTTCCCATCAATTATTTTGGTGCTATGTTACTTAGTTTGACGTACAGAATGCGTAATTGACGGCTATGTGATGGGTCTTTTTACACCCTGTATAGACAAAGAGATTATTCCCGTATTTATAAGAACGTTTGCATTCTACTTATTTTCAGTCACATTATTTCAAAAATACCTTTAATTTACCAACATTTTTGACATTAATTGTCGTTGAGATAAGATTGCGACTAGATCTTGAACGTTTTTAAGAACGGGTATTGGCTTTCAGATCATGATTCCATCACAATGCTTCACAAAAATAAATAATTTCTTAATCCTAACTAATCCCAAGGTTGCCTGGAAGAGATCGCAGAAAGCGATAAGGCCGCCGATTGTATATTAAGTAGCGTTCAATTTTATTTTTGTTGTTATGTTTTTTGTGGTGTACAATAAAGAATATATAAATAAATATAATATTAATAAATGCGAAAGTAAGTTTGTTGTTTTGTTACGCTGTCACGTCAAAACGTCTGAACGGTTTTGTATGAAAGTTGGCATACAGATAAACCATGAACTGGGCAAGGACATAGGCTACTTTTCATCCTGGATTGCAGACGAATTCGTGGACAAGAGCTAGTTATTAATAATCTAGAAAGAAAAGTAAACTATCCTTTTTTTCAAACACACATGTTTCTCTATATCATCGGTTACAGAATCCAATTAAACTTCAAAACACAACTTCGCTTTTCAGGCTGCGTAGTCGGATAAAATTGAACTGCGAATATTTCACATGGTGTTCTATGCTCGGTAATTCGATTTACGCGAATCAGTCTACGAACTCTGTTAGTAAAATTGAGCAGTCTATCTCCCGGTTTATAGGCATATAAGGGGACATTTTGAATAAAAAACGAGCGAGCCTTACAGTAGTCGCATATGATGTGTAACATCTGACATCTCACCTTGGTAATAAGCAAAACATTAACATTATATCAAAAAAAAATGATTCAGGTATTATTTGAAATGATTTTTCGTGACCAAGAATAATTATTTTTAATGAAAATTGTAGGTATTTTATTTCATTAAAACTAGGAGTAACGCAATTATTCTCGACACACACACGCAACTGTTCGCTGACAGTACAAACCTCTCAGAAAATGGGCTGTTACCATCTGACGGCCAACTCTACCACCGCGCGCGCTCATTGGTCAAAACAAATAGCGCGCGCTTCCCCGGCTTCCTGTTACACAATCCCACAGATTGCAGGAAAGCGAGAGGAAAGGTATTACACATCAACAAATTGTGCTGTGACTGTATTGTTAGTCTCGTGGTCGCAAGCGCCACGCGTTTTATCTACGACATAATTAAATAATTATATTTATAAACCATGAGCCAAAATGACTGTAAAATTATAATGACATAATGCTCCAAAAACCACATGTGTAATTCTGTTTATCTTGAATTAAACTTTCTGCCAAAATCTTAAAATACCCACCTAAATATGCGACTCGGAAATGCCCCGAACTTTAGTCACTTCAAACCAGAAGCAGATATACTGCATACTGCACTAAAAGTGTTTTTATGACGGCATTTGTATTTCCGTCAGATACAGACATTTAATGTGTTCTGTGAAATTCGAAGGTTACCAAATTTACTACAAAGCATATTAAATATATAAACAAAAGAACGTATATATATAAAACTAAAAATAGAAAATTAAAATTCTTCTGTTATCGATAATGGCCTTGAGCGCGCGCAACTAGCGCACGTCCCTACTCCGATTATGATTTATGACCAAGTCTGCAGCGAGATTTTAACTATACTTTAGTCCTTTTAAATTACCGACTATTTTCTTCCCGCGTTTTCGTTCGCGTGAAACTCAAAAGACATGCATCACAATGAACTAAAACAACTGTGCTTTTTCCCGAAGAAATATTACAAAATAGGGATAATTATACAGGATGGTAGGGACATTGCAACGCAACATTTCACCATGTGCATTCAGTATATGATTCTGCACACCCCTGAGTTGAAAGACAACAAAATTTCGCCGGTAATTAAAAAAAACTGTTCCATGGATACATTTTGACAGCGTAGTTATTGCAGTTTTCTATGAAACAGCATTTGTTTATTATAAAGTAGTTTAAAAGAAAACGCGGTGACACAGACAGATTCGAAAAGTGACTTAAATCTATAAAATGTATATAATAAGCAATGCTCGTTACTTTGCCCGCGTATTTTTTAGTTTTTCGCGATGAACAGGTCCATCTCTATTTTTCGTTTCAGGAAACTTTTTCCAACAATTGTACACAAAGAAACTTGGAAATGTTTTTAGCTACTCTAAGTGGTCCAAACTAAAATAAAAAGGCGGAGGTAAAATAAGGTATAGTCCTGTCTTTTATGTCTTCGTTAGTTTTCAAATTCTTTCTTTTATCGAGTCAGTTTATATGTATAATAAGCTACGGTACTGAGCATACTAATAGAATAATAAGTAATTAGCATACACCTATTTAAAGCTTTATAAATTTTTATTGTATGCGTAATAAGAATATTTTTTCAAACTTATAATAATAATAATAATGATTTATTTCTCACCACAATATAATGTACATTACAGAGGTATCGATACAAAATACGTAACAGCAGTAACTATACTGTGGGAGACTGGTGCCTAAACTAGACGTGAGGTCTGTATTTCAGGTCACCAGGTCTCCAACCCTTGGGCAGAGCTTGCATTTTAATGTTAGTGTACTAATCAGTGCGGCAAGAATTAAATACAAAAATAAAGAAAGGAAATTAGTTGCAATCATCATTGGTGCTTGGTGTTAGTATGTTTATTAGTATTTGTATGATTGTGTGTTTGTTTAATGAGTAAGGTGTATGTGTAAGGATAGTGTGTGTGTGGGGGGGGGGGAATATTTTTTTTTTTACATTGGCTATTTTAGGACAACAAGTACTTTTTCTGTTTCTTCATAAGTTAACTCCTGAAGCCAGCTACTTAGTATAGTTTTGCATTTGGTTTTGGAGAGGCTATAAATTGGGAGTATCCTATTTATTTTATTATAAAGATAGCAGCCAAGATAGCAAAAGAATCGACGGGATGAAGCAGTCGAGAGCCGGATGTGGTGGCGGTCTATGGGATCAAATCGTCTACTTCTGTGGGAGAGTGAGTGGTTGAAGGTGGTGAGGCCATGCTGTTTTATAACCGTTTGCGAAATGAATAGCTGACGAACAGTCAGCACCTTTGCTTCCTTATATAGCGTAATCGTTGGGTATAGGGAAGGTCTGAATAAATATACTTTCAGGATGGCTCTCTGCGCTCGTTCAAGCTCTAACATAGTATTTTTTGGAGCACCACCCCAGGACGTTATGCAGTATGTTAGTAGGGACTGGCATCTATTACATAATAATTAGTATTATTATTATAAATTAAGGTCGCTTTTTTAGTCTGCCTATGTAACCAATGTGCCGTCTGCCGTTGGATGTACTTGTCGCCAGGACCAACTCCGTGGATGATCTTGTTTGGGGAAAAAAATGGCCAGTTTATGAAATATAGTTTGTTTTTATGGTCAGAGTCAATTAGTGTCACGTTTTTAATACGCGCTGACATTAGCAGAATGGTCGACACAAGATTTGCTTGTCATTTAATAAAAATAAAAATGTATAGAAGGTGGCCGATTGTCAGTCTTGTCTGTCACATTACGATGCAATGTATAATGCTGAGTCGGTAAAGCAGATTCTATCGTGCAACGAGCCGACAAAAATAGTCCTTAAGGCGATATACATAGAAAGAAATGAAAAGAAAGAAAGAAAATGGGTATCATTTAAGCTATTACCAATTTAATTAGTTTTGTGTTTCTTAAATAATAGGGTTTGTCCTCCAAATAGTAGATCTGTCACCAAAATGTAGTCACCAAACAATGCAAAATCAGTTCCACAATAAATCACCTAAAATCCTGAGATATAAGGTCTAGTACCAAATAAATGTTTTTGTATGTATTATAATAGGTGTGTCCTAATAAGTATTTAAGCAAACTAATTTAAAGAGATCACCAATAGTAGTAGTTTTCTTATTCACCATGGATCGATTGATATACATAATATGTCGACGGTAGGGCTTGGTCGACGGAGCCCCGCTTCGCGGGGCTCCTACTTCTGGGTGGTTTATAAAAAAATAACCACGAAGGGGATGGCGGGGTCTCTCGACCCCGCCATCCCCTTCTAACCTAACCTGTCCGAGTCGGGGTGCCCTAAAGTCCAGATTGCATCCAGTTTCTCCTGGTAATTTGTCTCGGGTATCATTTAAGCTATTACCAATTTAATTAGTTTTGTGTTTCTTAAATAATAAGGTTTGTCCTCCAAATAGTAGATCTGTCACCAAAATGTAGTCACCAAACAATGCAAAATCAGTTCCACAATAAATCACCTAAAATCCTGAGATATCAACCTGGGAACAATTTTTGTTTATCTGAGAACGAAAATATTTCGTGGCGATAGATCTATTTATTAGGTGATACAACTTGATGACAAATATAAATTTTGGTGATAGAAAATATAGTTCCCAAAGAAAATGTGTTTATTTGCGGTAAACATGACGCAGAGAACGAACACATACACAAAAAAGAACAAGTTTGGGGGAAGATATGCGTCACATCCACGTAAAACGGCCATCGCTCAACATAAAGCTACGACCCTATCCGAGACAGAGCCCCAGCGCTGGTCACAAATATAAAATATTTTCTATGTGACTGTAGGTACCTAATGGATAAATATTAATTTTCCCAAAATTTTGCATAAAAACTGCATTTATATTGCAACAAAAGTCGTTGATAAGGCGCTGTATGACGCGACGTTGGTCTAATTTAAGATATGGCCTAAAAACTATTTAAAAGTTTCTATGAGAGTTGTAAATCATATCGAACTATAGATAGACGTTTATTTCTAAATAACACAAATGGATTAAGGTGTACGAAGAGATACGAATAAAAATACAATTTACCTGTTATTTAGGTAGTCCGTTTCATAAAAGATAAATTACCTCTCTAACATCTTTTATGTCTAAAACACTCCATCTTGAAAGCGTGCCACCTACCTGGGAACAAAAAAATAAAGATATTTTAATAAAAAGTAGAACCAAAATGAGGTTTCCGCTCTACAAACCCCTTGTCGAGTCGAGCTCTACAACGATTTGCGCTTGCAAGCAAACTTCTGAAAACCCGATTTTTAAAACTAAAAGTTTTCGTAGAGCAAAGGTACAGTTTTGTCTGGAAACTGCGATGGTAAGCGTTATCTAGGTTTTTATTATGAATTATTATGGAACACATTTTAAATGGTCATGTGTGTGGAAAGTGAATTGAAACTTTATCTGTGAGTGATACAGTAGGCGCCTAGGAGATAATTCAAAAGGGGTAGGTAGGGGTCCAATATTTCACTAATTATAATAAATCCGACGAAGAAAAATTAGGAAATATTTAAACGCTTGTGAAATGCGACATACTACATGTACCCCCCTTGTTACGTCCGTTGACTGAGTCTTCGCTCCACAAATGTATATCTTCATAAAACATCATGGAGCTGCAATCGCTGACCGCTAGATTAGGTTCTTTAGCATAGTGATGGGTTGGCTAAGATCAAGAATCATCATTTCAATAATCCGCTCCACTAGCATGTACATTCGCGGCACAAGGCATACATTTAAACCAATAGCCAAGTTATTCGGCTTCGACGATGGAGCAGCCCTACCTAGACAAGACTGATGTGGATGCAGCCGACGAACTGACAAGACATCGATTGCAATAAATAGCGTTGGATACAATGCTTATTTAATTAGTTATTTAATCAATACTACGACAGCACAACAGTTATACGTTATTTTGTAATTTTAACCGGCTTCAAAAAAGGAGAAGGTTCTTTAATTCGACAGTATATAGGTATATCTATATTTTTTATGTGTTTTCGCTGATAACTTCGTCGTTTATGAACCGATTTTGATGATTTTTTTTTGTTGAATAGGAGATATCCCAAGGGTGGTACCATGATAAGGAAACCAGGATCTGATGATGGCGTCCCAGAGAAAGTGAACCGGATCGAATCGGAAGTCGGATCTGTATTTATACAGATCCAAAGACACTGATTTCCGAAGTTAAAGTTATTTTTCACTTTGCAGTATTATTTTTTTTGGAAGTCCGTTGTTTTCTTTGTAAGAAAGTTTTTTTTTATTTTATCTATACTTCTATACTTACATTATAAAGAGGTAGTAGGAAGTTTGTGAGGTTGTTAGGGATAACCTTTGGATCTACTGAACCGATTGTGAAAATTCTTTCAGCATTTGATTCTTGAGGAAGGAAGGAGCTGAGCAGAAAGAAAAAAGTCAGAACGAACGCTAAGCGAAAACGAACTAATATTGCGGGCGGGCGATGCGACGGGGTGGGGCGGGGGAACAAGAAATTACATACGGACGAAGTCGCGGGAAGAATCCAGTTAATAAATAAAGGTAGATATTTTTTTTATTTTTTTTTTTATAATAATAAATTCTTTATTGACGTAAGTATTTTTTAACAAAAGTAGTGAGGCCCTGACTCCTGCGCTAGGTATAGAGTAGTGTGTATATATATATATATGTAATGTATATTATATATATTAATGTAATATTAAAATCATTATAACAAGTCCCATGAGCCTACTGCGAAAGCAAACATTCAAATTCCAGTCTGCTACTGAGAATGTTCTGATAAAAACGCCAATTTCACTTTTCACAGCGAGCGCAGGATGATGGTTTGATTCCCGGCTCACGACTGCAAAGTTAAATAATAATTAGTTTAATAGAAGACAAAAAACCTCCACAAATGAAAAATATTTTAAAAGCCTACTCCACGAAATATGGAATGGAGGATGTCAGCGTGTAGGTTCTCAGCCTATAAACTTATGTGAGCAACTATAACAAGATTAAGCGCTATTTTGCTGTGTAAAAAATCCTGAAAATTTTTGAAGTAATAAATAGTTTTAATTTTTTTTTTCAACGAGGTTGTGTAAAAAAAAAACCTGTTTTCCACTGTACTTATTACGTACAAACTTTTCTTTTCTTATCGTGTCGATGCCAATCTAAATGGACTCGGCCCAGAATTCGGCGACGTGTTTGGCGCCATCACTGGTGACCATTATATCCTGTACCGTGCAGCTGACAGGACACGCAGGATACGATAAGTATTAAGTGTCTCATCGTTCGTGGAACAAAAGTACATTTACACTTCAAGGCATAGTCTTCTATAAATCTGCACCTGAACAGGTTTTCCTTGCTTCGGCCAACCTGGGTCTGGAGTCTGTTTAAAGACTTCCAGGGCAAAGTTTTAAAGTGAGTACTAAATAACGTAACTTAAAAGTATGTACCAATAGCTTTTTGGTAGTTAATTATTATCATTAAGGGGCTGACAACAGCTAAAGCGCGGTCACTGTCGGACTGCATAGAAAAGTAAGAAAAGCGCGATGACACAAAGCTGGTAATTTATTGCAAAATATGAAGCGATTCTCTATATACAAAAAATCTATACTCAAAAAACTCAAAACTCAAAGCATTTATTTCAATTAAACCATTTACAGGTACTTTTGAATTGTCTGGTGGTCGGTCAGTCAGAAATATGAAGCTAGTTGCCCATTCCAAAGCGTAGTAGGTACCTATGGAGAAGAACGGGCAAGAAACTCCATGGACACTCTTTTAAATTATATTGTTACATAAATATTAGTTACATCAATAATCTTGTATATAGGTATAATTATATGTGAGAATGATGTAGATAAGACGTACACATTGAGTGTCCAGTGTACAGCTAATATAAATTCAAACAAAACAATCCATTATAAAATAATTAAAATAAGCCGTGGTGGCTAAGAGATGACCAGTCCCAACTGACAGCGCCCGTTCACGAACATGACGCATGGATCAGCACCATTCAGCTCAACCATTTTGAAGGGAGCTAAATGATCCAACACACGTGCCACCGTCAGCGAGACATTTGAGTGAGCATGACATCTATCAGCCGCCAGGGCAAGTCAATGAAAGACATTACCCGGTAAATGGTAGCTCGATAGTACATAGTACTCACACTTGTCCTATGCAATTATATAATACAAAGGAGATTGAGTTTATACAAAGCAAAGGTAGTCTTACAATCTTCAGCAGCTCCAACAGTATTTTCAAATGTTAATCAATTAGTTGAGGTTGTGGAGCAAGACCAGCATTGAGCCAGGCATTTTTATCAGCGATATAATCCCCCAACTTATAATATGCCTGGCTGCATAGTGTGCGTTTTATACAAACTTTAAATTTCGTCTTATTCAGTTGAAGTATGTGGGGAGGTATTTTATTGTAACATTTTAAACAGTACCCCATGAAAGATGAGTCTACTTTAGCCAGTCTGAAACCTGGTTGAACTAATAGGTCCCTATTTCTGGTACTATAATTATGTCTATCACCTCTTTTAGTAAAAAGATGTACATTTTTTCTTACGTACATGATGTTTTCATAGATATATTGACAAGGTACCGTCAAGATCTTAATAACCTTAAACAGTTCCCTTAGAGAATCGCGCCTGCGGAGATTATATATGGCTCTGATGGCTCTTTTCTGCAGAATAAAAATAGAATCGACGTCTGCAGCCCGTCCCCAAAGTAAAATACCGTAAGACATGATACTATGAAAGTAACTAAAATAGACTAGCCTCGCGGTATCTGCATCGGTAAATTGACGGATTTTTCTGACAGCATATGCTGCTTAGCCGTCCCGCCAGAGATGTTAAATGAGAACCCCATTGTAGCCTCGAGTCGAGCGTGATCCCCAGGAAAACAGTTTTATCGACGAATTCTAGTTTCTCTTGATTCAATACTATCTCACAATCACTACTGTTGACATTAGGTAAAGAAAATCGTATACACTTAGTTTTTTTCCCATTTAATACTAAATTATTAGCAGTGAACCAATTATAGACCTGCATTAGGGCGTTATTAACGTCGTCAAAATTTGTAGCATTTCTTTCTACCTTAAAAATTAAATAAGTATCGTCAGCAAATAATACCATTTGTGGTTGATTTTTTAATAAATGGAGTGGATCATTAATATACACAAAAGAGGAAAGGACCCAATATCGAGCCTTGTGGAACTCCCGTGTTGACGACGTGTAAAAGTGTTTGTTCAAACCTACTTACAGAAATAAAATCATTTATCATTTATCCCATTTCTACTTTTAAACTAAGTGAATTGACACCATTTATTTGAACTTGCTGCTGCCTATCCTTTAAATAAGATTTTACTAAACTGAGCGCAAGTATTCCAAGTCCATAATGCTTAAGTTTCAAGAGCAAGGTTTCGTGATCGACGCAATCAAATGCCTTAGAGAGGTCACTAAAGATTCCTATGGCGTCTTGGGCCTCTTCCCACGCCGTAAATATGTGTTTCAATAAGGTGACCCCGGCGTCAGTCGTACAACGTCCCTTGGTGAAACCATACTGTTGATTGTGTAAAATTTTATTGGCGTTAAAATTAATGAGCATTTGATTAAGCATTACCTTTGCAAATACCTTGCTGAAAACTGGCAACACAGATACGGGTCTATAATTATTGGTGTCTTTACTGTCCCCGGATTTGAAAAGTGGTATTACCTTACTGTATTTCATTAAATCCGGGAAGACTCCTTCATCCACACACAAATTAAATATGAAGGCTAAGTAAGGCGCTATAGTGTCAATTATGGATGTACAGACTTTAATGGACATTCCCCAAAGATCTTCAGTCAATTTGATCTTGATTTGCTTAAAAGCTTTTATTACTGTTATGGGGTTAATATGCTTAAAGTTAAATTCACCCTTACTAAATCAAAAGCGAGCGTGGGCGAGGAATTTAAGATAAATAATAAAGATTGGCCTCGGAAAGCACGTTAAGCCGTTGGTCCCGGCTGTCATTCGTGGATCTTTGACAGTCGTTACGGGTCGTCAGAAGCCCGAAAGTCTGACAACCAGTCTTACCAAGGGGTATTGTATTACCCAGTAACTGGGTTGTGGAGGTCAGATAGGCAGTCGCTCCATGTAAAATACTGGTATTCAGCTGCATCCGGTTAGACTGGAAGCCGACCCCAACATACCTAGTTGGGAAAAGGCTAGGCAGATGATGAATAAAGATTGGCCTAAAAAATGAAAACACTATCACGTTAAAATGTTGCTTGAAGAACAGTCTGAAAATAAATAACAGATTGATTGCATGTATATTAGTATGGCTTTTGATCGTTAAAATAAATTTTTAGAGGTATGTTCGTGACTTTTTTAAATCGTACCAAATTAGTTGTATTATGTTCTCAACACATTATCTAACTAGCATAAATCCTGAAGAATATCATATATTTTTCTGATTTTGTTTACTGCAGTGGATCATATAATTTTAGGCATTATAACACTTACGTTTAGGTCATGTAGTCCCCTTAAATGACATAAGAAACAGTCTATGCTTCCTTTTGTTTCACTAAATCAAGGCTAAGTCTAAATACTAGTTTAATCTGGCTAATATTTCATTCTAAGTTTGTATAGAAAGCTTAATTGAACCCTAAGTTTGAGACGAAACGTAATTACGAGTATTGTTTTATTTACTTAGGCTTACTGAAACACATTATTAATATCACAGAATGTGACATTAAGTTTTTTGGTCATGCTCTTTAGTACTGAGGTGCTTGTGGCTAAATAATAACAGCCACACGGCTCAATCTTCGAGGTTAAGCAACGCTTGCCAAGGTCAGTCCGTGGATGGGTGACCATTCATTACCGAGATCCCTTCGTGCCTCGGAAAGCTCGTTATTCGTAGATCTCTGACAGTCGTTCCTGGTAGCCTGAAGCCCGAAAGATTGACCAGTCTTACCAAAGGGTATCGTGTTACGCAGTAACTGGGTTGTGGAGGTCAGATAGGCAGTCGCTAAATGTAAAATACTGGTATTCAGCTGCATCCGGTTAGACTGGAAGTCCGCAACATAGTTGGAAAAAGGCTAGACAGATGCCGGTCACGTTCTTTAGTACAGGTGACCGCACGTCAGTGGTGACATTTTGACCTTCAGCTGGCATAGCGTAGTTCGGAGCAGCAATAGATTAAGAGGCCAGCTGATCCTGATTTTGTTACCACAGACGTGCGGCCAATGTCTGTACTTTACTAAAACCCTTTGCTAATAAGGGTAAAGACAATGTGAGTACAATATTATTATTTATTATTAATATTGATTAACAATGTATGTAAATCAATTTGAGTTTCAGTATACAACTCTGCCTATACGTTTGTAGAATACAGGCATGATATTATGTTAGTATGTTTAAAGGCTCCTTCAAACAGGCGCGACTCGCGGCGCTATACAAAGGCACCGCCTGTCGCACGACGAGCGGTGCCTTTGTGTCGCATCGCGTGTCGCGCCTTTTTGAAGGAGTCTTTATATACACCAAATTATAACACGCGGGGAGAGAAGCCGGTACCCTTAGGGCCTGTTTTTTGATCCGTAGCTAACTCAACTATTAGGTAGTTAAAAATAAATGCCAAAATGTGTGATCAAATCAACACATTTTGCTAAAATTGAACCATTAGTTACTATTTTTAACTAATGGATGAGCTAAAAACCTGCCCTTAGTATACAAGGTGGATTTTTGTGACGGGGCTGTAAGGGCAGGGCCGGTAACCGATAAAGCTACAGGAATACGTTGTTAGTAGATGGTCCTTAACTTTTAAAATACTCCTAAGTGAATTTACAGATTTTAATAAAGGATAAAGTCAGCTAGAAAAAAATCAGTTTTCAAAAATCCATCCTGTGTATAATCCATTTGTGTAGGTATACACTACATAATTCCTGCAGGTGATTGAGTTCATTACTTCAACCTCATTACGAGGTTCATCCTCCAAAAAGAACTTACATACGTACTCATTACTAACCGCTTTACAAGTTCCTCATGATATGACGAAATTAACTCCGACCTAGTTTTACAACTTATGCCATAAAGGTCGTAAGCGACAAATCAACCCTAATGTCACAGAATAGTACCTACAGAAGGTCAGCTCCATACAACTAGTGAAAACAGACGCACCCACTCATACACGCGTACGTACGGCGATCTCAAACAAATGCCAGTCGCCAGTGCGCTTGTACTCGCATTACATGAAATATGTGTACAAAGATCCCAAGAAAAGTATGCGCTTCGGGAAGCATCGTCTTTCTTCACAAATACGAACGTGCGATGATGTTATCTAATATACAGCTGTCACTACCATGGAATTACTTGCTTGTTTCGTGTTCTTGTGATTACAAAAGTATGGATTAACAACTCTATGTAATCCCAAAAAACGTTTTAGAGACTGAACCGGAGTAGGCAAACTGACAGAGAAAAAACTTAGAAGCTTTGCCTCTCCGTGGCGCAACGTTTTTGTGAATTCGGAAAAACAAAGATTATCGAAGCGCATACCTTTTCTGGTTTAACTGTATGTGTGCGTGCATTTTCGTTTGTCGTATGGAGTTGACCTTCTATATCTATTTGTGCTGATGCCTCATAATCTGTTTTGATCAAAAGCTACCGGGTATTGCTTCCTATCCTGCCATAGAACTCACGAACGACACATACATACTAATTATCTGAATCAAAGGGAGTATGTTCCATTGATTGGGGTTGATCCCTTTTTATGGTGTCATCGGTCCCCTAATAATCCCTTGTAGGGATTTGTAAGCCATCTATTTAATTGAATCGTTCCTAATACGGTCCTGCTAAGGGTGTCGTGAGGCGTGACATATATACCTACTGAAGACGAATAAAGTGTAAATAGAATGGAAATGGAGTTACAACAAGGTCGAACATTAATAAAGTATTTTTTTTAACGACTTCATAAAAGAAGGTGGTTCTCAATTGGGTTGTAGTTTTTTTTTATATTTGTCACCTCAGAACTCCGTTATTTACTACTCGGTGGAATTAACTGTGCACCTGGATTTGATGACGTCATTTCAACCATTTGTTTGCGACGCACGTGGCGAGCGCGGGGAGGTGAGCGGTGATGCGGGGGGAGAAATGGCATTCCAGCGAGGTGCACAGTTAACTCGACCGAGTAGTATATACAGATTTGGAAAATTCTTTTTTATTTCAAAGGATACGAATTAGATAGTATTAAATTAGGGGGGATTAGGAAGACTTCCAGATTGGTCCAATACAAAGGTCAAGTTCTGATGAGGGGTTTTTGAGTCAGCTTAATACGTATTTTGTCCACATAGTATATCTTGATAATGTTATAATCACTTCCTGTCACTGTTATTGACGTTGCAAGTAGTGGTATACCACTTTGTTTCGGGTAGGTCACAACAAACAAGTGAAAAATTAAAACTTTTTCGCAAAAAACCACCGAATTCTTGTGAAAATGTTTTTATATAGGGAAAGGACAAGGCAGGTAGGTATGAGTGGAAACGACGGCAAGGTTAGAAGGATAAATAGTAAATTTTTTGGTGATGTTCTTCAGAAAGGTAATGTGCGTAGTAGGTACTCACAACACAGCGTGCGTGCATGACCAGCCGAGCTATTCTGTAACAATTTCACCGTGATAACTTAGGTGAAGTGAGTTGTCGATGGTGTCAATCCCTAGCATCAGGTGGAGTGATAGCTTACTTCACCTAACTTATCAGTTATCACGGTGAGATTGTTACAGAATCGACCGGCTGATGTATTAACGTAAACGAAGCAAGAGGAGTATGTAAGTATCGTACCAGGCAGCTTTTTTGTCATTTCTGCATTTTGACAGTTCAACAACATTCATTGCTTTATTTACGATGTTGAGCAGACAAATTTTTCGAACAAATGAAGCAATGGATTAGCAATAGCCTTCAAAATGATTCAGATCGTATCATGGGACATTTGACGAGTTAATACTGTGTTACGCAATTATTATGGTGCTAGTCATACACGCTAACACGCACTCCAAACTTTATTTAGCAAAGAAAATACTGCCAAAAAAGCTTGTCATCTTAAATACATAACTGGAATTCACGTAATAATCCCCAATATTCCAGAACCTATATGGCAATTCAATTTGTAAGGGCCGGAATCAGTGTCCCTTCGTGTCCGTTTTAATTGAATGGCTTAATCGTTGGCCAGACTGAGCACTGATGGCCGATATGGCGCGCAAATCGTTTGAGGACGTTTACATTCTGAACAGTGGTCCATTTTAATATGTTTTGCGTTATTACTGGCCCTTAATGATCTGTTAAACAATCTTGTGGATTAATTTTTTGTTTAATATTTTTCTGAATTAATCTTAAGACCATATAATGTACAGTACAATATTCTGACAAATAAACGATTTTGGAATCGTACTCAAATTCAAAATATTTCATTTCACATAAACCTATGTACATGGGCACTTATGAAACGTCAGAAGCTAGGTGCACAGTTCTAATATAATTGGTCGTTTTCTATGCAGAAGAGCCAGCAATAAACGCTACGGTTACTCTTTTTAAAATAAATGGCTTTTACAATGTTTTCGAAATTTTCTACTTTAGTTATTTAATGTATATTTGAATTCAGAATCTTTATAAATAAAATCAATGGCCGCTTGTATGAAATAACATCACATGGGGCCGATTTGGATTTTTTTTTTGTTGTGTTCGTTATTGTTAGGACAAGAATGAAAGATTTTTTTGAAAAATTTACCGGAAATGTCGGAAATCTGGATAGTATTTTGTATGAAAATCTCAATAAAAATGAAATTCAGCTGGGCAACGCGGCGACGCCAGGCACGAACAGCTAGTTTAAGATAATTATCAAGTTTTGCAACAATAGACTCAATTTCATACCTACAATAATCATATTTGTGGTTCTAATACATGATAATTACTTACCTAAGATTCTAAGTCAGAAATATTGGTTTCACGTATACATATTTGCTTTACTGAACTGTTTCTGAGCCTGGGTTAGTATGTCATCAAAATATACTCGAGTAACTCCAAACTGTGGATCGCAACTGAGATTTTTGTAGTAGTAAATGTAAATAAACCTTGCTCATTCGTAGAATACAAGCCAAAGTTTCTATTGACGCGATTTTCACCATCTAACCTAGGCTACAAAGAAAATTTTGATGTTTTGTATTTTGGAGCAGTGCCAAATAAATTGAATAGCATCATAAATATATTGTTTGTCTGTTTTTGTGATGGACTGCTTAGCTACCAAACCAATAAAAAAAAACATAAAATAACAAGGTACTTTTCAATCCGAAAAATAATACTCTCAACATGACCAGCACCCTGATTGGGTTTGAAGCGGTACCTACATCGCCGCGTGTGAACTACGTCACGCAAAATCCTGCATCGCGCAACCAGAGTTTACCGCGGAGCATAGCATATATACGAACGACGCCCCGACATCAATCGTCGTGCAGTAACCCACCAGACACAACACCCGTCTGGTCGGAGGATCCTCCCTTTACTAAGGGTATGAGTGAACTTTACACTGTGTTCCTCATACCTCTATATAATAGGTTACATACTTTCATTAAATCACAATCCGATGGATTTTTAAGGAAACTACTAATCCATTGCTACATATTATGTCTGAAAAATCATCTGCTCAACAACGTAAATAACAACACTCGCTACAACTACCAAAATTGTAGTATGTTACGAAAACACCCCACAGTAAGCACATCTTCTATTCGACAAAATACTTCTTACCTACCTAAATCGCTCTACAAATGCTCGCAGAATAAATATTCAGACAATGTCCCAGTAATTGGATTGTCTAATCGTGGATCTTAATGCCATATTTAGTCCAATAGTTTGTGGTTCCCGGAATGTCAAATACTGTTACCATTCATTTAATTCTGGGGATAACTTCGTCATTGATCTGTTCAGCCTAGTGTGACATAGATTGGGTTTGCGGAAACTAGATACGAGTCTTCTTCTTAGCGTATCGCTGACAAAAAGTACAATTATTTATATTTGTCCAAAATTCAGCTACGCAAGGTCACTCACGCAGTCATCGAGGCATAGAATGCGTATACAGGGCATACGACGCAAAATGGTATGTGGGCCATTGACAAATCCAATTCTTTATCAGGTTTATCGAAACCTAGAAGAAGACATGACTTTTTTCATTGTGTTCGTTCAGCACTTTGTGATTAATCCGAGGGATCTGCAGCGGCTAGGATTTAAATTTCATTTACCAGTATAATGCCTACAGCCTGTGGATCAAGTATACGCAGAAGGGTACAACGCTCTTCGTATTCAATATAATAACGCCTTCCGGGTGCTGCTGGGGCTTCCACGGTTCTGTAGCGCGTCGGGCAAGTTTGCTAAGGCAGGCACAGACAGTTTTGAGGCTATCATGCTCAAAAGGGCGGCCTCCTTGATGCGTAAGATACGTGGGAGTTCCAACAGCATCCTAAGCGTTATTGCTGAAAGACCAGACTGCCCTTTCCTGGCGCACTGGTCCCGTAGGCATGCCTGCAGGCGCGGTGCAGAGGGAAAGTTTTTGAATTAAACCTTTGTGATTGTTGATTAATTTATTTGCTTAAGGTTACTAACATAGTTGTAAGTTTCTTTTTTTTTCTGTTACTAACTAAATCATTATGGATTTTTTATTATGTCCGAATTAAATGATTATTGTATGTGTACCTAGTTGCTTCGTTCATAGCTCTAGCTCAATGATCACTAGCCGCTTTTTTTTACAATTTAAATATGATTTTTGCCCCACCCAGAAATAACGAGAACGTCATAACCGCTATTTCTATGTGTTGCCAAAGTAAAAATAAAACATTCATTTGCCATAACGAATAGTACATTTAAAAGATTTTTTTTTTGTTCTTGCTTCGCACGGTTTGCGCATTTAGCCAATGTCACTTTTAGTTATCGAGCATTTAAAAGTTTCTTACAATATTAATAATTTGTTATTTAACAGTGTTGCCACAATGGATATGTATTAACCGGTCGGGCCATATCGGTTCACACATTTTTTTTATTAATTCCAAACTACCGGTAATAATCGATAAGTTTTAGTAGAATTCACCAACTTATTTTCAATGAATGATGCAAATTTAACTAGAAAATGCGCAATATTTACTTGAAATTAAAACATGAATTTAAAAATGTAACATGTACAGGTATTTAATCCTTTATGTACCTATTCTACTGATTATTTTTTTAAGCAATTTACCATATGAACGATTAGAGTTCGTTCTTTTAGTCGTCCACCGACGGAGTTTTCCTTTGATTTATTTTCCTTGCATGCACTTCAGAGCCCAGTGCACACTTGTCTTTTGATTTGCGAAGATGATATTCATATTAGGTAGGTATGTTTATTTTGGTACGGTTATCATGTTAATCGGTAACCGGGTTGTGAATACCAGATAGGTAGTCGCTCCATGTAAAATACTGGTGGTAGCAGACCCCAAAATTTGGCAACAGTTAGGAAACGCTAGGCAGATTGATTTTGATCTTTATTTTGGCACTCATTTAAGAAAGGTTGGTCTCCTGAACGATGCTAATCATTCATAAAAAATTAGTTTGACAAAACCTTTTTTTTTTTAATTCTATATCTGCAGGGTGCAATTATTGCCTAACCATACCAATAAGCGTTTTTTATAACAACGATATAGTCGTGGACGTCCACCCCATCACGATAACATAGGGAAGTAAAATGTGTGCGTCAAATATGTGAAAACGCTTTTAAATTTCCGTCCACGACTACGTTATAACGGTCACGTGTTCCATACAGTTTACTGACGTGGACGCCCACGATAATATCGTCACGTTAGAAACTATAAAGGCGTACAGTACCTAAGTACTGTCTCTTTTGCACTATCAATAGAATAGAATACTCTACAGGGTGTCCCGTAAATAATGGATCAAACGTAATGGGTAGGTAGCTTACTTCATTTCAAACAACTAATTTGAACAGTTAAAAAAAATCGGTAAGGTAACCAAGATATTTTTTTTTTTTCGAATTTTACCATTTTCTCTAACAGAATTCAGTGTTTTTAATGCTGTCGCTGCAACTAATAACATTTTTAGGTATGATTTTTGTCAAAAACTTCTGAATAGCTTATTGTTAATATTTTCTTTTTCAAATATAATTTTATTTGCCTTAGAAAAAAAATGTTCCATTGATTTTTTTTTTCAAATCGAAAAAAAAATTCTTGGTTACCTTACCGGTTTTTTTTAAACTTTTCAAATTAGTTGTTGGAAATGAGGTAAGCTACCTACCCGTTACGTTTGATCCATTATTTACGGGACACCCTGTATAGGACGAGTATGTACACCATAAAAATTACAGATGTAAAACTAGTTTTACATAGGGTGACACAATGGGCGGTCTTATCGCTAAAAGCGATCTTTTACGGACAACCTTTGGATGGATTAAAAGGAGAAGAAGAGACAATACTGCTGGTAGTCAGTGGTGTACCAATTACATATACAATAAGTATATACATGCATAAAACATATCAACAACGTGAATATAAAATATTTCTTTCATTGCATTACTTTTTCAACCAGTCACTATAACATCGCGGACATTTTGGCTCAAGTTAAAGTTTCTAGCCATTAATTCTTTGAATGTGGTAATAAATCTGTATTAATTAGCATTTTTACAACCAAGTATTAATTTAAGTCTTTTATTGCAGACCAGAGAGCAACGAGCCAACGTGTTAGTGGTAATTGTGAATGTGCAGTTTGATTAAGTATCACTACACCAAATAGAAGAGACACGGGCAAGACGGAGACGTGAACTGGTCGTAGGTAATAGGATAAGAAAACTATTTGTCCATTGTTACGAAATATATTTAATAATTATAAAAGAGCAGTGGTAGCCCAGTGGTAACGGCCGTGACTTACGAGTTGGAGGTCGTAGGTTTGAACCCAGACGGGCGCTTTACTTTGTATTGGTTATTTAATCACCACTTCTGTCAAAGCGGTAAAGGAAGATTTACATAAGGAGACCCCTCCATGCCTCGGAACACACGTTAAGCCGTTGGTCCCGGTTATCATTCGTAGATCTTTGACAGTCTTCACGGGTAGTTAGAAGCCCAAAAGTCTGACCACCAGTCTTACCTAGGGGTATCGTGTTACCCAGTAACTGGGTTGTGGAGGTCAGATAGGCAGTTGCTGCATCTAAAGTACTGGTATTCAGCTGTATCCGGTAAGACTGGATCAGAGGGGCAATTCCCGTATTTTTAAGACCGTTCGCATTCTAATCTCAGTCTCAATCTGTCAAAATTACAATCAATTTACATACATTTTTGACAGGTTTTTGACATTGATTGTCGCTGAGATGAAATTGCGACTTGAATTTGGACGTTTTTTAAGTACGAGAATTGGCCTACTGGTGACCCCAACATTTAGATGTGAAAAGACTAGCCAAATTTATTTAGTACCAAACGATTCGAAGATTTAGAACGCCAAATGATTCCTGTAGCAGTGTATATTTAGTTTTGACTACAGTAAATACGTCGACATTGACAGCTTTTTTGACGACGTGTCTTGACATTGACAGTTTTTTGTTGACTGTATCAAAGTGTCGCCATTGCCCACTAAACGTGTACAAAGCTAACAAGCTATGAATGCATGTCGTTTTAGTTCGGTGAAACGCGAGTCGCCAGTTTGAAAAAAAAAATCTGGTGTTTCACATGGACTCTCGAAATATGTAAGTTGTTAAGGGTTTTTGATATAATAATTTTCACTACTCTGTATCTCTGGTGCTTTTACGGAAAAAATCTGACAATCAAACACATTCAGATCTGAAACAACTATCTGTGTACGGCCTCACACTGAAAGTTTTTAGAATAGGCCAGTAAGAAAAGCAGCTGATGAAAAATGTATTTCAATTTTAAATAAGGAACTCTTTGGAAACCTGTATAATATGTGTGATGAAATAATGTGTAAGTTGTTTTTACAAATTGGCGGCAATTTAAAAAGTGTCTTTCGTGCGTCGATATGGATTTGACTTGAGAAAATTTTCGTCCAATTATTTATTACGACTTTCGTTGCGGTCTTACTCAACAACAATGTTACGATAGACTTTGATTAGCATTTCATGACGAAACCCCATCCCGTGCCACTGTTTACAACTGGTCAATTAAGTTTGAACGTGGTCGAAGCAAACTCACTGATGATTCGCGAGGAGGGGTCTTTCTACGGCGACTACTGAAGATAACGTGAGTGCTGTGCGGCTAATGATAGAAGCTGATAGAAGGGTGATAGAAATAGAGAGGCAACCGATTCGGGCAGCTTTATATGAACAATTTTGACTATGGGACCAAAAATGAAATCGTGAAAAAAAAATCAGCTGGTCCTTACATTTATGTTTGCGGACTCGTTTTACTTATTTATATATTTTTTTTATTACTCGTCAAAATGTAGGGACCAGCAGATCTTTTCTTTTCTTTCTTTTTTCTTTTTTTTGCAAAAACGTTGCCCCACACTAGGAATTTCTCCTGTATTGTGGGTGCGTTTACAAACATTTAAACTCACATACAGAAACAGCCAGACCCGGAGCAACCTACTTGCAGGTCATACAAATATTTGTTCCGTGCGGGAATCGAACCCGCGACACGCAGAGCAGCAGTCAATCGCTTAACCACTTCGCCAACCGTGCCGTCGTCGTGTCCTTTTTTTCGCGATTTCATATTTGGTCCCGTAGTAAAAGTTGTTCATAATGATAAATACAATGACCCCTTAAGAGGTTGATGGTGTTTTACCAATAACCCTGTATAAAGTCACGTCAGTTTTCCCGATAAAGATAGACAGAGATGTACCTAAAGTACACCTTTTTTTTGTAAATGTTATCTCGTAGGTCAACCTAGCAGGTTGTAGTCAGTAAGAGTCTGACAGAACCCTCCGCCCGCTCCAGGGTGGAGGATATCCATTAGGAATTTAAATCTAGGAACAAAAAAAAAAGAAGATTGTCAGCTGCTTAACCGGGCTTGCATGTGGTTGCCTTAATAAATTAAGGCCTCCAACCAGGGCTTAAAAAACTTATAAACTAGGCGCTTAGGGCACCCCCTGTGGGGTACGGACCTCAGCTTAGGGCGTCACTGGGGGAGGGCAGCAAGGGACAGGCTGGATCGGAATTATTATTAAGAGACGAATTTAAAGCTACAGGCTCAGCGGCGCGGGCTGGCTCGAGCAAGGGTCGGGGCGGACGTGGTTTGGAGCGTTGATATAGTACACCACATTTCGCCAGTTAATAAAGAGGGTGGCAGGGATCACTGACGCGCAAACTGAAACCACGAATTCAGTACACGATTCCCAACCCCTGCGTTGAAATTCTTTGTCGGTTATCAAAATAAAAACAGCTGTTCTATATAAAAGTGCAATACCTACGCGGTCAAAATGTATGGCACAGCAATTTTTTTTTAATAACTTACAAAAAATTTCAACGCAGGGGTTGAGAATCATATACAGAATCCATGGTATCAGGTTGTGCGTCGGTGTCTCTGCCACCCTGTATAGATAAGTATATGCTTTATGTATTTATTGCATATCGATGCCTTACGGCCGAAAAGGGATAAGCGACATTTCTTGAGAAATTCAGTTATATACATACTTAGAATCGCCTTTTTTTTCTGCGTCGATTGGTCTAGGTAACGTTTGCCTACGTGAAACTTTTTGTCGGTTACGCGGTAGGAAAAATATAGACTTCTGTCAATTTATTTCGTTGTAAACGACTTCAATTTTTGTAAAATTATTTTTTTGGTGTTTGATCTACGAATTATTTAAGAATAAAGAAGTTACACCTTTTGGACTTTTTGTAATATTTTAATGATTGTACGTTAAACTATTTTGGCTGGAAGTAAAAATTCAGAAATATGTATTTAGTTTGTTATGCCTGTTCGTGTTTAAAACATAATTAGTCGTTTATTCCGTTTTGGCCGCATTTTGCAGACTCTGTTTGGTCTGTAGTCTTTTTGTCCTCCTAATTTGATAAGTGCGAGGTGCCATTTTTATGTTAATTAAAGACTGAGCTGATTACCTAATTAAATGGTTTTTTATTGTATACCTATACCTCTTGGGTGAACTTGAAATGTTAAATGCAGAGATAACAGTTTTTTAAAGTAAAATAATCAAAATACATCCACTAAATAATTGACATCTTTTCAAAAAATGTGCTTGATACAATTTTCCTTTCAGTCAACTATTGTTACATTGTTGGTTAGATTATATTATCACATTTTTTTTCTCTAAAACCAAGACTTGACCTTTTTTTCCTTAATTTAAATAAAACATGGGTTGAATTTAGGTCATTTTTAGGTACTCGCATCAGATAATTTGATAATTCAATTTACGACATTTTGGGTGATTTTAAAATAAAGACCATTTGGGGATAACCGACAGTAACTGCTTCTTGCAGGCTGAATTACGTAAAAATAAAAACGCCATCTTCTAAATAGCATGCTAAATATTATAAAAAACTCATTTCCAGGCTTTCGGGAGCTATACTTAATTTTTTATTATTTTTTTTTCGTTTATTTTGAACTTTAAATCACTCCCCTGTAAAATTTGAAAAGAGGCGGTTATCCTTTTTCGCCCGTAAGGCATCGATATGTAAATGTTACGTCACTGCAGGTAAACTTTATGCACAAGTAAAAAATAATACTGTACAAAGGCGGACTTAATGCCTGAGGCATTTTCTACTAGTCAACCTTAGGGTGATGCAGAGATATACCATGGCAGGTGCAACATACGGGATAGATAGCTCGGAAATGACTATGAAATACAAGAATAAATACTAATATATAGATACATAGATACATACATATAAACAAAATAAACCTTGGTCAGGAGAAATAACGATCGGTAGAGGAGAAAACAAATCCAGCAACTCAGCGCTGGGATGTTTCAGCCAACTTCTGACGGATATGTTCACGTGCCTTCACTTTAAATGACGTACTGATGATGTACTTTTATTGTCTCTCCTTCTTCCTTAAAAGCCATCCAAAATGTCAGATAGGTACAAATGTAGAAATTTTACAATAGGGTGCTCAAAGCGCCTATGTGCCACCCTATGTCAAATTTCTACATTTACAAAAACATAATTATCTGTAACTTGTATGGTTTACATAATAAAGAGTCTTTTATTATATTTCTAAGTTAAGGTAATAATTTACACGTGCAAATCTACAATCAAACGTAACAGGAAACTCTGCAAAATCAAACGAAATTTCGAATTTTCGATAAAACTAACATAACTAAACATTGTTATAACCCCCAAAATCAACAAGAATAGATACAAGAAATATATTTAATTAATTACTTTGTATGTACTGAGCCTTCACCTCGTGTATTCACTGATAAAGTCAATATATTGATATGGCCAGTAGAATTTGAACTGCCGCACAAATCTTCTCTTTGAAAACCGTGAGCGAAAAAATCTCGGTCGTAATTTCGGGAGACCAAGTTAGACTAGTGACGAAATAAGGCAGCTCGTTCCTATAATACCGATTACTTGTCAAGGGGACAATTCTTGCTAGATGGCGTATCTAAGGGATAATTTATATAAGGATTAGTATTATAAGTGCCTTTGTGCCGTAATTCGGGAGAGATTCGAGAACTTTTCTTCGTTTCCGAATCAGCTCTTTGTGTGTGTGTGTGTATTCTGAGAACTGATAGCGGTATTTCGCTGTTATTTCTACGAAGAAATAACAGTGAAATACCGCTATCAATTCTCTGAAGTCTGAAAGTTGTAGTTGGTCTTTTACGAAACTTAAAAAATATTATTATTGAGATAGCGATTTATACGAGACTAGCTTCGACCCACGAATCCGTCCGCGTGGAAGCCAACTGTACCATAAAATATATTCTATGGCACTCGGCAATAATGCAGCTTTCTATTAGTGAAGGAATTTTTGAAATCGGATGAGTAGTTTCCTCCTACATGCAAACTTTACCTCTTTATAATATTAGTGTCAATTAGCGATATTAAGATCCCTGTGCTTTTAAGTTAAAGGGGAAGCGCCATGTTTCCCGCGAAATTAAAATTTTCTTACTTTTTTTGCAATTTGCGGGTCAGTGTCAGGTTATATGTTGAACAAATTATGATTCGCGACCGTAACAAGAATGTATTTAGAGAATTATAATCATTAAAATCATCAATACAACCCTGAGTTCATCTAATCCCATTGAATGACTTTTTCGTGAAATATTCATTCAATGGGATCGGGAATGGGAACCACACACTGACCTGCAAATTACAAAAAAAAAAAAAAAATGAATTTCGTGGGCTACCCTAACGTTTCCCCCTTAAATAAACACTTATACCAACCGGAATAAATAATCTAACTGATAGTGAAAACCGCATCAACATCCACTGTGTAATTTAGAAGACCTAAGCGGTCAGACAGACGGACACGAAAAACGACTTTGTTTTATAATCTCCTTAGTACAGGCTATTTCATAGCCTAGCAAGGAGAACAGCACGTCACCTATTTGAACTACCTACACTTTGTGAAAACTGTTACATGTACTGCAATCTGTTTTTATATAAATAAAGATTATATTTTAATATAATATAAAATAAGTAAACAGTAATATAAGTTCTTCTTTGGAATGCGCTTCCTCTTGATATCAGGACGGCTACCAGTCGGTATGCATTTAAGCGGAAATTGCAGAGTTATTTTCAAAACAAATAGAGTAGAGTCATCTCAACATCTCTCTTCCTTGAATTTGTATATATATATATATATTTATGTAAGTATATATTATTGTAAATAGTATGTATGTGTATAGTACTTATTTATGTATTTGTGTACGTTGTTTTGATAGTTGATTTTTTTATCATTGTTAAACACCGCTCAAAATCAATCCTTTCCTTTCCTTTCAATTAAAGCACCTGCCATCTAATCTCTTCACCACCCTTGATTGACTGGTATAGAATGCCTAAGGCATTAAGTCCGCCTTTGTACCTTTTGTGCGAAAAGTTATAAATAAATAAATAAGTAAAAAAATAAATTTCTGATCCATACATTTTGACCGCGTAGGTATCGCATGCTGTTTTCTATGAAACGGGAGATTTTTTCTACGCTGGGGGTCAAGAATCATGTGCTAAATTCATGGTTACAATTTACGCGCCGATATCCTTGCCACCCTGTATATACATAGATATTATGATCCTTTAAACACTAGTTTGGCTTTCAAAGTAGTTTTAAAAAGGTCACGGTTTTGAGCTACACTTAATTTTTTAAGATTCTTTTTGATACCATAAGCTACAGTTGACTAAACTCGGTACGCCCTCACGAGATTTCTGATGTCACCATCTTTAAACAAAGAGGAAAACACTACTGTCCATCCCCGTTGTCTTTTGTTTACCCCTTTCAACTCCCACAACCCAACATTCCAATCAAGAGTAGTCTATTTTTGAAACAAATACACGTGCCTCAAAATCCTCTACCCCAAACGTATTTATTTACCTCAAATAAGATCGTTTACTAATAAAACCATACTGGAATGTTTTCCCAAAGCCCGTAATATTATTTCCTATGGCAATTTCATTGTTTGCCGTCAGAACTGGGAGGGGAAAGAACCAAATAGAAAAGCGGCCAAGTGCGAACAAGGCTCGTGCATGAAGGGTCCCGTACCACCGTGCAATAAGTCATTGCCATATATTATTAAGTACAAGCAAAAAACGCCGAAAAAAAACACGTTTCTTGTGTGGTGACTCCCTTTAGATTTAATTTTTATTATTTCTTGTTACAGCGGCTATAATACCAGTAGTACACACTCTGTGAAAATGTCAAGTGTCCACCTATTACGATCCAAAAGATACGGACGGACAGCGCAGCCTTAGTAATCGGGGCCCGATGGCACCCTTTGGGTACGGAACTCTAAAAATACCGCGCTGGCAGTCGGGTAAAAATATAACTTGTGAGCTTTGGAGAGGTAAATAATAAATGATTGGGCAGTAGCCATAAGTGGCAGCTTGTTTTGTACCTACCGCGTTTTGTTTTGGATTCCTATACCAAAGAGAAATGGATAAAGTTATAGTATTTTATCACACGAAGTAACACGCGCTTTGCTTGTGGTTAACAAGCCTACAAACTCGCTATGAATGTGTGTGTAAACGCAAGAGCTCACGGTACCGTCAAAGACAATGACGAAATCGGAAGTGTGTTTGTGTATCCGTTATGTGCTGACGCTACTCGTCTTCACGCACACAGTCACAGCGTGTTTGTACACATGGTTAACACAAGCAAAGCGCGCGTCGCTTCGTGAGACAAAAATACTGTACTAATGGCAATTGCAATTAAGGTTGTTACAGACCTGTTTTACAATAAAAGTTACAAGAGCTTACGGACGCTGCTGATGATGAAATGTAATACTTGTTGCTACGTCTGGGCTGTCAAAATTTTGATTGCCATCACCACGATAAAAGTTCAGTCAATTTTGGCAGTAATTGCTATAATTTTATGATGTTTCATCTATTAACTACTTGTCTGTATTTTGTTCAGCAGATTTGGCCCAGTGTGCAGTGGTAACGACTGCGACTTACGAGTTGTAGCTCGTAGGTTGGAACCCAGACAGGCGCTTTAATTTGTGTCAATTATTTCATCACCACTGCTCTCAAAACGGTGAATGAAAATATCGTGAGGAAACCGTCATGTTCTAGAACCCTACAATTCGAAGACCTATGACATTTACCAAGCCGAACCTGACCCGCATGGTAGATTACAGCCTACTTCCTCTAGAAGAAAGTAGGCCTGATTCCCAGCAGTGCTGCATTATAGGCTGATAATACTGTATTTTGTTTGTATCTGCTGTGTCGTAAGGAAACTAGAGGAGCAATTCCCGTATTTTAAAGAACGTTCGCATTCTAATTTCAGTGTCAATCTGTCAAAAATTGTATAGCGTTTACCTATATTTTTGGCATTTGATAGTCGCTGAGATGAGATTGCGACTTGAATTTAAACGTTTTTGATTACGGGATTTGGCATACTGGATTTAATGGTCCAAAATTATCAAAACAAGGTCGAAGGTGATCATTGCTCCTCGTTACTCTTGTGCATGAAAATGTGACAGTTACTCGTGATACGTTTATTTTAAAGACTATCGGCGTCGATCGTTGCCGTAAACTGTCGTTGAAAACCGTTGTAAACTACCAAAGAAAACAATATCTACAGCCACTGTTTTTCTTTTAATTTTTCTTTGACAATAGTCTAATTTGCCTATATCAATTTGGAACGGAACATATACCGAAAACGTGACTTTCGAATGGCTCCTATAAAATACACAAAAAATATTTAAAAGAAGAGAGAAAAAGTTCAAAAATAAAGTTATTAATTTTCTAGCAAATAAAGTTTATTAAAATTAGAGTGAGTTTTTAGATAAGAGATTTTGATTATATTTTACTTATTTTATTATTTTGTTAATTGATAGATTTTACTTTTTAACTGTAACGATATTTATCACCACTAACTATTTACTCTAATTACTAAATTAAATGACTAATTAACTATATATACAAATAAATACAAAAACAAAATGACACTTTGGACGTTGAAGTATTCATCCGCATCGCTGTCATCCGGAAACGACACATCAAGATTTGGTCTGGACTTTAAAAGAGACTGTGACCTCTGAGTTTGTTTCGGCCTTTCTCCTCAGAGTAGTCAGATTGGAAACGCCGGCCTCATCTAGTTTAAAAATATATACAAGGTGGAGACGACAATACGACAATAAATTAAACTGCGTATATCTAATGATGTTCCCAGCCTGCATACAAAAATTCAATCAAATATATCCAATAGTTTAGGCACTATAGCTAGTCAAAGATTGGCAAAACCCATAGTCGGCACATCACTACTATTTAGTTTGTTTGAAAAAATCACTTTTGTTATTTCGTTGTTAGGATTAATTTGATAGTTTCAAAATACTCTTATGCATTAGTATTGCCAGTGTTTTCATTTATTGTCGTATTGTTGTCTCCACATTGTATATATTTGACGTGTAAAAGTGTTTGTACAAACCTACTTACAGAAATAAAATAATTTATCATTTGACGTGCCCAGAAGACTGGCAGCTTATTTTTAATGTTTTTTAAATAACTTGACATTTCTGAATAGTTTTAACTCCGAGTGAACTTATAAAGTATTGTATCAATATTTGCATGATGTTATTGTTTAAGGAAAACGTTATGATCTCTCTTTGATCAGATTTTTTCTTTTCTACAAAAATAATAACTAAAAACATGGCGTCTACAAAAAAAAATTATACAGAAATATAAATTTTTGAATTTACGGGTAATACCTATCAGATTTATTTCGTTTTATAACACAAATGTCGTTATTGTCGTGTTTTTATTTTATAATAGAGTTTAAATGTGTCTTTTATGTCTTTAGTCTAAGTGTTTTATATTGCTTGCCATTTCCTTGCTTACATTAATTTTAATAAGTGTAAATTACCTATGTTAAACTAAGTTTTATGCTTACCAAAGCTACTGCTAAGTGCAGCAAATTGTCAATGAACTTCAAGGGGAAGGCGCCTGTGTCTGTAACACAGTTTACATTACAGTGTACATAGGAGGATGTGTCCTGACCATAAATAGACTAACCAACTTTGTTTGTACCTACCATAGTCAACGAATAAATGTCTTTGTCATTGTCTTCATCTTTACTTTTAACATCTCTTGCAAGCTGACAATTTTTGTTGAATGTATTGTACTCATGTTTGAGCAAAGAAATGATTATCTTATCATAGACAACCCCCAAAATTATGCAACACCAACCAAAACTCGTGCAACAGTAATCAAACAACAGCTTATAGCGTTCACATGGGGTTCACACATGGGTGAGCTTGCACAAACTTGCAGCAAGTAACACTGGAACTAGTGAGCACTTTGGTTGTTTAAGTTGGCTCGAAGTTGACGCGAAGTATTATGTTAACGTCAACTTGTAGCGTAACTTGGTTTAGTCATGATTTTAATGTCAAGTTATAATATTTAAGTGAGATTGATACCTTGTAATGTGAGCTAAGTTGGGAGTTGAAGTGAAGTTTAGGTATGATACATAGCGTGTATCTGAAATGGGTAGTCATATTTAGGGGTGGGGTATAGACCATCAGACTGAACAACTTTCTTGATAGGCCCCACATCGTTTATGCGAAAAAATAATCCGCTGTATTTTGATACACGCTGTATAACGCCACCATCTTGTTTTTTCATATATTTCACAAAGTAATTGGGAAGGTCACATAATCAGCTTATAATGTTCCCACTGCTGGGACACAGGCCTCCTCTCGGTGAGAGGGAGTAGGCCGTAATCTACCATGCGGGCCCAGTGCGGTTTGGTAGATGTCATATGTCTTCGAATTTTTGGTTCTAGGACATGCCGGTTTCCTCACGATGTTTTCCTTCACCGTTTTGAGAGCAGTGGTGATTAAATAATTTACACCAAGTAAAGCGCCTGTCTGGGTTCGAACTTACGACCTACAACTCGTAAGTCGCGGTCGTTAGCCCTGGGCCACCACTGCTGTTAGCGACGAGACCCAGGCAATTTACTACTTTAGACAAAAACTTCTTAAAAGAAACTATCCAACTGTCACATTGGTTCTATTCAAATCTATTTTTATTTATGGCAATTGTGCCAATTTCGGCAATTCTGCCAACGCCAGATGTGATATGGAGAAACGTGTAAGGGGGAAAAAACGGAGAAGTCACGTGTGTGTTATACCAAAATAGATCTTGACGTTTCATGTCGTGCAAGTGACATTCCACCTTAGGATGATAAAGCGATTAGGTAAGAGGTAGAATATACTTTCAATTTTCAAAACCCGAATCGAACTGAAACCTACCCTCAATACTTTGTCTTTCGTTTAACCAGTCATAAAAGCTGACACATCACGTCAGAGCTATAAAAGTGCATGTGATTATATGGGCATTCCTTTTGAAATGATACACAGCACGGCACCCATTTATTCCTTTTGAACTGGTACACAGCAATGTAGTGTACACAGCTTTGTGTGTCGGGCGGGTCTGTTGACAATCGACTCAGTGACTGTGTTACGCTATTGGTTTCAAATTCTGATTGTAGTCGTTACACCCAGATAATGGGTGGAATGTCGTACCGTTTGTCAGAATTTCCGACTATTGACTGACCGTAAGCCACGTAAAGAGCTGTCGTATGTACCCGGTTTGGATATTTTTAGAGCTATAATGAATAATATACAGGATGTCAGGAACATTGAGGCCCAAACTGAAACCATGAATTCAGCACGTCATTTCGAACCCCCCTATTTTTTTTTATTTTTTGAGGGTGGGAAATCATCAAATATCTTCTCTCTGGGCGGAGCGAGCGGATGACGTGTAAGACTCTTACTCACTAAAACCCACCTGGGTTCCTTCAGTTGCCTGTGCCAGGGGCCACGGTAACCCTTTCAGACTTTCCCGCAACCCTGGTAGACATGGGCCTTGGCGGACCCCATCATTGTTGCTGACATCTCTTTGAGGCGCGCGTGGAACACAACGCGCGCGTGGATCACATAATTTTGAACACCCCTGCGTTGAAATTTGCTGCTTCATAGAATACTACAAATTGCAATGTCTACGCGGTCAGAATGTACGGGAGAGCTAATATTTTTTTTTATAACCGACGAAAAAATTCAACGCAGGGGCTAAGAATCATGTAGGTACTGAATCCAGGGCATCAGGGGGCCTACTCCCTAAACACGAAGTCCGTCGTTTCGGCCGAAGTGACGGACATACTCGTTTCCTACTCCGTATCACTTATGGACATAAGATTAGTCCGGGGCCCGAACTAAAAATTAATGACAAAACGTTTAGACAGTTTGTCCTTACTCCCGATGTGATTTTGCCCGTCCGGAAAAGTTAATTAATCGGGAGTAGGGTTAACTTTTAAGTATCGAACTACTTTCGGACGAGCCCGTATCCTAGTTGATGGACCTAGAGAGTGCCCCAGGTTCGTAGATGTTCCTGCCACCCTAAGTAATTGCTTAGTTGTTTTTGTAGGAGAAATGATGGGCCAGACAATAATTTTGTGTGTAGTAACTATACTAACGAACGATTGAACTTACAAAGTAGACCTATGACCTCGTGAAGGTCGCGGGAATTCACTGAATGTGAGAAGCACAGGAGCGGTCGATGTGGCAATGGTTGGGGGAGGCCTGTGTCCAGCAGTGGACATCTTTCGACTGAAAAGATGTCATTCCTGTCTCTATTCCTTAGACGATTCGTAATAATCTTTTTTCTCTTAAAACTGACATGTAATTATTTAAATTGAATGGCTTGTAACTTTATACATAATTATGTAGGTACCTACATCTATTATTCTTGTCAATGTTAATGTTTCATGCTGTATTATATTCGAACGCAATGTGAATTGTTACTGGATTAATAAATTGAATTGAATTGAATGATGATGAACGATCAGAAAATTCCCAAAGAATTCTGCTTACCCCAAAAGAATACACTAGTTTAATAGTACATACTTACATTAGTAGCAAGCTTGAACTATGCTCCTTTTTAATGCTTAAGTAATGCCGTAATAAAACAAAAAGGTTTTCTTTTAGAGGTCCGCGTTTAGAAGATAAAAACGCCTTGTTAGGATTACCCAATTATTTATTCATTTAAAGGCGAGTTCGTGAGGGATCTGTAGAGAGGAATGAGACAATGGCTAAAGATTCAATGTTATTCTAAAAATACTTTTGCTATTCTTTTGTCGTTTTTGACCCGATTCCTTTATCCAAAAGAGATAGTAAAGTAGACCCTACCAATGATTACTGTTAAGTTGCTAAGCTAGGTCTCTCTTTTTAACCGACTTCAAAAAAGGAGGAGGTTTCTCAATTCGACCGTATATACAAGGTACAGGGTAAAACACCATCAACCTCTTAAGGGGTCATTGTACTCATCATTATGAACAACTTTTACTATGGCACCAAATAATCTATCGCGAAAAAAACATCGGCTGTTCCTTAAATTTATGTTTGCAGAACTCGTCAAAATATAGGGACCAGCTGATTTTTTTATCCCGATTTCATATTTGGTCCCATAGTAAAAGTTGTTCAAAATGATGAGTACAATGACCCCTTTAGAGGTTGATGGTGTTTCCAATAACCCTGTATATATTTATTTATTCCCTTATTCTTATCCTCTTTCTCTATTCTTTTAATATTGTTAAGTATAACTTTCGTACGGCATTTTAATGTTTACCTAAGGGTTTTAAAGTATTTCGTTTTTTGTTTTTTAAATTAAGTTTTTTGAGTTTGCTTGACTACTTTCGACATCGAATATCGGTCCTCCAGACCGTATTTCGGCCATGGCGGCCAATCTCAACGGAGACTAGGCTTCGGCGCGGGAGATATTATAGTGCACAAGTACGTGCGCAGACACAGGTGCACTCTCTCTTCCCTCACTCTCATAGTCCGATGGGACGGCAATCCGACACGACCGGAGAGAGATCAAGCGCAGGACCAACGGCTTAACGTGCTTTCCGAGGCACGGGGGTGTCACTCCGCCAACTACCAAACTCCGGGTTGTTTCTAAGAAATTTCTATTAGAATAACCCAATAACACTTTGCCCGACCTGGGAATCGAGCACAGGACCCCACACGCTCAGCAGTCGTGCTTGCGACCACGAGACCAACAAGGAAATTAAACCAAAAAGTTTCGACCTCGAAAGGAGATTTAGAAAATATCTTGAGCTCATCATACCAAATAGATTTTGGTATAATAGGTATTTTTTTGTGTTATAAAACAATAACCAAAACGTTGAAAATAACTTACAGTAATACTACGGACTTAATAAAAAAAAAATCTAAATTGTGAATTTACTGTCGCGGACGATACAATTTCGATGCACATTTCAATATTCTATCATAGTTCAGTAACATGGTACTTGCGAACTGCAACGTTATTTCATTCTGTTTGCAGCAGGATCGTAAAAATACAGTTCACTCTTTATTTTTAGCAATCCGGTTGATACAGTCCGCTTGGTCCATCAGACTAGCGCAATAAATAACAGCTTGACGAATGGGCTCGACGATTGAAACGTAACGGATAACGTCATTTGTAACGTTATTGAAAACGTCACAAATTACGTTATACGTACAACGGTATGTTGTTACTCTTCTAATTTCAAATGGAACTTTTTTTTTTAAAGACAGTAATTAACTGAGACTATTGGAGTTGTTTTTAGTTTTGTATATTCGTTTTTAGCCACCGACTTCCGAAATTAAAGTTTTTTTCATCTTTTTTAAGTCGGTTGTTGAATTATTGAAGCTAAATGAAAACTAACCAAGTAAAGTTTATAAAATATATATGATGATGATGATATGGCCTAATATGAATGATATGACCTAAGTAATACCCTATAAATTAAAAAAAAAATCGAAATCTATTCACAATTGTTGGTTATACCGCGTAACAATACAAAAAAAAAAAATACAGTCGAATTGGAAACTCCTCCTCATTTTAAGGTTCGGAGTAATATTCTGGGGCAATTGTAGCGAAAGGGAGGTGATATTCAAAGCCCAAAAACGTTGCATAAGATCAATGTCAAGTCTAATATCTACGGATAGCTGTGAGCCTGTGTTTAGGTCTCTAAAAATACTAACCTTCCCGTCGCTGTACTTAGTGGAAGTGTCCATTTTTGTTAGGTCAAATTTAAATTTATTTCCGGTTCTTTTTGACATTAGATCAAGTAGGCCAATTCTAGTACTTAAAAAACGTTCAAATTCACGTTCAAGTCGCAATCTCATCTCAGCGACAATCAATGTCAAAAACCTGTCAAAAATGTATGTAAATTGATTGTAATTTTGACAGATTGAGACTGAGATTAGAATGCGAACGGTCTTAAAAATACGGGAATTGCCCCTAAGGTCAGGCCCTTTAAGACTACAATACAAGTTCCTACTACATGAAGAAAAATATAATACAGCACTATTAAGAAAAAATATAATGTCAATGGGGCCAATCATTTATAATAAAATTCCACATAATCTCAAAGAACACCCCACACGCATATTTAAAACTAAACTGACTGAATTGCTATTACAAAAATGTTACTACTCTGTAAATGACTTCTTGAATGACAAAGATTTATAACTGTACCTTGACTTTTTTTCTTGTAAATGACATTTTTAATACTTTTTTGCAATAATTTATAATTTGATAACATAATTTTTAATTTTTTAATGTAATGAATATTTAAGTGACAATTTATATATATATGTGTTTTCATTTTTTATATCTTGTTATTTTAATGTCAATGTAATGTTATCTAATGTTTTTGCACGCCGTAAGGTAAAATGTAGCGGAAACATTATATTCTGTACCATCTCAAACCTGTACCTATATTGTTAGCAAATAAATATTTCTGATTCTGATTCTCCTTTTTGAAGTTGGAGCCCATCGACATCAGGAACATGGCCCTAGCTGCTGGTGGTCAGGTCTCTAGAGAGACGAACGTCCTCACTTTGCGTGTCGTGTCTAGGAGTACTGCTTTCTGAATTAAGCCCTTGACCCAGCTGCACAATGAGAGCCTCCTGAGGTGTTGTACGAAGCTCTCCGCTATTAAGCCTGTAGCTTGTATGTTGAAATAAAACAAGAGAAGAGTAGTGTAGAAATAGGAACGTATATTTTTCCGTACACACAACGAGCTTAAGTGTAAAATCTTAGGGCCTGAAGTAGTGCCAGTGCTACCATGAATGGCGTCGCGCGATCGTCCAATAAGAACGCGCCTACAAGACTCTGTAAGTACCTAAAAGAAACGAGACAGATGCGCGCGCGAGCGAGATAGCACTAACGTAAATATAACGCGTTCGCAGCGCGGGCGATCTACAGTTTTTGTGCTATGCGTGGCTTGAGGATGATGTAGCGATGCGTACCTCACAAGCCATTAATGGCTTAACGGTTAACCGTAACGATTATTGGTACAATGATTGCAGACCCCACGTCCCATATGTCGACAACCTCGCGTGCTTAGTCGAGATACATGATTTTTAAAATGAAGTGCTTTAACGCGGCTTGAGGTAGGATTAAACTGGTAGAAATCGTCACGTAACAAAAAAGCGTTAGGACCCCTCCATGTTCATCCAACTCAATCAATCAATCTCATGTTCATGTTCATCCATTGTTCGTCGAATCGTTGAGCTCCTTGAGTCTAAGTTGAGCTGCACGATTACTGACAATTGCGTGCACTGACTGGACAGGTCCACTCAATCTGTGTAGTTCTTTCCTCAAAAGACCATTGCAGACACCGATCTACATAGCCTTCACATGATCTGACCAAGATTTTGTCTGGACTTTAAAAGAGACTGTGACCTCTGAGTTTGTTTCGGCCTTTCTTCTCATTTATAAACAACTTTTAATATGGGACCAAATATGAAATCGCGAAAAAAGTCAGCTGGTCCCTGACTTTGACGAGTTCTGCAAACATAAATGTAGGGAACAGCTGATATTTTTTTTCGTGGGCGTTGGCGGCGGCAGGTCAAACGCCGCAACAGTGTCCTAAAGCAAAGCTTACCAATAAAAAGGTAATGGTAACTGTTTGGTGGTCTCAGCATGGTGTTATTCACTATAGTTTTCTCCGATCTGGTCAAGCAATAACGGCAGATGTCTACTGAGCCGAACTCCGAACAATGATAGCAAAACCAGCAGTGAAACAGCCCCGACTCATGAATCGATCTTCACCATTATTGCTCCATGATAACGCGAGACCTCATACAGCACGAAAAACTGTGTTAACTCTACAGGAACTACAATTAGAAAGCATTCGTCACCCTCCGTATTCGCCAGACCTTGCTCCAACGGACTAACATATTTTTCGTGATTTGGACAATTTTCTACGTGATAAAAAGTTTTCTTCTCAGGAAGCAGTACAAAATGCTTTCACACAGTTTGTCGAATCTAGATCACGAGAGTTCTATCGCAAAGGCATAAATGGCCTTCCTATTAGATGGCAGCAATGTATAGATATTAATGGAAATGATTTTGATTAAATAAATATGTTAAATTAAAAATAAAACGAATTTCAATTTTTCAGTACAAATCGGCGATTTCATACTTTAACTCCTAATATTTATAGAAATTTTATTAAGGTTCAAAAGGTACAGACCTGTGACAAATAGATGGATGGACAGCGGAGCCTTAGCAATAGAGTTCCGTTGGCAGCCTTTGGGTACGGACACCTAAAAAAGGAAACACGGGAAATTGCTTACACGTAAAAGATAACTCGAATATACCTGCGTTTTTTTATCCCAAATACCGTCGAGACATGCAAAGTAAGTTAATTTTCTGCTTCTAAGTCCCCAATGAATGTCGAAGAAGAGATAAATCTTGCTCAGCATTGATTAATGTCTGTATCATCACGGTTGTAACTCTCGGGGCTGAGCATTTAAGCGGGTGTCAATCATCAAGGTATGGTGATGAGACTTTGATGAATGTGTTTGTATGTGAAGGGCAGTAACGTGTTATTTAGATTTCTCTCTGTATAGGGAAATGGAGTTTGGCTTCTTTTGAAAAATTCTCGAGCAGCACGCTGTAAGCTTGGAACTTGTATTATATTGTAAATGTGCCCCTTTTATACATAAACGATCGTTTTTTTTTATAATACTGCCAGGGAACTTAATTTTTAGGTATATTGGCACCCTACGTCAATTTGCCATATAATGGCTATTTCATACAACGGTCAAAGAATGACAGTTGTGATTTGAATACACGGACAATTTAAGTTGGTAGTCAGTTTGCGCAACAATAAAGTTTCCTGGCTTTATCCAAGTACAAATTTCATAAAAATAATGTATTTTCTAAATTAATCGCAGTCTTAATATCCACTAAAGTGAAGGAAAACATCGTGAGGGTCATTTTAGGGTGCATCTATCATCATTTCATATCACTTATAGTTTTTGATTCCAAATCGATTCCACGTTTCCAATGTACTGTAAGGGGGTCGTTTATGAAATGCGTATTTTTAAATATAGAATAATCATTTCAATCAAATCAATTTATTTATAACATTTTACATGATTTGTCATGTTTTACCGGTCAGCTCTTCACGCTGACCTTCAATTGTTTTTTTTCTTCTAAATATGAAAATAGTGTTTAAAAAAAAGATGAAAAAAAAAGGTCGGAGAAAAAAATATTTCGTATTTTATTTACAGATTCAAGACTAAGAGCTCGTGTGGCACCCAAATGTCCAACATTTTTTGTATACCCAGACTTTTTCAAATGGGTCAGGAAATGTTTCGTGGTCAATCTCTAATTCTTCAGCTATGTCGTAACTACTAATCTTGCAGCATTTTTTCAAAAATGGCATCGACTTTTTCCGTAACAGGGCGACCAGAGCGAGCTGCATCTTTGATATCAAAATTCCCGGACTGAAAACGCTTGAACCAACTTTGTGCTCCTCTTACTGGTCATTGCGTTGAGTCCATAAACATCACGTATTTTTTTCACGGCTTGTTTCGCACCTTTCCTTTTTGTGTGATATAACTTCATAATGTATCGAATTTCTTCGTTAGATTTTCTAATTTTAGCAGACAGAAAAACAATTGAAAAATGGCCGGAAATCGTTTTTACTTTTATTTTTTTAAACGTCATCTAGGTATTTTATATCAAAACCTGCCAGTTACAAACAGTACAACCAAACAGATTATAGGTACTACAACTTTATACCTATAAAATATGAAATATCTATGAAGGTTGCATGGTAAAACATAGCAGGCAAAATCCTCTACAGTACTCGTACTTATGACCGTACATTATTTTTAATTAATAATAATATAATATGAGACGACATCCACGCAAGGTCTTCAGGTCCCGAACTAGGCAGAGCCTGTACTACGGTAACCTGATGACTGATATACATACTTATATACATATACACACCCAGACACAGGTCAAACAGACATGTTCATGCACACAAATGTTTGACTTATCCAGGGATCAAACCCGGGGCCAGCGGCTCAGAAGGCAGGGTCGCTACCAACTGCGCCAACCGGTCAGTCAACGTTTAAAACGTCAAATTCACGTTTAATAGTGCAGCGGTTCGGTTACTTTCCTTAGAAAATAACAACATAATCTGTTGTCTAATCAGTAATCGGCCAAGTGTGAAAATTATCCCCCATTGATTTAGACAACTATGCCTAATATTAATTATACTTAGTGATTTTCATGTAATAATGTTGCTCTATTACAATTTGAGTACTATACAGCGTGTATCAGAAAGATGTGGTCATTTTAAGAGTGTGGTATACATCGTCATCGAAATAATATCAATTGACCCCATGGACGGACAAGAAAAAAAAAACGATTAATGCTGAAATGATCCTTTTTGGTGCAGCCGTGAGACACACTATTGTTGTTAAACCATTATTTTCACTTTTTATTTTGTTATTTGTATTCTGTGTTTCACGAACTGTGTCCAAATAAACGTTATTCTTTCTTTCTTTCTGTTCACGCATCATACGCGTGAACGAGCAGCGGCGGGGGACGCGGGAGGAGAGGTCTCAGCTGATCGGGTCGGCGGCCGCGCCGCGCACTCTCGCCTACAGATTCGGACAGCAACGCACGCCTAGTACCTACTAGTTTTAATTTATATTGTAACCGATTTCTGTACCAAATATAATCAATATTCAAGCGAAGTCACATTTTATTTAAATATATCCAACATTTGGCGACCGTGAACAAAATCGAAAGTTATTCTGGTCATTTGGCGACCATAGCTTCAATATACGCTGAAGAGATTGGAAGGGATTGCTGCTTATGCTGCCTTCTGCCCTGGTGGAGTGAAGAACTTTGCTGAAGACCGTGTTGGACGTCTGGCTGGGTACTCAAGGGAAGTGGGCCTGTATTCCTATCCACTATTTTTCCTCTTCGAACTTGTGTGCAGCTTGCCGCTCCGATAGCGTTATAAGATAGCATTTCGTGTACACGTACTATCTATATTTTTCCTATTATACGCTTCGGCTATTGCGAGAGCTTGCCTATTTCCTACCTACTATATTATTTTATAAAGTATTTCTATATCTTACTGCATTTGGTGGCATTGCCTATAGTCATTTAGCTATCCATTGCATTTCAAAGCATAAATCCATTTATCATAATATTGCCTAGTCATTTTTTCCGTTAGCGATTTTTTTTTTTTTTTCCCCATATACCCCCACATAAGATTATCATAAGATTTGTTGTTAACTGTTACTCATTTATGCAAAATTCCAGATAAGCGCTAAGGCCTTACGTCGCAGCTAGCTGTTTTCGCTAGGCCCAGAGCTTGGTTTGTGGCTGACGAGCCGTCAAGCGCTTGAGTGCCGACTGCGGGAGGGCGGCTGGTTCGAAGATCGACGGAACCGTTGTAACTGGTTTGATCGTTTCATTTTCTTGCCTAATTCATTGTTCAGTTTTGTTGTTTCTTTTAGTAAGTTATGGAAGGAACTGTAAAGGAGCTTAATAAAAAGCGTAGCATTATAAAGGGGAGATTAACAAAATGTAAAGACTATGTAAATGTTTTAACGCAGGTAGGCGCGAATAAATTGACTAGTATTCAAGTGAGAGAATTATCGTTACGGGTTGACAAATTTCAAGAATTGTTGTCAGAGTTCAACGAAATTCAATCGGAGTTAGAATTACTCTCACCAAATGAGGATGAGCAGTTAACAGAGCGGGAATTTGTTGAGTCACAATTTTTTTCTCTTCTTTCCACAGCTAAAGAATTAATTGAATTTGCTAATTTAGAGAAAAGATCAGAGAATGGTGAAAGCATATCGAGCCAATGTTCACATTCCATGAATTCTATAAAATTACCCACAATAAATTTACCGAAGTTTGATGGGAACTATTTAAAGTGGTTGGAGTATAGGGATACTTTCGATTCCCTTATTAATAAAAATGATTCGATTCCATTAATTAATAAGTATCACTATCTCAGATCAAGCTTGGAAAATAGTGCCGCTGTCGTTATAAGATCAATTGAGTTTACCGCTGATAATTATAGAAATGCCTGGCAAATTTTATGTGACCGTTATAACAGCAAAAATATTTTAATAAATAACCACCTTAAGTCGTTATTAAGTATCGATCCTATTGTGAAGGAATCATTTAAAGCATTGCGCTATTTAATTGATCACATATCTAAAAACTTGAGTTCTTTGCACACTTTGGGGCGTCCTACTGAACAGTGGGATGATTTATTAATATTTATAGTCTCAGCAAGGTTGGATCCCGTCACTAGTATGAAATGGGAGGAATATAAAAATAGTTTATCGGATTTACCGACACTCATTAATTTTTTCTCATTTTTACGCAACCGAGCGGACATCTTGGAAACTACCCACTATAACAGATATGATAAACATGAACATAATAAATCGAACTCTCAAAGTAATAAATCGGTGAGATCTTTCTTAGCTGCTTCGGATTCGGATACGGAAAGGAAGGATCATAAATATCAATGCGTAATTTGTAATCAAAATCATTTTGTTTATAAATGTTCGAAGTTCAAGGAAATGAACAACGATGATAGGATTCGCGAAGTAACTAAGTTAAAACTATGCACTAAATGCTTACGTAGTGGGCATAATAGTCATCAGTGTCGTTTGAAAAGTTCATGCCAGATATGTAAAGGGAAACACAACACTTTGATACATAGAAATGACACTAACACGACCGAAGAGCAAAGCGCAAGCGCACATAGTCCACCGGTTACATTATCGGCTACAACGATGACTCATACGTTGTTGTGTACGGCGCAGGTGGAGATCGTTAACGAGTCAAACAATAGAAAGGTAATGGCACGTGCACTATTAGATACTGGAAGTCAATCGTCATTTTTAACAGATGTTCTGAGGGAGAAATTAGGGTTCAATAAAACCTCTAGTGAAACCTTTAAGGTTTGTGGACTTAATGATATTAAAACTAACATTTTAGGAAAGTGTATCGTAAAAATAAATTCTCATTCAAGTACCTATAGTACTCGGGTCTCCTGTTTATTGGTGCCAACGATAACAGGTATTTTACCTAGCGTCGAAATAGACGTCCGAGAATTAGATATCCCATGCGGTATACAGCTCGCGGATCCAAAGTTTTACCAGCCTTCCAATATAGATATACTGTTGGGGGCTGACATATTTTGGAATATTATTGGAACAAATCAAATTAAGCTAGGGTCTAATAAGCCTACTTTACAAGAATCACAATTAGGGTGGTTGATAGCCGGTCCAGTCGGTATCAGTCAATCCAAGTCTAAGGTCTATTGTTATTTCAATCATTTTTCGAATCTCGATAATTCCCTTAAGAAATTTTGGGAGATTGAAGAACTACCTGCAGAGACAAAAACATATTCATTAGAGGAACAGTTTTGCGAAAATGACTTTATAGAAAACACGAGCCGCTTACCTGACGGTCGGTTTTGTGTACGTATGCCACTAAAAGAACCCGAAACTAATCTCGGAGATTCGTATTATCTGGCTAAGAAACGTTTTTTGAATTTAGAATTAAAACTAAATAGAAATCCAAAACTTAAGGAGTCATACACTCAATTTATAGATGAATATAAAGAATTAGGTCATTTGAGTGAAGTAAATGGTCTAGAGTTTGGCAACTACCTTCCACATCACTGCGTAATTCGCGAGAAGAGTGAAACGACAAAGTTGAGGGTGGTATTCGACGCCTCGGCCAAGACTACTTCTGGTAAGTCATTAAATGACATACAGGCTGTAGGTCCAGTTGTACAGTCCGACTTAATCTCAATTTTGATACGCTTCCGCGGGCATAGGTTTGTTCTCTTAGGAGACATTGAGAAAATGTACCGACAAACGGCCTTGCATACTTCTCAACGTCACCTTCAGTTAATTCTGTGGAGGGATTCATCTCATACGGAACCCGATGATAATAATGATTTAAAAGTTTTACAATTAAATACAGTAACATATGGATTGGCCAGCGCTCCATTCCTGAGTACCAGATGTTTATTACAACTGGCTAAAGAATGTAATGACGACACTATCGCGAACATTATTAAAAGTGACTTTTATATAGATGATTTGAATACGGGAGCGGAAAGTGAAAGTGAATTGCAGCACATTTACAAAAATATTAAGGAAATTCTAGATTCGGCATGCTTCCCTTTAAGAAAGATTCGTACTAACTGTTTACAGGCATTTGCTGTTGATGAAACTATGCTCGACCCGGTAGATTTAACAAAAGAATCCAGTGTGCTAGGTTTGAATTATTCTCCAAAACTAGATATTATTGGGTTTCCCTCAAAGATCGAATCGCCACCGGAAATTATTACGAAAAAGGTCGTTATAGCTACTATTTGTAAAATATTTGATCCTTTAGGATTAATTTGTGCATGCATTATTAAGGCTAAAATCTTTTTGCAACAGTTATGGGTTATCAAGCTAAACTGGGAGGAGCCTATACCACAAACTCAATTAAAAACATGGTTAAAATTCATTACTAGTTTGCACTTCCTTTCTAATATTAAAGTTAGTAGAAATGTTCTTTGCGATTTCCCGATATCCATACAACTACATTGCTTTGTCGATGCGTCACAGAAAGCGTATGCCGCATGTGTATACTTACGATCAATAAACGAAAAAAATGAGGTTACTGTAAGACTTCTGTGCGCAAAGGCAAGGGTTGCGCCCTTAAAGCCTATGACTATACCAAAATTAGAATTACTGGGTTGTTTGCTGGGGGCTAAATTATCTAATAAAATTCTTCAGTCATCTCGATTTAATATAAATTGTAAAACCATTTGGACTGATTCAACAGTGGTTTTAGGATGGTTAAAAACAGATGTGAGAAATCTAAAAATGTTTGTCTGCAACAGGGTTAATGAAATTAATGAGTTAACTAATGGTTTTGAACACCGACATGTACCCACAAATATGAACCCAGCTGACTTGGCCTCAAGGGGAGTTGAACCCCAAGATCTATCATCTTCTTCCTTGTGGTGGGAAGGTCCTTCTTTCCTAAAGAAAGAACGTTTAGAATGGCCACAAAATTCAATCGTAGCTAAAATATTACCAGAGTTGAAGGTACATTCATTATTATCTGCAGCAAACAATTCTACCGACAAAACTTCATTTATAGATTTTAATAAGCATTCCAATTTCAATAAGTTAAGTAGAATATTTGCATATGTTCTACGTTTTGTTAATAACTGTAATAAAAATAAACAAAAGTACTCAGGCCCTATAAACTCAGACGAAATAAATAATTCAATTATGTTTTTAATTAAAATTAGTCAATTACAATCATTTTCTTTCGAAATTGAGTTACTTAAACAAGGAAAAACATTACCACGAAAAAATAAATTATTACAATTAACTCCATTTATAGATTCCAATGACATTGTTCGTGTGGGTGGTCGTTTAGAAAACTCCAATTATAATTTCGATAAGAAACACCCTATAATATTGAATTCAAAACATCATTTAACTAAGATACTAATGATAAGTGAACATATACGTTTGTTTCACGCAGGTCAACAGCTACTGTTAGCGTCAGTGCGTGATAAGTACTGGCCCATTGGAGGGAGATGCCTAGCGCGGCAAGTAGTTAGACAGTGTATTGTGTGCGTTCGATTGCGAGCGAATACCTTACAACCAATAATGGGTCATTTACCTGAAGCGCGTACTAATGCTTGTTTCCCTTTCTACTCGTGCGGAGTTGACTTTGCTGGACCTTTTATGATAAGTAACCGTAAAGGTCGTGGTAACCGAATTAGTAAATGTTATCTATGTTTATTTGTATGCCTTAGTACCAAGGCAATTCACTTGGAACTTGTAAGTGACCTGAGTACTCAAGCTTTTATTTTATGCCTAAGACGATTCATATCACGCAGGGGAAAATGTCATGAGATCTTTTGCGACAACGGTAGGAATTTCGTAGGAGCTAACAATGAATTAGGTAGGCTGCTTCGATCCAGCCGTCAGTCTGTCAGTGATTATGCCTCTTCTGAAGGTATCAAATTTGTATTCAGCCCCGCTTATTCTCCCCACTTCGGTGGAATATTTGAGGCTGGAATTAAATCAGCTAAGTTTCATCTGAAACGTGTAGCAGGAAATGCTGCTTTGACGTTTGAGGAGCTAGCAACGCTGTTCACACAGATTGAAGCAATCCTAAATTCACGCCCGCTGACTCCTCTCTCGTCCAATTGTACTGATCCTTCTCCTCTGACTCCAGGCCACTTTCTAATTGGGAGACCACTGATGTCTGTCCCAACGAAGCCCATCACTGCTACTAGACCCAACAGATACGAGCTCCTAGAGAAGATAAGGCAGCACTTCTGGGAGAGATGGCGCCGGGAGTACATCTCTGAGCTGCAGCAGCGCACCAAGTGGCGCACTGGACAGCAAGGGCTCACCTGCGGTGACGTGGTGCTACTGAAGGAAGACAACTTACCGCCACTACAATGGCGGCTGGGGCGCGTGTCTCGCCTCTATCCAGGGGCCGACGGCGTCAGCAGGGTAGCTGACGTCACTACTTCAAAGGGCATTATACGAAGGGCGATCAACAGACTATGTCCTTTGCCAACTTCACAATCCAAAGATGACAACGAAGCGGAGCGGGCCGCATCCAGGTCCCCTTCCCCGTCTACTTCTTGAAAGCTATGGCTCTCAACGCGCCGGAGGATGTTCACGCATCATACGCGTGAACGAGCAGCGGCGGGGGACGCGGGAGGAGAGGTCTCAGCTGATCGGGTCGGCGGCCGCGCCGCGCACTCTCGCCTACAGATTCGGACAGCAACGCACGCCTAGTACCTACTAGTTTTAATTTATATTGTAACCGATTTCTGTACCAAATATAATCAATATTCAAGCGAAGTCACATTTTATTTAAATATATCCAACACTTTCTTTAAAAGTCGTACAGTTTCTCGCTAAGAAAAAACTGTGTCACTCAAGTCGGCCAGATCGCTGTAAGTAAAGGCCGCAGTATGCACACATTTCCACATTAGTCGGCCATTCAGCCCATTACTCACTGCCCACGAATTCGTACGTGTGAAATTTCGGACCCCGGCCGGCCGCGTTTCATTGCATCATATTTTCATCTACCCACGCTATTATAATATATTATTATCGCTTATTTGAATTTATCGCTTATTTTCCTTTTCTTTCAATTAAAGCACCTGCCATCTAATCTCTTCACCACCCTTGTTGACTGGTAAAGAATGCCTAAGGCATTAAGTCCGCCTTTGTACCTTTTGTGCGAAAAGTAATAAATAAATAAATAATATTAGCCATCATTTGCCTAGCCTTTTCTCTACTATGTTGGGGTTGGCTTCCAGTCTAACCGGATGCAGCTGAATACCAGTATTTTAAATGGAGCGACTGCCTATCTGACCTCCACAACCCAGTAACTGCGTGACACGATATACCTTAGTAAGACTGGTTGTCAGACTTTCGGGCTTCTGACGACCCGCAACGACTGTCTTCGTTCTACGAATGACAGTATGAATGTATGTAAAGGTCACCCATCCACGTACCAACCGCGGCAAGCGTAGCTTAACCTGGTGGTTCGACCCGTGCGGCTGATTTACTTAGCCACGAACCCCTTATTCGCCGAGTGTGCAGAATATTGTCGCTAAATGAGACACAATTACTTTTCTATTGTTACCGAACTTAATCAGTTCGATCGACAGACGAAGGGGGAACTTTGTTCCAATGATAGGCTGGTATTACTATCTATACACGGTGACATATGAATCACAGTTTTGCTAGAACAAACGTTGTTCAGACCATGGTCTACAACCATCCTATAGCATCCAATAGAAAAAAAACGTCATTGGTTGTCTAAAAAACACAAAAAAGGCAGTGTTAAAAATGTCGGTTTTATCGTTTCGCTCTACAACACAGACACTGGGGGTGCGCCGAGCGGCGCTCGCGTCTTGAATGCAATATCGCTAGCGTGATGAGTACTTTGAAGTTACGGTTAATGTTTCAAACATTATAACACGTTAGAGCAACATAAGACTAATTTGAGAACTCCTAGATTCGATTGTTTTAATAACATATTTGATGCTGTAGAATGGTAGTAGACCATGGTCTAAACAACGTTTGTTCTAGCAAAACTGTGATTCAAATGTCACCGTGTATACAAGGTGTTGTTTTGCATCCTCGTCAAATTCGAGGAGGTAACTATGCTAATGATTCTCGACCCGAATCAATGATAAAATAAGTAGGTATTCATTTTTATTTTTTGTATTTTTCGGAAATCGGCATGTGTAGGGCCCGTGTGATACCGCCCTGTAACTGCGCTGTAACTGTAACGCATGCACACAGCGACATAGTCGTACGACACTGCCTACCGCATACGCAACGGGACGATTTTGTTCTTTGAAAGTGGAGTATTCTGAAATACTGTCAAACTTAAATACCTAAAAAAACAAGTTTGTATTAATTATTGAGCAGGACCGTAATTTTATTTGATTATTTATGTCTTTCATAACAGCCTCCTGAAATTTGACGAGGATGCAAAACAACACGTTGTATATTGTTTTATTGACTAGGTTGTAAGCAATCGGGACGCAGGCATGTCTCGACCTACCCACCTTTACTTGTGTGAAAGACTTCATAACTTCAATTTTATATTCCTAAAGTCACTTAAAAACTATGTCAGTTGGTTTCCAATTCACTTTTAAGGTTTAATAACGGTAACCGCAAAAGTTTGGCTTGCATTGCGCAGTGCATGCCAGCGCAATGCTGGTGGAAAACTTTGTGTGCCTCCCATATGTTCCGTAGTGATGGGACCGGTTCGGATATTCGGATATGTGTGAGCGGATACGCAGATGGAAAACTACTCACTTAAGTGTTAAACTAGTATTCGGATAAGTGAATATCAGAATGCCTATTAGGTAAAGCACTATCAGCCCAATTTTTGGTTGTAGGATATGTGGGGTTTCTAGGCCGGTGTTCTCCATTACCGCTTTGAGAGCAATGGTGATGAAATACATTACACAAAAAGTGCCAGCCTGGGTTTGAATCGACGACCTACACGTGAGTCAGGGGCGTTACCATTGGGCGGGTAGGAAGTTTCTAAGCGTTTCCAAATGTCTTTTGTAATGCGCACAGCAAAAGAATGGAACTCTCTACCTGCGGCTGTGTTTCCGAACGCATACGACTCTAATCTCTTCTAAGTGAGAGTGAGCAGGCTTCTTCTGGGTAAGCTCACTCCACCGTCGACTCTGTCTCTGTCACCACTGACCTAGACTAGAGTCAAGAGTAAACCCATCTTAAATAAAAATAAAACACCTGGGCTGCTACTCTAATAGGTCTGTGGCGATCCTTAACATTATCTTACACTAAACAATTATCTCTATACATATACATTATACACATATCTACAGACCATAATTATATACACTTTTATTAATTTAATATTGTTTATATTAATTCACTGTCGCACACAACAATACCGTACAGATACACTGGAAACGCGCACGTCTACGTCACCCGATGACGTAGTCGATGCGCATGAGTGGGGCCGCGCCACGCAGCGCGCGTTCCTTCACCTTGGCTGACCTTTAGTCCGATCTCGCTATCGCGACGCGAAGCCCACGCAACTCTGATTAATCCCGGTCGTATTGTTTACCACCGTAACCCTTCAGGATTATCATAGTGCCTCAGTGTATCAAGTGTACGAACTGTTAAAACTGTTAACAATAATAATTATAGACTTCCTTCTTTGTGTATGACTATCCTTGTGTGTGCCAACCTATGTGCCTTTCTTCTGTGGACGTCTGATTGATTGGATTTGTGTTTGTGCATTATAACCGTGAGTAGAAAACAATCGCTTTTATTTACCCTCGCTCACCACACAAACACAATAATTAGTGTACATACGATAACACTAAATTGGTGACCCCGACGTGATCGCCGAACTAAAGAAGGCCGTGAAGAACCTGACAACGCAGCTGTGTAGGAGACCTCGTTCGCAATCGCGTTCGGAAAATCAACAGCGTCATCGATCCAGACAGCGGTCCGAGTCCAGCCACCAGAAGCAACCGTTCTGCTTTTACCATGCCAAGTTTGGGGCCAACGCTCACAAATGCGTTAAGCCATGTAATTACGAGAAGTCGGGAAACTCCAAAGGCAGTCGGTAATGGCGGCTGACGACTGTCCGACGACCACAGGTCGCCTCTTCGTCACGGACCGGACATCGAAGACACAGTTTTTAGTGGATACTGGTAGTGATTTGTGTGTGTTTCCGCGGCGTGTTCTACGTGAACAGCGTGTCAAGTCGAACTATCAATTATCGGCCGCTAACGGGTCTATAATTGATACTTACGGCTATCTACAGCTAAACTTAGACTTAAGTTTGCGCCGTAACTTCCCATGGCGTTTTATTGTAGCTGATGTCACCAAGCCAATCATTGGTGTAGATTTTTTAAGCTTTTATGATTTGCTTGTTGACGTCAGAAATCAACGTTTGGTGGACAAAACCACCTCAATGTTTGTCACAGCTTCCGTTGCAAAGGCCTCAGCGACGTGTTCAGTGAAGGTCTCAATTGGTGATTCCAGGTATCACTTAATACTTAATAAGTACCCCGAGATCACGCGACCCGCTGGCACACACCGAAAAACCACACACCACACAGTACACCACATACGTACCACACCCGGCCCGCCCATCTCTTGTTCCCCTCGCAGGCTAGCTCCAGACAAACTGCAGATCGCTAAGCAGGAATTTGAGATCATGCTTAGCAACGGCACTGCTCGACCATCTGAAAGCCCTTGGTCTTCACCCCTTCATTTAGCGCCAAAGAAGGACAACAGCTGGCGACCCTGCGGTGACTACAGGCTGCTCAACGCCAGGACCATACCCGACAGGTATCCCATTAAACATGTCCACGACCTTACCCACAGCATAGCTGGTTGCAAAGTCTTCTCAACTATCGACCTGGTTAAGGCATATAATCAGATACCAGTCAGTGAGGACGACATCCAGAAGACGGCGATAACAACCCCGTTTGGCCTGTACGAATTTCCTTATATGACCTTTGGTCTGAGGAACGCAGGTCAAACATTTCAGAGATTTGTCGATGAAATGACGCGCAGCCTTGACTTCTGCTATAGCTATCTTGATGACTTTCTTATCTTCTCGAAAGACCAGGAGCAGCACGAGGATCACCTGCATCAACTCTTCACCAGGATGCAGAAATATGGCATCGTCATTAACACTTCGAAGTGTGTGTTCGGAGCAGATGAAGTCACGTTTTTAGGTTACCGCATCTCAGCAGCTGGAACCAGACCTTTAGAGTCCAAGGTGGAAGCCATCAAGGACTTCCCTACGCCTAAAACGGTCAGGGAACTCAGGCGTTTCTTAGGGATGTTGAACTTTTACAGGCGGTTTATACCTCAAGCCGCAAAATTTCAAGGTCCCCTTAACGCCCTGCTGACTGGCTCAGTAAAAGGTCAACATCCCGTGGAAATAACGGGCGAGGCGCTCACCGCCTTTAATACGTGCAAAGACAGCCTCTGCAACGCTGTATTGCTTGCACACCCTGACTACCAAGCCAAGCTGGCCCTAGTTACAGATGCATCTGATCTGGCAATGGGTGCAGTTTTGCAACAGTTCAGGGACGAGATGTGGCAGCCACTTGCCTTCTTTTCACACAAGTTGAGCCCCGCTCAGCAGAAGTACTCGCCATACGATCGTGAGCTACTTGCGATCTATGAAGGCATAAAATACTTCCGCCATATGTTGGAAGCGAGACACTTCACCGTCTATACTGACCACAAGCCGTTGATATACGCTTTCCATGAGCGAAAGCACAACTGTGCTCCGCGTCAGTATAGACACCTTGATTTTATTTCGCAGTTCACAACGGACGTTCAGCACATTTCTGGCAAGGACAATATCGTCGCCGATACATTGTCCCGTATCAGTGAACTGCAAACTCCAATCGATTTTGAGGTTCTCGCAAAATCCCAAGCTTCAGACCAGGAACTGTTGCAACTTCAACAGTCAGAAACATCTCTTCAACTAAAGAGGCTTAAAATCGACGGCAGTCCCGTCGAGTTACTCTGTGATGTGAGCACAGCCACTCCCAGACCATTCGTGACCAAACCTTTACGAAGACAAATATTTGAGAGCCTTCATAGCCTCAGCCATCCAGGAGCAAACACGTCCGCAAAACTAATTGCACAGCGATACGTTTGGCCAGGAGTCCGCAAGGACTGTCGACAATGGTCACGAACGTGTCTCAGCTGTCAACGCACAAAGGTCAATCGCCATGTGTCATCACCACTGGGCACATTCGAATTACCCCGTGCAAGATTTGCCTTTGTGCACATCGACCTAATAGGTCCTCTTCCTCCATCACAGGGGTACCGGTACTGCTTGACGGCCGTGGATCGTTTCACTAGGTGGCCAGAAGTGGTACCGATTGCAGACATTACTGCTGAGACAGTCGGTAAAGCATTGCTAACCAACTGGATCTCACGCTTTGGTTGTCCAACGGATATTGTCACAGACAGAGGACGGCAATTCGAATCCGCACTGTTCCAATATCTAGCCAAAATAGTCGGGTTCAAACACCGGAAGACCACAGCCTACCACCCAGCGTGCAACGGCCTAGTGGAACGATTCCACAGGCAACTCAAAACGGCGATAATGTGCCACGCTGACCATAACTGGACAGAATCTCTGCCCTTGGTCCTACTGGGTGTCCGGAGCGCTTTTAAAGAGGACCTTCAGACTTCTTCCGCGGAACTCCTATACGGTGAGCCATTACGACTTCCGGGAGAATTTTTCATTCCTGGTGACAGCGGCACCACCGACATCTCGGAGTTCACCACTCGCTTACGCTCGTTTGCCGCAAAATTGCAGCCCACTCCAGCCGCACGCCATTCCAGGGACAAAATATTTGTCCATAGGCACCTTTCTACCTCAACTCACATATTCCTCAGGGACGATGCACTTCGAGGTTCATTGCAACCAGCATACACCGGTCCCTATGAAGTTGTACAAAAAGGAGACAAAACCTTTACAATATTAGTAAAAGGTAAAAAGGTAAAAGTTTCCGTGGACCGCCTCAAACCCGCCTACATATTGGCAGACACCCCACCAACCGACCAAGACGTTCAAGAAGAGGAAATACTCCCCACGGATACTCCCGTCAGAACTACCAGGTCTGGTCGAAGGGTTCGATTCCCAGATTATTATCGCCCGTAGGACGGTCTCTGGAGGGGAGTGATGTGGCGATCCTTAACATTATCTTACACTAAACAATTATCTCTATACATATACATTATACACATATCTACAGACCATAATTATATACACTTTTATTAATTTAATATTGTTTATATTAATTCACTGTCGCACACAACAATACCGTACAGATACACTGGAAACGCGCACGTCTACGTCACCCGATGACGTAGTCGATGCGCATGAGTGGGGCCGCGCCACGCAGCGCGCGTTCCTTCACCTTGGCTGACCTTTAGTCCGATCTCGCTATCGCGACGCGAAGCCCACGCAACTCTGATTAATCCCGGTCGTATTGTTTACCACCGTAACCCTTCAGGATTATCATAGTGCCTCAGTGTATCAAGTGTACGAACTGTTAAAACTGTTAACAATAATAATTATAGACTTCCTTCTTTGTGTATGACTATCCTTGTGTGTGCCAACCTATGTGCCTTTCTTCTGTGGACGTCTGATTGATTGGATTTGTGTTTGTGCATTATAACCGTGAGTAGAAAACAATCGCTTTTATTTACCCTCGCTCACCACACAAACACAATAATTAGTGTACATACTATAACACTAAAGGTCTACGAACTAGGCAGATATCCGATATCACTTGTCTTGCATAATGAGTGAATGATGATAAATGATAAATAATTTTATTTCTGTAAGTACGTTTGAACAAACACTTTTACACGTCAATCTTATTTTAAAAACTAGATGAGGTCGGCATTTCCTATCTGACTACTCTGAGAAGAAAGGCCGAAACAAACTCAGAGGTCACAGTCTCTTTTAAAGTCCAGACTAAATCTTGGTCAGATCATGTGAAGGCTTTCTAGATTTGTGTCTGAAATGGTCTTTTGATGAAAGAACCACACAGATTGAGTGGACTTGTCCAGTCAGTGCACGCATTTGTCAGTAACCGTGCAGCTCAACTCAGAACTTAAGGAGCTCAACGATTCGACGAACAATACCAAAGAAAGGACATTTGGGTAGAGATGATGGTGTGAGATGTTGAGAGGATAAGTAAAAGACGACTAACGAAAGGTTGTAACAAGGCAGAGGTGAGTGTAAAACATATGAGGACCAATACTGACCTTATTGGTGACGTTCTTCAGAAGGACTGGTGCGTAGTACTCACAACCGGCGTAAGTGTATGACCAGATTTATGAACATAAACGAATCAAAAGGAGTATGTAAGGATCGTAGCAGGAGGCGTTCTGTATTTACTGCCTACCCCCATGGGAAATAGGCGTCAGTTTATGCATGATGCAATTTGCATGAAGGCAACGTTTTAAAAGTTTTTATTGTGTCATGCTTGAAAAAAATCACATATATTTTAGCTTGAATTTTTACTGAAGAGTTCACGAAATGATTGGTTACAAAAAATTTGTGAAAATTAATATTTTTTACATACGTAAGCTTTTATATTTGAATAATGGGTGCAAGTAAATTAAACAACATTTAAGTACAGAATTTAAATGTTTATCTCTAAAAAATAAAGAGAAAAAACAGGCACGTTAGAATAAATTTTAAATTAGATCGTTTTTATCTTGGCTGATGAAAATATCCGAATCCACAATCTTAAATAGTTACAAACATCCCTATACGGTAGCATGCATTGAAATAATACTTCTCACTGTTACCAAGAACGTAAGTTTTCGAATAATTCCTACAAAGAAGATTTTCTATTTTTAGGAATTGCTTGAAAGTCTTATTCCTGTGTCGACTGGGTTCAAGAAACTTCGCAAACTAACTTACAAACTTGTGCTTTTAGTAACTGTGCGGCCAATTTGAGTGCGCTCTCTCACTTTCGGTATCTTACTTTAAGTTTGTACGTCTTTTTAAACTCTATCGTGGTCTAATTGATGCTTTTTGCCCTACACAAGTACACATACATACACTCAAACAGAAACTACAAAACACCACCTGCTACGATCCATACATACTTTACTCCTTCGGCCTCGTTTATGTTCATATACCAGAGGGGCAATTCTCGTATTTTTAAGAACGCTCCCATTCGAATACGAAACTCTAGGAAACGATTTAATTAGATACAATCCGTTCGCGCTTAGTTTGCCGTTCACGATTTGACGTCACTCAAGGGGTAGCGAGAAGAAAACTAAGAAATATCGAGAAAACTGAAAATATTAAGGTGCCGATTATGTAATAATCAAACGCGCATGCGACGTTGTTTACGGTACCGAGAGGGGGACTTAGCGGTGATGCAGTAGGTGGCTGGAGGGAGGGGACGCGCATTCCGCGGATCGGCAAACTGAACGCGAACGGGTTGTAGAGTACTAAACATTAAATTTGTGTATAATAGTACTGACTGTAATTAATATTATAAACGGGAAAGTAAGTTTGTTTGATACACTTCCACGCCAAAACGGCTGAACGGATTCGGATGAAATTGGGCACACAGATAGACTATGACCTGGGTAAGGACATAGACTGCTTATAATTCTGGATCGCAGACGAAGTCGCGGGCAACAGCTAGTATGATAATAATAGTGTTAGGTACATGTTTTATGCTATTTATTCACTTTGAAAATGGGCAAAATACTCATACATTGTTTTCCATATTATCATAATCTAATAAGTACCCTTTCTTGATGTTCATAGGTGATTTCAAAATCTAGAAGTTCCGAACACTTGCTAGGTTTTAAAACGACCAGTGACTTACTAGTTTTTTTAATGGTTTTAATATTAAAGTGGTATTCATATTACCGCCATTTGCTAAGATTTTAACATATTGTAAATGTAATAATATTGCGAATGTGAGGACTATGTGGATATTTTTGTTTCCTCAGTTTGTTAATAATGTCTGGCAGTTTGAGTAGGTACTTTATGCGGCCTATCCAAATGTCCTTTCTTTGGTATTATTCGTCGATTAGTTGACTTCTTTAATTTCTGAGTAGAGTACATGATTACTGACAAATGTGTGCACTGACTGGACAGTATCACTCAAATCTGTGTGGTTCGTTCCTCAAAAGACTATCCCAGCCATCTTGATGGTTCCCTTAAAGCCGACCACGATTATGTTTGGACTATAAAAGAAACAGTGACCTCTGAGTCAGTTTTGGTCTTTCTGCTCAGAGTAGTCAGAAAATACCAAACTCATCTAGTTTTAAAACATAGTTTAACTTTGACGAGTTAAAGTGTTTATACTACACCTGCTTGGAAAGTACCTTGATACTTTATCAAATTTACGGTAGAAAGTACGTCATTGTATATCGAACAAATATGCGGGGAGAAAACGCATCTGAGCGGGAGAGAAAAGTGTATGAAAATTCATTTCTTACGTGGTTTTTCTTTTTTAATTTTGGGTAAGACTATGCGCCGGTAACCTAAATATCAAAAGCCAAAAAGTTTTTACAGTGAGTTTTTATCTCCAAGTTCGCAAAATGACACTGGCCACTAGCTGTGTGTTGGATGGTGTCGGGCTGGCAGTGCGACCCTGCGGCGGCAGGATAAACAATTTGAAAAAAGAACATGTGAAAATTGCAGACGCCATTGGCGCCATTTTCAATTTGTGTTGTTTGAAGATTTAGTTTTTTATTTTCCTCGTAGGTGTACTATAAAGCACTATGTATAACTCGAGAGAAAGTGCGATTCCCGATCTCGGGTGTTAAAGCCCTCGCCTACGGCTCGGGCATCAAACGACGACACCCTCGACGGTAATCGGTCATTTTCTCCTCTCGGTGAACAATGTACTATTTTTGAATCAATTTACAGAAATAATAGTTATTTGTTATACAAGAGTGCAAAGTTGCTTTTTAACCGCGTGTTCAATTTTGATGACCGAGCAAGCGAAGGATTCTAAAATTGAATCACGAGCGCAGCGAGTGATTCAAAATTAGAATCCTGAGCGTTAGCGAGGGAATCAAAAGAGCACGAGGTGAAAAATCTTTGCACTCGAGTGCAACACGTAACTTTTCATTCCACCTCAGCGAGGAAATGACTAAATGCAAAAAAAAAACGTTTACAATCACAAGATAGGTACACTTTTATTTCAGTTTAGGTATTAATTACTACATTATGACAGGTAAGTATTACAGAATAATCTTTAAATTATAACAAAATAATACTAAGGTATAATTAAGAAAATTTTAAAGTAACGTTGCTACAGTTATTTAAATTGAGTGTAATATTTTTGTTTGGTACTGTAATATTGGTGTTAGTCACTTGTGTACTGTTTTTCGGTAAACTATCTGTCATACTTAATAGTTGTACCGATTCATCGGATTCCCTTGGCGTGAATGTTGGAGAGACAGGGAGATGGTTAGGTGTTTCATAACGGCTTATTTTTGATGTAGAAGGGCCAGTCCAAGGATCCGATTGAGGCTCTTTCAGTGTAATGGCTCCTACGATGCCTTCACATATTTTAGACTTATTTTGGATGGAATCCTCTATGTATCCCTCTACAACTGCATTGGATTTCCAGCCTCCGTGGCGCTTAAGGGACAGGAGATCAGCTCCGGAATCAGCCAAAAGTGTGGCTGAAGTTCGTCGGAAACAATGACCCGTGTACAACAGGGGTTCTGGAAGTTCAAGAAATGTTGCTATTTCTCGTGGGATACTGCCAATTTTATTAGTACCCATAGGCTGTCTAACACACTTTCCATTGCGATACTGTAGAAAAAATCGATTGATTGGAGTGTTAGGCGGGCGTAAGGCTTGATATTTCTCAACAATCGTTACGTATTCCTTGCGAATGACGAAGTTGCGGTCTCTTTTTGTCTTTGTATTAGGTAAATTAATTAATAGTAAGTCATCTGAATGTTTCTCAATGTTTTTGACATTAAGTTGTGTTAGTTCATTAGTTCGACATGCTCCGTTTATTCCAATAATAAGAACAACCTGTAACGTAAAGAGTATTGTAGTAGATAAATGAATAAAATTGATATGAACGCATAATTATGCCTATCAACATCTACTAAGTATACTATTTAATTGAGATTAATATACTTAAGTAGATACTGAATGTGCAACTGACTTACTTTTGCCGCCAAATATACGGAATCGGGTGCTTCGTTAAGAAACTTTTCAATATCAGATACTGTGAAAACCTTCGATTTTTTTGGTTGATGACCAGATGAGGCTCTTTTTAAAAATGCCACTAATTTAGGATAGGTATCGATATGTTTGTCTTTTTTCATCTTTATTGTTGCTTTTAGCATCGAATACGTACTCCATAGAGTGCTTGCTTTCTTGTTCTCGGATAATTCTATAAAATATGCCAGCAAAACGTTTTCTGAGAAAGTTTTGGCTCCTTTTGCTAGTCGCCACGTGTTGAACATATCGTACTGTTTTAAATACTTCTCGCGTGATTGTTGAGGGAGAAAGCTCATTTGCGCATTATTAACAGTTTCAGTCAATTCTGTTGGCGTCAAGCAAACTTCCTCGTCGCTAGAATCACTCATTTTAGTTTTTTCACTTGTTTTCAAGTTTCTTGTTTTTAATATAAGGTTAACAATGACGTGAAAAAATGCCGCGTAAAGAACCGCGTACAAAGCAAATTGAAAAAAGAACACCAAGAAGGGTCTGAAGAATCCGAGTCTGAGTTTTTAACAAATTAAAAAAAAGTTGTATGATATATTCGGCACCATAGAGGTAGCAGTAAATAGGTTTAATGTTTTTTTTAATTCACAAACTTAGTGCACACGATGTTCTAAATTCAATTTACTTTATCCTCTAGAGAATAAAAACGGCTTTTCCACTCAGATATTGAAGATTAAAAATACTCTTTCCGAGATGGTGGGATGAAAATATAATTTATCATTTACTTTGAAAGTAACGATTACGTGAACATCTTGTTTTTTATATGTCCCGTATTGGGTTATGACATGGCGCAGCCTAGTTATAGGGTTAGTAAATATTATTTCAAATGTTTGTTATTGTTTGTGTACAAAGCTGTTACAGCCCCAAATGTCAGTTTATTAGTTTGGCTGGTTTTTCCGTGGCGGCCATTTTGTGGAACATTAATTTGATCGAAAATGGTGGAATGCCTTTTAGATTTCAAATATTTGGTAAGTATTTTAGTTCGTGTGGTTTATAATTTTGCTGACTACGTGCTGTCTGACGCTGAATCTTATTTTTTAGACACAGCTAGGTCTCTGAAATATATTTCAATACTACAGCAGGTAAGTACATAACCTAGTTTTGACGCAATTCCCAATGGTAGGATTACATTATATTTTGGTCACATGCGCAAAAAATAAATAAATATAGTATATTATAAAACTGCACAGTGCATAAAGGAATAATTCCCGGTTTCTGCTTAATTTCCTTTACTAGAGTCTAACGGGCCTCTGCGAGTTGGCTTCGGCCCCTCGTCTGCCTACCAAAGGTCCGGGACCATAAGCTTAAAAATGTACTAATACCGGCGGACCACTATTTTATATTAATAAACGTTTTTTTTTAATTATTTTTTATAAAAAATATTTAAAAATGTATTTTATAAGTATGAGAATAAATAAACTAATTATAATAACTATAGCAAACTAATAATAATATTAATCTTACCTGTTCAACAGCTAATTTTCTCGTAAACACTTCATCCAATCCGAAAAGCTATTTCACTAAGCACACACCTGTAATCAAGGAAAAAATATACGTTAAAAAAAGTACCATTCAATCATTCTACCAACTTAATAGAACCACGGATCATCTGTGATCACGGGACAGAGGAGACTTATAAAAGATTTGTCTTTTTTTTCGAAAAAAAAGACAAATTACTCGAAAATGGTCGACATTTGCATAGAATTCATAAGGGGTGTTTGGTTGCAAATAACCACCCCTACATCCCTTTAATGGATTGCCGACATATTACCAATAACCCTGTATATGCCACGCAATGGACGCAGCCTTTAAGATGAAACACGGTCACGTGGTTGTTGGCGTTCATTCCAAACTAACGTATAGTTTTGTTTTCTCTCTAGTTAATGAGTAATTCCAAAATAAATTAGCCCAATTTTATAAATCAGAAAAAAAAGTTGTACGCCAAAAAATGTATCGTAGGAACTAGGAAGGGGTTCATTATATTATCACATCGTGAAAATAGTTGGACTAGTATCATAAACCAGGGAGAAAACAGGAATACGTTAGTTTAAAATGAGCGCCAACAACCACGTGACTGCGGTTCCTTTCACAGTATCGCATTGCGACGTATTTGTCACTCGCTCTCGGTAACCAACCAATAAGTCTAAAATACCTGTTTCTAGAACGTTCTCTAAACTACACGTGAATATATCAAGTACTCACATGTCAGCAGGTTGAAGGTAATAAATATCCTGTACTAGAGAAGGATGGCTTCGGGTAAGAACTTAGAAGCACGTTTGAGTAAGGAACTTTTAGGGTTACTCCGACTTGTGTTAGCAGAGGTATTACGTTTCTTATTAATATGTGAACACTATATTAGAATAGAATAGAATTCTCTTTAATAAGTACACCATAAACATTACACGTGTATATGTAGAAATTTTACATAGGATGACACAATAGGCGGTCTTATCGCTGAGAGCGATCTTTTACAGACAACCTTTGGATGGGTTAAAGGGAAAAGGAGAGACAATACTGTAGGTAGTCAGTGGTGAACCATTTACGTATACAATAAATCCATACATACATAAAACATATACTTAATAAACATGAAACAAGAACAAGGAAACTACACGTAATGATGATGTTTAAGGAGAGAGGAAGTGTTTTTTTAAACAGAATTTTAATAGTGGACCAAGATGGAGTACGCCTTATGGACACGGGCAAGGCATTCCATAACCGTACTGCTTGAACTGTAAAAGGCTTGTCATAAAAACTGGTGGAATGCATCGGCATCTCTAGTCTTAAGTTTTCTGATGATCTCAGATATTTATTATGTGTGTCATGAAGGAACTTGAAACGTTCTTAAAGATAAGACGGGGTTGTGGGGTTGAACAGAATACTGTAGAGCTGAAATAAGAAATGAGAATTCCAGCAAAGACGTATAGGAAGCCACTTGAGCTTTGTACGAAATTCAGAAATGTGATCATATTTGCGCAGGCCAATTATAAATCATAAGCAAAAGTTTTGGAAATCGCTCAAGTTTATACAGGGTTATTGGTAAAACACCATCAACCTCTTAAGGGGTCATTGTACTCATCATTATAAGCAACTTTTAATATGGGACCAAATAAAAAATCGCGAAAAAAATCTGTTGTTCCCTACATTTATGTTTGCAGAACTCGTCAAAATGTAGGGACCACCTGATTTTTTTTCGTGATTTCATATTTGGTCCCATGGTAAAAGTTGTTCATAATGATGAGTACAATGACCCCTTAAGAGGTTGATGGTTTTTTACCATCACCACCATTACGATACGATACTATGTTTTGGTGTTGCTTGTCACGTCATATAGTTTTGGTGTTCCTTCGATGTCCTATCACAAATGATCACATTATATTTGCCGTCATATTAACGACCGATATTAATGGATGAATCACGAAATCAGATATTACTGCCGAGCTGTATTTATTGCTTATATAGCTATATTTATCCGCGATATATTTATTGTAACCCCGTCCCACCCTATCGCGTCGAATCGCCCGCTCACGCACTAACTTCGTTTTCGCATAGCCTTCTTTCTGCTCGGCTCCTAAGGGTCGTAGCGTGATGTTTAATAGCCTAAAACCTTTCTTAATAATTAGACTATCAAATGCAAAAATACTTTTTTGTTCAAACACAACGCGCCGTCGACCCGAGCCTGGTCCTTATCGAACGGCGAGCTGCCCATTGCTCGCCGTTCGCAAGCCCACGCCTACGGTGGCCGGGAATCGGCCTGAGATTCCCGACGCTCAGGGCGTCTTCTGCGGCGGCTAGGGGCGTGAGGCGCGAATTTTGCCTCTCCCTCATACGTTCCGGCTCCTCTCCTCTAAATATATATATTTATGAGACAACATGCTGTTATAAATAAATAAAAATAAATAAATAACATCCACACAAGGTCTTCAGGTCCCGAACTAGGTAGAGCCCGTACTACGGTAACCTGATGACTGATATACATACTTATATACACACCCAGACACAGGTCAAACAGACATGTTCATGCACACAAATGTTTGACTTGTCCGGGGATCGAACCCAGGACCAGCGGCTCAGAAGGCAGGGTCGCTACCAACTGCGCCAACTGGTCAGTCAAATGTATAATTTAATTTCAATGTGTTGCCTTAAGGGCTTTCCCGTTCTTGATGACGTTGTACGTTCAGCTCCTCCCACCACCCCTCAACTCCTAATATTTACGTAGAATACGTACGGCGCGTACGGCGAAGAGAAGTACATGTTCCCCGTGCAAAGGCCGTCGGCCGACTGCCGCAGTGCCGCCCGTCGCCCACGCAATGTACCGCGCGCTGCCGAAATACGTTTTGTTGCAAATTCGCGTTTGATAAATGATAAATGATTTTATTTCTGTAAGTAGGTTTGTACAAACACTTTTACACGTCAATCATATTTTAAAAACTAGACGAGGTCGGCGTTTCCTATCTGACTACTCTGAGAAGAAAGGCCGAAATAAACTCAGAGGCCACAGTCTCTTTTAAAGTTCAGAAATAATCTTGGTCAGATCATGTGAAAACCATGTAGATGTTTCAGACACCAGTCTGAAACGGTCTTTTGAGGAAAAACCATACAGACTGAGCGGACCTGTCCAGTCAGTGCACGCATTTTGTCAGTAATCGTGCTGCTCAACTCAGAACTTAAGGAGCACAACGATTCGACGAACAATACAAAAGAAAGGACCTTTGGGTAGGCCGCATAAATTACTCAAGCTGCTAGATCGTGAAACAAAACTCGTGCTAAGAAAACAAAAAAAAGTAATGAACCACATAATCTTCACATTCACATCATCATCTGCCTAGCCTTTTCCCAACTAGGTATGTTGGGGTCGGCTTCCAGTCTAACCGGATGCAGCTGAATACCAGTATTTTACATGGAGCGACTGCCTATCTGACCTCCACAACCCAGTTACTGGGTAATACAATACCCCTTGGTAAGACTGGTTGTCAGACTTTCGGGCTTCTGACGACCCGTAACGACTGTCAAAGATCCACGAATGACAGCCGGGACCAACGGCTTAACGTGCTTTCCGAGGCACGGAGCAGTGGTGATGAAATAATTTACACAAAGTAAAGCGCCTGTCGGGGTTCGAACCTACGACCTACAACTCGTAAGTCGCGGCCGTTACCACTGGGCCACCACTGGTCTTTTAATCTTCACATTCACAATAGTTAAAATAATATACATAATACTTTACCAAGTAAATACTCATGTCATTGTATGTATAAAATTCATCAATGCCAATGTGTATATAAAAGTTCGGACATCATCTTTGAGGACCTTGTTGATTGGTGTCTGAAATGGTCAATTGGTTTATTTTCGAAAATACTAATTTTATTGAAAAAGTTACTTATAGTTTTGTAGATTATTGTCCTAGAAATGAATACAGACTAGATTTATTGAAATAATTCTAACGGCTAAAAAACCTATTAAGTTTTATTGGATTGAAAATAGTCACGCGCGGTTTTTTTTCTTCTCTTTAATAACAAACTGCAGGAAAAAAGAAGGAAGCTAAACAGTTAAACTATATCATATATTTATACTTTGTTGCATATCCGTCGTTTACCTGTATTTTATAGAGTTTGAAAATAGGCAATCGAGAACGGGGAAGCCCTTAAAAGAGTTTGCACGACTCAAGATAGGTTCAGTCACGAGAGTGGAACGTGCGATATGGAACTTCATTCCAAAACTTTTCGATAGCGGAGCATAAAACTTAAACCGAATATTACCAGATTAGGTAACCAAGCTTGCAGACTATGATTATATTAGTGACAGACGGATGATTTGGCACGTACACACTACCATGCCTAGCTGAACACAAAACAGAAGAATATAACAATGTTTCCTTCAATAACTCAATAAGATGTCGGCTACAATATTGAATTATTCTGTTTCTTGTGTATAAGGCGTAAAATGTCCGTGACAATAGTGAAAATAGATAGTTGAAACGAAATATTACACTATAAATGAATATTTAGATGAAAAATAAAATCTGTAATAAGTTTCTCAGATTTATTTATTACCTACTTACATTAGTTATTAAGTTTAATTAATAATTTTTCTTACCTTAATTTGTTATTGTTTATGTTAATTTTATTACTAAAGATTTAAGATGGTTACTTAGCATTATATAAAATTATATAGGCTATTACTACCTGTATACCTATTACCAACTGTGTAGTAATATTTGTACGCCTTGCAAGGCAGCACATAGTGACTCAATATTTTTCTATTTTTATAAAATCGTGTACCACTACATTATACCTATGTGTACAAATAAATAAATTTGAATTTGAATGTTTATTGCTGTAGGTAGATCTTTTAAGACACTTTTACAAGCAAATTTGATAAATATTTTAAAATTAGAGGACACCAACGTTTTCTAGCTGACTGATCCCTGAGAAGAAACTCAGAGGTCATGGTCTCGTTTGTTCAGAACCGGCTTTAATTTCATCCAAGTTGGATCTTCGTATTGCTGAAACCACACGATCATCTAGTAGACCGAGAAACAAAGTCCTAGTGAAACTTCACAAACCCGATGAGTAATCACGGAGTCAACGACCGCTGGTTCTGTAGTTACTTAAAAGCATCTTTTTTGTTTGTTTTATTACCATAAGATATCGATAGCAGCAATCTAAAGTGACAACAGTCTGGCCATATAGGCCGTAGAACTGATGACCGTGATGGGTGAACGTGAGCTTGAGTGGTGACCGCGAATCGGCAAAGGTACTGAATATTTACTTTGTAAAGTATTATAATATTATTTTAATTATTGTGAATGTGAGAACTATGGCGGTCATTGCTTTTTTTTTCTTTTTTCTCAGTTAGTTTAATCATGATCTGGCAGTTTGAGTAATTTATGCGGCCTACTCAAATGTCCTTTCTTTGGTATTGTTCGTCGAATCGTTGAGCTCCTTAAGTTCTGAGTTGAGCTGCATGATTGCTGACAATTGCGTACACTGACTGGACAGGTCCACTCAAACTGTGTGTTTTTTTTTCTTCAAAAGACACCGATCTACATAGCCTTCACATGATCTGACCAACATTATGTCTGGACTTTAAAAGAGACTGTAACCTCTGAGTTTGTTTCGGCCTTTCTTCTCAGAGTAGTCAGATAGGAAACGCCGACCTCATCTAGTTTTTAAAATATGATTGCCGTGTAAGAGTGTTTGTACAAACCTACTTACAGAAGTAAAATCATTTATCATTGAATTCAGAGCAACGAATGTTCCGCCTGAACATCATTCACAATTGTTACATAATAAAAAACCGTCGACCCAAAACGTATATTTTTAACATCGTCACGTCACAATAAAAGCTACAATTTTTCATCCTTGTAACCCCAACAAGACCTCAAAAATCCTTCCTCGAACTAACCTGTATACAACGTGGCGCTACAACGGTGACTTTAATTTAACACACATATGCGTTTTCACATTTTCGTTTCATGAAGAAATTATATTTCCATTAAATGTTATTATTTACGGACTTATTTAAAATTTTAGAAAATAGCATTTTAGAGCAACCTGTACATAAAGAACTGTCGCGCAGCGGTCATTTGCCGGGGTCACGGATCATAACATCGCATCAATGAAATTAAAACGAATAAGCAATACTATTAGGATGAAACAAATGCATAGAGTAGGCGAATTTAAGGAAATTTCCTTTGTTGGCGAGCAGCGCAGGCGACGCGCGCTCTCCCTTCCACCCACCCGCCGCACCGAACACGAATTCTTTTTTTGCTTTTCTAGTGCTAGTCGAACCCGTGTCCTTGACGCACTTATTTACTCTAGTGCGCATAATTACGTCGCGAAAAAGACTCTTAGCTATTGTTTTATTTATTTCTTTTTGTGTAATTAGGATAGTAATTAGATCATGGTACTGCGATAAAGACACTTTGATTGGTTTTCGTTTTCTTATCTAGTAGGTACGTTTACACCTCTTGCGATACGGACGCATTTATTTGTGCTATTAGTGCTTGTGTAAACTTATGATCGTGATGGCAGTGATTAGTGATGACAGTTATTACTAATAGTAACAAGAGAGGGTGATGTGATAAGTGTTTGTACCACTTGCGCCGCTCGGTTTCTTTGATAATATGCCGTCAAAGAATCGGACCGATCACGAGTAGGTACAAGACGCGACGCGCGGTTGCCAGCCCGCGAACCGACACATTGCCGCTCCGAGTTAACGTAAGCGAGCTAGGTAAGTAATTTCATGAATGAATTTTTGCAAGGGTGATCCCAATTTTAATGACTTTTTTATTATTTAGTTTGTTTGAAAATTTTTTTTTTTCAGTTTACGTATTATTTTAACCTATCAATATTTATATGGTTAATGGGCACTAGCCCTACCCGTGTATTAAATTAAAGTCACCGTTGTAGCGCCACGTTGTATATTCTAAATCAACCAATACCTTTACAGGCGTTGTATTTCAAATATTTGTCCCAGCCTCAAAAAGGTTGACAAGTACTCTACCCTCAAATTCACTTTCTGTGTAACTGAAAACGACTTTCAATGGTACGGAACCCCGATTTAAAAAGGTTGATTTTATTATTACACCCGACGATGGCTTAAAAAGGATCCTGGGTGACGTATTTCTATCCATTTCTTGGGTTCACGAATGTTAAGTGCGAAATGGATTTTTCGTGATATATTTTTCTGTGGGTAAGTCGTGGGGATTATGGATAGTTCTTTGTATTTCTTTGGGTTCAGAGCTAATTTATGTCGTCCTTTGGATCTTGTAAAGTACATGTTATGGTGTAGTACCCTCTTGAATTATCTTCGGGTTGGTTTTGAATGCGTAATATATTAAACGTATTAAATAATACAACGCATGAACGCACAAATAATCCAACATCACGAAAATGTTTTAAACAAAATGTCAAATATTGTGGTTTTTCATAAAATTGTTACATTGACATTATATCGTATGTCTGGATAATCTGAAGCACAGCAGCTCTCAATTAATCGATCTGAGGTCGGCTTCATGTAAAATATTAGTATCCGGTTAGACTGAAAGCCGACCCCACAAAGTTGGAAAAAGGCTGGGTAGATTTAGAACGAGATAAAAACTGTGACCATCCACGCGTGAGCCAAGCGAAGCGAGCGGTGCCGCGGCATCGGCTGGCGACCGCTACATCCAAGTTGGCCGCAGTTACCTACTTGGCTATTTTGTAGGCTTTAGAACTCCAAAATAGGACTTAATAAGGAAGTGGTTGCTTAATTAGTAAGTGGTGAAGGGCGAACGTTTTGGGGGGACTGTCTTATGTAATTTTGACGTTCAAAAAGTGCTGATTCTCAGCCCAGTTTGCCCCCTATTCCTAGAAAAGCAAATTGAGAATTATTTCAGGTTCGATTCAATACATGCCACACAAAAATACCTTTACGGCTGACCAAGCTTCGACCGAGCGTGAACTGAACCCCTTGGCAATAAAAATAACAATTTCGAATCTTCAAACCGTTGTCTCTGATACTCGGCAATAAAGCCGACTCGCAACCGGATGCTATAGACGCGGGACGGGCAGTGACGTCATAAATAACGGGTCGCTTTAGGTTGTTGTTGGTTACATTATGGTTCTATAGTTGTCGCGTTTTAGCATGGCAATAGCGGTCATTGACCCATCTACATTTTCTAGCATTTTTTATTTCAATAACAGAAATAGAGTTCATCAAAGTCCTGAATCAATATATATCGTGATCTCCAACATGTTCCGATAACGAAAAACCATACATAGTTTATTGTTTGGGTTACTACGGAGAGATTTTAGGGAAAGGGCAATGACCGGTGTTGCCGTGGTAAAACGCGTCAACTATATTTACGGTTGCTATTTTGTTGTTGGGAAAGAATGGTTTGTTTTGTAATCGAATAATATAAAATGATAAAGAATTTTTGCGGCATGATGGAGATCCATAGTATAATCAAATCAATGTTCCCTCTGCTGGGATACAGGCCTCCTGTCGGTGAGAGGGAGTGGGCCGTAATCCACCACGTGGCCCCAGTGTGGGTTGGTAGATGTCACATGTCTTAGATTTTTTTCTTGTAGGACATGCCGGTTTGCCCACGATGTTTTCCTTCAAGGTTCTGAGAGCAGTGGTGATGAAATAACTTTATTTTTTTATTTTTTTCATTAAAGATAAACCCATCTTTAATCAAAAAAATCTCATGACCCTAGTCTAGGTCAGTGTCGACAGAGACAGAGTCGACGATGGAGTGAGCTTACCCAGAAGTAACCTACACAAAGTAAAGCGCCTCAGGGTTCAAAACTTTTTTTTTTTTTTTTTTTTGGGTGGGAAATCATCAAATACCTTCTCCCGCTCTGGGCAGAGCAGGAGGGCGTGTCAGACTCTTACTGACTAAAACCCACCCGTGTTCCTTCAGTTGCCTCTGCCAGGGGCCACGGTAACCCTCTTGGACTTTTCCGCAACCCCAGCAGGCATCGGTCCTAGCAAACCCCGTCATTGGTGCTGACATCTCTTTCAGGCGCGCGTGGAACACAACGCGCCGTCGACCCGGGCCTGGTCCTTATCGAACGGCGAGCTGCCCATTGCTCGCCGTTCGCAAGCCCGCGCCTACGGTGACCGGGAATCGGCCTGCGATTCCCGACGCCCAGGGCGTCTCCTACGAGGGTTCAAACCTACGACCTATAACTCATAAGTCGCAGTCGTTACCAATGGGCCATCACTGCTCCAATCTGGAAATCCATACTTATTATTATAAACGCAAAAGTTAATCTGTCTGTCTGTAACTTTTTTACGCCTTAACGTCTGAACGGGTTGTAATATTGTGTTTATTTTTATCTTTAAAAATGGTACGTGAGCATTGTGGTAGTAATTTCTCCAAATTTTGAAACTGCGATTATAATCTTTTTCATAATTCCTGGCTCAGCAGTAGCGTTCTGTACCACATAACCATATTTTAAAAAAAACTTTCCAGAACAAAATCCTTTCTCACTGCTAAAATTAAAACGACTGCCATTCAACTAATCTCGCCTCAAAACGCAGACATAATTTTTTCCCCAAAGTGTAACTACTTACAATTATCTTAATGACAACTCGTTGAACAAAAGTCTGTTAGGATTAAGCCAAAAATTGCAATTTTAGCAAGTTTTCCTTAGAGTATTGTTCCTTGGTTTGTCTTTTGTATAATATCAGCCTATAATTATCCCAGCTCTGGGACACCTTCACGAATAGTTAAAAAACAAAAACGTGATTTCACACTAAACATACTTGCATCACAAATCACTAAATACATTTAGCTCTAACTAATCGAATTTAAAACATCGTTCTGTTTCTGTCAATATTTTGAAGTTGACAGAGTCAGAATTACGTTTATTTTTTATTTCAAAGAGATTTTTCATTTACAGTGAAACGCTTGTTCCAGAAATCACCACATGATACAAAGACACACCCACATGATACATGGTTATGATGGTACATGATTTGTTGTACAACCGAGGCCTATATCAGGCTTCTCCGAGGTGTTTTTCTTCACACCCCGAGACATTTCTGCTTTGTAAGTCTCTAAGATAGTAAACTTACTGCGATGACTTTGTTATTATAGATGTTGTTAGGAGCTAGTGACTACCCAATTAGATGGGCCGTCTGTTTGCCACCCAATAACAAATAAAAATCAGTTCAAACATGTCAACTTATGGGGAAAATTAAAGTGATCCTCTAAACATTTTGATCTCCTGATGTTGATCGCCTTTTTTACTCAATGTCTTATTTTAACTTACAGATGTTATAAAAAACCGTCTGTACCATTTATGTTGGTCACAGTAACTACGCTAGGGCACCCCGACCAAATTGATAGGTTAGGTTAGAACCATGACCAAGCACGCGTGAGCCGAGCGAGCGAAGCCAGCTGTGCCACGGCAGCAGCCGGCGAGTGCTCCATACATGCTGATTGCAGTTGCTAAGCTAGAGCACATCACAAAAAGACGATCAGTGAGTAAAAAAAAGAAGATGGATTAGTATTTGGAAAACTAAATGGAAATTATTTGGGGATCGATAAATTACAAGCCACAGCTTATAGTAGAGGTGTATTCAAATACCCAAATTCAGCAAGGTTGACATGATACATGAATATTGCATGAACTGAAGGGTTTATGATAAACGTGAAGTGTCAACTGTCAATACACCGTCCGTTAAATAGATTAGTGATCCTTCGGGTCTTGTTAGTTAAACGTAGGGGGGGATCCTTTGGTTCAGGATTGTCAAATATTGAGGTAATTGTTTTTATACATCATGATCTATAAAATATTCTATAATGTATGTAGCGATAACCATAGAGAATTCAAAATGTTTGTCTCATTATGGATGTCTAGCTGCTTCAAAAAAACCTCTCCTATTTCCTTCCAAACTTATTCTACACTTTATCGAATTCATCATCCATATCTTTTCTGCAAAACGACTAGGTCATCGCACATTGGCCCTGAAAGCTTTATCCTCCCTCAGGCGTTCAACGACAACAGTAATTTTCGCCCAGAAAAAATAAAACATCGCATTTGATCTGGCAATCCCTATACGGTCTTGTTCTCATATTTCCATGCAAATATTGGCACAAAAGTAAAAAGCGGCCAAGTATGAGTGGGTCTCGCACACGACGTGTTCAAATACTATCGTACGATAATAATATTTTTTTTAATACTTTAGGGTTAAAAAACATCCTCGTGGAGGCGATTGGCGGTGGCGATCTCTCGCGTCTGGCCTTGGTCCAGGCCATGGTACGGAGCGAGAGGGCTTGGGAAGCCGTCACCTCCTTCTGCGAAGCAGTAATGTTCGCGAAGGAGGAGGCGGAACGCGTGAGGGAGAGGCAAAGTTTGCGCCCACACGCCCCTAGCAGCCGCAGGAGACGCCCTGGGCGTCGGTAATCGCAGGCCGATTCCCGGCCACCGTAGGCGCGGGCTTGCGAATGGCGAGCAATGGGCAGCTCGCCGTTCGATAAGGACCAGGCCCGGGTCGAAGGCGCTTTGTGTTCCACGCGCGCCTCAAAGAGATGTCAGCACCAATGACGGGGTTTGCTAGGACCGATGCCTGCTAGGGTTGCGGAAAAGTCCAAGAGGGTTACCGTGGCCCCTGGCACAGGCAACTGAAGGAACACGGGTGAGTTTTAGTCAGTAAGAGTCTGACACGCCCTCCTGCTCTGCCTAGAGCGGGAGAAGTTATTTGATGATTTCCCACCCACAAAAAAAAAAAAAGGGTTACAAAACATTGAAAAAGCCATGTTATTATACAGGGTTATTAGTAAAACATCATCAACCTCTTAAGGGGTCATTGTGCTCATGATTATGAACAATTTTTTTTTTTTGTTCATAATGATGAGTACAAGGACCCCTTAAGAGGTGGATGGTGTTTTACCAATAACCCTGTATAGCCTTTTAATTCTTAACTTTATTTTATATTTATTATTTAATTTTGTTGTTATAGCGGCCATATAAAATTCAAAAGTCATTAATTCAAACAAGGCTGAGAATCATCACTTTTTGAACGTCAAAAATTACTTACGGCTTTCCCCATAACGACCGCCCTTCATCACTTCCCACTTCACTTTAGCTGGGAAGAAGACAACAAACGCAACAAACTCCCCAGCAGCACAGCTGTCTGTTCAGTTAGAAGAACTGAATTCTATACAGTAGTAAGTAATTAACATAACGAAACACAAAACATTAAAATAAATTATTTGCCATAATGTCTGCCAGCACACGCCAATATACGAACAAAAACATTGAGAAATATACTCAAGCAGAAATAAATAAAAAAACGTAAACAAAATTTTATACTTAAATAAAAGCCTAAACATAGTACCACTCTGTAGAAATTTCAACTGTATAACTATTGCGTTTCAAAAGATACAGCCTTTTGACAGCTAACGGACGGACAAACAGCGCAGCCTTAGTAAGAGGATCCGTTCGCACCCTTTGGGTACGGAATCCTAAAAAGGGAACGTTTATGTCGGAGGCAGCGACATTTTTTACGCGGAAATTTCACGTAATATGCTCGATGTTAACTGAAGGTCAGGCGAATATAAATCATGTTGGGTCTCGTGTTGAACCGTAGATTTTTTCAGGGAATTAAGTGATTTTTAAACGTAGCGTTGGAGTGTATTTGTTAAGAAGAGCATTTGGTCTACTAGTTGATGTTACCGAATCTCAAGTTACGAGAATCGTAAAAAAAAATCATTATTTTATTTCATCATATTTTTTTTTTCTTTTTTAAAAACGTTGCCCCACATAGGAATTTCTCCTGTATCGTGGGTGCGTTTACAAACATTTAAACTCACATACACAAACAGCCAGACCCGGAACAACTACTTGCAGGTCATACCTACAAATATTTGTTCCGTGCGGGAATTGAACCCGCGACACGCAACGCAGCAGTCAATTGCTTAACCACTGCGCCAACCGTGCCACCGTATATTAGTCGTCAGTTTCTCTAAAATGAAACTCGGAACCTTTATAATCTCCGTTTATGACTGTCTGTCACAGATGTTTTTCTCAAGATCTACGCCACGTGAGAATTCGGGTGTTGGCATTATAATTATGTCTCGATGACGCACCCACAGTTCGCCAGTGAAAGACCAACAATTATTTTAGTGAAAACTTCTTTAGCCGTGTTGAGCGATTTTTGCTAGGGGTAAAACTTTCGCATCACCGACATGCTGACGTGACGTGTTGCGCCAGACTGACGACATGCAGCGGCCTGTGTGCATTTAACTTTTTTTTTTAGATGTAGGTAATCATTTCAGGCTCAGTTCGAGTCGATCTTCGGAAAAAAAAAGTTTTTGTAAACATAATATCGTCACTTGTATCGTTTAGAAGCGAAATGTTGAGCTTATTCAGGAACTAAGTATATTTCTTATAATATTAACGGCAGAAATAAAATCAAAATCAAAAGTCATTTATTCAAACTATGCTGAGAATCAGCACTTTTTAAACGTCAAATTTCGATAAAACAGTCCCCCGGCACGCCCGCCCTTCACCACTTCCTAGTGCTTTAGCCTGGAAGAGGAAGTGGCGGAACAGACTCCCAGCAGCACAGCTGTCTGTTCAGTTAGAAGAACTGGATTCTATACAGTAGTAAGTAAATATCAATACGAAACACAAATCATTTAATTAAATTATTAGCCATATGTCAGCTAGCACACGTAAATATACCTACCAACTAAAATATTAAAAAATATACTCAAACAGAAATAAATAATAAAAACGCTAACAGAACTTAATACATTATAAAAGCCTCCAGGCATAAAGTTCCAAGCTGTGAAGATATAGCTCAAAGTTTGCAAAAAATTACAGAATGATTTTTTTTTAGATGAACAGAACTAGCGCAGGTTTGCTGATTTCGCAAAATACAGTCATTACGCCTGGCCAGCAGCCGTTCCAAAAACTGCTAAGTATAGTTTGGTTGGGATTTCGGAACCCTAATTTTGTTTTTTGCTGACACTTCCAAGATACAAAACATTCAAATCCAAAACGTTGAAAGTAAATACCAACTTTAATTTTATTTACAATCTAATTAGCCGCTATCTGGCTCAACAAGGAGCCATTACCCGAAGCAACCGGTTTATGTAACCAGGTGGCGGGTAATGTGGACATTGACTACCTGCCTTAGGATTATCTTGGCTTAGCTAACGGTTCGAAGGATTTCACTGTTTTCAGATTACATTTTAAAAAACTTTCATTTTCATAAAATATAAAAAGCTTTAAATTTTTGTAAAAAGAATTTAATTTAGTTGTTCATCGTCTTATTGTGGATAGGAGATCTACCTACTTCCTAACGTACAATAATGATGACGTAATATACATTGACTATATTTCTCACTGAATTTCATTTTCAAATCTAATTGATGTTATTCCAACTTTTTTTTTTATAGATTTGGCGTCTCACAGGTCACCTAGAAGGTTGTCGCCTGCTTAACTGGGCTTGCCTATGGGTGCTTCAATAAATGAAGGCCTCCAGCCAGGGCTTAACAACTTATAAACTAGGCGACCACACGCTAAGGGCACCCCCTGTGGGGTACGGACCTCAGCTTTGGGACGTCGCTGGGGGAGGGCAGCAAGGGGCAGGCTGAATCAGATTGATGTTATTCCCACTTAAACCAGTCTACTTTATATCAGTAAAAATTTTCTTTATTTCAGACTAAGTTTTATTTTTGTTTGAAATTGTACCGTAAACTGAATTTTGTTTGTGAGTTTTAATAAAGGTATTTTTCCAAAAATAATTTGTTTACAAGTATGGACACTGAATTGCGAGCGTGGTAAGGTACTTATTTGTCTCCTTTGCCGTTAATCTGCTTAGCAGTGCGCTTATTATGATGTGACTGTGGTAAATCAGTACAATAGCCCACTTATACACCTTTTCACGGATGAATTTCCCACAAAATAAAACACAAGGCAAACCAGGGATGAATGATGAATTGAGACCAATTAAAATAGTATTAATTTACTCAAAAAACCCACAACTGTTTTCATGAAAGGTCTGAAATACGAATAACTCTCCATTAATGATTTTCAGAAATTGTAACGAAGGCAACGTACTTACAGAAATAATTATTTGCACAGAAGAGAAAAGTTCAATTAAAATGCAAAAAGGGTTCGACCACGGACGGGTGTTTCAATTTGAGCCTCATTCGGGAAGACTGATCTAATAATAACATTTTATCATTTTTTCTATTGATTCTTACTTGATACGAGTTGGTTGGTGCATTGGATTTTATGAAGGAGGTTGTTCTTTAAGAAAGACATACGATTTTGGATCTACTATGTACCAACTTAGAAAGAAAAATTGCGCGTGCAGCACCGTTCACGTGTAAAACTTCTAACCAAAATAATTAACTGACTTCCAAAAAAATTTGTTAAGTAAGTGTGAAAAATTTTGTGTTTTCGTTTTTTACCGTCAACTTCCGAAATAAAGTTATTTTTCACTTTGTAGTATTTTTTTGGAAGTTGCTTGTTCGTTTTTTTGTAAAAAGATTTTCTTTCTCATTTTTTAGTTGTGGTACCTACCCCACACTAATTCGTATACCACTACTTGCTATGTACATAACAGTTACAGTAAGTTATTATAACATCATCAATATTATGTAAGTGGGACGAATGCGTATTTTCGAAGGTAACTAAAAAACTACTGAAGCAAAGTTGATAAAATTTATATAAGACCACCCCTGAGGCATAAACGATCGTTTTTTTTTTTGTTGAATCGGTCCTTAATAGCCGGAGATATCGCGTAACCTAAACAAAAAAAAAAAACAGTTGTATTGAGAACCGATTGGAGCAGTGGTGGCCCAGAGGTATCGCTTGCGACTTACGAGTTGTAGGTCGTAGGTTCGAACCCAGACAGGCGCTTTACTTTGTGTAAATTATTTCATCACCACTGCTCTCAAAACGGTGAAGGAAAACATCGTGAGGAAACCGGAAGTCCTAGAACCAAAAAATCGAAGACATGTGACATCTACCAATCCGCACTGGGCCCGCGTGGTGGATTTTAACCCATTCCCTCTCACCGAGAGAAGGCCTGTGTCCCAGCAGTGGGAACATTATAGGCCGATGATGATTGAGAACCTCCTCATTTTTAAGCCGGTAAATAAAGAATAAGAAGGATTTATTGTGAGAGACACAGAGAGTTATATCTTTCTTCTCTCTCATGTAACGAAATGTGCCTAAAAGTGACGCGTCCTTGAAATTTCACTTCTCAATTCTCGTTCAGTTGTCGAATCGCCGCCTAAGAAGTTTCACTTTGATAATAATGGTTCTAGAAAGCAATTAAAAGTAGCAAAAACAGTGGAAACTCCTTCTTGTTTCTTCATGCTGAGTGGAAGCCGTCTTTTCACAGTCATGACGTGCAGCTGTCGTCTAGGTATTTAGGTTTTGTGCTCGTGATTAGAGATCTTTTTTTTTTTTTTTTCATTCATTAGAACTAATTATCTTTTTTTAATGCACATTATTTCTGTGACAAATATACATATTTTTCTTTTTCTATTGCCGATGCATTTGTAGCGGTATCTACATTTCCACATGCAAACTACGCATCACACTGACGTCAAGCAAAATCCTGCATCACGCAAGCAGAGTTTACCGCGCAACTAGCATATATACAACGTCCCGACACCAATCGTTGGGCAGTTGCCCACCAGACACGACACCCGTCTGGTCGAAGGATCCTCCCTTTTCTATGGAGGTATGAGCGAACTTTACACCCTGTTCCTCATGCCTCTAAACATTAGTTAAAACACATCAGATTCATAATAATATGATGCTTATGATGTCCATAATGCTAGGGCTCAGGCCTCTCTGTGAGAGCGAGAGGGCACCACCAAGCAGGCCCATTGCAGCTTGGTGCACTTCACACATCTTCAATATTTTAGCGCAGTAATGCGAAATGGTCTCATCTTAGTTTACTAGCGACAGCAATTACTCTTTTTTTTTGAGAAAGCGGATAACCTAAAAACTTCGAGAAAAGGCTAAAAGAAGCTGATGTTATATTAATAATTCACTGTTTTCATAACTTCAGGGCTAACCACTTAAAAATTTAAACCTAGTTGGTAGTAGGTAGGGTAGTACCCCCGCCAATTCGATTTCAAAGTTCATAAAAAAGTAAGATTCAGAAGTTTGGAAAGACTGGGTACAAAATATCGGAAATACATAACTACAATGGATAGATTAATGATAAATGACTTTATTTCTGTAAGTAGATTTGTAAAAACCCTTTTACACGCCAAAAACCAAATCATGTTTTAAAACTAGATGAGTTCGGTGTTTCTGATAATCTAAAAACCGAAACAAACTCAGAGGTCTCAGTCTCTTCAAAGTCCGGACATAATCTTGGTCAGATCATGTGAGGACCATGCAGATTACTGTCTGAAATATTCTTTTGAGGTGAGAACCACACAGATTTAATTGGACCTGTTCAGTCAGTGCACGCATTTGTCAGTAGCCGTGTAGCTCAACTCAGAACTTAAAGAGCTCAACGAGTGGACGATAGAAATTCTACATTATCTTAGAGTTGCGAGCAAATTCGCAAGAAGCTGGCAGTATCGTCACAGCGGTAATGTTTTCTCAATGTTTGTCCTATTCGTTTTTAATATATTCGTGTATTTATGTGCATTTATTTGTGCTTATATTTTTATATAATTGGGTAAGCCAGAAGGTTACCTGCACGCTGCGGGCTCTGTACAGACTGAATAATTTATTACCATCAAGTACGAAGACAATGCTTGTGCAATCCTTAATCTTCCCTATCATCGGTTATGGTGATGTGTGCTACTATGACCTGAATGCAGATCTCCTCGACAAACTTGACCGTCTTCTGAATAACTGCATTCGATTCGTTTTCAATCTGCGTAAATATGATCACGTCTCTGCGCATCGGTCGCTTCTAAAGTGGTTGCCCATACGTCAGCGCAGAGAGCAAAGGGCGCTGACTACCTTGTTTTCATTTCTTGATTCTCCCTCTTCCCCTGGTTATCTAGCCCCCCACTTTCAGTACATTTGCGCCAACCACAATAGAAATCTACGTTCTTCACACAATCGTCTTCTTCAATGTCCCACTCACCACACAGACTTCATTCACTCTTCCTTCTTTGTTCAATCTATCTCTCTGTGGAATGCACTCCCCCAGGAAATCAGGATGGCAACCAACCGATTATCCTTTAAAACTAAAGTTCGCGAGCACATTCGTAAGAAGCTGGCAGTATCATCACAGCGGTAATGTTTTCTCATTGTGTGGCCTATTTGTTTTTAACACACTCGTGTATTTATGTACATTTATTTGTGCTTATATTTATATATAATTAGGTTAATATTATATGTATTTATAGACTACATAAGTTTATACGTGTCTATATATTTAAAATTATTTAATCCTAAATTATCATTATAAATTGCACCTACCACTGTTTGTCTCTGCATCACCCAAAGGTTGACTGGTAGAAAATGCCTATGGCATTAAGTCCGCCTCTGTACATTTGTGTGCTTAAAGTGTTAAATAAATAAATAAATATTATATGTATAGTCTTAATAAGTTTATGCGTGTCTTTATATTTTATTTTTTTCTTTTTTATTCGTAAATTATCATTATAAATTGCACCTACCACTGTTTGTCTCTGCATCACCCAAAAGTTGACTGGTAGAAAATGCCTACGGCATTACGTCCGCTTCTGTACATTTGTGTGCTTAAAGTATTAAAATAAATAAATAATTTGCGTGCAATAAACCTGAACCGTTGCACTTTGTTCTATACTAAAGGCGCTCCCTCACAGGAAGCATTCACCTGAAATGTAACAACCCAAGATTTCGCTGTAACGACGTAGGCTGTGCAAGTAGACTGTGCAGGCTGTCAACTGTTCGGTAGTCATCACCATCATCTGCCTGCCATTTCCCAGCTATGTCGGGGTCGGCTTCCAGTCTAACCGGATGCAGCTGAATACCAGTATTTTACATAAAGCGACTGCCTATCTGACCTCCACAACCAAGTTACTGGGTAATACGATACCCCTTGGTAAGACTGGTTGTCAGACTTTCGGGCTTCTGACGACCCGTAAGGACTGTCAAAGATCCACGAATGACAGCCGGGACCAACGGCTTAACGTGCTTTCCGAGGCACGGAGGGGTCTTGGTATGTAAAAATGGTACGGACCAAGCGCGGCGTTTTCAGCTTAACCTGATCGATCGATACGTTTCGCTGTTATGACTAAGCCACAAGCCCCACAACTGTTAGGTAGTGTTGAGAGATAATTGAAACCAGCAGGTAAAACACGACGAACATAGGTATATACACAAACTCATGCTTTATTCCCATGGAAGTAGGCAGAACGAAGACGAACGCGAAATAAAAAAATAACAAAATAATAATAATAAATAAAATAACCAGAACGCCACCTGCTACGATCACGATGAAGCTCGACGATAGTTCAAAAGTAAATGGTTTAATTGAAATTAACGCTTTTTTTTTTTGAGGATGGGAAATCATCAAATGACCCTTCCCTCTCTGGGTGGAGCGGAAGGGAGTGTCAGACTCTTACTGACTAAAATCCACCCGTGTTCGTTTCTTGGCCCTTTATGTTCCGGGCTTTCGGACTTTGTTTTAAGTGTGTAAATCCGCTTAACTATCAAATTCCCAGACTGTACATCTTAACCTTGACGAAACCAGAGGGCCATGACAAGTAGCAATCGCTTTCATAACAGCGAAATACGGCAAAACGGCGAATGACACAGGCATGGACTAACAAAAAATTCGGACAGATTCTCGCTAACAAAATACTGTGTTACTCGAGTCGGCCAGCTCGCTGTACTTACAGGTACGCACATATTCCCACATTAGTCGGCCGGCGACGATCGGCTATTAGCGCGCAAGCGGCCACACTCACACATAATTATATTCAAACATAAGCGAAACTCAGTTTTATCTTAGCGGAGTTCCGTCTGACCCTTTTTGTTCGTCCATTGTTAATACATATTATTATAAATAAATAGGTAGAAGCAACACGGCTAGGTCGCGGGTAAACAGTGAACTTCTATGCGTTTCACCTTTGTACTTCCATTTTTAAACCATTGTGAAGGACGGAGGAGGTCAAATTACATTGTCTTTAATGCATGTCCCTACCAGACCGTCAAACGACTGAGGTGACTGAGGCTTTATTAAAATGGCATAACGTTGTTTTTAGGTTTAATAGACTGCAAATACAAGTCGGTAGATTACTCATACGGTAAGATAAAGAAGTGATAAGTTATACAGATACATTAAAGGCAAAAGCTCCCGGTGAGGGACCGCATTAAAGTAAAAAAAATACACGTTACAACGACACAGAGAAATCCCACAAAACTCTCCACTTATAATATAAGACCAGCCTTAAATGTTTACCGCACAATAAAAACGGATTCAATACAAAACGTTTTTCTTATGACAATATTACATGCGGTTTTCTGTCAAGCATTTTTAACAAGTAGTTTCGACATCCTGCTAGTTAGAAGCTGCGTCCATCGGGAACAATATCCCTATTTTGTAAAGCTACCGTTTCCTAGGAGAGCGGTGGTTTTTTGTCCCCGCTGCCATCATTTTCATGACAGCCGTCACTGCAGCCGTTATGTGGCGGCCACCGTCCTTCTAGGAGACCGTACCAAAATAACGTATTTCTCACTAGTCATTTCTGTTCATTCGTTAAGATCATGTACAGTCTAAATGAAATTGGGAATAAAAAACTTAGGCACTTACAAGTTTAAATGACCCTTGGACTTTTAGTTTCCCGACTACGTTTTGCATTGATATGGATAAAATTTAAGAAGCTTACAAATGTACCTATCTTATATTTAAAATTACCTTCAAGTGATTCATTCAGAAGTCCTTGGACCATAAAAACATTATGCTTGAAAATAACAGTTAAAAAAGATGACATTAAGTGCCCGATTTTGAAAGATTGCTTAATATTTTCATTCCGCGAGTGTACAACAATTTTTGTAGAGTTTATGGCGACAAGATAATGTATGTTGGGGTGGATTTTGGAGCTGGCATAAGGCCGTATGAATCAAATTCTCTTTTTTTTTCAATGCTGACAACATTTTCTTCTGCGCTTTTTTGTTCTGCATCATTTGATCCATACGGTCCTATCCCAATGCCCCGGTAAAAGTGTCCCAGTAAAAATTGTAATACGGTCAGTGCTCCGCATTACCTAACCCGTCTTACAACGAAGAAGAGCGGAAGAGGGGTCAGGTTATGCAGAGCACTGACTGTACATACTCTACTTGTGACTTTTTCATTTTGCTAGATATATTTGGCCGAAATTAGATCCTCTTCTTACTATTACAAGTTATACCATACCTCAGACATCTTTCGGCTCAAAATAGTTTGAAGGTGGTCTGAAAGTACGTAAGGATAGCTCGGTAGATGCCTTCAGACATCCCATTAGAATGAAATCCAATTTCATATCTAATCGGCAAGACCGATCTCGGTGGTAATCGAGACGTGTCTAGGATTGAACAGCGAATTCAATAGAGTAACGTGTATCTGCTGGAGTTGCGTGTATGTCTGTGTGTGTGTGTGTTAATAATATTAGTGAGTATTATTGTTATATCTATGTTATTACCTAACTATATGTCATGTACCTGCATAGGATCGCTTGATTGTTTTTATAGACAGCCCAGAATTTGATTGCTAAAATTGACAGGGCGAATGTTTATCTAACTTTGAGTTTGAGTTTGCTGTGCGCCAAATTCCATCCAAATCCGTTCAGCCGTGTTTGCGTGATTGAGTAACAAACATCCAAACATACATACTCTCACATATACATGGTGGTACGCGCAGTCTGTTTCCTTCTTTTTTTTGCGGCTGGGAAAACATCAAATAACTTCTCCCGCTCTGGGCGGAACGGGAGGGCGTGTCAGACTCTTACTGACTAAAACCCACCCGTGTTCCTTTAGTTGCCTGTGCCAGGGGCCACGGTAACCCTTTCGGACTTTCCCACAACCCTGGCAGGCATCGGCCCTAGCAGACCCCGTCATTTAGTGCTCTTATTGTTCCTCGGTAATTTAAGAACGAGCCTTACAGTAGTCGCATATGATGTGTAACATCTGATATCTCCTCACCTTGGTAATAAGCAAAACATTAATTTATTAGATATAAATATATGAGGGAATACGGGGTGTATCCATTTTATCCGTTGAGGTATCCAACACTATCTATCTTGGGTATGGTCGGATACGATGAACTGAGGGTGAGGAGGCAACTCACACTAGTTACATATATCTTTAAGATAATTAGAGGGAAGATACACAATGCGGATATATTGCGAAGGGTGGAACTAGTCGTGCCAGACGGGTATGTGGGTCGTCGTCGTCGGCCGCGGTTGCTGGAGGTACCGCGCGCGCGAACTAACTTGCTGCGTGAGGCGCCGCTGACGAGCGCGCTCCGCACTCTCAACCTCATTGCTGATGATGTAGACATATTCTGTTGCGCTTTGGGTGAATTTGAAAGAATAGCTACCTATAGAATTTGTTATGGTACAAGCACTGGGACTATTTAATTTTTATGTGTACTGCAATATCGCATTGGGTCTAGCCTGTAAGGATATTTGTATGTTTGGAGTGAATAAATAAATAAAAATAAATAAATAAATTAATATTATATCCAAAAAAAATTATACAGGTGTTATTTGAAATGATTATTTGAGGTTAAACGCACAGCTGATGCGTTCACCTTCTCTCTTTCCCTGTCTCGTCACACACACACGCAACTTTTGGCTGACAGTACCAACCTCTCGGAAAATGGGTTGTTACCATCTGACGGCCAACTCTACCACCGCGCGCGCTCATTGGTCAAATCAAATAGCGCGCGCTTCCCTGGCTTCCTGTTACACACTTCCGTCGCATTACATGAAATCACTCCCACAGATTGCAGGAAAGCGAGAGGTAAGATATATTATACATCAAAAATAGCTGTTTCAAACATGAAACAACATTTATTTTTTATAGCCTACGAAATATTTCTACGCTAGTTATCTAGCGTCTAGAATCATGAGCTGTGTGGTTGCAGTTTGCGCGTCGGGGTTTCTGTATATAATATAAATTATTAATTATGTATTATATTATATAATAGTAGAATTATGTACAAATGCTCTGTGGCTATTATTTACAATTATTTGTTTGTTCAAACACGCAAATTACTTACAACATCCATATTATGTTTCGACAAATTATTTACTTGGTGTAAGGAAATATTTTCGAGATATTTTTTGTGGTGGTGCTTCTATGCATGGCCTTACTGTTTTGACTGAACAAAAGAACAAGCACATAAAAAAAATCGGTTAATAAACAAAGAAGTTAAGTATGCCCGAACATAATATTAAAAAAAAAAACATATATAGAGACGAATTGAGAACTTTCTCCTTTTTTTTTGTCTGTTAAAAAGCTTTAACATCTTTCTAATAGAATCACAAACTTTGCAAACGTTTTAGGATCTCGACTTTAATTGCGTGTTTACAGAAAAACAATTATAAACTATCGGAAAAAACAGAATATACCTAACACCTCCCATAAAGGTATATTTTATTCATCAATTTTGAAGACGAAAATCATCTCAGTTACCTACATCATCAGTCAAAAGTCACATTACATCTCGATTGGCTACAAATGTTAGACGTCATCCCTTGAACCATTGACAAGGGTCAGACCGTCAGACGATTCCTGCTGATCTCAAATCATTCGGTATTCGACTACATGTCCTACACGGTTTGGTTTGACATGTAATCCTACTATTATTTGGGTTGTGTTTTGTTTTTCGAAGATTTTTTTAGCCAAGCGTGAGATGGGTTACCTTCTATTCTGTGGACGGATATGTTAATGGTTTTTCTTTTATACTTTGAGCAGGTACTTGAACTGAAAAACCCGATTAGTAACAGTAAATTAAAAAGGTACTTCTCATGCGATAAAATGACATTCGTGAACTTTTACACAAACTTTCGTCCCCTATTTAACAACTTTAGGCGATGCGAATTCATCGCATAAAGACGTCACCGTAAGTAATAACAGTCCGTGGATGGGTGACCAACTTTATATACCAAGACACCTCCGTGCCTCAAAAAGCACGTTAAGCCGTTGATCCCGGCTGTCATTTGTGGAACTTTGACAGTCGTTACAGGTTGTCAGAAGCCCGAAAGTCTGATAACCAGTCTTATCATGGGGTATAGATATGCCCAGTTACTGGGTTGTGGAGGTCAGATAGGCTGTCGCTCCATGTAAGATACTGGTATTCAGCTGGACCTGGTTAGACTGAAAGCTGACCTCAACATAGTTAAGAAAAGGCTAGGCAGATTATGATTAAGAAGAATGGGCTGAAAACGGTATTTCTGTTTTGATTATACTGTAGCCATATTCTTTTGTTTTTGATGTTAGCCACCGCTTTTGAAGTTGCGTACACATTGACAGCTACATTATGAAGAAATAATTGCCGTACTTTATTGTCAAGGGTGTGCGATGTCTGGCTGCGAATGAATGCATGAATTTAAGATTTTTTATTAATAAGTCTATTAAGTAGATAGGTACAATAATGATTGACGTTCCGCATTGAGGTTCAAAAGAAAACTTTAGTAAGTACTTCGCAGGAAAAAGAAATTCTATTTTAGCTCCAAAAAAAAACACACCAATCTCTTCACACTTTCTAAATCAAAAGTTTTTCGTTCCACACCGAACGTGATTCGTTTTCGTTTTACAAAGTACGAAACCAACGCAAACTTATCTCACTTTTTGATAATTTAAGTTTCTTAAGATATCAAGGCCCAATTTTCTTTCCAGTTTATTTATTCGTCAAGAATCAGTTTAAGGAGTAACAGAAAACTGAAAAACTTTCAACAGCTTCAATTAAGTACGTACTGTCAACCGTTCGTCCGTGGTTACACGTGGTTCGTACACTACGAAAACAAATTAAATTGTTTATCCAGTAAATAGGATAATATCGTAATAACTTTTATGTCATGTTTAAAAAAACAAATAAGCTAGGTGAAGCTACTAGCTACTAGCTACCTAACTTTATTTCGTCATTTCCCTGATGACGAAATAAAGTCAGGCGTCTCTTTTAAGCTCCAGACATAATCTTTGTCTGCTATTGTGAAGACCGTGTAGGTCAGTGCTTGAAATGGTCTTTTGAGGAAAGAATCACACAGATTTGACTGAACCTATCCAGTCAGTCCAAGCATTTATCAGTAATCGGGTAGCTCAACACAGATGTTAGGGAGCTCAATGACTTGACGAACAAATACCAAAGCAAGGACATTTGGGTAGGCCGCATAAAGTACTCGAACTGCCAAAACATGATTAAAATTAACTGAGAAAGGAAAAAACTGCTACGACATAATGACACTGTCAATTTCAAATTGAAACCACTGATGTGCGATTGACTGTAGGTACCTACTTAATATATTTTTTCGCTAAGATATAAAACTTGACCTCATCTATGTAATGGGGTTTTGGTTTCCGCATTTATTCCTTCAGGTGGACCATTGTACGTGGGCCATGGCGGCCGTCGGTGGTTATTCCAACCAGCCCACCTCCCTTCAGAAGTTAACTAGGTCGCCTAGTCTGTTGAGAACACCTGTGTAAGTTCTGGGTTCCCCGATGGTTTCTGTCCTAATTTGTTTAACGCCTGTGCACCCAAAGAGCACATGCGCAACGGTTTCCTCAGCCTCCATGCAAGCCCTGCATAGAGAACTGTCCGTTATGCCTATTGTGTGGAAATGTCTGTTTAGTGAACAATGTCCCGTGACAAGGTTCCCGTCACCAGGCGCAGGCCGTTCGTATCCAGGCGTAACAAACGTCTGGTTAGCCTGCCATCCAAGGATGGCATGGCTTCCCTGGACTGCCTGCAGCCTGGTGTCGAGGTCCACCAGCTCTCCGCTTGTGTATGGGTGAATTCTTGTAGCCACCTGCGATTCTGGTTGAAGGGGATGGGCAAAAACTTGACCTCATTCAAATATGTTTTCGTTATAATCAGCCTATAATGTTCCCATTTTAGGCCACAGGCCTCCTCTTTAGAGAGATTGGGCTGTAATTTACCACGCGGGCCCAGTGTGGGTTGGTAGATGTTACATGTCTTCGATTTTTTGATTCTAGGACATATTGGTTTCCTGACCATGTTTTCCTTCACCGTTTTGATAGCAGTGGTGATGAAATTATTTAGACCTACAACTCGTAAGTCAGGGCCGTTACCACCACAGAACAGATAAAAGAGGTACCACGGCTCTCGTTAGATAAATATTAATTTTAAGATATACATTTTGAACTAAACTAATTGAAAGTCTGATCAAGTCTTTGTAAACTGGATGGAAACTTGATAGCTGTGGTGGTTGATTAATTAAAACAGTGAGAGGGGCTCCTGGCTAAATGATAACAGCCGCAAGGATCGAATGAAGGTGAAGCTGCGCTTGCCGCAGTTGGTTCGTTTATGGGTGACCATCCATCTACACATATTCAGTCTTATTACAAAACACGATCTAACTTTAGCCCGAGCCTAAACCTTCGAGCCAGTTTTTGTATTTCGAACATTATGCCGGCTTTAATAAAGTTCTTCATACAAAATTGACAACCTTAGACCGGACTAAGGTGTCAGTTTTGTAAAAGGAACTTTATTTCGATTTCGGTAATGTTCTTGTTTCAAAAACAGGCTCGATGGTTTAAACCATATATAAAGAAAAACCTTGTTTTGTAATAAGACCGATTGAGACCATGCCGTGCCTCGGAAAGCTTGTTAAGCACTTGATCCCGGCTGCAATCCGTAAATGTTAGCAGTCGTTACGAGTAGTCAGACACCCGAAAGTCTGACAACGGGTCTTACCAAAAGATATCGTGTTAACCAGAAAAAAAAAAAAAATGTGTGTAAATGAATTGTGGAGGTCGGATAGGCTGTCGCTCCATGTAAAATACTGGTAATATTCAGCTGCATTGGGACAAAGCCAGGCAGATTGATTCTACTGAATGTCTGATCAAGTCTCTGTAAACCAGATATCAATTTGTTGGCTATTGAGGTTGATTAAAGCCAGCGACAACTAAGCACATGCGTTGATACGCCAAATCGCGTATCATTTTAAATTTGATTCCCTTCGTAGAGCGTGGATCCACGCGAGACACAGTGGCTTTTAAATTGTTTCTGTAATCAAGGCATTCAGCCGGTTAAAGATCAAATTGAATAAGTTTTCATTGTGTGGGGGTGGCATAAGCTTTTCATAATTGTTTAAAGAAACAGTAGGCCACAGTTCAGTGTTACAAAACCAGTATAAACTGGCCTCTTTTTCTATTGAAACTCGGCACTACGGTACAGTTCACCGTAAAAGGGTTGCCACCGGCGGCGTGCGGTCAACTGTATACATGAGCGATCAATGTATTATATGAAAAAAAATTTTTTTTGGAATTCCTTTTTTGCGGGGTTATTAAAAGTTGCCAATATACTTAAGCATTACGTATATAAAATATTTTCCGGAACAAGCCATTAGAAGTACTGCCCATGCCCTCGGAGTCTCAGATTTTCAAAAAAAATCTAAAATGTTCAAGTTTTTATAAGGTACACAGCAAAGTACTGACTTGACTTACTGTCAATTTTTAATGTAAAATCATTAGTAAACAGACACAAAAACCAATATAAAACCGCAAAAGCCACATTATGATTGCGACTCGCCTCTAAAATATTTTCTAAAATCTCGGTAAGTGGCGCGATAAATCACTTCACGCGATGCACTTTATGCCCGCTTGATGCCCGCATAAGTGCGGGGCGTGGGCTGGAAAGCAAAACCCCGACCTAGCTAAAGTGTTAACTTATTGTTTTTAGTGAGAATTAAGATCTGTAATTGATTGCACGTCACTTTCTTTTGCTAAAGTTCGGAGTTTGGTCTGTTGTTAGGTGAATATTTCGTACTCTTAAATAATGAGTTTACGCATTGGAAATAAGTGTTCTATAATTAAATCAGGAAGAAAATTACTCAAGAATACGCTGCCTACTTACGAAGATGTCATAAGGTACTTCATATTGCTTATCTAAAGTACACAAAAACGTCAAGATCTTGTCTAAAACACATCGGCAATTGTTGCTACCGAAATCGAGATGATTTGACGAAATTGCTTGAAAGCAAGCTGCAACGTCCACTACAATGGCTGGTATGTCAATTGCATGCAAACGAATTGACTTTAAGACATCTTTTCGAACATTGAGACGGTACTATCACGGGCCCAAAAAGTTTTAGTGGGCCAATAGGAAATACACTAAATAATTGTGAGTGCCTACCAGTCGAAACCTTCAGTGCCTTAACATGTTGTTAGCCAGACATAACGAAGACGCGTAACGATCTGAGCACGGGCCAATTATATCTATTAGAAATGTGTCAAGCTAATAATAAAGGCCAGTGTCATGAAAGTTTGGAGACACTTAAGCCGGGCAAAATATGTCACAGGGCCACCTGGAGCCGCAGAATACTGATTGGCATAGTAAGCCATTACTACGGCAAACAGTATTCTGCGGCTCTATGTTTCGACCGAAAACCCATCAGATAATCTGAAAATATTGTCGGAGTTCGTGGTAAAAGTCTACGCTTCTATGTGGTTCCGTATTAAAACTCAGCCGCATTGCATTTATGGTGCCAAACATTTGTTTGATACAATTAAACTTTCACGATACCTGCCAGATAATCTCAGGCAGGTGATAGATCCCGTGATACAGCGAAATGGATATTTTGGTCATTGTGAAAATATATGAATTGCCATGTTAGCGGACGATCGAAATAACATTCACAACAAAACAGAGAAATCGCCCTTCGACGAATTTTAAAAATACGTGATCGTTTTACTGACTTTACTCCTTTGCGTGTACTTAAATTACAACAATTCAATTTTGGTGCACAAGATTTTACGGATCTCATACTTTGGGAAAACCCTACGGAACCACCTCTTATCAAAATAACTCCTACTGAAGTGATTTTAGAAGCGTTGGCAGATTACCATAACGTGGATTCCGAAATTTTATCAGTTTTTCGCGGGATCCCGTGTCACTCAAGCAACCGAAAGATGCATAAAATTAGTTACAGAATCTTGCTCAGCGGTCTGTAGACCGGTAAGAAGGGAAGGCTGGATTAGGAATAAGTTGGAGTCGTGTCGTATTATGGCCTCGTTCAATACAAAAAAAAAGAGTACAAACCTGAATAAATTTAGTTTTTTTGTCACTTTCATGTCGTAAGAACTAATACGAATTATTATATTTTTTTGTTTATTTTAGTTTCCTTGCATCTTGCCAAACAGTAAACTGTACTTTATTAATTAAAAAATATTGCGTGGAATTTTTAATTTATTTTTCTATTGACCTAGCTTTTCCCTTTTTTTTAAATTCAAAGTTTTTGGGGCAATACTTCCACTAATTTAATGTAATTGTCCCCATAATAAGTTTTAAACCTGATACCAACTTTTCCGCTATCCGCCATTACTAAAATCTAAAAAAAAAAAAAAACGCTCCACCCTAATATTCATATAAATAAGAAGGTGCACTGTTCGAGAAATGTTCCACCTTTTCGAGCGGTCATTTTAGTAGCAAATGTTTATTTATTTATTTTCCAACTTACGTCTATCATTACAGAGTAACCTAATGCGATAGTGTACTTATCTAAACTTTTATCCTAACTTATTACAAACAATGCATTATTTGTGAACTCAGTGAGAAAACAATAACAGTAGGTCTAAGTCACTAGCTATGACTGCTATGAGTTTGACAGTGCGAAGTGCATGCGTCAGTGGCGCCTCACTCAATATATTGTACCGAGCGCGCGGCTCTGCCAGCAGCCGTGGCAGTCGTCGTTGCCGTACCGAGCGCGTGGCTCTGCCAGCAGCCGTGGCTGTCGTCGTTGCCCTACGTACCTGTCCGGAACACACCAACCTGTACACTAAAATTTCCACCTTCCCTCTAAGTACATATCGACCTCAGCTCGCCCTTCTGACCCTCAGTTCGTTAAAAAAAGACAAAACGTTACAAAAGCACAGGATTGATTCAGCTCCTTATTCTGAATCATATCCCACTGGACTCATATGCCACGGTAACGATACATTGCGTGTGAGGTAAGTGATCACGATGTCCCCCCATAAAACAAATCTGGTTTTTTGGATTCCCTTACTGTTCCTGAAAAAATTTCATGTACCGGTCATCTTAATATGATGTACTGAAGCCACCCTATCAGTTTGCGGAGGGCTGTCAAAAACACCCTGCAATAATTATGTTTGCTGTCAATACGTTGTCGGAAAATGAAATAGATTCTAAAGAAAATTTACTTAAAGATGCCAGATGTAGTACAGTCAGCGTCACGATGTGGGTACCCCCCCCTTTTTTTTTTTTGAGGATGGGAATTCATCAAATGACCCCTCCCGCTCTGGGTGGAGCGGAAGGGAGTGTCAGACTCTTACTGACTAAAACCCACCCGTGTTCCTTCCTTGGCCCTTTATGTTCCGGGTCAGCGGTACCCCTTTCGGATGATCCCGCTTTCCCGGCAGGCTTGGGCCCTAGTGGGCCCCCTCTTCGATGCTGACATCTCTTTGAGGCGCGCGTGGAACACGTACGCGCCGTCCAGCACGGGCCTGGTCCTGATCGGACGGTGAGCTACCCATTACTCACCGCCCGCAGGCCCGCGCCTACGGTGGCCGGGAGTCGTCACGCGGCTCCCGACGCCCGGAGCGTCCACCGCTGGGTACCCCCCTTCAAAGTTAATTTTAATACAACTGGGGTACCCAATTGATGCAGCCCACCGTACATCGTTATGAGTATTTTTAATCCGAATTACATCATCTTCATTCAACTGCAACATATATTTTTCTTTCAAACTTCTCTATTACTCGTCATGTCTGTAGTAACCACAATTACATTCATAAAAATAAACTGTTCATTAAACACGGTACTCGATGACAGTTTCGTGAAATCTCCCATACTGTAAGTGTCGGGCTAACTAATGGAATACCACCGCTGTATATAGGTCAGGTATTTTTGTAGCACGCGGAACACGTGCTGCCGCGACGCGTAATCGTGTCATTGACAATTATTTAAGCTTCTAGAGAAACTTGTGTTTAGAGGATTATGGAGACAGTTTTAAATGGCACTAAAAGAGATTGTGGGTGTTATATAGCGTTTTTAAGAGCCGTAATTGATTGAAGTTAGTGTCTAGTAATAAAGCTCCGTGTGATGGCGTATTTTAGCCACCACGGAGAATTGCTGTGTTCAGAAGATGATTGTTATTTTCAAGCTCGTCTGTAAGAGCGACAAAATGTCAGCGAACTTCGGGAAGAATCCAGGCTACAATAAGTAGGTATCTGTCAAGATGACTCCAAGGCCAAAAGCTTTCACCTACCTACCTATAATTTGATCGTGATTTTTGCCACCTGTGTTTATTATCAATTTATGCGAAAACCTTATTTACCACCAGTTTAAAACGTATTTATATAAAATCCATGATGCTTTTGATCATGTATTTTCAAAATGAATTTCCTAAATGTGCGTATTTCATATTCTATCAAAATATAGCTTTCTTTTTATGTTACTGAACGTCTCGCTAGTGATTTATAGCTAGATTTTGGCTCGCAGTCTATAATCTTGTTAGCAAAGCTTCTACCGTGAAGCGAGGACTCATTTTAAAGGCGAATGGGGTCAAATTAGACGCTGGAGGCTACTCTGCTCAGATGATTGAATGTCCTCATTTAGATAATTCTATCATCGATTCTTGTAAGCCAGGCAAGTCTATAAAATACTTTTATTAAATAATGCAGTTAATAATTTCTAAAAACATTGAAATTGATTGATAAGCAAATCGACTTACAAAAATACTTACTTAAATTGAATGTATCTATCACAAATACGCAAATTTTAATATTTATATAAAATATTTTAAAGTGAAAATATTTGTTTTTTTTATGTTTGTTTGTTACGCTTTCAATCTAAAACGGCTAAACGGATTTGGATGCAATTTGGTATATGGGTAGATCATGACTTGGATAAGGACCCAAAATACTTTTTATCCCGATATCCTCACGGGATCAAGACTTATGCTGGTGAAACCGTGAGCGCAGCTAGTAAGAGATAAATGAATGATTAATTTAAGAAATATTTTAAATATTTAATATATATTTTGCACATCGAAAGTCTGATAACAGGAATTATCAAGGGGTATCGTATTACCCAGTAACTGGGTTGTGACAGTCAGATAGGCAGTCGCTCCATGTAAAATACTGGTATTCAGCTGCATCCGGTTAGACTGGAAGCCGACCCCAACATATTATGTTCTTGGTAAAAGGCTAGGCAGATGGTGTGATAATTTGCCCACCTGTTAAGGTAGGATATGGTTTAAAGAACTTTTGTTATATGTATCACCTCATCATCATCAGGCTACAGCCCTCCAGCAGTCCACCAATGGACATAGGCCTCTCCAACTGCACGCCATTTAGCTCGATTTTCGGCAACTCTCATCCAGCTGCTACCAGCCACCCTGCGATGATCGTCGTTCCATCTAGCCAGAGGGCGTCCTATTTTACATTTGCCAATTAGTGGTCAACGGTCATCACATTTACGGCTAATATGGCTGGCCCATTGCCGCTTCAGCTTGCTTATTCTGCCTCATTTCGGATTCTATCCCTCAGAGAGACTCCAGGCATAGCTGGTTTCATAGCTCGCTGAACGACCTTGAATTTATGAACCGGCCGTTCCATGAGTGTCCACGTTTCGGCTCCGTAGATCATAATAGGCAGGACGTACTGATTGAAGACGCTAGTCTTAAGGCTCTGCGGAAAACGCGACAAGAAGACTCGAAGAAGTTTCCCAAAAGCTGCCCAGCCTAGCTGAATTCTCCTGTTTGCCTCCTTCTCAAAGTTATTCTTACTAAACTGCATAGTTTGCCAAAGGTAAACGTATTCTCTAACAACCTCGAGAGCACCGCCATTGACAGCAAACGATCCCGGAGTAACCTGTTCGTTGAACATAACCTGGGCTTGGAGCAAGTTCATCCGAAGACCGATGCATACGGAAGAATCTACTAGGCCGTCCATCATCTGCTGCAAGTCATGCAGCGATTCAGCCAATATGACGATGTCATCTGCAAGTCTCAAGTGTGAGATGTACTCGTCGTTTATGTTGCCGAGTTTATCCCAGATCAGTCCACCAAAGCGTTAAAGAACTATTTCGGGGAAATCACGTCCCCTCGTCTCACCCCTCGACGCAGGGGGATATGTTTAGTTCACTCGTCCTGAATTTGGGCGTTCAATGACGCATTTTCACAACGACATCTCAGCACTTTGATATATCGCCAGTCAACTGGCATCGCTGCAGAGACTCCAAAACAGACCAGGTCTCGATAGACTCAAACCGTCTTATTACAAAACACGATCTACCTTTAGCCCGAGCCTAAACCTTAGAGCCAGTTTTTGTATTTCGAACTTTAAGCCGACTTCAGTAAAGTTCTTAATTCAAAATTGACAACCTAAGATCGGACTAAGTTGTCAGTTTTGTAAAAGGAACTGTATTTTGATTTATGTTAGGTTCTTATTTCAAAAACAGGCTCGATGGTTTAAACCATGTCTAAAGAAAAACCTTGTTTTGTAATAAGACCGAATCCGTCTTATTACAAAACACGATCTAACTTTAGCCCGAGCCTAAACCTTAGAGCCAGTTTTTGTATTTCGAACTTTAAGCCGACTTCAGTAAAGTTCTTAATTCAAAATTGACAACCTAAGATCGGACTAAGTTGTCAGTTTTGTAAAAGGAACTGTATTTTGATTTATGTTAGGTTCTTATTTCAAAAACAGGCTCGATGGTTTAAACCATGTCTAAAGAAAAACCTTGTTTTGTAATAAGACCGAAAAGCTTTTTCATAGTCCACAAACGACACAAACACAAGAGCCGATTATGCTCTTCGGACTTCTATATAATTTGCCTCACTGTATGGATGGAGTATGGTGCTATATCCTCCTCGAAATCCGGCCTGCTCAGTGGCTGAAACTCGTCGAGTCTTCGCGCTAGACTATTCATAACGATTATAACATTGAAAACAACTTATATACGTGGCTTAAGAGCGAAATGGGTCTGTATCACCTCACGTATTACACATATTCAAGCAAATAAATCATTTGATTTAATTTGACAATAAACTTGAAATTGTCTGTTAATTAAAATCACAACTGAACAGCTGTCATTTTATGTCAGGGGTATGAAATGGGTAAAACACGACGCACTTACATACCTTAACTCACGCATTCTTCCCATGGGGGTAGGCAGAACCTACAGAACACCACCTGCTACAATCACAATGAAGTTCGACGACAGTTCAAAAGTAAATGCTTTAATTGAAATTAATGCTTTAACTTTGTCTTAAGTGTGTAAATCCGCTTAACTATCAAATTCCCTGACTGCACATCTTAGCCTTGATGAAACCAGAGGGCCTAGACAATTAGTGACAATCACTTTAAAACATTTCGTAGTTCTAGGGCTAATTGCAATGGGAATAATGACATAGACATGGACGAACAAAAAAGTCGGACAGATTCTCGCAAAAAAATACTGTGTCCTCAAGTCGGCCAGCTCGCTGTGCGTACAGGTCGCTGTACGCACACATTCACACATTAGTCGGCCGACGACGGTCAGCCATTACGCGCGCAAACGGCAACAGTCACACATCAATAAATTCACACATAAACGGGACTCAGTTTTGTCTTAGCGTAGTTCTATAGAGGTGCGAGGAACAGGGTGTAAAGTTTAGTCATACCTCCATAGAAGAGGGAGGATCCTCCGACCAGACCGGTGTCGTGTCTGGTGGGGAACTACCCGACGATTGATGTCGGGAAGGTGTATATATGCTAGTCGCGTGGTAAACTCTGCTTGCGTGATGCAGGATTTGCGTGACGTCAGTATAACACGCAGCTCGCATGTTGCGATGTACAGCTACAGTTCCATCCGACTTTTTTGGTTCGTCCATGGACATAAGCTATGTCAGCGTATGTCAGTCCCTTACATTTTTTAATTTTCCATCGTTATCAGTGATAGAACGTCACCGTCACTTTGCCTAGGTTAAAAAACTAATTTGAGCAAATAATTTTACCTAAATTTGAATCTGAATACCTGAAGTGTTCGTTTTTTAACCGACTTCGAAAAAGGAGGAGGTTCTCGATTCGTCTTTATTTATATAATAATATGTGCTTATATTATATATACCTATTCGGGCGTGACTTATTTGTTTATGAACCGTTTTTAATTGGTCTTTCATTGTTCGAAAGGGTATACTCCTGAGGTAGTCTCTTGTAAATTTGGTAAAGTTCTGATGAGTGGTTTTTGAGTTAGTTTCAATAATGCGTATTTTTTCCACTTAGTGTATGTTGATGATGTTGTTATAACAACTTCCTGTCACTGTTATTTACACAGCAAGTAGTGGTATACGAATTTGTGTGGGTACCACAACTACAACTAAAATGTGAAACATTAAAACCTTTTACAAAGTTTTTTAATGATGAAATTCTTAACTAATTAAGCACATATACCGTCATGGCTTAACAAAATTTTGGTACAAATATTTAGTATTATGTTCGTAAATATTAATAATATTTGGGAACGCTCACTCGACCGCACAGTTATGTGCCAAATGTTTACTAACTAGTTGCAATGTTGATGTTGGTGTGCTTTGATTTATTTATGGGTAGGCTGAATTAGTCAATACAAAGAAAGAAAGAAAGAAAATGCGTTTATTGGCATTACAGCAAAATAAATACACAAAAAACAACAACAACTGAAACAAGGTTTCACTTTCGATATGGATTAAAGTTTGAACCATAGAGCCATTTAAGAATTAAGCCAATTAAGAACTTAAACTCAAAGCAACTATTTCAATTAAACCATTTACAGGCACTTTTGAAATTGTCAAAGAGTCGGTTAGTTAGTCAGAAAGGTACAATTAGTTGACCATTCCAAAACGTAGACATTTATGGAGAAGAACAGGCATGAAACTCCAAGGACACTCATTTACATCAAGTTATTGCAAAATCTTGAGTACATTAATATGTTTGCTTCTAACCCAACAATGATCGAGTCCGTAGTCGGAATATAGTTGGAAACACAAAAACAGGCTCCAAGGTTTAAGCTCAGCCTAAATTAGACCTCGTTCTGTAATAAGACAGAATCGGTCTTATTACAAAACAAGGTTTTTCTTTTGACATGGTTTAAACCATCGAGCCTGTTTTTGAAATAAGAACATAACTGAAATCGAAATACAGTTCCTTTTACAAAACTGTCAACTTAGTCCGGTCTTAGATTGTCAATTTTGTATTAAGAACTTTACTAAAGTCGGCATAAAGTTCCAAATACAAAAACTAAATCGAATGTGTAGGTTCGGGTTAAAGTTAGATCGTGTTTTGTAATAAGACAGAATAGGTTTCGGAAACTTATAACGAAAACTGGAATGATCAAGTAAGGATGATTCGAACTGTGCTCAGCACAGATCCAAGACTGGTTTTAGTCAGATCGCTCTATGAAAATAAAGATGGCGACAGAACTGTGCTGTCTACAATAAACAAAACTGTTTTCTCTGGTCTGAGCACAACCTAAATAATCAGCCTATAATGTTTCCACTGCTGGGACACAGGCCTCCTCTCTATGAGAGGGACTGGGCCATAATCCACCGCGCGTGCACAGTGCGGGTTGCACACTCTAAAGTTTATAACAAATCCAGAAATAATGTTTTACCGTACTAGCTAGTGACAGGTCGTGAGTTCGATACCTACCAGATGCAATATTGAAACACACTGCTAAGAACAGTTTTAAAACCACAGATGCTAAATATAATCTAAGCTAGTTTTATAGCTTAACCAAAATTGTTGAAACGAATCAAATTTTCTGAGAACTAGACTACTCTGTGTCTTTATCAATTTAATTAAGTATATTCCCAGCATGATCAGAACTGTCTTCTACACAAAGACAGGGATACTAGCAACGCTTTCAATTAGAAGATTTTTTATTTATTTATTTTTTCAAACGTTTCGCTTTGTGAGCTTCGCTTTCAAAGTTTATGTTAAGCGTTTTAACTAGAGAAATTATCCTGTATAGAAATTAATGTTTTATGGAAATAATTGAATAACTTTAAACAAAAATAATTGGCCCGTTTTACAATTTCCGTAAGCAATATCAAAGATTACCAAGTTAATTATGAATACAAAGTTTTTTTAATAAAAATACCTGTTATATTAACTGGCGGCGGTGGAAGCCCGAAATTCTGGCAACCAATCTTACCAAGCGGTATCGTGTTATCCAATAACTGGGATGTGAAATTCAGATAGGCAGTCGCTCCATGTAAAATACTAGTATTCAATTGCATCTGGTTAGACTGGAAGCCTAATTGTCTTTCGGTAACGAGGTGCTAATCCTCATGGATGTCCTCCGTCCTGGGGCGGACGGAGGGGCCTATCAGATTTCTACTGACTAAAACCACTCCGTGTTCGCTCACACACTTGTACCGGCGGCTACGGGGACACTTAAGCAAACTGGAAGCCTACCCTTAGCCGACATAGTTAAGAAAATGCTGGCAGATGATGTGATCTCGAAGTGGTGAAACAGTCTTTAACTGCGCCAAATAAATCGAAATATCAGTAAAAGCAGGAAGTTTATGATGAAATACAACTAAATATTAAAATAATAAAGTGATCCTCAAAAAAATGTTTGCGCCGTTAATGACGCATACTTAAAAAAAAATTGAGCCTCTTTTCAACATTCGGGTCTTTTCTCACAGTCGGTCGCAGTAACTAAGCAAGGGTACTCCGACCAAATGGGTTAGGTTGGGTGGGAACTGTGATAAAACACGCGCGAACAGAATTGGTCGCAGTAACTACGCTAGGACTCCACGACCAAATGGGTTAGGTTGGTGCCGCACGCGCTCCGAGGAGGCCCGCAGCGCCGGGCCGGCACCAGTCGGGGGTTGCGGAAAGGTCGTACGTTCCCGGGACCCCCGGCGTAGGTGTGAGATGGAACACCGGGGTGCTTTTAGTCAGTAAGAGTCTGACAGACCCCACCACCCGTCCAAGGGCGGCGGACATCCATGGGGATTTTCCAAAATGAAAAAAAATATTAAAGTGTCGCACGCGCGGCGATCAAACGAAGTGCGCGGTGCCGCGACAGTCAGCGTCCGGCGAATGCTACACCCAAGTTTGTCGCAGTTACTTGGCTATTTAGCATTTTTAGGACCCCAACATAGGAATTATTTGGGGTATAAAAAAGAGGCGCAATCATTATGTTAAAGTGTTCAATAATATTTTTTAGATTGCAAAATGGGAATACTAGAGGCTCGATTAAATACATGCCCAATCTTTGAACTTTGCACATTCAAAGACGTAAAATGCTGGTTTCATGCATAATATATGTAGGTATATTATATACTACTCTGTGAGAGAGAGTGGGCCGTAATCCACCACGCGGTCCCAGCGCGGGTTGGTGGATATCACATTTATCTTCAAACTTTTAGTTCTAGGACAGGCCGGTTTCCTCGCGATATTTTCCTTCACCGTTGTGAGAGCAGTGATGTTGAAATTAAACACACAAAGTGCAAAGTGCCTGCCTGGATGCGAACTCACGACATAAATTTTATTCGTAAGTCGGGGCCGATAACACTGGGCCACTGCTCAAAAACGATTATTCGATAACAAACAGACGATAACATATTGTATCTATTTTAATTCTGAAAAAAGACGAATAAAATGCTGTGAAGGAAGGTGTTACACGGTGAAGGCAAAGATCGTGATGAAACCGGTATGTTCTAGAACCAAGAATTCGAAGACATGTGAATCTACCAACCCGCACTGGGCCCGCGTGATGGACTACGGACCACTCCCTCTCTCACTGAGAGCAAAAGAAGGAATTATGCTTATGCTGCCTTTCCTTCCATACAACTTCCACCTCTATCAGCTGTCTTGGGGAACCAAAACAAATCACATTTTATCTGACTCAGAAATCGAACTCAACAATCTATTATATTTATTTATATATTCTATATTGTACACCACAAAAAACATAACAACAAAAATTAAACTGGACACTACTTAATATACAATGGGCGGCCTTATCGCTATCTATTATATTCTTATCTATTTCATTGATTTAAACTTTTCGCACATCAAATAGGCAAGGCCGACTTAGGCATTCTCTACCAGTCAACCAGGGGAGGTGATGAAATTAGGTGGATTGGTTGAGAGGAACAATGATAAAGAAAGCTATAAAAAATATATCATGATGAATTAAAAATAAAACATTTACCTACACAAGTACATAAATAGGCTTTAAACGCACACACATACACATACATAGATTAGAGTACTCTTTAATATGTACACCATAAAAATTACAGTTATAAATGTAGAAATTTTACTTAGGGTGACACAATGGGCGGTCTTATCACTAAAAGCGATCTTTTACAGACAACCTTTCGATGGATTAAAGGGAGAAGGAGAGAAAATACTGCAGGTAGTCAGTGGTGTACCATTTACATATACAATAAATACATACATACATAAAACATATACTTATCTACATATATATATATACACAATAAGAAACATGTTATATGGCAATAAAAATATATAATGAGCGGCCCAACATGATTTAAACTGAAAAATCTGTAACAATATTCCAAAATAGGCTAAAACTATAACTAATCCAAACAATTTTCTAATCAGTAAAAGAATATTTAGAGTAAAAAATAAAAACATTTGGATTTTATGTCATGTACGTAAGTGGCAATCTGTCCTATACATACAACAACTTATTTGACTTTATATCAAATTATAATAAAATTTTGTACTACCTTAAAAAGATGACATTAATCTTGCTAATAATTGTATTTAACTATAATTTCTAAATTTAATTGTACTGTAAGAAAATAACTAAGTCATAACAATGTTTAATGCATGCTAACTTAGGATGCTGGGCAGGCGAATTATAATTGCAATGCTTGTAAAAGGCTGCTAAGTCATAAGTACTAACATAACATAACACCAACATTGTACACTTAGTTCGCAATAAACGTTTTGACTTTGAAACAAGAGCAAGGAAACCAATGCGATGATGATGTCTAAGCAGAAAGGAACTGTTTTCTAACCATCATTTTATAAGTGGACTAAAATTGAGCACGCCTTATCGACACGGGCAAGGGCATACATATATTCTATAATATATACACATATACACAAATTCAAGGGGTGAGAGGTGTTAAGATGACTCTACGCTATTTGTTTTGAAAATAACTCTGCAATACTGACTGGTGGCCGTCCTGATAATCAAAAGGAAGCGCATTCCAAAGAAGAATGGATTTTATAATAACTAGAATAATAAAACCCAGCATTAATATTTGAAATGAGAACTAGCTTTCAGGCGCGTGGGTTTGGGAAATAAGTTACCATGGATTCAGTAGGTACCTATATGATTCTGCACCCACCTGCATTGAAATTTTTCATCGGTTATAAAGTAATCATTTGCTGTCCCATACATTTTGACCGCGTTGGCACTTATTGCACTATTGTAGAGAAAAGCTGTTAAAAAAAAAATCCGACAAAATATTTCACCGCAGAACCCAAAATCATGTACTGAATCTATGACAACAGGTCGTGTATCGATGCCCTGGCACTCTGTATATACAACGTGTCGTTTTGGGCGGCTTTCAGGAGGCTGTTATATAAGACATAATTAATAATCAAATAATATTACGATAATAATAATATTACGATCAATAATTAATACATAATTGTTTTTTTATATATAATATTTAAGTTTGACGGTATTCCTGAATTCTTCACTTTCAAAGAACAGAATCGCCCCGTCGCGTATGCGGTAGGTAGGCAGTGTCGCACGACTATGTCGCTGTGTGCGTGCTTTACAGTTACAGCGCAGTTACAGGGTGGTATCACACGAGCCCTACACGTACCGATTTCCGAAAATTGTTTAAAAAAAATACCTACTTATTTTATTATTGATTCGTATCGAGAATCATTAGCATGGTTACCTCCTCGAATTTGACGAGGATGCAAAACGACACCTTGTATAGATTATAATTAATATTTTTAGTCGATGGTGATGTTCTTTAGAAAGATGAGGTGCGTAGTAATCGCAACAGACGTGCGTGTTTGACCAGATGTATACACGTAAACCAAGCAAAAGGAGTACGATAGGGTCGTAGGAGATGGCGTGCTGTAGTTTCTGCCAGCCCCCGTGGGAAGAAATTTGTAGTCGAGTGGGTCACAAACTCACAAACTCACGACCCGGCCCAGCGGGCCTGTTTCCTTTTAATACTAGTTTAACTAAACAGAAACGGTTGATCGTTACGTGGTAATAAGCGTTTATTGTTAGAAACTTACAGTTTCTGGAGTACAAGGAAGTCTGTAGTTGGGAGCTTACAATTTGACAACTTTGTCGATGTCTCGAACTACGTAACAAGATAAGACTTTCGTTTGGTTGGCACCCTATTATGAGGTGAAAATCGGTACTCATAATAATTGAAACTAACTTTTCCTATGGATCTGTTAAATATTTTTATTCAATAAAACATGTTTTTATGTACAATTTCTCATTGAATAGCGCTACGTAAAAAAAGAAAGAAAATAAGTTAATTTGCGGTAAACATGACGCAGAGAACGAACACATACACAAAAAATAACAAGTTGGGGGAAAATATGCGTCACATCCACGCAAAACGACCATCGCTCAGCATAATTGACTGACCGGTTGGTGCAATTGGTAGCGTCCCTGCCTCCTGAGCCGCTGGTCCCGGGTTCGATCCCCGGACAAGTCAAACATTTGTGTGCATGAACATGTCTGTTTGACCTGTGTCTGGTTGTGTATATATATATATATATATATATGTATACTCGTATGTATATCAGACATCAGGTTACCGTAGTACAGGCTTTACCTAGTTCGGGACCTGAAGACCTTGTGTGGATGTTGTCTCATATTATTATTTATTTATAATGCTACGACCCTATGCGTGACAGAGCCCCAGCGCTTATTTTCAGCGACAGTCGGCGAGGAGTGGCGTGGATACGTGGAGTCATATTACGTTAAAAAAAATATGAATGGGTAACTGACCTATCCTCAGAAGGACCGCAGCGTTTATAGCTTCAGTGTAAGCTATAAATGCTGCGGTATAAACCGATCGACCCTTGATAATGCCACGAGCCCATAAGTTGATTGAAAACACAAAAACGTGTCGTCCAGTTGACGTTAAAAGTTAATTAAAACCACGGTTACGATTGTCCCTGACGGTGTCCCGCGTTAATTGCGGGAATGTTCAGTAAACAGTACGTTAAGGGTTTCGTAATTATTTTTGTGGTCATACTAAAGGACTTGTTTAACTGTTATGAGAGTAACTTATTACTTAGCACGAAATCCTAGCAGAATATTATATAAACAGGGTCAAATTATATTAGCTAGCGAAACTCCGCAGACGTAATGGGTATCGATATATTAACATGATAAAACAACAAATAGTAAGCGTACTTATTTTAAATTTACCATTATGAAAGAAAGAAAAGAAAGAAATGCGTTTATTGGCATTAGTTACATACACTGATAAATTGATAATTATTATAACAGAACGACTTGAATACTTACCTTGAGAAGTACAATTTATTGTTTTAATAATATTGTGAATTTGAGGACTATGTGGGTCATTGTTTCAGTTTTAATCATGATCTGGCAGTTTAAGTAGTTCATGCGGCCTACCCAAATGTCCTTTCTTTGGTATTGTTCGTCGAATCGTTGAGCTCCTAAAGTTCTGAGTTGAGCTGCACGGTTACTGACAAATGCGTGCACTGACTGGACAGGTCCTCTTAATCTGCGTGGTTCTTTCCTCAGAAGTCCATTTCAGATACTAATCTACATGGTCCTCAAAGATTATGTTCGAATATTTATATACACATTGACATTGATGAATTTTATACATACAATGACATGAGTAATTACTTTGTAAAGTATTATATTATTTAAATTATTGTGAATGTGAAGATTATGTGGATTATTACTTTTTTATTTTATTTCTTAGTTAGTTTCACGATCTGGCAGCTTGAGTAATTTATGCGGCCTACCCAAATGTCCTTTCTTTGGTATTGTTCGTCGAATCGTTGTGCTCCTTAAGTTCTCAGTTGAGCGGCAAGATTACTGACAAATGCGTGCACTGACTGGACAGGTCCGCTCAATCTGTATGGTTTTTCCTCAAAAGACCATTTCAGACACCAATCTACATGGTCTTCACATGATCTGACCAAGATTATGTCTGGACTTTAAAAGAGACTGTGACCTCTGAGTTTGTTTCGGCCTTTCTTCTCAGAGTAGTCAGTTATGAAACGCCGACCTCATCTAGTTTTAAAAATATGATTGACATGTAAAAGTGTTTGTAACAAACCTACTTACAGAAATAAAATCATTTATCATTTATCATTTATCATTTATCATTACAGCAAAATAAACTCACCTTAAAACTACAATACAGAAAACAAAGATTACAATGCCAAAAGAGCCTCAGCTCTGCATAATTTCAAATTACAACATATGACGTAATGCAATTTTACATTTAGGAAATTACAACATGTAACGTAATTATCATATCGACTTCATAGGTTGACACGTGCCATTGAAATTGTCAAATTGGTAATACGACTCTTTCTACTAAAGTGTAGTGACCATAGCCTTCTTGGTAAGACGTGGTGATTGATGGCAGGTGGAGCAGAGCCCTAACGGAATGGTTGCCAAGAGACGGTAGAAGGAGCGTTCGGCAGACTGGCGTCCAGATGGGTGGGCGGACAACCCACAGAAGATCGCGGGGAAGACCTGAATGACACTCGCATAGACCAGGGAAACATGGCACAAAATGGAGGAGGCCTTTACACAGCAACGGTTGGACCAAGCCTGCTAATGATGATGATGATGGTAATGACAGTATCCATCGTATTTTAAGAAAGTTTGCTATAGAAAAACACGTTACGATAACATTACCTGGCCCTGCAGTCTCGACATAGTTAGCAATCGTTTTCGGTTGCTAAGTCCTAACAATCCAGATGTAACGATATTTGGTAGTCTCCACACTCAAATTTATCGGTTGTTATCTACCGGTACCTACCTAAAATACCGGTAACAACCAATAAATTTGAGTGTGGACTTTAGCAACTGAAAACGATTGCTAACTATGTCGAGACTGCAGGGCCTGGTCTACGTATAACCAATATACCTGTTTGTGTTAGAGGAACCGGTGAAAAATAAAGGTAGTTTCCATAAAATAGTACACCATACTATTCAAATTCTGTATCAAAAGATGCCTTTACTGTTATAAGCCAATCACAAGCTTATATAGTTTCCAAAAGTGTACACAAACTTTAATAAGCGATCAAAATCAAATTTAACAACTTTCCGCCGTTCTATCGGGGACTAAGTTGCAAACAATCCAAATTGTGTAACTTATATGTGTTTTAAACTCAAACTCAAAGCATTTATTTCAAATAAACCAATTACAGGCACTTTTGAATTGTCAAGGGGTCGGTCAGTCATAAAGATGAAGCTCGTTGCCCATTCCAAAGCCAAGTAGGTACCTATGGAGAAGAATGGGCAAGAAACTTAATCGAAACTAAGATGTCTTTAAGTAATATATGTATTGCTCCCATGAGGTGAGGTGAGGTGAGGTGAGGTGAGGTGAGGTTAACAAGAGTCACAAAAGAAAGAAAAAATTTGGAAAAGTTTAAAAGTCTACTAGGAAATCCTTGATCTGTCTTCTTCTTTGCATGTAAAACAGATCTCTAACTGTTACTGACTGACAAACCCAACATACTTAAATTTTAAAAATGCCCTAAGTAAATAAATAAGATAAAACAACATAAACAAACATGTATACAAAAAAAAAAATGGTCTACATTACCCCACATGATTTGCGTTCTCTTCAGTTTTTGAAACAAATTGGGTTATGGTGTACACATTCACAATCCCAACATTTGTCAATTCAACAATATTCATTGCGCTTCTTACGTTAGGACCAATTAATTTCGAACGTTCTTCAAAATTCATCGGATTGTGATAGAAAGTGTGTTAAACAATTAGGTTGGAAAAAACTAACGTTGATTGCTAGGCTTTTAGAAAACTAGTACATTTTATAGGCTTACTCATCTAAAATGTCTAAAACCCATGCACAAAAAGTAGGTAAAAGCACGTGTTAAATTAATTTAATTTAGGTATTGTAAGCAACAATGACATCATTTCATAGCCTGTACTTATCGATAAATCAAATGAATGTACTGCAAAGAATTGCGAAGATTTAGATTCATCTTTCTTTCGAATCAGAGTAGATAGTAAATCAAAAGATACAAGATACAAAATATATTTTCTATCTCGTAACTTTTGATTTTATCGGTGGCACCGAAATAACTTCTGCATAAAAAAATATATACTTTTGAGGAAATCACAATGCTGGTAAGATTCGATGCCTGCCAGGGTCATCATATTAAGTCTTTGCACCTTGTTCAGTTATCCCTGCTGTCAAACTTGCTGTCTTTTCAGTTTAGTTGTCTTTGTTGTTTTCTCTCTGGTATTCTCTTTGGTTAAACTTGATTTTGCTTTTCTGCTCTGACATTTCTATTTTTATTTGTAGATATTTGAATTCACTTTTAGGGTATAAGAGCAGTGTCTAAGTCATTTTTAACGAGGTGTTGTGTGATATCACGAGTACAAGTGAAAAAAGAGACCCAGAAGATGGGCAGTAACATTTTCAAGAGACATCTTCATCATTTCCAACCAATATGGTTAAGCAAAGATGTTCATGTCGGAAATATCTTCTTATGTATGTTCCTATATAGGCTTCTGATAGTAAAATAAAGGCTTTTGTAAGTAACTAGTATTCTGTATACATTGTTTTTTATTAATCCGTAAATGTTTAGAAAATATCTAGCAAGTAAACCTTTACAACAATATATTATCTAAAATCTTAGCATGCAGTGTTCCTCCTACTGGCAAATCCCTTTTTCTCAGGAAATAGCATTTAGACAGCATTGCTCACTCTATTAAAAGACTTACCATAGAGTTAGTGGCTACCCTCCCCCAGTGATAACCCAAGCCGGAAGCAAAGTCTAGTCTAGACGATTCATAAACCTCTATTCATTGCTTAACGAAGTAAAAGACTGATCCCATATATAAGACTAATGAATAAATTTCATCAGTTTCATTTCCGAACTCAAAATAATATATCCCAAGATATACATTTAAACGAAAACGTTGTTTACTGGAGCAAAACATGTTGGTGCATATTCGGTGTAATGATGTGGTTTGAAATAAATGTATGTGCAAATATTATGTCCATGACAAAACTACAAAACACTAGCATTGCCCGCGGCTACGCCCGCGTGGAGCTCGGAAATTAATCCGCGAGAACCAACGACGGCCGCCAAAGCCCACGTAGAATAGTCCACTTGAAGGACTAAGTGCGGAATTTAATAGTTATAACGAAAGAAAGAATAGTATGACTGTAAATAATAATAGACATGCGCTGGAAATACAAACAGCAAAAAAGGAGCATTTAAAACCCACATAATTAATATTAACAACAACAAAAATACTTGCGACGCCAACAAGGCAATCTCAGCATAATGCAGCGATATATAAAGAAAAATACCGCAGCGCTGGTATTCCGAGAGGGCCCGATGTGATGGGACTCCTCAAGTGGGATTAAAAGAAAACAAATTAAGAAAATAAAGCTGTTGGGGAGGTCTGTAGAACGAAACTACATGAAATAGTGTAAAGTATATAATTAGTAAGGTATAACAAGTAAAAGGATTTATATCTTAGAACAACGTGGAAAAAGAATGAAGTCCAAAAAAATGTGTCAACAATGTGTCACTTTTATTTTGACAGTTTTCTATCTAGCCAGTGCTAGTACATGCAGGTGATATATCTTCAACAAAAGGAATACAATATAGTTTAGAAAAAAAAACAAGAATATAACCTTTAGAATAATCCCAGTAACATAACACATGCCACGAGAACATAGGTACTATCGGAATAAATAGTATCGTATGAACCCAGGTTATTGCAAGGCAGGTTGACTCCGCCCTGGAGTGCAGTGCAGTACTATGTATATACTATAAAGCATACTGCGTTCGTCTTTCATTGACTTGAATGTGCCCTGGCAGCTGAGAGTATGTCATGCTCACTCAAATGTGTCGCTGGTGGTGGCGTGTGTATTGTATCATTATGTTCCCTTCAAAATGGTTGAGCTGAATGGTGCTGATCCATACGTCATGTTCGTGAACGGGCACCGTCAGTAGGCACTGATAATTTCTTAGCTGCCACGGCTTATTTTAATTCCTGAATTGTTTTTTACCTTTTTAATACGGACGCTTTTAACGTGCACGTCCTTCTACATCATTCTCACATCTATAATTTCAACATAAATGATGTAACCACTTTTTTTTGTAAAACATAATTTGATTTTAAAAAGTGTCCTTAGAGTTTCTTGCCCGTTCTTCTCCATTGGTACCTAATACGCTTTGGAATGGGCAACTAGCTTCATCTTTCTAACTGACCAACCCCTTGACAATTCATAAGTGCCTGTAATTGGTTTATTTGAAATAAATGCTTTGAGCTTGAGTGTAAATGCGGTGCAGTCTCACAAATGATGTGCCACTTAATATCGTGTCCTTCGTGTCCTGTCAGCTGCACATTACAGGAAATGAAGGACGCTAGTGATGACGCAAAAAACGTAGCTGAATTCTGGGCCGGGGTCATTTAGATGATCTCCATGATCTTTTCTGTCGGCTATTTGTTCCCGACAAATATATCGGACATCGCCAAAGCCGTCGACACAATCTGTTCGCACCGCCGTCATCTAAAACTGTCGCCAGAGCTGAGTCCCCTGTGTCGTACTTTAAGGATGCTTAATGCCCTCCTGACCATCAGTCCTGAATGTGATCTGTTTGCCGATGAATGGGGTAGAATTATGCGTGTATGTCTGATGTTTTGTGAGAAGAAGTATGCTAGGGTGGCCTCTATTATCGAGTTGGTTCTTGTTGTTTTCGTTTTGTAAGTAATTATATTTGATTACTAGTTCATTTATTTATTTATAAGTATAAAAATATGTATTATTTATTAGGTATTTACCTATGTCGAAACTGTTTGTACTCCCTGTCACTTGTCCCTAAAGGTTCATTAGAAAACCAGCGTCAGACAGCATGTGTCTGGCATTAATGCTGAAATTATCCTTTTTGGCGCAGCCGTGAGACACACACTATTGTTGTTAAACCATTATTTTCACTTTTTATTTTGTTATTTGTATTCTGTGTTTCACGACCTGTGTCCAAATAAACGTTATTATTTCTTTTCTTTCTTTCTTTTCTATTATATGTTAGTAGTTGAAATATTTTTGTATACCTACCATACCTGTTTAAATCTATATGTTAATTATTGTAATTGGTGTTACCGTTTTAATTAACAATAAACAATAATAATAATAGATTGCCATCGACACTAAGAAAAAGGAGACCGGGATCACCTGTGTGACAAATATCGTCAAAATACCTTTAGAGGTTAAGACGTGAAAAGGTAACAGACGGACAGACATAGTTACGTTCGCATTTATATTAGTGATAGTTTAAAATTCTCTACTAAACAATTTAATTCTAAATATAACTGTGCCCGGGGCTCCAATCACGTAAACTAATTCATGTACACTGCGGGCCCTATCAGAATACCAGCGCTGCGGTATTTATTTTTTAAATATTGCAGCATTATGCTGAGATAGGAGCCTTTTTGGTCTCGCAATAGGTGTTTTATTCCTTTTCTTGTTATTTTTAATATGTACATTTTCTTAGTTTTAAATGCTCCTTTATTTCTTATTGTTTTTAATGTTTGCATTGCTAGTGCGTGTCCCAAATAAAATATTTTTCTTTCTTTATTATTTACACTAAAACCTAACTGGACGAAAGTATGCGTGGTATAAATAGTTAGTTGTAAGTATACTATGCGTGGATGGCAATTCTAATCATCTTTAATATTATAAATGCGAAAGCGAGTTTGTTTTTTTTGTTATTTACACTAAAACGGCGGAACGGATTTGTATTAAATTTGGCACATAGGTAGACCACGACCTGTAGGACATAAGATACTTTTGTTCCCGATATTCTTACTGGTGAAACCGCGGGCGCAGTTCTACTTCAAAATATTGCTATACCGGGAGCTCCATTCACGTGAACTAATTAATGTACCAAAACCTAACTGAACAGAAGTATACCCAGTACAAATAACTAGTTGTATACCATGTGGGGACGACAACATGACCATAAATTAAAACACTGGCAATTAGGGCTTAAAATACCGGTCTTTTTGGGAACTGGTACGAGAGTAGTACCTGTACTATAAGTATTTACAGGAGAAATTCCTAGTGTGGGGCAACGTAATTTCAAATCAATATCGGTACTGTATTGGTACCTAACAAATATTTCCGTAAGTTAGACTAAGAAAACTGATATAGTGTCTAAGTAAAAAGGATTAGAACTACAAGGTCACCAACCATACAGAACCTGTACTCTTGGTACCGGTTCCCAGCCCTGCTGGCAATATTAGCATATTTTCCCGCGGTGGTAAAGGTGCCTTATATGCGTTTTTTTCTTTTTTTTCTTTTTTGGAATTACATATTTGATGGTTCCTAAATACTATTATGCTGACATTGCCAGTGTTTTCAGAATCCAACACAGAACCCCATCGCAGCTCAACAGTAGCACTTGCAACCGATAGACTAATGAGGCTGTCTTTTGATGTTTGTACACACGCCCTAGCGGATCCCGTCATTGTTGCTGAGATAAAATAAATAAAATAAAAAAGCTTTATTGACACAAAAATATTTTACAAAATGATTTTGGTAAACAGTAAGTACAATTCTGCAATTGAACACTATTCGAATGACCACTAACACCTAAACTAGGCCGAGCCTGTACCTTAGGCGTTAGATCTTTCCCGGGTAACTATGTATATACAGATGTGTACATTAAGATCCAATTGTATATTATAAACAACTATTACACATCAAACCAATACAATAAAACTAACTAAACTAGTATAATAAAACATAGATTAAACTGCGGGTACTCTTACTGCGGGTATAATGTAATAGAAATATTCTAACTAATTTGTTGACATATTCATTGTACAATTTTTCCAAATACCGTCAACTAAAAAAACAAATAGTTTGACCACTGAGAGTATGAACTTGCGACTTTTTACATTTTTTGTTTTTCTATTTTGATTATGTTATTTTACTTGATTTGTATTTTTATTGATTTCATTGTTTAAGGACATTACTGTTGTTCTCTTTGAGGCGCGCGTGGAATACACGCACCGTTGACCCGGGCTTGGTCCTTATCGGATGGCGACCTACCTATTGCTCACCGTCCGCAAGCACGCACCTACGGTGGCCGGGAATCGGCGTGGGAGTCCCGACGCCAAGAGCGTCTCCAGCGGCGGCTAGGGACATGAGGGCGCAAATTTTGCCTCTAGCTCACGCGTTCCGCCTCCTCCTTCGCGAGCAGCATTGCTTCGCAGAAGGAGGTGACGGCTTCCCATGCCCTCTCGCTATGAACCATGGCCTGGACCGGGGCCGGACGCGAGAGATCGCCACGAGGACACGGCGCGGCGGCGGGTCCTCCGCTCAAGCCGGGCAGACCTCCACGCGTTTGGACACCTAACTTGATACTTGAAATAAACTCTATGTTAATAAAAATTTAAATGTAAATCAGCCATTACGGACAGTCTGAAAGACTACGTTTTACAATACCTATTAGTAAGAATTATTCTAAATCTTTTAGAATTTCCCAGAAAAACGTAGAAGTTCCTATTGTTAAAATTCTGCGAAGATGCGAGAATTCCCTAACGCCTCGAGTGTCTGATCTTCGTTCATTAGTAAGCACTCGCAACAAAGAGAAAATAAACTAAGACCAGTGCACTGTTGCCATTACAAAATACAGTAGTTTTATTTTGTTTTTGGTGAAAATAGTTTTACATTTCTTGGTGCAATTTTTTTTAAGGAGTTCGGGTACGTTGATGCTCTATTTGTTAAGACTGCTGTTTGCTTGGCTGGTTATCCCACGAAGACATATCATTACGGTTGTATTCCTCAGAAGGGTTAGACAGAGGAGTAGATTTAGGTAACCCTACATTTCGCCAATTATGAACGGGCGCCGTCAGTAGGGACTGGTCATCTCCTAATTGTCTTGGCTTATTTTAATACATGAATTGTTTTTATCTTTTTATTACAGATGCTTTTAACGTTCTGCATCATTCTCACTTGTATAATAGTGATTATAACTAGTTGGTACCATTAATATTAGTTACTTCTAGGGTGTTGTAGACATATTACTTTGTATTATAAATCGACTTCGAAAAGGAATCGGATGTTCATCCTATGTACCTACTACGCTTTGGAATGGGCAACTAGTTTCATCTTTCTGACCGACCAAACTCTTGACAATTCAAAAGTGCCTGTAATTGGTTTATTTGAATTAAATTCTTTGAGTTTCAGTATGGTAAGATTCAATGTATTAGGAAGCGCACAAAATAAATACTCTGAGCTGATAAATTTCAATTAATTTTTCATTCTCTATGCGAACGTATAATGAACCTAGGACCCCACGCTCAGCAGTCGCACTTGCAACTATTAGACCAATGCGACATTCAACGGACACAATATCTAACACAGATATATATCTAGTTATATTTGTCACAAAACCCTCCTAATCCTCACCTTATCTTAGAAACGTCTTAGCTATATCCGAGAGAAAATTACGTTCTAAATTCTAGCCCAAAAAAATCCTTTCCCAGGAGACCAAAGCCGAATTTACGATACCCACAAGAATTATACTTGGGATCTTAATTTTTTACCAAAAATATATAGGTACCTATTGGAAACATTTCGCCCGGTGAAGTTAAATTGGTAAAGTTTTTGAATTCGACTGAAAATTGGTTGTGGCCGTGTCAGAGTTCAGAAGTTGATTTTTATATAGATATATTTGTATATGTATATTGTTTTGTAGCGTTATTATCTTGTTAATATGTTTAATATGAAAGCTACTGGAGTCGAGTTTAGATGTATGTTTCAACCAACTAGGGTGAGTTGGTTCACTATTAGATATGGGTAGGCAGTAACATCTTTATAAATGTTGGACATTTTTTTAATATTTTACAGCATGTAAAATGCATGTTGTGTGTAGATTGGTGTAGTACAAACCATCAAACTGTACAAGTTTCTCCATGGGACCAACATCGTAATTGCGAAAAAAATATACAATATTTCAATACTTGACGACACGTTTGGTGTAGTGGCTACAGTGGCTATGTGTAGTCAGCGAAACCAAATGGTCCTGGGTTCGAATCCCGGTAGGGCCAAATGTTTGTATGATGAATATGGACATTTGTACCCGAGTCATGGATGTATATTTATAATATGTATGTATTTACGAAAAAAAATAATGTATTTAAGCAGTGTATCAACCATCTGGTATCCATAACACAAGCCTTAAGTGTTAAGTGCTTAACTTGGAACTAGATGGTGCTGTGTGCAATGTCAGACGATATTTATTTATTTATTTATTATTATTATTTTTTTCAATATTCCCCTGTGCTGCGCCACTGGGTGAGGATCCATACCAATTGATATTCTTTTCTATTATCTCCTCCTTTTTACTAACACTAGTCATTAAGTTATTTTGTTGCTACTAACATTATAGACTTACGTCTGAAATAAAGAATTTCAATTGAATTGAATTGAATACCTACTCGACCTAAACGTATGGGACGGCTGATTATTTTCGTGTACCACACCCTTAAATTATACAATACAATACAAAATGTTTATTTCTGTACCAACTAGTTTACATTAGTTTAGGATTTACAGTTTACATTAATTATGGTCACACATTTCTGATATCTGCTGCATAATTGATACTTTTGAAGTATTCATTAAAATTACATAAGTAATACTCCAGCTTGCGAGTTTTATTAGAATAAGATATGAAAAAACAAGAGTTTGCTACAAAATACAAAATGTTTATTTCTGTACCAACTACTCGTAGTTTACATTAGTTTATGATTTATAGTTTACATTAATTATGGTCACACATTTCTGATATCTGCTGCATAATTGATACTTTTGAAGTATTAATTAAAATTACATAAGTAACAATCCAGCTTGCGAGTTTTATTAGAATAAGATATGAAAAAACAAGAGTTTGCAAGTTCTTGAATGAAAACACCACTTACATGAATGAGCCTTGCCTTTAGAAATTAACATCACCATATCAAACTGCTTATACTTTTCTGTGATTCCAAAAAAAAATATAAAGCAAATATTGATTGACCGGTTGGTGCAGTTGGTAGCGACCCTGCCTTCTGAGCCGCTGGTCCCGGGTTCGATCCCCGGTCAAGTCAAACATTTGTGTGCATGAACATGTCGGTTTGACCTGTGTCTGGGTGTGTATATGTATATAAGTATGTATATCAGTCATCAGGTTACCGTAGTACAGGTTCTACCTAGTTCGGGACCTGAAGACCTAATGTGGATGTTGTAAAGAAAAAAAAACATATATATATTAAATATATAATGTACAAACGTCCACTAGAAAAAATACACCGTCTCTCTGTTAAGAGAGACTCCCCTAAATAAGTGAGTGCGGGTTAAAAATTAGGTACCGTCCTTTTTGCCAGTGGTTAATTATGATCTCTCAGTGGTCCTTATTCTGTGGGAACAATGGGGACTTTGACCCAAAATAATGTCCACTCAGAGGTTATATACTTTGAGGTAACGTGGTTGTGATGTATTTTGTTTGTAACGCTTTCCTTTCATTTTGTTTTGGGGAGTGAAGCGCCGGTGTATTCTGTAAAAATGTCACCGTGATAATATAGGTGTAGGGACCTGTTAATTGTGTCAATTATTTAGGTGAAATAACAACGCAATTCAGAGACATTTCACCTAAGAACTCACGATGAGATTTTCAGAATAGACCGGCTGGTATCCAAGTGTATATGTTAAAAAGGAAGTCGTAACAAAATTGTTAGAGATAGTTGAAAAACGTTAGTTTCACAGTCGCGAGTCCGTAACCAAGTTCAATTTTGAAGTCAGGCAAAATTGTTATGTATAATTTCTTCAGAAATTCTTGTTGCAAGTTTTGTATTCAGTTATAAAGCACTATGTATGCACAGTCACGAGTATAAATAACTTACAGTTAGAAGAAATAAAGTAAATACATTTATTTAGCACAGACTAAAAGGCACACAATATAATAATACAGCAGACAAAAAACAAATATCTAAATAAACTTATTTTATTGGCAGGCATCGTAGGCCCATAGCGTGTTAGTATTACAAGTTACTAAAAAACTATGTTAGCAGTAACACATTAGGCAAACAAATACAATATTAAAACAATAATAAATTAATTTAAAAAGAAAAACTTTTAAAACAAAGCTTTTATTTACGCCCTAAAAAACAAAAATATCATCCCAATGGGTGTGCAAAATTCCATGTCCCTAATGTTAACCGTTGAGGAGTTCCCTCGTCGAGAGCCAACCCTGGCAGCAGCATCACGTCATGCTTATCATAAACATGCATTGTCATTGGAATGGGACCACTATGTAAAATTTCAGCTCAATCGGACACCGGAAAGTGGGTCAAATTTAACGTACAAGAATCCACCTTCACATACATACAAGTCAAGTTAAATAAAAGCTTTTAAAAAGTGTAAAGTACGATGTAACAAATTAGCAGGAAAGTGTGCGTTGAGGCTGCACCAAAAAGGCTCAGTTCAACACGAATGCCAGACAGCTAGTGCCTGACGCTGGTTTTCAACTAGACCTGAAGTGTGAGGTGACAGATGCAATTCAGTTTTATATTGTAATGTGGCCTATGCATACTTAAATAAAATATATTTTTTTTCAGGTTCTACCTAGTTCGGGACCTGAAGACCTTGTGTGGATGTTGTCTCATATTATATTATTATTATTTGTGTCAGATAAAAAATACTTTTTTACAAAAAATAACAACCGACTTCCAAAAAAATACACTACAAAGTGAAAAATAACTTTAATTTCGGAAGTCGGTGTCTTTGTATCTGTATTTTATCGTTTTCCACCGACTTCCGTTCGAAGGCGGTTTTTTTTATTATTATATAAAAATAATTATTTATTGTTGATTTTTTGTGGACCACCTCTGAAGTATGACCTATCAAACAAAAAAAATTATCATCAAAATCGGTCCACAATTGGCGGTGTAATCGCGTAACAAACACACAAAAAAATATACCGTCGAATTGCGAACCTCCTCCTTTTTTGAAGTCGGTTAAAAATAATAACAAATATTATTTATTCAATAATATTGCACAACTAAACAAAAAAACTGACAAATAAATTTGACGGAGGCATGGTAACTTCGTTAATATGTATAAAGAAATCCTTCGAAACGAGTGAGAACAAACACCAGCACGGTAATTGCGTAACACATTATCCGTTTCATTTTGACAGTTCAACAACATTCATTGCGTTATTTACATTGTTGAGCAGACAAATTTTTCGAACATATGAAGCAATGGATTAGCAATATCCTTCAAAATGATTCAGACAGTGATTGGTAGTGTATTACGCAATTAGGGTGCTGTTTAAAACGATGTCAGACTTCCACTATCCATGGCAACACATTGTCATAATTTATTAATACGAGCTCTTCATCGCACAATATGCTGCAAGCTAGCGCCGAGAGCTGCGGACTATTTACGGGCAGTTTGCAACTTTTTTATGCAATTTCGTAATAGTATGGTTTCGAGAATAATATGTTCGTAACACCTTAAAATAGATATCTATCAATACTTTAGGAGGCAATTGCTTTCCAAACCTGATCACTATGTATGGCAAGCCGATCCCTTGGGAGAAGCGAGCTAACAACCACAGGGAAGCCCGGTTAAGCAGCCAACAAACTCCTAGGGCTTGCGAGAGTGGGCACGCCACAATTGCGGCGATAAGTCCCCGCTTTGAGGAGTGGCTAGAGAGCTGCCACGGCGTCCTCACCTTCCGCCTGACGCAGGTCCTCACCGGACACGGTTGATTCGGGAGGTTTCTGTTCCGGATAAGGCGGGAGGAAACGCCTGGGTGTTACCATTGTGTGGATCGCCCGGAGGACAGACACGGTGGAGCATACGGTAGAGGTCTGCCCTGCTTGGGCGGAGCACCGCCGTGCCCTAATGGAGGCGGCGATTAGCAGTGGCGGTCTCTCGCGTCCGGCCCTGGTCCAGGCCATGGTACGGAGCGAAAGGGCTTGGGAAGCCGTCACCTCCTTCTGCGAAGCAGTCATGCTCGCGAAGGAGGCAAAATTCGCGCCCTCACGCCCCTAGCCGCCGCAGGAGTTGCCCTGAGCGGTGGGAATCCCAAGCCGATTCCCGGCCAGCGTAGGCGTGGGCTTGCAGACGGCGAGCAACGGGCAACCAGGCCCGGGTCGACGGCGCGTTGTGTTCCACGCGCGACTCAAAGTGATGTCAGCACCAATGACGGGGTCCGCTAGGGCCGATGCCTGCCAGGGTTGCGGGAAAGTCCGAAAGGGTTACCGTGGCCCCTGGCACAGGCAACTGAAGGAATACGGGTGGGTTTTAGTCAGTAAGTTATTTGATGATTTCCCAACAACAACAAAAAAAAAGGCCCTGCGAGGCATTTATAAATAAATAAAAAAACGCTTTTAAATCTCGCATAAGTGAGATATATGTGATTAACGCGTGACTTTTAACTAGAGCCTGCCCTTTTCCCAATTAATTTGGGGTCCGCATGTCTCTTTTTCTCGGAAGTCACCCCCATTCTAGTTCACAATCACTACAACTAGAATTAATTCATAGACTTCATAAAAAATTATGACGTCGATTTAACAAGCACTAATAAAGTACAATGCATTACTAACTGATACTTTGTGTGCATGTGTTTAGTTTTGAAATGAGAATAGTAATATCCGGCGCAGCTGTGCGGATCGATAAATATTCGCTTTACACGAAGCACCACACAATAATGCTTGGTATTTCGCCGCATAATGTTAGACTGGGGGAACACCGCCATTTTGAAAAAAGATAGGACGTTTAGTTTATTATTAGTTTTAGCCCTACTAGTAGCTTTCACACTGTTTTATTATATCAAGTTTTTTTATATCAAATTATGTTTCGATTTTATTTTAAAATCGAGCGAATTTTTGAGCCGTGCATATTTCCAGTAGTGGACGTCTTTCGGTTGAAATAATAATTTAAAAAATTAATCAGTACATTACTGACTAGAAAATCAATTACCAACCTACATGTAAAAAGAGAAGTCCTGATTTACTCAATCGGCACTAACTCATTGACGTATCATGCCCAGTCCTAACGCTTTGATCTACAAAGCTAAAAGTTGGCACAAAAGATTCAAAATTAAAACCCACTGGTTAGGGAATATAGGGCGCTGGCCATGTGCTTGTAAAATACATACATAATCAGCCCATAATGTTCCCACTGCTGGGACACAGGCCTCCTCTCTGTGAGAGGGAGTGGGTCACCACGCGGGCACAGTGCGGATTGGCAGATGTCAATGTCTTCGAATGTTTGATTCTAGGATATGCCAGTTTCCTCACGATCGCCGTTTTAAGAGCAGTGGTGATGAAATAAATAATTTACACAAAGTAATATGCCTGTCTGGGTTCGAACCCACAACTTACAACTTGTAAGCCGGGGCCGTTACCACTGAGCCACCACTGCTCGTAAAAAACATAATGTATACTAATTATCCTGGTTCCGAAAACCTATTCAACTTCATCTGTTAAGAACTTGGTACTACTAAGTATTATAAGTTTTTAAATGTATTACTTTGTAAAAGGACCTAAATAAAGTTGTTACTCGTATTATTATTATTTATCTGTCGTCAATCGAAGTTAAAAAAAAGTAAAAAATTTACGTCAATTATAGAGTAAATTGATAGGCTATTTTTGTAACGAATAACCAATTTTCTTTGTCATCGGTTTTATTTTACAAAATCTTAAAATATTACAACCATCCAGTGGAACCACACAGGCATTTTCTTTGTTTCCATATTTAATTATTATACACAAAAACATTTAAATGACTTATGTTGTTATTTGTGTCATGTACTTTAGGTACATCAGCTCTGCCTAATCCTTTGGGGGCTTACAGGCGTGATGTTATATTATGACTAAATATTGGAAAAAGCAATCTGTTGAATTCCTTTTAGACTTAACTGAGCTTTCAAAATTTAGGTGTAAGTAAGAAGGTCAGTAAGAGTCTGACACGCCCTCCCCCAGAGCGAGAGAAGTTATTTGATGATTTCCCAAACAAAAATAAAAAAATCTATATAAAGAATAAGTAAAAAAAACATCGTTTCTTCTATTAGGAATCTTTTATTTATTTTATTTTTAGGAAAACTTATAGCTAAACAGATACATTATGTAATAGTTTATACAAAATATGGCCAACCACAAGTTTCCACATGTAGTATATTATATATATACCATATGAAACAGAAAATTGAGACCTTTTAGAACACAAAACAGAAAAATTACTATTTACGCTCGAAGAAGCGATTAGATAACTGACCGGTTGGCGAAGTTGGTAGCGACCTGAGCCGCTGGATTCGGGTTCGATCCCCGGACAAGTCAAACATTTGTGTGCATGAACATGTCTGTTTGACCCGTGTCTGGGTGTGTATATGTATATCAGTCATCAGGTTACTGTAGCACATGCTCTGCCTCGGCGGGCGCCGCCGCCCGGCTCACACATCGTGGTCGGGGGGGCTCGGATCGCTGTCGAGTCCACCATGAAGTATTTAGGATTGGTGCTCGACAGCCGGTGGAACTTTGAGCCCCACTTCCGACGGCTGGCGCCCAAGTTGCTGGGCGCGGCTGGCGCGCTTGCGACGCTGCTTCCCAATCTGGGGGGCCCGAGCGCCGTCTGTAGGCGGCTCTACGTGGGGGTCGTGCGATCCATGGCCCTGTATGGGGCCCCGGTGTGGGCCTCTGACCTGACGGCCGGCAGCATCGCTGTTTTGCGAAAGCCGCAGAGGGCGATGGCCGTCAGAGTCATCAGGGGGTATCGCACGATCTCCTACGAGGCGGCTTGCGTACTGGCCGGATCCCCGCCCTGGGACCTCGAGGCGAAAGTACTCGCGTCGTTGTATCGGTGGCGCGAGGAAGCGAGGGCGCGGGGCGAGGGACCGATGCAGCGACACATAGAGCTGCGTCGGTCTCAGCTTCGCGAGGTCCTGGTGGCGGAATGGCGGGACAGGCTTTCACGCCCTACCGCCGGCCTCGTCACCATCGAGGCGGTCCGGCCGGTGCTCGAGCGCTGGCTCGGGAGGAGGCACGGCTCCCTGTCGTTTCGGGTGACGCAGGTGCTCTCGGGGCATGGTTGCTTCGGGAAGTACCTGTGTCGCATAAACAGGGAGCCGGACGCCCGGTGTCACCACTGCGTCGACTGCCGGGAGGACACGGCGCGGCATACGCTGGCAGAGTGTGCCGCTTGGGAGGAGCCGCGCCGTGCCCTCATCTCAGAAGTAGGCAGTGACTTGTCGCTGCCGGCCGTAGTCGAGTCGATGGTCGGCAGCGACGAGTCCTGGGACGCGGTGGTTTCCTTCTGCGAGACGACTGTCTCTGAGAGACTGCGGAAAGGGAAAGGGAGATCTCGTCCACTCACCCGGCCCGCAGAAGGCGCACCGGGCGTCGGCGGAGGGCGGACAACGCCCTCTTCCAGCCCCCCTAAATGGGTCCAGGGGCGACGGACTCGGGGACGTCCGTCGCCCCCCACACACCAGGACCCGAGGTGGCGGCGCGTAGTGTTCCACGCGCGCCCCTGTTAGACGTCGCGGGGGGAGTCAAACACCTCAGACCCGAAGAGGCCCGCAGTGGCAGGCCGGCACCAGTCGGGGGTTGTGGAAGGATCGTATGTTCCCGCGACCCCCGGCGTAGGTGTGAGATGGAACACCGGGGTGGTTTTTAGTCAGTAAGAGTCTGACAGACCCCGTCGCCCGCCCCAGGGCGGCGGACATCCATGAGGATTTTCCACCCCGGAAACAAAAAAAAAAAGCACATGCTCTGCCTAGTTCGGGACCTGAAGACCTTGTGTGGATGTTGTCTCATATTATATTAAATAAAAAAAAGATAACATTTTCTTCAATTTAGCAAAACTAGTACTTGAAAATGTTGATATCAGCTTCCTGGAAGGTTGCGTTGTACATACGACTTGCTCTCACCATGTACGAGTTCCGTTTGTACGTAGTGGCTACCACAGGGGTGTGCAATAAATAAGGCCTACGCAAGAATACACTGTAACAACTCGGCAACACTTAATTGTTCTATTGGCAACCTTGAAAAGAAACAGAAGATCTGATATTTTTCGCCTTTAATAAAGTGGAAGGATATGAAATTTTATGCAACGGTAGGTATAATGGTTGGTATGGTATGGTTGTTCGTCGAAACGTTGAGCTCCTTAAGTTCTGAGTTGAACTGCACGATTGCTGACAATTGCGTGCACTGACTGGACAGGTCCACTCAATCTGTGTGGTTCTTTCCTCAAAAGACCATTTCAGGCACCGATCTACATAGCCTTCACATGATCTGACCAAGATTCTGTCTGGACTTGAAAAGAGACTGTGACCTCTGAGTTTGTTTCGGCCTTTCTTCTCAGAGTAGTCAGATAGGAAACGCCGACCTAATCTAGTTTAAAAAAGAAATATGATTGACGTGTAAAAGTGTTTGTAAAAACCTACTTACAGAAATAAAACCATTTATCATTTAATTGAAAACGTTTTAGACCTATATTGAATGTGCCAAAAACCTTTTCTGTATGCTCTCAATACGATTTATGTAGACATTATAATTGGGTTTCCAGACAAACCCAACACATCGTCGTTCGACCGACTGTAAGTAAAAGCGCCGTGTTTTTAATAATCTGTCATATCCCAACTTTACCTTACCTAGGGCTCAAACCTAAAACCTCTTACCTACTGAACCACTGACTGTAAGATGACAATAATGCTAACAGCGTTGGCAGCTGTTGCCAACAGTACTTAAGAGCTGCACTTTTAATAATAACCGGATAAAGTTGAGTTACTGCTGTAGTAGGTACTCGATTTAGGAGTAAAAGGACAGGTATTTTTAATAATGGGTAGTTTAAAGTGGTTTTATAGTTTGGAAACATTTCTGTAAATTACTGAGATAAAATGATAGAAATGTTTCTCCTGAACACGTCACTAATAATAATAATACATATAATAATAATAATATTAATACCCCACGGACCCTACCTCCCGGGAGAAGTCTTGTTTATCATCTCTGGCTTGACTTTATTGGCCGGCTGGAGTGAACAATGACGAGGAACAGAGCTACCACCACTTTCTTGCCTTTATTGGCTGGCTTGAGTGGAGGTTCGCAAGAGCAAACGTGCTCGGAGGAAGGTAGTATTCCAGTAAGGTGCTGGTAGGGATCTTGACCGTACTTCCGGGATTGTCCTGATAGCCGTGGAATACCTCTCCACTCCTCAAGCACCTCAGGAAGTGTTGCCTCCTTGTTGCTACGTCACTATGTGCTAGCGACCGTTTTCGGGGGCCCATTATTGAGTGTGCAAGTCACCCCCTGCCATTTTATCCGTGTATTACACAACATTGATCAGGCAGGGGACATAGTCCTTCCATAGTCCTAGGTAATCAATCCACTATAGCCACCCAAACCCACAGCCCAACATGTTTTGTTCCTATATTTTGCAATAGTCCTGCACCAACCGGGGGTTGTCCTCGGGTACACTTGCATAGTGCATACAGGGATAATCGTCGGTTAGTGCCTCAACACATAAAATTGTCTAAGGGGCCTCTGCACGTTGGCTTCGGCCCCTCGTACGCCTTCCAAAGGTCCGGGACCCCAGGGTCGCGAGAAATGTCAAGCCATAATAATAATACATTTTTATTTTTAACTAGTTCTCGAAAATGACCAAGTCACGTTGTACTGGGATCGGTTTACCATTAGTGACAGGACTATTGTCGCCAATAAGCCTGATATAGTGGTGATAGATCAATTAGCGCACCGCAAAATGATTATCGATGTTACCATTCCACATGACGAGAACCTCGTGAAAGCTGAGAAAGAGAAACAACTTAAATATCTCGACTTAGCACACGAGGCTGTTGACATGTGGAATGTGAGTTCGGCTGTCATTGTGTCGTATCAGCCAATGGGCTGATGGCCAAAAGCCTCGATCAACATCTCTCGAAGCTCTCGTTAGGCGGTTAGATCAAGGGCCCGATTCATAAGGCAGTACCCCTCGATACGGCTCGTTTCGTGAGGAGGTTCCTGTCTCTGGAGCTCTAACCACCGGTAGCTTGGCCGATACCGACGAACTACTATTTTTATATTGTAAAATGTTTTTTATAAAAATATTTAAAATTTTATTTATTATGTATGAAAATGAATAAACGAAATAATAATACATTTATTGGTCATAAAAAATACAGATGGGAACCTAGGTGGTTCATAATGAAATACATTGCATAGAAGATCTGTACTCAAGTATTATAACCCTTTTTTTTTTTTTTTTTGTGGGTGGGAAATCATCAAATAACTTCTCCCGCTCTGGGCAGAGCAGGAGGGCGTGTCAGACTCTTACTGACTAAAACCCACCCGTGTTCCTTCAGTTGCCTCTGCCAGGGGCCACGGTAACCGAGTGTAACAGAGTGACTATAGAGTGAGCTTACCCAGAAGAAGCCTCTTCACTCTCACTTTGAAGAGATTAGGGTTGTATGCGTTCGGAAACACAGACGCAGGTACAGAGTTCCACTCTTTTGCTGTGCGCATTACAAAAGAGAATTGGAAACGTTTGGTGCGAATTGGTGGAGTAGCAACTACATAGGTGGGGATGGTAACTGGTAGTGCGTCTAGATGACCGATGGAAGAAGGGGGCCGGTGGAATGAGGTCGTGGAGTTCTGGGGCACAGTCTCCGAAGTACAGTCTGTGGAAGACCGACAAGCAGGCGACCTTGCGATGATGAGCCAGAGTTACTCTAAAGAGACAGCATGACCAAACTTCGATCAACAATAGCACTAGATTAAGGATTAGGAACAAAAGCACATCGCTCAAGTGGACGCTATTGCGTATAACTTGATTATAAACCTTAACACTCAAACATAAAGTGTATTATCGTTTGCAATATAATTACTATTTCGATTGAAAGTAAACGTATTTTTAAAATAAGAACAATAATATTTATGGAAAAATTCAAACATAATTTCAAAAGCAATAAGGTTGACAATACTCTGTTACAAAATAAGACCACAAAATTATTTTGTGGTTTTATTTTTCCAGCCGTTTTCGATGCGCTCATCGGAAATCTAGTGCTATTGTTGATCGAAGTGACTAAAGGCAAATTTTTCAATGAGTGACAATGAAGAAAAGCTTTATCTCAAGAAAAAAATTAGCCGTCGCTGGACGCCTGGCAGATGTGAAACATCGAAAACCATTCTTTCGTACTTATTTACTATACAAAATAGTATAGTAAATAAGAATGAAAGAATGGTTTAATAAAAGAAAATAAATATGGCATAATCAAAAACCAAACAAATATTCAATGTTTTTATAAGAAATAAATTGTTCTTTATTCAAAATATAGCGCGGCGACGCGACGACGCGTCAACACGGCATGCGTCGCCTCGCCAGCAATCTGTTTACGTGTGGCTATAGATGTTTCTTCTTTCTGTGACGACATCAATAATTAATAATAATATGGCGGTTTGACATATTTTCCATGCAAAAACTGTCAAACCGTCCTTTTTATTCCTCTGTTCAAAGTTCTCGGACGCTTGAAAAATCGGCCCTATTTTATACGATCTACTATTAACTAGTTCTACATAGAGTGATTATACAAAGCGTCGCTATGTACTATGTAGAGCACTTATATTGAACGCAACAGCTGACGCCTACTCTCGCTTGCGTATATTTACGCTAGTATTATTCAAATGGGTAGGCACAGTTTGTATTAAATCATTGTGTGTGTTTATGTATATAAGTATGTATATCAGTAACCAGGTTACCGTAGTACAGGTTCTACCTAGTTCGGAACCTGAAGACCTTGTGTGGATGTTGTCTCATATTATTATTATTGTGCAGTCATTATTGAAAAAAAAGTTTTAAGAAGAATTAATTAACACATTGCAGACAGAGCCTTTAAAACTATAGACTAAATTTAGTATTTGCTCAGATTGTTTTTATTAATTATTGTTTGAGTATAGTTTTCAATGTTTTTGTTGGTAGGTATATTGGCGTGTGCTATCCGACTTATGGCAAATAGTTTTGTGTTTAGAAATGTTAATGACTTACTATTATATTGAATCCAGTTCTTCTAACTGAACAGACAGCAGTGCTGCTGGGGAGTTTGTTCCGCCACTTCTTCTTCCCAGCTAAAGCACTAGGAAGTGGTGGGGGGACTGTTTATGTAATTTTGACGTTCAAAAAAAGCTGTCTCTCAGCCTAGTTTCAATAAAAGACTTTTGATTTTGATTTTAATATTCATTGTCTATTATTAATATTATGAAGATTAAAAAATTGTGAATTTGTATCTAGGGAGTTATCTTCGGAACTATTGATCCGATTCAGAAAATGATTTCATTAATGGGAAGTTATCGTTTTGCCGAGTATCAAAGGATATAGTTTATGTTAAAACAAGAAATTTCACGCCGTCGAAGTTGCGGACAGTAACTAGTAAGTACCTACTATATGAAATGTAAACCCGAATAATAGATATCTATCAATCAAACCGGAGCAATTGAAAACAAAAAAATCGGTCATACCGGAGCAATTGAAAACAAAAAAATCGGTCATACCGGAGCAATTGAAAACAAAAAAATCGGTCATACCGGAGCAATTGAAAACAAAAAAAACGGTCATACCGGAGCAATTGAAAACAAAAAAATCGGTCATTCCGGAGCAATTGAAAACAAAAAAATCGGTCATACCGGAGCAATTGAAAACAAAAAAATCGGTCATTCCGGAGCAATTGAAAACAAAAAAATCGGTCATACCGGAGCAATTGAAAACAAAAAAATCGGTCATTCCGGAGCAATTGAAAACAAAAAAATCGGTCATACCGGAGCAATTGAAAACAAAAAAATCGGTCATACCGGAGCAATTGAAAACAAAAAAATCGGTCATACCGGAGCAATTGAAAACAAAAAAATCGGTCATTCCGGAGCAATTGAAAACAAAAAAATCGGTCATACCGGAGCAATTGAAAACAAAAAAATCGGTCATACCGGAGCAATTGAAAACAAAAAAATCGGCGAAGTTAGTTCCGTGCACCGTACAATATTTTATGACTACATATTTTTTAACACTATTCTTGTATGTTTCTTGTTTTTAACTGTATTTTATTTTTTTGTTGTTACCAATCGAAATACACAGTCTGTGAAAATTTCAACTGTCTATCTATTACGATTCATGAGATACAGCCCGCTGACAGACAGACGGACGGACAGCGGAGGTTTAAAAATAGGGTTCTGTTGAAACCCTTTGGATACGGAACCGTATAAAGCTAGATTCACGATTGACGACTGCCTATTGGAGGTCAGATAGGCAGTCCTTGGTTCACACGATAGTACTTGGTAAGACTGTTGGTCAGACGTTTGGGCTTTTGACTACCCGACACGACTGGGCTATTCAAGACATAAAACAACAAAACTAATCCAATAAAGTAAAAGTTCCGATATAAGGCACTACCTCAATCACGATATTACGGGTCCAACGGATATGGCCGGAATTTGGTACAAGGTAAAACGTATCCTGGATTAGCATATAAAGAGATGTTTTCATCCCACAAAATCACTATTTTCACGCGAGCAATGACGCGGGTAGAGATAGTAAGGAAAATTTGGAAAATGTAAATTTTTGATGGAGTATTTTAATATTAATCTAAGCGCTGTTTAATAAAATGAAAACATTTTGACAAAAAAAAGTCGTCGGGCTTTTAACCGACGATTAAAAAAAGTTAATTAACAAGATCCTACTGGGATTCAGAAAAAAAACTATCCTTGTCTGGTCGTACAACTTTTTTTTTTTCTTAGCTTTTTATTTTTGTTTGTTACCCGCCTTACTTACTTACGTTAGTCGGTTTTAGTTTATTTTAGTTTAGTTAGTATATTAAATATAAGGACATGCAAGATTTTATAATCAATGTACACCGTAATTGCCATGTAGGTACATTGGTCCTTTAGTTATTAAGATTATTTCTAGCATAAGTTTAATGTAGGTATATAATATGCTTTGTTGCTAAACTGCTTTTTTTAATTAAATAAATAAATAATAACCATATTTTCTTCACGGCTTGGTGATCACAATTTCTTATCATTTAAAGACAACACAAAAAACTGACAAAGTGATACTCTTTCAGCGATAAGAGTGATGAAAAATCTAGAACATTATGGGATAGAATAGAATAGAATTATAATTTGCAAATGTGGGTAATACACAATAGTTGTTATGACATATAAAGAAGAAAGAAAGAAAATGCGTTTATTTGCAGTAAACATGACGCAAAAAATAACACAAACACAGAAAATATGAAAAGGTTGGGGGAAACATGCGTCACATCCACGCAAAACGGCTATCGCTAAGCATTATGCCGTGACCCTATGCAAGACAGAGCCCCAGCGCCTTCCCAGCGCTGGTTTTCAGCGACAGCCGGCGCTGACGTAGTGACGTCGTCCGGTGAGGCTAACAATAGTTAGGACGCTGTACCAGTACAGCGTACTTACGAACGTTGCGCTTAAATAAAAATAATATAATTAAATTTAAATGTTATAGAATATACTAAACAGAAATGTAAAAGGAAATAGACATGCTACGAGAATATCATCCTCAATAAACGTTTTACGCTTTATGGCAACATTTCAAAGCGTCTTATATAATATATAAGACGCTTTGAAATGTTGCTATAAAGCGTAAAACGTAAAGCGTAATACGATACATTGATATATATTATATATCAATGTATCGTATGTAATGTAATATATCGTATATCAATGCTCAGCCATATTTTACCATTCGGCATGCAAACATTTACAATACTTATGAAACATGCACTTATATTTCATTTATATTATTATTATTGCAATTATCATTCAATAGGTCATTTAATAAATTATTATCATTTTCATTACAATTATCATTCAAAAAAAAAAAACTTAACAAAAAAAAAGAAAGAAAAGAATGAATAAATTATCGTTTTTAATACAATTTATCAACAAATGTATAATTTATCAACAAATATATTTTTCTCTGTTAGAAACTCATATTATATGATATAGTACACTTTATCTTTATCTGGGACTGACGTAAGCTACCGAAAAGCTTATATTAATCCTGCAGCGTGAAGTTGCGTGACATAGGTAAGTACTAACAGTAGGAATGGCTTTCATTTTGACAGTTCAACAACATTCATTGCGTTATTTACATTGTTGAGCAGATACATTTTTCGAACATATGAAGCAATGGATTAGCAATATCCTTCAAAATTATTCAGATTCTGATAAATAGTGTACTCTAGCTTTTTCTTTCTCTAGCGTTAATCCTTCTCCATTAAATACATATATAATATACTGACATAAGTGCCACCTTTCATGGTATTGAAGTTCACTCTAGCTAGACTCACAAAATGTATCACTTTTATTTATAAAAATGTACTCTTAACTATTTACTAAAGTTTCAATCATGATTCGAAAGACACGTAGCGCCATCTAGCGTCCTAAAGCAATTGTGACCGTCGAAAGTTTTTGTTCTTTACCTCGGGAACAGTAATTTTTTTCAGGATTCATTTAATTTTAAACATCTTCATTTCAGACACATGTATAGTCCATATTTTTAACAAAGATAGCGTTAGTAATGGTTGTTAGTAGTACACAAAAAATACAAATATCAGAGGGGCAATTCCCGTATTTTTAAGACCGTTCGCATTCTAATCTCAGTCTCAATCTGTCAAAGTTACAATCAAGTTACATACATTTTTGACAGGTTTTTGACATTGATTGTCGCTGAGATGAGATTGCGACTTGAATTTGAACGTTTTTTAAGTACGAGAATTGGCCTAAAGGTGTTAGTAAGTAGTTAGTAAATAAAACAAGTTTACACAACAATAATTAGCTACTTGGGTCTACTTCCTATTTCTGTGCAAGTGCACACATTAAAAGGACTGTCGATCTTGCACGCTAACGCTCTGAGGACAGTGTTGCTCATCATCGATCATTACCACGAACCCTGCTCAACATCGATGCAGTTCTTTTACTTATTAAAGGTACCCTAAGTCCTTTTCTGTACCCCTGAGAACGTATATGCTAAATTTCACGATTATCCGTTCAGCGGTTTAGGCGTGAAAGGGTAACAAACAAACTTACTTTCGCATTTATAATACTACTAGTTGTTTACGCAATTAGGGTGCTGATAACATTTTGAAAGCGATTGCTACTTTTCTAGGTCCTAATAGGTACTTACTTACTGCTTTTACGATAACAACGAGCCAATTCCTTAATATCAAACATAATTTTAAAACAGAGGGGCAATTACCGTATTTTTAAGAACGTTCTAATCTCAGTCTCAATCTATCAAAAAATTTTATAGCGTTTACCTGCATTTTTGACATTTGATTGTCGCTGAGATGAGATTGCGACTTGAATTTAACGTTTTTAATTACGGGAATTGACCTTCTGTTATCAACAGTAGTTTAATTGTAACTGCAATAAAATCCAATAAAGTATATCTGCCAGTTAGCAAAAGCTAGATAAAGTGGGTATTTCAAAGCTGTATTTTTACTAGATTTAGGTATCTAACAACACTGTCTACCCGTCTCTGTGCTCATGTCTGTCCATCTATATGTTTGCGAAGCGTGCCGATTATCCATTTTGTTTGACCATCTATTAGAGAGGCCTATGCTGAACATCTATTGTGAGTCCGTTATTAAATCCCTAAAGTGCGATTGCAAATAATGAATTCTTTAAAAGATTAAATGACTGAAAAACGGAATATCGATTAATGTGCGCTTAAATAAATACAACTAGCATACTGTGGCTGAGAGGTAGGTAGGTAGGTATTGTTTTACCAATTTTACCAATATATTTTACCGACTTCAAAAACAGCTTGGTGGCTACAGTAGCCGACAGGATAGACAGTCCAATGATGTGGCAATGGATGACCACTCATCGTGCGTCATTCCAATATTTAAAATAAGTGTTTTAGTGTTTTTTTTTTATATAGGTATGTATTTCTCGTGTATGTATGTTTTGTGTATAAAATTGTAATGTGTGTTTTACGGATCTATGGTCTGAAATAAATTTATTATTATATTATTATTATTATTAAAAAATTAGGAGGTTTTAAGTCCGTGTGGATGTAGTTTTTTTTTTAATATTATGTTCATCAATATTTTCGTCAATTGTGAACCAATTTTAAAGGAATCTTGCGCGGTGGCCCCTATAAATTTTATTAACTTGCGTAGTTTTTTAATTAGTTTCGATAACACGTATTAAATCCATTTTGTGTGTCTTGATGATGTTATGAAACTTCCTGTCATTGTTGTATAAATATCAAGTATTAGTATACGAATCGGTGTGCGGTAGGTACCTACCTTATCTAAAAAAAGAAAACTATAAACTTTATACCAACAAAAAAAAACGGTACTTAACCAAAAAAAAAAAACACTACCAAGAGCAAAATAACTTTAAATTTGGAAGTCGGTGTCCAAATACTAAAACACAGATTAAAGACACCGACTTCCAAAATTCAAATAAAGTTATTTTTCACTTTGTAGTGTATTTTTTGGAAGTCTGCTGTTTTACTAACTGCGATATAAACTAACGTTTATCTATTTACCCGTTACTAGTTTTAATACCTATTTCAAGGCAGGGTTGTATAACTATCTACAATCTTTGGCAAAGTGATTAATCTTGTAACATCTATTTTAAGTCCTTCATCCCTATTAAGAGATGTAAAATAGTCGAGAGGTATCGTGGTACACCCAGTTGGAACGAAGTTCCTTTCACTGTAATATAATATAATAAATAATAGACACAATGACATAAATGAACAACGATTGAGAGTAACTAAATGAGAAAAAAAAAATAAGGAACCGTAATACAATTTTAATACATAGTGTTTAAGAATAATCCAAACATAAATAATTTTATTTGCATTAGCAACATTTATATGTTTAGCACTAGTTTTTATAACCTGGTAACTTTAAGTAAGGTAGATTTTTTCTCTGATTAAAGACTTGGCTAAAAGGTCCCAGCAACCAGGCCATTAAAATTAAAAAAAAAAAACAAAAAAAAAATCTCTGTGACATGTAACTTTGCTCTTGTGTAAAAATTAACAAAACTAGTTTGGAAATACAGTAAACTGCTAAAAATCTACAAGCATTTTATTATACACATAGCAAAAGTGACGTGACGGTCAAAATATTACACTTTTTTCGGTCTTGCTTTCATTTGGCAGAGTACCTATAGCGTGTGATAATAAAAAATAAAAAAAAATATTTTCATGATGCAAACAATTATTGTTTTTTTTTACTGTTCGTATTGTTTTTATATATTTTTCTTATTTATTTACTGAGACTTGGCTGGATTGGTAACACACACACAGATTTGTATGCCCTCTGGCATAACATAGCGCACTTTTATAATCATTGTACCTATGTTAAACAAATGAATAAATTACTCTGAAAAGAAGTTATGACTGAGTTTAGCCGCACGATTACTGACACATGCGTGCACTGACTGGACAGTTCCACTCAGTCTGTGTGGTTTTTCCTCGAAAGACCATTACAGACACCAATCTACATGATCTTCACATGATCTGACCAAGATTTTGTCTGGACTTTAAAAGGGACGGTGACCTCTGAGTTTGTTTCGGCCTTTCTTCTCAGAGTAGTCGGAAAGAAAACGCCGACCTCATCTAGTTTTTAAAATATAATTGGCGTGTAAATGTGTTTGTACAAATCTACTTAAAGAAATAAAATCTATAACATTTATGACTTCTAAGGAACTTCGTGAAAGCGCTACAAACAAACATTTAGTCTTTATAATATTAACTTTAGAAACTGACCCGACAGACGGTGTCCTGTCAAAATTTCAATTTGGCCTCGAGTTCATACAAGAATCTCGTAGAAAAAAGAACGTTCAGTTTTTCCCGATTTTGAATATTTTCCGGGTAACCTTTCCAATTTTCCTTTCCTTAAAAACCAGATTCGAACTATTACGAACATTAGAAAAGAAAACAAAACTCAATCGATCCTGCCGTTCTCAAGTGTTGCACTTACCAACCAACTGCATTTTATTTATATTTTTACAGCATAGCCGATGTCGACCATCTGCCAATGCATGTCTAAAGTTAATTGGAAAAGCAAGTGTGTATAATAATTATAAAAAAAACAAGATAAATATAACGTGGATGTGACGCATGTTTCTCCCAACCTTTTCATATTTTTTGTGTTTGTGTTATTTTTGCGTCATGTTTACCGCAAATAAACGCATTTTCTTTCTTTCTTTCTTTCTATAACGGTAAAAATCTTCGATGATTTATGTAACAGTTAGGAACTTAATGTAGATCTTGTGGGGTTCGTACAGGACTGAAACTAGATATTCACGGCAGACGAAGATGAGCTTGACTGTTACCCTTGATGTAAGTAGGTAAATCACTTGACAAGTTTTCATTTTTTCAGTATGCAAATATAAGTATTCTTTTAAAATCCTTAAAAGCTTGATTGGTATAATGAAAGATAGCTAGGTTGATTGGCATTTCGAATGTTTGATGTAATACCTACATTACCAACTTTGATAAATGATATCATATTTCTGTGAATTTGATCAAAATACACATTGACATGTAGAAAATAACGTAGGTAGGTATGTTTTAACTCTCTGAAATTATAGACCGAAATAAACTTAGGTCACAGTCTCTTTTGAAGTCCCGACATAAACTTGGTTAAACCATACAAGGACCATGTTGATTAATGTCTGAGATGGTTTGTGAAATGTTGTAAATTGATACAAAAAACTAAATTGCTAGTGACCTTCATTTTCAGTCTGTAAAATCACTGAACCTATGCTAAAATAGATAGTGTATTTTTGTTGGTCTTCATTTATAAATTTTGATCCTTTAATAATAATTATAATAACTTCTCAGACTGTATATTTCAATACCTTTGCACGAAACAGTTGATATTTAAAAAGTTGAAACGTCACTTTTGAATTTGGAGTTCAATTGCACGTGTTTTATGTTTTTTTTTAGAAGGTTAAAAATTAATTGGAATTTCTAAAACTTCTTCGGCCTTATTACAAAACAAGGTTTTTCTTTTGACATGGTATAAACCATCGAGCCTGTTTTTGAAATAAGAACATAACTGAAATCGAAATACAGTTCCTTTTACAAAACTGTCAACTTAGTCCGGTCTTAGATTGTCAATTTTGTATTAAGAACTTTACTAAAGTTGGCATAAAGTTCCAAATACAAAAACTAAATCGAATGTGTAGGTTGGGGCTAAAGTTAGATCGTGTTTTGTAATAAGACGGTTAATGTTGTTTTCTTTATTCTGCGAGAAAAATATTTTCAGTAAAAAATATTACTAATGGACATAGCCACTGTTGCATTTATAAAATGGTAAGTAACAAATTATTGTTTATAGGATTCATAATTGTGTAGATACACGGCTTTATAGGACAATCCTAAAATAATAATAAGTTTCAAAAATATTGGCAGATATTTTGCTGCTACCTCACAGACTATAAGTTTAAAACTTTTCCCATAATTCATTACCTAACACCGGACGATGAACTTTATCACGCAAAAAATTGTTATCTCAATTTTCATGAAAATATGCTCAATTTGTCATTGTCACGAAAGTATTTAAAAAAAATCCACATTTTTCCTTCTCATAACAAAAGTTTCTTAAAAAATAAACTACTTATAATATCTACTCACATAAACCAAGATCCATATATCACGAACAGTTGAACTGTCTCCGACCAAACGGCGTCCTCGACCAAAATATGCCTAGGTTATTTTGATCTTAATAATCTGGCATCAACGACAAAGTCACCACAATTTTTTTATCAACTAAACTTTTTACAAACTTCTCAGACTGTATTTTTTAACACCTTTACACGAAACAATTGATATTTAAAAAGTTGAAACGTCACTTTTGAATTTATAATTCGATTGCACGTGTTTTATTATGATTTTTTTCTCGTTTTTGGGCGGGAGCGCTATCGGTCCGCTCGGAATAGAGTTCGCGACGCGACTGAAGTCATAATGAAAAGGTATACGTTTCAGGGGGAGAAAGGGACAGATGTGGTTCTGCCTCGCTCTGTTGTCTTCGAGATATTAGTGAATGCAGTCTTTAGTTAGGTGAATTAAGATTATTTGAATACTTACATCATGTTTCTAAGCGTGGAAAGCGTTTTGTGTTTTGTCAACAGTATCCAATAGATAGTGTGGGCCTCCATAATATAGCCATATTGTAATGACAGTTTAATTATCAATATGAGCTTTCATGCTCTGCCTATATTCTAGATAGTCACTATAAATCACCTCATCAAAAACATGACTTCATGACATGCCTTTAATTTTTCACAAAGATAAATTTAAATTATCTCATGCCAAACTTCAGAATTAATTTTTATACCTACTCTAAGGGTCGATTTTTCAATCGTCAGAACTTTAATCGTCAGCTTTTTAATCGACTTCAAAAACGGAGGAGGTTCTCAATTCACTTGTATTTTTTTTTTAATATTTGTTAACTCAGGACTGCGTTATATAAAAAGCGATTTAGTTTTTTACTTCCAGATTGGTCCCATGTACGCACGGCTACAGATCAAGCTATACATTTCCAGTATAAACTGATCTCGCATTGTATATGATGTCTTTACAATGAGAGGTCAGTGTAAACTGGTAATGTATAGCTTGATGTGTAGCCGTGTGTACATTTGGTCAAGTTCTGATGAGTGGTTTTTGAGTCAGCTTCAATAATACGTATTTTTTCCACTGAGTGTTTGTTGATGATGTTGTAATAACTTCCTGTCGCTGTTATTTACTGCAATTAGTGGTATACGACTTGGTTAGGAGTAAGTAGGTACCACAACTAAAAAGTAAAAAAAAAACCACCGACTTCCATAAAAACACTAAGTAAGTGAAAATTAACTTTCATTTCGGAAGTCTGACGCAAAAAACGAAAATACAAAACCAAAGACACCGACTTCCGAAATCAAAATTTATTTTTCACTTTGGAGTGTTTTTTTTAAATAAGTAGGTGGTATTTTTTTTGTGACAAAGATTTTTCTATAGAAAATATGTCAAACTGTAATTATTTACTCTGTAGATAAAGTTATCTGACGATTGAAAAATCAGGCCTAAGTAAGGGTAAAGGTGTAAATAGGCACTATTCTTAGTTATTACATAAACATCACGTCAAAATAATCAGTTAGCGAAAATTGCTTATCAGTCCATTAGTTTAGATTGTAACCAATTGTTAACAACTTTGAACTGATATTAATATACTATACAAAAACACTTTGTTTTTATAACATTCATCTACCGAAATCCGGATACAAGCTTAAAAGTATAATTTTTATTATTATGTTCCCCAATTTTGTAACACAAACGATAAACATAAAAAAAGGGCAACAGTCTTCTGCAATTCAGACCATTTACAATAATCACCCATTTATTTTTATTGGCAACATAATTATCTCCTAATGATATCTTATTTTCTTTTATCCTTTCATCCAAATCCGCTGGGTAAACGTCAAAAAAAATCAGTAGTAATTAGGGCCAGTACGCTAACTTCAAATAAACTTAAATGAATGTAGATGAAATTACTAGGTTTGGTTTGCTAGGATTGGTGGCTTAATAGTAATAGCCGCACGAGTTAAGTTTAAGCTACACTTGCCGAGGTCGGTCCGTAGATGGGTGATCCATTACATATCAAGATCCCTCCGTGTCTCGGGAAGCACGTGAAACCATTGATCCCGGTTGTGATTTGTAAATCTGATATACTGGTATTCAGCTGTTTCTAGTTAGACTGGAAGCCGATCTCAACAAAGATGGGGCAAGGCTAAGCAGATGATCAAAATCAAAAGTCATTCATTCAAACTAGGCTGCGAATCAGCACTTTTCGAACGTCAAAATTACATAAGACAGTCTCCTCAAAACGCCCGCCCTTCACTACTTCCTAGTGTTTTAGCTGGGAAGAAGTAGCGCAACAAACTCCACAGCAGCACTGCTGTCTGTTCAGTTAGAAAAACTGGATTCTATACAGTAATAAGTAATTAACATTACGAAACACAAAACCTTAAATTAAATTATTTGTCATATGTCAGCTAGCACACGCCAATATACCTACCAACAAAAATATTGAAAACTATTAAATTAAACTGAAGCAGAAAAAAATTATAAAAACGTAAACAGAACATGAACATTTTTTATTTTTTTTATTTTTTGACAACATCCACACAAGGTCTTCAGGTCCAGAACTAGGCAGAGCCTGTACTACGGTAACCTGATGACTGATATACATACTTATATACATATAAACACCCAGACACAGGTCAAACAGACATGTTCATGCACACAAATGTTTGACTTGTCCGGGGATCAAACCCGGGACCAGCGGCTCAGAAGGCAGGATCGCTACCAACTGCGCCAACCGGTCAGTCAACATGAACAGACAGCAGTGCTGCTGGGGAGTTTGTTCCGCCACTTCTTCTTCCCAGCTAAAGCACTAGGAAGTGGTGAAGGGTGGGCGTTTTGGGGGGGACTGTCTTATGTGATTTTGACGTTAAAAAAGTGCTGATTCTCAGCCTAGTTTAAATAAATGACTTTTGATTTTGATTTTGAATAGATGTAAAGAAGATAAGACTAAAATCCTAAACCTACCTCAAGAAGACTAGATAAACCGAAACATCAAAGGCTCACACACAAGTCGGCGACCTACGAAGAAATTTTAATGAAGAACAGTACACAGTACAAAACCTAGTTAAGACACAACAAAATCTACTACCACAACTTATTTCGCAACAACTACAAACAACCTAAAAAATGTGGGATATCATTAATAAAGATTAACAGCGAATAACATCAAAGACAGCAATGCTACCCCCATAATATTATTGTCGATCTCGGAATTTATAACAGACGGTAAAGACATTTGTAACGTACCGTCAAATGGGGTTACTTTGATACTACGGGGTTACTTTGATAACAACTTTAGGCTTATGAAAAACTTAATTTTATAATAACTACAACGCTATAATACAAAGAAACTATCAGTAGTGCCAAGTACTGATAGTTTATTTTTTAACTGGTGTTGTAGATATTATAAAATTAAGTTTTTCATAAGCCTAAAGTTGTTATCAAAGTAACCCCGTAGTATCAAAGTAACCGCATTTGACCGTATTTAACTCATTCTTTGCATCAGTAGGCGCACACGTATCTAGGTAATGAAATACCTAATATATACCACAAATACACGGGTAATATTCTCAGGTACGACAGTAATTACACATATGACATAAATTTGAACGAACTTTCCCCTGTAACACTGACAAAATATCAAAAAATACTGACCATCAACACTAGGACAGGCTTGGGCGGTATCAGCAAAAAGCTATTAAATGCCTTCAAAATATAATTGTTGAAAGATTAACTAATTGGGTAAATGTGTGTTTAATGCGCGGCATTTTCCTTGGCTCATTGCAAGGGTCAGTTCAAATCTGGCAGTAGAACTGAACTGAACTAAACTAAACTGGCCCCGGCAACTATCGACTGGCGTCGGTCTTACCTGTTATTTAGAAAATATTCGAACGACTATTAAACAGCCTTCTAAACGCGTATTTGACTGAGAAAAAAAATCCAAATTTATCAACAATATGGTTTCTGCCCTAAATCAAAATAGGTACTCTCACAGCCCCAGTAGATTTAATAACAAAATTAAAAATACATATATTATTGTTAAAAAAAACTCTGTTGTAGGAATTTTTATTGACCTAAAAAAAGTGTACGATACGGTAAAGCCATCAAAAGCTACTACAGAAATTTAGTAATGTAGGTATTTCAGACAGCGCCCTCAGTATGTTCACTTCATATTTGCAAAATAGACAGCAAAGTCGTTAAAATAGATACTTCACTAGCTCGATGCAAAACATAACATACGGTTGTCCGCAAGGCTCAATTATTAGCTTATTACTGTTTCATCATGTGCATAGTCTTTTCCCAAATATGTTGGGGTCGGCTTCCAATCTAACCTGATGCAGCTGAATACCAGTATTTTACATGGAGCGACTGCCTATCTGACCTCCACAACCCAGTTACTGGGTAATACGATACCCCTTGGTAAGACTGGTTGTCACGCGACTTTGAGGCTTCTGACGACCCAACGACTGTCAAAGGTCCATGAATGACAGCCGGGACCAACGGCTTAGCGTGCTTTCCGAGGCACGGAGGTGTCTTGTTATGTAATGATGGTCACCCATCCACGGACTAACCGCGGCAAGCGTGGCTTAACCTGATCGAACGACCCGTGCGGTAGTTATGATTTTGGCACGAACTCCTTACCTACTATTTCTAATTTACATTCATAACATTGATAAAATAGGGCTGACAGGACGCCTAACGTTATAGGTACGCGGATAGCATTTGCCTTGTTACTTCGATAAAACTTTACAAAACATTGTAACTAATGCTCAAGAGGACCGTGCCCTACTAAATGAATGGTTAAAATATAATTGGCCGACTAATAACACGTCAAAAACATCACTTAATATTTTCTCCAAGAAAAATAAGCCGTTACCGGAGTTTTCACCTCGTACACACGGCTACACATCAAGCTATACATTTCCAGTATAAGCTGATCTCACATTGTATAGGATTTCCGTACGATGCGAGACCAGCGTAAACTGGTTTTGTATAGCTTGATGTGTAGCCGTGTGTACAATCAACGGAGAAATAGTCAAACGGCCTAGTCACGAAAAATACCTCGGACTGTAGGTAGGTGTCAAACTTACTTGAAAACTGCACATCGAACGTGTCAAAACTAAATTAGTGTCACCATTAAGATGAGAGCGTTACGAAAAGTTGCAAAATGTGTCCAAAAAAAGTACGTCTAAATAACTCTAGTCAAATCAAACCTTGAATACTTAATTGAACTGTGGAGATCAGCCGCTAAATCTAATCTAAACTCACTACAAAGAATACTATCATTGTATTATTTCACTATATATATCCAACAAGTTTAGTGGTTTACCTACTGAATCTCACACAGCTTTACACAAAATTATTACACCTGCATTCTCATAAAAAAATCACCACGAATTCCGTACAATCAAACACAAAAACTACATTTAAAAAAAAGTTGCCGTCGCCTGGCAGATGTGAAACATCGAAACTATTGTGTACCTGTTGATATATATAAGCTAACAGATTTGAAATAAAATTAATAATATGTACATATGTATACTATATAAAAAAGAAAGAAAAGAATCATAGGGCAACCAAAAATTCGTCTGCATCGCTGTCAACAGGAAAAGTGCCCAAAAGGCTGGCAGTATTGTCACGTTGTATGGCGATGCTGATTCTTTGGCCAAAAATAGGCCAGCCCTCTGGTCACGTGAAGAGTCGACTAACCACTTGGCAATGTCTCGAAAAACCAAGTGGGCACTCGGACCCCATGGCCCTAGTGTTTCTACTCCAAACGGCTCGAACATATAACTCCCAATAAGATTGGAATATTTTCGCCGTTTGAGGTTTTCCGCACCTGCAGCAGCCGCCCCAGAACAGCCCGCCGTGCTAGGAAGATGGGATGGCACAAGATGCACATGTTGCATCCCACACCAAAGGCGTGCCTAACTTCCAGGGCATTATGGTCATTCCGTCTGGTTTCATCCCATCGTCGCGTGCCAAGCCGTTGGGTTCTAAAACAGCTGGCACCCCGGCGGTGACAAGAGCACGGCGGATGATGTCATTAATGCTGGCGTGCCGTGCTATCCGGCCTACGCTCTTACTGCATGATAGGCCACGGTGTCAGAGGTAGTCGACAGTTACACCGCACTGACAGCGATGCGGAGCCCCGCAAGGAGTGCCCAGACGCAGACAAGTCCCGAGCCGGAAAGTGGTGTCACCCAGCATAGTGCCTACGTTGGGTGACGGTAGCGCCTGAATTAGAGGCCCGACTCCCACTCTCCCACAGCCAGCAGGTAAGCACGCTCAGCAGTATTGGAGGACGTATTGATAAGATTATTCCGTACCAACCTGCAGAGCGGCTCATCCCACTGTCTCTGGGAAGATGAGTTCACGGGCCGATCTGGATCCGGGCAAGCTGCTGTCCAGGCGTTCACCGCATCGGTCAAGCACGGCACTTCAGAGTTAACCAGGGAGGGGGCTAAAAATTTTATCGGTCAACTTTTTGGTGGTGTGGACAGAGGACAGGAACAGGTAAACTAATATTGGTAATTTTGCGGATGCTAGGCCACCAAAACGAATGAGTAGTGTGGCTTGATGCCACGTTCGGTCGTGCAAGGCCACATTTAAAATGGATGTTAATGTGCTGTGAATAATTTGGTCAATTTTGTCCAACAGATGTGGCTGCTTCCATATAGGGGAAGAAGGTAGAAAATATATAAAATTTGGGCCAAAACAACAGTATCTAACCAGGGTGAATGCCAAATGTAAATTCATTTTGGAAAGTCGGTTCGAACTTTCGTTGAAGTTTTTGATTTGTTCGTCGATGAAAGGATAAAAGCTGTCTTCTAAAATTGGGGAACCTAGGAGGTGCTGTGAACTTTTTTCTAGAATTTTGATTTGTGGGGGGCTATTTGATTAAATTTCTCTAGGGTCAATTGTCTGTCGGTAATGTCAGAAAGATCAATTTCACATTTTAAGAGGTAAGGTTCAAGCAAGTTGTAGGTCCTTCAAAACGGTGTCTACATCACCTCCTAGGTTTCCATAATCTAAATACTACACGTAAAATTTTGAAGGAAATTAAATTAATTATCTTATATTTTGTACCTATAGAAAATATGCATGAAATTATGGTTTATTAAAGGAAATAAATATGAAAATAAAAGAATCGCACAGCCACTTGCGCATGGTGACGCGTCGCCACGGCATGCGTCGCCACTCCAGCAATCGGTTCTACGTGTGGCTATAGATGTTTCACATCAAAACATCACGTCAAAAACAATAACCAACAACACAAGAAGTAAGAACAAGTTCCAACTAATGACTGCACGTGCACGGACTTACGGGAACAAAAAAAAAAAATTGATTGAGGGAGCACAATGTTCAATGATTTACTGGCGGATTTAAAGAAGACGTGTGATAGTATAAAAAAAATCAAACAAAACTTAAGAAACATGTAAGTACCCTGTAACGTCACCAACATCCCAGAGGCAAAATAATATGATATTATTATTTAGATGTAAGCCATAAGTATCTCATTTTTAGGTAAACTGTTATTTATGTTCTTATGAGAAATACATTCTAATGATATCTTATTTTCTTTTATCTTTTTATCCAGAGTAGGTAGAAGAAAACAAGTTCAGTTGTTTTTATGACGAGCAAACAACAAAAAAGTGAAAAATTATAGCTTTTTCACAAAAAAAAAACCACTGACTTCTAAAAAAACACTACAAATTGAAAAAAAAACTTTGACTTCGGAAGTCGGTGGCAAACAAGGAAAAATAAAGACACCAACTTCCGAAGTCAAAGTTTTTTTCACTTTGCAGTGTTTTTTTTAGAAATCTTGTTTTTTTTTGTGAAAAAGTTTTTCCCCAAAAAAAAATAGTTTAACACTACTTGCAATGTAATTATTTATTTATTTTATTTATTTATTAAAACTTTATGCACAAGTAAAAACTGTACAAAGGCGGACTTAATGCCTTGGGCATTTTCTACCAGTCTACCTTAGGGTGATGCAGAGACAATACTTAGTAGGTGCTAAAATAACTTAGAAAATATTTATAACTAAAGAAAATAATAATAAGAATAAATACATATATACATACATACAACAAAAAAAAATAAAATTAAAAACATTATGAGAGTTAACAAGAAAACCAACAACAACTTAATTCTGAGACGAATCTGCCAACTTCTTGCGTATGTGTTCTCGAACTTTCACTTTAAATGTGAACTGATTGGTTACCGTCCTGATATTCTGAGGGAGCGCATTCCAAAGGAAAATCGCCTGGACAAAGAAAGAAGACTTTATAAAACCAGAGCGATGAGAAGGACAACGAAGAAGACGATTATGTTCAGACCGAAGATTCTTGCTATGTGCAGAGCATAAATATTGACAGAGAGGGGTCAGATAAGAAGGAGAAGTGGGTTTGTGAAGGATAGCAAACAAGGTTGTCAATGCTCTCAACGCTCTGCGCTGCCGGATGGGTAACCACTTTAAAAGCGATCGATGTGCGGATACATGATCGTACTTGCGGAGATTAAAAACGAATCGAATGCAGCTATTAAGAAGTCGGTCAAGTTTATTGAGGAGATCTGCATTCAGGTCATAGTAGCACACATCACCATAGTCAATTATGGGGAAGATTAGGGACTGTACAAGCATTGCCTTAATGTGTGATGGGAGAATATTTTTTAACCGATAGAGCGACCGCAACGTTCCAGTGACCTTCTTGCTCACAATCGCGACCTGCTTACGCCAGTCGAGGCAAGTGTCAACATGCAAACCCAGATCCTTGACGTCAGAGCTAAACGGAATCACTGTGCCATCAAAAGTAACAGGTGGCACCGTTAAACCATGCAGCCTCCTCAAGCTATAGGGGCTCCCCACAATGATAGCCTGACACTTGCTTGGGTTAACCGCCACCCCAAAACGATCAGACCAGTTTTTGACAACACGTAAATTCCGATTTAGCTCCTCGACCGCACGGGTTAAGCTGTCAACACCTGCCTGACAGTAAAGCTGTAAGTCATCAGCGTAGAGATGATACGCACACTGAAGCAGGGAAGTTATGAGATCTATAAAGATAGAGAACAAAAGTGGAGATAAAATGCCGCCTTGAGGGACGCCAGTTTCCAGATCGCACCAGCTGGAGTTAGAGTCACCAGCAAGAACTGATTGCTGACGCCCCCGAAGATAGGAAGAAAACCAATCCAAACACTCGGGAGAGACCATGCGATAGGAGAGGATGGATAAAAGGACTTCGTGACTGACGGTATTAAAAGCATTTGAAAAATCGATCAACACTAGAACCGTAACTTTAGTGTCTTCCATTCCTCGCCTTATATCGTCAGTCACTTTGAGGAGAGCAGAAACGGTACTGTGCCCGGGTCTGAACCCAGATTGGAGCGGACTGATGAGAGAGTTTTTGTGAATGAAGTTGGAGAATTGTTTATGTACACAGGCCTCGAGTACTTTGGATAAAAAGGGAAGGATGGAAATTGGACGAAAGTGACTAAGAAGAGTGGGATTAGGGATTTTTGGTAGTGGTCGAACATGGGCTTTCCGCCACAGGGAAGGGAAAACACCGGAGAAAAGGGAGAAGTTAACTATATGGGAAATTGCAGGAAGGAGCTGATCAACCACTGTCACGATCATGTGTCGACTGATGTTATCACAACCAACGGCTTTGGATTTGATGGATAGGATAATCTTTTTGATCTCTCCCGGGTCGACTGGGCTGAAGGTGAAGGGGGTAATATTGGGTCGCGTCAGACCAGCAAGGTAGTCAAGAGTTTGACATTTGGTTGGATTATCTAGGGTGGGAACAGTAGAGAAGTGACGATTTAGATCGTCCAAGCCAAATGTGCTAGGAAGGTCTGAATTTCGCGACTTGCCGATACCTAGAGTTCCAAGGAATTTCCAGATATCAGCAGGAGAAGAAGAAGTGATGTTACTAAGAATGTGGTGGCGTTTAGCGTTGCGTATCATCTGATTACAACGATTGCGAGCAGTTTTGAAGAGGCTCCAATTATCATCTGACCGATCCTTTTTAAACTTCCGAAACGCGCGGTCCCTTCGTCGCATCGCCATCCGAACTCCCACATTCATCCATTAATTATGAGTGACAGGAAGTTATTACAACACCATCAACATACACTAAGTTAAAAAATAAATATTATTGAAGCCGACTCAAAAATACCTCATCAGAACTTGACGAAATTTATAACCACCTGGGAAATCTACCCTTTGAAACTAAAAAAATATTTTTTCAAATCAGCTCAGGCGTCTTCGAGTAATCGGTGAACATACATAAAAATAAAAGACTCCGATGAATTGAGAACCTCCTCCTTCTTTGAAGTCGTTCAAAAATGAACTCAAATGTAGATGAAACTATTACATTCGTCTAGTAGTCGAAAACTCTTCATGAACAGCCGCAGATACCGTTTTGGGTTTGGGTTCTGCGTCGAGTAATGTCATTGGGTACATACACCCCAGTCGAGGGATACAGGATAAGTTTTATGTGTGATGCTAATTACAACAGTCGTTTGTTATTTAGATGTATCGCCATTACCACCACCATTGGCAAAGTGAAACCTTTAACTGTCTTATCGAATTAGGCCCAGTTATGCCAAAACATAGGTACGGTGGGCTGCATCAATTGGGTACCCCTTTTGTATTAAATTTAACTTTGAAGGAGGGTACTCACATCGTGACGCTGACTGTACCAACCCACAGCGTCTCAATAGCTAATCAGCGTAAAATTCCGAAATCATTTATTTATTTATCGGCGCAGGATAGTCTTTACCAGAAGTGGTCATCGTATTAGTGGTTCAGCAGCTTCAATAACATTAAGATTTTGCCGGAATATAGCAGTTCGTCGTGGAGGTTGTACGACAGCGGCTCTTCACCTGTCATCAGGAGACACCCGCCACGCAACCATCGATGCGACACGACGCTCTGCATGAGTGATAGTAATCAGCCAGTGTCACTCTTAACCGACCTGTTCGGCGATTCCAGTAACTTCGTAACAAAACTAGCCGGCACCACTTGCTGCGCCGACTCCTAATTACTTTATTGTACACCACAAAATACATGAAAAAAATATGAATAATGATTTTATTTCTGTAAGAAGGTTTGTACAAGATTTTTTACACGTCAATCCTCAACTCAAAATATAACCTCATGACCCTACAATCCCGTCGAACCCTACTTGAAAAGGTGACTCTGTTTAGTATTATGTCGCAATAAGTTTGATTGTACTGATCTTATGAACAGTCTATGCTTCCTGATCCCTTGTACTGTGTTCGGTCGAGAAGTTTGTTCGAGATGCTTATTTGCTACTTCTTTTTGTCGAACCAACTCAAGCACTCGCTCGCCGTTACATCGCTTGGCTAACACCTCTAATAAACAGTTTTGCTCTACGGACATTATGTTTCTTAGCAAAGCTATATATAAGCGTGAAATTACGACTATTTTAAGAGACACTATTAATTAATTAATAAGCTCTTTTTAATTTGTTCTGCTAACAGCTAACTATTCTGTATAGTAATCAGTGGATAACGTCTCAAGTAGTGTATTTCTTACTTTTATGAATAGTCTTATTGTGTGCCTACTATGACATATACTGCTGTTAATAAATAAAATAAAATAAATCATCCTTTTTTGTTTAAACTACACTGAGAAAAAAGGCCGAAATAAACTCACAGGTCACGGTCTCTTTCAAAGTCCATGCATAACCTTGGTCAGACCAAGAAATGAAAAACTACAAAACATACAAGGGCATATCTAGGAAACTAGGAAATGAACAACTTTGGAGAAAATGTTTGATGTGGTTTTGGCATAACAGAGCCAAACTATGTTAACTTGGCTCAGAAGGACGCTCAGCTCATATTCATAAAACAATCCCTTTTGCTGCAGGTGCGGAAAACCTCAAACGCGAAAATATTATAATCTTATTGGGAGTTATATGTTCGAGCCGTTTGGGTCAGAAACACTAGGACCATGGGGTCCGAGTACCCAATTGGTTTCTCGAGACATCGCCAAGCGGTTGGTTGACTCTTCACGTAAGCAAAGGGCTGACCAATTTTTTGGCCAAAGAATCAGCATCGCCATACAACGTGGCAATGCTGTCAGCGTTTTGGGCGCTTTTCCTGTTGACAGCGATGCGGACGAATTAGTTGATGCCCTATGATTCTTTTCCTTCTTTTTTTATACAACGTGGCGCTACAATGGTGACTTTAATTTAATACACGGGTAGGGCTAGTGCCCATTAACCATATAAATATTGATAGGTTAAAATAATACGTAAACTGAAAAAAAAAATTTTTCAAACAAACTAAATAATAAAAAAGTCATTAAAATTGGGATCACCCTTGCAAAAATTCATTCATGAAATTACTTACCTAGCTCGCTTACGTTAACTCGGAGCGGCAATGTGTCGGTTCGCGGGCTGGCAACCGCGCATCGCGTCTTGTACCTACTCGTGATCGGTCCGATTCTTTGACGGCATATTATCAAAGAAACCGAGCGGCGCAAGTGGTACAAACACTTATCACATCACCCTCTCTTGTTACTATTAGTAATAACTGTCATCACTAATCACTGCCATCACGATCATAAGTTTACACAAGCACTAATAGCACAAATAAATGCGTCCGTATCGCAAGAGGTGTAAACGTACCTACTAGATAAGAAAACGAAAACCAATCAAAGTGTCTTTATCGCAGTACCATGATCTAATTACTATCCTAATTACACAAAAAGAAATAAATAAAACAATAGCTAAGAGTCTTTTTCGCGACGTAATTATGCGCACTAGTGTAAATAAGTGCGTCAAGGACACGGGTTCGACTAGCACTAGAAAAGCAAAAAAAGAATTCGTGTTCGGTGCGGCGGGTGGGTGGAAGGGAGAGCGCGCGTCGCCTGCGCTGCTCGCCAACAAAGGAAATTTCCTTAAATTCGCCTACTCTATGCATTTGTTTCATCCTAATAGTATTGCTTATTCGTTTTAATTTCATTGATGCGAAGTTATGATCCGTGACCGAGGGAAATGACCGCTGCGCGACAGTTCTTTAAGTACAGGTTGCTCTAAGATGCTATTTCCTAAATTCTTTAATAAATCTGTAAATAATAACGTTTAATGGAAATAAAAAATTGTCATGAAACGAAAATGTGAAAACGTATATGTGTGTTAAATTAAGGTCACCATTGCAGCGCCACGCTGTATACATTGTAGGGACTACAGCAATAGCGCTAGCGCTGCGAAATGTTCCCCCGCGCTTATGGTTTAGCGGCCAGTCGTTTGCGCCGCGCCGAAACAGTAACTTGTATAGCACGTATTATGTTCTGTGTATGTGAATATTGAATAGACTGGGTTTACGGACTTGTGCATTTTATTTACTCTCCTTACTACAACCATATATTAGCAACCTCAACATTGGTGACCATCCAATGTTGAGGTTGCTAATATATGGTTGTAGTAAGGAGAGCGGGGGAACATTACATTTTGCAGCGCTAGCACTATTGCTGTAGTCCCTACATACATATACATATTATTAATATTAGTTTAAGTCTGTAAGCTTAAATAATAAAGAGATTTTTTTTGTAGTTGTGTGGAAATCTGTTGTCGTGGTATGGGCATACGGAGGAGTGAGGCAAATGTCGTGACGAAAGTTATGACACGAATGTATCTGGCTTTAGAAATAGGGGGGCAGGCACCAAAGAAACGATGGATGTACTGTCTGAAAGATGATATGGCTAAAATGATGATGTGACTACCGAGATGACGAATAGAGAAGTATGGAAATTTATTATTTTTTTATTTTTTATGAAAATGACTTGGGATGAATATGGACAGGAGAATGAGGATGATAATGATACCCACGCAAAGAAAAAGGGCCATGTTACCTGTCAAACAGTAAACAACAAAAACAAATACTTACAAAACTCATTAACGAAATTAAAATAACAATACCTATACATAGTACAATTAAAACGTGACGCCAAACAGGATTGTATCACAGCTTCACTTAAATTTGACAAACTTTACTGAAGTTACGCGTAAACGCGTTTGACATGGGATACTCTTGTTATGTGTTTCGAGTTTGTTTCTTAAAGTCTTGTGTTTCCGTGACTTATGTCCCTTGATTCGTGACTAATGTCACAGCGTTACTGTGATCCAGTTCAAAGGGTATGGATGCCGGTTACAAGCACGTGACGCATTTCAAGTTTGTCTCTGGCAACGGCAACGCACCATCCCTAAGTTTGTAACGGCACTTCTTCTCAGGGATCAGTCAGCTAGGAAATGCCGGCGCCATTTAGTTTTAACATATTTACCATATAACGTGAAACATGTTTTAAAAGATCTACTTACAGAAACAAATGCCTCTGGTTTTACAGATAGACATGTAGCGGTATCTGCATCGCCACATGCGAGCTGCGCGTTATACTGACGTCACGCAAATCCTGCATCGCGCAAGCAAAGTTTACCGCGCGACTAGTCTAAATACAACTTCTCGACATCAATCATCGGGCAGTTGCCCACCAGACACGACACTCGTTTGGTCGGAGGATCCTCTCTTTTCTATGGACGTATGAGTGAACTTTACACCCTGTTCTGTGTGCCTCTATAGACATACGGAGCGCTGACCGCGAACTATCAGGTAAACTACCTGCTTTCATAATCTGTCTAGCCATTCCCCAACTATGTTGGGGTCAGCTTCCAGTCTAACCAGATGCAGCTGAATAGCAGTGTTTTACATGAAGCGACTGCCTATCTGACCTCTGATAAGACTGGGCTGGACTGGGCTTTTGGGCTTCTGACTACGCATAACGACTGTCAAAGTTCCACGAATGACAGCCGGGTCCAACGGCTTAACGTATTTTCCGAAGCACGGAGGGGACTTGATATGTAAAGATGGTCACCCATTTACGGACCAACCGCAGCCAGCGTAGCTTAACCTGATCGATCGACCCGTGTAGCAGTTGTTACTTAGCCACAAGCCCCTCTAGGTAAGCTACCTGCTTTATTGCAACCCTATACTATTAGTTTTTTTTTGACATTGACATTATTTAACTTTTTGCGATTATCAGATTTATTATTTGTTATAGGTAAATCGTCTATAGTTACGAAATTTTGTAAATATGTGAGCACCGTGTATCAGTATAGGTACCACTCTAACGATAATTTTCCCGTCATTGCTTTAATTTTAATTATATATACCAGATGTGGTATAGGAATTTTATTCTAGGTACACACACGGCTACACATCAAGCTATAAATTTCCAGTTTACACTGACCTCTCACTGTAAGGTAATCTTATACAATGCGAGATCAGCTTAAACTGGATATCTATAGCTTGATCTGTAGGCGTGCGTGCATCGTCTTAACATATAATTATATAATTAATGTATACCTCCAAAATATTTTGAGAATTTTTTTTAACATTAAAAAACAGTAAGTAATTCTGCAGTTTCTTGCCCATTCTTCTCCATTCGAAGCTACCTTTTGGAAGGGGTGACTAGGATAAATTATATTTTCTTGTAAATTTTGTCGTACAAAAGACAGTGCTTTTAAATAATGATGAATTTTGATTTACAACATAGACTGTTTTCTCTTCAAAAGTAAAATGTATAAAAATAAGCAACTACACGCTATAGGTACGAGTATATTAAAAACATGAACCACGTTTTCAACCTTGTCAGTATGTCTATCACGTACTGTTCCCATATTAACATAAAATATCGTTTTGAAGGACAGCCCTCTGGGTCAGTTTATGTCAAAACTGTAGGTTGTAAGAGTTAAAGTTCTGGTATATGTTGTGAACGGTGGCAGGGGAGCCGGGTTAACAGATAACCGCATAGTTTGATAGAACTTATAATACATTCGTTTGGCTTGTGGAAAAAGAAAGGGAAGGAAGGGAAAGACTGTTCGAGCTGTATGGCCTTAAGCCCTACATTAACACTCAAACTTTCAACAAGTATGTTGCTACATATTCCAAATTTTTTAGGAATATCTGCAAGATAGCTAAATCCCTAGCAACAAGATAAAATCAGCAGAAAATAAAATAAAAACAGTTTGGAAAGTTATAAATAACGAAAATGGTAGGGAAAAAAATACGAAGCACTGATTTAAATGGTTGGTGAAGTCTCCCAATGTATCGTCACATAGTGCCATAAGCTCTAACTTAGAAGTAGTTCAAGAATTTGTTTTCTTTACTAATATACCATCTACAACGACGGAAGCTTTAAATTCCTCATCCGATGTCTCAATTGATTTGTTAAAAGCGAAGTTTCTAGGCTGCCCGGTTGAATTTCAATTAAATTAACCAAAGATCTATGGAGAATGTCTATCAAAGTTTGTACATCCATAATCGAGACTATAGCACCATACTTAGCTTTAACGTTTAATTTTTGTGTAGATCAAGGAGTATTCCTGGATTTAATGAAACGCAGTAAGGTTATACCACTTTTTTTAATCTGGGGACAGCAAAGACACCAACAATAATATACCAGTTTCCGTGTTGCCGGTATTCAGCAAGGTGTTCGAAAAGGCAATGAAATGCTTAATCATTTTAACACCAACAACATCTTACACGACCAGCAATATGGTTTCACCAAAGTACGCTGTACGACTGACGCCGCTTATTAAAACACATATTTACAGCGTGAGAGGAGGCTTAAGATGCCATAGGGATCTTTTGTAACCTCTCCAAGGCATTTGACTGCGTTGATCACGAAACTGTGCCTTTAAAACTTAAGCATTACGGACTAGGTAAACTCGCGCTTAGTTTAGTAAAATCTTATTTAAATGATAGACAACAAAAAGTCCAATAGAATGGTGTCAATTTACTTTGATTTATTTATTTTTATTTTATTTTATTTATTAGGGAAAACAAACAATTACACATTAAGAAAAACAGAAAGATAGGATACAGAAATGATACAAATGTGAAATCAACCACGTTCTCCACAGATACACAGTGAGATAATTTGGTAAATTTAAAGACTAGCGTTGTAAACAATAAATAAGAGGAAAATTAATATTAAAGTACCAACAAAACAAAGCCCCAAAGATGCCGCATATAAGCGGAACAAAAGTTTCACATTATTTTTTCAATATATTAAGTAACATGAGTTTAAACTTACTATGTGGCAAAGCAAACAGATCCAAACTGCAGAAATTCTTATTAAAATTGCTCGTAAGGCGACGAAGAGGTGCACGCAAGCCTGCGTTTGTACGACAGGGAGTAGTGGCGAATACAGGTCGTGAGCGCACCTCGCGTCGCTGGCATGTTCTAGGAACTATATAACACAACTTATTACTCATGTCTAAACAATCATACGAATTATTGCATAAGTCATACAAAAATGTGGTTTCAAGAAAAGTACGCCTTGAACTCAAAGGAAGTAAATTATATTTTTTAAGTAACTCACTATAAGAGAGGTAACAACTTTTCAAGCAGCGATAATGCATAGACTTCAAAAATTTACGTTGTATGCTTTCTATACACTCAATATATTTATTGTAGTAGGGGTTCCACACAGGTACTGCATATTCTAATTGAGACCTAACTAGTGATCGATAGAGATATAAATATGTACTTGGGTTCATAAATTCTATGGCTGATCTCATCACAAAGCCGTACATGCGATAAGCATTATTAACATGATTTAAAAGTAAAAATGGGTGTTCCACAAGGCTCGATACAATATTTACCTAATATCCTATGACCTAATATAACCTAAATATTAGGTCATAGAATATTAGGTAAATATTGTTGGAGCTGTTGAAGATTGTAAAAAATATCTTTGCATTGTATTAATTCAATATCTTAGTATTGTATAATTTCATAGCACATGTGTGAGCACTATGTACATACTATAAAGCTTGCGGCTGAGAGTATGTCATGCTCACACAAATGTGTCGCTGGTGGTGGGGTGGCGTGTGTATTGGATCATTGAGTTCCCTTCAAAATGGTTGAGCTGAATGGTGCTGATCCATACGTCATGTTCGTGAACGGGCGCCGTCAGTAGGCACTGGTCATTTCTTAGCTGCCACGGCTTATTTTAATGCCTGAATTGTTTGTATATTTTTTACTACGGACGCTTTTAACGTGCACGTCTTTCTACGTCGTTCTCACAAGTATAATTTCAACATGAATGATGTAACCGCTTTTTTGTAACAATAATATGTTGATTTAAAAGAGTGTCCATGGAGTTTCTTGCCCGTTCTTCTCCATAGGTACCTACTACGCTTTGGAATGGGCAGCTAGCTTCATCTTTCTGACTGACCGACCCCTTGACATTTCAAAAGTGCCTGTAATTGATTTATTTGAAACAAATGCTTTGAGTTTGCTTTCCTAAAAATATTTATTTACACTCTAATATAACGAATGCGCGTCTTTTTGTGAACCTCTAATAATTTGTATTTTTGCGTCCTAAAAATAGCCATGTAACTGGGACCTAGTTGGATGCCGCACTCGCCGGCCGCTGCTGTTGGCGTGCCCCAGCTTAGTCACTGTTCAATTCAGGTTACGTGTTGCTAGTCACAGTTCCAACCTCACCTCACCAGTTGGATCAGGGTCCTGCGACTGCGTAGGTGTGAGATGGAACACCGGGGTGGTTTTTAGTCAGTAAGAGTCTGACAGACCCCGCCGTCCGCCCCAGGGCGGCGGACATCCATGAGGATTTTCCACCCCGGAAACAAAAAAAAAAAAAAAAAAAAAAAAAAAAAAAAAAAAAAAAAAAAAAGGGTCCTGCGACCAAGTTTGAAAAAAAGGCCAGAAATTCAAAAATAGGCTCCTCTATTAAAAAATAATCATTAGAAGTCCAAAAGCTTTTTAGGCGTTCATTAATTTTAAAAAAGTGGACATCATTAGAAGATCAATAGGCTTTTAGAGGATCACTTAAATAATTTGTTTTTATTTAAGGTAAACATTTTCAGTATTGTTTAATTTATTCTAATCCCGGACAAAGGTAAGCACTTCCGACAGTAAATATGTATAGTCATAATGCAGCATTAAAACTAGTTTCCGAACTACGTAATATTTACTATTCCCTTTAATTTAAATGCGCCCAGAGGCATGAAAAGGCGTGGTCTTATTGTTGGCGACTGACTTGGATTTTATCTACAGATAAAAGAGAAACGAAAACTATTATTTACCTAATCTTTTTACTAAAACCCTATGTTAGAAAGATCTCAAATAATGATGTTAAATGATAATGTTAAATGATAATTGATAATGGTAAATGACAAATGATAGAATAATAGATGCTAATGATAGATTATTTTATTTCTGTAAGTACAATTACTTTTTCATTACTCATACTCTGAAAGTAGGTCTGAAGTTGCCTGAGGAGCGGGTTCAAAGTAATACTTTTCAGTCCTAGGGAGAATCGTTTTCGACTGACAGCTGTCAAATTATTTGGAAAAGTAATGTTCTAATTTCACTCTTCTGTTGAACCATGTTCCAAATTCCTATACAGCTAATCAATTACAGCGCGATGTAAAATTGAAATAACTTATGTTTAAGTATTAACTAAAGAATATATTTTTTTAAATGACTTTATTATAATTTACTTTCAACTATTTCTTTAAAATAAGATACCATTTTTTCAATGATTGAAATGAAAAATAATGGCTGAATAGCTAGCAGCCGGCCACAGAAAAAAAAAATGGCGGGAAAGCGGCAATCCGATCTTCATTTATTTTTTCGAGTTGTAGAGTTTTGTTTATACTTCCGTACCTATATTAGAGATTTGTATTAACACAATGAGTTCATCTGATTCAGATATGGATTTAACGGCTGATTTTCTAAGAGAAGAGGCTCATTTTTTTTTAGTTTTCATGTTTTTATTTTTACTTTCCTTGTATTCGTAATGATTAGCACAGTGTTTACCTCGGGTTACAGACTTATTTAGTCCCTCGAACTATTAGCGCCCTCACTGCGCTCGGGTGCCAAACCCCGTTTCGGGACTAAATAACTTACTTTCACGCCTAGGGTAACAATGTACACCTCAATCATATTCTATAAACTAGATGAGGTCAGTGTTTCCTATCGGACTACTCTGAGCAGAAAGGCCGAAAGAAACTCTGAGGTCACTGTCTCTTTTGATGTCCAGACATAATCTTGATCAGATAATGACGAATACCATGTCGATTGGTGTCTGAAATAGTCTTTTGAGGAAATATACACAGATTGAATGGACCTGTCCAGTCAGTGCACGTATTTGTACAGTCATCAGCATATCAGGTTATACAAAACTGTCAAATTTCTAAAAATGATTTAAACCTTAAAATGTTGAAGGTTAAGCTCAAAATCGAATGAGAAAATTTGACAGTTTGTGGTAACTTGGCCTGCTGCTGTGTGAAAAAGCGCTCTACAGAGGGTCCATAAGGTTTGACGCGTACTATAGCTGCTTTGTATGAAAATCTTAAAAGGATTACTCAATCGATCATACTTATATTATTCTGCAATAAAAATAGTTATTTAATGGAGTTACAGACGTAAACATGCAATCAAAATATGGCTTCTGCAAGGCAAGGGTTCGGCAAGCCTAAGGAGGCGTTGGAGCAGACGAGTCCTCGAGTTATGATCGCGTACCTTTGGCCAAGTGGAGTATGGGTCGCCGTCCAGCTAGATGGACCGACGAACATTGAAGGGCCAAGTGCGACTGACTGACCAGCCTAATTGCGTAACACGCGTACAATGCCAATGCCTTTCATTATGATAATTCACCAACATTCACTGCGTGATTTACGTTATCTAACAGACCATTTTTTCAAACATATATATAGATAGATAGATAGATACAAGTGCTTTGAGCGGATATACAAAGTGCAGTGTGCGTCTCAAGGTAATAGGTGTGGTCCGTCTGGGTCCATCATATAATAATAATAATGTTTATTTATTTACAAGGGAGATGTTTGATTTTGGGCCACCATTATGTACACTACATAGATAAATAGGAAAAAATAGGGGAATTACATACAAATACTAAAAAAATCATTTGAAATAGGGTACAGTGGTACAAAAATGATAATTTAAAAAGTTTTTTAATAAGATAACCCTAATTTTAGGGCAGCCATGACAGTTGTGTTAGACATGACGTTTGACAGTTTAAAGCACAGCTCACTCCTCTCCTATGAATTATAGAAGTCCAGGGTATATTGATAGGCACTAAAGAATAAAGCAGTAAGACTGTTAATAAACAAAACGTTCAAGCCTTAGTTTCGCGCGTTTCTTGCTCCTCTTGACACCGATATAACAAATCTCTAACTGCTCGAATAGGTGATAGAAGATGTGCTGCCGCAGTCGTGTAGAATACCCTGTAGTCTTATTTTATCGAAACCGAAACCCAACCCAAGATTTTCGAAATTCGTATTGTTTTGTTTTATGGCAGGTAATACACGTCAATCAAATGTCATTGTCAAAATGACATTTTTCGCATGCTGCTAATCTGATCCACCATGTTTAATTTTATGTTGTGTTGCTCTCCTTGGCCAAGTTAATTTGAGTATACTTTGAAACGAAGTGAAATTAAAGAAAATTAACAATAAAAAACGGTTACAGTAATACATAGTGATATTTACATATTATTATAGTGTACATAGTGCTGGCCCGGGCTCCATACATTTCTGGAACATCTCCTTTAATATGGTTACATCTCATCTATCCGAAGCAAAACAAAATGTACAAATTTTTGAGTATTTAAGTTGAGAGTAAACAGCGATGTCTGTGCTAGTATTAATTGTAATACAGAAACCGGCGCATTCCTCCAGCAACCAATGAGCAATGGATTAGCAATTTCCTTCAGAATCCGCCAAATTGATATATGACAATTGCACTACGCTATTGAAGTGCAGGCGATGTAAGGTCCAATCACATTCTAGAACTCGTATTTTTATCAAATACTGACCAATCAGATACAAAAGCCGCTGCAACTCGACCCCGCCCTACTCAAAGCTGCGTTCTCTAGCCGTGATGTATGAGACCAATATTGCGCGTAGCAACGGCGTGCTAAGCCTTCGGTAGTCGCCTGTTATTATGAACTATCTCTTCGTTTTATTAACACCATTGGTTTAGGGGAACGGGGTTTTAGTTAGAAGTTAACCAAGGTGATGTTAAAGCAACTTTTGTAACTAAGTACATAGTTTTGTATTACCCAGTTACTGGGTTGTGGAGGTCAAATAGGCAGTCGCTCTATGTAAAATACTGCTATTCAGCTGCATCCAGCTTGACTGGAAGCCGACCACAGTTTTTAAGAGGCTAAGAAGGTTGACGTGTAACTTAAGTAGTTTCTGATTATAAGGCTAATTTCCGTATTTAAAAACGTTAAAAATCTGGTCGCAATCACGTCTCAGTGACAATCAACGTCAAAAACTTGTCAAAAATGTAGGAAAATTCTAGATATTTTTGACACATTGAAACGAAGATTAGAAAGTGATGATTGTTAAAAAAAAGGAAATTGCTGTATTATTGGAATCTAACACATTTTTTTTTGTGATTTGTGTGCAGTTGTACAGTCAGGGAAATGTATTGTTTACCAGATTGACACACTATTTGAAGTGTTCAGTAAAGTTATTTTATACCATTTTTAAAATATATAATTACACTTGTGATTTGAATATTACGGACTTTTCATTTAATTTAATTTATTTAAACAACTATTTAAGAGATAAGATGTTTTTTATTTTTGTTTGTTACGCTTTGACGCTAAAATGGCTACAGGAATTTGGATCCAAATTGGCACAAGGGTAGACTATGATCTGGATTAGGACCTAGAATACTTTTAATCCCGATATGTTCACGGAATCGAGACTTATACGGGTGAAAACACGGGGCGCAGCTAGTTTATTTATAAAACAATTCACGTTGTGTTTGAACATGTTTCAAATTAACGCTAGTATCACCCATTTCAAGGAATGCGCCCAACTACCTATCACCATGTATAAAACAGTTCCGTAACTGACTAATTACAGAAAATATAAATGATAAATGATTTCATTTCTGTAAGTAGGTTTGTACAAAAACTTTTACACGTCAATCATATTTTGAAAGCTAGATGAGGTCGGCGTTTCCTATCGGAATACTCTGAGAATAAAGGCCGAAACAAACTCAGAGGTCACAGTCTCTTTTAACGTTCAGACATAATCTTATTCAGATCATGTGAAGACCATGTAGATTAGTGCCTAAAATGGTCTTTTGAGGAAAAACCACATAGATTGAGTGGACCTGTCCAGTCAGTGCACGCATGTGTCGTGTGGCTCAACTCAGAACTTAAGGAGGTCAACAATTCGACGAACAATACCCCAAAGACAAAACATTTAGGTAAAGGGGCGTCTAAACGGGCTATATTTTACGACAATTTGTGGCTGCAATTATTGGCAAACATTGCCCAGCCATCAAAAAAACATTTTAGTGTATTTTATGGCTGAGCAATCAATTGCAGGCAACATGTTGCAATATGGCTGCAATAGTATGGCCTTTGATTCAGAACCCTTTAATGAGCCACACAATCCAGCAACAATGGCCGACGAAATGACGCTAATCGCAGCACATTGTTTTGGAAGAAAAACGAAAAAAAAGGACACGAATGTGGATTCGACCCTACCTAAGTAGGCGTGACACTTTGGATTCCGTAGACAAGGAATTAATGCTGGATAAATACTTATTTAAAAATTTTACAAGAATGTCTAAGAGCGACTTCGAATTTCTTGTGAACAGAGAAAGAAAAAGGTTCTTGTGAAAGAGAGAGGGAACAGAGGAAAGCAGAGAAGCACAAGAATGACAGCTGCTGACAGCACAGAATATCGCCACACCACAGATTTATACACGATGGACGTCGCAGCACTCGCAGCACACTTCACGTCGCGCAGAAAGTGAAACGCAAAGTACTTCACGTCGCAGGGAGAAAGGGACGCGCATATACAGTAAAACAGAACAACAATATAGATGGCCCAGATATATTGCAGTATTTTCGATTGCGAGGCGATCGTTCGGCCACACGCCGGCTACACATAAAAACATTTTGACATACCAAAAATATGTGGCTATAATGCCGGGCCATCCTTAAAATATTGCATAGTGTGGCTGGTATTGCTAGCAATGTTGCCGGCCACAGTATTGCAGCCACAAATTGTCGTAAAATATAGCCCGTTTAGACGCCCCTTAAGCTGCATTAATTATTCAAACTGCCAGACCATGAAGATCCGGGTGTCACCATTGTGTGGATCGCCCGGAGGACACGGTGGAGCATACGGTGGAGGTTTGCCTGGCTTGGGCGGAGCACCGCCCTTTCCTCGTGCAGGCGATAGGCTGGCGATCTCTCTCATCCGGCCCTGGTCCAGGCCATTGTACGGAGCGAGAGGGCATGGTAAGCCGTCTAGTCCTTCTGTGAAGCTGTAATGCTCGCGAAGGAGGAGGCGGAACGCGTGAGGGAGATGCAAATTTCGCGCCCTCACGCCCCTAGCCGCCGCAGGAGACGCCCTAAGCGTCGGGAATCCCAAGCCGATTCCCGGCCACCGTAGGTGCGGGCTTGCGGACGGCGAGCAATGGGCAGCTCGCCGTCCGATAAGGACCAGGCCCGGGTTGACGGCGCGTTGTGTTCCACGCGCGCCTCACGGAGATATCAGCTACAATGACGGGGTCCGCTAGGGCCGATGCCTGCCAGGGTTGCGGGAAAGTCCGAAAGGGTTACCGTGGCCCCTGGGCACAGGCAACTGAAACAACACGAGTGGGTTTTAGTCAGTAAGAGTCTGACACGCCCTCCCGCTCCACCCAGAGCGGGAGAAGTTATTTGATGATGTCCCAACCCCAAAAAAAAAACCCATGAAGATATCACGTCTCGTTACTGCCCAGGTGGTCTAGTGATGGCAAGCGCTATTGCTTTGGTAATGCTTTGTTGGACCTGAGAATCGAAAGCCCTCATGGTCCTGAGATCGATTCCCAGGTCAGACAATGTTATTGGTCTTTCCACCTGGAAATTATTGTCAGTAACAACCTGGAGCCTGGATTTGTCCCCACCTCCCTGTTACATGGGACTTGAAACTTAGCTGACAAAATGTGTACTATAGCTGCACCTCTGCTTTACCCTTTGGGTAAACATGGCTTGATTTTGTGTTTAAAATAGGAAAAAAAAACTTTTTGTACTCTTTTCCATCCCAGTGGTTCTTTTGTATTTTGTGAATGCGAGAACTCAAACTCAGGGCATTTATTTAAATTAAACCATTTCCAGCACTTTTGAATTGTCAAGGGGAGTCGGTCAGTCAGACATATGAAGCTATAGTCCGGCCGTCGCGAGAATGAGTTCCTGACATCTGTCAGTGCGACAATTCTAGTAAGTAATAAAGATCAAATTCGCGAATCACGTATTTGTTTTTATGAAACTGACGGGTGTCAAAGTGTCGTACGCATTCTCTCAGCGGCCAAACTGTAGTTGCCCATTTCAAAGCGTAGTAGGTACTTATGGAGAAGAACAGACAAGAAACACCATGGACGCTATTTTAAATTATATTGTTACAAAAATATTAATTACTTACATAACTATTGTTGAATTTATAATTTTATGTAAAAACGATGTAAACTTTGTAGAATTTTGTTAAATAAAAGTACATGGTACTTGTTGACCGGCCTACGCTATCGTCCCATATCAATTAAAACCGTAATTTGGAAATATTTTAAAAGCCAATTAGGTATTTCGTAAAAGAGTAACCGTGGAGTTTCTTGCCGCTGTTCTCTCCTAGCTTCTGACGTTTTATATGTGCCTATGTATGTAGGTTTGTGTAAAATAAAATATTTTGATTTTGGTTGCCCCTTATTGTTTTTTTACGGAAATCCTCATAATATCTATGAAATTTTCCTACTAGCGTAATTTCTAGAAAATATGCAGGGTTCACATAATACATATCCTCTTAGACTACTATAGGTCTTAAATCACCTGAACAATTGGTGGGGAGTGAAAAATTCCCTCGATTTCTGAATACCTCATCGCCAATTTGTGAAGCCGCTGCTCGCAGGAAGTGGAAACATACAAACAAGAATTGAGTTTGCGGCCGCGTCCTAACCGAAAGCGATTGTTGGGTGAGTAGAATGAAGAATGAAAGAAACAAAATAAATTTATTTGACCCAGTTTAACGCACAAAATATTTACACAAAAAAATAATATTCTTGCACACATACAAACCTGGTATATAGCAATATTTGACCAAATATTTAATTAGGTACTCAACATAATATCAATACAGACTTCTTGAAGACCACCTTTTGATTTCGAAGCTCGAAGAGAACTAACTGAGAAACTAGGCGATGCTCCAAACATCATATTTCCATTCCGTTTCGTTATAAAACGAGTACTTTTTCGGTAACTGTCATATGAGATGATATGAGATACTTTTAAACTTCATGACTACACTGATACAAAAATCATTTGAACTCAAACTCATATTTTTATATAGCATTTATTTCAAGTAAACCAATTACAGGCACTTTTGAATTGTCAAGGGGTCAGTCAGTCAGAAAGATGAAGCTAGTTGCCCATTCCAAAGCGTAGTAGATACATATGGAGAAGAACGGGCAAGAAACTCCATGGACACTCTTTTAAATCAAAATATTGTTACAAAAAAGTGGTTACATCATTCATGTTGTAATTATACATGTGAAAACGATGTAGAAAGACGTGCACGTTAAAAGCGTCCGTAATAAAAAGATAAAAACAAATATGGAATTAAAATAAGCCGTGGCAGCTAAGAAATGACTAGTGCCTACTGACGGCGCCCGTTCACAAACATGACGCAAGGCAAATCACATAATTTTATAGAGGTATGAGGAACAGGGTGTAAAGTTGCTAAAGGGAGAATCTTCCGACCAGACGGGTGTCGTAAGGTAAGCCAAGTAAGTAAGTAAGTAACTGGTAAGCCCACGTTCGCACGAATGCAAAAATATCGCGGCGTGATTTTATCACGCACTGGATTTTCAACTCTCGGTGTTAAGCCGAGCGTTGAGTATCTAACAGAGTGCATCCCAGCAGAGAATTTCAACTCTCGGCGCGATATTTTTACGTTCGTGCGAACGTGGGCTTAGTCGCCTTTTATGACACCCACGAGAAGAATTTGGGTACCGAACCCTAAAAATGGACATTCACTCAAGTGAACGTCTGATATCAGCATACTGGGAAAACCTTAAAACGCATTACCCCACCTGAGAATTCAACTCAGGATAGTAATTAAGGAAATAACATGAATTAATAAACCATTTTCCGTTGCAGGTCAGTCTAAACTCGATGTAATTCGATTATGTGGGTAATTATTTAATTAATTATAAGGACAATTTTACAAAATTATGCAAAGCTATAATATTTGCCCGCGGTTTCACTCGCATTCCACAATATGACTACATGTACCTGTATAAAAATACAACGTCAATTTTGTTATTCTAAGGGCTTAGATAGTTTCTCAACCGTGGGCGATAACGCCCCTTCATGGGCGTTAGATGTTGACAAAGTGTCATTCTATCAGCCATAAAGATGATGGAAAAGTCAAAAATATATAGCATTTCTATAGCGCGTACGCGCTTAGAATGCTGGTGGGGCTGCCCCGCTTCTGTAGTGCGTCGGGGATGTTTGCGCATGCGCATGTAGATGGTTTGTACACAACCATGCGCAAAAGGTGCGCTTCCTTGGTGCGCAGGCAGCTCCAACAGTATCTTAAGCATGATTTCAAGTCGCCTACATTGTGTTTTCGTGGGTAGCTGCTGTGTAATCTCACATGGGTTGCCACAACGGTGATCCACTACTATTTCTTTGTTTTTGTGAAGTGTCAGTTCTTACTAATATAGTTGGAAGTCTTACTAATCATTTTTGAGTCATATGAAACTTGAATAAAGATAACAATTCTTAATTCTATAGCGTGACGTGTGGCCGGTCAACACATACACGACATGCTACCCCTATTATAATCTTCAACAGGATTTGTTTTAGAATTATTAAATTATAATATCAATTTATATTTTTTTGTTCACTTATTTTTTTTTCCTTTTTTTTAAATCACTGTTCATTGTATTTAGTCTAAGCCTTCTCATGAGAAATCTCGACCCTGTCATAAAGGATGTCCTAGTTCAGGGGTCAAGACCTCACTGATGTAACGAGTAGGTACCTACTGATGTTTTGGAAATAAACTACTTAGGTGCGATTACTATTGAAAAGCATAATTATGTCGATTCTATTGAAAGTCGTTGTAGTAATACAAAACGCATTAAAAGTGATTGTCACATGTTTTGGCTCTCTGGTCATACTCTATATGTAGCCTTTCATCTAAATCCGTTCACCCGTTAAATTGTGAGTTAGTAACATACCATCCAAATTTTCACATTTATAGTAATTATACCTACTGCTGACCCATCTGACCCGTCAGACGTTGTCCTGTCTAAATCTCTATAATTCAAACAAAACATCCCTTTGAAGAAAGGCCGATCAGATTTTCCAAAAATTTAACATTTCCGGGAATCTTTTCCAATTTTTCTTTCCACGAAAACCTAATTCGGGCTATTATGAACATTTGAAAACAAAAAATTGCCAAATCGGTCCAGCCGTTCTCAAGTGATGCGCTTATAAACGAACAGCATTTCGTTTTTATTATTAAAAATATAGACAAAAATGACACATCGCCAGCTTTGAACGGTTCTTACAAATTAACGCAACATCGATATTTCTTTATTTTAAGGTAGTTCCATGAAGTTACCAGCCTTACCTATTTGCTATTCCACCAATTCGCACTAAACGTTTCCAGATGTCAAACATATTTTTTTTTTAACTAGATGAGGCCGGCGTTTCCTATCTAACTACTCTGAGAAGAAAGGCCGACACAAACTCAGAGGTCATGGTCTCTTTTAAAGTCCAAACATTATATTATTTGGATTTTATATGAGTCTTACAATGCAGGGCCATGTCTGGAAGGGCCCTTTGAAGAAAAAGCCATTGCAGCTTTGAGTTGACCTGTCCTAACAGACGGCATACATACATCAGTCATCGTGTAGCTCAACCCTATTTTAGGGAGCTCAACTCTTTGTAGATTGGTATCTGAAATTATCTTTTGAGGAAAGAACCACACAGATTGAGTGGACCTGTCCAGTCAGTGTACGCAATTGTCAGCAATCGTGCAGCTCAACTGAGAACTTAAGGAGCTCAACGATTCGACGAACAATACCAAGGAAAGAACATTTAAGTAGGACAAAATACAAAAAAAGCAATGACCGACATAGTTCTCACATTCACAATAATTAAAATAATATTATAATACGTACGAGATTTATAATATTATGATATTGTTTATGTATGTATGTACAATAATGTAGAAGTAGGTTGTAAGGTTCTGTATATTTTAGCCGTGCAGACTAACGGACGTGTGTTTCCAATCGGAATCCATCGAATCAGGCTGAAATTCAATTTGTTATGCATTTAGCTTGCCCTCCTTTGACTTGAACATAATCGAATGAAATATTTTTATCTCAATCTATCTGAGAATTATCAATATCTTAGGGCATGTATTTCATCGAACCACAAATAATTCATATAATGATGTTCTAAAAATATTATTGAAGAGCCTAATATAATGAAGCGCCTCTTTTAGTGAACCTTAAATAATTCTTATTTTGGGGCCCTAAAGATACTAAATAGCAAGGTTACTGTGACCGACTTGGATATAGTGGTTGGTCCAAGTTTGTACCTTACCTAAGCCATACGGTCGGGGTGCCCTAGGATCGGTACTGCGACAAATTCGGCTCGCGCGTGGTCGGTTACCGTTCTTACTATTTCAGATACCGATCTACATCTCGTAGCCTTCACATGATCTGACCAAGATTTTGTCTGGACTTTAAAAGAGACTGTGACCTCTGAGTTTGTTTCGGCCTTTCTTCTCAGAGTAGTTAGATAGGAAACTCATCTAGTTTAAAAATATAATGTTTGACGTGTAAAAGTGTTTGTACAAACCTACTTACAGAAATGATCATTTATCATTTAATAAAACAATGAAATTTGTGACTTGAACTATGAGTTGAGAAAATATTTATATATAAATTTATTTTAATGTTTTATTTATATAAATTTTATTTTTGTTTTATCGTATGTAGATATCGGTACCCACCATGTCTGTATAGTTTAAACAAAAACCGATACTGCAAATAACTACAAAATGTAGGGACGTCGACCCCAAAAAAAAAAATTGTTTTTGTTTTGTCATGTCTGTTTAGATATCGATACCCATCACGTCAGCGGAGTTTTGCTAACTAGTTTAATTTGACCCTGTGGATTATGGAAACAGTGAAGGAAAACATTGGTCCTAGAACCAATAATCCGAAGACATATGACATCTACCAACCCGCACTTGGCCCGTGTGGTGGATAACAGCCCACTCCCTCTATCCAAGAGGAGGCCTGTGTCCCAGCAGTGGGAACATTATAGGCTGATTATGTTATGTTCATGTGTATTATGATCTATGTAAATATTGTAGACCTGCTTGCACCCCAACGCCACTAAATACATATAGCGCTAAACATTATTTAAAACATAATTCTGTCTCTGACGATTGTTTCAAGATGACAGAGACAGATTGGTTTAGTGCACAATTAAGTATGTATATTCTAGCTATCTGTCTATACTTTTGCAAAGTTGTTTCAAATGGATAAAACCGAGATATAACCTTTACAAATGGTTGGCATTTTACTTCTTAGGTTTTCTTACAAACAAACACACATTCAGGTCGAACTAATTATTGCATAAACGTACCTACGTCTAACAAAGTCCCACAATGTCACTCTTAAATTAATTACGATACGCATTTAGCAGGAAAATTGTCTAACAGGAAAAGCAATAACTAGTTTATTTTGTAATAAACAATATGAGTGTAGCAATTTATAATTATGTTAGTCCATATTAAGTTCGTGCAAATCATTATTATGCTGTCAAAATAATAAATTTAATAAAAATAGTAAATATTGTTGTACCTAATAGTTTCCAAACTGAATGAAAGTAAAAATTCAATAGAGGAATTGGTTCAAAATAAGCTTGCATGATTCTAGCATAGCGTTGAACTAAATTAAAAATATGTGTTCAAGATTTTGTGCAGTGAAGGCGTATTGTTTTATGATTTTGGCTATTAATAGCGTGACGGGCCTTCCACGTAAGTTCATGTTAATATAAATCAAAGTCAAGTTTCAATTAGGCACTTTGGTGGCCTTCCGTTTCCTGATTTGATTAGTCACTCCCTCATCATTACAGGTCGAGAGTTTGTCACCGCCTTTTCCTCCCTTCAAAGCGGCTCTACTGTTAACCTCAACGGCCTGAGTCGTCAGCACTTTAAGGACCTTATCCTCCAGAGCGGATCCGCTAGCGGCTTTAACCGGCTAAGTCCTCGGGACCTTGAAGACCTTAACTCCTGGAGCAGCTCCCCTGGCACCTTCGACGGTTTAAGTTCTCAGCAGCTTATGGACCTTCTCTGTTCAGGCACCGGGGAGGCTGGTGCGTTACTCTTGAAGGAGCTTAGGGCTCTGATTAATCTTATGCTCTTCAGCAAGGTGAACGAGACCGTCATCGATGGCTCCAAAGGATGCTGTGAGGCTGCCGTACACGCCTTGTTGACTTACCTAAAGTCTGGCAAAGGAAAGGTCATCCTAAGGGTTGAAACTAAAAAAGAAATACCCCAAATGTGTAGTTTCCTTTGGTAATGTTACTCTTCCCATCGTATGGTCTCAAAGTTGACAAAGTTTCTAGTATTCGATTAGCGGCTTTCATATCCTCAGTCCAGAGCATTGAGAAATTAATCAGGAAAATCATAGCCTCCACACTGATTTATTTTGATGTGGCATGCTTCACCGAGGCCATGGATACCTGGAGACTCGCGAAACGCACTTCAATTTATACCTTATGACAATGAGATACGAGTCCCATGACGCGCGCTTGTAGATATAATGATTTAAACCATTCAACTTCCAGACACTGCTATATAAATTATATAATTGCTGTTCTCAGGTGAACTCAAGCTTCAGATTACAAAAACACCTTTTAAATTTGGATACGAATATCATGATTTTCTACAAATGGATATAAGCGTTAAATTGCCATCAGATGTGACTGGCGGCCATGTATCATTACGCTATAGTTTAACAGGTAAGTTTGTGGCTCTGAGAAAAATACCACCCAACCACCACTTATATTCTCCCAACCAAAGTAATATAGATATCTCTTAAGGATTGAAAATTAACTAATTTTACTAATACATAATAATCAATATAAAAAATAATAAATTCTACATAATTATTATTATCAGCTTCACTGGAAATATATTTATGCCCGACAGAATGCTGTTTTAATGAATAATCATGTTACACAATTTGACTTGCAGTTATTTCACATGTAACTGTTTCCACACACTGTTTTATCTATATTATATTATAACTTTTTTTTTATGCGTTAAACGCATTTAGTGAATTAAGGTGCATCAGGGCCTAAGTTTGCAAGTAAACTACTCGGTTTTAAATAGTCGGGTATATTGCAGATCACCACACAGAAAGAACATTTAAAATCAGACGACCTTACGATGAAACTGATGATCCTGTTGTGCACGTTCGGGACTTTATAACTGGTGAACGTGTTTACATTGATGTAAAATTATTCAACGAAGCCGGAGTATGCTTAAATAAAAGAATTTCTGAAGGAAGAGTTGTGAAAAAATCACTCAATTCAAATTACACGGACTATACATATAAGAATGTAATTGTCAATAAAAGCGAGGCTATTAGCTAATAATTGATGATACGGTTGGCGCAGTGTTTAAGCGATTGACAGCTGCGTTACGTGTCGCGGGTTCGGTCCCCGCCCGGAACAAATGTTTGTATGACCTGCAAGTAGTTGTTCCGGGTCTGGCTGTTTGTGTATGTGAGTTTAAATGATTGTAAACGCACCCACGATACAGAAGAAATTCCTAGTGTGGGGAAACGTTTAAAAAATATATATATATCTGCATCAACATAATCGCTAGAAAAGTAACCCGCATAGAGCAGACTGGAAGCCATGTCTACTAATTTACAAGAATTGCAAGAATCTCTTTATTGTTCGGTTTTGACAGATGCCATACAAAATCATTAAAAAACTCACAATGGCGCCGACAAGGTCTCTGTACTACCAGCGGAGCGACGGCGGTGTGTTAAAATGCTTTACTGTATGTTTGTGTGTACAGAGCATAACGTTAGATAAGGAGCTTCGTTTCAGCCGGTTCAACCGGGTGGCCCTCATCACTGTCCTCTTGATTTTTTCTTTTAACGAGGATCAGAGTCAATTAAGTAATAAAAATGTTTTTACAGAACTAAGTGGATTTAAGCTTGTTATTCTTACAGATGACCTGATTTGTTTAAATGGTAATCGTTGTCAATTTGGACTTGACTTAAGGAAAGAATGTGCAGGTAAGCCTTTTGATACTTTCGACATAGTATAAAATATAGAAACAATAGCAATCAAGTAATATTTTATTTCGAAACTCTATTTAATGTGCACAGTTAACTAAAATTATGCTCTGAGAAAATAATTAAAAGATATACGCTTTTAATTTGTAAAACATCTACAACGGTGTTCCTCAAGGACCAGTACTAGGACCATTGCATTTTTCTAAGATATGGGTGACAGTAGTAGATTAAATGTTAAAATAGATATGCTAAGTGGAAACATGAGCTCCCAGATATTTTTAGTATTGTTATTAGTTGTAAAATCATCTCCAGAGATGTCTAAGTATTTTTCGGAATTTTGTAAAGTAAAACAATTTAAAAAACATTTTTAAAGTTTCTTTTTGTTACGGGTTGGGAGTTGTTTGTGGGGTGATAGTGAATTCAACCGTTTCATTAAGCCGTCATGGGACAACGATTTTAAGCACTGACCAATCACAGGTTGATAATAATATTGATTCGAAGATCTATTGGTAACTTCAGATGAACAGGCACGTTGGGTTGTTTCAGATCCAAAAATGTCAAAAAACTCAACCTTTCATTACATATTTTTTACAAGTCTATCAATATTTGCAATAGCATTGTGTGTGCTGGTTATTTTTGCATTTATAAAACGTTGCTGGATCAAACGTGACGCGCCAGAAATACTTCAAGTACCTCTTCAAGTAAGTGATTTGTTATTTTGTATCTCTCTCTCATTCTGCCATGAGTCGAGTTTAGAGTCGTCATTTGCTAGAGCGAGAAGTCGTATTTGTCCCGTTTTCACTAACGTCAAGTTTAGCAATGTCTAGTTACATAAGTAATTTCTGTCGTAAACAGATCCCTAAGCACCTAATCGTGTTTTACCGTTTGTTTCTCAGTACGCATTTTGTAAGTTTCGAAATCTACATTTTTGGCACCTCTGTGGTGTCTTAAGTCAAATTCTACACCCGTCAATTTTATTTGAAATCTGTTGCAAAGTAACCAGAAAGATTTGCCTAAGCATTTGCGTATTGGTGGATCGGTAACGTTAGTGGTCCCCTAGTGATTGGGAAAAAAAGGTGTTGTGTAAAATGAAGTGTCTTAAAATATAAATTTATGTTTTTCCAGCCAATGAATCCATTCTACGTGAATCTCCTGTTCCGTAGAGAATGTCAGGAAATCCGTGATGACTTAGAACAAAATCATTATGAATTAATAGATTAATTAGAATGTAGATAGAATATAAGTTAATGTTGTTATATTTTATTTTGTTTTTAAGTATTGTATTTAATCGTGTCTTGCCGACCCCAAGTAACATGGGACAAGGGTGAAGGATGATGAGAGAGTATTGTATTAAATATATTGTATAACTAGTAAGAGGGATGTGTGGTGTTGTGGATATAATAAGAAACGAGTACATAAGAGGAAGTCTAAAAGTGGGACCGGTGACTGGAAAGTTGTGTGGAAATCGGTTGCCATGGTATGGGCATGTGATGCGGAAGAATGAGGAAAATGTTGTGAGAAAAGTAAAGAGTAAGAATGTTGATTGCTATAAGAGTAGCAATATACCAAAGAAACGATGAATGGACTAACGAGATGACGACTAATAGAGACAGAAGTATGGAAGACAGGAGACATGTTGCTTTGACCCCAAATAATTTGGGACGAGGGCAGGAGAATGACGATGATGAAGACGATTGTGATGAAGTATTGTATTTAATAATGTTGTGCTGACCCCTTGTAACATGAGACAAGGGTGATGTTGTTCAGTTAGATAGTCTTTACCACAACTTAAACTTGACCACACATTTCCGATTTCTGACGCTGACATTTCTGACGCTGTGTAAGTTCACATCAATATTGCTTGTGCAACGGGCGTGAATCGAACTCACCACCGCTTCTTCAACCCGACGACCCGCAGCCACTGCGCCTAGCTTTAGGCTATTGAAATGAAATGGTTTATTGTCCAGATATACATTCAAGCTACAATAAATACATATAAAACACATAGACTAACTATACAAAATAACAAACATAATAAAAGGTGAAGAGTTGAATGCTGAAAATACCACAGTATTCTTAGGCATAACTTTAGATTCCAAGCTTCAATGGGGCCCTCATATGGATAAATTGTCAAAAAAGCTTAGCTTTGCAGCTTACGACGTTTGAAAAATTCATTGTTTAACAGATTTAGAGACAGCCCGATTAGTATACTTTAGTTATTTTCGTAGTGTAATTTTCGTACGGTATTTCTGTTGTGGAGAAATGCCGCCCATATTCGGACAATTTTTGTTTTACAAAAAGAGGCAATTCGTTCAATTTATAAATTAAGTCCTAGACACTCCCTCAGAGACAAATTTAAATAGATTAATATATTGACTGTGCCTTCTCAGTATATTTATGAAAATGTTTTATATTATGCAAATAAAAATATTAATCTGTTTAAAAAAATTTGTGATATCCATAATATAAATACTAGGAACAAACACAAATTTGTTGTACCTACAACCCGGCTCAAGAAAATAGGTAGCTCGTTTAGATGCCAATGTAACATACGCTTTTATAATATACTTCCTAGCCACATTCAAGAACTAAGCCGTAATAAATTCAAATCTTCTAAAAAGAGGAAACTATGCCTGAAAGCCTATTATACTGTCAATATCTGAATTGGGGACAAAAAGGCTTGGCATTGAGCTGTTGCAATAAATTTACACAGGGAATGTTGATTTAATTTATATTGCTAACTATTTTACTTTAAATCTTTGCTTTATAATAATAATAATAATATAAGACAACGTCCACAGAAGGTCTTCAGGTCCCGAACTAGGCAGAGCCTGTACTACGGTAACCTGATGACTGATATATATACATATACACACCCAGACACAGGTCAAACAGACATGTTGTTCCAGTTTTAATCATGTTCTGGCAGTTTGAGTAGCTGATGCGGCCTACCCAAATGTCCTTTCTTTGGTATTGTTCGTCGAATCATTGAGCTCCTTAAGTTCTGAGTTGAGCTGCACGGTTACTGACAAATGCGTGCACTGACTGGACAGGTCCACTCAATCTGTGTGGTTCTTTCCTCAAAAGACCATTTCAGACACAAATCTACATGGTCCTCAAAGATTATTATAATATGATTCTAATTATTGTGAATGTGAGAACTATGTCGGTCATTGGTTTTTTTTTAATATTTATTTTTGTATTTTTCTCAGCGTAATCATGATCTGGCAGTTTGAGTAAGTTATGCGGCCTACTCAAATGTCCTTTCTTTGGTATTGTTCGTCGAATCGTTGAGCTCCTTGTGTCTAAGTTGAGCTGCACGATTACTGACAATTGCGTGCACTGACTGGACAGGTCCACTCATTCTGTGTGGTTCTTTCCTCAAAAGACCATTGCAGACACCGATCTACATAGCCTTCACATGATCTGACCAAGATTTTGTCTGGACTTTAAAAGAGACTGTGACCTCTGAGTTTGTTTCGGCCTTTCTTCTCAGAGTAGTCAGATAGGAAACGCCGACCTCATCTAGTTTAAAAAAAAATGATTGACGTGTAAAAGTGTTTGTTCAAACCTACTTACAGAAATAAAATCATTTATCATGTTTCATGTTTATTTTTTATGTATCTATATACCTTTTTACATATACAATGACATGAATTTATTTACAGTATAAAGTATTATATTATTTTAATTATTGTGAATGTGAGGACTATGTGGGTAATTGTTCCAGTTTTAATCATGTTCTGGCAGTTTGAGTAGTTTATGCGGCCTACCCAAATGTCCTTTCTTTGGTATTGCTCGTCGAATCGTTGAGTTCCTTAAGTTCTGAGTTGAGCACTTGAGCTGCACGGTTACTGACAAATGCTTGTACTGACTGGACAGGTCCACTCAATCTGTGTGGTACTTTCCTCAAAATACCATTTCAGACACTAATCTACATGCTCCTCAAAGATTATGTCCGGATTTTTATACACACATTGACATTGATATAATTATTTTATATACACTATGACATGAGTATTTACTTTGTAAAGTATTTTATTATTATTTTAATTATTGTGAATGTGAGAACTAATGTCGGTAATTGCTTTTTTTTGTATTTTCCTCAGTTAGTTTAATCATGATATGGCAGTTTGAGAAATGTATGCGGCCTACTCAAATGTCCTGTCTTTGGCATTGTTCTTCGAATCGTTGAGCTCCTTAAGTTCTGAGTTGAGCTGCACGATTGCTGACAATTGCGTGCACTGACTGAACAGATACACTCAAACTGTGTAGTTCTTTCCTCAAAAGACCATTTTAGATACCGATCTACATAGCCTTCACATGATCTGACCAAGATTTTGTCTGTACTTTAAAAGAGAATGTGACCTCTGAGTTTGTTTCGGTCTTTCTTCTCAGAGTGGTCAGACAGGAAACGCCAGCCTCATCTAGTTTAAAAAAAATATGTTTGACGTGTAAAAGTGTTTGTACAAACCTACTTATACAAATAAAATCATTTAATATCACGGCTGTAATGCCCAAAGAGGTCGGCATAGGTGTTCCTGTAGTACATTTCTCCAGCTATGTTTTAGTCCCGTGTATGTCCACACGCTAACATCCTGGACCGGGCGATTGAGTACCAACCGCTCATCGCTGCCCCGTGTGATAGAACTCCAAACCAACCCATGCTCAACAAAAACTATATTATACATACAGTTCAGGAGGAAAGGGATCAGTCAGGAGCCCATGAAGTGCGCATCTACACAGACGGCTCAAAAACACAAAACGGTTCAGGTGCTGGCGTACACGTCCTTGACCTCAACATTAACCTTCACATACCAATAGGCACACACAGTTCGATATTTCAATGTGAATGTGTTGCCTTAACACTAGCCGCAACAGCAGTCAAGCGCTTAGGCATCCGGAACTACGGCATTAGATTCCTATCCGACAGCCTATCTGTGCTCAAAGCTTTAGAAAACAAACAAACTAACAATAAACTAATTTTTGAGTGCCATTTAGCTCTGGAGAGGTTATCGACGTTTAATCGCATTACCCTCCAGTGGATCAAAGGGCATAGTGGATCCTTAGGCAATGATGCCGCTGATGAACTTGCGAAGAGAGGCTCTGATATGGAAGTGCTAGGCCCGTACCCACTTCTCCCTCTGCCTTTCTCACAATTTCGTGCGTGGATTCGCCAAAGTACGACCGAACTCCATAACAACAGATGGTCACGGGCAACAGACTGTAGGCAGTCCAAATTTTCTTTACCAATTGTAGACCCGCGGTTAACCAAAAAACTTCTCGACCTGAGTAGAAATAACCCCAGAATAATTATAGGAACAATTACGGGCCATAACCCCCTTAACAAACATCTTTTTAACATGGGCGCCACAGATAGCCCCCTTTGCAGGGGCTGCCTTGACGCCGAGGAATCAGCCGCCCACGTTATCCTGGAGTGCGAGGCTGTGGCTTCTCAACGGGAAGAAATCCTCGGAACAGTGAGGTCGCTCCGCGAAGCCTGTGAAGCCCCCAGGAGGCTTCTGTGCTTTTGGGCGGAGCTAGGCTGGCTGTGTTAGCCAGTATCCCCACGCACAACGGACCAAATGAGAGTCTAAGTGCGGAAAAGGGAGTCCCCATCATCATCATCATCATAGTCCCGTGTATTTGTAGGCGAGCCTCTTGCCATCAACTGGGCTCACATGCAGACTCCAGGCTCAGAAATTCCTAATGGAAAAAGACCAATAACTCACCACCACCAGTTGGTGTTATTAAATTACATTTAAATTAAATATAATTTGAAGGCAATAAGACTCCATTTTAAATGCATATAGTAATGCTAGAGTTAACAAAATTTTCTTAATAATAATAGTAAACTTAAAAAAAAATGTTTTGGTAATTGTATTATGCTTATAACTCAATACTCTAATTGGGGTGTATGAGGGCTTGCGTTAATTATGTTACCTATTGTATAAATACTAATATCGATATTCCAATCTCATTACTGCTGTAACTTACTAACTAAAAGCTAACTTGGTTCACCAATGAGAAAAACACGATATCTACTTATGAAACTTAATGTGGGGTGGCCAATTCGAATATATATACAACTTTTATTGGCCACCATTTTTATTGGGCGCTAAATTTTACGGTTTTTTGATATCCACTATTTGGTTAAAATGTGGCAAATTCGTTATGCACTATTTTTAAGACCATAACTGCTGTAATAATTTATTTTTATTCTAAAGTGACCTACGGTGCCGAGACAAGGACGCTCACAAAATCACTCATAAACCTACTAGACCGAGTGGGTAATTCCGAAATCCGTCGTCGGTCGAAACTCTACGACCGACGTTGGACCAGTCGGTCTATTCTACAAAAATCTCATCGTTAAAACATAGGTGAAACGAGCTGCCAACAGAGTCAATCCCTAGCAACAGGTGGAATGACAGTTCACTTAACCTAAGTTTTATGGGGAGATTGTTAGCGAATAGACCGGCTGATTCGTCAGTTCCTGGCTTTTTTCTGTAGGGTTTTCTAAAGAGACGTCTCAAGGTCAACTTCGAACGCTAAAAACCGAATATTTGCCACTCTGATTGTGGAATAGGGGAGGCTGGGGTTTAAAGTGCCGTTTTTCAAACAACACGTAAAAAAACCGTTAAAACGAGGTCTGATCTCCAAGACTTTCGAAAAGTTGAAGCATAGAGTATTCTAGTTTTAACTTAATGGACATATTTACTAACTTGGTAACATCTTCTTGGCCCGAAGCATTTTTTTGCAAAAAGTCGACAAGAAACAACTCACCCCGTCATGGGGTTGGTTGTTCCATCGTTGAAACAAGATGTTCCGATAGCAATTGTAATAATTAGTAATGCTGAAAATGGCTTTTACATAAATTAAAGCAAAAATATCTAGTGTCAAATATTCTTGTCTCTTGTATTATAAAAAGGAACATAGTATTTATTTATATATTCTTTATTGTACACCACAAAAAACATAACAACAAAAATTAAATTGAACACTACTTAATATACAATAGTATTACTGTTTCAAACAAATGACATATTTCTTGATCCCGCGCTACCGTTTTGTGTTGTCTACTATCTTTGATGACAGCATCAGCCGCTGCCGCAGTTCAATTGAGTTCTTGCCCCATTCGGTTGTTCTTTTGTGTCTGTTCTAATTGTTAAATTATTTTTCATTTTATTATAAGTTGCTTTATTTTGTGTACGTTTTTCTCTGCACAACAGCTGACCCCAAATCAGCAGAACTTTTAGCCTAAAATTCAATGTTTCAAGTTATCTCATGCAAGTAACAAATTATCAATCATTTGGTGATTGACACACAACCACGCTCTATAAAAGAACAGTCTAAGCTAGACACCTTATCCTCTCACGACGTTCATCACTACATTGCAATCTATGCGGTTGTTGCGATTAGCTTTGCACTGTTCGTAACATCGGTGTACTTTTGGCGAAAGATGCAACAAGACAGGGGGAGGGTCCGCAAGTCGCGAGAAGCAGAAGCAGACGAGAAGAAGAACATACTCTAAGCACTTTCCAACTGCTAAGTGCATGTCGTACATAAATAGCTGTAAAATTCATTGAAAGGTTTGAAAATCGTAAAATCTACTTAGGTAACATATAATATGTACGAACCAAGCAATGCCAAAATTAACACGTCTTTATAACGTCACTAAAATGGCTGCCAAAGCAGCGCGATGATACAACATTCAGTGATGCATTTCACATTTACCGCTAAGTACCTCTTTTATCAACAAAGTAAATCGTGCTGGAACAACTTACCCCCGACCCTTTGAACCCCGGCCACCCCTCATTAAGTATGCGAAAATTTGATTGAAAACACGTTGAAAAGCGATCACAATTTAAACCAGCAAAAAGCTAAAGATTTCGCGGATGTTATTTTTCATACAAAATTGCCAAGCATACAAGTATTATTATAGGAAAATATCTGGTAATTTTCGTTTGTAATGAAAAGTATCTTAATATAAAGTATATAATACCTTCGCATTGGCCACCCTACATAAGTTACGATAACTTAAGTCTACTTAAAGATTAAATTATAGAATAAATAAAATAATATTACTCTACTCTCTTAAAGTATTATTAACTTTATACTTAAGTAAAGTCTGGTTGGCTTTAATCAATAATATGAAGTTTATAAATAAACTTTTATTTCTTGAAAATCGTTATAAAGTCGTGACCAAGTTTAACAGAATGTATACCGTCAATATTCTTTAATATGTAATCGTTCTTGATGGTCATCGTCTGCCTAGATTTTTATCAAATATGCTGGGGTTTCTAGTCTAACCAAATGCAGCTGAAAACCAGAACTTTACACCTCCGCAACCGAATAACCGTATAAAGTAATATCACGCCTGCATTCCGCAAAGGTTTAGGTAGAGGTGTGCCTATAGCCACATTTCGCCTGTTTTGTTAAAGTCCCATATAATAGGGAGCGAGCCTATCAATCGGGCATAAATCCAAATTCCAAGCTGCTACAGAGAAATTCCTGAAGAAAAAAACCGAATAACACTTTGCCCGATCTGTTATGATTACCAAATATTAATAAGATTTGTAGTGAATTTCAATACTTGTTCCGGCTGCTGCCGCTGTGTTAGCTTCGACTAATAATGGACCATAGGTACTGGTAAAAATCTGTATTTCATTTTAAGTATTATTACACAAGTTAGTTATTGAAAGGCTGATGCTGATTTTATAAGATTAAAATGAAGAGTGAATGTCCGGTCGTCCGCGATGTAAAGATGTCATCGCCGAGGGCGGAAACGGAACGACCAGTCGCCCCCTGGCGGCGCGAAGTGGAGGCGCGGACGCGGTATGGCTCCGCAGGCACGGCATTAGTATGTACTGCTGTGTGCCATCTGGCGGCGGCGGCGCGCGGCGGGGCCGTAACAATACTAAATATAAAATTGTAAGTATGTGATTTGCCTCAAATGATTTTTGTATCAGTGTAGTCATGAAGTTTAAAAGTATCTAATTTTTGACAGTTACCGAAAAAGTACTGGTTTTATAACGAAACGGAATGGAAATATGATGTTTGGAGCAGCGCCTAGTTTCTAAGTAAATTCTCATCGTGCTTCGAAATCAAAAGGTTGTCTTCAAGAAGTCTTTATTGATATTATGTTCAGTACCTAATTAAATAGTTGGTAAAAGATTGCTATACACCAGGTTTGTATGTGTGCAAGAATTGGGTTAAAGAAATGTTTATAATGAAAACAGTGTGTTCATTTTAGATCGACTAGGTCATCGAGGCAGTCAGTTACCGTATAGGTACTTGACGGTATTTGACTAAAATCGAAAGCAAAATTTCAATAATAATTCAAACGACGCAGGTACGTAATAAACGTTTAAATACCATTATTGGAAAGCAGGCGAGAAGTCATTTGCACAAAATTTCATTTTCCGGCAACGAAATGAATGCTGTCACATTAAAAAAGTTATAACTTTGACCCCCGGGGTCGCTTGCGTATAAAAGCACATTTGTAAATGTGGTGCTGTTCCGCAAACGATGGGTCCTTCATGTCCCGTTGTCTGCACGTTACAGGAACTGATGGGTGCTACTGAAGGCGCCAAATTCGTAGCCGAATTCTAGGCCGGCTCAGTGTGTCGATGGCAATCAAAATTAAGAGAAATTTAAAAAGAAAACTCGCTGATAATTTGAGTACCATGTAATTTAAATAGAATAGTACATGACTTTAATGTGTCTGGCGGTTTGAGTAAGAGAGTTATTTTTATTTGGCCTACGCAAATATCCTGCAGATCTGGTAGCGTCGTGTGACAAGTTGTTGAGCTCCCTAAAATAGGATTGAGCTACACGATGACTGATGCATGCGTGCCGTCTGTTGAGACAGGTCAACTGAAAGCTGCAATCTTGCTTTTTCATCAAAAGGCCCTTCCAGACACAGCCCTACGTTGTTGAGACCATGAACAAGGATGACAGCGCCATCTTGTTTTGAAATTTTTATCAATTTTACTTGTAAAAGTTACTTAGAAGATCTACTTACAGAACAAAACATTTAATTTCATTATGAAGAAGAATAAAGGCACACACACGTGTGTTTAAAAAAACAATATAAAATACAAGCAATTTGATCACAATAAACTTTTTATTTTAAGTTGATCGAAACCAATAAAGACCAGATTAAATAACAATTCTTTTGCCGAAATCTCCGAAATCAAATGACAAATAAATATTTACTCAAATCAGCCAATAATTGAATCTCAAGAAAATCTTATCAACGAATCGAGAATCTTCATAACAATATTACCATGGTATCCTCAGAACGCAAATGGCTTTCAGGCAGGAGGAATTTCAATAAAAAATCGTATGTACGCAGTAAATATTAAGAAACATAATGTAACTTTGAGAATTCACAAAATAATTCTGCATTGACATAGGGTAAGTTTGCAGATGCGACAATTGTTGTGTGACTCTTTTGAAAACGTGTTTTTGATGGCAGTAAAGATTGTATTATTCTTTAATTCATATTCACAAATCTTTAATATACGTGGGTCACACAAAAAGTTTTTAGAATAGGCCAGTAAGAAAAGCAGCCGATGATTTTTATTTTAAATTTCGTGTTAGGAACTCTTTGGAAATCTGTACATGTGTAATGAATTCATAATTATGTCATTTGTTTTTACAAATTGGCGGTAACTTAAAAATTGTCTGTCGTGCGTCGCAGCTAAGGATTTGCCTAGTCAAAATTTTCGTTCAATGATTTATTACGACTTTCGTTGCGATTTTCCCCAACAACAGTGTTACAAAAGACTTCGATTAGTATTTTATGACGAAGCACCATCTTATCCCAACAACTGGTTGTTTACAACAGGTTTAATGAGTATAAACGCGGTCAAAGCAAACTCACTGATGATTCGCGAGAAGGACGTCCTTCTACGGCGACTATGAAGATAACGTGAGTGCTGTGCGGCTAATGATAGAAGTTGATAGAAGGGTGACATATCAACAGATTCGGACAGCTTTAGGCATTGGTATGAGTTATATACAAAAAGTCTCACATGAACATTTAGGCGTCAGAAAGCTTTGTACTAGATGGATACCTCATAATTTGACGGAGGATCAAAAACACCGTCGTTTGGATTGGTGCCGGTCAATGCTTGAAAATATGACGGAGGTGACTCGAACGCTGTATAAAGGATCATCACAGGTGATGAAAGCTGGATATATTGTTACAAACCCGAAACTAAAAGACAAACTGCGCAATGGATGTTTCCATTCGAAGATTTACCGACAAAAGTAAAGAAGGGCAGAAGTCAAGGGAAAAAGATTATTGCCTCATTCTTTAGATGGACGGGTCATTTCTTAGAAGATAAAAATACTGTTACTGCAGATTGGTATGCCAGTCATTGTTTTGTCTTGTCATTGTCTTGGAAAATGTTAGACAGTAGCGCCCAAGAAGCAGGATCCTCCTCCACCACGACAACGCTCCAGCTTATTCCCCTAGACGGACTATCGAATATTTGTCTATCGAAAGTGTGGAGTTAGTAAGTCATCCTCCTTACATTCCTTCCTGACCTGGCACCTCGTGACTTTTATTTCTATCCAAAAATAAAAGATATACTTAGAGGAATTCGTTTTATGAACCCTGAAGATGCCGTGGCCGCGTTTGAAAAGGGCGTGGAAGGAATCCCTAAAGAAGAAGGGGCGCACTGCTTCAGTCAATGGTTCCATCGCATGCGATGGTGCTTAAAAAGGAACAGAGACTACTTGAAAAGCAATAAAAATATTAACAGGCGTCTACATCATTCCGTCATTTATTTTCTAAAAACATGCAGTGTGACCCACGTAATATACAAGCTAACATTAAAGTATATAAATATACTAATATTATACAGACCAATTTTTTTTGTTTATTTGTAAGTTTGTATGTAGGAGGTAATCTCTGGAACTACCATTTGGATTTCAAAAAATCTTTTGCATTTGATAGCTCAATTCTTGAGGAAGGAATTAGGCTATTTAACATCACGCTATACCCCTTAGGAGCCAAGTAAAAAGAAAAAAAGTCAGAAAGAACGCTAAGGGAAAGGAAATCATAGCGCGGGCAGGTGATGCTATGTGACGGGGTGGGTCGGGGGTGGTCGGGGGAACAAGAAACTTCAAACGGACGCTATCGCGGGTAGAAGCTACTACGTTATATACAACTTTTATATTAAAAAAATCTCGCCTAACTTAACAGCTCACTTCAAGCTGACAATAGTTGCAATCGCTAGTATAAGCTAGAATGACAGTTCACTTTAAGCTCACTTCACTTAGGTGTAAAAAATCTCTAAAATACATTCTTAGAAATTGAGCCGGCGCGGGACGCCTGGCAGATGTGACACATCGAAAACCATTGGTGAAATTTTTATTTGGAAAGTCAGTCAATATTAATATAATATCGTTCAAAAATGATGCTATTTGCATAAATTGTTCTTCTCTGAATAAATGTTTGCTGTTTGTATACAAAGCGAGACAAGTTTTGATTATTTTACGGGAACTTTACAATACAATCATTATATTGAAATAGTAGGCGTTTTAAACATGATCACTAAAGCTTTAATATGGTCTGTTCTAAAAGTATTTGATGGAAGTGCAATCATATCCTGTTCTTACGCAATAATAATAATAATATGAGACAACATCCACACAAGGTCTTCAGGTCCCGAACTAGGCAGAGCCTGTACTACGGTAACCTGATGACTGATATACGTACTTATATACATAATTATACACACCCAGACATAGGTCAAACAGACATGTTCATGCACACAAATGTTTGACTTGTCCGGGGATCGAACCCGGGACCAGTGGCTCAGAAGGCAGGGTCGCTACCAACTGCACCACCCGGTCAGTCAATCATGTTTTACTACAGGCAATTAGTAATACACCTGCATTTAGAAGCTCACAACTATTTCCAACAATTATTTTTCGAAAAACATTTTTTTTTTAATATACTGTTAGCCCTCACTGGGAATTTCTCCTGTATCGTGGGTGCGTTTACAAACATTTAAACTCACATACACAAACAGTCAGACCCGGAAAAACTAGTGAGTTTTTAAATGATTTTGTGTGGCATCTGTCAAAAACGAACAATAAAGAGACTGTTGCAATTCTTGTAAATTAGTAGAATTGGCTTCCAGTCTGCTCTGTGCGGGTTAGTTTTCTAGCGATTATGTTAATGCAGATATATATATATATTTTTTAAACGTTGCCCCACACTAAACTCACATACACAAACAGCCAGACCCGGAACAACTACTTGCAGGTCATACAAATATTTGTTCCGTGCGGGGATCGAACCCTCGACACGTAACGCAGCAGTCAACCGCTTAACCACTGCGCCAACCGACAATGGAGGTTATAAAATTAACCACAATTCAACATCCGCCTAGCCTTTTCTCAACTATTTTTGAGGTCGGCTTTCAGTCTAACCGGACGCAGCTAAATACCAGCATTTTACATGGAGCGTCTGCCTATGCCTATTTGACCTAGTTACTAGGTAATACGACCCCCTTTGGTAAGACTGGTTGTCATACTTTCGGGCTTCTGACGACCTGTAACGACTGTCAAAGTTCCACGAATGACAGCCGGGACCAACGGCTTAACGTGCTTTACGAGCCACGGAGGGGTCTCGTTATGTTAAGATGGTCCCCCATCTAAGGACCGACCGCGGCAAGCGTAGCTTAACCTGATCGATCGACAAGTGCAGCTGTTATTACTTAACCACGAGCCCCCCCATTAACCGAAATAATTGTCAAATAAAAACATTTTTAAGGTGAATTCAAATTAGAATTTCGGCTTTAAGTGTTCAAATAATCAAATGAAAGCAATCAATTTGTAAGTGGACATATAGAGGTATGAGGAACAGGGTGTTAAGTTCACTCATACTCTATGGAAAGGGAGGATCCTCCGACCAGACGGGTGTCGTGTGCAACTGCCCGACGATTGATGTTATATATGATGTAATGTATGCTAGTTGCGCGGTAAACTCTGTTTGCGCGATGCAGGATTTTGCATGACGTCATTGTGATGCGTAGTTCGCATGTTGTTGATGTAGATACCGCTACAGCAATTACAATTATTGGCATCCACAGGTACGTTTTCTCATCCTTTTGTTTTCAATTTAATCAGATACTGTTGAAACAGACTAATAAGAGACAACTGTTAAATAATTATATCGATAAGCCTAAAAGTTATGTAGGTATTATAAAATCGCGGAAATAGCTGTAGTGCTAAGTGTGTTTTGAGGTACACACTATAAATTAAACCATCTCACTTTTTTCTTCAATATTTTTTTACTTTTCCGCTCTATTCCACTCCTTAAAGAAGGCCTCACTCCACTCAAACTCAAACTCAAAACTGTTTATTGTATTCATGTGCACAACTAATGTTACAATATAAGTAAGTTCCAACATGAAACCACGGGCACACCAACACAACTAATAATAATAACATAATAGTAGGTAAGGGTATGTGTTTACATGCCACTTCTTCCATCTTTCACAAGCCCACGCGACATTCTGGATGAATGTTTTGACGGAACCTATCCAGTTCGTCCCCCCATTTCCAACGTGGCCTGTCGCGTCCCCGCCTCTTCGTCTCATGTCTATGTCGTCTCGTCTCTATGCTATTTATTTGTACAATTAAATTCTGTGATTGCTCAAAAAATGTTTTTTTTTAATGTCTATATTTATTAAATTCTGTGATTGCTCAAAAAATGTTTTTTTTTTAATGTCTATATTTATTAAATTCTGTGATTGCTCAAAAAATGTTTTTTTTTTAATGTCTATATTTATTAAATTCTGTGATTGCTCAAAAAATGTTTTTTTTTAATGTCTATATTTATTAAATTCTGTGATTGCTCAAAAAATGTTTTTTTTTAATGTCTATATTTATTAAATTCTGTGATTGCTCAAAAAATGTTTTTTTTAATGTCTATATTTATTAAATTCTGTGATTGCTCAAAAATGATTTTTTTTTAATGTCTATATTTATAGACATTAAAAAAAACCATTATTTGAGCAATCACAGAATTTAATTTTAAACTTTTAAAGTTAACTTTATAGAATAGAGCAAATGCTCTATTCTATAAAGTTAACTTTAAAAGTTTGAACTCCACTCAAGAGACACAATAAAATTTGAAATCGAATTAATTTGTTTTTCTTTTCACGTTTACTTTTGTTTCTTCGTTCAACAACTTCACAATCCAAAGGATTTTGAAGGAAATTCATAATCCATTCCTTCTTAGAATATGTTCGAAAAATGTGTCCGCTCGACAACGTAAATAACGCAATGAATATTGTTGAATTGTCAAAATGGAAGACATTGCAATCGTTAGTGTCTTACGCATTTACTCCGCTGAATAGACGAGAACGACACTAAACTATACAACATACAACAACTATCTATTCAAAACATGTAGGTACTCTAGTTAGGAAAATTATAACGCAAGAAACCCACTCTCAATTGACTTTCAAAAAAAGAATACTCGGATACTACACTAGAAATCGCAATAAACTCTAACTAGGACCACCCAGAGCCAACTACGGGAAGAAAAATATTTTATACGAAGGAGCGGTGTAAAATTGCCAGATAAGATTATTAATGTAAAAAATATAAAAAAAAACAAAAAAATGTAAAATAAAGCAAGAAAAAAGAAAGTTTCCTGTGTGTATTGAATTTTAAATGTATAGAATCTAGTGTTATACATTTTGTTTGGCTTTAATCTACTCACGGAGTCATTATGTTAACTTATATCTGCATGATTTATTTGTAAGTCTAACTCATTTAAAAACAGTATTTGGGGACTGCCGATAGACTAGTGAAAACTAAGTAAGGAAGCGTGCGGTGACGACGACGTCGTGAGTTTCACGCTTTTTGTTCACCCAAAAAGTTGATACATATGGGCGCCAAACCATTATTTGATTTTAAGCTTGTTTCAATTATTTTGTACTTAATCTGACTTGTATTTATTTATTGAATTAATAGTTGTTTAACCTCTCTATCTAGTATAAAGTAGGTATGTATATATCTCTCACTATCTAGTATATAGGTTAAGTCTATGTTAAGTTTTTATTTTGATGTGTTTGAAATATTGACTTTTCCAGTTGAATCATTGAGCTAGGAATACTATTATAAGTCAATGAGTTGAATTTATATAAAGTTTCTATTCGTAAACTTCCTTTTGATTTGTTTAAAACGTTGTGCGTTTCCGGTTGACTTTGTTTTTATTAAGTTTCTATGTTGCTATTAAGTATTTATCCTGACACATCCGCTTGAATTGTTTAAAATATAAATTCTCTTAGAGTTAATATTATTAAGGATTTATCTTGACTTGAATGATTTAAAATGTAAAAACTTCCAATAAATAATTATTTTGACATATCCGCTTGATTTATATAAATTCTTTTTGGCGGTAATTTTGTGTATAAAAACTGTAATTGTAGTGCGAATGCAAGGACATTCTTTATGCGCTGCTCGTGGAATAAACACCCTGATTTGAAGTAAGGTATCTTCTTTGTACTCTTTTAAATATAGGATAATAGGGATAATAGGAAATGGCAGGAAACTTCCTGCCATTTCCTAATACTGTGTATGTGTGTAATATATTGGTGCAAACAAATATGTGTGACTCCGGCAACGACGGTGATGATGCGCCGACAAACACTTAAATACACAGTATACATATAGCTCATGGAAAGCGTTCGGTGACGATGACGCGAGTTCCATGATTTTTGTTCACCTGTGCCTAAAGAAATTTTCACTTCAATAAGTGAGCTGTTTGTGTTGATAATGTGAATAAATTCTTTAAACCGAAACTGGAATAGCTTTAAACATTTTGCAAAACGAGAGCCTAAACCTAAAATTAAAACATTTTGTAAGGAACAAAACTGGCGTAACTAGTTTTAATAATTATTCAAGTTTGCGCCCAAAGTTCCTCCATCAAAGTTATACAAAAGCATATTTCTATGTGAAACAAAATGGCTAACCCGAAAATTAATTCTGCCAATTATTCTAAACATTGTAAATCACCAGTTTGCCCGGGCATTTCGGACGCTTCCCGGTCATTTTGCGAATGATTGATGAGCGTAATTAGCAGTTTTCAATAGTGATTAACATAGCTATGGTGCCGATTCTCTTGTCACAAAACTCTCTAAACTAGACTAAAAATCACCAAAATTTAGTTTATTCCTGTCAAACGACGATTTCCCATTCTGAAATTGACTAAAGTGACACAACTTAACTATAATTTAGTTTGACAGCACTAAGATGGCATTGAGATTATAATTTAGTGAAAATGGCAATTTTGCAATTCTGAATTTTACGTTTTTCACCTAAAATTTTTATTGTCTTAATTAAATCTCTATTTTTAATCGCGACTAAAAAGTGTGGAATAAAATTAGTTGTCATGAACTAAAATTCACACCAACACCTCGACTTCAGATGCAAAAACAGTACTGTATCTTTTTTTCTTTTCTTTTGCTTATATCTCGAAAACGGTGTGTCCTATCGCAAAAATAATGAAAATTTCGACCCCCTCTATAAGACCCCTAAACCTTCAAAATTTATTTTTTTAATTTTTTATTTATTAAAACTTTATGCACAAGTAAAAAATAATACTGTACAAAGGCGGACTTAATGCCTGAGGCATTTTCTACCAGTCAACCTTAGGGTGATGCAGAGATATACCATGGTAGGTGCAACATACGGGATAGATAGCTCGGAAATGACTAAACAATACAAGAATAAATACTTATATATAGATACATAGATACATACATATAAACAAAATAAACCTTGGGCAGGAGAAATAACGATCGGTAGAGGAGAAAACGAATCCAGCAACTCAGCGCTGGGATGTTTCAGCCAACTTCTGAAGGATATGTTCCCGTGCCTTCACTTTAAAAGATAACCGACTGGTTGCTGTCCTAATTTTCAGAGGGAGCGCATTCCAAAGAAACACCGCCTGGACAAAGAAAGAAGAATGAATGAAACCAGAACGGTGAGAAGGACATCGTAGAAGACGATTGTTGGTGGAACGTAGATTTTTACTATGGGCAGTGCATAAATATTGAATTTGGGAAGTCAGGTAAGAAGGGGAAGTGGGTTTGTCCAGAATAGAGAACAACGTAGACAGAGCTCTCAACTCTCTGCGCTGACGAATGGGTAACCATTTTAAAAGCAGTCGGTGTGCAGATACTCGGTCATACTTACGAAGATTGAAGACGAATCGAATGCAGTTATTGAGAAGGCGGTCAAGTTTATTGAGGAGATCTGCATTCAGGTCATAGTAACACACATCACCATAGTCAATTATAGGAAATATAAGGGCCTGTACAAGCATTGCTTTTATGTGTGATGGTTTTTCAACCGATAGAGCGACCGCAACGTTCCGGTGACTTTTTGACTTACAGTCGTGACCTGCTTTCGCCAGTCTAGAACAGTATCGACATGCAGACCAAGATTCTTAACATCAGAGCTAAACGGGATGACTGAGTTGTCGAAGATTACAGGTGGCACAGTTAAGCCGTTCAGTTTCAAAATCCAACGTGTTGGTAATAATTTTTCATATTTTACATTCAAAAAGTGAAAAATTCCATACAAAACATGTCGAGGCTGCAAATAAAGCGCGCCTCCGGTTCTAAAAAAAAAATCACGTGGTACGGCAAACAAATACCACGTGGAGTCGCAATTGCCAAATTTGATTTCAGGCGTCAAAATTATTTTTAAATTTAGAGATTTTATTTTGCAGAATAGCGTTAAGATTCTCATAGCCAAAAAAGTAAGGAATTTTTGTGATAGTTTAGTTAGTTTAGTTCGGTGTACAACAGAATCGGCACCAATGAGTTGCAGTTTTATTGACACACTAATTATGCTTCCTGACGTTGTCTGTTTTCTAAGAGTAGTACTTAGGTATCACCCTTAATTTGTTTTATAGACGAGTAATTTCTTAAATTATTGTTTTAATCAACTCGTAATAATATAAGCCTTAAAGGCTGTGGACGATTCGGGCAACAAACGGAAGAACATGGAATCTTTCGAGTTGTGGTGTTGGAGAAGAATGCTCCGAAATAGATTATCCACGATCAGTTACCAAAAGATTTCCGGTTATTGTATCATATTGCGCGTCGGGAACAAGTTACCCTAGAAAAGTTGGTTGTGATGGGCAAGGTAGAAGGAAAAAATAAACCTCGCGGCCAGTCACCTAACCGCTGGTCAGACCAAGAAACCACCCTCAATCTCTGTTACGACCGCCCTTAAAAAAGCCGAGAACCAAACAAAGAGAACGAACATCCTACGACGACCAAGAAGTAGAATTATACATGTCTCCTCTTTCGATCTGTTTTTTTAGTAAAAAGCAAAATGTAAGAAATTAAGTCGAGTCTTCAGTCAGCTGGACCTGCTCGCTATTGGACCCGCGAGTCCACTTGACCACATAATTTATTATCTGTATTGTTATTGGTTAACTGGATCCAAATTCAAACTTAAAAAAAACATCTATTGTTTAAGGCTACCCGTGGATACAGTTGAGCTCAAAATTGGTTAGTTGAATTATAATAAAACGCAATTCAATTAGGTTTTAATTTTGTTCGATTTTGTTCCGGACCTCCTCAAATATAACAGCAAAATAAGTTTATTCTACAATACCTAATTCACATAAAAAATCACTAATTTTTAAAAAACACTGTCTTCACTCTAAGTACACACGTAATGAAGTATTCATTTGAGTAAATTATGCACTTAAGTCTGCACTTTAACATTAACGATAGAAAGATAAGCTACTTACTTGATCTTGGCTGAAGCATACATAAGCACAAAAGCGCTTCCCTAGACACGAAGGAAAATTGGCTGACCCGAGCAGGTAATCTGATTGAAATTAGAGGTGCTCATGCACTTAATTTAGGTGATATATTTATTACAGTCAAAAATTTTTGAGTGTAAATGAATAAGTGTGGTGTGTAAGTGTAAAAACCTAATTGAATAATATTTTAAGTCATAAAAATAAAACTAAAAGATTCGGCTTTACTCCGTGACTGTACTAATAATGAAATTGGGCAGTGGGTCCAGGCAACCTAATCAAAATGTGATTGGGTTGAGTGATTCCGCGGGTCCGTTTCGAGTGGGTCTAGTTTACCAAAGACTCCTATGCCAAAATGGGTAGGAATATTCAGCAACGGAAGTAAGCCGGCTGATATAATACACGGTGACATTTGAATCACAGTTTTGCTAGAACAAACGTAGTTCAGACCATGGTCTACAACCATTCTATAGCATCCAATAGAAAAAAAAACGTCATTGGTTTACCTACTAAAAAAACACAAAAAAGGCAATGTTAAAAATGTCGGGATTATCGTTACGCCCTACAACAGAGACACTGCAGCAGCGACGCGCGGCGCTCGCGTCTTGAATGCAATATCGCTACTAACCGTGATGAGTACTTTGAAGTTACGGTTAATGTTTCAAGCATTATTACACGTTTGAACAACGTAAGACTAATTTGAGAACTCCTAGATTAGATTGTTTTAAAAACATATTTGATGCTGTAGAATGGTGGTAGACCATGGTCTAAACAACGTTTGTTCTAGCAAAACTGTGATTCAAATGTCACCGTGTATATTAGCATGACTATGTTAAGCCACGTCTCACGAAGAGAAGGCCCAGGCGTGGGTGATTTAAATTAATTAAAAAACAACTATCAATGTATACTAAATTAACTCACTACAAGTAGCAGAGCAGCCATACTTCCAGTCACTGTGCTAACCGTGCCTTCAAAGTAAGTCAAACTTTAACGCGCGCTAAACCCAAGTAACTTTAGCTATTAGATTCCTGGTATTAAGATCTATAGCCTGTTCCAAAAGTGTCTAATGAAAGTGTAAATAAACAATTTCCAGGTAAAATTCTTACCGGCAAGCAATGGGTAGCTCACCGTCCGATAAAGATCAGGCCCGGGTCGACGGCGCGATGTGTTCCACGCGCGCCTCAAAGAGATGTCAGCACCAATGACGGGGTCCGCTAGCGCCGATGCCTGCCAAGGTTGCGGGAAAATCCGAAAGGGTTACCGTGGCCTCTGGCACAGGCAACTGAAGGAACATGGGTGGGTTTTAGTCAGTAAGAGTTTGACACGCCCTCCCGCTCCGCCCAGAGCCGAGCGGGAGAAGTCATTTGATGATTTACGACCATAAGAAAAAGGTAAAGTTTTTACGCAATCACTCGCTATAGGGAATTATTAAAACATTCATCTGTTACAAGGTTTCAACTTTAAATCTCACCACTTTATTCAACAATTATTGCTTGAATAACATTATTAAATGGTAATTGAAAAATAATCGACGAAAAATACCATTGAGGCTAATTGTATAACCTCAATTTTATTGTATATCCTTCTATCATAACAATCAAATCAAAGCCCTTAATTTGTAAATGGCACTACAGATTGGCATCCGATACGTTTTTTAATCCATTTGTTTACATTTTCATCAAACATTTTAGAACAGACTATACTTCGGCTAAGCTCACCTCTTATCAGGCAGCACCAATAACAGTTGAGTAACCGCTAAACCTGACAATACCCCTGAGCAATGAGTCTCAGTTGCAAACTGGGATAATGCTGAATGTTCCAATGCTCAGTTGAGTTGAGCAACTTTGTCGTCGTTGAGTGAATACGGAGGAGTTTTGTGGTCGGAGCACGAGAATGTTTTTGTATTGTTGCAGATGTTTTCTTTAGTGAAGTTTGTCATATTTGCTGCTAGCGTGTTATGAAACTTATTTAAATAGAATTTAAGGTACGATTTAGATAACATAAAAAGTTGCACGCATAACATCACGACGACTAGTATGGACTTGTTTACCCGGTTGATGGCAATAGGCTCGCCCCAGAGCTAAGTGACCTTGACAAACGCATGCACACATTGACACAATCAACGTAAACGCCATCTAACGACGACGGCCTTAGCAATTATCACACAAAGCATACATTAGCACTATCGGTTAAGCGAGGTTACGCCCGATATTCTAATAGATGGCGCGGCAACGCAACGGCCCACAAGTAAGTTAGAGATAGATCTAACAAAAAAACCGGTTGATGGCAATAGACTCGCCCCATGTTAACATAATTGGCAAAATGTGTGTGTACTATTAAAGTACAGCACTGCCTATAAGGGATAGGCAGCCTGGGACCACAGGCGTGATGTTATGATATGTATGTCAATAACCACATACCTGCAGGTGTTGACTGAAATAGTAGGCAGAGGTGTGATGTACGCCCAGATTTTGACTACACTATCCAAAATTCTTGTGAAAGTTTTTAACAAGCAATTTACATTACACCACACCACACCAAACTTCACTAGTGCTCACATTCTTCAATAATAACTTTGAATTTTTTTCTTCCATTATTATTGTTTACTGTGTTCTCCTGCCAAAGGTTAAAATAATTTGTAAATGTTATCTTTATGATTTTTTGATTTTTTTTACTCAATCACAAGATTTTGATTACTCAAACACGGTTTTTGGGGACGGAGAAATAATTGTTTATTTATTTTATATTTCGCCAGTGTCCCAGTTAAGTGACAGCCTCATGTACCTAGAAGTATGAAGTATCGGGAAAAAGTTTTACCTCTGAAAAGCTTGATAATAAATAAAATAAAACAAATAAATTGTGTTTTATTGCAGGTAAAATACCCTAAACATATAAAAAATTACACTTAACACATTTTTTTTTTAACATAGAGGTATATAGAACCCATAGTCTTCAAAAAAAGAAAACAAATTATTTCGTAAATTTTTTGTTCCCGCCTAAGTGAACCGAAATCCAACGCACAAATATTGGGCTTGCTAGGTTGCACAAGACGACCCTCAAAATGCCGTTACTGGAGCGTCTCAAATTCAATAACCCAATATCAAAACTCAATTTTAAAAGATTTCCGTGTTATTGGGCTGTGTTAACCGGTCAGTGACATACATATATGTATAAATTTTCTCCTAACACACGTATCCGGAATAGCCATCCAAAATTCCGACCCACAAAGTTCCTGAAATCCAGTTCAAATCCGTTAAAAGCCAGTCCCAAACGAGCCACTGTCGACCCTCGTCCCGCGCGTGCTATTACTGTGACGTGTCACGTTGTGATGTGTCAGCCTGTCACGTCACTCCCAACTATGAGTGTCACGCAATTATACTATTTACGTGCTGCAGTTTGAAATATGGTCCATTTATGTACAGTCAACAAAATAACCTCAATAAGTCGCGATACATTAATGTATTCCAGTCTTACCGCGTGAAAGAAAGAAAGAAAATAAATTTATTTAACCCAGTTTAACGCACACAATATTACACAAAAACAGACAAACAGCACTTAAAATAGTATTGTGTGCCTCACGTAAAATAGCAATGCGTGCTGTCGTGTTCCCCAGTAACTGGATTGTGGAGGTCAGATAGGCAGTCGGTCTATGTAAAATACTGGTGTTCAGCTGCCTCCGGTTAGGCTGGAAGCCGACCCCGAAGTTTCGAGTTGGGAAAAGACTAGGGAGATGATGAATGTTCGTTCGGAGTGCCCTAGGCTTTCATCCCCATGCCTCATCTTGCTGACTGGCTTATAGATTAAGAAATAATAGAATACTTTATTTATTTAAAAGTTTTTTAAACGACAAAAGAAGGAATTATAAAGGCACATACTTATTTTATTTTATTTTTATTTTCCTTTATTGGCCAACCAACAATTGTTTACACTGAAAATATTAAAAGTAACTCTCCATAATCTAGGGTTAGTGTAACAATTTCTTACAGGTTAGCACCGCGTGCCCCATAAAGATGGAGAGGTGTGCCACAAGCACTGTAATACAATTAAAATTAATATATAATTATCTAGAATTTAAAATTAACATTACGTGATGGAATATAAAACTAAAGCAAACAGTAAAAGTAAATTAATAGAACTAAACAAACAGAGACATAACAAAATGGAAAAAAAAATAACATTACTAATTGTTCTATGAAACTTGGCATATTATGAGTCAAAATGCACATCGACAAGATCGCTACAGCCATTTATCAATTTGCAAAGACGAGGAACAATAGAGTTTGCACCAAGAACGAATGAACGGATGAACGTTTGCGTAAGAAATTTTAGGTTTTATTGCTTGTTTCGAAAACTTAATTAACAGAATGCACAGATTAGTGACAAACATTTGATTAGGTCGCATCATACATAACATTAGTAAAAATAATACGGGATGTGAACGTAACGGTAATCTTTAAAATCAGTAATAGGCAGTGTCACTTGTACACATCATCTAAATTGACACTTAGCACAGAATTATTCGATATATTTTTATGTCAACATTTCATATACCTAAATGCTTTAAATTTTACTTTTGTTCCAATTTTAAATATTTAACTCAGTAATTTAAAAAAAATACAGCTTTTGTCGCTAATTGTAGATTATACAGCGTGTACCAGAAAGGTGTAGTCATTTAAGGGTATGGTACAGACCCAAATAGAACAATAAAACATGTATAGGATAGCTGCTCTGCTGATAAGTTTTTCGCGATTACGATGTTGGTCCCTTGGAGAAAGTAGTCCAGTTTGATGGTACATGCTGTTTAATGAATAGTTAATAGATAAAATGCATTTACAAATATAAAATATTAGTAAAATAGTATATAAATAAAATATAAATGTAAATTATTTCTTCTGTATCAGAAAAGGCCTTTACCCTGTAAAAATAACAAACTGCCATTATTAATCCTTTATCCATTTCACGTTATTGCTAGTACGAAACAAATAAACAAGATAATCCTGAAATAAAACAAATAAAGAATGAAACAAATGCCATTTAAATCCGCCATCACAGAAAACAAATTACGATCCGCAGACGACCCATATTTAATTTAATCCCGAATCGTCCAACAGTTCATTCATTTATTCGTTCACTCAATTAATTCTCCATTCGTTAGCTGTCAGTGGTGCTCGCATTCATTTGGTAATTCGTAGTATTTCGTAGCTACTTTTCAATTGGTGTTTAAAATTATAATTTGTTTAATGTATTTTTTGGATGACGGTTGAATTAATTTCTAACTAAATGTGATTGAAATTCTCGACATACGCGAAGAAAGTTAATAATATTATTATCGTCCGAAAAATGCCCGAGGCAGACCCAACTAAATCGGTTGCTACATTATGCCTAATATTAATTACGGTTTTATACGAGAACTAGTGACCCGCCCTTTTTTTGTTTGGTGGGAAGTCATCGTGTAACTTCTCCCGCTCTGGGCGGAGCGGGAGGGCGTGTCAGACTCTTACTGACTACAACCCACCCGTGTTCCTTCAGTTGCCTGTGCCAGGGGCCACGGTAACCCTTTTGGACTTTCCCGCAACCCTGGCAGGCATCGGCCCTAGCGGACTTCGTCGTTGGTGCTAAATCTCTTTGAGGCGCGCGTGGAACACAACGCGCCGTCGACCCGGGCCGGGTCCTAATCGAACGGCGAGCTACCCATTGCTCGCCATCCGCAAGCCCGCGCCTACGGTAGCCGGGAATCGGCCTGGGATTCCCGACGCCCAGGGCGTCTCCTGCGGCGAATAGGGGCGTGAGGGCGCGAATTTTGCCTCTCCCTCACGCGTTCCGCCTCCTCCTTCGCGAGCATTACTGCTTCGCAGAAGGAAGTGATGGCTTCCTATGCCCTCTTGCTCCGTACCATGGCTTGGACCAGAGCCGGACGCGGGAGATCGCCACCGCCAATCGCCTCCACGAAGACACAGCGGTGCTCCGCCCAAGCCAGGCAGACCTCCACCGTATGCTCCACCGTGTCCTCCGGGCGATCCACACAATGGTGACACCCGGGCGTTTTCTTCCGCCTTATCCGGAACAGGAAACTCCCGAAGCATCCGTGTCCGGTGAGGACCTGCGTCAGGTGGAAAGTGAGGACGCCGTAGCGCCTCTCTAGCCACTCCTCAATGAGGGGACTTATCGTCGCAATCGTGGCGAGCCCAGCAATGGGTTGCGACTCTCCATGTCGCCATGAGATCCCGCCGGAGCTCTGTCCGCTGTGTTTCGATTTCTCGCGGCGCGGAGTTACGCCCCAGCGTTTCGCCTCCTCGCATCACTCCCATATTTGCGGGAGGAGTGACTCGCCCTGGCTGCGCACGGGTGCAATTTACATGTGAAGACCGTATTCTGTGCACGACACGTTGTTGGACAAATTCTGAGCAGTATTCTAAAAAAAAATACTAAGCTTTTAAGAATCAAGAAATCAATAGCGATATTATTTCGTTGTAGTATTATGGGACTGTTTAAGGGTTGCTCCTAACGTGCGGTCGACTATCATCTGCCTTGTTTTTCGTAACTATGTTGGGGTCAGCTTCCAGTCTGGCCAGAGATATAAAAATCTTGTGTGTCACAAATGTCAAACAACAATGTGGCCTACTGTCATCATCACAGACTGCCTCAACATGAAGTCCTGAGTTCCCCAATTCATGCAAACATACTTTACATGGATTAACTGCCTTTCTGACCTCCACAACCGTTTGACCATGCACAAAAAATTACAGTTTACAAAAATAATAATCACCAAACCAAGAACAACGCACAATTAATGCCACCAAAACAACTAGAACTGCATAAAAGCCTCGGAACTAGGACAAAACGAACACAACGGCTATAAGTAAACCAACACTCATTCCCTGGCGACTGAAACTTTCACGAATCTTCAGGCTTTTACAATCCGATATATAACGCCTATTGCGGGTAACTATGCCTCGTCGGACAAAGGAATTTCCACCTTGTTTTGAAGGAAAGATGGTAGGGTTTGGGTTGTAGAGAAGGTGTAGTTGTAAAACCAGTAGAGTTTAAAATTGGGTACAGTAAGTTTTGGTGCTTGCCCCTTTCAGTATTTTGCAGGTACTACCAGGGAGGTAAGGTATGAGAGATCAGCTGTTTTCTGAAAACGCATATCTTGTTCATTAAATGGACTACCTACTTGAGTCTGTTGTTATTCAAAAGTTAATAATAATGATAGATAAATAATTAAGCAGATAAAACCAGTCCTCTTCACCGAGATAATGCCACCAATCTTTATAACTATTGCATCAACTGATGGTTATCAGAGGTGATGCTCTCACAATGACTGGCCAATTAAACTTTTAAAGATGAAAAGCTCGATATTACTATACTTGAGCCTACTTTCATCTCCAGTGTTCTCAAAACGGTGAAGGAAAACATCATGAAGAAACCGGCAGGTCTTAGAACCAAAAATTCGAAGACATGTGACATCTAACAACCCGCACTGGGCCCGGGTGGTCGATGAACATCATAGGCTGATTATGCAATTTTTCTGCAAAATTTTCTTTTTATATCTGAAAGTAAACTACTAATCAAGAGGTCTAATTGATTTGGATGACTGTTATGTTGTTATTTCGGTCAAACATTCATAACAGCTGAAATAAAGAGACGTACGGAAAAGTTTGGATGGGAGTAGAAAGATTGTGATGATGATTGACAGCAGGATTTATTACTAGTTTGTTAGTTAGCAGCATTTATACATAATTAAAAAAAATAACATGTGTAACAGAAGGGTTTAGACATGTGTGATGCGCAACATATGTTTGCAAAACAAGAACTACCACTTAGCCTCTCCTCATCAACTCCATTACCTACTCGTGGTGAACCCTGTTACGTCAAGGAACTTACTATCTAGATTTCAGTATCCAACTCCTTTGGAGACAAGCAGACGGGAGATTGGGGGTCTGCGTTAGCTCTTCATCAACCGGATGTTAGTCATATTTATAACATCACTGAGGTGGAGGAGGCAAGGGGATACCAATGCACTATTTTGCTATGAAATATTATGAAATATACGTCAGTAGGCACTGGTCATTTCTTAGCTGCCACGGCTTATTTTAATTCCATAATTGTTTTTTTTTATGTTTTTATTACGGACGCTTTTAACGTGCACGTCTTTCTACATCGTTATCACATGTATAATTACAACATGAATGATGTAACCACCTTTTTGTAACAATATTTTGATTTAAAAGAGTGTCCATGGAGTTTCTTGCCCGTTCTTCTCCATAGGTACCTACTACGCTTTGGAAGGGGCAACTAGCTTCATCTTTCTGACTGACCGACCCCATGATAATTCAAAAGTGCCTGTAATTGGTTTATTTGAAATAAAAGCTTTAAGTTTGAGTTTGAAGGTGGACCAAGTAAAGAGAGTGATAGGATGCGATCCGGCTACCACCCGGCACCATGTGGAGTCCAGGTCTCATGGTGTGAAATATACTACTGGCCACACTGTGGTGACTCACCAGGCACGGTGCGGACAGTATGTTACTGGTGGCAGAACAACGGGTCATCGTACACAAAAAGTTAAGATTGGGAACCTGAAATGTTCGGGGAATGATCCAACCAGGGAAAAAAGAGATTATAGACAAAGAGCAAGCGCATTACTATCTGAAAACACTGGGGATCACCGAAACTCACATGAGAGGTACTATAGGATACTATACAACCCCGAAGGGCCACACTATACTCCGTGACTTTTTAGTCGTCTTACAACGGCAGCCCACTTCATGTATACAATGATTATTAAACGTTCATAAAAGTAAAAATAGGTATTTATGAAATTTGAATAATTTAAAAAGAAAAATATTATTCATTATGACGCATGACGTCGTTAGAAACACCCTGTTGCGAGCGCGGCGGAATGATCTAAGTACTCGACTCGTGCGCTGGGTAGGTATTTTCTACCGTTTGATACGTAAACATTATTAACAGGATGTTTCATATTTCTAATGTATTATTTATTTTTCTTTGTACCTATTATTTTAATTAATGGTAAAAAATAATAATCGCGCCTAGAGGTATTTAATGTCGGATACATTGAGTGGACCACCTTTGTAAGACGGCTAAAAAGTCACGGAGTATACTTTTCAGGCCCAGAAACTGAAAATAAGAATGGTGTGACTTTGTCTGTGACTCCGGAAGTCAACAAATCGGTTCTAGGATATAACCCGGTAAGTGACCGGATACTAACTTTGAGAAGCAACACAAAACCATGTCATGTAAATGAAGTAGTGGTATATGTCCCAACGTCCACCTCAACAGAATCTGATGCTGAGGCATTTTACAACCAAGTCGACGATACTCTAAAAAGTCTGGCAAAAAAAGATATCAAAGTTCTGCTAGGAGACCTTAATGCCAAAGTAGGGGACATGGTACGGACACGGGTAGATGGCCACGTAAAGGACGTATTCAGCAAATATAGACCTGGCACCAGAAATGACAAGAGCGAGAAATGGCTGCAATTCTGGGCGAAAATCTCCTTAACGTTTATGAACACCTGCTTTAAAAACCATCCGAGAAGACTGTTCTCGGAGTCGGAAAGAAGACCGAGATACACTACACAAACTTAAATCAAACAAATCAGCAGACTTTTGACAACTGATACGCTCAATTCTTGTAACTCGTACCAGTCAAAGGAGATCAAGTTTACGTTCTGTTCCTACATTTGGAAACTTTGATGTGCACATATTCGCAAAGTCTATAGGCCTACTTACAAGCTATTTTACTATCTTTTAGACTAGTTATTTTTCTTTAGGACCTGCATTATGACTTCTCAGGCCGAACTGATTTAACGGAGACAAGTTTGACCTCGTTTTACTTAGTTTTGCTACACCTATCAAGCTGCCTATCCTTTGCCCAACTACGAGTATGTTGGGGTTGGCTTTCAGTATATTTGGATGCAGCTGAATACCAGTATTTTAAATGGAGAGACTGCCTATCTGTACTCCACAACCTGGTTACTGGGTAAAACGATACCCCTTGGTTGGTTGGACTGGTTGTCAGACTTTTGGGTTTTTGACCCGTAACGACTGTCAAATATCTATGAATGACAGCCGGGACCTACGGCTTAACGTGATTGTCGAGGCACGGAGGGGTCCCGATAAGTAATGGATGGTCACCTTCGATCAACAATACCAAATAAAATAACGGGTCTCGTACAAAATCAAAGATAAATGCAGTCCGCATGAAAAAAGGTTTAAAACAGTTTCAAACTCAAAACTCAAACTCAAAGCATTTATTTCAAATAAACCAATTACAGGCACTTTTGAATTGTCAAGGGGTCGGTCAGTCAGAAAGATGAAGCTAGTTGCCCATTCCAAAGCGTAGTAGGTACCTATGGAGAAGAACGGGCAAGAAACGCCATGGACACTCTTTTAAATCAAAATATTGTTACAAAAAAGTGGTTACATCATTCATGTTGTAATTATACATGTGAGAACGATGTAGAAACACGTGCACGTTAAAAGCGTCCGTAACAAAAAGATAAAAACAATTATGGAATTAAAATAAGCCGTGGCAGCTAAGAAATGACCAGTGCCTACTGACGGCGCCCGTTCACGAACATGACGTATGGATCAGTTATAAGTTCAACCTAAGTACAACTATTGCACCTAGTAATGAAGTCGTGTTTACATTGGCTGTGTTGCAAGCGAACTAAACAAAGTAAGAGCTCACGTCTCAAGTGCGCTGTTATTTATCGAGACTTATTTCTTGCGCCGACCCGATATCTAGTCGGTATTGTTGATCGAAGATCTTCACCCATCCACGAACCGACCAGAACTAAATAACCTTCGATCGACTCCTGCGGTTGTTATCATTAGCCACGAGTTTTGCTACACCAGAGACAACTAGACGACATAGAGTCTTTAGGGTTTGGGACTCTTTAGGAGTGATAAATACTACAAAGTATTACACACCGTTCATTTTTGTATGATTATCATTCTTCTCCAGCCCTCATCCCAGTTGATTTATTATGGTTGACGCACGGCAATGCATAATTTGTAAAGCTCTGTGCATAAAATCGACGTATATATAGTTACTATATTTTTTTTAATTTTAGGACTTAGTAAACATCCTGGTGATATTACAAATTTAATATTCTACAGCGTTTATTAGAAAAGTGTGGGCAAACATCACATGTGACCAACATCGTCATCCTGAAAAAGTTATCAACTAAGTATCCCATACAAATACGTTTTCCACCCAAATGTATGGGACGGCTAATAATTTTTTCTTGATTACTATTTTGGTCCCACAGAGAAAATGGTTCATTTTGGTGGTCTGTACCACACCCTGAAATAATATCACACTTTTCTGATACATGCTGTACCTATAACTCACTTCAAACCTCACTCAAGTGACCACAAACAATTCGAAAGCGAACTCATTTGTTTCATCGCCAATTCACATCTCGCCAACGTTCGAATTTCGAAGGGATGTTTACTGAATACTTTAGTTTCTTATGAAAGTGGCGAACGGTCACATAATAACGGCTTTCCAAATATAGAGCATTTTTTGACACCTAATGGTGCCGATTCCCTTGTTCACAAACTAAACTAAATTTTTGTTAAATGCATCTTTTTCTTTCTATTTCATTATGAAAAGGACAGAAGATAAATTTTAGTTTAGTCCTGTCAAATTAATCAGCGCCTGACACTACTCCATACAAGTTTAGACGTGATTAAAAAGTTGACTACTAAAATTATATCAAATTACGTCAGGTGCTGACTAATTTGACAGGACTAAGCTAATATTTTATCTTCAGCTGTCCTTTTCATAATGAAATAGAAAGCATTAAGCAAGCAAGCATTAAGTCCGCCTTTGTACCTTTTGTGCGAAAAGTTATAAATAAATAAATAAATAAAGAAAAAGATGCATACCACTTAAATTTAGTTTAGTTTGTGAACAAGGGAATCGGCACTAATATCAAATACTGGTGAAAATGACAGATTTTTGTGAAGGTCGTTATTAATATGACGGATCCGTTCTTCTAGGAAATCGTAGCTTTGAGTACATACCAGGAACATCACGCAGAATTGTTGTGTTCCAGTTTGAAGGGTATGGATGCCGGTGAAATAACATGCCACCGACAGTTTAGCTTTGACTCGGAGAGACGGAAACATTGCAATGACATAGGGACGACATAACGAGGTATGTATATTAATATGGCTATACCTAATAGGCGTAGAATTTCGAATAAATTGTAAGGAAACCCTGGCATATTTCATTTTCTATTGGATGCAAAACACAGTGGTGTCCAACTGTTTCATTATCTAGAATCTAGGTATCTTATAAAGATAGAATACTCTTTATTAAATACACCATAAAACCACAGGTACGGGGTTCACATTGGAAGTTTTTAGAATAGGCGAGTAAGAAAAGCAGCTGATGTAAAATTTATTTAAATTTCGAATTTGGAACTTTTTGGGAATCTGTGGATGTGTAATGAATTCAGTCATTTGTTTTCACAAATTGGCGGCAATTTAAAAAGTGTCGGTCGTGCGTCGCAGTGGATTTGACTAGAGAACATTTTCGTTCAATGATTTGTTACGGCTTTCGTTGCGGTCTTAATCAACAAGATGTTATGTCAAAAGTCAAAGCATTTATTTCAAGTAGGCACATAAAAGACACTTTTGAACGTCAACATTTACAATAAAATAGAATTGATTCTAGTCGCCCCTTCCAAAAGGTAGTTTCGTATGGAGAAGAATGGACAAGAAACTCCACCGTTACTCTTATAAAATGTGTTACAATATTTTGTATACATTAATTATATAATAATATCTGAAGACGTTGCACCAAAGAGTACAGTATATAATATATGAGATAGAGAGCTAACTGCACGTTTTAGGTTATATCGCGCGACAGCAACGCCGCCCTAGTAGTTGTTCATAGAACTAGTCTCTCTATAGGTGTATAGATAGCTACCTATAGATAAATAGCATAATTTGGTATTTTCGTACTTGAATGATTGAAATTAATGTGTATTGTAAATTTCGCTAAAATGAATAATCGTGAACTTCAATTTAGCTGTTGTTTTATAATACACTTAAAAATATGAACGAGAAAATGATGTGTATGCGCATCAGTAACGTGCCGACATTTTCCACGGGGTGGTCAGCACACGCCATTCACAAAAGCGACAGAATTTACAATTTTTCATTGGAATGAGAAATTAAACGATTCTTATTGTCTTATAAATTGTTTTTACATATTTATTGTCTATATAAATTACATAAGTGTTCTACTTATGAAAGAAAATTATTTTTATGTGCTGAGCAGTTTAATTAATAAATAATATTTTTTAAGGATGACAACCTCTTCATTTTGTTATAACACTATCACAGCTAGTGCTCTAAGGCTAGTATAGTTAAAATCTCGCTGCAGACTCGGTCATAAATCATTCGAGTGTTTCGCTCTCTTTCCCACTCACGGGCCTTATGGGCAGGCCACGCCCACACGTAGTCCTGTGTATTACTGCAGTCGATGAGTGATATCGATAGTTTTATATATTTATAAATGGGTGATAGAAATAAATACACATTTTTTTTTATTACCAAATTTACTACAAAGCATATTAAATATATAAACAAAAGAACGTATATATAACAACACACACACTAAAACAGTATGTTTACGTGATAACCTTAATAAATGATTCTGTTATCGATAATGGCCTTGAGCGCGCGCAAATAGCGCACATCCCTACTCCGATTATGATTTATGACCAAGTCTGCAGCGAGATTTTAACTATACTTTTATATGGCATTACTTTTCATACTTTAATCCCTGTCACGAACTTTGTACTAAGTCGGCACATCATGCGATGCACCTCTAGTAAAATTACCCTACCACAATAGGTCAAAAGAATTAAAAAAAATTGCAATGACAAATAAGTATGTGATAGATACATGGTGCTCACACATTTACAAACATTGTAAAAGTATACGATTTTCCAAATTATTTAAACAAGTAATATGTCAGTGTGTGACTTAAAGTAATCACAGAATGTAAACCAATGTCATAAAAATAATAAATTATACAATTTTTTTTTTTTTTTTTTTTTTTTTTTTTTTTTTTTTTTTTTAAACGAATAATTAAAGTAACAACGAGTTTGATTTTGTCTAGACTCTCTGATTGTCCTATGGAGCTGGACTAGCGTGTTTTGTGTGTGTGCGTGTGTGTTTGTGTGATCGTGTGCTGTGGTGAGGTGTCAGTGTAAATGTGAATGTGTACAAATAAGTCTTCGGTATTTATAAGAAGGTACCTATTTAGAAGAAATTTATTTCTTGCCAGCCAGCAATAATGTTTTGAACTCTGTGTCTGGAAAGTAATACAATTAGTGAAAAACAAAAATTGGTTTAAAAAGATGTGTACACACACCTACTCATCAAGCTATAATTTTCCAGTTTACACTGACCTCTCATTGTAAGGAAATTCTATACAATGCGAGATCAGAGAGAGAGTTATACTGGATATTTATAGCTTGATCTGTAGCCGTGCGTACAAACGTAGTGAAACCCTGACTTCTGAAATACTAAGCTCGTTGTTGGTGCTGGCGTACAGTCTACTACTTAAGCTGGTTACTTGCCTACTGGCGAAAGCTGTCTTTCAACTGGTACGAGGACAAACAGGCATTTTGCTGCGTCTAAAAACACTAGTCGAATAGCAAAAAAGATATTTTATAACATACCGAAGGCTAATAGAGAACTGCGAACCAGCTTTTTTCAAAAGCATCGCGGAGCATGGCTTGTCGAAAATTGTTTTAATACTATTTATGAGTTATAGGACAAATGGGAAAGTTGCATGACATGAAAATTAAATTTGACATTTTTATTTTTTAGTTTTAATCATCAATTTAATTTCTTTGGTTGTTAATAATTGAATGGTTGATATTTAGACAATTGGTAATTTAATTATTTTGACTTTTGTAATTTGATATGTAGAAAATTCTTGATTTAGAACTTTTTTTTTAAATGTGTAGGGGTTTTGGATCACGCCTACACTTAGATGATAAATGATAGATGACTGCTTCTCGTTGATATAGGCAGAAAGATCGCGTATTGATTGATAAATAACACAACCTTCTGCGGCGAGTGTAATTGATATGTTTATTGATACAAATGATAAGGTGCAGTAATACATAGTGCTAAAGTTACAGTTTAAATACCGTATAAAAGTGCTGACGCGCGGCACGAAAATAATTATGTATACAAAACAAAATTAAACCTGTACAGTTGTCTGTACATGCTGCCGAGGGCGCAAAGGAAGAAAAATACTTCAAATTAATAACAAATTAAACAATGCCAACTTAAAAATCTCAACTTAAATACTAATTACAAAAATCTATAAATCTAACTTTCACATAAAGGAATATCAAACTTGATTGAGTGCAAGTTAGGGGTTGATGTGCTCTCGGTGATCCTTCGAGTGGTAGGCTGCGGCTTGGGGATAGTCTGTACTTCTGTTAATTCCAATCTTGACTCCAATGCCGGCTCCTGTCCCCGCCTTCGTCGGATCCATATGATAATTAAGGTAAAGCCCGTCAGGATCCCTCCGGCCACCAGCGAGTATAGCACGCTGTACTGATGCACGTCGTGGACACTCAGTGTTTGTGTCGACTGCTGCTTAAGGTTGTCGATTTCTGATCTCAACTGGCTCCACATAGTGTGATGATCCTCGGGTACAAAAGTCTCAACCGAGGGGATGCTGGTGTTGACTATGTCATTTACAACAGACATCTGTGGTAGTTCCATCTCTTCTGCATAATGGTCCACGTGATTGATGAAATTCCTATGAGAGTAAATCTTGAAAGAGTCTCCTTTGAGCGTGCATCCTGGGCATAAGGTGATTATGCCATTGCCGGATAAAGTCTTCACTTCCGTAGTCCGTATGCCAAAAATGCGGACAGTGCATTGCTGACAACATTGATACAGCCAGTCGTTCAGGCGCTGTAACTTGATCCACTTATTTTCGCACTTCGACTGTTTGTGAATACAGGGCGATGTGATTATGTCATTGATTTTAATATCACAAATGGATTGTTTTTCTCGAATTTCATAGATGGGCTTATCAATGGAACATAATATCTTTTCTGGATTCGCATGAAGGCACTGTTGTAGGTCGTTTTCTGTGAAGAATAAAGCCAAATCCTTTCTCAAATTAAATGCTAAGTATGGATAAGTCGGTGTGACTTGATAGCTTTTTCCTGATTCTTCCCTTTGTAGGGGTATGATTTTATCTAGCTCATATTTTTCCGTAGTAACCAGAGGAATCTTGATTTCCATAATGAGATAGTCGTTATATACTCGAGCAAACACTCGCAGTAATCTATAAAGACTTCTGATACTTGATTTGTCTACAGGCACATTGAGATCATCCTGTACCTCGTGTGTTATGATATTTATTTGAGCCTCTAATTCTTCAGGCGGTAACAGGTGAGTATCTATGCGCCCATGATAGATATCAGTGACCACATCGATGAGACCTTGTTGTACAAGTCGTAAGTTTGATAAAACGGTGTAGGCTGATAGTGCTGACGACATTAAATAAAGGCCTTGCGTTGTGTCCGATTGCACGTTGTTTACTTCGTGCAATAAGGCTTTCATCTGGTTATTCATGGACGTGAATTGTTGATTCATTATGGCCTCATTTCGTCGAATAATGCTGTACTCCGATTCAATAATAAGAGTTTGATTTTTGATAAGGCTCTGTAAATGATTTTCGTTACGCGATATTTGCTCAATATCTTGTTTATACTGCTCTGCAAACTTGTCGTCCAACACCCCAAACAAGTAACTGGCCAGGTTGCCAACTCCGTTTACTAGTCCTCTCTTGTATCTTTTGTTTGGGTTCCGCAGTAAAGAATTGTAATGTTGTAGTTCGCTCAACTCGTGTTGCAGTTGTAATATGATAGCTCTGTACGGCATTCTTGATTGCGGTAGGCACGTTCGCTGACATAATTGATTTAAATACCGAACATATGTTTCTAAGTCGGTGAACCCAGACCAATACGTAGACATGTTGTAGTAGACTATTAATTTCCATTCGTCCTTGATGTGCTGTAGTTCTGATACCTTGTCGAAAAGCATAGTCCTTTGACCGTCGAGTAGCGTGATATTGTATGATATTGATGATTGCTGCATACTAGGCGATATTATCATCATTAACATAAGAAGTGCTGATGTAAATAATGTTTTCATGTTGAATTTCGACCGTTCGCGACGCCTGTTGGATGTTCCTTGATGGGAACTGTTTGAAGTGGCCTCGCTTATGATATTATTTTCTTGTATTGGCAATGGAACAAGTTTGTTGACCGGACGCTTGATAATATTATTGGTAGTTTTCAATGTCACAACTCTTACACAGCCATCTTGACCGGGATGTAGAGCTTGAACTCGCGCCATCGCCCACTTGCCAGGCGGCATGTTATCTTCTTTTATAAGAACCACATCATCTAATTTAAGGTTTTCTTTAGTGGTACGCCACTTTGTTCTTGACTGAAGCTGTTGAAGGTACTCCGTGGACCACCTTTTCCAGAACTGTTTGTTAATTGCCTGAATCAATTGCCAACGCATAGTCAGGCTCATATGATCAGGATCTGTCTGTGGTCGTGATAACAAGGATCCGCCAATAAGAAAATGCCCAGGGGTGAGATAGGTATCGTCTGGATTTTCAGAGAGTGCGCATAGAGGCCTCGAATTGAGGCAGGCTTCTATTTGACACAGCAACGTGGTGAACTCCTCGTAGGTTAATTTTTGATTACCTAGCACGCGCTTTAAATGATATTTCAAACTCTTCACCGCTGCTTCCCATAATCCTCCTGCGTTTGGCCAGACAGGAGCATTGAAGTGCCAATGTATTTCCATGTTGTGAACATCATTGATAGCACTTGGGTTGATTGAAGCCATGATCTCCCTGTATTCTTGATTCAAAAGTCGTGAAGCGCCCACAAAATTCGTACCATTATCGCTATATATATTCTTGGGTACTCCACGCCTGGAACACATCCTTCTTAAAGCTGCTAGAAAGGATGCTGTGCTGAGATCAGATACCAATTCCAGATGCACGGCCTTGGTTGCTAGGCACACGAATACTGCAATGTATCCTTTGGTAGTCTTGATGCCTCGTCCCTTATTGGATTTTATTTCCACATGTCCGGTGAAATCTATTCCGACATTAGTGAAGGGCCGAGATGGTGTAATTCTAGGCTTTGGGAGGTCAGCCATGAGTTGTTGATATGATTCTTGGTTATATCTGCGACACTTTACGCACAATCTCAGATGTTTTTTGACGCTGCTGATGCCACTGATCAACCAATATTTCTCCCTGATGAATGATAAGGTAAGTCGCGGCCCGCCGTGAAGCGTAGTGATATGAGCCTGCTGAATGATTAACTCTGCTAAACGACTTCCAGGTGATATAATGATGGGATGTTTCGCCGCATATGTGATATTTGCTTGCTCCAGACGTCCACCGACTCTTAGTATCCCGTGGTCGTCTAAGAATGGTCGTAAACAGGACAATTTGCTATTGCTGCGGACGAAGCCCCTTTTCTTTAGATGGTGTATATCTTCTTTAAAGTCTATACTTTGTGCATGTTTGATAATAAGATATAGTGCGCTTTGTATTTCGACACCGGTCAGTGCACTTCTCGCTGCACTTGATTTTTTATTGCGCAGGCTTGCGATGTAACGTGACACCCATGCCATTATGCGCACAATCTTTGTTAATGAATTGAATTTATTTAATAATTCAATTACCAAAGTCCAACTCGTTTGGCATAAGGCTGTGTGTACAATGGTTTTTTTCATTTCTTCGGTGGGAGTTTGATATTCGGTTGTGGTGATATGATATGAGTTAAAATTAAGAAGCCATTCTGGCCCTTGCCACCACAAGCGATCTCCTGATAAATTTTCATTGCTCAATCCACGCGTAGCACAGTCTGCTGCATTGTCAGAAGACCTGACGTGACGCCAATTTGATGCTGGGATGATCCCCGTAATTGTTTGTACACGGTTAGCCACAAATTGCTTCCATTTTGATATGTCCCCGTTTAGCCAGCCAAGAACTACCATCGAATCAGTCCAGGCGAAGATTTCTATTTGCTCCGAAGATAGTGTCTGACGAAATTTCTCCATCAGTTGTGATAATAATAATGCACCTAGTAGCTCTAGCCTAGGTAATGTGACCGATTTATTAATTGGTGCCACCTTTGTTTTAGCCGTCACTAGCTTCGATGTGCGCTCGCCCTTATGATTGTTTGTTACTATGTAGATTGCGCATGCATAAGCCTTTTCCGAGGCGTCACAAAATGCATGTACTTGTACGTTTTTTTCTGTTTGACCTAGATGTCTAGGTATTTGATAAATGTTGATATTTCTTAGGTCGTTTCGCAACCTTTGCCATTCTAATGATATGTGGGCCGGTAATTCTTCATCCCATTCTAGATGCGCAGTCCATGTGCTCTGGAATAATATTTTTGCCTTGATTGTGAGCGGTGATAACCAGCCAAGGGGGTCAAATATTTTAGAAATATCTGACAACAGTTGCCGTTTTGTGTATGGTTTATCGCTGTCTTGGGGTTCAATTTTTGTGTCGAAGGTAAACATGTCACTGGAAGGAATCCATCGCAGGCCTAATGTTTTCCGAGATTCAGTGTCCTTGAACTCGAATGGAGCGTTTATTTGTTCTGGTTGTAGATTTTCGATAAGCTGAGGTTCATTGCTAGACCATTTCCTCAGGTTCATACCAGCAGCTTTTAACACCGATATTAATTCGTGTTGTAATTTTCTGGCGTGCTCGATGGTATTGCTTCCCCCCATATAATCATCCATGTAGAAAGATGACTCCAAGGCGGACGCTGCTAATGGATATTGTTCAGCATGATCGATTCCAATTTGCTTCAGCGTTCTCATCGCCAAGAACGGAGCCGCTCTTGTGCCGTATGCAACAGTGGTAAGATTATATTCTTGGAGTAATTCACGATGATGACTTCTCCACAGTATAGATTGAAGATGCCGATCTTGAGGTCTCAATGAGATTGCTCGAAACATTTTTTCCACATCCGCTGTGACTACGTACTTATGTTGTCGCCACCTCAGGATGAGATTTTGAAGGTCTTGTTGAAGGTTCGGTCCATTATACATCAAGTCGTTCAAACTGCGTCCAGATGACATCTTAGACGAAGCATTGAATACAACACGGAGAGCTGTCGTTGTAGAGTCTAATTTCAGCACGCCGTGATGCGGTAAGTAGCATGCAGTATGATTTGGTCGCTCGACTTTACGCATGTGACCTAGCTCTTCATACTCTCGCATGAATTTGCGATAACCTTCTGCTAGTGCTGGATCTTTGCTCATCTTCTTTTCTTGTTGAATGAACTGAGCGACAGCCTTTGATTTTGATGCCCCCATCTCTTGTTCGAATTTGGGTTTCATGGGTAATGCTACTTCATACTGGCCAGACTCCAATCTCTTAGTGGTTGATTGGTAATACTCCTCGCAATATTGATCTGCAGATGATAATGATGATGTGGTCTCGTGTATATCTTCGACCTCCCAGAACTTGGAGATGCTGTCTATATCGTTGACGACAACGTGACATGCAAACGTCTTCACGTTGCCTGATAATATCCACCCAAGTTTTGTTTGCTGAGCGATAGGAGCTTGGACTGGCCCCTTGATAAGGCCACTCATGATAATGTCTGAGTAGACACTGGCATCCAAGAGCAAGTCAACTGGCTTTGAAATGTTATATTCAGGATCTGCCAGTCTGGTGTGTGATAAATGGGCCCAAGTTCGTTTCCTAAACGAAGCATTAGGCAAGTTATTTATAACTCGTGATACGACTAAAGCCTCCGTTGTAAAATGATAGTCCTCGTAAATTGATATGCATTCAAGTGACACTAAGCCTTTGCTTTGTTTTTGTGTCGAACCAATTCCTGATATCGCTGCTTGATAATGTTGCCTCTTTAACCCTAATAATTGGGCGGCATTTTCTGATATAAGGGATATTTGTGACCCTTGATCTAGCAGAGCTCTGAATCTCACAATGCTACCGTCTGAAGCTCTGATATTCAATGCTACAGTAGTCAAAAGGACTTCTTCATTTTCACTGGCAACGTAGTTAACATTGTGACTACTACGAGAGGTTGAAGCTGAGTCCGATGACGTTTGAGAGTGCTGAGTTTGAGTTGGTTCCAGTAGGTCACCTTGCATCGTTGAAAATGCGTCATGCATTATTGAGTTATGATCACCGTTGCATTCTTTGCACCTTCTTGTAGAAATGCATTTTTTGTCATAATGTTTGTATAAACAATTACGACAAATATTATGTTGAGAAATTGTCCTCAATTTCGCCTCCGATGATTGCGCAAGGAAGCGTTTGCATAGAAACAAATCATGAGGCGCCTTACATACTGGACAAAACCTCTTATTATTTGTGGCGTTTGATTGATATTTCTTGTAAAGCGATGCGTTTTTTGAGAAGTTATGATTTTGAGGCCTAGGATGACTTGAGTTCGGCTTGCACGAATCTGAAGTTGCAGGCTTCTCCTTCTTGCCTACAGGCTCTCGAGCCATAAATTTGTTTTCAAGAAAATGCAGGAACTCTGTATATGATGTTAGATCTCGAGGCGACACACGTGACTCCATGAAATCAGTACGCGTTTCTTCATCCAGCTTCTTTGTTAGTAGATGAACTAATATTGGGTCCCAGGTAGTGATGTCAATGCCTAGATTCCGAATGCTGTTGATACACTGTGTCGTGGTATCATGCAACTTCTTGTAAGTATGATATGATGATTGCTTAGTAATCAGTGGTTGATTTAGTAAGATATCCATCTGCGTTGAAAACAGAATCTGTGGATTGTTATAGCGATGAGTGAGGATATCCCATGCTGTCTCGTAGTTTTCTGCTGATATATTGAGATGCTGGATTAAACCTTCTGCCTCACCCTTGACCTTCCCTTTCAGATGTTGCATTTTCTGCGCCTTCGTGATACATTTGTTGTTATGAATCGTTTCCATGAATAAATCAAAAAAGGTCGGCCACTGAGTATATCTTCCGGAAAATGTAGGGACTTCTAATTTAGGTGTGGCTTGCTCGAGGTGAGCAGTAGAGTTTAGTTTTCTGTTCAACTTCCTTTTGATGGCAAGGTAGCGCTCTTCAATCTGCAAAAACTTGGCTTCGTATGCATCGTTGCTTCCTTTCAATTGATTATCGAGACGGAGGTGAATGGTGTCAATAACTTTCCAGAGATGTTGAAGATTCTTTAGTTCATCCTGAAGTTCCCATTTTTCCTCTAAGTCTTGAACGCTGATTCTATTCAGTAGTCGTTCTAATGCTCTAAAGTTAGTGTCCTGCTGACCAAGTAGGTCATCCCCGTGATAGGAGTATTCTTCAAAGGTGGGTAAGGAAAAGGTCGGAACTTTAGCCTCCTTATATGATGATATCATTTCCTTGGTTTTGATATAATATTCCTTCATGTACCCATGAATCCCTTTGGAGAAGTATTCATACTGATCATCTTCAAATTCCAGCAGCCTGCTATGATTGTCTTCAAACTCTTTCCAATATTTATCCAGTGAGGCTAATCGGCTGATAAGATATTCAGGTGTCTTCCTGGTTGAACTGTCCTTACGGAAATTGGTATTTATTCTCTCAATTTCCTTGGTCAGGAAGCTCTGACGTTCGAACATTGATTGTATGCTCTCCATGATAATTGATGAAAGTTAAATGATAAGTACCTGAGAAGATTCTCTGATGCTGATGATGGTAAATCGTTGATTGATTTGCTTGATGCTTGTTTCTGTAATCTCCAGCACGATATGTGCGCCTTCTCAATCTAACTGGTGAGACCCGCTTGTGGGAGGCCAGCAGACCGATTCGCTATCGTACCAGAAATCTTCAGAACACAAATCTGATAATGATACACTGATAACCACCATCCGGCTCGAAGGACCAAAAAATGTAGGGGTTTTGGATCACGCCTACACTTAGATGATAAATGATAGATGACTGCTTCTCGTTGATATAGGCAGAAAGATCGCGTATTGATTGATAAATAACACAACCTTCTGCGGCGAGTGTAATTGATATGTTTATTGATACAAATGATAAGGTGCAGTAATACATAGTGCTAAAGTTACAGTTTAAATACCGTATAAAAGTGCTGACGCGCGGCACGAAAATAATTATGTATACAAAACAAAATTAAACCTGTACAGTTGTCTGTACAAAATGGAATTTAAATATTTTGTTTAAATTGATTATATTAATTATCCATAAATGTATTACAATTAAAACTATTTTATTATTTTAATTTACATAATATGTACCTACAAGTATATAAAAATAAATCAAAGGGCATCAAAAAATTCGTCCGCATCGCTGTCAACAGGAAAAGTGCCCAAAATGCTGGCAGCATTCAAATCAAATCAAATCAAAATCATTTATTTGCTTAAATAAGGTTAAATCTCTTATTTTGCCATTAATGTCGGCGTGCAAATTTTACATAATTATTTAATATAAAAGCATTTTATAAGTATTATTATATTAATTAAGAAATAAAAGAAATTATTAAGAATTATTATAAGTTTCAATCAGGCATGCTGTTAGTAAATATTGTATTACATCGAGTCTTATTTGGTAACAATTAATTATTTATAATAGTGCCTGTTACTACAATGCAGGACTTATACCTTATAATCTAGGAACTCAAGTACACTATAAAAGCATTTATCAATCAATATTTTTGTCAAGATACTCTTAAATTTAAAAAAATGGGAGTGACGTAATTGTATTTGGAATTTTATTGTACAATTTAATGCACATAATAAAACTGTTGTTCGATGTGACTGTGAGATTTGTCTTGGGTTTATATAACTTGTTGGCATTATGAGATCGAGGGGCATAGTAGCTTGTCGTTTTCTGAAAGAGACTCATATGCTTGAAAACGAATATACACGATTCCAAGATATAAATACACGGTAAAGTAAGAATCTTATATTTTCTAAAGAATGGGCGACAAGAATCTATTTGTTTCAACCCAAATATAGCCCTTAAACATTTTTTTTTGCATTACAAATGCTTGATCAATTTCCACACAGCGGCCCCAAAGAAAGATACCATATCGCAAAATGGAGGATATATAGCCGTGATATGCGGTAATTGCAGCGTTTCTAGATATCTCGCAGCTAATATGCCTGAGAGGGTAGACAAATCTATTCATTTTACCACAAACATCATTGACATGGCTTTTCCAAGAACAAAGCTTATTTAAGGACATTCCAAGAAATTTAACTGTATCAGTTTCTGTCAGGGCGTCCCCTTTGTATATTATATTTAGGTTCAATGGTTTTGCTCGGTAAGTATGAAACTGCATAAATTTTGTTTTGCTAATGTTGACCTTTAAATTGTTAGCTTCTAGCCATTCTATGGACGTTTGGAGAGCCGTGTTTATTTTCTGTTCATAGGTCCTTTTATCGGTGCCAGCTTTTAATATAATATTGATATCGTCCGCGATGTATGGCAATGCTGATTCTTTAGCCAAAAAATTGGCCAGCTCTCTGGTCACGTGAAGAGTCGACCAACCACTTGGCGGTGTCTCGGAAAACTAAGTGGGTAATTGGACCCCATGGCCCTAGTGTTTCAACCCCAAACGGCTCAAACACATAAGTCCCTAAAAGATGTGAGTATTTGCGCCGTTTAAGGTTTACCTCGCCTGCAACAGCCGCCCCCGCACAGCCCGCCGTGCTAGGAAGATGGGAACGTTGCACGTTGCATCTCACACCAAAGAGGTCTTTGGTGGTAGGTAGGTACCTACCTTCCAAGGCTATATGGTCATTCCGTCTGGTCTCTTCTCATCGTCGCGCGCTAAGCCTTTGGGTTCTAAAACAGCTGTCACTCCGGCAGCGGCGGTGAGAAGAGCACGACGGATAATGTCATTGATGCTGGCGTGCCGTGCTATCCGGCCTGCGCTCTTACTGCAGGATAGGCCATGGTGTCCAAGGCAGTCGACACCTTCACCGCATTGGCAGCGATGCAGAGCCACGCAAGGAGCACCCAGACGCAAACAATTTGATTAAATTAGAATCATTATTACTGTCACAAAATTTGCATGTCGAATTTTGTAGGCATAGAATATGAAGAAATATTGTGTTAAAAAATATGTAAATTACCATATTTCGTGCAAAAAAATGAATCTATCTATCTATCTGTTTGGGTCAAGTAGGAGCACAGATAGATGTTTCCTCAATACGGATATGCTAGTCGAAAAACATCTATTGAGAGCAGTGGAGGCCCAGTGGTAACAGCCCCAACTTACGAGTTGTAGGTCGTGGATTCGAACCCAGGCTGGCGCTTTACTTTGTGTAAATACGATCCAAAACCTGAAAATTAATAAAGGCAGGGTACTAGGAATTAAAAGGCTCGGGGAGTAACACGGTAGGAGCAATTAATTATACCTAGGTTTTCAAGTAATGAATCTTACTTTGGAGCAATAATTCACTTGAATCTTGAACAGCGGTGGCCAGTTATATCGGCCGCGACTTACGCGTTGTAGGTCGTAGGGTCGAACTCAGACCGGCGCTTTACTTTGTGTAAAATATTTTATCACCACGGCTGTCAAAACGGTGAAGGATAACATCGTGAGGAAACCGGGAACATTATCCTTTTCTACCACTGAACAAAGACACTGTTTTAATTAAACTTAAATAAAAACTGGATAGGAGAGGTAAGCTTTATTTTAAATGTGGTTCCGTGCATGTGGTTGTGGTGTATTTGCAATTCACATTTATACAATAATCTAGTGTTGTTATTAAGTTCTTTTATAAGTTGAGCTGCACGATTACTGACAATTGCGTGCACTGACTGGACAGGTCCACTCAATCTGTGTGGTTCTTTCCTCAAAAGACCATTGCAGACACCGATCTACATAGCTTTCACATGACCTGACCAAGATTTTGTCTGGACTTTAAAAGAGACTGTGACCTCTGAGTTTGTTTCGGCCTTTCTTCTCAGAGTAGTCAGATAGGAAACGCCGACCCCATCTAGTTTAAAAAAAAATATGATTGACGTGTAAAAGTGTTTGTTCAAACCTACTTACAGAAATAAAATCATTTATCATTTATCATTATAAGGCAGTAAAAATCTTGTTTCGGAGGGGCTCGTGGCTAAATTATGACAGCCGCACTGGTCGATCGAAAGTTAAGCTACGTTTCTCGCGGTCGGTTTCTGGATGGGTTACCATACATTACATTTATCGAGACCCCTGCGTGCCTCGGAAAGCACGTTAAGCCGTTGGTCCCGGCTGTCATTCGTAGATCTTTGACAGTCGTTACGGGTAAGTCTATGGAAGTGGCGAAGTTTTGGGACAACATAATTTGAAACACTTTCGTGCCAGCGACACGGAGAAGAAGATTAAAAATCTCGTCATCAATTTCAAAGCCTAAACTCACAACTACGTAGGTCACACTGAAAGTCTTTAGAAAATTAAAAAGGAATGATGTGGAAGCCTGCTAATATTTTTATTGCTTTTCGAAGTAGTCTCCGTTCCTTTCTAAGCACCGTTGTATGCGATGGAACCATTGACTGAAGCAGTGGGCCGACTCTTCTTTAGAGATTTCTTCCATGCTTTTGTCAAACGCAACCACGGCATCTTCCGGGTTCATAAAACGAATTCCTCTAAGATTATCTTTTATTTTTGGAAATAAATAAAAGTTACAAGGTGCCAGGTCAGGACTGTAAGGAGGATGACTCACTAACTCCACACTTTCGATAGACAAATATTCGATAGTCCGTCTGGCGGAGTGAGCTGGAGCGTTGTCGTGGTGGAGGAGGATCCTAGTTCTTGGGCGCTGTTGTCTAACATTTTCCAAGACAACTGGTAAACAATGACAGACATACCAATCTGCAGTAGCATTATTTTATTTTCTAGGACAATATATTGTTGCAAAATGACCCGTCCGTCCAAAGAATGAGGCAATCATCATTTTCTTCTCTTCTTTACTTTTGTTGGCAAATCTTCGAATGGAAAGATCCATTGTGCAGATTGTCTTTTGGTTTTTGGGTTCGTCACAATATATCCAGCTTTCAGCACCTGTGACGATGTCATATACAGCATTCGAGCCACCTCCATCATACTTTTCAAGCATTGAGCGGCACCGATCCAAACGATTGTTTTTTATCTTCCGTCAAATTATGAGGTATCCACCTACTTAGTACAAAGTTTTCTGACGCCTAAATGTTCATGTAAGACTTTTTGTACTTGACTCATACCAATGCCTGAAGCTGCCCGAATCTTATGATATGTCACCCTTCTATCGGCTTCTATCATTAGCCGCACAGCACCCACGTTATCTTCAGTAGTCGCCTTTAAACTCATTAAACCAGTTGCAAACAGTGGCACGTGATGGGGCTTCGTCATAAAATGCTAATCGAAGTCTCTCGTAACATTTTCGTTGATTAAGACCTCAACGAAAGTCGTAATAAATCATTAAACGACTATTTTCTCAAGTCAAATCCATTTCGACACACGACAGACACTTTTTTAAATTGCCGTCAATTTGGAAAAACAAATGACATAATATGAATTCATTACACATCTATAGATTACCAGAGTTCCTAATTCAAAATTTAAATACATTTTTCATCGGCTAATAATTCATTTATATTTATTTTTTATTCTAAAAACTTTTAGTGAGACCCCCGTATTTACCTCAGTAACGGTATTAAGATTTACAAACATTTACACAATTTCATTTGTAGTGTGACTGTTCCTGAATAACCCTAGGCTTATAAAATTTTTATTTTTCCTAATGATGTTAATATTAGTATTAAGGTCGGTTTTTCCCTTATGCGAAAAGGCCGCTCTCCACCCCGTAAGGCCCTGTAGAGCTCGCCTCCAGACTGGACACTCTCTCGCCGATAACGATTAAATGAATTCCAAAATATGAAGAAATCCGATGCCTTATCCTATTAATAAAACAGTATAACTTACTAACTACTTAAATATTAATAAAATATATCACATTAAACACCCAGTGTTCTTCCTCCTCTCTCCTACTTGAAATATTCTTGATCGTGATCTATATATCGAATCACTGCAGACATGTACTTAAACTCAATAACACCATTGTAACACTAACAGTGTGTTCTGCAAAAATAAATAATTTGATATGATTTGATCCATGCTGTGCCCGACAGGGTCCATAATGTGATTAATATAATTATTTCCCTACCAACTATGGTACAGTATGGCATGGTACCTATACATTAGGGCACGCAATAAAGAATCGAATTGAAGGCAAAGAAAGAATTTTGACTAAAATTTAAATGGAATGGGTCTTTAAGAGGATCGATATTGTTTTACAATTGGTAACGTGTCAAACTGACAGACCATAAAATTGAGATTGAATGTGTCTTTATGAGGCCCGTTATTGTGTCACAATTTTAAAACCAATATACTATTTTGTTATTACATAAAAATGGGTGACAGACAGTCACAGTAGGTAGTTACTGATCGAAAACAAAAAACTGCATTGTCATTTTGCCCTTTTCAATTACGATAGGCCATCAGTTTTCCGAGCAAAGTTTATTTTACCCGGTAGGGCTGCCGAGTTCCGATTGGCTGGCGACGGTGTGCAAGCCAATTAAAAAGCGAGTTATAAAGCGAAGCAGCTTTGCTTATCCACTTATTAGTCTTTCTTCTTCATTTCTCTCTGTACCAGTTATCTTTGATCAAAGAATTTAATGCAGAGTTGTATGTACGTAAACCTATATACAGAGTTATTGGAAAAACACCATCAACCTCTTAAAAAAAATCAGCTGTAGGCCAATTCTCGTACTTAAAAAACGTTCAAATTCAAGGCGCAATCTCATCTCAGCGACAATCAATGTCAAAAACCTGTCAAAAATGTATGTAAATTGATTGTAATTTTGACAGATTGAGACTGAGATTAGAATGCGAACGGTCTTATAAATACGGGAATTGCCCCTCTGGTCACTACATTTTCACGAGTTCTGCAAACATAAATGTCCCTACATTTATGTTTGCAGAATGTTCGCGATTTCATACTTGGTCCCATAGCAAAAGTTGTTCATAATGATGAGTAAAATGACCCCTTAAGAGGTTGATGGAGTTCTACCAATAATCCTGTATATACTTCAAATTTACAAACCCTGTAGTAGACTTTTCAGAAAAAGGTAGGGAGATTTTTTTTTTGTACTTATCCACAGCTGCTTAGAGGGGTTACCCTAAGCATAGAATTCTGTTAATCAAATAATACAGTACCTGCCTTTATAGGGTAGTGGTGAGCAGTGGTTGCCAATGGTAACGGCCCCGACTTACGAGTTGTAGGTCGTGGGTTCGAACCCAGGCAGGCGAACAGGCAAAAACCCAGTGCTGGGCACGCCACAATTGCGCCAATAAGTCTCCTCTTTGAGGAGTGGCTAGAGAGACGCCACGGCGTCCTCACCTTCCACCTAACGCAGGTCCTCACCGGACACGGATGTTTCGGGAGGTTTTTGACGTGTAAGGCGGGAGGAAACGCCCGGGTGTCACCATTGTGTGGATTGACCGGAGAACACGGTGGAGCATACGGTGGAGGTCTGCCCGGCTTGGGCGGAGCACGGACGTGTCCTCGTGGAGGCGATTGGTGGTGGCGATCTCTGGCGTCCGGCCCTGGTCCAGGCCATGGTACGGACTGAGAAGGCATGGGGAGCCGTCACCTCCTTCTGCGGAACAGTAATGCTCGCGAAGGAGGAGGTGGAACGCGTGAGGGAGAGGCAAAGTTCGCACCCTAACGCCCCTAACCGCCGCAGGAGACGCCCTGCGCATCGGGAATCCCCAGCCGATTCCCGGCCACCGTAGGCTCGGGCTGTTTGACCGCGAGCAATGGGCAGTTCGCCATCCGGTAAGGACCAGGCCCGGGTCGACAGCACGTTGTGTTCCACGCGCGCTTCAAAGAGAGATCCGGGGTCCGCTAGGGCTGATTCCTGCCAGGGTTGCGGGAAAGTCCGAAAGGGTTACCGTGGCCCCTGGCACAGGCAACTGAGGGAACACGGGTAGGTTTTAGTTAGTAAGAGTCTGACACGCCCTCCCGCTCCGCCCAGAGCGGGAGAAAATATTTAATGATTTCCCACCCTAAAAAAAAAGGCAGTCGCTTTACTTTGTGTAATTTATTTCATCACCACTCCTCTTACAACGGTGAAGGAAAACACCGTGAGGAAACCGGCCTGCCATAGAACCGATCATTCGAAGACATGTGACATCTACCAACCCGCAATGGGCCCACGTAGTGGATTACGGCCCCCTCCTTCTCACATAGAGGGGGCCTGTGTCCCAGCAGTGGGAACATTATATGCTGATAAACTCATTATGCCTGCCTTTATAAATGTTAATACTGAAACAGCAATATAAATGAGTTTAAATGTTTGTAAACGCACCCACGATACAGGAGAAATTCCTAGTGTGGGGCAACGTTTAAAAAAAAAACAAACAAACAAAACATATCGAGAGTGATTTTTCATTTAATTATGATGTGTTTTCCTGATATCAAACCACCCTATACGCACTTTCGTCAGTTAATCTCATAATATTTTTTTGTTTAGATATCGTCCACACAAGGTCTTCAGGTCCCGAACTAGGTAGGACCTATACCACGGTAACCAGATGACTGATATACATACTTATATACTCGTACATATACACACCCAGACACAGGTCAAACAGACATGTTCATGCACACAAATGTTTGACTTGTCCGGGGATGGAACCCGGGACCAGAGGCTCAGAAGGCAGGGTCGCTACCAACTGCACCAACCGGTCAGTCAGAAGAGTAAAGAAGTAAAGGTACATTTAAATTGAATTTAGTACGCGATACAATATAAAACCTCTAGCCACATAATGGACATGAGTGCAGCATTGAAATACCCTACCATAATGAGGGACAACATAACGAAAGGGGTTTTCTATTTACCGCTTTGTGTGAGGACCCCTAAAAGGGTTGGGTATCATTTGGCTACAACCCTTATAAATCAGAAGGCTTATTACTCTTAATCTCGCACTAATTAATTTTTGTAGGGATAAAATCATGAAAGAATGCCGCGTGGTTTCGTTGTTGGAGGGATGAATATTATCTGAATGGGGTAGTTTGGGGGTGAAACTTAAGTAGGGTTTTTGTAAGAAAAATATTATATTAGGAAAACTTACAGCTACTAACACACAATGGTATGTATGTATGAATATTTATGTATTCGTTTTGTTTTTAACCTTAAAAGTATGATGACGTTTCCAACGTTCGCAAGATACTCAAGTGGCTCCCCATTCGACTTCGCAGGAACTCTCGCATATTGTGTCTCCTATTCAACCTCCTTCACAATCTTAAAACTAAATCCTATCTGCGGGAGCGTTTTTTCTACGCCCGACCTTCAGATGCGCCGTGCAGGTCGCATCTTAGAAACCTCCTTAAGTCCCCTCCCCACTCCACCGACTTTTACTCCTACTCCTTCACTGTGCACGCGGTGCGGTTGTGGAATTCACTTCCGCCTGACATTAGGGACTGCCAAACTGTTGCAGTTTTTAAAAGAAGAGTGAAAGAACACTATCTTTCCACTTCGTCATAGTTGTGTATATATTAATATTCTAGTGTTATTTATTTTAGAAGTATGTATGTATGTATATATTCTCATATTATTTGTTTTATTTTATTATGTGAATTGTTTTTGATTTTATGTATTTTATTTTCTCTTTTACTCTTACACACGCTGTCTACATCTCTAAATCTACTATCCTATCGCAGGTATGCTGAAAGAGATTTCATTAGAAATCATTTCAATTGTATCAATTTTTCTGTTATTTTCTTCTTGTCTGTTTATATAAGTGTGTACGTATATGGTTAAATAAATAAATAATAAATGTTTGTAGTTTTTAGTACAACTTCAAGGCCAATTACAAGTTTCACTTATAATACGCATTCCAGTATTATAGACAGCGAGTAGGCTATTACCAGAGATCGGATATTCGGATGCATATTTAACCAAAGTTAATATTTGCTATGAACGTATGGAAGCGACTTCTTAAAATATATTTTTTTGTAAAAAAACCCGTTATACATAACTAGTCGGGTGTATAGTATGGAAGCGACTTTCAAATAATTATTTATTTTAAAAGAATATCTAGGTATTTCAATAGGACCATAAATTATTCTAAATATATGTAGACCGATATCTTATCGTTGAAGTTGTTTGTTATGGCAGTTTGGTATCTACCTACCTACTTTACAATATTAGGTAGGTAGATATGCATTTGATTCTTTAGTCAGAAAAAAACACAAAATATTTTGATTCCGGAATCGCGGGATTTTCACGATCGATACAAAGGGCGTTCCATAAAAGTCAATACTTGAAAGTAAGTAAATATACATACGATTTTATAAACAGAAACCTAATTTTGTCGATCGCGGAACCGCGAGATTATTTCGATACAAAAGCGCATTACATATTAGTCAACATCTCAACTTTAGCTGAATGTGCACCCGAATATCCGATTTTCAGTTATTACTCTGTAGATCCTTAAGTTGCTTATGAAAGGTGAGCAAAATAATGATTCCTAGTTTTACAAACATAAACCCTTTTTTTTTACGTCGATAAAGTTACTGTGTACGCTAGAAAAGAAAAAAAAATCTTGGGGGTGTACCTACTGTGGAGGTCTGCCCGGCTTGGGTGGAGCACCGCCGTGTCCTCGTGGAGGCGATTGACGGTGGCGATCTCTCGCGTCCGGCCCTGGTCCAGGCCATGGTACGGAGCGAGAGGGCTTGGGAAGCCGTCACCTCCTTCTGTGAAGCAGTAATGTTCGCGAAGGAGGAGGCGGAACGCGTGAGGGAGAGGCAAAATTACGCCCTTAGCCGCCGCAGGAGACGCCTTGGCGTCGGGAATCGCAGGCCGATTCTCGGCCACCGTAGGCGCGGGCTTGCGAACGACGAGCAATGGGCAGCTCGCCGTTTGATAAGGACCAGGCCCGGGTCGACGGCGCGTTGCGTTCCACGCGCGCCTCAAAGAGATGTCAGCATCAATGACGGGGTTTCCTAGGGCCGATGCCTGCCAGGGTTGCGGGAAAGTCCAAGAGGGATACCGTGGCCCCTGGCACAGGCAACTGAAGGAACACGGGTAGATTTTAGTCAGTAAGAGCCTGACACGCCCGCCCGCTCTGGGCAGAGCGGGAGAAGTTATTTCATGATTTCCCACCCTCAAAAAAAAAGGGGGATGTACCTACAGTCGTGAAGCACCAGCTTAATTCGTTTTAATTAAAGTTAATATAAATGACATTTAAAAATCAGTGTACCGGCCTGAGTTTTATTTGCACATCATCATAATCATCTGCCTAGCCTTTACCCAACTATATGTTAAGATCAGCTTCCAGTCTAACCGGATAAAGCTGAATAGCAGCACTTTATCTGACCTCCACAAACTAGTTACTGGGTAAGATACCCCTTGGTAAGACTGGTTTTAACGTGCTTTTCGAGGTACGGAGGGATCTCTGAATGTAAAGATGGTCACCCATCCACGGACCGACGGCGGCAAACGTAGGTAGCTTAACCTGATCGATAGACCCGTGCGGCTGTTAATATTTAGCTATGAGCCCCTCGAGCCTTTTACTGTCACATTATCACCAAGAGTTTAATTCCTTATAACATTTAACCTAAAACCAAAAATCCTACACGACAAAATAAATTACTTACCACAATTATTGACCGCGAATAAAACAAACTGTTTTAGTCGACCACTTACCACAAACGGTGGGTCCAGGTGGGTCAGTTGACATATTGAAACACGACAGATTTAATTAATTGAACCGCTAATTGGCACAATATTAACAGAACTGTGGTAAGCAGAGATATAGGTAGTGGGATTAGAGGGAGTGTTAATTAATTTATGAGATAAGATAGTAAGGCGTAAATGTGGTTGTTCTTACGTGTGTTATTTATTACTAATTCATCTGTCTAGCCTTCTTTCCACTATGTTGCGACTGCCTATCTGACCTCCACAACCCAGTTACTGAGTAATACGATACCCTTGGTAAGACTGCTTGTCAGACTTTCGGGCTTCTGACGACCCGTAACTACTGTCAAAGAAAAGTATAAAAGTAGGTATCTATTAGAATGAGTTGTATTGCAATATGTGGTTAGCTAGTGACCTCGATACTTGATCATATTATTCTTGCCTGAGCAACCGGCGGCAAGATCGTCATGCCCCCTTAGATATCTGCTTGCGGTAGCATCAGGGTTCAGGTTGCCTCCTTCCTTAAAATATGACGAGGGGGGTAATTGTGGTGACAGGTCGTCTTGCTGATCATGGTTTTGTTACTGTTGTTAGTAATTTACTGTTTATTTATTTTACTTCGCAGGTCCTAGTTTATCATTTCATAAATATTTCATAAATTCTGTTAACGTTTTTAATATATATTTCTGCTTGAGTAAAGTTTTCAATGTTTTTTTGGTATTTGGCGTGTGCTAGCTGATTTATGGAAAATAATTGAATTTAATGTTTCGTGTTTCGTTATGTTAATGACTTACTATTGTTTAGAATCCAGTTCTTCTAACTGAACAGACAACAATGCTGCTGGGGAGTTTGTTGCGCCACTTTTTCTTCCCAGCTAAAGCACTAGGAAGCGGTGAAGGGTGGGTGGGCGTTTTGTGGGACTGTCTTATGTAATTTTGATGTTCAAAAATTGCTGATTCTCAGCCTAGTTTGAATAAATGACTTTTGATTTGATTTGATTTGAAAGATCCACGAATGACAGCCGGGACCAATGGCTTAACATGCTTTCCGAGGGACGGAGGGGCCTTGGTATGTGAACATGATCACCCATCCATGGAAAAACCGCAGCAAGTGCAGCTTAACCTGATCGATCTACGGCTGTTATTACTGAGCCACGAGCCCTTTGTAATTTATTATTAGGTAGAGTGGATTATTTTTCAAATTAACATCTAGCTTCTGTCTTAACCCCAATTATTTGGGGTCAGCGCAGTATGTAATTTTCTTCTACACATGCCTATCAGCCGCCATCTTAGTATTTACTACCATCCCTAGCCATATCACTTTCACACAACCCATCCATCTTTGCTTTCTCGCGAGCTAAATATTTCCAAACTTTATTTTTTTATTTAGTTTCAAGCATTTAGTATTAGCCCCTATTACGTGAGACTTCATCATAATTGGCGAAATGCGGGTGTACTCTAGGTACACTTCTGCCTAACCCTTGGTGAATACAACCGTCATTTATTTATTTATTGACACACCAACGACTTATTCACTAAAACATTACATTAAAAATATTCTATATAACAGCTTTGCGGTGAATTTGTCACTTATAGGTGTGCACAGCACTTGTATAATCAATAATAAAAATTAAAATGGAAATATATGATCATAAAAAATTAAAATTTACAAAGTTTACATTGAATTTAAAATGACAAGTAGTTAAATTAAAATACAGTATAATTCAAAAATTAAAAAAAAAAACATCAGTCAAATGGGTTGGGTTAGGTTACGCGGAAACTAGCGCCGCATGTCATGCGGTGTTCCGCAGGGCTCGGTCCTAGGCCCACTCCTGTGGAACATCGGGTACGACTGGGTGCTGAAGGGCGAGCTCAAACCGGGCGTAGACCTGACGTGTTATGCAGATGACACGCTGATCCCTGCCCGTGAGAGCTCGCACAGGGATGCAGCGTTGCTGGCGACGGCTGCGATGTCTCACCCGCAAACGTCGACGTAAAAAAAAAACAATTTGGTTAGAACTGTGACCAACCGCTACATCCAAGTTCATCCACTGCAGTTACTTGGTTGTTTAGTATTTTTATGACGCCAAAAATAGGAATTATTTCAGGTTCACAAAAAGAGACGCAATCATTACATTAGAGTGTTCAATAATATTTTAAGGAAAGATAATTATTTGAGGTTCGATTAAATACAATCCTATTTAATATAGGTAGTACCCCCACTAGTGGAGGCTATTTTATAAATTAATTAATATCCACCACCTAACTATGAGTGCTACAAATTTGAAAAACGTCATATAGATAGTAGTCATTAAAAGCTCATTAGGTCTGCTGAAAACCGTAAATCGTTTAGAAATGCAAATTTTATAAGTAATGCACTGACTACTACGAGGTCTGCGGTCGTCTGTAGGGAGCGTATGTTTTGGGTAGATCTGGGAATGCGGGTTGGGTAGAAATTATGTTTTTTTTTTATTAAATATGGGTTTGCTCTTGACTCTAGTCTAGGTCAGTGGTGACAGAGACAGAGTCGACGATATAGTGAGCTTACCCAGAAGAAGCCTGCTCACTCTCACTTTGTAGAGATTAGGGTTGTAAGCGTTCTGAAACACAGACGCAGGTAGGGAGTTCCACTCTTTTGCTGTGCGCCTAACAAAAGACATTGTGAAACGCTTAATGTGAATTGGTGGAATAGCAACTAGGTAAGGATGATAAGTTGCAGTGCGACTAGATAACCGATGGAAGAAGGGGGCCGGTGGTATGAGGTCGTGGAGTTCTTGGGCACACTCACCGAAGTACAATCTGTAGAAGACCGACAAGCACGCGACCTTGCGGCGATGAGCCAAGCTGTGAAGCTTGGCATCCACCAGTTTTACGTCGCCAATGTGAGCCTCTTACCTCTGCGTTTCACCGAGTCAAGCGCGGCAAGTTGGTACTTTGCTGAGCCATCCCAGAGATGGCTGCAATACTCCATGCAGGATCGATGATGAATATGAATAGGTATTATTGATGATAACTATGATTAATAAAGCCTTCTTGTCGGTAGAGTGGTTGTAAATTGTATTGCCCAGTGCGAGTTTCCATGTTTTTGTTTTTTTTTTAAAGAGCACTACTACCGCGGACATGGCCGTTCGCGCCTTTTTTTACAAGTTTGTATTTTTTACGGTTTTTATTTTATACATTTCCCCTGTACCCTTAGCAGACCTTCTGTGCTTTTGTGGCGGGTCTGCAGGATCTTCTTGCACGTCATGAGATTGACCTCTCTGGCCACTCTCACCATTGCTACGTACTCGAGGAAAGCACTCTTCACGTGGTCCGCGACACCTAAGTTCACTGCGAGGGTCAGCGGGCTGATGCCCTATGTCGGCTCTTGTTGGGATAAGCTTCTGCGGTGTCAGTTCTGTTGGCTTCTTTCTAAAGAACCTATCTACTGCTGTCTCTTGTCCATGCGATGGTGATGCGCAGCTGGTGCTTGGGAGCAGCGCACTGAGGAAAGTGCCGAAAGCTGTTAGGCGACTCCCCGTCCGGGCCCGGTCCTCCGGGCTAGCGGTTTTGCTCTGCTCCTTTGCCGCTTTCTCGGTGGCTGCCTGAGGTGCCTGTGGTGCCTGGGGGCTTTAAGGAAACTCAGAGTTTCCCCTCTTTCCTCGTAGACAACTATCTCATGATCTTCCGAGGCTCTTAAACAGCCGAAGCAGTCAGCGACGTCTCCATTTTCCCCTCCGACCACCATCGCGTCGACACTTATAGTACGGGCTGTGACTGTCGCGTACTCTCCTACCTCCCTGATCAACGGAAGCAACGAGCTTGCCTGAGCGAATGGAATCTCTTCTCCCCACTCGAATAGTGCGATCGTCTTCCCCTTGGTTCGCACTAGATGAGCGCATCGGTGAGTGGCTACTTCCACTCGCGGCGGTGCAGCAAACTTGCTGCCTTTCAGACTCGCTTTAGTGGTGCTTCCATTGATCAAGGCGGCTAGGCCTGGTGATATAGGAATGCGGGCCGCAGCTCGGCTTGAACCTATGCAGAAGCGTATGCCCAACCTTTATCCTTCTCTATTCATGAACAGAGCGTCGCCTCGCAGTCTGACGCCTGGGACTCCGCCTCCTCCGCATGCCAGGAACTGCGCAATGGGCATGATGCTAGGGGCTGGCTGTAGGCTGGCTGCTGCTGCTGCTGTTGCTTCTGCTGCTACCGCTGGTGTTCTTTGAGTGCTGTTAGTGTGTGGCCGGTGTTCCGATGGGCAGTGTAAGTGTTGTTGTTTGTGTGCTGATTGTTGTAGTAGTTATGGTAGTCGTTGTGGTTGTTGGTGTTATTCGCCTAGTGCTAGGTTCCAGGTTCGATATAATATATCGAACCCAGAACCGGAACTGGAACCTATATATTATATAGGTTTGATAAAATTGCTTTGTGTTCTACTGATAAAGAAATCTCTGTACAGACTCAGGGTTAGAATGATGAATGAAAACTCGTGTCATATAAAACCAACATGAAATGGCGGCTTGTTTGTCGGTTCGCACGAATTTACTCGCCCGATACGGCTGAATCGACACTTTTAAATAATATAATATTATTTTCTGTAGGCGATTCGCACGAAGTTAATTTATTTGTGGGCGAATCGACAACTCCACAAGGCAATTGGCACAATCTGAAGAATATTTAAATAATAAATACCCAATACAGTCAGAATTCAATGCACTTTTTAATGACTTAATTCTATTTGCAGAGATGCCTAACTAAGGTTTTTGTAATTGTCTTTAAAGCAACGTAACTTTCACTTTATTCACCTTTAACTAAATGATCTGAAAATTTTCTATTTTTTTTTTTATTTTATCTAAATACCCCGCAACTCCCAAGTAATGTAGTCTCCCTACCCAGGCTCGGTCCCTCACTTTGGTATTTGAAGACATTTAATTCTTCGTATCGCTACAAATGGACAGCACTTCAATTTAAAATGCATATTATAAAGTAAGTAAGTTTTATTGAACGAACGAACATTCATATAAATATTATGTAAACTATATTATTATTTTTCATACTTTTTACTCTAGGTACTAAATTGTAATAGGTCATTTACATTCTGGAATGGTTTAAAAATATGTCAGAATTCCTTGCCTTTCGTGCTGGTCTAATAAAGAAGTTAACCCTTAAAACGGGTCGAAGACGGGTCGAACTCGTTGGTGGGGGTGGCTAATATGCTTGCCATTTCGTTTATTATTATTTTTTATTTATTAATTATTGTTTATTTCGTTTTTGTTTATTTATTTAGTAAAATACACGATCATTTATAACGAAAACGAGCGTAAAACTTCATGAACAGACCTTTAGGCGTAGATATATTATAAAAAAAATACTGGATGTATTTATTCAAAATAAAATTATTTGAAATCTCGAATAAATTATCTATCTCTAAACGGTAACAATTTTGCCATTTTCATACCCCAGAAGTTATTTAATTACGCCCAAAGATGCGTTGAACTAAGGAAGATTCGACGCCCCTAACTTACGAACAATTTTTTCCGATTCTGCTTCCATACAGGGCTAGATAATAGCGAGACTATTGATATAATTTTTAGTTTTGGACGTACACCGTCAAACAGGCGAGTAATCACCATACTACGTTTGTATGAAAGAATGACAGACTATCGTGTCTTTAAGCCTCCGCAGATCCAGTTTGTTATGGATTAGAACTTTGTTCTTATAACAGTGAGACCATGCCGTGAGAAGATGTAGTTTGTTATGGATTAGAACTTTGTTCTTATAACAGTGGACCATGCCGTGAGAAGATGTATGTATATTCTCATACTATTCGTTTTATTTTATTAAGTGAATTGTTTTTGATTTTATGTATTTTATTTTCTATTTTAGTCTTACACACGCTGTCTACATCTCTAAATCTACTATCCTATCGCAGGTATGCTGGAAGAGATTTCATTAGAAATAAGCATCACCTTTGTACCTATTTTTCTGTTTTTTTTTCTTCTTGTCTGTTTATATAAGTGTGTACATAAATGGTTAAATAAATAAATAAATAAAGATCATCAACATAGATAACAACATTACGCCTCGTCTCCCTGAAGGGAAGGGCAGCCGTGTACCTATAGTGCAACCACATTTCGCCATTTATATTTAAGTTTGGACTCCGGGCTGTTATCGAGAAATTCTATCTGTAATAACTACTTATTACAGATAGAATTTCTGTTATACTTGTACTACTACAAGTTTAGTATACAAGAACTGGGAATCGAGACCAGTAGGGCAATTCCCGTATTTTTAAGAACGTTCGCATTCTAATCTCAGTGTCAATCTGTCAAAAATTGTATAGCGTTTACCTACATTTTTGACATTAGACTGTCGCTGAGATGAGATTGCGACTTGAATTTGAACGTTTTTAATTACCGGAATTGGCCTTCTGGATCCCATCCTCAATAGTAGCGTTTGCGACCACTAAACCAACGAGGCTCCTCCAGCCAAATCAAAATCACTTATTGCGTATAAAATGTTGTGGGTACCAGTGATTTTACACAGGTATCAAATTTTACACAGGTATCAAAATTTACACAAGTATAAAATTCAGTGCAAAGACACAATGCAAATATGTAGTAGATAAAGTGAGTATGTTGGTTAGTTAAACAGTAACATACATTAATATAGAAATTAATGACATATTTATGTAGTTACTAAGTATTAATTTATGTGTTTTTCAAGTAGCTGCCAATTTAAAATATTTCATAACTAATTTTGGTTACTAGTGGTACAAAAATTTGATCAAACTAATCAAACACACAATTTTAGCCTTGTGGAATTTTTGGAAAAAAAATTGACTCTTGTGGTAGGAGTAAAATTAATATTAAAATAAGTAATAATAAGTAGTTAAGTATTAATATTAGGTTAAATTAATATTGTTGTCCGAATCTAATATATAATAAATAATAAAATTAGAGAAAATTTTAGAAATCGTTGCGTCACTAAAAAGCCTTGCGACTTTTTACCATACGAGTATATGTATAATAGGAAGAGACAGAGAGACAGATAGTTTTCATGGTTTTCGAGGGTGCTGAAGACGAAGGTGTGGTCAAAATTAAAATCCAAGATGGCGCCTGGTGACATTTCAAATTTTCATCACGGTGGTCATTTTCGTGGTTTTCGAAGGTGTTTTCGAAAACGCCAATACGTCAAAATAAAAATCTAAGACGACTGCTGAAAAAAAAAATTGTTACCATGGGTGTCATTTTCGTGCTTTTCGAGGATGAATTAGTCTATAGTAAGGCTAAATTGAAACTCCAAGAGGGCAGCTGTGAAAATTATAAAAACTACATCATATTTTCAAATTTTCGTTATATCTCCTTAGCGAATTACATTCGGAGTTGAAGAAAAAGTGTAAGGAACTTCGTTCCTAACGGGGGGCGACCACACATGTTTATTTACCGATTTGTGTGATCGAGATAGTAATCGTATTGCAAAAAACACGATGAAATATTTTAAAAATCGAAACCAAAGACAGGCTTTAAGTTGAGTTAAGCCAGCCCAACATACTCCAACGTAGAAAAGATAAGTCAGTTGATATTTTAGTACCTAAGTCTAAGTCTAAAATCCGACCCTACCATAACTTGAGAAAGATTAAACTATTCATCAATCTAGCTTAACATTAGACTAATCTGAAATCCTTATGCAAAACCTTGTAAAGACGAACTAACGACACAGACCAAGTCGTGATAAATATAGGGCGGCGCAAAAATAATGACCCAGTAGGAGATGATCTGTTTTTACAAATCACGTTTTATGTCATTTACTTATTTATTAGACTTTTCTTTAAATAAATAAGTAAATGACATAAAACACATAATGACATAGAAAGAAAGAAAAATATTTTATTTGGGACACGCACAGGAATTACAAATAATAATAATAAAAAAAAAGAACATTAAATCTAACAAAATCATGAAAATAATAAAAAAAGAATAAAGAGAAGACCTGTGCGAGGCAAAAAGGCTCCTATCTCAGCATGATGCTGCGATATTTGAAAAACAAACAAAAAAGAGAAAAAAAACAAAATAAAAGTGCTGGATGGAACGCATGCCTATTACAGGTATACGCAGCATTCAAATAAGGACAACAACGGTATTATTTAGGAAATAAGATTATATAAAAAAAATACACAAGGTGTCGTTTTGCACCCTCACCTTTTTCGAGGAGGTAACTATGCTAATGATTCTCGACACAAATCAATAATAAAATAAGTAGTTTATTTTTTTTCTATAATTTTCGGAAATAGGCTTGTTTATTGCCATGTGATACCGCCCTGTACTTACCTGCACTCTAACTGTAACGCATGCCCACAGCGACATAGTCGTGCGACACTGCCTACCGCATACGCAACGGGGCGATTCTGTTCTTTGAAAGTGGAGTATTCTGAAATACTGTCAAATTTAAATATCTAAAACAACAAGTGTGTATTAATTGTTGAGCAGGATCGTAATTTTATTTGGTTATTTATGTGTTTCGTAACAGCCTCCTGAAATTTGACGAGGATGCAAAACGACACGTTGGATATGGAGCAGAATATAAAATAAAGTAGATATTCGCGATACACTTAGTAAAATGATGATTTTGACTATCAGTGTGTTATCATTATCATTTACGAGTCTGGGTGATAACTTAAGTTTGACGTAATAATATAGTACGAGTGACGATTAATAAACTATATTTTTATAAACAGTAGTAACAGTGGTTATAAAAATATATACTTTTTTTTATTTTATTTCTTAGTTAGTTTCACGATCTGGCAGCTCGAGTAATTTATGCGGCTTACCCAAATGTCCTTTCTTTGGTATTGTTCGTCGAATCGTTGTGCTCCTTAAGTTCTTAGTTGAGCGGCAAGATTACTGACAAATGCGTGCACTGACTGGACAGGTCCGCTCAATCTGTATGGTTTTTCCTCAAAAGACCGTTTCAGACACCAATCTACATGGTCTTCACATGATCTGACCAAGATTATGTCTGGACTTTAAAAGAGACTGTGACCTCTGAGTTTGTTTCGGCCTTTCTTCTCAGAGTAGTTATGAAACGCCGACCTCATCTAGTTTTTAAAATATGATTGACGTGTAAAAGTGTTTGTAACAAACCTACTTACAGAAATAAAATCATTTATATTTTATTATTATTCGACTTCAAAAAAGGAGGAGGTTTCTCAATTCGACCGTCTCGTACATATATATTTTTTTATGTGTGTTCGTGGATATCTTCGTCGTTTATGAACAGATTTTGATGATACTTTTTTTGTTGGAAAGGAGATATCCCAAGGGTGGTACAATGATAAGGAAGCCAGGATCCCAGAAAAATCGAGGGGAACATTCGAAAATTAAAAAAAAAAACGTAGTGGCGATAGTGTGTTTGTTAATTTTTTTCATTGAGTATTTTAAATCTACTATTTAATGAAGGTCTGCAGTCGATCTGATGATGGAGTCGAGGGAACTCCTCAACGATTTACAGCAATTACCTGGTGTTTGGGCTTGATCTATTTGTATTGATGAGAACTTGGCACCCATATTGGTTATAAGTGCCATTACAGGTCTGATGATGGAGACCATAGACAGTCGAGGGAATTCCTCAACGATTTACAGCAGTTACCTTTGTTGGGCTTACTTCATACGGTTCAATGCCAAAATGTTCAGTTCGTACAAAAATAATACCTAATTAAGGTTGAAGTTTTACATAGGAATACCACTACCTACTAGGCCTGCTGATGCGTCTATTTGACACTGAATTCAAGTTGCGTAATCGCGTCATCTCTAGCAATACTCTTTCGTCGTGTGGCCTACTCAATAATTTGTTTGAATCTTAGTCAGACAACGCTATTCCTTCCAAGGTTTTAACACGACTCAGAGCAAGATACACCTGTCCTTTAGTGAATTTTTCTTGTCTAGATCTATAACAGCTTTTTCTAGTGTAATTCCCTGTAACTTGTGAACCGTAACTGCCCAACTTAAACAGGTAACATTCGGTCCATGACGTCTCCGTATCCTTTTTTGCCTGAAATGTTGCAACAGTAGGAGTAATCGGTACCCAGCCATTTTCATCTTTAATTCTACTTCCAATCGTATCCTTATCGGAACCGATTACTCGAAGACGCCTGAACCGATTTGGAAATTTCTTTTTGTTTAAAGGGTATACTTCCCAAGTGGTCCCATTTAAATTTTATCGAAATCGGAGTGGCGGTTTAAAAAAAATCAACAATAAATTATTTTTAACGTCTCCGCCGCCGCCTTCATATGGACTTGAACGAGTAAGACGATCGTTTTAGAATTGGTGTGGCGTAGGCAATATAACTAAAAAGTAAAAAATAAAATAACTTTAATTTCGGAATTCGGTGTCAAAAACTAAAATACAGATCCAAAGACACCGACTTCCGAACTTACAGTTATTTTTCACTTTGGAAAGTAGTGTAACCCGGTTTTTTGAAGCTTATATGTACGAGTAGCTATCTTTTGAAACAAGATGTTGATGGTTTCAATTCATACTACTTACCACCGTGCTAAAGTAAATTTATAGGGTATAAGCTGTACGGGAAAGATTCAATTAAACTAGTAGACCTTCTTACACAATACAAAGTTTATTGTTTATACACAGAAAATTGAGGTACAATACATCAATTGTGGCGAGCCACTAACCAAACCCTTCCCACACACTTAGGTGTTTACTCGGACAAAACTTGGTCTCCTTTCCTAGTTGTATCGATGTATACACCTGCAATGAGACTAAAACAATAACTCAGAGTCGCTTTAGTAAGTCTGTGAGATGAACTGCTTTATAACTTCTAGCTCAATCGAATAAGTATCGACCTATTATGGTTGTGCTCATAGGGAAAATATCGCTTATGTAAAGCATCCCGAGACACAATAATTTATAGCAACTGGTCTTACTATCTAGTTCTTACAAAGAGCCTAACTCTCTCATAGGTTAAATTATGACAATTCAGCAGAAACTCTGTGTGTCTGTGTGTGTGTTCTCTCAGTATATTCCTTTCAAATGACGGAATTAAGACCCTTGGCGTCACACACAGGATAATGCCTGTGTTAACATGCATAAACGTGGCCTACTGGTATAGACAGTGACGCTATTGTTTCCTGGAGCGTCGAGCTTCCTTCATTTGCCATTTAGCGGTTCAGTAAGGCCTTCTTCAATAACAAATGGCCACACCTCAAGGGTTAACCACTAAACTGCCCGCACCCGGATCAATTCCAAATCATCTAACCACGGGGCTACACCAAGACATCACGTCTTAACATCGCATCAGAACTATTACAACAGAGGCTAGCATAATCAGCCAGACAAGGATCAGGTTTGATTGGACTTAAAGATAACCTATCGGGTTATTTGGAAACAGTCTGGTTATCCCAGTACTGGTCCCTCTCCCAAAACGTGTTCCTCGTGGTCACGCCATGAGGGGAAAAAACTTTTCATCAATTTAACTGGACGATCAATCGAATGTCCTTGGAAAATCCTCTTCCACAGACTAAATAGACTTCTCATCTTGTAGTAATTTCGAATTTTATTTAGACATCGTTTATCAGTAGAATGTGGGAAATTATGTTTATTTATTTCAAATAACTAATAAACATGTACGTAATTAGTTCGCATGACACAATTTCACCAAAACCATCATCCTACGAGCTTGAGCAGACCCACGAAAGGTGTCGCTACTAGTTGCTTTAATTATTGATTTTTGCAACGTCACAATAACCCAAAAAGGTTTTTGAGTACGTAAAAACCAACACCGCCCTCAGTGTTAAAACACTGAAGTAGGTAAACAAAGGATCATGGGCATTTTTGTATGAGAGCTGGGCGTAAAACCAACAGAAATAAAATTTGTTGTAATTTACTTTATTGTACTTCTAAATACCCCCTAAATACTTGTTAACCCCAATATCGACCGGGTATCACTGCAAAAAAATCGCAAAGATTGGTTAAATAAAACACATATTTTTGTTAAAAACTAGGTACTATTTATTGATACCTTTTATTCAAATATCAATGGTTATCATCAACTATAACATCTTATAAATGTTCTGCGGGTGCAATGAAAGGCTCGTGCCGTCCTAACCATAAAAACCACAAAACTGAAACTATGTGGGCACAACTTCCTACTGTTCTTCTGCCTGTTAAGCAAGTACAGTAATGCTCAACTATCGCATTTCCACCGATTTGGTCTCTATCAATCAAAATGTAAGTATTATATGTGCGCGATCTGACATGTTGCGACTGTATTTTAATTCGAAGCAACCACACATGAGTTTGCAGAATATTACATCTGTTTAAATCATCTAATGACTCCTCTCTATATAATTCAATTAAATAAACACCATCGCGGAAATGTTCTGTGACATACGATTTTGCTAGTTTTATATGATAAGTTCCCAAAGCGTGAAGCACTATAAAATCCTCTGTTAAACGTGGAAAATCATTTAGGAATGGTAGATTTGCTTCCATTCTTACAAAGTCTCGACGTTGTCGATTCAGATTTTTAAGTTCGACGTAATCGAATAAACGATTCGGGTTGTTTATTTTTTCATCAATAATGTTTATTATATCCGAAGCTTGTCGATGGTTTTCAAAAACTGGGTGAAAAGCATTTAAAAGGCTAGCACCAATTTTGAAATCTACAAACATATGGGAAAGAGCTCTATTAATATATGTTTGTCGCAGCAGTATAAAACACTGTTTTATTTTGCCATTCATAGCTTCCACTACCCAGCGGCTAATGGTAATCGTTCGCGATTTATTGGCTTGGTCCGTTATTAATTGGGTTTCGTTTCTGTCTTTTGTGGGTGGTATGTGTACCTCATAACCCCATTCTTCAATACTAGCTAAGCTATCCCTAAAACCCCGTTCAACCAAAATAACGTCGTTTTGTTGAAAAATCCAATGCCAAGCACTATTTTCATCATGCATAATGCCTTGCATGATTGTTGCATCAGATGTAGTGGCAGCATACGGACCTAGGACATCTAAAATGTAGCCATCAGTGCTGACAATCATAAAGGGTTTTAGTAAATTCTCATACTTATGCAAGCTATAAGACAATCGTTGAAACAAAAAATTTGAATTTTTTTCTATATAAATATATGTGCCATCGCAAATAATTATTGCTATGCTGTTTTCACTGTTACCGAATATGTGTTTTGGTATCAACAAATTCCTCTCTAAGATATTATTCCTTGTGTTATGGTCAAACAAAGCAATTTACCAGCTAGGTGCTAGAGTTACTCTGAGAGATTTTTTTAAAGAGATTGGTATTCTCACGGTGGCCTCACAATTCATCTTCGCCAACATCTTATATATTAGGCAAAATATACACTTATACACAAAAAACAGTGATATTCATAATATTAACACTAGAAACAAGGAGAAACTACGTGCTCCCTTTCACCGGCTTCATAAGGTCCATAACTCATTTGTTGGGCTTGGTATAAACTTTTATAACAAGCTTCCCTCATCTTTGTTAGAATTGCCTTTTAATGCGTTTAAAGCTAAAGTAAAATCCAACCTTTGTTCAAAGGCATACTATTCAATCAACGATTACTTAAACGATAAAAATAGTTGGTCGCTGTGATTAACTCAAGACAATGTTTATGTTCTTTCTCCAAAATTAGCTTACCTACTGACAAGTTATACGAGTTCATATAATTGTTTATTTTATTTGACTATATTTATTAGTCACCTTAGTTTAATTTAATTTTTATTTATTATTGACATAATCTACTCATTTCAATGTTTTTTAATGAGTTGTATTGCAATATATGGTTAGCTAGCGACCTCGACAGTTCATCATATTATTCTTTTGAGCAACCGGCAGCAAGTTCGTCATGCTCCCTTAGATGTCAATGCTTGCGGTAGCGTCGGGGGTCGGGTTGCCTCCTTCCCTCAAATATGGCGAGGGGGGTAATGGCTGATCTTTGCGTTATGCTCGTGAACGGGTGCTGCTTGTGGTGACAGGTCAGCTTGCTGACTATGGTTTTGTTATTGTTATTAGAAATTAATGTTTCTTTATTTTACTTCGAAGGTCCTAGTTTATCATTTGTGGCTACTAGTTACAGCTATATACATATAAACATAATGCAGCATTGCATATGTAAGCGGGCACGCCCTTTATACCAGGAGGCTTTTTATTATGTATTAAGTTCTGTTTGCGTTTTGTTTTTATTATTTATTTATGCTTGAGTATAGTTTTAAATATTGGCGTGTGCTAGCTGACATATGGCAAATAATTTTAATATTTTTGTGTTTCGTAATGTTCATTTATTTATTACTATATGTATAGAATCCAGTTCTTCTAACTGAACAGACAGCAGTGCTGCTGGGGAGTTTGTTCCGCCACTTCTTCTTCCCAGCTAAAGCACTAGGAAGTGGTGAAGGGTGGGCGTTTTGGGGGGACTGTCTTATGTGATTTTGACGTTCAAAAAGTGCTGATTCTCAGCCTAATTTGAATAAATGACTTTTTATTTTGATTTTGATTTTGAAACCCTAGATGTAAAGAGGTAAATTAGGTAAAAAAAAAAACAAAGAAATACAAATAGGTACGTTTGAAGATCACTGAATATCTCTGCTCACCGGTTGTTTGGGTGATTGCCGTCATAGTATAAAATTAAGTAATGGTCATTAGCTTTCACATAAAATATATTTTAAAGCTGTTGGTTTTACGCCCATTTTGACCGTGAGTCTTTGCAAAGGAAACTAAAGTGGAAGAGTAATAATCAATTTTTAAGCAGATAGTTTAGAAACCACAGGAAACCACCTTTGAAAAAAAAAACAATATTTGAATAAATCCTACTAAAAGCAATATCCAACCCAAATAAATCCAACTGCCAGGAAACCTAGTCTACCGACAAAACTTCCTACTATCCGGGTGTACCCCACCCAATTTTTCATACATCCCTAAATATTCCACTGTTTCAATCTGTAGCTACCTGTATTAAAATAGCAGGTGGCCACCTCTCGCTTACTCCCGAATTCCGTCTGTAAAACAGCGAAACTCATTACTGTTCAAAAAAAAAAAACAAAATGATCCTCCTGGAGATTATGTTCAGCGAGCTGTAACATAATATATTGGAACAAACAATGTCTATAACTCACCAGGCAGGACGTATACAACATTCCCAGAAATAAATATTCTGAAAATAAAATGGTGGCTTGGCTTGTTTTAAGAGTCACCAGCCGCTCGTAACTAGATAAGCAACTAGTGCTATCTAAAATCTCACCGAAGCAACAATGCTATTTCAGCATATCCAAACATTAAGTAGTCAAGGCCTATTTTAGGAGCTACTACCGGCTCCATAACTAGATAAGCAACTAGTGCTATGTAAAGTCTCACTGACGCTACAATGCTATTTCAGCTTAACCAAACATTAGTCAAGGCCTATTTTAGGGGTTACAACCCGCTCCTTTAAAAAATAGGGACACATCCATATAAAAAAAAACGTTAGTCAAGGCCTATTTTAGGAGTTACTACCCGCTTAATTACACAAAATGGACACAGCCATATCAAAAAAAACAAAACAACCTACGAGCTTGAGCCCACGAAAGGAGACGCTACTAGTTGAGATGACAACTAAGGTGTCTTGTCTTTGGTCTCTGGCACTGACACATCAAGCAATGGACAAAATTGTCGGCAATATGTATGCTTGAATATGAGGCTTTTGATAACGTTGGATGTGTATACTTGTCTTTTTTTTTATTTTTTTTTTAATTGTAATGTGCGTTTTGTTTGTGCAGAATAAACATTTTTCTTTCTTTTTTCTTTTAGTTGCTTTAATTATTGATTTTTGCAACGTCACAGTAGATAGTTGTGAAAACTATTATTTTATCGCTAGTACTATTGAGATAACTGCGTCGATTCTAGTGCCGTCTTGTGGATATGTATTACTTTTTCGATGACAATAGAAGAAAATAATCCAAAACCAACAACTATCAATTTGGTACCCTTCTAAAGTATTTACATCCAAGTATTTCCAATTTTAGCTAGAGTTTCCATTAAATTTTCCAGACACAAAGTAATTTGCCCTCATTGCAGAAATACTACCTCTTAGCTCGATAGATGGCGTTGTACTTTGAGGGCGAGAACTCTGAATCGCGCTATGGTTTCGTTACGTCGTCGTTCATATAGGGCAGCCTGAACTAACGACTAGTTGAATAAGTTACCGCTTGAAGAACATGACAACAGTGTGACTACAGTGAAAGTGCGGGTAAATCGTCCGTCGAATCTCGTGCTCGCATGCACTGAGTTACGACTTACGACATATTTTTGAAAAATCGTGAACTCGCTCACGATTTTAAAAGCTCTTGTTATATTATGAAGGAATTAATTTCTGCCCGCGACTTTTCCGTGTAAAATTTATCGCATCGCCTGCCCGCACTATCACTTCGTTTTCGCTGAGCGCTCTTATGCTTGAATATGAGGCTTTTGACAACGTTGGATGTGTATACTTTTAAGTCTCTTTTTTATTATTTTTTTTATTTGTAATGTGCGTTTTGTTTGTGCAGAATAAACATTTTTTCTTTCTTTCTTTTTCTCTCTTTTTTTCTTTTTCTGACTTTTTTCCTTTTTGTTTGGCTCCTAAGGGCCATGACATGATGGTAAAATAGCCTTCCTCAAGAATTGGGCTATTAAATGCAAGAGATTTTTCAAATCCAACCGGTAGTTCCAGATTTTACCCCATAGCTCCAACTTACACACAAACAAAAAAAAATATCTCTTTATAATATTAGTATAGACTAGCTAACCCGACAGACGTTGATCTGTCCAAGTTTCAATAGTTCATACAAAATTCCTGTAGACAATGCTCTTTCGATTTTCCCGACAATTTTTAATTTTTTGTCTTTCCTAAGGTCAAAATAAACTAATAATAAATTAAATTAAATTCTAATTCAGACTATTTCGAACATTTTAAAACAAAAAAATGCGATCCAACCAGTCCAGCCGTTTTCAAGTGATGCGCTTAATAACGAACAGCTGCTCTATTCATTTTTAATATTAAGTACCTCTATAGATTTAGGACGACTATTAAATTACTTTCTTTATAGATGAAACTGTGAAGGGTGAGCGTCATGGCGGGTTAGAATTACTGATGAGTCATTTTAAGTTTGAGCACAGATTTTTTAAGTTTTTACTAGCTAGACAAAATAGTTGTTTCTTTATTTTTACTTACTGGTAGTGCCACCAGCTTCTCTCACGTGACTGTGTATTCTGTTGGCAAAATAAGTTAACGCGATCGTCAAGTGGTATTTAGTGCCTATATGCGTAAGTAAAGTGTCCACTGACTGTTAATTTTGATAAGTAATTTAAACTGAAACTTGTTATTTAAATTGTAAACATTTTGGTTATCCATAAACAAAAACACCGGTCAAGTGAAAGAAAGAAAGAAAGAATAACGTTTATTTGGACATAGTTCGTGAAACACAGAATACACATAACAAAATAATGTTTTAACAACAATAGTGTGTGCCTCACGGCTGCACCAAAAAGGATCATTTCAGCATTAATGCCAGACACATGCTGTCTGACGCTGGTTTTCTAATGAACCTTTAGGGACAAGTGACGGGGAGTACAAACAGTTTCGACGTAGGTAAATACCTAATAAATAATAAATATTTTTATACTTATAAATAAATAAATGAACTAGTAATGAAATATAATTACTTACAAAACGAAAACAACAAGAACCAACTCGGCAAAACCTGGTTTTACCGCGCACAATGAACAGTTCCGCAGTTTGGATGAATTTATCCCAAGGGCAATCTTAACATTTTAGTTGAAAAAGAGGAATTGTAAAACGAAAGAATAAAAAAAAAACTTAGCGACTGATGATGAGATACTGTTTTAACAACTTGAGCGGTATGAATTTGAGTAAGCGAAAAATTTATGACGAATATTGATTCATAATAAAATCCAAAACGAGCTTACTAAAAGTGGGTTGTGATTAATCCATTTCAGATATTAAAATACCAGCTGTGCGGCTATGACTAAGTGAGCGACTAGAAATCAGAGAGGGCAGATAGAGACGAATTTTTCAATTGCGGAGAGGTTAGTTTCAAAATCAAAAGTCATTTATTCAAATTAGGCTGAGAATCAGCACTTTTTGAACGTCAAAATCACATAAGACAGTCCCCCCAAAACGCCCACCCTTCACCACTTCCTAGTGCTTTAGCTGGGAAGAAGAAGTGGCGGAACAAACTCCCCAGCAGCACTGCTGTCTGTTCAGTTAGAAGAACTGGATTCTATACATATAGTAATAAGTAATTAACATTACGAAACACAAAAATATTAAAATTATTTGCCATATGTCAGCTAGCACACGCCAATATTTAAAACTATACTCGAGCAGAAATAAATAATAAAAACAAAAACGCAAACAGAACTTAATACATAATAAAAAGCCTCCTGGCATAAAGGGCGAGCCCGCTTACATATGCAATGCTGCATTATGTTTTTATATGTATATAGCTGTAACTAGTAGCCACAAATGATAAACTAGGACCTTCGAAGTAAAATAAAGAAACATTAATTTCTAATAACAATAACAAAACCATAGTCAGCAAGCTGACCTGTCACCACAAGCAGCACCCGTTCACGAGCATAACGCAACGCGTTTACTAAAAAATGTGAGCTCCTAGTACTCTGCTCATCGTAGTATTTTTCAAAGTGAATTCTCTATTTGAAACACTTAATTTAAGATAAAATGCCGCTCCGTATAAATAAATTGTTTGCTTGTATAAAAATATTGAAAAAAATGCAGGACGTAACGTTGACACTCAAACAAATATTAGGTCGCTCAAATATTATGAAGCTTCTCATTTTGTATTTTAAATAACTCAAATTAATGTTTGTAAGTTGCTGTTCTGTTGATTTCTCGTCACTCGCAGTCAGTCGCTCACTTAGTAATACTATAACGTAAATTAATTATTTTTGTCACTTAAAACTTTAATTTACAGAATATGCTCTTCCATATATTCCAACAGCAAATGTAAGTTGGTCAACTATTACTCGTTAATTTGTCAAGTCTACTGAACTGTATTATATTTCTTTTTAATTTCGTTATGTGCAACTGAATTAATGCACAATACGAAATTAGTTTGTTCAGAATCGTTTACTGAATCAATTTCAGTTTTGAATCTCAAATCAAATCATAATTTATTTGTTAACATAGGGAATAAAAGTACAGGTCTTATGTTTAGTGAACAGAGCGCTATGCTATGCCAGGAGGCGTACAAATATGGTGTGCAAATCGGAATGCCATGAGGATTATAAATTATTTACTCATTTTTTTTTTAAATCATGCTTAATAAATTTATGGTATTAAAATAAAAAACAAATTGAACAATTACATAATATTTAATGTCAGACCTAAACGAGGAATTATTAAAATGTCAGAAATCTATGTCAAAATAATTAAAATGACAATATTAATATTTATCTCAATTTATCTCAAAACCTCAATATTTATAATTCTAAATTAGTTCGTCATTTAAGTATTCGTCAATAGTATAATAGCATTTATATATTAAGAACAATTTCATTTGTTTCTTAAATTGTGTAAAATTTAAATCTTTTGTGGCATCTGGAAAATAAAACTTACTTTTTTGATTTTGATTGATTTCATCTGGAAAATAAAACTTACTTTAACAATTTTCACTTTATTTATTTATTTGCTAACTTGTAAAACACTGGTTAGTAGGCATGCATTAAAACTTCATGACACAGTATTAAGACATGCACCCTGTAAGGGCATTGCAAATTGTATAATATATCGAATTATTAGTTAAATTTAATTACTAATTACATATTACTGCAATTTATAACATTATACTAAACATGAACCAATCTTATAATACATCTTATTTAAAATAAAATAAAAACATTAATAACAATCGTTCATTCATTTTAGTCAAATATACGTCGCACATTTACGTCAAGCTTCGTATTCGATACAAGGTCGATCGATTCACAATTTGTCAGTTTTAAATTCCTCAACGGTTTAATAGCCTTTCTTTACTAATAGAGATTTCAAATGTTTCGAAAAAATTGAGTCATTTGGTAGGGATTTTAAACTTTCCGGTAGCTTATTAAATATGTTAGCTAATCGTGAGTATGGGCTTTTCCCGATAACTTTTAAGTTTGTGATGGGTAGTATTTATTTATTTATTGTTGTTCCGTCGGTTATACTTTTCATTTAGCTCGATATTAGATTTGAAGAGGTGCCTATTTTTCCTAACGAATATACAACTTTGCAGTATGTATACTGCTGGTAATGTGAGAATTTGTTGTTTAACAATGTGTGGCCTACAACTCTCTCGTTAATCTATGTTTATTAATATTCTAATAACTTTCTTTTGCTCAATGAAGATCAGTACTTTCTCCCCACAGAATAATACCATAATTTAGCCAGGAGTAGGCATACGCATAATAGGCAGATAAAGCGGTTTTATAGTCTGTGTTGCATTTCAATATGCTTAGAGCTTAATTTTTTTTTCCCTTTTGCTAAGGAATCGAAGAATTGTTTTAACACAACTGCTAATACTTTTGAACGGCCTATTTAATGAAAACCACACACACACCGTAGGATAGTCAAGAAAAACAAAATGATCCCCACTTTACGTGTAGGAAAGGTACAATATGTTTTTTTATTTTCAAGATCTTGTTCGGCGTGATGAATATATAGTATACCCATGCCAAATTAGAGTCTCTGAGGTAAGCCGCGGACAGACAGACAAACCGGCAGGCGAACGTGGCGCATCTAAAAGGGTTCCTCTTTGACAACAAAATGCAGGCATGGGGGCAGGCAGAAACCGAAATTCGCCATCTGCTACGTCTTACATACTCCTTTTGATTCGTTTACGTTTATATATCTGGTCATACGCGCATGCCAGTTGCAAGTACTACGCACCTGTCTTTCTGAAGAACATCACTAATAAGGTTTTTTCACATTTCACCTGTTAAGTCCATGTTCATGTTCACTGACCGCCTAGTCACACACGAGGTTCCACAAGGTAGCATATTAGGGCCAACCCTATTTCTTATATACAACGTGTAACATAATTAACGTAATACCTCATACACCCCAATTAGAGTATTGAGTTAAAAGCATTATACAATGACCAAAACAATTTTTTTTAAAGCTAACTATTATTATTAACAATATCGTTTTGACCCTAGCAATACTTTACGCATTTAAAATTAAGTCTTATTGTCTTGAGATAAGAAAAAACGGAAAAGTAATTGTATACGTCAAAATCATTTTTAGTTTGTATATGTCGTTCGTATACTATTTTTTCCTAATTTATGTATAAGGTGGTATTTTGTACCGACATTTGTATTTTTTTCTCGTTTTTAATTTTAATTTTGGTGTTTATCTGTGGAAACTTGTAAATGGCCTTCAGTTGCATATTGTTTAAGTACACTGTATATTATAGCTGTAAGTTTCCCGAATAAAATAAAATAAAATAAATAAATTTTCTTTGACTCAATCGGCAGTCAGTATTGCAAAAAAATACCTATATTCATAGTTACTGAAACGTGTTCTTTAGTCAATTATGAGCAAACTACTTTCAGGACTTGCGTTTATTCTGTTACACCTTGTATATCCTCCCGGCGTTTTCACTCACTGCCTTGTAAATACCTTTTGGTAGTCGCCTTTCTTTTCATCCTCTCAACATGACCAACCAATCTAAGCATACTCGTTTAAATTTTAGTCACAACATCTTCTTTTAAACCGCACCGTTGCCTTATCTCATCATTCCTCTGCCTATCATTCATAGAGTCATCACATACAGGGTGGCAGGGATATCGACACACGCACGCCGGTAGCGAGTACTAAGTATCTGACCTTTCTGCAGAACATCACCAAAAAAACAAAACAATAAAACACACAACACTGTTATCGCCTTAGAAAATCAAATTTTGCGCCACCCTATAGTAACTTTAACAACAAAATGATGAAACGTAGAAAATCCCAGCACTTTAGAGACAATAGGATAATATACTATAGTGGAATTTAAACCTATTGTAGTAGGTTTAACCGCTGCCGTAAATTAGGAGGCCTATTCAGCAAATTCTGGAGGCTTAAGGATCTGCTCTTCTGTTAAAATGTGTATAATATATGTATATACATAGTAGGGTCGACTAGTTTTTGTGCCCGGGACTTGTCTGAAATATTGGCTAAATATTATAAAATGTGAGTTTTGGTTTTCGTTTTTTTATTTATCTTTTAAAAAGATTACTTTGTATTTTATGAATGTGAGAACGTTGTAGGCCTAACGTCTTGTAAACTGTAGATTTGTAGACTATTTTCTATCTTTTTAAGTACCAGGTACCTGTTGATAGGCCTACATTGTCCTCTCATACCTATAAACACTGCAATTTGAAGACATTGTAAAAGGCAATTATTTTTAAAAGAGTAACCGTGGGTTTTCCTGCCGGCTCGTCTCAGTAGGAAACGACCAATTGGAACCGTGCGTCTAGCTTCTGACGTTTCATAAGTGCCCATGTAGGTCTATATGAATTAAAATATTTTAATTTTGATTTGATTTTTAGATATAGGTATGTTTATTGACTACTTGATTAACTACTTGAGTAACGAGGCAGTTTCATCAGCGCCCTGAAGGCATTCTTGTAGAGAACACGCAGGGTGTCATACGATTTCTTCGTATGCTGGACCCATAGGCTGCACGTGTAAAACGATTGACAAAATGCCCTGAACAACGTAGCTTTTACTTCCACAGTACAGCGCGCGAACCTACGAGCCAGCTTATTAGCTCTAACAGACAAAGCCCTGCGCTCCCTGTCTATATCAATAACATCACCAATCGTCTTGGTGACCCAGTGGCCCAGATACTTGAACTGCGAGACTCTTTTATGGACACTGCCATTCAGCATGACCTGTGTCATAAGTTTTTGATCCCGCCTTAAACACCATGAGCTCACTTTTAATGGTGTTATATCTGAGCCCGTGGGCCCCCACATATCACTCGCAGATCGGAATCAGTTTTCGAAGGGCACTGATCGATGGACTCAGCAGCACCATGTCGTCCACGTAACTGATGTTGTTGACAAGAACACCATCAACCGAACAGCCCACACCGGCGCTACTGAGTTCACGGATCAGACGGTCAACATACAAGTTGAAGAGAGTCGGCGAGGTCAGCTCTCCTTACCTTACACCACATTTCAATCCGTACTCAACCGAAAGTGACCCCGACCACCGCACAAAATTGCTCTGGTTGCCATATCAATAAAAATATCTATATACTCAGTAGGTAGATCAGTGTCATCCGACAACTTTTGCCACAACCTGTCGTATGCAACAAGATCAAAAGCTTTAGATAAATCTAAAAAGCAGGCATAGGCAGGTGTGCTTCTGTCAGTGTAGTACTTATCGGACGGTATGCTTGAGATTCAGTATAGCCATTTCTGTTGACAAACCAGGGCGAAAGCCAAACTGTGCATCGTGAAACTGCAGGTGTTGTCTTAATTGAATATGCAGCGCTGAGGAGATCACTAATGGCTGAGGCATTTTGTACCAGTCAAACTTAGGGTGATACATAGATAAATCATAGCAGTTACAACATACTTACGGGATAGATAGCTCGGAAATGACTATATTATGTACAATACAAGAATAAATACTAAAACATACATACATATAATGCGTCAGTGTACAATAAAGAAAAGACGAAATAGCGTTTCTCTGAAATAACAACAAGATTTATTTACAAATTTACTCGGGACGTTTTGTCCATTACATTTTATTATAAGTAAAGAAAGAAAGAAAGAAAATGCGTTTATACAACAAAAAACAAACAAGTAAACAATACTCACCTGAAAAAATAACAAGAAACAACATTTAATGCCTCGAGCATCTCGACTCTACACTCAGCTGGCAACACCAGGTCTCTAGTGTTAGTCAAAGGGTCAACGGTACTCTGCGATCCCTGTATCGTCTGAGGAATTTTTTGCCCGCTAAGACGAAAACCATGCTTGTGCAGACTTTGATTTTCCCTATGATCGACTATGGTGACGTGTGTTACTTTGACTTGAATGCGGTTTTGCTGGATAAGCTCGACAGATTGCTTAACTATGGTATCCGGTTCATATTCAACCTCAGAAAATATGATCATGTGTCGAGCTATAGGTCTGAGCTCAAATGGATGTCCATTCGCCAAAGAAGAAGTTTGCGTGCTTTGACCACGCTTTTCTCCCTTCTCAACTCTCCCACTCCTCCTTCTTATCTCGTGTCTCACTTCCAATACCTATGTTCTTCTCACGCTAAGAATCTACGTTCTTCTAACAATCTTCTTCTACTCTGTCCTTCTCATACTTCTGACTTTGTTCATTCTTCCTTTCATATTCAGTCCATTCTTCTTTGGAATGCGCTTCCTCTTGATATCAGGACGGCTACCAGTCGGTATGCATTTAAGCGGAAATTGCAGAGTTATTTTCGAAACAAATAGAGTAAAGTCATCTCAACATCTCTCTTCCTGGAATTTGTATATATATATATATATATATATTTATGTAAGTATATAGTATAGTAAATAGTATGTATGTGTATAGGACTTATTTATATATTTGTGTACGTTATTTTGATAGTTAATTTTATTTTATCATTGTTAAACATCGCTCAAATCAATGCTTTCCTTTCCTTTCAATTAAAGCACCTGCCATCTAATCTCTTCACCACCCTTGGTTGACTGGTAGAGAATGCCTAAGGCATTAAGTCCGCCTTTGTACATTTTGTGCGAAAAGTTATAAATAAATAAATAAATAATGCCCTTTCTTCAGGTTAACCTATTTATCACTTAGTCACAACTATTATCGCCTCATGGCTGAAGCATAACCTCTCATTAGATGTCACTTATTCATTTATTCATTTTGTGAACATAGGGTACAATAATTATACAGATTATCGGTCTAATTTGTAGAATATTTATTTGAAGAATACTGCGGGCGTCGTCGCCGACGGAGACCAAGATAATCAAGACCGATAAATTACTCAAACTGCCAGATCATAATAAAAACTTGGTTGGCACATACGATGTCAAAACGTTATTTTTACGATATAATTATTATTTGTTTTATACATTAATCTGTCTGTGTAAATACCACGTTTAATATATATCTGTACATCTTTAAATTACCAGTGGTAGTTTATACTGCGGTGGCATCTACTTCGCCAGATTTTTGAGAAGATTGCTAGCAGTGACAATATTACAACTATATATGAACAATACCAAAGAAAGGATCACGGTTGCCAGAGCTGCGCCGAAATGCATCGCGGCGCGCGGCGCTCCAGGCCGCCAGTACGATTGCGCCGCTCCGGTCAAAAATTTGTCATGTGTCAAACGGTGTGAAATAGACTTATCAGTGCATTTTTCAAGGATTCTTTTTGTTCATTTAGTTTTTTTATTATTATTCTTATTACGTAATTTATAAAATTAAATAAATGCTCAGTGGCAGCAGTGATGTGGTTGATAGTGGTAGTGCTTGTCAACCTTCAACATCGCTGAGCATACTGGAGAGATGTCCGCTGTGTACCCAGACACGGTTCTTTAAAGGTAAGCGGGGTCTGAATGTGCATATTGGCAAAGTGCACAGACCACCCAATGCACCCACCTCAGACCCTGTCTCAATAGCTACACCTGCTACACCAGCTACATCCACTTTTGACTCGTTTTGGAAAACACTTTCAAATTTCAAAAACTCTGTTCCTGTTTTGAAACGAGTTCCCCGCGGCGCTAGACCTTTAGTGGCACAACATCTAGCAGGTTGCGTTCGTCTTGCCGCCCGGGAAAACTCGCTAAGTGCTTGGGTACAACTGCTCACCTTCCCTTACAGAATTCTACATGTACAAAAGAATTTGGCAACCAAAAAGACATTAACTGCACAAATTAAAGAAAACTGTAATATTTCGACTCATAATTTAGATTCCAAATTACCGACACAGAAATATACCTCTTCAAGAGGTATGTCCCATCTGATCGAATCTAAGTTAGGGGAAGGTGACATTAGCGGAGCAGCCAGGATTCTTTTTAGTAATGATGTGGTAGCACCGTGTTCTCCAGAAACAATCACAGCTCTGGAGAACAAACACCCTGCCCCAGCGGATGGCCTTTCTTTCCCCGACCCCCCTAATCCGGATAATCACTCCCTCACCATTACAGGTCAAGAGTTGGTCACAGCCGTTTCCTCCTTCCGGACTGGCTCCGCTGGCGGCCTCGACGGCCTGAGTCCGCAGCACCTTAAGGACCTTATCTGTTCAGGCGCCGGGGCTGCTGGTGAATTGCTCTTGAAGGAGCTTACGGCTCTGATTAACCTTATGCTCTCCGGCAAGGTGAACGAAGCCGTCATCGACGTTCTGTACGGGGCAAATCTATGCGCCCTGCGTAAGAGGGATGGCGGCATTCGTCCAATTGCTGTGGGAACTACTTACCGTCGTATGGCAGCCAAGATTTGCTGTAAATTTTATGGTGAGGTTGTTTCGAAAAAATTTCAGCCCCTGCAGCTAGGATACGGCTCTAAAGGGGGCTGTGAGGCTGCCGTACACGCCTTGTCGACTTACCTAAATTCTGGCAAAGGAGAGGTCATCCTGAAGGTTGACATAAAGAATGCCTTCAATTCTGTTTATAGGGACACCTTGCTGGCAGAAACTAAAAAAGAAATACCTCAAATCTATAGTTTCCTTTGGCAATGCTACAGACATCCTTCTAAATTAATGTATCGGGACCACCTTTTGGAATCTGCTGTTGGCTGTCAACAAGGTGACCCCCTCGGACCAGTGATCTTTAGTTTAGCCATTCACCCAATTATTCGACAGCTAAATTCCAAATTTAACATTTGGTATCTTGACGATGGAACTTTGGGAGGCGATGTAGAAACCGTTTTAAAAGATCTACAATTCTTAGAAAATGAACTTCATTCCATTGGCCTTGATCTCAACCACTCGAAATGTGAACTTTATATGGCGGACAATACTGACAGACATCTGACACTCCCCAAGTTTAACGCAATAGCTCCAGAAATCAAAATTATTGAAAAAAGCTCTCTTCGTCTTCTTGGGTCTCCTGTCTTCGAGAATTCCTTTCCCGTTTTTATTGAAGAAAAAATACAACATTTCAAAGACGTTTCGGAAAGATTGTTCCAAATTAACATGCATTCGGCCTTAACCCTAATCCGTTATTTCTGTTTCGGCCCTAAATTAACATATTTCCTTCGCGCTTCCCATTTATGGAAGCACACTCACCTTTTAGAAAAAATGGACCAAATTATTCAACATACATTAACTTCGATTTTAAATGTGGCCATGGACGACCGAGCTTGGACACAAGCTACTCTTCCCATTCGTATGGGAGGCCTCGGCGTCCGCAAAATTTCTAGTGTTAGTTTACCGGCTTTCATATCCTCGGTCTACGGCACTGAAAAATTAATCAGGAAAATCCTAACCCCCACACTGATTAATTTTGATGTGCCATGCTTCACCGAGGCTATGCATGCCTGGAGACTCGCTTGTCTGAATTCAGATCAACCTGATAATCCATCTTCCCAGAGAAAGTGGGATGAGCCGCTTTGCAGAGTAGTACAGAACAATTTACTTAACACGTCTGCTACTACTGCGGAGCGTGCGCGCCTGCTTGCTGTGGGTAAGTGGGAGTCGGGTCTTTGGCTTCATGCACTACCGTCGTCGAACATAGGCACTTTGTTAGACGACACTACTTTCCGCCTCGCTGCTTGCCTACGACTAGGAGCTCCTTCTTGTTCTCCCCATCGCTGTCACTGCGGCGAAGTTGTCAACAGCCTTGGACACCATGGCCTGTCTTGCAGCCGAAGTGCGGGCCGCTTAGCTCGGCACGCGAACATAAATGACATCATCCGACGAGCTCTTGTCACCGTCGGCGTTCCAGCTGTATTAGAACCTAATGGCTTGGCACGCGACGATGGCAAGAGACCGGACGGCATGTCTTTATTTCCTTGGAAGGTGGGTAGGCCTTTAGTGTGGGACGCAACTTGTGTCGATACTCTTGCGCCATCCCATCTTGCTGACTCGGCGTGCTGTGCAGGCGCTGCTGCTGCGGCTGCGGAAAACCTCAAACGGCGAAAGTATAATAACCTTATCGGCAATTATATTTTCGAGCCGTTTGGGGTTGAAACCCTCGGGCCGTGGGGTCCGAGTGCTCACGGTTTGTTCAACGAAATCTCCAAACGGGTTGTTGACACTTCCCGGGATCCAAGGGCTGGCCTTTACCTTGGCCAGAGGCTTAGCATTGCCATACAACGTGGCAATGCCGCCAGTCTCTTGGGTACTTTACCAGTCGACAGCGATGCAGAGGAATTTTTCGACGCCATATTTTAATAATAATAATAATTTATTCAAAAATATAAGGACTAACGTTAAATACAGTTTTTCTTAAATCTATGTCAAGTTCACCTATGATTTGTGCCTGAACTAGGTAATCCTGTGTTTCAGGCGATTGGAGGTAACATTAATTGATTAAATAATCACATAATTATCATATATATCTTATTGGTACCTACTTATCATGTAAAAAGGTGTCTATAATTATATAATATGAACAATATTTATTTTAACACAAGTAATAACTTCTCTGTATCTTCATAGGACATAGTTTGAAGAGCCTCCATAAGGATTTTCTTGCAGTCACAAACTTTGGACTCGGATACAGAGAAATTATCTAAATCATTAATCAAACTATTTATCATAATGGTAGTTAAAAAATAAAAATATAAAAAAGAAGGTCAGAAAAATAACTAATTTACGGCGCTCTTAGGCGCCTCCATAATCTACAGAATTGATGTACCTTTTTTCAGCCATTATTTTCGCGGGGCAGTCAGCAGCGCCTGTGTTATGCTTGTCTGGCTTTTTGAAATGCAAGCAAGTAGCGCATTTTGGTTCGTCAGCCTGTTTTGGACATTCTTTTATTGAGTGACCTTCATCACCACAGTGGCCGCAGGTATACGCTGTCTGTCGACAGAACTTGGCCGCATGTCCATACTGCTGACACTTATAACATCGGGTGACCAAAGTAAAGTCTCTCACGGGGCATGATGACCAATTTACAAAAACACGGTCTTGTGATATCAGGGCTTTGCGTATAACTGCAGATACTTCAACTATGTAATTACAGGTCTCAGCGTCTTTCTTACCTGACTTATGACTTAATTTAATTGAGCTCAAAAACGTCTCAAGGCTGTAGTTCTGAAGTTTTTCGGCTATATTTTGCTTGTACAAATAGGTAAAAACCTCAGTTTCCTGCATGGATGTTGGCACTCCTAAAAACACAACCCTAGGCCTCCTTTTAGGGGGCTCGTCGACTGTTAGGCCTGAATTAGTTAGCTGCACCGATTGTCTCAGCTTCTCGATGTCGTCCTTCGTCTCAGTGCTGATGATTATACCGCCGTTCTTCGTCTTGCGCAGGCCTCTCACATGGAGCTTCATTTGTTCGGGGTTGATAATTTTTTGGACAAGAGTTTTGGTCTCATCGCTGGTCTTCAACTTGTCACTCGGGTATATGGCCACAGAACTTACATAACTCGGCTGGATAAAATTGTTGGCACCTTTCTTTACCATGTCAGCAAAGGAAGATCCCTGGGCAGGTTTCGTCGAATCTTCGATACTCAGCTTAAGGCTCTGTAGCTGCTGCGAAAGATCGAGTTGGTTTTCGAGAGTTCTGATTGTGTAGTGCGATTGAAGAGCTTTTGCTTTGACGGACTGGTACATGACGGCCATCTGCGAAGTCCCGTGTCCAATTTTCCGGCATAGACTATTGACGCGCGTTTTCTGCTCCACATTCAACTTTCCCTCAGCTGCAATAGTACAGACCTCCTTCAGGCTCTGTTCGATGACCGCCATCCAGTTCTGAATTTCTGACGTCGAGACAACTTCAGGGGCATCGTTCCTTTGGTTAGGCACTTGAGGGGACTTGACTTGGACTTGGGGGGTAGAAGTGGGTACGGCCCCGGGCACAGGTGTAGAAGGGGGGGAGCGAACACATATACTACTCCGGATGAATGGACTATCCTCCATCCTGAAGCAGGTTATTTTGTTCCTGTTAAACGCCGGTCATTTCTACTCACACACCGTTCACAAATCTAATGTAAGTATGAGTCACTACTGGCTATTTGGTTAAACTAGGTCACAATTTCGCAAGTAATTATTTGTTTATTGTAATAATCGCTCGATACGTCTGTTCACTACGACCGACAATATAATCCTAATAATTTTAATTTGTTAATAGTTTTAGTTAGTTTAGGTTATTATATTTTATATTTTTGTTTGGTTAGTTTATATAGTTATTTGAAAACAAATAAATGTCACTTATTGACATTGATCTGTCAAGTGTCAGCGGTGACGCGGCAAATATAAACTGAATAAAAACTACTTCATTAAATGCAGTGTTCATTCAGAGTGGTTTTTCTTTACATCTCCCCCGCTGGGAAAGACAATTGTAAGAGTCTGTAAACGGCATTACAATTGTTCATTTACTAATCAACACTGGAGATAGCTTTGTAATGTGGTAGAGGTTTGATTCCGCTTTTTTGTGTCCAGTATCAACACTCAGAATTTTGTATGGCCCAGTCCTGAATTCATCCATTTTCTTTCTATTTAGTCGATTTCCATTTTCCACATAGACTCTATCTCCCACTTCCAATATAATATTATATTCTTCTCTGTGCTGGTCGAATATTTTTTTATTATAATTGTGAGATTTTATTGTGTTTTCGAAGGCTAGTTTTCTATCTCTTCTCAAATCTTCTATTGTACACCTTGATTTCAATCCAAGTGGTAGAATATTCACATTTTCGCCTTCCAAAAGGTATCTGGGAGTAAACTTTGTAACTGTGTGTTCCGTTTCATTATAATTTTCCACACATGTCCGTGCAAAGTTGTCCATGCTGTTTTCTTATCATTTTCATTTATTTTACACCTTATCTTATTCGTTAGTGTTTGGTTTAATCTTTCGATCAACCCATTTGAAAATGGTGCCTCAACAGCAGTGAAAACTATTTTTATATTCTCCTTCTTTAGGAATTCTTTAAACCTGGTGTTGGTCTGATAATACCATATCAATGTCATAGTTTTCTGTTAAATTTTTTATTAGTTTAATGAAATCATTGGAACCTTGAGTTTTTGATGTGGAAATATAGGCATATCGTGTGAAATGATCAACTAGTAGATGCAAGTACCTTTTGGTTAATCGGGATCCTCCAAAGCCTCCAATGGTATCAATAGACACAATTTGAAATGGGTGTGTTGCATTGAGCTAGGAAATAAGTCAATGGTGTGTTGCTGGTCCCAAGTGTGACATTAAGCCATATTTCGACCTCCTCCTAGACTTGTTTTTAATACAGATTTCACATTCATCACAAATTTGAATAATGTTTGCGATGATATTCTTTGCTGAATAGAATGGTGTTATTTTATTTGTCATCTGGGTTCTTCCAATGTGGCAGTAATTATCATAGACATTTTTTATTTTTGCTAAGTTTTTCAGACAGTATGATTTTACTGATTTATTTTATATTTTATCTCACCTTGATCTATTCATTATGATTTATCTATCACCCTGTGTAACTAAGTAAAAACATACAGACATACGCTACCATACTTGTTACTATTATTATGTTATGTAAAGATACAGCTCTACTCATGAATACAACACATCCATTTTGTAACTGTCCTTTATAGCGAATTGAAGTCTCTTCTGTAAATACTTAGAGAGACTAATAACGGGCATTGTTTAGCAAGAATAAATTAAGATTCAGTTGGTGGCGTGACAAATGGCGGCTGCAGTAAACAGTATTGTAACCACTTTTTTGCTTTTAATGCCATCCTTATGTCTATGGAATAGAGGTCATTATCGGTTGAACGGATTGTAAAAAAAGGTTTATTGAAATTTCTAATCTTATTTCAAATGGATTAAAGTTGTTCCATTTTAGACTCAAATAACTTGAAAATGTATGAAGCCCTAATTTATAAATGACCTACGTTGTCAAAATGCCATATTAACTGTATTAAGCATAGTTCATAATTATCCTTTAGGTACGTAACGTGTCCACTGGTGGGACACAGGTTTCCTCTCTATGAGAGGGAGTTGGCCGTAATCCATCACGAAGTCCCAGTGCAGGTTGGTGGATGTCACAATACATGTCTTCAAATGCTGGTTTCTAAGAAATGCCGTTGTCCGCACGATCTTTTCCTTCACCGTTTTGAGAGCAGTGATGATGAAATAAATCACTCTAAGAGCCTGCCATATATTTTTTTAGGGTGGGAAATCATCAAATAACTTATCCCGCTCTGGGGGGAGCGGGAGGGCGTGGCAGACTCGACTAAAACCCACCCGTGTTCCTTCAGTTGCCTGTGCCAGGGGCCACGGTAACCCTTTCGGACTTTCCCGCAACCCTGGCAGGCGGATAGTCCTAGCGGATCGGCCTCATCGTGGGTGCTGACATCTCTTTTAAGCCCGTGGAATATGGCTAAGCACGGCCGCTTATGCTGTTAGAAAGATAAGACAGTTAACAGATGTAGAAACCGCGCGTTTGGTCTATTTTAGCTACTTCCACAGCATTATGTCGTAAGGCATTTTAATGTGGGGTCGGGCTGCTGACATTGAATCCATCTTTATTTTGCAAAAGAGAGCTGTCAGAGCCATTTATAATCTACGTCAGGGAATTATTAAATCTCTCAGGGACGAGATACGGACGAGGGACGAGATACGATACGACGAGATACGTCAGGGAATTATTATCTCTCTGTCAAATTAATCTCTCAGGGAGCTATTTATCGCGGCGGAGCGGACGGACCTCCGGCGCGATCTCATGGCGGCATGGAAAGAGCGACTGTCGCAGCCCAGCGCAGGGCACGCCACGATAGCGGCGGTAAGACCCCTCTTTGAGGAGTGGCTAGAGACGCGTCACGGCGTCCTCACCTACCGCCTGACGCAGGTCCTCACCGGACACGGATGTTTCGGGAGGTTCCTGCACATCATCAGGCGGGAGGAAACGCCCGGGTGTCACCACTGCGATGATCGCCCCGAGGACACGGTGGAGCATACGGTGGGGGCCTGCCCTGCATGGGCGGAGCAATGCCGTATCCTCGTAGAGGCGATCGGCAGCGGCGGCGACCTCTCACGCCCGGCCCTGGTTCAAGCCATGGTCCAGGGCGAGGGGGAGTGGGAGGCAGTCGCCTCCTTCTGCGAATCAGTCATGCTAGCGAAGGAGGTGGCGGGACGGGAGAGGGAGAGAGTCTCCCGTCCAAGCCGCCGCGGTGGACGCTCCGGGCGTCGGGAGCCGCGTGACGACTCCCGGCCACCGTAGGCGCGGGCCTGCGGGCGGTGAGTAATGGGTAGCTCACCGTCCGATCAGGACCAGGCCCGTGCTGGATGGCACGTACGTGTTCCACGCGCGCCTCAAAGGGATGTCAGCATCGAAGAGGGGGCCCACTAGGGCCCAAGCCTGCCGGGAAAGCGGGATCATCCGAAAGGGGTACCGCTGACCCGGAACATAAAGGGCCAAGGAAGGAACACGGATGGGTTTTAGTCAGTAAGAGTCTGACACTCCCTTCCGCTCCACCCAGAGCGGGAGGAGTCATTTGATGATTTCCCATCCTCAAAAAAAAAAAAAAAGGGAGCTATTTAAAAAGACTAATATTATGACGGTACCTTGCCAATTCATTTATGAAAATATTATGTATGTAAGAAAAAATCGGCATCTTTTTAATAAAATAAGTGATAGACATAATTTTAATACTAGAAATAAAGATAAATTAGATCAACCATTTTTCAGATTTGCTAAAGTACATACATCTTTTATGGGGTACTGTGCTAAATGTTACAACCAAATACCTTGTCATATATTGCAATTAAATGAAAGAAAATTTAAAAATCATATTAAAAGTTCACTTTATAAACAAGCATATTACAAATTAAGAGGATTACATCCAAGATAAGAATGCTTGGAAACATGCTGGTCCAGCTCCATATGACAATCTAGGGTCTAGACAAAAGCATACTTGTTGCTACTTTTATTGTATAGTTTATTATTTTTATGACATTGATTTATATTCTGTGATTACTTTAACTCACACACTGACATAATATTACATCTTTAAATAATTTGGAAAATCGTATACTTATACAATGTTTGGAAATAGGTGGGCACCATGTATCTATCACAAAATTAACTTATTTAATTTTGTCATTGCTACATTTTTAAAATTCTTTTTACCTATTGTGGCAGGGTAATTTTGTTATAGGTGCATAGGTCTTCACATCTATATCTATAAAAATCAATGCCACTTTTCGTTGTAATTTTATAACTCAAGAACGGATGGACCGATTTTGATAATTATTTTTTTAGAACATTCCTTGAAGTACGACGATGGTTCTTAAGGAGAGAAAAATAAAAAATAAAAAAAATGTTAGGCGGTACGAAGTTCGCGGGGTCAGCTAGTATAATTATATAATTTAATTAATGTAGAATACAAAATATTGTAACACATTTTAAAAGAGTAACGGTGGAGTTTCTTGCCCATTCTTCTCCATACGAAACTACCTTTTGGAAGGGGCGACTAGAATCAATTCTATTTTAATGTAAATGTTGACGTTCAAAAGTGCCTTTTATGTGCCTATTTGAAATAAATGCTTTGACTTTGACACGACGCCTACCTACCGTATCGTGGACCTATGACACGTAATTCGTAGCCGTTGGTACTAAGCACCACTGCTCTTATGTAGCTGCATGATGTGATAAAGGTTTATGATTAATTAACTATTGATCTTCTACCACCATAAAGTTTATTTTTCACACTCGAATTATACTCTCACTAACATCCAACTTATATATCAACTAGAACTCTTATTTGATAGTTTATGTACCTACGGTGTTGTTACTATATTATGTAATTAATTAATGCTGTAATATGGCCGAGCGGAATACAGGCATTGTTTGCTGAAAAGGAGGTCCCAAACATAATACCCTTTTTGTAAACTGTAAAACTAAAATAGTATCTAGATAAAAAAATCGTAAAACATAGCTCAAAAAAAGATGTTTCGTCGTCGCGAGATTTAAAAAAAATTGCGCGTTAATTATAATAATATTTTATGAAATTATAATAAAGGGAATTCAATCAACTAAATAAATATCTAAAAATTATTCCACTGAGCCGCTCATTAATTTTTTAATTTAATTAAAGCTGCATAATTACTTTTATTTTGATGGTCATTCGATTCAACTAACATCAAACGCATCGCTGTTTTGAACCTTATTAATGACTAAAAGTTATGCTTCTTATCGCGCTTTCAACCTTGCTACCCAATGCTTGTTCAGACTTCCACGTGTACGCAATTAGGGTAGGGAATATCATAATACCTACTTATGTACCTATACCTTATTTTTGGGAGGTATAGTCAACCTCGTAATTGATTTACCATCCTAAGATTGAATGTCTATTACACGTCATAAAACGAAAAGAAGGCCTAGATAAAGTGACACATCTAACAGCGATAATGTTGATTGATGTGTGTGACATTTTTGTGTCATATTAAAACAGCATCATAATTATTATTATAAATGCGAAAGTAAGTTAATTTGTTTGTTGCGTTTACACGCCAAAACGGCTGAACGGTTTGGCATACAGATAGACCATGACCTGGGTAAGGACATAGGCTACTTTTGATCCGGGATCGTAGACGAAATTGCGGGCAACAGACAGTACTAAAATATTTGTATATTCCTCACAAAAATCTTTGCTAACAATTTGGTATACCAATAAAATATCGTAGTTAATCACATATCATAACATTACACCAGCATTCCCCGATGAGTTAGACAGAGGTGTACCCATAGTATACCCACATTTCACCAGCTATGTATAAGTCTCATATAATAGGGGGGCGGGCCCAAATCCAAAAATGAGAAATTTCAGATGGAGATCCCAATAACTGTCTGCCGACCCGGGAATCGACCTTTGGGCCTCGTGCCCATAAGCAGCGCTTGCAAGCACTAGACCAATGAGGCAGTTCCAATGTATTATGCCAATCCTGTTTGAAGTCGTTGTAGAAATCGAAACGCTTTTAAAACGATTGCCACTTGTCTAAGCGGTAAGGTCTATTTGTCTTTGTCATAGTTAGTTAGTTTTAACCTTAGGACCGGACCAATGACGGGGTCCGCTAGGGCCGATGCCTGCCAGGGTTGCGGGAAAGTCCGAAAGGCTTACCGTGGCCCCTGGCACAGGCAACTAAAGGAACACAGGTGGGTTTTAGTCAGTAAGAGTCTGTCATGCCCTCCCGCTCTGCCCAGAGCGGGAGAAGTTATTTGATGATTTCCGAACCTCAAAAAATTAAAAAAGGTCCAGTTTTTTAGTCCGTAGTTAGCTCAACCATTAGTTAGGTTAGACCACAGGTCAGCTTGCTGACTATGGTTTTGTTATTGTTATTAGAAATTAATGTTTCTTTATTTTACTTCGAAGGTCCTAGTTTATCATTTGTGGCTACAAGTTACAGCTATATACATATAAACATAATGCAGCATTGCGTATGTAAGCGGGCACGCCCTTTATGCCAGGAGGCTTTTTATTATGTATTAAGTTCTGTTTGCGTTTTTGTTTTTATTATTTATTTCTGCTTGAGTATAGTTTTAAATATTGGCGTGTGCTAGCTGACATATGGCAAATAATTTTAATATTTATGTGTTTCGTAATGTTAATTACTTATTACTATATGTATAGAATCCAGTTCTTCTAACTGAACAGACAGCAGTGCTGCTGGGGAGTTTGTTCCGCCACTTCTTCTTCCCAGCTAAAGCACTATTAAGTGGTGAAGGGTGGGCGTTTTGGGGGGACTGTCTTATGTGATTTTGACGTTCAAAAAGTGCTGATTCTCAGCCTAATTTGAATAAATGACTTTTGATTTTGATTTTGTTAAAACTAGTAACTATGGTTAAATTAAAAAAAAAGGCAAAATGTGTCGAACAAATCAACACATTTTGCCAAAATTTAACCATTATCCTGTAGCGGTATCTACGTCGCCACATGCGAACTACGTTACACTGACGTCACCCAAAATACTGTATCGCGCAAACAGAGTTTACCGCGCAACTAGCATATATACAACGTCCCGACCTCAATCTTCGGACAGTTGCCACCAGAGATGACACCCGTCTGGTCGGAGGATCCTCCCTTTTCTATGGAGGTATGAGTGAACTTTACACCCTGTTCCTCGTACCTCTATAAACTCAACCATTAGTTAAAAATAGTAACTATGGTTAAATATATAAAAAATAAATGAAAATGTGTTGATCAGATCAACACATTTTGTAAACATTGAAACATACGTTTCTATTTTTAACTATTGGTTGAGTTAACTACGAATCATAAAACCGGCCCTAGTGAAGTTTCATTTTACTGGGAATTGTTATCGAAAGTGGTAAACGGATTACGAGGTCGAATATACCAAATTTAAGTCCCAGATGTTTATAATTAAGTAGTTAATCACTGTTTTAACTCCTTTATCGTTCTTCTATAGTTCCGAGACTGCCTTATTAATTTACTTTAAACTTTTTTTCATAAAGTTTTGCATGTAAACGCCAGAAGGGAGTTGCCCTACATAATAAGGGCCTTATTGGTGATGTTCTTTAGATAGGTCAGGTACGTAGAAATCGCAATCGGCGTGAGTGTATGCGAACATTGACAGCACGGTTGGCGCAGTGGTTAAGCGATTGACTGCTGCGCTGCGTCTCGCGGGTTAGATTCCCGCACGGAACAAAATATTTGTATGACCTACAAGTAGTTGTTCTGGGTCTGGCTGTTTGTGAGTTTTAAATGTCAAAGTCAAAGCATTTATTTCAAATAGGTGTCCCTATTTGAAATAAATGCTTTGACATGCTTTGAAATAAATGATTATTTCAAATAGGGACATAAAAGGCACTTTTGAACGTCAACATTTAAATTAAAATGGAATTGATTCTAGTCGCCCCTTCCAAAAGGTAGTTTCTTATAGAGAAGAATGGGCAAGAAACTCCACCGTTACTCTTTTAAAATGTGTTACAATATTTTGTATACATTAATTATATAATTATATGTGAAGACGATGCACTTTTAATAAAATTACCCTACCACAATAGGTAAAAAGAATTAAATAATGTAGCAATGACAAATAAGTTAATTATGTGATAGATTACATGGTGCTCTCATATTTACAAACATTATAAAAGTTTACGATTTGCCAAATTATGTAAACAAGTAATATATTTGTAAACGCACCCACAATACAGGAGAAATTCCTAGTGTGGGGCAACTTTAAAAAAAAGAAAGAATCTAAACGAAAAAAAAGAGTATGTAAGGATTGTACCAGAAGGCCAATATTCCCGTATTAAATACGTTCAAAATCAAGTCACAATCTCATCTCAGCGACACTCAAATGTCAAAAATGTAGGTTACCACTATACAATTTTTGACGGATTGAGACTGAGATTAGAATGCGAACGTTCTTAAAAATACGGGAATTGCCCCTCTGGTCGCGTTCGCGTTCTGTTGTTTTTGCCTGCCTGCACGGGAAGAAGCGAATTTATATAATATGTTTATGTTGTGTGTTTTTTGTGTAATACTTACCTAACAAAGCACAATATCACTAAATAATTGTGGCTTGCTGAAAAACACCTGAGGCGAAACAAAACCACTTAGGCACTGTATTGTCACATATTCATAACAAGTCATAAGTACATAACTACTAAATAAGTATGAAACAAGAGAGTATTTGAGGCGACAATGCGGACTTGTACTGTAGCTAAATGTATTATCAATTTATTTATCAAAAGGAATTACCTACATAAAGTGGATTTCATTGGAAATGCTCTCGAAACAGAACGTTGTAATGTCAAGGACAAATTGTTAAGCAAATTGATTAGGTAGGTACCAACTTAAATGGTCCGTATATTAAATCGCAACTGTAATTTGTTGACAGTTGTACTATGGGTTAAAGTATGAAATTGCCGATTTGTACTGAAAAATTGTAATTAGTTTTTTTTTATTTAACATGTTTATTTAATCAAAATAATTACCATTATTATCTATACATTGCTGCCATCTAATAGGAAGGTCATTTATACCTTTGCGATAGAACTCTCGTGATCTAGATTCGACAAACTGTGTGAAAGCATTTTGTACTGCCTCCTGAGAAGAAAACTTTTTATCACGTAGAACATTGTCCAAATCACGAAAAAAATGGTAGTCCGTTGGAGCAAGGTCTGGCAAATACGGAGGGTGACGAATGGTTTCTAATTACAGTTCCTGTAGAGTTAAAACGGTTTCTCGTGCTGTATGAGGTATCGCGTTATCATGGAGCAATAATGGTAAAGATCGATTCATGAGTCGGGGCTGTTTCACTGCTAGTTTTGCTATAATTGTTCGGAGATCAGCACAGTAGACATCTGCCGTTATTGCTTGACCAACTCGGAGAAAGCTATAGTGAATAACACCATGCTGCACCAAACAGTTACCAATAGCTTTTTATTGGTAAGCTTTGCTTTAGGACACTGTTGCGGCGTTTGACTTGGGGTCAGCCATTGCATTTTTCGCTTACGGTTATCGTACAGAATCCACTTTTCATCACATGTTACAATTCGATCCAATATTTGGCTCGGATTGGCTTCCACCATCTCTTTCAATTCATTGTTATTCACCTGTGTGGGCGGTCTTCCACGTGTTTCGTTCTGCAAATCAAAGTTTCCACCAAGAAAGCGTTTAAACCAAAATCACACGGTGCGTCCAATAGCAGTCCCCTCTCCAAACGCAACATTGATATTGCGAGCTGTTTCTGCCGCGTTAGTTCCGCGTCGGAACTCGTTTTCAAAAATAACTCGAATTTTCGAAGTATCCATCTTTCTTGTCGAAGCTGAATAAAAAAAAACAACTGAAAGTCGATAATCGAATGTTGCACATTTTTTGTAGGAAAAATTTCATAGGTACCATATTGTGATAAAAGTTTCAATCGAAAATCTCATACCATGAAGGTTCTATGTCAATTCGAAGTACCTAATACAATAAAACGGCAATTTCATACTTTAACCCCTATTATAACGCAGCAAAACGTCAATTTCTTCAACAATTATTTTCCCTTTTTTTTTTTTTTGAGGATGGGAAATCATCAAATGACTCCTCCCGCTCTGGGTGGAGCGGAAGGGAGTGTCAGACTCTTACTGAGTAAAACCCACCCGTGTTCCTTCCTTGGCCCTTTATGTTCCGGGTCAGCGGTACCCCTTTCGGATGATCCCGCTTTCCCGGCAGGCTTGGGCCCTAGTGGGCCCCCTCTTCGATGCTGACATCTCTTTGAGGCGCGCGTGGAACACGTACGCGCCGTCCAGCACGGGCCTGGTCCTGATCGGACGGTGAGCTACCCATTACTCACCGCCCGCAGGCCCGCGCCTACGGTGGCCGGGAGTCGTCACGCGGCTCCCGACGCCCGGAGCGTCCACCGCGGCGGCTTGGACGGGAGACTTTCTCCCTCTCCCGTCCCGCCACCTCCTACTCGAGGAAGCTGCCATAGTCCAGTCCTGGATTTGGGAGTCGACGACGGACGGCCCCGTCGACGTCGAAGCGGTGGCGCTGTGGTTTCGCGGGGCGATGACGCAGATCTGCGACGCGTCCATGCCCCGTGTCCGCCAACAGTCCGCAAGGCGCCAGGTGTAATGGTGGACCGACGAGATCGCGCGGCTGCGCGTTGAGTGCGTTGCGGCTCGCCGCCAGTACACACGATACCGGAGACGACGTCGACGGGATCCCGTCGAGGAAGACGCGCTGTATGAGGTGTACCGCGCGTCCAAGGAGACTCTGTGGCTGGCCATCGGCGACTCTAAGTCGCGTGCCAGGGAAGAGCTGCTGGGGTCCCTAGATCGGGATCCGTGGGGGCGCCCCTACCGTTGGGTATGGGGCAAGTTGCGTCCCTGGGCGCCTCCACTGGTGCAAAGCATGCAACCCCAGTTGCTAGAGGCGGTAGTATCGGCCCTCTTCCCTGAGCGAGCGGGACACGTTCCCCCGGCGATGGCTTCGCCCTCAGCCACAGACTCTTCAGAAGAGGAGAGCACCGATGTCCCCGAGGTGACGCAAGCAGAGACGAGAGCGGCCGTGTCGCGACTCCGGGCTAAGAACACAGCGCCCGGACCCGACAGAGTTCCTGGTCGAGCTCTCGTCCTGGCTCTGAAGGAGCTAGAGCCCCAGCTGAGGGGCTCTTCACGGCATGTCTCGAGCAGGGTCAGTTTCCCAGTGTGTGGAAGGAGGGGAGGCTGGTCCTGCTCAGGAAGGAGGGGCGCCCAGCGGACTCGCCGTCCGCGTATCGGCCCATAGTGCTGCTCGACGAGGCGGGCAAACTTTTTGAGCGCATTATCGCAGATCGCCTCGTCAGCCACTTGTGCAGGGAGGGGCCGGACCTGGACGACAACCAATTCGGTTTTCGTCGGGGGCGCTCCACCATAGACGCCATCATGCGCGTGAGGACCCTGGCGGAGGAGACGGTGTCCCAGGGTGGGGTGGTGCTGGCGGTGTCTTAAGACATCTCCAACGCATGCAACACCCTACCCTGGAGTTGTATTCGGGAGGCACTGAAATACCATCGCGTGCCTCCCTACCTCCGCCGTACGGTAGGGGCTTATCTGGAGGATAGATGCGTCACTTATCGGGGACGTGACGGTGCCGGTCGGCACCTCATGTCGTGCGGTGTTCCACAGGGATCGGTCTTGGGGCCGCTCCTGTGGAACATCGGCTATGACTGGGTGCTGAGAGGCGAGCTCCCGTCGGGCGCCGACTTGACGTGTTATGCGGACGACACGCTTGTCGCTGCCCGGGGGAGCTCGCACAGGGAAGCGACGTTGATAGCCACGGCTGCGGTGTCACAGGTGGTGAACCGCATCCGGCGCCTGGGCCTGGAGGTGGCCCTAAACAAGTCGGAGGCCATGGTGTTTCATGGCCCCCGACGTGCGCCGGCGCCGGGATCACACATCGTGGTCAGCGGGGCCCGGATAGCTGTCGAGTCCAACATGAAGTATCTGGGATTGGTGCTCGACAGCCGATGGGGATTCGGGCCCCACTTCCGGCGGCTGGCGCCCAAACTGATGGGTGCAGCGGGCGCGCTTTCAACGTTGCTTCCTAACTTGGGGGGCCCGAGCGCCGCCTGTAGGCGGTTGTACGTGGGAATCGTGCGGTCCATGGCCCTGTATGGGGCCCCTGTGTGGGCGATGGACATAACGGCTGGCACTCTCGCCATTCTGCGTAAACCGCAGAGGGCGATGGCCGTCAGAGTCGTCCGCGGGTACCGCACGATTTCCTACGAGGCGGCTTGCGTCCTGGCCGGATCCCCGCCCTGGGACCTAGAGGCGAAAGTACTCGCGTCATTATATCGATGGGGCGAGGAAGAGCGGGCACGGGGCTCGAGGCCGGTGCAGTGGCAGATCGCGCTGCGCCGAGAGGAGCTCCATCAGGTCTTGGTGGCGGAATGGCGGCTAAGGCTTCTGCGCCCTACCGCCGGCCTCGCTACCGTCGAGGCGATCCGGCCAGTACTCGACGACTGGCTCGGGAGAAGGCACGGCTCCCTGTCGTTTAGGGTGACGCAGGTGCTGTCGGGGCACGGCTGCTTCGGCAAGTACCTGTGTCGCATAGGCAGGGAGCCGGACGCTCGGTGCCACCATTGCGTCCATTGTGGGGAGGACACGGCGCAACACACGCTCGCCGAGTGTGTAGCTTGGGAGGAGCAGCGCTGTGTCCTCACAAATGAAGTAGGAGGCGATCTGTCGCTGCCGGCCGTAGTGCGGAGGATGGTCGGTAGCGCAGAGTCGTGGGACGCGGTGGTGTCCTTCTGCGAGGACGTGATGTCGCAGAAGGAAACTGCGGAACGGGAGAGGGAGATCTCGACTCCCTTCCCCGGCCGCAGAAGGCGCACCGGGCGCAGGAGAAGGGCGGACAACGCCCTTTTCCGGCCCCCATGAATGGGTCCTGGGGCGTGGGACTTGGGGAAGTCCTCGCCCCCTATTTGATGGACCCGAGGCGAAGGCGCGCGCGGGTGTCGGCGTGCGCCTCTGAGGCGATGCACGGGGTAGTTAAACACCTCACTACCCCGTGCAGGAGACGAGGCCCGGACAGACCGGGTCAGCACTAGTGTGGGGCTGCGGAAGAATTTCGATTCCCGCGGCCCCGCGCGCACGTGCTAGGAGACACCGGGGTGGTTTTAGCCGGTAAGAGCACGCCGCCGGCACGCCCCTCCGCCTTTTCCCCAGGCGGAGGTAGTCCATGAGGATTTCCCCCCGTAAAAAAATAAAAAAAATAATTAAAAAAAAAAAGGGCCGGGCGTGAGAGGTCGCCGCCGCTGCCGATCGCCTCTACGAGGACATGGCGGTGCTCCGCCTATGCAGGGCAGGCCCCCACCGTATGCTCCACCGTGACACCCGGGCGTTTCCTCCCGCCTGATGATGTGCAGGAACCTCCCGAAACATCGGTGTCCGGTGAGGACCTGCGTCAGGCGGTAGGTGAGGACGCCGTGACGCCTCTCTTTTAATCAACAATTCATTTTCAATTCAATTTTAATGAACAATATTATTTTCCCTTATATCATATTGGTAAAAGTCTTTGAATTTTTAATCCTCAAGTCTGACCCGCTACAATATATTATTATTTATGTACACACAGTAAAATAGATACAGATACGACATATTAGTATTGAGTACAAAAGTACTGCTTATTTCTTAAGAAATGTCTTCCAGCAAATTTGCGAAACGAGAAATGAAAAAGAAATGGAGATGAAATACAATAAATTCGTAAACCCTTAACTAAAACTTACCTCAAACCAAACACAAAACAAAAAAAAAAGTTCTTATATGTATAAGACAAAGCTCAAAACGTATTCACTTATTTAAAAAACTTAGCACGCACCATCCAACTTACACCAACAATTTAGCATGAAGGTGGTTTATTAAATTACATATTCGTCCATGCAAATGTGGCTCGACAAAGAGCCTTTGATCCACGCGACATTATTAGCCCCACTTTCGCTGAAAAACAGGGGTGGCTCCATGGAGAAAATTATTTTATTTCATGTTTTTCCGCCAGATTGGGTCATTGGGGGCTTCGAGTTGGTTTAGCGTGTAACCAGACTGCGGTTCATCGATGTCGAACGTGGCACATCATACATTTTTATATCACAAAATATCCCATATGTCGTCATTGACCGAGGTCTGTTTGCACCCTTAGGCCCTTCATCCACGACGCTGCTCAAAACTAACGGTGGCACCAACTCTAATCACCAATGAGTAGCCAGAATGTCGTCGTGGATGATGGGCTTTAGAATCATAGGCAGCAACATTTTTTCCAACAATTGCAATTTTTCAAACAACGAGTGATGCGCATTGTAATTTTGTCAATGTTCAATCATTCAGAGACCTATGGTGAATTGGTGAAGACGGTTGTCATCATCAGGATTTCAAAGTAAACATACAAAAAGTATGTAGATACCTACAGTCTTACAAACCTGAAGACTCAAGAAGCAGGTGTCAGCTAAATTAATTTTACTGTCACTCACCATCTGAATAGTCATTTCTCAATTATTTTTATTTGGATTCTCATACCAATCTGACCGCTTATGCAGCTGAATATCAGTATTATACGTGGAACGACTGCCTATCTAACGTCCACAACCCAGTTACTGGGTCTATACCCCTTGGTAAGACTGGTTGTCAGACTTTTAGGCTTTTGACTACCCGTAACGACTGTCAAAGATCTATGAATGATGCAGCAAGCGTAGCTTAACCTAATCGATCGACCGTGCGGCTGTTAGTACTTAGCCACGAGCCCCTTGCAAACAAGCCACCAAGTAAAGCAAATTGACTACCAACTTAAATTGTCCTTATACACAAATCACAAATGTAATTCTTTGATAGTTGTATAAAATTGTCATAACACAGCAAATTAACATAGGGTGTCAATATGATTAACAATTCCTTTCCCTGAGTGTACTACATAAAGACTAACTGGACATTTACTCAAAAGAAGTAACTAAACTTTTATTTAGCAATGAGAACAAACTTTAACACAACTTTTACATTTTAAAAACTATCTCTTGCCAACCCTACACCCTTATGAGTAATGTACGCAACGACGTACACTCGTGTACAACGTACAGATGTTAGGTACACTCGAGCACAGTACAATTAAACAGACAAATAACATTATACGTCCCTCTAGTTATTTCGGTCGGGTTTGTATTTTTAAACTGTTGTCAAGTGTATTTGCCTCGTCGTTCTGACGGTGTGAGATAAAAAGGTTGTACTTTTTTCTTGCTGAAAGTGTAAAGGTCTGAGTATTCAGGATCACTTTGAAAAGGTCTGGGGATGCTGAGTTAGTTGAGAAATAGAAATTATCCATGTATCAATTATTGAAGCATCTTGAAGGTTATTGTTGAGAGGCCAGACCACGGAGCAGAAACAAAGAGGAGGTGTTGTAAAGTCATTCTCCATACAAAAGTAGTGTCGCAGCCTCGCGGGGTGCGGGGGGAGCCCAAACAGCAGAAAGCCATCTAGTGGCTAGTAGCAAAATCAACTCATAGGCAAATTAGACAGATGTCGTAAGAGTTCTGCTATGTTTCATTAAGTGTCGCTTTTATTGTAAGGAGCCGGATTCAGGTTTAATAGTTTTATAATATACCGATATAGTCATCTTTATACCTAAACCTGGCAAAGCTGACTACACACAACCCAAGGCGTACAGACCCATAAGCCTTACATCCTTTCTACTAAAGACCCTAGAGAGACTCTGCGATCGGCATATCCGAGACGGACCTCTTCGGGCAAGACCACTCCACAAACAACAACATGCGTACTCCACAGGCAAATCAACGGAATCCGCGCTGCACAGTGTGGTATCCAAAATTGAATGCGCGGTGGACTACAAATGCTCAGCACTGGCCGCCTTCATTGACATCGAAGGCGCCTTTGACAAAACCACTTTCAAAAGCATCAGCACGGCCCTGGACAGGCACAATATAGACCCGTCCTTGAGTGGCTGGATCACTAATATGCTCAGACAGAGAGCCGTACAAGTAACCGTAAATGACACCACAAGGGCCATTGTAGCGAAGGGCTGCCCGCAAGGGGGCGTCCTATCACCGCTCCTATGGAACCTGGTCGCAGACAACTTAATAAAAGAACTCAACGACAAAGGTTACTTCACCGTAGGCTACGCCGACGACCTAACCATAATAATAAATGGCGCCCATGAAAACACCTTGTGCAATCTAATGCGCCAGGCCCTGAAGATAGTGGAGAATTGATGCGGCAAACACCAACTCTCAGTGAACCCCACAAAAACCGAGTTGATTCTCTTCACAAAAAAGAGGAAATTAACGACACTACAACTACCACGTTTCTTTGGTACCACCCTAAGCCTATCAACTGAAACCCAATACCTGGGCATCTTTTTGAATAAACAGCTGAATTGGGCAAAACACACCAACTACATCACCACGAAGGCCAGTATATCCTTGTGGCAGTGCAAGCGATTGCTTGGCAAGAATTGGGGGATTAGCCCACGGGTTACCCACTGGCTATACACCACAGTCATCCGACCAATCATTACATATGGCTCAGTAGTCTGGTGGCCCAGAACAGAACTGAGCACAGCCCAAAGAGACCTCGAAAAGCTGCAGCGGCTCGCGTGTGCGGCGATCACCAGCTGCATGAGAACTGCACCCACCGCTGCCCTACAGGCTATGCTTGGGCTACCGCCCCTACACCTCACTGTGAGGGAGGAGGCGACCCTGGCTACCTTTAGGCTACATATAGCAGGAACCCTGAGCAACGACTCCAGGGTCAAGCACAAACGTTTAAGGGAAGAGGCGATCAGGCGTCAGCCGATGATGGCATCACCCTGCGACAAGGCCCTGAAACAATACTGCTTTCAAAAGCACTACAGCATAGTGCTTGAAGAGGAGCAGTACGACCATTCAGGCCTAAAGGAACTGAGAATTTACACCGATGGATCAAAAACCGACTGCGGAACTGGAGTCGGAGTGTTCTCACACGACCTCAACATAAACATATCCAGACCCCTTTTTTTTTTTTTTTTTTTTTTTTGTGGGTGGGAAATCATCAAATAACTTCTCCCGCTCTGGGCAGAGCAGGAGGGCGTGTCAGACTCTTACTGACTAAAACCCACCCGTGTTCCTTCAGTTGCCTGTGCCAGGGGCCACGGTAACCCTCTTGGACTTTTCCGCAACCCTAGCAGGCATCGGTCCTAGCAAACCCCGTCATTGGTGCTGACATCTCTTTGAGGCGCGCGTGGAACACAACGCGCCGTCGACCCGGGCCTGGTCCTTATCGAACGGCGAGCTGCCCATTGCTCGCCGTTCGCAAGCCCGCGCCTACGGTGGCCGGGAATCGGCCTGCGATTCCCGACGCCCAGGGCGTCTCCTGCGGCGGCTAGGGGCGTGAGGGCGCAAATTTTGCCTCTCCCTCACGCGTTCCGCCTCCTCCTTCGCGAACATTACTGCTTCGCAGAAGGAGGTGACGGCTTCCCAAGCCCTCTCGCTCCGTACCATGGCCTGGACCAAGGCCGGACGCGAGAGATCGCCACCGCCAATCGCCTCCACGAGGACACGGCGGTGCTCCGCCCAAGCCGGGCAGACCTCCACCGTATGCTCCACCGTGTCCTCCGGGCGATCCACACAATGGTGACACCCGGGCGTTTCCTCCCGCCTTATCAGGAACAGGAACCTCCCGAAACAACCGTGTCCGGTGAGGACCTGCGTCAGGCGGAAGGTGAGGACGCCGTGGCGCCTCTCAAGCCACTCCTCAAAGAGGGGACTTATCGCCGCAATTGTGGCGTGCCCAGCGCTGGGTTGCGACAATCGCACTCTCCATGCCGCCCTGAGATCCCGCCGGAGCTCTGTCCGCTGTACCGTGATTTCTCGCGGCAGCGGAGCTACGCCCCGGCGTTTCGCCTCCTCGCGCCACTCCCAAACGTGCGCGAGGACTTTTGCCTCCAGATCCCATGGCGGTAATCCGGCAAGGAGGCTCGCCGCCTCACCGGAGACCGTACGGTATCCCCGGACCAGCCGGGTGGCCATGACCCTTTGGGGCGCGTTCAACCAGCGGGCTGGCCGCCGCCTCAAGGAACGCGCCCACACCGGTGCCCCGTAAAGGGCCATGGACCGCACGACCCCCGCGTAGAGCCTCCGGCAGGAGGCGTTTGGCCCCCCTAGATTGGGCAGGAGCCGCTTTAAGGCAGCCCCGGCCCTTTCCAGTCTGGGAGCCAAACGTCGGAAATGCTCCACGAAGTTCCACCGGCTGTCGAGGACGAGTCCCAGGTACTTCATCGTCGACTCGACGCCGATGTGAACCCCTCCTACCGTTATTTGGGAACCCGACGGTGGCGTGTTCCGAGGACCATGAAAACACATGGCCTCGGACTTGTGCAGGGCCACCTCGAGTCCCAATTGCCGGATCCTCTCGACGATTGTCGCAACCCCGCGTGTCGCTAGTTCGGCCGCCGCTTGGTGCGACCTCCCCTGCGCCAGGACCAGCGTGTCGTCAGCGTAACAAACCACGCTGACGCCACTGGGGAGGTCGGCGCGCAGCACCCAGTCGTAGCCGATATCCCACAGATGCGGCCCCAGGACCGATCCCTGTGGGACACCGCACGACATCTCTTGCCGGTTCCATACTCCCTGGTGACCGGGGTAGATGACGGCCCTGTCCGTCAAATAGGCCTCGACCACACGACAGAGGTAGGTCGGCATCCGGTGATACCGGAGTGCCTCCCTGATGCAACTCCAGGGCAGGGTATTGAAGGCATTGGCGATGTCCAGAGACACCGCCAATACGACCCCACCCCGGGCCACAGCATCCCCCGTCGTGAGGGCCCGCACGCGCATGATGGCGTCCACCGTAGAGCGCCCCCTGCGGAAGCCAAACTGGCTCTCCGCCAAATCCGGCCCCACCCGCACCAGCCGCCCGACGAGGCGGTCTGCAATGACTCTCTCAAAGAGCTTGCCCACCTCGTCGAGCAGCACGATGGGCCGGTAAGCGGACGGAGAGTCCGCTGGGCGCCCCGGCTTCTTGATGAGGACCAGTTTCCCCGTCTTCCAACGAAGTGGGAACTGGCCCCTCTCCATGCATGCGCTTAGGAGCCCCCTTAGTCGAGGCCCGAGAGCCTCCGAGGCCAGGACCCAGGCTTTCCCAGGTAAGCCGTCGGGTCCTGGGGCGGTATTTTTAGCACTCAGCCTACGTACCGCCACTCGCAGCTCTACCTCGGTCACCTCCGGAGCATCGTCGTCGTCGTCGGCGGTGTGGTCCGCATTCAGCACCGCAGTAGGCGGAGCCATGGGTGGGGAGATATGGTCCCCTCTAGAAGGGAACAGAGTGCTCACCACGTCCTCCACGAGCTGGGGCCGGAGACTCTGCGTCAGCGGGGGAGCCCATGGGCGGAGCTTCTCATGCACCAATTTGTAGGGGCGTCCCCACGGGTCCCTGTTCAGAGTCTCCAGCGACTCCTCGCGGGCCAGTCCCTTGGCCCGCAGGATCTCCGCTTGGAGGGCGGTCTTCGCCGCTCTGTATCCCTCGTACAGCTCCGCCTGAATGGCTTCCGTATCCGGAGGGCGAATACGGAGCCTGCGGTGCCTGGTGTACCGGCGTCGCGCAGCGACACACGCACTGCGTAAAGTCGTCAACTCTGGCGACCACCAGCACACCTGGTGCTGAGCGCGTCCGGGCTGGGCCCGGGGCATTGCCACGTCACATATTTCGGACATGGCCTCCCGGAACCACTCCGCCTCGACGTTGATGTCAGCAGGCCTGTCCGGTGATGACACCCAGGCCTGCACGATCGAGGCTTCCAGGAGGAGCTCCCGGTCCAGCTGTTTCAGCGCCCACCGCGGACCACTCGGGGCCTGTCAGACCAGCGCGCTCGAGGTCTGGGCGGAGACGTCAAACCGGATGTACCGGTGGTCGGAATAGGTCTCCACCCCCTCTATGACGCGCCAGTCAAGGACACGCGGTGACAGAGCGGGGCTGGCGAACGAGATGTCCACCACCGATTCACCCCGCATCCGCACACACGTGGGGACAGAACCCCGATTTAGGACGACCAGGCCTGTCTCCAGAGCCCAGTCCTCCACCATCCTGCCCCGTGTGTCCGTATACCGGGAACCCCAAGCCACATTCTTGGCATTGAAATCCCCGAGGACGAGCACGGGGAGGGAACGGAACCCGACGACGACGACTTTCAACTCCGCAAGGGAGTTGTGGAACTCGGCAAGAGTTCGGTTCGGGGAGAAGTATACCCCAACCACTACGATCTCCCCGAACCGTGCTGCCACGCAACCCCGTCCCCTCGTGACAGACTCGAGGGACGGAGTACCGGCGGCGGCCGACGAAATTAGGGTCACTGAGCCGCTCAGGTCCTCCACCCAGTCATCCCTGGGCGGGACAAAGTACGGCTCAGCGACCACGGCGATGTTAATCGACCACTGCGCCATGCTCTGGAGCAACAGATCCTGAGCGGAGGCGCAGTGGTTGATGTTCGCCTGGAGGAGGCGTAATGGGGCCGTTATTGGCACTCCATGTCAGCCTCCTCCCGAGCCCTCTGTGAGGGCCCCGCCGCGGTGGTGACGGCGGCGACGACGGCGGTCAAGGCGGCAGCGGCGGCGGCAGTGTCGGCGGCTGCGGCAGTGACGGCGGTGGCGGAGGGCTTGCCCCTGCCCCTGGCTGTGGCGGGTGGAGCGCAGGCCTTGCTCCCCATCCGGTGATCGGCCGGCTTGCCAGCTGCCGCACATACGGTGCAGTGCGGCGCGGCATTGCAAGAGCCGGCCTTGTGACCGGGCTGACCACAGCGGAAGCAATGGTGGCTGCGGTCCACCTCCGAGGTGCATTGAGCTCCCACGTGGTTGCCCACCTGGCAGCGGAAGCACCTCAGAGGTCTGGGTTCCAGCAGTTTCACCTGCGCGGAAACCCAGCCCACCAGTAGCCTTCGGCCCTCGGCTATTTTTTTGGCCGCCGACACGGGGCAGCTTACCGTAACGGCTCGCATCCCCTTGAAGTCAGGACGGATGGTGCCTGCCCTCACCTGCTCGGCAGAGCACCCCCCAGTCCTAACGACGGCGGCCATCACATCTCCCTCCGTCACAGAGTCGTCCAGGCCCAGGATGCGCAAGTCAGCGCATTTGTTGGGCCTGGACACTCGGGCCTCGTCCGCATTTAAGGACGCCCTAAGCCTTTCGGCCAGAGCGTCGGCGGCCGGGCCGCTGGCCGCACCGGGGATCTCCAGCATCCGGGCCCCAGTCGCCGTGAGCCTTACCCGGATGCCTTCGGTGGCGCCGATCTCCTCTAGGCTCACCGCCTTTCCCACCTTGGCTAGCACGTCACGGTAGGACACGCCCTTCTTCACCGCTTCCGGCTGTAGTGGAATCACTACAGCTGCGGACTTCGGGGCACGGAGCCTAGCCGCGACGCTTCGCTCTTTGCGCTGCTGCTGCCTCTCCTTCCTTTTGGCCGCCCTGGCCGCCTGCCTGGCCTTCCTCTTCTCCCCGGCTACTTGCCATCCAGCACCAGCCGGAGGAGATATAGGAGGAGGAGGTGGGGGCGTCCGTCTTGCAGCCAGGGCCGGTGCCCTCGCCGTCTGTGTAGCCATCCCGCCCGCCCTGGGCATGGGCGGCCCCGCGGGTTTCGGCACGGGGGGGGCCTTCCTCTGACCCGACGAGCCAGGTTTGGCCGCGGCAGCTGCGACGGTGGCAAATGACACCGCCTTCTGCCGGCCCGCGGCCGGCTGGCTCGCCGCTAGTGGGGGGCGCAGGACAATGGCCTCCAGGGCGGAAAACCGGCTCTGGAAGGCAGCCAGCTCCTGCCGCACCAGGTTCAGAACCTGGTCTTGCGCAGGCACGGGCCGTCCCTGCCCATGCTGCTGCGCCCCCGCCTGCGGCACCTCCCTGGGGCCGGCTGCTCGAAGCCCGGCCAGGTCTGCTCGGAGCTCCTCATTCTCCTTCCGGAGAAGCTCCATGGCGGCTGTCAAGCGGGCTACCTCCGCCCGCATTTCAGACATTGCGTCTGACGGAGACCCAGGTTGAATGGCCTCCGCTGCCGCCATAATGGAGGCCGTGGCCGCGGCTATGGCCTTGTCTTTAGAGGATTTATTCCTCTTCAAGGCCACATCCTTTATTGCGGCGACCACGATCTCCGCAAACCTGGCCGCTCGATCCGAGTTGAAGCCGCCAGCGGCGTCCGGCTCGCCACTCGAGAACTCTGAGAGACCCGCCTTGCAGCTGGTCCTTCCAGGCTGGTTCCCTTCCAAAGCGAGTCTCCCAGTTTGCTGAGCCGGTTCGGCTGGGCTGACAGAGCGCAGCTCATTAGTCTCCTGGATGGCGAGCCCTCTGCCCAAACCCTTCTCCCGGGCTCCACCCCGCCGGCTGGAGTGGATTTTTTTGGGCCCCGAGGTCCACTCTTCGGAGGATGACCCCTGGCCCTCCCCCGATCTGGGGCGCTTCTGGTAGAACCTTCGGTTATTATCAGCAGCCCCCGCCACTTCGCGCCCCGAGCCCTGGCATGAGCCCCCCGCGCCAGATGCGGCGTCGGACTCCGACCCCGCATCACTCCTCTCCTCTTCGTCATTTTTATTTATATTATTTGTGTGTGTTTTTATTTGTTCCATTTTTAATCCCACGAGTAGATATAGGTTTTGATGTCCACCGGGCAGAGCCTAGATGCCCGGTAAGCCTATATACTGCAGAGTGCGGCAGGTGCTCTGCAGGGGAAGCGCTAACGACTGGACTCCCTCCAGCCATTCATCCTCTCACCGCGCTTCGAAGCTTAGGATTGGGTGGTTTTTTATCTTAGAGGTAGCCTTCCTCTGGGCCAGGCAATTAAGCCAAGCCCCCGGCGGCGGCATTAGGCATGCCTCCGTTCGCTGTCCGGCCGACCCGACTCAGCGAACCCGCCGAAAATTCTCTCCTCAAGGACTGCTCCTCGAGGAGAGAAACACGTGCCGCTTTGGTGCGCCTGCACCGCAGCGGCGGCCCTTCTCAGTCTACGCCCACTCAACTTCCTCTGTAAGCAGAGGAGGAGTGGACGTATTGACCCTCTATAGCCCGGTTCCCTTCACCGACCATCAAGCATGATCGGTGATTGGAACCATGACCTTTCCCCGTTTGTTAAAGATTAGCCGCCAGCCCCAATTGTCCACCAAAACTTGGTGGGCAATTGGAGCCGACGTTGCCCAGGGTGCGCCACGAGGAGGCTCTTCAACATGCACCCCATATCCAGACCCCTGGGAATGCTCAACACGGTCTATCAGGCAGAGTGTGTGGGCATAATACAGGCGGCTTATGCCATAGCAGCCAGAAGAGTTGCGGACACCCGAATCCGCATACTCTCTGACAGCGCCTCAGTCCTCCAATCCCTAGGGAAAAAATGCATTACTTCGAATCTAATACTAGAATGTCACAATGCGCTTGAACGGGTAACCGCAAACCGCAAACCAAACCGCAATACAGTGACGCTACAATGGATAAAAGGACACAGTGGATCGCTAGGTAACGACGCAGCCGATGAGCTGGCCAGGAGGGCATCCAGCACGTCGGTCTGTGGACCGGAACCTATCGTGCCCATCCCCTTCAACCAACTACGCAGGTGGCTACAGGAGTACACCCACACACAAGCAGAGAGCTGGTGGGCGTCGTCACCGGGCTGCAGGCAATCCAAGGAAGCCATGTCATCACTAGACGGCAAGCTAACCAGGCGGTTGCTACGCCTGGACAGGAAGGGCATGCGCCTGGTGACGGGGACCATCACGGGACACTGCTCGCTAAACAAACACTTTCACACAATAGGCATAACGGACAGTCCTCTATGCAGGGCTTGCATGGAGGCTGACGAAACTGTCGCGCATGTGCTCTTCGAGTGCACAGGCGTCGCCCAAATTAGGTCAAAAACCCTCGGGACACCCAGATCTTACACAGATGTTCTTAATAGACCAGGAGACCTAATCAGCTTCTGGAGGGAGGTGGGCTGGTTGGAATAACCACCGACGGCCGACATGGCTCACGCACAATGGTCCACTGTAGGACTAAGTGCGGAAACCAAACCCATAACATAGAACACATAGAACATACCGATATAGTTTTATTTCTATTATGTCCGACCGAAATACATTTTTTGACTGAAACCGAACCCGAATTTCGGCAGTGGTTTCAGATTCGGCCGAAACCGTAACTTCCAGAAACTAACAAGTGTGAGGGAAAAATAAAGAAAACGTTTTTATAATCATAGTTTTATTTTTTTATCTTTAAATCTTCTCTTCTAAATTTTTCTTCTGAACTTAGTTACCGAAACTAAACCGAATTCCGTTTTTTGCCGAAACTCGACATCTATTTGACTTCACTTTTCATATAGCATACATGTATGTACAGGTATGTGCTTATCAAAAAAGTCTGAGTCCGGACCTGCAATTTGTCAGTACTTCCGCTACTTGCCGATAGGGGGCGGCAATTACCGAACATTCGAGAAGAAATAAATTACAAATTTAATTTAATTTGACTTACGAGTGGAAAGATATCTTTATTCCGTTTGAATTTGATTGATCCGTATAACTTCTGCAAGATAAAACAGCATTTCATGTTAATGCAATGAGTATGGGTCGGGAATACTTTTTAATCGTTTAAAAGACTAAACAAATACATGACAACCTATCCGCTTCACAACGACAGTTGTACTGACGAAAGCGCCGCTTGGTCGCAAGTAGTGCAACTACCGTGTGACGTAACGACTACATTGGTGGCTGATGGACTACTTTGATTGCAACACCTCCTCTTTGTTTCTGCTCCGTGGGCCAGACTGCCCTTTTCTGATGCATTGGTTCCGTAGACATAGCGGCGAGCCCCGTGCTGAGGAAAGATATTGATGTAGAAGATAAGTTATGGTCATGTTTTAGTTTAATTTTGACATCATTTTTATTTAATTTTAATTTGATTTTGACTTCATTTCAATTTAATATTGCTTCGATTTTGATTTTTTTTTATTGTAATTTAATTTAATTCTGATTTATTTTTGGTTTTGATTGCAACATTGTTTTTGATTTTAATGCTACTAACATATTTTTATAAGTTCTAATACTAATACAATATGGATGATTCCGAAATTATTTTATTTTATTTTATTTATTATTTATTTATTTACGTACACACGAAATAAACGATTGATTGCTTGATTGATTGATAACATCACATCTGTAACCTATTATCCAAAGGATTAGGCAGAGGTATACATGGCAGGGGCATCGAGGCGCAGTCTGTTACCATGGATTCAGTATATGATTCTGACCCCCCATGTGTTAAAATTTTTCTTCGATTATATAAAAAAACATTGCTTTTCCGTACATTTTGTCCCCCTAGGTCACTTTATTAGGTAACAGCAGATTTTTTGTTTGCAGTTTGCACGTCAATATCCCTGCCACCCTGTTGGTACACCCACATTTCACCTGTTAAGTCCATGTTCATGTTCACTGACCTCCTAGTCACACACGGGGTTCCACAAGGTAGCATATTAGGGCCAGCCCTATTTCTTATACTAGGTGACATTTGAATCACAGTTTTGCTAGAAGACCAGGTTTTGCAGACCATGGTACACAACCATACTATAGCATCCAATAGAAAAAAAAACGTCATTGGTTTTCGAAAAAAAACACATAAAAGACAATGTTAAAAAGTCGGGATTATCGTTACGCCCTACAACACAGACACTGCGGTCGCAACGCGCAGCGCTCGCGTCTCATTAAGTAGTTGAATGCCATATCGCTACCGCGATGAGTACGTTGATGTTACGGTTAATGTTTCAAACATTTGAGCAACATAAGACTAATTTGAGAAAGTATAGATTAGTTTGTTTTAATAACATATTTGATGCTGTAGAATGGTAGTAGACCATGGTCTAAACAACGTTTGCTCTAGCAAAACGGTGATTCAAATGTCACCGTGTATATAACGTGTAACATAATTAACGCAAGACCTCATACTCATTAAAAAAGACTCATACACCCCAATTAGAATATTGAGTTAAAAGCATAATACAATGACCAAAACAATTTTTTTTAAAGCTAACTATTATTATTAAGAAAATCGTGTTGACCCTAGCATTACTTTATGCATTTAAAATTGAGTCTTGTTCCCTTGAAATAGGATTTAATTTTCTTCGGCTCGATTTGCGAACAGTATTGCAAAATACATAAAATTTGAAAAAAAATACCTATATTAATAGTTACTGAAATCGATTCAGTAGTCAATTTGAACTAACTACTTTCAGGACTTGCGTTTATTCTGTTACACGTTGTATATTAATGACCTTACTAACATAATACTTTCCCAGGGCAAAATCATCTGTTTTGCGGACGAAGTATTTGACGCAGCTCAATCCGGATTTAAAACTGAAAGAAAATGGGTAAATGACAATGTTTGCTTTAGTATTAGATTAGACATGGGGATTAACCACGATCATGCCATTATTCCACGTGAGCTTTTAAACAAGCATATTACAAATTAGAGGATTATATCAAGATAAGAATGCTTGGAAACATGCTGGTCCAGCTCTACAGGACAATCTAGGGTCTTGACAAAATTAAAACTTGTTGCTACTTTAATTGTATGGTTTGTTATTTATAAGACATTGATTTATATTCTGTGACTACTTTAACTCACACACTGACATATTAATTGGTTACATAATTTGGGAAATCGTATACTTTTACAATTTTTGTAAATATGTGAACACCATGTATCTATCACTTAATTAACTTATTTATCATTGCTACGTTTATTAAATTCTTTTTACCTATTTTGGTAGGGTAATTTTTATTATAGGTGCATCGTCTTCACATTGTGTATACAAAGTATTGTAACACATTTTAAAAGAGTAACGATGGAGTTTCTTGCCCATTCTTCTCCATACGAAACTACCTTTTGGAAGGGGCGACTAGAATCAATTATATTTAAATGTAAATGTTGACGTTCAAAAGTGCCTTTATATATTATATATTTATATCTTTGAAAATCTACGATACATCGCTGATCCTCACGTCTTGAAATTAATATGCTTTGCTCTTTGCCAGTCACTCTTAACATATTGTATATCCATTTGGGGAGGTGCTCTGAAAACTACACTCAAGTCTGTTGAGGTTGCCAAACGTGCAATACTAAAGGTCAGCACCTTTAAACCAATACTTTTCTCTACTGCCTAACTTAACCAGTTATGTGTACTACTAACAGTGAGACAATTATTCATTTTGAAAGTTATCATTAAGCAACACACTTGCACAAATTTCAACACCCAGATTTTGAATACAGCACAAAATTATTTAATTTCTTCGATCCCTATATCTACAATAAACTCAATAAAAATCTTAATATTTATCCACTCAACACAAATCATTGCAGGAAAAAAGTTATCGGAATTCCTTACATGTAATGAGACTAAGCAACTTTTAACTGTACCAAGATAGTCAGTAAATAATGTTTAGGTTAGCAAAAAATAATTATCTATAGAAAATTCTATATAAATATTTTATAATATTATATACATATTCACTAAATCTGCGTATCTCACTAATTCATGTGTTCACATATAAAAATCACAAGCACACTCACTCACAAATAGACACTCCCTCTCACACTCACTCTTTCACCATATCACATAACACATAGAGAGGTTCATACCATTAATACAACCTTAGACTATTATTATTCCTTTGTTTTGTAAAATGATAGCATTTAAGAACTCTAGTCTAATGTAACTCGAGGAGATTGGCGCTGTTAGCCGAAACACAGGTTCCTCCTAGTTCGGCTCCAGATGCTATAACTTGTGTGTACTTTTGTTTTATCATAGCACCTAATTGTAATCTAAGTACTCTTTTTATGAAATAAAGCTTATTATTACTATTTAAATTGTCTTTGACATATCTTGGGACCCTAGGGTCCCGGACCTTTGGAAGGCGTACGAGGGACCAAAGCCAACTCGCAGAGGTCCCTTAGACAATTTTAAGCGTTGAGGCACCAACCGACGATTATCCCTGTATAAACTATGTAAGTGCACCCAAGGACAACCCCCGGTTGGTGCAGAACTATTGCAGAACGTGGGAACAAAACATATTGGGCTTTGGGTTTGGGTGGCTATAGTGTATTGTACCTAGAACTATCGAAGGACTATGGCCCCTGCCTGATCAATGTTTTATTGTACACGGAAAAAATGGCAGGGGGTGACTTGCACACTCAATAATGGGCCCCCGGAAACTGTCGCTAGCATTAAGTGACATAGCGACAAGGGGGCAACATATCCTGAGGTGCTTGAGGAGTGGAGAGGTATTCCACGAATATCAGGACAATCCCAGAGCCCGGAAGATGGTCAAGATCGCTACCAGCACTTACTGGAATACTTCTTTCCTTCGAGCACGTTTTCTCTTATGAATCACCACTCAAGCCAACCAATAAAGGCAAGAAAGAGGTGGGAGCTCTGTTCCTCGTCAGAGTTTACTCCAGCCGGCCAATAAAGGCAAGCCAGAGATGAAGAACAAGGCTTCTCCCGGGAGATAGGGTCCGTGGGATCGCTACTGCCTAACAGCTCGTCACATGCTGCCCTGCGGGATTATGTACCACTCTTAGTGTGGCTCCTCCCCCTAGACTTGTTTCAGCAAAGTTAACTTTACCTGCACATACCTAGAGTTCGTATCGCGCAAGCCCCACCACGACGTCAACGTAGAGATACGGGCGGTGGGGTTATTATTGTTATGTTGTAGGGAGCGTGCTATTGACATCAACCAGTCACATAATAATATCTAGAATCTCGGATACTACGGAAAATTCCTCATGGATAAAAACCAGTAACACTTTGTTCGACCTGGGGACCAAATGAAGTTAAATAATTTAATTTCACATAAATCTACATGGGCACGTATGAAACGTCAGAAGCTAGGTGCACGGTTCCAATTGGTCGTCAGGAGATGAGCCTGCAAAAAAGTCCACGGTTACTTTTTTAAATGTTTGTAAACGCACCCACAATACAGGAGAAATTCCTAGTATGGTGCAAAGTATTAAAAAAAAAACAGATTGTTTATAGTTATAATGGCAAACATGTCATTATTTGGTTTAAAAAGGCTTTAATTTTTTATTATTTTATTTATCTTATACAGGGTGGCGCGTACCTTATCACATTAAATTATACCACGTATACTACTTGATATACTTAGACGGTATTCAAAATTTGAATGAAATCCATTCACAAAAAAAAACAGTTTTTTTTTAGCGAATGGATTTCATTCGAATTTTACGTTCAAATTCACTTTGTACTCGTCTAAAGATTCTTTGTATTTTGTGAATGTGAGAACGTTGTAGGCCTAACTTGTAACTTAAGATTTGTAGACTATTTTCTGTAAGTACCAGGTACCTGTTGACAAGCTTACACTGTCCTCCCAAACCTATAAACACTGTAATTTGAAAAAAAATTAAATTGATAATTATTTAATTTAATTTAATTAATTTTTAACATTGTAAAAGCTAAAATTGTTTTTAACATATCCAAAGATTTTTATTTATTTATTTTATTATATATTACATACACTAAAACAGTTACAGATAAGACATATTAGAATTGAGTACAAAGGTGCTGCTAATTTCTTAAGAAATTTCTTCCAGCAGACCCGCGAAAGGATTATTATTTTTTACATTATTTCAAAGAAGAATGCAAAAAATCGATCGAGTTTAGCAACCCAAGCTCAGGAGTCGACCGCCGAGGGTTTCAGGAGGAAACGCCCGGGTGTCACCATTGTGTGGATCGCCCGGAGGACACGCTGGAGCATACGGTGGAGGTCTGCCCGGCTTGGGCGGAACACCGCCGTGTCGTTATGCAGGCGATTGGCGGTGGCGATCTCTCGCGTCTGGCCCTGGTCCAGGCCATGGTACGGAGCGAGAGGGCATGGGAAGCGGTCACCTCCTTCTGCGAAGCAGTAATGCTCGCGAAGGAGGAGGCGGAACGCGTGAGGGAGAAGCAAATGTCGCGCCCTCATGCCCCTAGCCGTCGCAGGAGACGCCCTTGGCGTCGGGAATCCCAGGCCGATTCCCGGCCACCGTAGGCGCAGGCTAGCGGACGGCGAGCAATGAGCAGCTCACCGTCCGATAAGGGCCAGGCCCGGGTCACGGCGCGTTGTGTTCCACGCGCACCTCAAAGAGATGTCAGCCCCAATATCGGGGTCCGCTAGGACCAATGCCTGCCAGGGTTGCAGGAAAGTCCGAAAGGGTTACCGTGGCCCCTGGCACAGGCAACTGAAGGAATTCGGGTGGGTTTTAGTCAGTACGTCTGACACGGCCTATCGCTCCGCTTAGAGCGGGAGAAGTTATTTGATAACTGTCCACACTCAAAAAAAAAAAAACGGTTCACGCTTGCGACTACTTCAAGAACAACAAGTTAATCTGATTAAAATGAATTACAAACGTACGTAAACTCACTAAACTCACGCCTTCTTCCAATGGCAGATCCGTGATCCTTACACGTGTATATTTGCTTCGTTTACGTTCATAAATCCGGTCATACTTGCATGCCCCGGTTAATTCTGCCCCGGTCTGGCTGTTTGTATATGTGAGTTTAAATGTTTGTAAACGCACCCACGATACAGGAGAAATTCCTAGTGTGGGGCAACGTTTTAAAAAAAAAAAGAAAAAATTGTTTTTAGGGTTCCGTACCTCAAATGGAAAAAACGGAACCCTTATACGATCACTTCGTTGTTCGTCCGTCTGTCTGTGAAGACCCTTTTTCTCAGGAACGCGTGGAGGTATCAAGTTGACATTAATATCAAATGCCTACGGTCCCTTGAAGCTCTAAAATAGCTGTAAGTCCAGCAGTTTAGTCCACGCAGTAAACAAATACGAACATTTGTGCGACATATTCTGATACTCGCAATAAATCAAACCATATAGGGTACCTACTTACCTTTGACCTAGAATCATGAAATTTGGCAAGAAGTAAGGTCTCACAAGTAAACACACACGTCACAAGTAAAGGAAAAAGTCCGAAAGTTCATTTGTAGTTTTATCACATAAAATATTTACATTTTCACATTTTTTTTTGCGATTACAAACTTCCATTTTCAGTTGGAAAAGTGACTGTGACGTATATCGATGTATGGGAGAACATTTTTTCAACTACATTGTTAAGTTTGTTCTTGGGATAAATTAATTGCAACTACGGAATCCTTCATTGTGCGTGGGTCCGACACGCATTTGGCCGGTTTTTGTTGCTTATATATAGGTAACAAAAATGCTTCACAATTTAAATAACAAGTTTCAGTTTAAATTACTTAACAAGATTAACAGTCAGTGGACACTTTACTTACGCTTGTGGGCAATAAATACCACTTGACGATCGCGTTAACTTATTTTGCCAACAGAATACACAGCCACGTGAGCGAAGCTGGGGGCACTGCTAGTAAGTGAAAAAGTTTTTATCTAATAGAGAAACAGCCATTTTGTGTACCTAGTAAAAACTGGAAAAATCTGCGCTAAAACCTGAAATGTCTCGTCAGTAACAATAACACAGACCGAAAGAGTTTTTTTTACATAAAAAGAACATAATAATTTTGATAGATGCTGTACTTTAAAGGCGAAAAAACCTAACAATTACCTTCTCTGCTTATTCAAAACATCTACCTGGGATCATTATAAATAAACCAACATCATTAATTTTGTTTGTGATAAATTACAGTGACGAAGGCTTTGGGCAGTTTGGGGATAGTCCTACTTTATAAAGGCAACAGGGGCCCCTACCATAACCATTTAAAGGACAGCTGATGTAGACAGGTCATGGAGATAGTTAACAAGTTACAAAAACGCATAACATTTGCAATTTTTTTGCAATTTTTGCAACATTGCATACACACACACAAACACACACTAGACATACCTGAACATGCTGCAATACTATTTATGAATTCAGTACACGATTTTAGACCAATCTGCATTGAAAATTTTCGTAGGTATTTTACAAAAAAAACTGCTGTTTCATACAAATGTGTAATATCTGCACAGTCAAAATGCATGGAACAGCAGATTTTTGTTCAGAAAAACTGTGCAGTTCCAGAATCATGTGCTGAATTTGTGGTAACAGTTTGGGCGTCGATGTGTCTTTAAACCGTGTATAGATATCACTATTTCAACATCTACTTAACCAGCTAGTCGTCCCGTTGGTGTCGTGGTTGCAAATGCGACTGCTGAGCGTGGGGTCCTGGGTTCGATTCCCAGGTCGGGCAGAGTGAGTGGTGGTGGTTTTTCCATTAGGAATTTCTTAATAACAGCCCAGAGTTTGGAAGTTGGTTGTGTGATACCCCCGTGCCTCGGAAAGCACGTTAAGCCGTTGGTCATGCGCCTGATCTCTCTCCGGTCGTGTCGGATTGCCGTCACATCGGACTATGAAAGTGAGGGAAGAGAGAGTGCACCAGTGTTTGCGCACACATTTGTGCACTATAATATCTCAAGCACCGAACGCTAGTCTCCGTTGAGATTGGCCGCCATGACCAAATACGATCTGAAGGCTAGCTTGCAGTGAAGACACAGAACAAATTAATGATACTTCTAACGTAACGTTATCGGCCCTAAGCTGTGGCTAATTTTTAATGCGTCCGGAGCATGAGTTTTGGCTCTTGATTTTAAAATAAGTGAAATATATGATAATAGTGAAATAAGCCTGAAATTTTCAACATACTCTGAGCAAGCGCAGTGGGTCCATGTCTGTACCTGTATGAGTTGACTTTAGAGCAGTAAAATAAAAAGCTGGTGTTCCATTAAAGGTACGAGGAACAGGGTGTAAAGTTCACTCATACCTCCATAGAAAAGGGAGGATCCTCCGACAAGACGGTGTTCGGTAGGCAAATGCCCAACGATTGATATCGGGAAGTTGTATATATGTTAGTATCGCGGCAAACTCCGCTTGCGCGATGCAGGATTTGCGTGACGTCAGTATGACGCGCAGCTCGCATGTGGCGATGGAGATACCGCTACAATTCTATTAATAATTTGTTAATAAAATAATAATCTGCAACCTTTTATTTGTCACTACGTACACACAGCAGCAGGTCAAGTTACCACACACTGTCAAATTTTCTCATTCGATTTCGAACTTAACCTCCAACATTTTAAGGCTTCAAATCATTTGGAGAAATTTGGCAGTTTCATATAACCTGATATGCTGGCCACTGTACTCAGTTTCGATAAACAATTATTTAAATTCTTCATAAACTGTGACATTTTTAGTTAAATTGTCCTATAAAACACTCAAATTACAGCCTGACTACTTAAAATAAATCACCATTAAGATGGTAGCCTAATTCCCCGGGCCATTAGTGGCACATTATTGTACTCTTGATGGGCCAAATATTTTGCACGTCATCCTCAATTAGGGGACAATTTTAATCAATTTTGTTAAGGTGGCGGACTTAATGCGGTGGCGTGTCTTGAAAAGTGCAGTGTTTCTTTTTTAATTATGAAATATATTTATTCATAAAGAAAATCCCGTGAAAGTTTTAAAGGGAGCTTTACTCATGATGAAACAAAATTATGTACAGTCGAACAAGCTATTTGGTATGTCAGTACATTCTCTACATTATTTACAAGTAGAGTTGCAACTACCTGTATACCAAATAGTTTGTTCTACTGTCCTTTGAGAGCTTTACGAGCTCTCAGTACCGGGATGAGTAAATTAAACAATCAGTTCGTAATATTATGACATCCATAATTATTCCTAGGATGAATTTACGTTATTACATTTTATACTTTTTTCATCTTCTATCTTCCCGCTTATCAGCTAGACAGACTCCTACTTGTTTTATTTTCTATTCTTAAACGAAATTAATATTTGTGGCATGCTGCGTACACACCGGCCCGACGAACGCCAACGAATGGGTTTCGCTGGCCTTCGTTGGTCCTGTGGGCGTGCACGGGCCTACTGTGATAGGCTTGAGTTACAGAGTTTTATCACAGTTTGGGAGCAAAAACCGTGATAAAATGCGTGATAAATGATAATTGATTTTATTTTGTAAGTAGGTTTGTACAAACACTTTTACACGTCAATCATATTTAAAAAACTAGATGAGGTCGGCGTTTCCTATCTGACTACTCTGAGAAGAAAGGCCGAAACAAACTCAGAGGTCACAGTCTCTTTTAAAGTCCAGACATAATCTAGGTCAGATCATGTGAAAACCATGTACATTGGTGTCTGAAACGGTCTTTTGAGGAAAAACCATACAGATTGAGCGGACCTGTCCAGTCAGTGCACGCATTTGTCAGTAATCTTGCCGCTCAACTCAGAACTTAAGGAGCACAACGATTCGACGAACAACGTGACTCAAGCCTATCACAGAGGCCGTGCTCGCCCCGCTGTCTGCACAATTTAGCAAACGCCAACCGTTAGTTGGAGTGTACCGGACAAAATGGACTTGATGGTGACATCAAAAGCAATCGACCGATCATTTGCTCGATCACTAAATGTATTTGGACGTACTTTCGAAGGCCAACGAATGTGCGGTAGCCAACGCCGAATATACATACGGCTAAACATGATTGGACTGGACAACTGATGTGATATCTTGCATGCTCCTCTATATATACAATGTTTAAACAAATTAAGAAATAAAAAAAATAAAAAACAAATCAATTAAATCAATCATCAATCTTATCTTATCTTAATATCCTACGATGGCATTCGTTGGGCCGGTGTGTACACAGCGTCGTATTTGTACCATTGATGTATAACAGCCTCACGGAGGTCGTAAGTAAGGACCAAATAGGCTATAACCTCTACAGTACCGAAATAAACTTGAGCGACTTCAAAACTTTTGCATAAGATTTATATTTGGCCTGCGCAAATATGATCACATTTCTGTATTTCGTACAAAGCTCAAGTGGCTTCCCATAAGTCATCACCGGAATCCTCATAACTTATTTCAGCTCTACAGTATTCTGTTCAACCCTACAACCCCCTCTTATCTTAAAGAACGTTTCAAGTTCCTTCATGACACACTTGAAACGTTCTAAGATAAGAGGGGGGTTGTTCCTTCATGACACACATAATGGATATCTTAGGTCATCGGAAAACTTAAGACGAAAGATGCATTCCACCAGTTTTTATGACGCCTTTTACAGTTCAAGCAGTACGGTTATGGAATACCTTGCCCGTGTCGATAAGGCGTGCTCAATCTTTGTCCACTTTTAAAATTCCGGTTAAAAAAGACTTTCTCTCTCCTTAAACATCATCATTACATTTATGGTTTCCTTGCTCTAGTTTCATAATTATGTATGTATTATAGTATAAATATATAGGTATGTACGTCGATCGATCAGATTAAATTACACTTGTCGCGGTTGGTCCGTGGATGGGTGACCTACCCTTCGTGCCTCGGAAAGCACGTTAAGTAAGCCGTTGGTCACGGCTGTCATTCGTGGATCTTTTAGAGTCGTTACGGGTCGTCAGAAGCCTGAAAGCCACCAACCAGCAACCAGTCTTACTAAGGGGTATCGTATTACCCAGTTATTGGGTTGTGGAGGTCAGATAGGCAGCTGCTCCATGTAAAATACTGGTATTCAGCTGCATCTAGTGAGACTGGAAGCCGACCCCAACTTAGTTGGGAAAGGGACACGCAGACGATGGTGGTGATGTAGAAAGTATATTTTTTATGTATACAAGGTATTGTTTTGCATCCTCGTCAAATTCGAGGAGGTAACTATGCTAATGATTCTCGACACGAATCAATAATAAAATAAGAAGGTATTTATTTTTATTTTTTGTATTTTTCGAAAATCGGCATGTGTAGGGCCCGTGTGATACCGCCCTGTAACTGCGCTGTAACTGTCACGCATGCACACAGCGACATAGTCGTACGACACTGCCTACCGCATACACAACGGGGCGATTTTGTTCTTTGAAAGTGGAGTATTCAGAAATACTGTCAAACTTAAATACCTAAAAAAACAAGTATGCATTAATTATTGAGCAGGATCGTAATTTTATTTGATTATTTATGTCTTTCGTAACAGCCTCCTGAAATTTGACAAGGATGCAAAACGACACGTTGTATATTATGTACTTATTGTATATATAAATGGTGCATTGACTACCTGCAGTATTGTCACTCTCTCTCCCTTTAATCCATCACAAGGTTGCCTGGAAAAGATCGCTTTCACCGATAAGACCGCCCATTGTGTCACGCTTTGTAAAATTTCTACATTTATATCTGTAATTTTTATGATGCATAGAATTTTTACGATGCATAAAAAGGAGTATTCTATTTGAATTGAAACGAACAGTAATATCACAATATTTACTTAAAATATTAATTGGCGAAACGTGGATGTCCTATAGGTACACCTGCCCATCTCCTCGGCGAAAACAGCCGTGATGTTATGTAATGTCATGTAAACTAATATTTTTAAGAAAAAATATTAGATTTTTTGTATGTTTGTTTGTTACCAACGCTTTCACGCTAAAACGGCTGAACGGATTTGGATGAAATTTAGCACATCCGTAGACCATTACCTGGATTAGGACATGGGATACTTTTTATCCCAATGTTCCCACGGGATCGAGACTTATGCGAGTGAAACCGTGGGGCAAAGCTAGTTGTCTTAATAAAGAAGAGTGACGCAAAGCTTTTTAATCAGAGTAAAACCAATAAAAAACAACTAGCTCTAAGTGTTCAAATAACTTTAACGTTCTAAAGTCATTAAATTAAATATTCAAAGCCACATAATAATCTTGTAATCTGATTAACAATGGCAGAGTAACTTCACAAGTACTTACTAATTAATTAATAGGTATTAAATGTTCCACTTTTGCGCGTAGGTAAATCTATACTAATATTATAAAGAGGTGTAATTTGTTTGTTTGTAAGTTTGTATGTATAATCACTGAAAGTACCGGTCGGATTTCAAACATTCTTTTTGCATTTGATAGCCTAATTCTTCAAGAAGGTTATAGGTTATTTAACAGCACGCTAGGATCTTTTGGAGTTGAGCAAAAAGATAAAAAGTCAGAAAGACTGCTAAGCGAAAACGAAGTAATCGCGCGGACGGGCGATGCGATGCGACGGGGTGGGTCGGGGGGACCTGAAATTTCAAGCGGACGTTGTCGTCGGCAGAAGCTAGTGACGAGATATTATAGAAATAATAATTATAAGGGTTTTGTTTTTGCTTCATATGTTTGAAAAATCTGTCTGTTCAACAACTTAAACAATGCAATGAATAATGTCGAACGGTCAAAGTTAAAGCCATAGCTACCGTTAATGTGTTATGAAATTACACCACTGCTGCTGCCTGGTTCAAATAAGTAAGGAAGATTTTAGTGTGAAAGAAAGAAAAATAGGGTTATTTGTCACAGAAACACGTGCACACAAAAAAAAAGGTAATTAGGTCTAATAATTAAATAAAAATAAAAACAAAAAAGAGATCTCATTACATTGACATTATTGACCATTATCATCCATCATCATCATCATCATCATTAATGGACATTATTGAATCTATAAACTATCAAAGTGATATAATTATCTAATGTTTCAAATCGTGACTTCGTCATTGTTTTTAATGCTGAATTGAACCTTTTTGGCGCAGCCGCGAGGCACACACTATTGTTGACAAAACATTATTTTTTTATTTTTATTTTGTTATTTGTATCTTGTATTTCATAAACGTTATTCTTTCTTTTCTTTATCACCAATAGCGAGACACAACTTGAAACACCATAGTCTCATCTTCCTTTATTTACTTGAACCAGTGGACCAATTGCATAACACCCTAACGGTAGCAATGGCTTTAACTTTGACAGTTTGACAACATTCATTGCGTTATTGCCGTTGTTGAGCAGACATATTTTTCGAACTTATGAAGCAATGGATTAGCAATAATATCCTTCAATATTATTATGATTGTGATTGCAAGTGTTTTACGCAATTAGGGTGCGGACGTGCGGAGTAAACGTAAATATCGTAAATATGATCGATTTTAAAATTGAACATACCTACTCATTTTATACATATTAATATCTTTGGGTGATACTTAATGTTTGTTGCAACAATGTAAACCAAAATGCCATAGAACAGTTATATTTTCGGTTGAAAATCGATCGAATTTACGTTACGTCTACGTCGCGCGTCCGTGCTCTGAGAATCGAACAAAAATCTTGTTACAATGTAAAACGTAACATCGATGTAAAAAGGTACATACATTATAGTTTCAATTATCATAAAACGAGGGATGTCTCATTACGTTTCGTGTGCTTACCGCTCTTTAGTAGGATCACCACGATTTTTATTATTATGGGATAACAAGCAAAATAACTGATTACCTACAGTATTGTCTCTCCTTCTCCCATTAATCTATCCAAAGGTTGTCTGTAAAATAATTATTTTATCGATAAGACCGCCCATTGTGTTACCTACCCTATTTAAAATTTCTACATTTGTATCTGTAATTTTTATGGTGTAGGTACATAATAAAGAGTATTCTATTCTATAATTTTCCGTTGAAAATGTTGCCTACCATCACGACAATTGACTCCCTTTCACTCCCTTTTTCTTTCACAGTTTACAGCTTCAAATTAATCACTATATCCTACCAATCAATGTCAAAAATATATCCTTTAATCCTAATTAATTTAAAAACCAGTTGAATACCAACTAATATGTTACCCTGCGTATAATGGTTACTTTAAAAAAATATATTCTTACCTCGTTTCGTAATCAGTGGCGATTATGTAACACGAACAAAACTCTATAAAATTACTTATACAAATTTGATGCCAAGAGTACTAGACAAATACAAAGAAAAATTTGAAATATATAAATAAATACCTTTGAAATCCCTTAGTAACAAGAACGACCTATCCTAACACAACATGTTCACCCTACACTGCCGTGCCAATCCAATACACTGTAACTTTTGAATACCACATGTGAGATTTTAGACGATAAAGGTTTTTGATAATTAATTCCTTTTTTTAATGATTACTGTTTAATATTGTGTTATTTTATGCATTCAATAGTAGGTGTATACCTCTAACTACATAGCCAAGTCGTTTTTTTTTAATATATTTGGTAAGATAAAAAGATATTGCCACTAACTTGTATTGACAAGACAGAGTTGCCAAATTTAAGTACAACTATAACAATGCAAAACACTGTAAAACGAATTAAAGTGTTTTGCCTTGTATAAAGTAAGTAACTAATTATGCCATAACACTGTATCCAATGATTCAGTGGTTTAAAAATACCAATAAAAATGTTTTTGTGTAGGTAGGTAGGTACTATAAAGGCATCAATTTGTCAAATTTTTAAATAAAATCAATTACAGTTTGATAAAATAAACTTTAATGAGAATTTTGACGAAACATAACAATATCCTAATAATTGTATATACATAATATTTAAAAAAAATTGCGAAACTTAATCTTCTAATATTTTTTATGAACTTACACAGTACTTATAACAAAAATATCTTTGGTCTTCTATGAGATCCATCATTTAATGAAAAAAAAACAAATATTGATTCAGATTTGTGATATGACTGAGGTACAAATCAGAATCAATATGTATATCGAGATAAGGCGCAACTGACTCCATAAGGGCTTCATAAAAAAATCGCCGCAATGCAGGCATAGATTTCGAGTTGAGCTGCACGGTTACTGACAAATGCGTGCACTGACTGGACAGGTCATCTTAATCTGCGTGGTTCTTTCCTCAGAAGACCATTTCAGACACCAATCTACATGTTCCTCACATGATCATGTCTGGACTTCAAAAGAGACTGACCTCTGAGTTTGTTTCGGCTTTTCTTCTCAGAGTAGTCAGATAGAAAACGCCGACCTCATCTAGTTTTTAAAATATGATTGACGTGTAAAAGTGTTTGTACAAACCTACTTACAGAAATAAAATCATTTATCGTTTATCTAGTCTTAGTAATTTCTCTTTTTTTACTTCATTCACACCTCTTGGCTTTTTCTCTCTTTCTATCATATTTATAAGATATAGTTCATCACCCATTTTCTTTCTTAAATCTCCTTCAAACTTTTTCTTTACAATATGTAGTTCTTTATACTCCCCATTGTAATAATTTTTGGCAAGAATAGAGAGTTGCATCATCATCATTCATCATTTGAGCCGAAAGACGTCCACTGCTGGACATAGGCCTCCCCCAAGCACCTCCACTTCGACCGCTTTTGTGCTTCCCGCATCCAACGGGTTCCTGCGACCTTGACAAGATCGTCTGTCCACCTTGTGGGAGGCCTTCCAACGCTACGTCTTCCGGTACGCGGTCGCCACTCTAGAACTTTCCGGCCCCATCGGCCATCTGTTCTGCGAGCAATGTGCCCTGCCCACTGCCACTTAAGTTTGGCAATTCTTCGGGCTATGTCGGTTACCCTGATTCTCCTGCGGATCTCTTCATTTCTGATTCGATCACGCAGGGAAACTCCAAGCATAGCCCTCTCCTTTGCCCTTTGGGTGACTTTTAGCCTTCTAATAAGGCCCATTGTGAGCGACCACGTTTCAGTACCATATGTCATCACTGGCAACACGCACTGGTCAAAGACTTTCGTCTTGAGGCACTGCGGTATGTGGGACGAGAAGATATTGCGTAGCTTCCCGAACGCTGCCCAGCCGAGTCGGATTCGACGATTGGACCTCTTTCTCGAAGTTGGACCTACCTAACTGGACAACTTGTCCTAAGTACACATACTCGTCCACGACTTCGAGTGTAGCGTCTCCGATCTTCATGAGAGTGGGTGTTACATGGGCATTTAACATGACCTTCGTTTTGTCCATGTTCATTTTAAGACCCACTCTTTCGGAGGCTCTACTGATGTCATCGAGCATTGTACTGAGGTCCTCCATAGTCTCAGCCATGACTACGATATCGTCGACAAACCGAAGGTGAGTTATGTACTCGCCATTAATGTTAATGCCAGCCCCTTTCCAGTCCAGAACCTTGAAGACATCCTCCAGTACAGCGGTGAACAGTTTCGGAGAGACATAGAGAGTTTGCCTCTTCGAAACTCAATAATTTTTAAATTTTGGATGTTCCAGTCTTTTGGAAATGTTATTTTACAGTCATTTGTAAAAAGTACCATGTCTTTATGTTGGAGTACGTCAACATCTAGATTTTTTCTTGACTCTTTGATTTTGGTTACGAAATCTTCTAGGTCATAAACTGCGTGGACTGCATCCGCAGCCATGAATGTATGGCCTGGTTCAAAATACACACGTAAACTGAACCGTCTTCAAACTAGCTGAGAAGGCGGGGGGGGCCTCTAATACGTCGAGAAAGAGCGAGATAGCAATAATGTTGTCAGATCATATTAGGCTGGCAGGACGGTATCAACGTGCGAGTATACGCGTCGGATCAAAACACTGTATCTTCAGCAATGCGCGTAGTTTGTTACGGCAAAATACTGTAAGCTTAGTTACAGTTTTCCAGCATGGTTAAACTTTAACTTGAACGTAATACAGTGTTTTTTAGCTTGCCTTATCTTGTAAAATACACGTTGAAATGAAATAAATGTTGGTCAGGGGTACTAAACAGACTTAAAGAAACTGATTGGGCGTTGTTGAGCACAAACACTGTAAGTCGACTTACAGTCTTTTGGATTGGCACGGTAGTACACCTCTAAGCAATAACTTCAGTTTTCGCATACAAATTATGTATATCGAGACGCAACCGACACGCCTCTATCGGTCTCTTTCTTTTGTTCTTATCGAAACCTTCCGTCCCTTTCCCATATCTAATTAGCGTACCCTCGTGTGGTGAGCTTTGAGGTGTGACAGAAATGTGGTAACGAGATATCTTGGCAACAATGTTAGTCGTTGATGTAAGGTTTCTAAATGTGTCTAGACAAAGACTGTTTTCATCTTGAGGATAGCTCGTGATGTGGTGTAAAGATTAGGTATTATAGTCAATTACATACTTTAAAAAGTACTAAATTAATTATTGATAGTTTAGTTAATGTAAGTGTGAGCACTATGTGGGTAATTTTTTAACATTTAATTTTTAACGATTGTCTGGAAAAATCTTTGTCCTTTGTTTGGTTGTTTTTGAAGTAGTTGAGCTCCTTAAGTTCTCAGTTGAGCTACTCGATTACTGACACATGCGTGTACTGACTGGACAGGTCCACTCAAATCTGTGTGGTTCTTTCCTCAAAATACCATCTCAGACACTGATCTGGATGCTCCTCATGGGGCTGACCGAGATTATGCCGAACTGCTGCCCGTGGCTTCGCTCGCGTGGATGTCGGAAATTATCACGCGGGAACGTGCTTCCGGGACAAAAAGTATCCTATGTTACTCCATATTACATCGGCTATCTGCCAGTGAAATCAAAATTGGGCCAGCCGTTTTGGAGATTAGCTGGAACACAGACACAAAGACAGACCAAAATTTAAGTATATACAGGGTTAATGGTACAATGTCGGCAATCCATTAAGGGGATGTAGGGGAGGTCATTTTCAACCAATTGAGCCCTTATGACCCTTACGAAAATGTTAACCATTTCCGAGTAATTTGACATTTTATATTGTTTTGGCGGTAAACAATTTTGGAATATTTATAAAAAAATAATGCATGATTTTTTAAAATTATTATTATCTGCTTGTATTAATAAATAATAATCAACCATAAAATGAAAATTATCTTTAATATTTTTTAAATCAGAGCACACAATTTTCATAATTTTGAGCAGGTTATTTGACTAAAGTGGTTGATTTCAGCAAAACACATGGAAATACTTTATCGACAGAACATTCCAAAAATATGTACAACGTCTCAGCTATCCAACGAGATATAATAAGATACCAGATATCTTCAAAAAATATAAAATGTCAAGTTACTGGAAAATGGTTGACATTGGTCATAAGGGGTTATTTGGTTGCAAATGACTACAACTACATCCCTTTAATGGATTGCCGACGTATTACAAATAACCCTGTATAAGTACCGTATATAGGTACTTTCAAATGCATTTGGTAAAATGATGTTATTTTGAGATTACAGACACTTCAATTTTATTTATTTGTATAGATTAGTTTGACTGTGGGGCCTACAGCACGTCTTCACCTTCTTCTCTCAGTAACAGATATGAGAATATCTTCATGCTGTGGTAAAAATATTAGCCTATTTATCATCATCATACAAAAATGCATTACCTCCTTAAGTACGTACTCAAATACGTGTGAAACTGTTTTTTTTTTTGCAATTTTTTATTCCTCTTAAAATTATAAAATAAAATAATTATAAGCGAATAGACTTAAAATAATATAATAATATGTACATTATATACATACATTATGTCTATAAAAAAGAAGGAAAAGAATCATAGGGCATCAACAAATTCGTCCGCATCGCTGTCAACAGAAAAAGTGCCCAAAAGGCTGGCAGCATTGTCACGTTGTATGGCGATGCTGATTCTTTGGCCAAAAATTGGTCAGTTTTGCTATTTTAGAGTTGGACTCCTATTGAAATGTTGGTCATGAGTTCCTTCACCCCCTTTTAATATCGTGTGGAAATCAATCCTCATAAATACCCTCTCTCTGGGGAGAACGGAGGGTTACATCGGACTCATACCGACTAAAACCCCACTGTTCCTTCTACTTCCTTAAGTCGGGGGGCCGGGAGATACATGTACATTCGCCGCACCCCCGGCTGGTATCAGCCCGCCATGCTTAGCGGGCCCCGTCACCAAGCGCGGCTGGTCCCACGACCGCACGTCCTCCCATTAAGGTGCGCATGCACCTCTCTCTTACCGCCTCCTTTGCAGAGATCACCTGCACCAAGTGTCGTGACGAGGGCACAGCGCTGTTGGGCCCAAGCTGAGCACTCCTCCAGCGTATGAAAGATTGTCAATGAATTAAAAGTCAGCCTGAACCTATAATAGGTACCAACGTCCCTGCTCATCCCTATCGTCAGGTTTGCTGTTACGAAAAAATGTGTCCCATGAAAATATACCAAACCTGTCTCTCATTTTAATTCTCATATCATGGGAACTCCAACACTAGTAGTTCATTAGAAATGACTGCTTTGTTTTAATCCCAAAGAGGTGGTGTATGATATTCTAAAACTATTTTATTTACAAATGAATAGGGCACCTTTTTCTATCAGTGGACAGTGAACTATTAAGCACGCCTCTCTGACTTGTTTTCCAGTGTAAATGGAATTCCAGACTCGACCATAGAGTAATTTTTTTCCCTGCTGTATGTAGAGTGCGGTATCGACAGGCAGGGAACAAATGTCCATAAAGTATGGACACCACGACTTTGGGACTTAGTCGGACATTGCTGTATTTTATGAATTAGTAAGCGGCTAAATACAGAGCCAATTCAAATTGACTAGCGAAACTCCTTAGACGTGATGGGTCATCATAATCAGCCTATAATGTTCCCACTGCTGCGGCCTGCGACACAGGCCTTCTCTCTATGAGAGGGAGTGGGCCGTAATCTACCACGCGGGCCCTGTGCGGGTTGGTGGATGTCACATGTCTTCGAAGTATTGGTTCTAGGACATGTCGGTTTCCTCACGATGTTTTTCTTCACCGTTTTGAAACCAGTGGCGATGAAATAATTTACACAAAGTAAACTGCCTGCTTGGAATCGAACCCACGACCTACAACTCGTAAGTCGCGGCCGTTACCACTGGACCACCACTGTTGATGGGTATCGATATCTAAACATGATAAAAAAAACTAAATTAATATTTTTTTTTTTTTTGTAGGGTCATCGACCGCGGTTAGTGTATCCGCTTGAAATATCAGTTCACAGACGTTATTGGAATCGATATCTTAACACAATAAAACATCATTTTTCAACTCATACTTCATGTATCAACCAGCGGTCATTGACCCCTCAAAAAAACATAAAATCTTTTCTTTATCGATACCGTCATGTCTACGGAGTTTCGTTAGCTAATTTAATTTGACCCTGTATAGTAAAAGTATCTAAGGAAATAACGTCGCAACGTCCAGTTTGTCTGAAGTCATACAAGAAGTCCTAAGAGTCTCTTTAAAACCATACAGATTCACTTTTTTTTGTGGTAATATTCTGTCATTAACGGCGCAGGATAGCCTTTATCAGAAATGGTCATCGTATTTGTGATTCAGCAGCTTCAATATCATCAGGATGGCGATGGAATATAGCAGTTCATCATGACCGTGGTACGACACCGCCACGCAACCATCGATGCGACGCCCTAAAAAGTAAAAAACTCACAACGGGACAAAATAAGCTTTCACTCCAATTTTTTTATGAATCTTCTCTTCTTTTTCTCATACACTATTGTCTACATGTCTTTTTCATTTCTTCTTTCGCGGGTCTGCTGGAAGAAATTTCTTAAGAAATTAGCAGCATCTTTGTATTCAATGCTAATATGTCGTATTTGTATCTATTTAACTGTGTATAAATTAATATCCCTGAAACGAGCGTCTTTATACCATGGACACCATAATATTCAATATTTGTTGGATGTTACGTTTTATACGGCCGAGAGTGCATCGTAAAACGTTTAGTACCAATATTTTTTGTGAGCACAATTTAACCATTTTGGATGTTGGAGGAAACATGCTTCCTTTATCGAGTTTTGTTATACAGGGTTATTCGTAAAACACCATCAACCTCTCAAGGGGTCATTGTACTCATTATTATGAACAACTTTTACTATGGGAGCAAATATTATGAAATCACGAAAAAAAAATCAGCTGGTCCCTACATTTTGACGAGTTCTGCTAACATTAATGTAGGGAACAGCAGATTTTTTTTCCGCGATTTCATATTTGGTCTAAATTTTTTTTTTTTTTTTTTTTAGGGTGGGAAATCATCATATAACTTCTCCCGCTCTGCGCAGAGCGGGAGGGCGTGTCAGACTCTTACTGACTAAAACCCAGGAGCCACGATATCCTCTCGGACTTTCCCGCAACCCTACCAACCAGCACTGGGCCCGCGGGGTGGATTACGGCGCATTCCCTCTCACAGACGAGGCCTGTGTCCCAGCATTAGAAATGTGCTGATGATTATCCTATAGGGAATATTTGTTTGATGTATCTAGTCAGCTGTAGAAAATAGTTTTTGTCGACATAAAAACGGTATTTTTTTATGATCCCCCAGTAGTTAGATTAATTAATAGAAACAACAACTATCATAGTAGGTGTAATTCCATAGACTCTGTGAAACGTCCCGTAAGTATTTTTTTGTTTGTAATAACTGCGGTTCTACCCACATAAGTCTCAATTTCGTTTGAATATCGGGATAAAAAGTATCCTATGTCCTTATCCAGGCCATGGGCTACCCAAGTGCCAAATTTTACCCAAATCCATTCAGCCGTTTTAGCGCCAAAGCGTAACAAACAATCATACAAAACACATACATTAAATAAATAATAATAATATTATTCCTAAATTTTTACTATAAATTGCACCTACCACTGTTCGTCTCTGCATCACCCAAAGGCTGACTGGTAGAAAACGCCTATGGCATTAATTCCGCCTGTGTACATTTGTGTGTTTAAAGTGTTAAATAAATAAAAACAAAAAATCGTTTTTTTCTCTTTACAGGTATTTTTTTTTTAAAAGCGTTGCCCCACACTAGGAATTTCTCCTGTATTGTGGGTGCGTTTACAAACATTTAAACTCACATACATACACAAACAGCCAGACACAGAACAACTACTTGTAGTTCATATAAATATTTGTTCTATGCGGGAATCGAACCCGCGACACGCAGCGCAGCAGTCAATCGCTTAACCACTGCGCCAACCGTGCCAGCGTGATATTAGTTTAGATATGCATCAGAGAAAAGGAAAACGTGTAGCCATTATGCCGGTAGCACCATGAAAACTGTTCTGTAACCAACTTTGTTCGTCACAGGCCTTTTTGTTATCAAGACAAAAGATCCTAAATGTAAGACCTGTTACATTTTACACAAAGAAAACATTTTAGGTTTAATAAAAGGTCGAAAAGCTTTGCCTTCTTGGTTTTCTTAAAGCTCACAAAATCAAACAGTAATTCTTAAAGTAATGATTGAATTTTATGACTAAAGTTTTCTTGAAGTAAATAATCTATAGGATGTGTTTTAATACAAATATCAGTTTCATATATTCATTAACTTTTGCCTACGGCTTCGCCCTCTTGGAGGTCGCAAATTATCCCACGGATAATATCCCATATCCTATCCTAGGTGATCGTCTACGTTTGTGCCAAATTTTATCGAAATTCGTTCCGCGAGTGAAATAGTAATATACCAACAGACCGAGCTACTTTTGCATTTATAATATTAATAAGTATGTATCTGAATCGTGTGCTGGCACGATTGCAACTAAATTCATACACACAAATTACCAGCACCAAAAAAAAATTGTGCGGAGACCTGTAGATATTAGTTCCGAGCGGGAATCAAACCCAGGATACGCAAGAGAAAAGCCTAAAAGTCAACCACACTGAGAAACGTGTCTAGGAAAATTGAAAGTATTGAAAATTAATAGTTTATTTTAAACAACTATATTATTTCCTGTTCATATCACTCTACAGTCTATTTTTTAAATTAAGCAATTTTCTGTACATATTGGCTTGAGCACAAAATTAAACCCTGTATTTTCAAAAATTTTAGTCAAATAAACTTAACTTTATAAAATAAATATTATCCACTAATTAGGTTCGTATCAAGCCTTTTGCTAAGAGAATACTAAAATGTTTGAAGTAATAATATTCCTAACTAAAATATTTGTTATGAAGATTTGGTCTACCATTAAACTAATTGCTATTTTAATGAGAACGATTACAAAAAATATATTGTAGCTAATTAAAAAGGTTTATTATCACTTAGATTTATATAGGTATGGCTTGTTTTACGACAATACTATGAATTAATGCCATTTATTTCTGCAAAATTAGATAGCTTTTAATAAAAACTTTTCATATTGTCTGACTATTTTGAGAAGAAACATCGAAAAAAAACTAAGATGTCACAATTTCTTCTAGTCCAGACATTATCTTGGTCAGATCATATGAGGACCGTGCAGATCAGTGATTGAGATGGTCTTTTGAGGAATGAACTACAAAGATATCGAGTCTGACTCCCACTGTGGTTAAAAACGTCTTACCTATACAATTTTAGAATTCAAAAAAGGTAAATAGATTCGAGTGAACCTGTCCAGAAGGTAAGTACCCAGGGGTGCAGGGTGTCCTACATGGGCGCTTATGAAACGTCAGAAGCTAGGTGCACGGTTCCAATTGGTCGTTTCCTATGGAGAAGAGCCAGCAAGAAAATCTATGGTTATCTACTCTTTTAAATAATTGACTTTCACAATGTTTTCAAATTACAGCGTTAATAATAATAATAATTTAGTTAATAATAAAAATAAAAACGTTTACAAAAGTGTACATTTAGCCAAACAGTAGTAAATATCCTATACAATTATTCTAATGGCCTATTAATAAACTAAATCTAAACTATTTCTAATACTGGTGCAATTAATAATGGTTCGGAATTAGTTTAAATTAGCGACCCACCCTATCTAGGTTTATTGAAACTTGTGTTTCAGGCTATCACTTTACATTACACTGTTAAAAGGTATGGGAGGAGAGTGTAGGCCTGTCAACTAGGACCAGGCCCGGGTCGACGGCGCGTTGTGTTCCACGCGCGCCTCAAAGCGATGTCAGCACCAATGACGGGGTCCGATGCCTGCCAGGGTAGCGGGAAAGTCCGAAAGGGTTACCGTGGCCCCTAGCACAGGCAACTGAAGGAACACGGGTGGGTTTTAGTCAGTAAGAGTCTGACACGCCCTCCCGCACCGCCCAGAGCGGTAGAAGTTATTTGATGATTTCCAAACATCAAAAAAAAAAATAACCTGTCAACTAGTACCAGGTAATTAATAAATTAGATTTTTTTTTTATAAATCTATGGTCTACGATGCCTAGTATGTTCTCACATTCACAAAATATTTCAGATTCTCGTGTTTTATCATTAACATTATTATTTGTAAGTACCAATTTATTTCAATGGACGACAATATTTAACAAAGCTTTACATTATATATACAACTTTAAACAATGTCTGTCCAATATACAAAACAAACTAGATTAAAATTCCGTCCACGTTCATAATATTTATTTAATTTCTAATAATGTTTACCTTTTGTCCGCCGTAGATCGGTCCGTGTGGTCACAACAAAGCCACAAATCGCTTTGGTCTCTTCTATTTTGGTTAGAAGGCTATATGTCAAACCGCAAAAAGATATATACAGAATCTCAGTTCCATTCATTAAGAGAAAACAGACAGACGAACTCATAGAAACGTCATCAACATTATCATCATCAACCTACAGCAGTTCACTAGGTCTCTCTGGACGCCATTCAGCTCGATTCTCGGTAACTCTCATCGAGCTGCTACCAGCCTCCCTGCGGAGATTGTCGCTCCACCTAGCCTGAGGGCGCCCTACCTTACGTTTGCCAATTCGCGGTCTCCACTCAAGAACACGTCTACACCAACGGTTAGCGATTCTACGGCTAATATGGCCATAGACGCGTACTTTACGGCGATCTCAAACAGATGCCAGTCGCGAGTGCGCTTGCACTCGTAGTACATGAGGCGTGTCTATGTGTGCGTGCCTTTTTGATCGTTGTATAGAGATGACCTTCTGTATATATCTGTGTTGTAGGAGGCTAGGTCCCGAGCTGCAGTATCGAAATAAGTGATGTTTTTCCAAGGTCTGTGTAAATAAAGGACGTAGGGTATTTTGCATTTTGGTTTGTAGAATGAAGATCGGCTTTTGTTTAGAAGTTAAATGGTAAAACGCTGTGCTTATTTATAGACAGTGGATGTAGGGTAGATGTTATACAGTATTGAAACCACACATACGAGGAGAGGTCAAAAAGTTCGCGGAATGAAAAGGTGAGGTGAGGTGGGTGAGGTGAAATTAAACATGAAACAATTTTTGCTATTCAATATATTCTCCATTTACCCTAATACACATCTCAGACCTTTCAAATAATTTGTTTATACCTTCGAAAAAAAATTATTTATCAAGGCCCACAAAATAAGCAGAAATAGCCGACCTCACTTCTTCGTCATCGGTGAATTTCTTTCCAAGAAGCTCTTTTTTCATGTTTGGAAACAAATAATAATCACGAGGGACCAAATCTGGACTGTAGGGTGGGTGATTCAGAGTTTCAAAGCCGCACCTGTGTAAGGCAGCCATCGCAACATGTCTTTTGTGAACGGGTGCTTGTGAGCGGGACTGAGACCGAAACTGAATGACTGTCCGGATCAGTTGCCAGCAGAAGGTCCAAGCAATTGGGTGTATGGCTGTTAACATCCGGTACCCACGTTGCCACATCACCATCTGGGTTAGATCTAACGTTAAAGCAAACTTGCGCGCCTCCAACCCGGCATGGTCAGTCTTCTGGTATGGGAACAACCACTCTTTATGATGGGCGTTGAAGTCCCCCAGAAAAATGAGCTTCGCTGTTGGGTACCGTTGCTGGGCTACGTCAGTCGACTCCACGAGGAAATTAAAGAGCGCTGTTGCCTCCTGGTCACCGCTGTGCGATCGGTAGACGCCGATGTAGAGAGATTTCTCCACGCCAGTACAAGTAGCCATATGGCACAAAAACCCGATCTCTCAAAACAACGGAGACGACGACAACAAATGTCATCGCGGACGTACACACAGACCCCAGCTTGCTTCTTGAACTTGTGTTCAAGAGAGTAACCCGGGTAGTTGAGGTACGCCACGTCCGACGGGGCTGATTTTATACATCAAATAAACATCGAGAATAGCTCGCTTCATAGCGCGCTGAGCGACCTTAAATTTGTGGACCAGCCCGACTGTCTTAATATGACTTTGACTTGTTTTAACATAATTACACTCGGCTATACGAAAGCTTCCCATTAGTGAAAGAATTTTCGGAATCGAATCATCAAATCCTAAGATGAACCCCTACATATAAACCCACAAATACCTTTTATAATTTTAGTAAAGGCGAAATTTCCGCGTTAAATTTCTTGTCCCCCGCCCCACCCCGTCGCATCGCATCGCCGGCCCGCGCTACACTTCGTTTTCGCTCAGTGTTCATTCCGACTTTTTTTCTGTTTGCTCGGCTCCTAAGGACCCTCGCGTGATGTTAAATAACCTATAGCCTTCCTCAAGAATTGAGCTATCAAATGCAAAAATATTTTTTCTAATCCAACCGGTAGTTCCAGAGATGAAATGAGAGAGAGATGAGAGTGAGGTAATTTTTTTTTTGCTTGTATGTAGAGGGATTACCCCCTACTCTTTTCTCTCTCTTCTCTTTTTATTATTAGTTTAGACAAGCCCAGATTTCCACACGGAGTTTTTCTTTCACTAATGTCAGTAATGTTCAAGATAAACTCTAACAGCCTTACAAATAAAAATGTGTTATACCGCACCTATTCCATTCTTATATCAAGTATAGTTATACCAGTAATAAATTAAGAATATGTCGAGAATATCTTTTTACAAATAAACCAGGTATATCTCGGGTATAACAATTCTTCCTTTATGTCAAGATGCACCATTTGGCAACAGCGCGACCAAAGAGAAATTTACAAAAAAAAGCGATTTTGTCTATGACAACTGTATCCATCCATTTGTCAACTTGACGTTTCTCGTCCGTTTCGTTTGAATCGTTGCGTACTGAGTCAATACAGTTTTACTTATTGTGTATTTTTGTGGCTAAAGAAATATAAATTTAAAAGTGAAGATACCAATGGCTAAGAGAGACCGATCTATCAACTGGGAGGAAGAAGAAAAGGTATGTACCGTAATCTATGTTAATGAAACTGTACGAGGATCATGCGTGGTATTTTATTTGACTTCGATGTTTTAATAGATGTTTTATATATCATGTTTCATTACAGGCTCTACTACGGGAAGTAATTCGACCTTTTATGCATATTATAGAAAACAAGGATATTACGACAAACACTAATAAAGCAAAAATCAACGCTTGGATGGAAATAACAGAACAGTAAGCAAAATTAATTAATTAATTTCTGTTTACCGATAGCCGAATTGAAAAATACCAAAAATGTGTGTTAAATTATCAAATAACATTATGTTTCAGATTCAACAGAGCTAATAAAAGAATTAGGGACAAAAAACAGCTCATAAATCAGTGGAAAGTAACTAAGCTACGTTGTAAAAAAGAGTTATCGTTGCACAGACGACAGACAGCACAAACTGGTGGTGGGCCAAAACCACCGTCTCCTGGTCCAGAGGCATTATCAATTTTGGAATTGATACCTCAAGAATTTGAAGTAGATTATAATGAATTTGACTGTGATGGTACAAGGGTAAATATTTACATCAGATAAATACTATATTTTTCCTGAAATTGTATAAATGCCTCAGGAGTCTAGCAAAGAGCATCTTAATGTTCATGGGTGAATAGTGTATTCTTTTTCCACAATTGATTTCATGACTTACCTGTCCGCTTAGCCTAGGTGTGGGTATAAAGTATTATGGCTGGATGTGGAAAAGGTTTACCCCCCTTCCCATATTTTCCCATGAGTCTGTGTAGCCGATTAAGGTAAAAATAAACAGAGGTGGGGAACATGCCATGTCATTGAAGCAATTCTTACTGTAAATTACAATAATAATAACAATTTGTTTGTTTGTTTTCAGACAATTTTAATTGATGATAAGAAAAGGAACACGCTTGTGGAATCAACCAGCCAGCAGAAACCTTCCACTAGCGAGCCAATCATTATTAATGAGGCAATCGAAGTTGACAGCCAGCTGAAACCATCTACCAGCCAGCCAGTGCCGTCCATCAGGGACCCACTACCCACTCAGCTTACACCAAAATGTTCTGCAAAAAAAAGAACGGTCAGTATTTATATTCTGTAATAAGGTGTGCTCTATAGTATCACCTGCAATAAACTAAACGGCCCCAACTTTTGTTATGTAAACCCTCCTAAATGAATGGATTATCTAATGTAATTTTATTTGTTTCAGTTATCTGACAAGTTTCATTTTGCTGAAGCATCATTTGAGGACATGCACAAATTTAGAGTTTTGGAAAGTGAACGCCAACAAAAGGAACACGAATTAAGGATGAAGTGCATGGCCGAGATAAATAGTCAGGTCATGGTTAATTTAAAACTGCAAGAAGAACTGCTCCATAAAATGCTTGATAAATGAAACAAAAATTAAATGGTGCTAGCAATATTTAAAAGGATTTCATTAAACACTTACCTTAATAATTCTCCTCTATAAATGTGGCTCTAACTGCTGCTCCACGTAATGTATTTCTCTGTGGTCGCACCTCTGGAGGCTGACCTAAGGTATTTGCATTATCATTGTCTGGAAAAGGTTCTTCATTTAGCCCTATGGCTATATTATGTAGGACCGCCAAAGCAACAATGTACATCTTGGTGTTTTCTAGAGATGTTCTAAACCCCGTTAGTAAACATCTGAACCTATTTTTCCACACCCCAAAGCACCTTTCAATAGTATTTCGAGTCCTTATTTGAGCAAAGTTATAAGATTCTTCTTTGCGTGTTGTTGGATTTAATAAAGGCGTAAACAAATATGGTGTACAAGCATAACCAGAATCACCCAGTAATCTGCCATAAAATTGTCCATTTTCAAAACTTTGCTTTAATAAGCTTTCATTAAATATACGTGAGTCATGAGTACTGCCTCTCCAACGTGCAACAATATTGCGTATTTTTAGTCTGGCATCGCAAACTGCCTGAAATGAAATTAACGTTTCAATATTTTACTTGTATCGTATCGTATACTTACCTATGTATCGAAATATTATATGCAACTATGTCAAAAAATAACGAAGTAGGCACCTGAACATTCAAGGAACTGTATCCTTTCCGATTTATGTAAAACTGACCACTAGTTCCATTTACTTTGGGCACTCTAATGTGGGTGCAGTCTATCGCACCCACGACATTTTTAAATCTCGCTATAGCTTCAAAACCTTCCATAACAGAAAGCTGTTCATTTAAAGTCATTGGCATATTAATGTAATCTGATTTTCTCTCTAAAATTGCCCTGGCCACACGACGACATACCGTCGTAATAGACTGCTGAGTCAAACCGTGAATGTCCGCAGCATCATCTTGCACCTGGAAGGGATGAATGAGAAACGATAACACAGCAGGACTGATACAACAGATAAAAAATTACTTGTATGAGTAGGTGAAATATCTTACCTGATTACGTCCCCAGTACCTCAAAGCAATCATTATTTGCAGAGCAGAAGATAATCCACCTCCGCGCGTGTCCTTATTGAGAGATCTACCAAATAATTGGTCTAAATATGTTACACCACCTTTAGAGAATCGATATTTTAACCGGAACTGCTCATCGCTATATAAATCAAAAGGATTTTCCCTTTTTTTTAAATACTTTAACTTTTCTTTGAGCCTGCATTAGAATTATCACGTTATTTACTTGTTCTACTTCATCTATTGCATTTAATTCCATTATAATCAAAATGAACGTAAAATACTTAAATTCGCGTAAACAAACACAAACCGTGGTATTTGTATGGTTATACTAGCTTTATACAAGGGTGAAGGCGGGGATAACTTCGGAATAACAGTTGTACGAATAGAAATGTCAATGCTATATTTGGTATAAGCTATTCTTTGTTTATTTGTAGGCATTTTGCTTATTCTTAGTTAATTCTCGAGTATAACTGTTATACCACGTTTATTTGTGAGGCTGTAAAAGTACATAATTGAAAAGTCACATTGGTACTTGCCCGGATTTGAACTCACAACCTCGTGCATGAGAGGCGAGGCCATAACCACTGGGCCACCAGGACACCCTGTTATAAGCCCGTAAAAATGTCAATAAAGACCTACTTACATATTCGTTGAGTGATCAACATCATCGTCATAGGTCACAGCCACTAATAGTCTTTATTTATTTAACCATTTATGTACACACATATATAAACAGACAAGAAAAAAAGAACAGAAAAATAGGTACAAAGTTGATGCTTATTTCTAATGAAATCTCTTCCAGCATACCTACGATAGGATAGTAGATTTATGTAGACAGCGTGTGTAAGAGTAAAAGAGAAAATAAAATCAAAAACAATTCACTTAATAAAATAAAACAAAAAATACAAGAATATACATACAAACATGCATACATACTTCTAAAGTAAATGACACTAGAATATTAATATATACGCAACTATGACGAAGTGGTCAGATAGTGTTCTTTCACTCTTCTTTTAAAAACTGCAACAGTTCAGTTTCTTTTAATAATTTGCTTAACCTTTTCCCAAGTATCTTGGGGTTGGCTTCCAGTCTAACCGGATACAACTGAATACCTTTATTTTACAAGGATCGACTCCCTACCTGACATCCTTAGCCAAGTTACTGGGTAATTACGATACCCCTTGGTAAGACTGGTTGACAGACTTTCTAGTTCCTGACTACCCGTAACGACTGTCAAAGATCAACAAATGACAGCCGTAACCAACAGCTTATTGTACTTTCCGAGGCACAGAGGGGTCTTGAATGTAATGAATGGGCACCCATCCAAAGCCCGACCTTGGCAAGCGTAACTTAACCTTCAAAAGACCCATATGGCTGTTATTACCCCCCCCCCCTCCCCACCTCCCCTCCCCACACCCCCTCCCAGCCCTCTCTCACTTATAGTCCGTTGATGCCTTACTTAACATCGAAACAAAACTTTAGTAGATACTCTTTGGCGACGAAAATGCCTGAGTCCTCTTTGAAGTTAAAACTTTGTTACCAAAAGTCTTTTTAGTTATCGTAGTTCGTTATAACAGGGGACATTTTAGCTGCCATTTTTGCCATCAAAAATCAAAAAATCAAAAGTCATTTATTCAAATTAGGCTGAGAATCAGCACTTTTTGAACGTCAAAATCACATAAGACAGTCCCCCCAAAACGCCCACCCTTCACCACTTCCTAGTGCTTTAGCTGGGAAGAAGAAGTGGCGGAACAAACTCCCCAGCAGCACTGCTGTCTGTTCAGTTAGAAGAACTGGATTCTATACATATAGTAATAAGTAATTAACATTACGAAACACAAAAATATTAAAATTATTTGCCATATGTCAGCTAGCACACGCCAATATTTAAAACTATACTCAAGCAGAAATAAATAATAAAAACAAAAACGCAAACAGAACTTAATACATAATAAAAAGCCTCCAGGCATAAAGGGCGTGCCCGCTTACATATGCAATGCTACATTATGTTTATATGTAACTTGTAACATCTTATTATTACCCACAGAACGATATCCTCCTCCTAACTCCTGTCTTTCGCGAAGGGGTAGGCAGAGGTGCAGCTATAGGTGCATTTCGCCAGCTATGTATGTTAAAGTCCCATGTAATAGGGGGCGAGCCTATTGCCATCAACCGGACACAAACCCAGACCCCGGACTGATAAGGAGAAATTTTATATGGAAAAACGCAATTACACTTTACCCGACCCGGGAATCGAATCCAATACCACATTTTCAGTAACAGCGCTTGCGACCACAAGACCAAAGAGGCTGAAAGATATTCGTTGGTCGACTATTTAGGACGCCGCTTAAAACAATATCTCTACCCCTTCATAAAGAAAAGTATCGCTCATGTCCTCATTTTTCAACCCATGGTATTATGGTTTAATAAAAAGTGAAGGTACAGCCAAGTGAGAGTCGGACTCACACACTCTATACCACTGTACAATATTTAACGCCATATATTTTTTCATAACTCGAATGGGGAACTTCAGAAATTCAAATCCTTCCGTTAAAGTCGGAAATGAAACTTTGCAGATGGTTGACCGGTATGTCTATCTTGGCCATATTCTGTCATTTGGCAAAAAGCATCAACAAACAGATGAAAGATATCGAGCAGAATACAGCTTGTGTGGGCCGCCACATTTACGCCACGTTCTGAAATCAGCCAGTCCCGCTTTTATAACCAGTGGGTTCTACCCACTATGATGTACCTACGGTGGAGGCTATGTATAGAGTGAGAGTGAAACGGAGAGCTATGGAGCGTTCCATACTTGGCATTACGCTTATATACCGAGTTCCTAACAGAAAACCGAAGACGTACGATAGATTTTCGATATTGGAAAACGAGTTATGGAAGCATGGCGCAGTGATGGCAAGTGGAGTAGGGCAGTCCAAGGACTGGAAGACGAAGTGTCGGTCATCCGCCAGCGAGATGGGCAGACGATATTGTTACCATCGCGGGTAGAACCTGGATGAGGCTGGGACAACGGCGTGGGGATTGGCACAAGAAAAGAGAGGCCTAGCTGGTGGGGCTGTGGATAATAAGGATGATGGGGACCACTTAACTTTAATACTATTTTTTTTTATTATTTGTTGTTATAGCGGCCACACACACTGTGTGGATATTTCAAGTGTCTACCTTGTAGCGGTATCTACATTGCCACATGCGAGCTGCCCATCATACTGACGTCACGCAAATCCTGCATCGCGCAAGCAGAGTTTACCGCGCGACTAGCATACGTATATACAACTTCCCGACATCAATCGTCGGGCAGTTGCCCACCAGACACGACACCCGTCTGGTCGGAGGATCCTCCCTTTTCTATGGAGGTATGAGTGAACTTTACACTCTTTCCTCGTGCCTCTAAATTGGTGACCCCGACGTGATCAACAACATCATCAACAACAATCAACCAAAAAACTACAACAACAACTCGACCCACTATCGACCTCTGGTCTCAGTCACCCTGTTCCTTATGCCTCTATAACCTATTACGGTTCGAAAGATACATCGTTGTGACTGACGAACGGACTTAATAATAAGGTCTCGTTGGAACCCTTTGTGTACGGAACCCTATAAGCGGCATAAAAACTCAAACACGGCCGCCATGTTATTACGTCATAAGCCGGTAGATTGATGGGGGCGTTAAAATGCTGCATACCAGATACCGTCATAAAATGCAATTTTAGGCACCATGAGTGAAACATTGTGATTGGTGGAATACTTTCTGTTTTATGTGTTTGTGATGACGTTTCATGAATAATGCATACGAATGTTTTATGCCTGATTCCTTTATCTTACGGACTGTTTTTTGTTGTGTCGAAGGTATTTTTTTTTGCTTGAGCGAAAGCAAAAGAGTTGAGTTTATAATATTCGTATTTGAACTAAAGGCTGACTTAACATGGCGTAGTTACGGTTAAGTATAGGGTGGCCAATTTGGAAGTATACAACTTTAAATGAATATTATTTTTATTTAAAACTAAATTACAAGATATTTTCCTATTATTATAGGCTTGGCAATTTTCTATGTACCTAATGTAAAATCCGCAAAATCTCCAACGTTTTGCTGGTATAAAATGTGATGATGTTGAATGATACAACAAAATACCTTGTCATTTATTGCAATTAAATGAAAGAAAATTTAAAACTCATACATATACATTATATGTAACTCGTTCTTTTTACTTGTTAAAATCATTTGGAAAATCGTATACTTTTACAATGTTTGTAAATATGTAAGCACCGTGTATCTATCACATAATTAACTTTTTTGTCATTGCTAAATTATTAAATTATTTTTACCTATTGTGGTAGGGTAATTTTATTATAGGTGCATCCGTCTACACATATAATTATATAATTAATGTATACAAAATATTGTAACACATTTTAAAAGAGTAACGGTGGAGTTTCTTGCCCATTCTTCTCCATACGAAACCTTTTGGAAGGGGCGACTAGAATCAATTATATTTTAATGTCAATTTTGACGTTCAGAAGTGCCTTTTATGTCTATGCCTATTTGAAATAAATGCTTTGACTTTGATCGCCTTTCATGGTTTTTTTCACCTGATTTTCGCATACTTTATTGGGTATTTCACTATCAGAGTCACAAATATTCTGCTTTTAATGTTAAAAATTTACCAAGACACGTGACTTTAGATACCCCCACTGAAAAAAGTCACCACCTGTCTAATCTAATTAATTTGGGGGTCAGTAGACGTAATTTTTTTTTTTTTGGAATTTATTGTTTCGGAAACATTCCTCTCAAAGTTTCGATTATGTTTCGTGGTGCATGGTTTCTGGCTCCGTCTTATTGAAACCAACTCTTTTCTAGTTCTAACTGATTGATTCGATGAAATAAAACATTGTTGCGATTGCCAGTCGTAGTAACAGCATCACCTGTCCTGTAGCCTTAAAGGAAGAATGGTGTAATTACTCCACCTAACCAGAGAGACAAAAAAAAATAGGGGTCTTACATGGTCAAAAAAGGTTGCTCTTCACCAAAATTGTGAACATTTTGTTAATTTACAAATTCTCTGTGATCAAAATTCGTATTTCAATCCGTTAAGCAATTAAAGATACATTTTATGAAGCTAATGCGGTAGTCATGGTCTTATAATGTACTCGTAAATGGTGAATAAAGAACTGGCCAAATTTTAACTTAATAGTGTATATCAAACAACCGTAACATTTGGCGCCAAATTAAAATGGTGGCCATAAATAGTTGTATACATTCGAATTGGGCACCCTGTATAAGGAAAAGCCATTATTATTACAATATTGAATAGGACTTCCGAAACAGTTACTCGTGATTCCATTTATTTAGCTGGAATTGCCTCAGGTTAGAAATCGTAAAAGCGGGCCAAAAGTGAGCCCTAACCGTGAAATTGAAATTAAATTCATTTGCAAGAGTTGTAGCACAGATGATAGAGTTTTTGTACAACAATTTCTAAAACAATTCGCTGAAACTAGAATGATAAATTAATAATAACATTAATGATATAAGTGAAGCTAGTAAAATTGGTACTTAAAACAAAATTATTACATTAAGAATGTCAAGCATTTAAGAAATTATAATAGGAAAATGTCAGTATACATATCCACATAATAATTAGTACTCAGATAGTTTCTGAGAAGTTGTACAAATGCAAAAACCTATAGAAAATTCCCGCGTCACCATGGTTTCCCGTCAGAAAATTCCCGCTTCACCATGGTTTCCCGTCAGAAAATTCCCGCGTCACCATGGTTTCCCGTCAGAAAATTCCCGCGTCACCATGGTTTCCCGTCAGAAAATTCCCGCGTCACCATAGTTTCCCGTCAGAAAATTCCCGCGTCACCATAGTTTCCCGTCAGAAAAATCCCGCGTCATCATGGTTTCCCGTCAGAAAATTCCCGCGTCACCATGGTTTCCCGTCAGAAAATTCACAGAAGTACCCCGAAGCCTGATTTTGTTGTTGTTTACGGTATGTTTTGAAGTCCGCCTCTGTACATTTCTGTGCTATTAGGCTGCCACGGAGAATTAAAAAAAAAAACATCGGCCAAGTGCGTGTCGCATCACGTACAATGAAGGGAGTTCCGTAGAAGAACAAACTTAACATTGTAGTTGAAAAATATGTTCTCCCTTAAATTCCAACTGCAAACGAAAGTTTGTACACACAATATTGAGAGATTTGCCATGTTGTTTTAAGACTATAGACTTTAGAGGTTTTCCTGTAATCAATAAGTGTAGAACTATGTTCTGTATTTTTTTTCAAAATTGTAGGCTCAGTGGTTTTAGAGATAAGGGGTACATTTTAATCATTTTTTTGATGTGTTATAGCTTTCCTCTCGCTTTTCTGCATTTTGTGGAGTGATTTCTTGAAATGCGACGGAAGTATGTAACAGGAAGCCGGGGAAGCGCGCGTTATTTGACTTGATCAAAGAGCGCGCGCGGTGGTAGAGTTGGCCGTCAGATGGTACCAACCCATTTTTCGAGAGGTTGGTACTGTCCAACCAACAGTTGCGTGTGTGTGACGAGAAAGGAAAATAGAGAAGGTGAACGCATCAGCTGTGCGCTCAACATCAAATAATACCTGAATATTTTTTTTTTATAAAATGTTAATGTTTTGCTTATTACCAATGTGAGATGTTAGATGTTACACATCATATGCGACTACTGTAAGGCTCGCTCGTTTTTTAAATAGCTTTAAATCTATGTATTTGAAATTATAATAAAAATAAACTTGAGACTCTCACTGTAGGCCCTTTTTAATATGATAAGTCACACGGTACACATTCTTTTAAGAATTTTCTTAATTGCCTCCCAAAAGTGATCCCCCGTAATTTTAAATGTATTTATTTACGTTACTCGTCCGTGTCTGGGTCACATTTATCGGTCCATTAGATTCCAAACAAATTGGCTTTGACAGACGGACAGAGTGACCGACAAACACACGAGTCATCCTATAAGTATCCGTTCCGGTAAAGGATTCCGTTTTTCATTCGGGCGTACGGAATTCTAAAAACAATATAGTCGGTTTTAAGCCTCAGGTGATTTACTCGCCTTTTATACCTATTTACTTACCATTTCTGAGAATACCTGCAGGCGTAATCAAACTCAAACTGAAAGCATTTTTTAAATCTAACCAATTATATCGGTAACAGGCGCTGTTCAATTGTCAAGGAGACGGTCAGTCAGCGATGAAGCTTGTAATTAAGGCGCTAGGTAACGTGATGAGCTAATTACAAATATTTCTGGTGTAATTTTGGAGCTTTTGCAAAAACAAGTTTTTTCCATAATATGTTTTTCTAAAAAAAACGAAAATGTCAATGTAATTTGGATGCTTTTAATGGATTTTATTATAGAGAAAAACGAATCCAAAAAACTGAATCGAAGAAACTTTAGAGTGTTTTTTCGACCCCGAAATAATAAAATTCGGAGACATCCACATCACTGAGAATTATATAAGAATTCGTCACAATCGTGAGATGAATTCTTATATAAAATCCTCTCCAGTTGTTGACATTATCATGACTCAATAACACACTTTAAGACCCAAATTTTGACGTCCCTAAGCACGCAACTCACACAATCTAAAGATTGATTTTATTGTATTATTATGTAGGTATTTCGTGCAACCTCTGCAATCTTATAACTTATGTATTTTTTTATTTTTCGTTTTATATAGTTGTTACCACTTAATTTTTATGAATTTCGTTTTTACCTTAGGCTATCACTGTATTTGAGAATGTTGGTTCACATATTATTGGCAACTGTATAAGCCCTCAACTATTAGCTACTGTTATTTGATATTTTGTATACATAAGCTGTTGGTGTAGGTACCTTTATTAATAATAAATAAAATCACTAAGTACATAAATAATAATACAATAATAATAGTGTAACGGTTATGTGCTAAGTACGTAAGCTACATATCGACAATATGCTAAGTTTTTAAATAAATAACGCGAACATTTTAAGTTAGATTAAAAATACTTATTAGGCTTGATTATAACTAATTGTTAAGAATCAGGTACTTTTTAATAATGGATAAATAGAACTGAGTTTAAATCCTAAACTACAGGAAACGTTTCCATATTCTCAACCGTTACGGCAGCGGCGCGCGGCGCAGCGGTAAAAGAGAAAAGTGAATCGGAAAGCTTGCGGAATTGCAATTAGCGTTACCTACGGCAGAGATTGCTGTGAACTTATATCTGTATCTACTTTATCATTTTATTTTTGGCACGCCTTGAGTAGACGCATATCGAGAAAGCACTTATATTAAACCATCGTATACTATCTATAAATAATTTTATGTTGCTACTTTGAAAAAGACGTTACGAAAAAAAAAATACGTGGACGTCCTGATGTTTGTACGCTGATTTTGTATGTACCAACGATAACTCCCGAAAAAAATTATATATCGATCCCGGGCTTTTTTTATTAGTTCCTGAATTCGGTGAACTGGTGCCGTACTTCATATCAGAAGCCTAGTTTACATAGCTTTTTTTTAAAATGAATTTTCTCAGAGGTCACAGTATCTTTTAAAGTCCAGACAAAATCTTGGTCAGATCATGTGTGAAGGCTATGTAGTAGTAGTATGTATCTAAAATGGTCTTTTGAGGAAAGATCCACACAGTTTGAGTGAACCTGTCCAGTTAGTGCACGCGATTGTCAGCAATCGTGCAGCTCAACTAAGAACTAAAGGAGCTCAACGATTCGACGAACAATACCAAAGAAAGGACATTTGGGTAGGCAGCATAAATTACTCAAACTGCCAGATCAAGAAGCTAAAAAGAAGCCAAAGTTGTCGACATAGCTCACAGAATAGGCAAGCAAAAGTGGCATATTAGCCGTAGAACCGATGACCGTTGGGGTAGACGTGTTCTTGAGTGGAGACCGCGAATCGGCAAACGTAAGGTAGGACGCCCTCAGGCTAGGTGGAGCGACGATCTTCGCAGGGTGGCTGGTAGCAGCAGGAAGAGAGTAGCCGAGAATACAGCTGAATGGCGTGCAGTTGGAGAGGCATATTAGGAGGCTTTTTATTATGTTTTTATTATTTATTTCTGCTTGAGTACCGTTTTCAATATTGGCGTGTGCTAGCTGACATATGGCAAATAATTTTAATTTTAATGTTTTTGTGTTTCGTAATGTTAATTACTTATTACTGTATTTAATCTAGTTCTTCTTACTGAACAGACAGCAATGCTGCTGGGGAGTTTGTCCCTCCACTTCTTTTTTCCAGCTAAAGCACTAGGAAGTGGTGAAGGGCGGGCGATTTGGGGGGACTGTCTTATGTGATTTTGACGTTCAAAAAGTGCTGATTATTAGCCTAGTTTGAATAAATGACTTTTGATTTTAGATTTCTGATAATATGTCCTGCAGTGGACTGCTGTAGACTGATTGTGATGGCAATAGACTTAAACATAACGTGAAATTACATTACAAATGATGAAGTGTGTGTTGTTTGTTTGTCCTTTCACGTAGCAACAGATAAAAGGATCGACGTGATCGTGGCATAGAGTTGGTTTATGATCTGGAGAGAGACGTAGGTTACTTTCATTCATCAACATTCTCCTGTCCTTATACCAATGTATTAGTGGTCGGCCCAACATGTCTTTTTCATCTATAATTCTCTACTATTGGTCGTCATTTCGATAGTGTCCCCTTTTCTAGCCATATCATCTTTCACTGGTCGTCATCTCGATAGTCTCCCCTGTTCTAGCCATATCATCTTTCACTGGTCGTCATCTCGATAGTCTCCCCTTTTCTAGCCATATCATCTTTCACTGGTCGTCATCTCGATAGTCTCCCCTTTTCTAGCCATATCATCTTTCACTGGTCGTCATCTCGATAGTCTCCCCTGTTCTAGCCATATCATCTTTCACTGGTCGTCATCTCGATAGTCTCCCCTTTTCTAGCCATATCATCTTTCACTGGTCGTCATCTCGATAGTCTCCCCTGTTCTAGCCATATCATCTTTCACTGGTCGTCATCTCGATAGTCTCCCCTTTTCTAGCCATATCATCTTTCACTGGTCGTCATCTCGATAGTCTCCCCTGTTCTAGCCATATCATCTTTCACTGGTCGTCATCTCGATAGTCTCCCCTTTTCTAGCCATATCATCTTTCACTGGTCGTCATCTCGATAGTCTCCCCTTTTCTAGCCATATCATCTTTCACTGGTCGTCATCTCGATAGTCTCCCCTTTTCTAGCCATATCATCTTTCACTGGTCGTCATCTCGATAGTCTCCCCTTTTCTAGCCATATCATCTTTCACTGGTCATCATCTCGATAGTCTCCCCTTTTCTAGCCATATCATCTTTCACTGGTCGTCATCTCGATAGTCTCGCCTTTTCTAGCCATATCATCTTTCACTGGTCGTCATCTCGATAGTCTCCCCTTTTCCTGCCATATCATCTTTCACTGGTCGTCATCTCGATAGTCTCCCCTGTTCTAGCCATATCATCTTTCACTGGTCGTCATCTCGATAGTCTCCCCTTTTCTAGCCATATTATCTTTCACTGGTCGTCATCTCGATAGTCTCCCCTGTTCTAGCCATATTATCTTTCACTGGTCGTCATCTCGATAGTCTCCCCTGTTCTAGCCATATTATCTTTCACTGGTCGTCATCTCGATAGTCTCCCCTGTTCTAGCCATATTATCTTTCACTGGTCGTCATCTCGATAGTCTCCCCTGTTCTAGCCATATTATCTTTCACTGGTCGTCATCTCGATAGTCTCCCCTGTTCTAGCCATATTATCTTTCACTGGTCGTCATCTCGATAGTCTCCCCTTTTCTAGCCATATCATCTTTCACTGGTCGTCATCTCGATAGTCTCCCCTTTTCTAGCCATATCATCTTTCACTGGTCGTCATCTCGATAGTCTCCCCTGTTCTAGCCATATCATCTTTCACTGGTCGTCATCTCGATAGTCTCCCCTTTTCTAGCCATATCATCTTTCACTGGTCGTCATCTCGATAGTCTCCCCTGTTCTAGCCATATCATCTTTCACTGGTCGTCATCTCGATAGTCTCCCCTGTTCTAGCCATATCATCTTTCACTGGTCGTCATCTCGATAGTCTCCCCTGTTCTAGCCATATTATCTTTCACTGGTCGTCATCTCGATAGTCTCCCCTGTTCTAGCCATATTATCTTTCACTGGTCGTCATCTCGATAGTCTCCCCTTTTCTAGCCATATTATCTTTCACTGGTCGTCATCTCGATAGTCTCCCCTGTTCTAGCCATATCATCTTTCACTGGTCGTCATCTCGATAGTCTCCCCTTTTCTAGCCATATTATCTTTCACTGGTCGTCATCTCGATAGTCTCCCCTTTTCTAACCATATCATCTTTCACTGGTCGTCATCTCGATAGTCTCCCCTTTTCTAACCATATCATCTTTCACTGGTCGTCATCTCGATAGTCTCGCCTTTTCTAGCCATATCATCTTTCACTGGTCGTCATCTCGATAGTCTCGCCTTTTCTAGCCATATCATCTTTCACTGGTCGTCATCTCGATAGTCTCGCCTTTTCTAGCCATATCATCTTTCACTGGTCGTCATCTCGATAGTCTCGCCTTTTCTAGCCATATCATCTTTCACACAGTACATCCATCGTTTCTTTGGTCCTCCCCTACTCATAAAGCCATCGACATTCATACTCAAAACTTTCCTCACGACATTCTCCTCATTCCTCCGCATCACATGCCCATGTCATGACAACCGATTTCCACACAACTTTTCAGTCACCGGTGACACTTTTAGACTTCCTCTTATGTACTCATCCTATCTTCTATGTAATATTATAAATGCAAAAGTAAGTATGCTTGTTAGTTAAGCCTTTACGCCAAAACGGTTGAACGGATTTGGATAAAAATTGGCACACAGATAGACCATGACTTGGGTAAGGACAAATGCTACTTTTGATCCTGGATCGCAGACGAAATCGCGAGCAACAGCTAGTTTCTTATATTATCCATTCGCGTAACACCACAGATCCATCTTAATATTCTCATCTCAACTGCATGAAATTGCCCTCTCATTCATCCATTTTGTAGCCCAACATTCAGATCCATACAAAACAGCAGGTCTAACCACTGTTTTGTAAATCGTGCCCCTAAGCTATAAAGGAATGCGGGAGTCGGAAAATACACGGATCCTATGTAAGAGATCATGGGAATGAAGCCGTAGGTAAAAGCTTGTATAATCTGTATTTCCATTGCATGGGATGAAGGATTTAGATCAATTCAGCTGGTAGTTTCCCTCGCCAAATAAAGCCATTCCGCTGTAACAATCTGTGTAGTTTCAGGCAAAATCACACCGCATAGGGTCTTCCACTCTTGGATTCGACCCTTTGATTAATAAGATATTAAAACGGTGATCTTTCATTTCTCTGGCAAGTATGGAAACGATGGCTATTTCTGTTAGCCTCCTTTTTCTGCCACAAAATTAAATTTTCTTTTCCTCATTTGCTATAGATTTTGCCAGCGACTGTCTGCGTGGAAGTTCGTAAACCGCAAATCATATCGTATGACACTCGACAGTAGTGTATATGGGCGCCAAACCATTATTATTGCTTTTAATTTTAAAGTTGTTTTGGTTATTTTGTACTTAATCTGACTTCCATGTTATTTATTGAATTAATACTTGTATTTCCGGTTAAGTCTATGTTGAGTTTTTAATTTTGATGTAGGTATTTATATAATATAATATAAAGCTTCTTTTCATAGACATCATTTGATTTATTTAAAACGTTGTGCGTTTCCGGTTGACTTTATTGTATTAAGTGTCTATGTTGGTATTAAGGATTTATCTTGACTTCGTTGATTTAAAATGTAATTTCCTGTAAAGTATTCGACATATCCACTTGATAAATATAAATTATTTTTGGCAGTAAAAATGGGCGGTTAGTTTGTGTATAAAAACTGTTGTAATGCGAATGCGCACAAAGAATGTCCTCCACATTCTTTGTGCGCTGCTCGTGGAATAAACGCCCTGATTTGAAGTAAGGTATTTTCTTTGTACTCTCTATTTGTGTGACATATTGGTGCAAACCAATATGTGTGACTCCGGCAACGACGGTGATGATGCGCCGACATGTACCTTTCTATAAGTGAATGATTTTGTGAAAACGGATCAGTACTTCCTCTTACAAACAAATCATTTTACCTTATTAATATTAGTTTAGATTACAGTTGCAAAAATCTGAGATAACTTGGCTACCGACCAGATCAATCACTTACTGAAACAAAACAAAACGTCTACCTTAAAAAAAGTGCATTATCAGATTGCAACCCAGTTAACCCCGCCAGGAATAATAAGCGTAATGTTAAGTAAATACATTCACAGATGAGCGTTCTTTGATCATAATTCTCTTATACTGTGTCCGCGATTTAGTTTCCAAACATGTAAACAAATGTGTTTTTGAGAAAAGTACTTTAATACCCACAAAGAAAACCCCGTTGCAAAAATTGTTAATACAACTAACAGCTTTATTATCGAGCAGTGGTGGTCCAGTGGTCAGCCGCGGCTTACGAGTTGTAGGTCGTAGGTTCGAACCTAGACAGGCGCTTTACTTTGTGTAAATTATTTAATCACCAGTGCTCATAAGACGGTGAAGGAAAACGTTGTGAGGAAACCGGCATGTCCTAGAATCAAAAACTCGAAGTTAATTATGTGACATCTTCCACTGCTGGACTCGCACTGGGCCCGCGTGGTGGATTACGGCCCACTCCCTTTCACCGAGAGGAGGCCTGTGTCCCAGCAGTGGGAACATTATAGGCTGATATTGCTAAACTTTATTATTTGAAAAATATTATTATTCTGTTCAAGATTTCTTAGCCGACAAGGTTAACATAAGTAATTGAAATTCAGTTTTTGCTATTTGTTTAAATGAACTAAATTCCTACGCTTTATTAGGTAGAATGTAGGTACATTTATGGATTCCTAAAGGTATGTCCACATTTGTATCAAGTAATCGTATCCGTATCAGGCGTATCGTATCGAGTATGCGTATAAGGCGGGTCCAGACATGTATCATTTGCCCGATCCGATCACCGTATCCGTATCGTCGACGCGTATCATGATCGCATATGTGGACGGGTAATGATACGCGTATCATGATACGCGATCTCGATACGCCGTTATGATACGGCCCGTCCCATGTCATGTCGGTTTTTGTCCGATCATCAAAGGTGATACAGATACGGACGTGGGTCAGTCTGGACGCGTCACTCGCGACGCTCGGTCGGTTGCACGTGCGCGTCATTTTCAGTCCTTGCCGTGAAGTAAAAACAATGAATTGGAACAATGAAAATGTTATTAAATTTATCGAGGCCTATAAAGAAAAGCAAGTATTATGGGACCCCAGCCACAAAAGCTATTACAACAGGAATCTGAAGCAGGAGGCCTGGGATGAACTCTCCGTCGAAATGGAGTGTCCAGTTGGCGAATTGAAGAAAAAGATGGATTATTTGTTGGCTGCCCTTCGCCGTGAAAAATCAAAAATCGCTAAAACCAGCACAACAGGAAAAGGTAAGTAGATACTGCTATATAGTGCGTGCAAAATCTATGCTGGTTTGTGAAGTTCGCACAAGTCGCCCGCCCTCCCCTCCCCGGTCGACGAACAGAGTGGCATTATTTTGCACGCACTCTACTCGTACCCGTTCATGAAAACTCAATTGATATTTTATAATTATTATTTTATTATTATTCCTCTTTATTTATCTTTAATCTTAGATTAAGTTTTTTACAATATGGATATAAAAGTAAAATACATATTAAATGAAATTACAAAACATAAACACATTATAAAAAAAATGTTATTATTATTTTTAATTTAACTACACACTAATACCAGAAAAAGCCAGAAATTAAAAACTTTACTCTGAATGTGATGGGATTAGAATAGTTATACTTATTTCTATATCGTAGTAGTAATCATTGCATAATTTTAAATTATAGGAGCTGATGAAGTATACCAGTCTTCTTGGTTCGCTTTCAAATTTTTGCAATTTCTGATGGACAGAAACAAGCCTCGCCCGAGAATTAATACTGTGAGTATCTTCAGCACAACCACATTATTACGTTTAACTTTAATTATTTTGACTTAGATTTTTTTTAAAACAATTTTTTTATTAGGAGACACCATGTGGTTGCCGCGGCGGCATATGCTACGGCCTTTAAGTCTAATTCATATGATCTTGCCATGATAATTTTCCGACTGTACAGCAATATTCAGCAATTTTATCCCTCATTACCTGGGCCGACAAAGAAGGTCTGCGTGGGGTATTCGTGATAGGCAATAATGAAGTTATATCGTTATTTTCGAGACGCCATCTTCCCATTGTTACTGACCCTTCTACTTCTCTATCAATACTACCTGGTGGTGCATAAATTTTAGCAGAATTAGTACTTTTTATTAAGAAGTTGTGAAGATGACATATTGTCATCACAATCAGTTGTGCCGTTTCAGGTTGGAGTAGAATTGGCTTTCGTAGTACTCTAAAAACACTAGCTGAAATGCCAAAAGCATTTTCAACCACTCGTCGAACTCTTGATAATCGATAATTAAATGTTTTTTTTTAATGATCCTTTAGGATGTACACCTGGATATGGCTTCATCATATGGATACCTAACGGGAATGCACTGTCTGCTACAAAATAGTATGGTATAATGCTATTCGTTCCTTCTAATAGTTTCGGAGATGGAAAATTTAATGAGTTGTTTGAAATTTTTTCCTTGAGAATGGAATCATTAAATACACCTCCATCGGAAATTCTCCCTTGACACCCTACATCGACAAATATAAATTTATATGAAGCATCAACTAAAGCGAACATAACAATACTAAAAAATTGTTTATAATTATAAAATTCCGACCCGCTATTGAAAGGTGCCTGCAACATGATGTGTTTCCCGTCCATAGCACCAACCACGTGTGGAAGGTCCCAACAGTTTTGAAACTCGGAACTAATTTTCTCCCATTCTTGATGCGATGTAGGCATCTGTAACAAATATATTAATTATTTTATTTTGCTTGCAGGAAGACCAAGACCGCGCTTTGAAGGATAATACATCTGAAAATGAGGAAAATGACGACATAGGTGAAGATCATGATCAGACAAGATAAACAACCCCGTTCCACCGCGAGCACTGAATCGGACCAAACAACCGATAATGCAAAGAATTCATCAAAATCGCAATTCAAATCTCCACTTCCGAAAAAGAGAAAATACGTCGCGAACCAGAACCCAATGTTGCAATCGGCATTTGATTTGCTGAAATCATCAGCTTCGGCTGCTAAAGCGGTAGCTACTGCTTCGACTGCACCCGCTTCTGGATTAGACCAGTATCAGCTATACGCTAATTATTTGGCAAGCAAATTTAGGGGTTATTCCAAGCAAACCTACATGACTGTGGAACATCAAATAAACAACATCCTATATAACGCTGATTGTGGACAATATGAATATCAGCGCGGGTACTCCACTCCGTCATCTACGTATCCCATGGCTGAGACTACAACTCCACAAATGTCTGTCAATTCTTCTTATTCAAACAGAGCACAAAGTTTAGCCCCGCACATGACTGAAAATCAAGCACATTGTCCAGTGACTCAAGTGGATGATTCGTCGATGGATTCCGAAGATTCTTTTCGTGATTTGATCCATGACATCAATTATTAGTAATAAACAATAATTGTTTATAAAATTATAAATAATTGATGGCATGGATCAATAATTATTTCTATAATAAAAAATATCCTACCTTGATGTTGTCTTTTAATGCCTTCACGATAGCTTGACAGGTCTCTGGCACTATAACACTTATCGATTGTTTCGAAACTCTGAATAAATATTGTAGGCTTGTATAGGAATCTCCGCTGACTAAAAATCTCAAAGTGATACTTAATCTTTCTTCAACAGAAATTGCTTTCCTGTATGTAGTATCCGTTTTTTTAATTTTGTGGCCAATCAAATTTATCAAATATTCGAAGTCACTAGGTGCCATACGGGTGAAGTTTTTGTATTTACCACTTATGTGTTGAAATCTTAGGTCTCTCATCAAAGCTCTTCCTCCAAGTCTGTATCTGTTTCTAAATAATTCCGTTTGCCACCATCGTCTCTGTTTTGGTTTTGAAGTTAGAATATTGTGAATGACAATAAAACAGGCACATGAAATTGCTAAATTCTCGTACACTTCAACCAACTGCGACGACATGTTTGATCGAGAGCAGAAACTGAACTGGGCAATTTGATACGCGATCATGACTATTGTGAAGATACGGATACGGAGCAAATCGGAGGCGTCCAAAACTTGATACGGGGCTTGATACAATACGCAGATACGGATACGGTGATCGGATCGGGCAAATGATACATGTCTGGACCCGCCTCTCTAAGTGTGGACACCCATTTTGACCATACCGTATCTTTTATCGCGTGAGCCACAGTTCGGCCAAAAACCACGTCCACACTTCTTGATCGCGTATCGTCTCGCCGATCCTCGTATCGATTTCGTGATTCATTCAGTCAAGAACTCCCAGAGTGCAGACATGGACCCAGAACTCATCTCCGTTATAGCTCAGAGTGTAGCTATGACATGTGCTTGTTTTATTGTGATAAATAAACACAGGAACTAGGTACCGGAGGAGTAGCGTGCCGTGCGCTCAACTGCACACACGGAAATGCAAACTTGTTTAACAACTTTAACAACAGATTTTTAACCGACTTCAAAAAAGGAGGAGGTTTTCAATTCAGTTGTATTTTATTTTTTATGTTTTACCTCCGAGCTCCGATATTTTATTAACAGATTTAGAAACAACTTTTTTTTTAATGGTTATACTTCCAGATTGGTTCTCATTTATATATTTGGTCAAGTCCTCATGAGTGGTTTTTGAGTTAGCTTCAATAATACGTATCTTTTCCACTTAGTGTATGTTGAAGATGTTGTAATAACCTCTTGTCACTGATAATTACATTGCCAGTAGAGGTATACGACTTTTTTTGGGGTAGTTACCAGAACTAAAAAGTAAAAATTGTATTCACAAAAAAAAACGACCGATTTCCCAAAAAACACTACAAAGTGGGGATTAACTTTAATTTCGGAAGTTGATGGCAAAAAACGAAAATATAAAAACCAAAGACACCGACTTCCGTAATTAAAGTTATTTCTCATTTTGTAATGTTTTTTTTGGAAGTCGGCGGTTTTGTTGCTACATTTTTTGAAAATAAATTATATTCTAAGTTAATTTTACGCAACAAATTCAAACATTTTTATAACTTTTTCGATATCACCAGTCGTCCTGAAATTAACTTAATTAACACTTGCATAAAGTTGACATTCGATTAAATAGAAATGACATCAATTGAAAACAATTATTGGAACAGACTTTAGGCCCGCCCCACACGGTGCGTTTTGCATCAAAATCGCTTTAATAAGCGATTTTCGTGATTTAACGGTCCAAAGCCGTTTGTCGAATTGCATGATTTTGCGTTTGCGTAAACAGTGGATTGTAAATTGGCTCGATTAAACGGGTGATGCGTTTGCTAATGACGGTGGTTAATGTGGGTGATCTGTGTTTAAAGTTCTATTTTACTCTACAAATTTATCATTTTCTTATGTTAACCAAACTTTCCTTGCTCAAACAGCCACGTCTTAGAAACTGTGTTTTATTTTTCGTCAGCATATCTGACAAAACACGTCCATGACTAACACGAAGGTCCACATGACAAAAGCTACGATATTCATGTTTGATTTGCGGAAGGCGGGAACCGGGTGGTGGCGCAACCTGGGAGAGGCCTAGTTCTAGCAGTAGATAGAAGTCTGAGTTGACACTTGGTAAAGGGTTTGGTAGTGGATTAGTATTAGTTATTTTTAGCAGACCGAACGACGTTACTTTTGAAGAACCGTAGTAAAATTTTATGGTACGCGTCGATGAAGGAATGTCGCGCAATCCTCTGCCAGTTGTTAATTTTTTATTTGTTTAACCATTTATGTAGACAGATATAAAGAAACAAGAAGAAAGGAACAGAAACATATGTACAAACCTGATGCTTATTTCTAAAGAAATCTCTTCCAGCACACCTGCGATATCGATATTCTATGATATTGGCACGAATTATAATATGCCATGCCGAATAAAAGTATGAGCCAGTCAGTAAGATGGTTACAAGGCTCCCATTTTTTTCGTGGAGACTATTTAAGGGGATCTGCTTAGGGAGCCCGCGAAATTCAAATTAACTTACGTTTTTTGCAATTTGCGGGTCAGTGTCAGGTTGTGTGTTGATTAAAATATGATTAGTAACCGCAACAAATACGGCTTTAAAGAATTGTAATCATTAGAAGCAGCAATACAACTCCTTAAGTTAGAGTTTGCATCAAATGTCATGATATCATGAAATAGTAATTCAATAGGGTAATATGAACATATAGAGATGTATTGATGAGTTTGATGATTATAATTATATAAAGATTATAATTATAATTATATAATCTTTTATGGATAAGGCTCGATATAAGTTTAATTAATATATTATTTGTAATTGTGAAAGTTCCTAACCTAGTTCCTTGTTATTAGATAAATAGATACTTAATGCAATATCTGTGTATATATTTTATCTGTGAAAACTTGTAAATGGGCTTCAGTTGCATATTGTTTAAGTACACTGTATATTATAGCTGTAAGTTTCCCCGAATAAAATAAAATAAATAAAATATTGTTAGTTTTAAGTTATTTTGTTGCGCCCTAACAGGGTCATGTACTCACTATTTTTAAGCCAAGCGTGTAACTATGGTTGTGTACATTAAGCATTACACAAATAAATAAATATTTGTTACGGTCGCGATTCATATTCACGTCAATATTCAACCTGTTACTGACCTGCAAATTGTAAAAAACGTAAGAAAATTTAAATTTCTCGGGCTATAATGACGCTTTCGGCTTTAATATCATATTTCATTTGGTCGATTGACTCCAAGGAACAGGGGACAAGGGCACGAAGCCGATTATGATGATGATGATGCTCTGAACGACAAAATTCTATCACTACGTATAGTAGCAAGCATGTAACCACCCTAAACCTAACTCGGCAATGTCTCATGTCACATCATGACGTCACCAAATTTGCTCAGCGGCCATTTGTTTGCGCGTCGTGAGTGACGTCTCCTATGACGTATTGAATGTTGTAATACAATGCCGTGACGTGTTGGTATAGGGTAAGTAGGAGAGTCAATAGGGTAATTGATATTCGTGGTTGCGCTTGTTTTGTTCTCGCTTCAGAATATTTATGGTTCAGTGGCATGGTTCAAATCTACAGGGTCCTCATTCATGATCAGAACATAACACTGTAAACGTGAACTTTAAAGGAGACCTAGACTTCTGAGTTTGTTTCGGTGTTTCTTCTCGGACTAGTCGACTAGTCGGTGGAGAATCACCGACCTAATCTAGTTTTGATTTAAAAAAAAACGTGTGGATGTAGGTACTTATGTACGCACGTAATCTAGAAGTTATACTTCTTTGGCGTGACAGATCAAAAATAGCTAAAGATTTCATCCCGGATGCCACAACTCTTTGTTTGTAAAAGGAATGATAAATTAATAAAATTATTTATCATGTAAATAAATAAAAAGAATACATACTGACAATTAACCTCAAATCTATAAATGAACAACATTTTTTTTCAAAGATATATGTCACATTTATCACGAATTTTTACAATGGCCTGTCATTCATCACCATATACATATAATAATTTAAAGTCACAGACACACATGTATATGTATGAATTTTTATTTTTTATTTTCACTGATACAAAACAAGTGTTCTAGATTTATGAATATTTGAGAAACTATTCTGAATATAGTTATGAGTTTTCACGGAAACTTGATAGACGTTTTTTTTTTAGTTATCAACTAACTTCTTCATGTCGGCCATCATGTTGGCTGTCGATGTGCACGCGCATCGTAAAAAAATTACTCTCATATTTTTTTCCAAACGCGCCAAAAGAAGGAAGGTGAAGGAAAACAACGTGAGGAATCCTAGAAGCAAAAATTCGAAGACATGTGACATCTACGAACTCGCACTGGGTCCGCGTGGTAGATTACAGCCCACTACCTCTCGAAGAGAGGCCAGTGTCCCAGCAGTGGGAACATTATCGGCTGATTATGCTAAGTATTTTAGCGAATATTCTACGCTACGCACATAATCGCACCTCGTACTGACTCGCACATACTCCAACTGAATGAAACGAAATTTAAATCTTGTATAAAACGCACACATAAGTTGGGGGATTACACCGCTGACAAAAATCAAGCATTTTTCTCTAGCTCAGGGCTGGTCCTGCTCCACGAGGGCGTGTAAACTAATTAATTAGCATTCGAAGATATTGTTGGAGCTGATGAAGATTGTACAATCTATCGTTGCATTGTATACATTCAATCTCTTACTATTGTATAATTGCATAGCACATGTGTGAGCACTATGTACCTACTATAAAGGTTACTGGGTTCGTCTTTCATTGACTTCAATGTGCCCTGGCGGCTGATAGATGTCATGATCACTCAACTGTGTCGCTGGTGGTGGCGTGTGTACTGGATCATTGAGTTCCCTTCAAAATGGTTGAGCCGAATGGAGCTGATGATGCATACGTCATGCTCGTGAACGGGCGCCGTCAGTAGGCACTGGTCATGTCTTAGCTGCCACGGCTTATTTTGATCCTGAATTGTTTTTATCTTTTTATTACGGACGTTTTTAACGTGCACGTCTTTCTACACCGTCCTAACATGTATAATTTCAAGATGAATGATGTAAACACTATTTTTGTAACAATATTTTGATTTAAAAGAGTGTCCATCGAGTTTCTTGCCCGTTCTTCTCCATAGGTACCTACTACGCTTTGGAATGGGCAACTAGCTTCATCTTTCTGACTGACCGACCCCTTGACAGTTCAAAAGTGCCTGTAATTGGTTTATTTGAAATAAATGCTTTGAGTTTTGAGTTTTTTTTTTGAGTTTCGTGTCCAGATAAATAAAATTGTTTCTAACAGTAATGTTAGAAGATTTTTTTTGTACATGAAAGGGTATTTCATTTTAAGCCCATCGCAAAAAAAAATACATGAAAACAGCTCGTCGAAAAAAGCTATAAAAATTTAAAGACGTCCTAGAAGAATTTATCCAAAAATTCAAAAAAAATATCTCCCAAACTATCAGAAATCACGGAACGTATCACTATTTGGACCACCCTGTAAACATAATCCGTCTTATTACAAAACACGATCTAACTTCAGTCCGAGCCTAAATCTTCGACTCAGTTTTTGTATTTGCAACTTTATACCGACTTTAGTAAAGTTCTTAATACAAAATTGACAATCTAAGACCGGACTAAGTTGTCAGTTTTGTAAAAGTAACTGTATTTCGATTTATGTTAGGTTCTTACTTCAAAAACAGGCTCGATGGTTTAAACCATGTCAAAAGAAAAACCTTGTTTTGTAATAAGACCGTTTGCGTCTTATCACAAAACACGATCTAACTTTAGCCCGAGCCTAAACGTTCGTTCCAGTTTTTGTATTTCGAACTTTATGCCGACTTCAGTTAAGTTCTTAACACAAAATTGGCAACTTAAGACCGGACTAAGTTGTCAGTTTTGTGAAAGGAACCGTATTTCGATTTTTGTTGGGTTCTTATTTCAAAAACAGGCTCGATGATTTAAACCATGTCTTAAGAAAAACCTTGTTTTGTAATAAGACCGAGTTAGTTTATCTTGGACATTACTTTCATCAGTGTAAGAAAACATCATGTAGAAACCTGAATTTATAGTAAATCCAATCCACCTCGAGCAAAGCGTGATCTGCATGATCATGCCACCTCTGTATCAGAAAAGGCTTTCTCTGTATGAAAAAAAAAAAAAAAAATAAATATCGCCTGACATTGCACACAGCACCATCTAGTTCCAAGTTAAGCACTTATTAAGGCTTGTGTTATGGATACCAGATGGTTGATACACTACTTAAATACATTTTTTTTTTCGTAAATACATACATATTATAAATATACATCCATGACTCGGGTACAAATGTCCATATTCATCATACAAACATTTGCCCCTACCGGGATTCGAACCCAGGACCATTTGGTTTCGCTGACTACACTTAGCCACTGTAGCCACTACACCAAACGTGTCGTCAAAGATGTCTCTCTGCAGTGAAAGAGTGTCCATGGAGTTCCTTGTCCATTCTCCTTGACTGAGGAGTTTCTTGCCGGCTCTTCTCGATAGGAAACGACCAATTGGAACCGTGCACTTAGGTTCTGACGTTTCATAAGTGCCCATGTAGGTTTAAGTGAAATAAAATATTTCGATTTAATTTATTTTTATTTTGTTAGGATCTTTCAGACTGACCGAGTCGTTGACCATTAAAAAATATCGATTCGAGTGGTACAATAATAGGCTAGTTCGATAAATTATCCAATTTAATTTGCCTTTAATACCGTCAGTCACGACATCCTGTTAGCCATTCTGTCATATGTTATGGTCTCTCCCGAAGCACTGCAATGGTTCTCCTCCTACCTTCAAGGACGTCAGCAGTCCGTTCATGTTGGGGATTCTTCTTCTTGCTGGTGTGACTTGGAAGCTGGCGTTCCTCAAGGCGGTATACTTTCTCCTCTTCTATTTTTATTAATCTTATAACTTCCGAACTTCAGTGTGCGTATCATCTGTATGCAGATGACTTGCAGTTGTACTGTCAAGGGAGGGTTGATGAATTGCCTGACGTTATCGGCAGATTAAATAGGAACTTGATAGCCATAAAAACCTGGGCTGACAGATTTGGTGTAGCTGTAAATCCTACGAAGTGTCAGGCGATCATCATTGGTAGTTCTCGTAGTATTAGCAAGGTGGATGGTACAGCCTTGCCACCTGTCCTCTTTAATGGTACGATCGTTCCTTTTAGCACTGACGTAAAGAACCTAGGCTTGCACATTGATAGTACCCTGAACTGGCGTACTCAAGTCGCTAGGGTAAGCCAGAAGGTTACCGGCACGCTGCGGGCTCTGTACAGACTGAAAAATTTATTACCATCAAGTACGAAGACAATGCTTGTGCAATCCTTAATTTTCCCTATCATCGATTATGGTGATGTGTGCTACTATGACCTGAATGCAGATCTCCTCGACAAACTTGACCGTCTTCTGAATAACTGCATTCGATTCGTTTTTAATCTGCGTAAATATGATCACGTCTCTGCGCATCGGTCGCTTCTAAAGTGGTTTCCCATACGCCAGCGCAGAGAGCAAAGGGCGCTGACTACCTTGTTTTCATTTCTTGATTCTCCCTCTTCCCCTGGTTATCTAGCCCCCCACTTTCAGTACATTTGCGCCAAACACAATAGAAATCTACGTTCTTCACACAATCGTCTTCTTCAATGTCCCACTCACCGCACAGACTTCATTCACTCTTCCTTCTTTGTTCAATCTATCTCTCTGTGGAATGCCCTCCCCCAGGAAATCAGGATGGCAACCAACCGATTATCCTTTAAAACTAAAGTTCGCGAGCACATTCGTAAGAAGCTAGCGGTATCATCACAGCGGTAATGTTTTCTCATTGTTTGTCCTATTTGTTTTTAACATACTCGTGTATTTATGTACATTTATTTGTGCTTATATTTATATATAATTAGTTATATATATTATATGTATTTATAGACTAAATAAGTTTATACGTGTCTATATATTATTTAAAATTATTTAACCTAAAATATCATTATAATTTGCACCTGCCACTGTTTGTCTCTGCATCACCCAAAGGTTGACTGGTAGAAAATGCCTATGGCATTAAGTCCGCCTCTGTACATTTGTGTGCTTAAAGTGTTAAATAAATAAATAAATAAATACTCAATACTCAATTTCTTTATTGCGCTCCAAAATGTACATAATTATTTAAGTTTACATTAGCTGGTAGGTTGTAATAACGATACAATTTTGGACCCTGTCGGGCACAGCATAGAATAATTATGGGAGAGAGGAGGAAGAGCACTGAGTGTTTACTTCTAATACTAAAAAAAAATATTGCACATTACGTTATTATTACTCATAAAGGTAAATCTTCTAGGTATTTATATATTATAATATAAGTTGGTATAGACATTAATATAGACTATTGCGGGGTTTAATTGCAAGTATTTTATTATAATATCATTATTTAACTAATTTGGTTATTATTATATTATATTATAATTATTTTATGTACATATTTATAATTTGTCATTTAAGTATTCATTTACACTATAATAGGTTTTATTTATTAGGAATGTTTTTAGTTTATTTAAGAAAATGTTATATTTATCTATATTTTTAATGGATTCTGGCAGCTTATTGTATAATTTTATAGACATAACGTAGGCACTGTCAGAGTGCATTTTTAGTCGTGACGTTGGTAGATTGAGCCTATTTTTGTGCCTAAGTGTTATTTTTTTTTGTATATCTTCCCTTTTGGTGTAGAAGTCTGGGTATTTACGTACGAATTTGCAAATTTCGAAAATATAGAGGGAGGGTAGGGGAAGAATTTTCATTTCTTGAAAGTGGGGCTTACGACTGTCGGTTTCTTCAATATTAACTATGATTCTGAGTAGTTTTTTTTCTGTAAAGTGAATAGTGTGGGCGCGTCGGTACGTTGGTCATGTGGTCGTAAGTGTGAATGCTAAGCGGGGCATCCTCCATTCAATCCCAAGTTAGGCAGGGTAACACCAGTTCCCATTAAAACACCCTTGTGTTTTAATGGGAACTTCTGAGTAAGGCCAATTCTTCTTCTTCTCCATACAAAACTACCTTTTGGAAGGGGCAACAAGTATCAATTCTATTTTATTGTAAACTAGCTTTTAGAAGGGGCAACTAGAATTAATCCTATTTTACTGTTTAACTAGCTTTTGCCTGCGACGTCGCGTGACGTTTCTTGTTCCCCTGCCCCACCCCGTCGTATCGCATCACCTGCCCGCGCGCTATCACTTCGTTTTCGCTTAACGTTCTTTCTAACTTTTTCTTTTTGCTCGGCTCCTAATGGTCATAGAGTGGTGTGAAATAGCCTTTAGCCATCCTCAAGAATTGGGCTATCTATTTACTGCGTACATGACATACGGCTTTTTATTAAAATTCCTTCTACCTGAAAGTCATTTGCGTTCTGAGGGTACCATGGTTATATTGTTACGTAGATTCTCGATTCGTTGATACTTTCTTGAGATTCAATTATTTGCTGATTTAAGTATTATATATTTGTTATTTGATTTTGGAGATTTTGGCAAAATAATTATTGTTTAATATGGTCTTTATTGGTTTTGACGAACATAAAATAAAAAGTAGCGACAGGTAGTTCCAAAAATTCCAAACATACAAACTTACAAATTTTACCTCTATAAAATGTTAGCATAGATTTTGTTTATTTGAAAAATGTAAATGCTTTGAATTTAGACTTTGACTTGTCATATTTAAAAACAGTCAAAATCTAGTCGCAATCGCATTTCAGCGACAACAAATGTCGCAAATTTGTTAAAAATTTACGTAATTTGGAGGTATTTTTGACAGATTGAGCCTGGAAAAAAAATACTGGAATTGCCTTTCTGATCTGTGACTGGTTTATGGTAATTGGTGCCTACCCCTGCTTTCCCGTTCGGGAAATTCAGGCAGGATGTTATATTCACTGGAAAGCTCATTTTTAGAAAAATAGAATAGAATAATGGAAAAATACCTCAGCTAAAATGTTCATCATCCCCATTGCTGGGACACAGGCCTCCTCTCCGTGAAAGGGAGTGGGCCGTTATCCACCACGCGGGTAGATGTCACATGTCTTTCGAATTTTTGGTTCTAGGACATGCCGGTTTCCTCTCGATTTTTTTTATTTTATTTTTTTAAGATGGGTTTGCTCTTGACTTAAGTCTAGGTCAGTGGTGACAGAGACAGAGTCGACGATGGAGTGAGCTTACTCAGAAGAAGCCTGTTCACTCTCACTTTGAAGAGATTAGGGTTGTATGCGTTCGGAGACACAGACGCAGGTAGAGAGTTCCATTCTTTTGCTGTGCGCATAACAAAAGAGATTTGGAAACGCTTAGTGTGAATTGGTGGAATAGCAACAAGATAAGGATGGTAACTTGCAGTTTGCAGTGCATCTAGACGACCGATGGAAGAAGGGGGCCGTTTTGAGAGCAGTGGTAAAATAATTTACACAAAGTAAAGCGCCGGTCTGGGTTCGAACCCACGACCTACAACTCGTAAGTCACGGCCGTTACCACTGGGTCACAACTGCTCTCAGCTAAAATGTTACGAAATGTTAAATATTATATAACTTACATTTTCATCTGCTCTCAGCTAAAATGTTACGAAATGTTAAATATTATGTAACTTACATTTTCATTGTGCTTTCCTATTCGCCAATCGTCAATCCCCTGTCAAGTTGTGTTAGAACACAAAACCTCTATTTTATCAGTGAGTCGGGTAACAAGATATCGACGCCGCCGCAAGCAGCCGGCCGCTCTCTCAAATAATTCATGAATTGAAAATCATACATTACAGAGGATTGGTTAGAAGGTTGGACAGTTCAGAAGTTTAAGTTTGAGCGAATAAAATGGTGATTATTTTAAGTAGGAAACTGTCAAAAGTGGGGATTGTGGCTAACTAATAACAGGTGCACGGGTCTATCGATCAGGTTAAGCAACGCTTGCCGCGGTTTTATTTTATTTTATTTATTAGGGGCAAAAAACAATTATTTGCTGCAGAATACAGATAAATACTTAACATGTAACGCCACACCATTATCTACATTTTAACAAAAGGTTAAGGTCGATTTTAAAAGAAGTGTTTAAGACAATTGACAAAAGAAGAAACAAAACAATAGACTGTGTTGCTAAGATTAGCTTAACATAACTCAAATCACCTCGCCAGATAAAACAACAAGAGCCAATTTCTTAAATAATTGCTTAGATTAAGAAGATATGTCCAGTGTGTGGTTGATCCGTGGATGGGTGACCATCTTTATATACCAAGACCCCTCCGTACCTCGGAAAAACACGTTAAGCAGTTGAACCCGGCTGTCATTTTCATCATCTTTGACAGTCGTTACGTGTCGTCAGAAGGCCGAAAGTCTGACAACTTCAACAGTCTTACCAAGGGGTATCGTATTACCCAGTAACTGGATTGTGGAGGTCAGATAGGCAGTAGCTCCATGTAAATACTTGTATTCAACTGCATCCGGTTAGACTGGAAGCCAACCCCAACATAGTTGGGAAAAGGGTAGGCAGACAGTATTTGTTTTATTATTGTGAAGCCGTCAATGTGATCTAAATAAATTATTTTGACCGCTATTTGTCTCATTCTGTGTTATTTGTGAGAGGGAGGACCCAACAATAAGTAGTAAAATATCTTTTACTTTCAAAGCAATCTATGTCAATGTAAAACAAAAAAATATTAATTAAAAAAAAATCCATTGATACAAAAAAAAATACGAATTATTGTCTTATTTACATCACATCGATTCCATTGCATTATAAATATTGTAAGTGCTTGTAAAAAGACATAAACCCGAATAAAAAACCATTTCTACAACTTTAACCTACGTCTCATGTGACTACGGCGTAGCGCGCTGCTACGAATTCCATTACAGCTACGAGCTACGAGCTACGCAGGCACGCTACGATTGGCACGTCCGTAGAGTTATTGAAATGCGATGCGCGGCGGAGCGTAATGAGATCACCGGCATTTGTTTAAACTATTGTTCTTTTCAAGTATCTCCTTCTTGATAGTGGGGTAAGCAGAGAAAAAGGTAATAAGAGTAACTTAATATTAATAATCTTGTTTCTTTCTGCCTCGTTGGAGAGGTCGCAAGCGCTACTGAGCATGAGGTCCTGGATTCCATTCCCAAGTTCCTCAAAAACGTGTTTTGGTGTAATATTTAGCCCATCGCCCACGACGCTACTCAAAAGTAGCATGTTACAAGCTCAAATCACCAATGAGTAGCCAGAATGGCACATGTATTTCAATGGTGGACCGTACATGACGCTACCTACAGCTGACAAGCTATTATCTGCAGCTATAGTCACACATACACATACTCAAAATTACACACTACACAGAGCTGCTAATTACTTTATCTACACCCATGATATAATTCCTTTAGAAAAGTTTCTGAAGCAGTTAGCTTACTGCCAACATGAAAACAACCAGTGTCATAGTAACCATCATATTATACTGTAAACGAATGTTATAATGTTGTACTAAATTTCATTAAGCAACTCGAACTCGATCCCTTCCTTACTCATCAAACAGCCACATTGTCACTACTCAATTCGTGGTATCTTTGTGAATTTCAAAAAAAGAACATTGTCATGCACGCGCGTTTCACTACTGCAGCTACTAATTTAAAAAAAAAAACCTTATAATTTACATAGGGTTCTTACAACACTGTACAACACCCTATTTTTTTTTGTTTTTTTTTTTAAAGGATCCATATCATGGCTGTAGATAAAGTATTGTGTGCAACTGTACATAATTAGGTATTAAAACACTCATGTGATCGTATTAACACACTCGGCTTCGCCTCGTGTGATAAACCCACATTCCAGTTTTAATATCCCTTAGTAGACAACATCTGCATAAATAACTATTGTAAGTCATTGTTTCTATGTTTAAAAAAATCAGGTGATAATTTTAATTTTTCTAAAGTCTCATCAATTAAGGGAAGGAGGGAGACAACCCCAACACAAGTATTATTAATTACTTACTGGGCACTTTCATTCACATTTGTAAATGTAAGCGAATGACACCATTTTTTTTTCTAGTTTGTAATTGGGTGCGGGCCTTATTTTCTAGTTTGTCATTGGTTGCGGGCCTTATTTTCCAGTTTGTCATTGGTTGCGGGCCTTATTTTCTAGTTTGTCATTAGTTGCGGGCCTTATTTTCTAGTTTGTCATTGGTTGCGGGCCTTATTTTCTAGTTGATCATTGGTTGCGGGCGTTATTTTCTAGTTTGTCATTGGTTGCGGGCCTTATTTTCTAGTTGATAATTGGTTGCGGGCGTTATTTTCTAGTTTGTCATTGGTTGCGGGCCTTATTTTCTAGTTTGTCATTGGTTGCGGGCCTTATTTTCAGTTTATAGCTTGGTTTTAGTTTAAGCACACGCTCTGCATACTTATATATTCCCATTAATGAATTAGACAAAAGGATTATCATACAAAGAGGGTGGGTTATGTCACCATCATCTATTCTTTTTTGTATTCGTTCTCTGCGTCATGTTTGCCGCAAATAAACGTATTTACTTTCTTTCTTTAAATCGTAATTCCTGTCTGGGATATTTTTTGCAAAGAAACATACGCAATTCGTCGGCAACGAAGGCTCCCCCGAGCATCGCCAGATCGACGGCTCTATAATTCTCACATCCAGCAGATCTCAACTGTGAGAAACCGAAACGCATCATCGTTGTCGTTTTTTTTACTAAAACAAGTTACAAATTCCATTAATAACTTTCTCAAGCCACTTTAAATTCCACTCGCTCCCAAGTCGCCATGAAATCAGATATAAAATCATGGCCAAGCTCGCAAGCCCTCTGGCCATATTTGTTGCTTGACGAAAGAAAAGAACTTTCTAATGGACTCTGTCTAACTTTTTCCGGTAGGTGGTAGGGTGGTAGAGAGAGCGGAGCGAGGAATTGAAGAGGAGAGATGTAAAGATCATCATTCAAAATCAAATCAACAGTCTTTTATTCAAACTAGGGTGAGATTAAGCACTTTTTGAACGTCAAAATTAATAATAATAATATGAGACAACATCCACACAAGGTCTTCAGGTCCCGAACTAGGTAGAACCTGTACTACGGTAACCTGATGACTGATATACATACTTAATATACACACCCAGAAACAGGTCAAACAGATATGTTCATGCACACAAATGTTTGACTTGTCCGGGGATCCAACCCGGGACCAGCGGCTCAGAAGGCAGGGTCGCTACCAACTGCACCAACCGGTCAGTCCCCCAAAAAGCGCGGGGCTTTCACCACCTCCTAGTGCTTTATCTGGGAAGAATAAATGGCGCAACAAACTCCCCAGCAGCACAGCTGTCTGTTCAGTTAGAAGTACTGGGTTCTATATAGTAGTAAGTAATTAACATTACGAAACACAAAACAATAAATTAAATTATTTGCCATATGTCAGCTAGCACACGTCAATATTTAAAACTATACTCAAGCAGAAATAAATAATAAAAACGTAAACAGAGCTTAATACATAATAAAAGCCTCCAGGCATAAAGTTTATAGTGGTGTAGGTGGAATAAAATGGTACAGGGTGTCGTAAATGCTTTATGTCTTAGGGTGAAACAAAATTAGTGTGCAGTAAGATTAGAGTTTGGCGAACTATACATAGCAGCATTAACTATTTTAGTAAAATCATTTTCTATGCTATATCATATACAAACAATCGATAGCAATCACGCAGGGCGCTGATCTGATGTTAAATGGTTGGAGTGCTCATCCCAGCGTATGGACATCTGCAATGACAAAGACAGTGCAGATGCGATGTCATTCTAGAGACAAAGCTACAATTTTAATATCTCGGACCTGTAATATTTATTTTATTTAGTTTAAATAAATGCACAAGTAAAAAAATATAATACTGTACAAAGGCGGACTTAATGCCTGAGGCATTTTCTACCAGTCAAAGTCCAGTTTTATGAAATGTTACTTTTTTACCCGACTACGGTGAAGCCAAAAGGAGGGTGATGATTTTGACGGGTATGTATGTATGCGGGTATGTGTGTTCATCTGTTCCCTCATAACTTCTATACTATTATCATAATTTGAGAAATGTGGTTTCGTGGGAAGCGTCTTGATCGTCCGCTGGTTATTGTATGTGTAACGTCACATTAATATGGCGCCCTCTAGAGGTCATTAAGTCATACTACATCAAAACTTATTTAATTTTGAATAACAAAACAGTACATTCTAAAAGTAGTAAGCGATCAGAAGTCGCAAAGTGGCATATGACCACGGCTATCCTCTGAAAACCACTATAAAATGTACTATGTACATTAAAATATATTACCTGTAAGTTGTTTAAATTATAGACGATAAATATTGAAATAGTTTGGACGTTTGAGTAGCTGATGCGGCCTACTCAAATGTCCTTTCTTTGGTATTGGTCGTCGAATCGTTGAGCTCCTTGAGTCTAAGTTGAGCTGCACGATTACTGACAATTACGTGCTCTGACTGGACAGGTCCACTCAATCTGTGTGGTTCTTTCCTCAAAAGACCATTGCAGACACCGATCTACATAGCTTTCACAGATCTGACCAAGATTTTGTCTGGACTTTAAAAGAGACTGTGACCTCTGTTTGTTTTGGCCTTTCTTCTCAGAGTAGTCAGATAGGAAACGCCGACCTCATCTAGTTTAAAAAAAAATATGATTGACGTGTAAAAGTGTTTGTTCAAACCTACTTACAGAAATAAAATCATTTATCATAACAATTTCAAATGTGAATATTTTCTGGATTCATACTTTTTAGGGCGTGATTTTTCAGTAGTCGAGTTTTCGTTTTGAACTTACCTTTTACTGACTTTCAAACCGGAGCACAGTAACACTACGTGGCGGAAAAATTGCGTAAGCAATATTTCTCCAGCCGCGGTTCTTCACTAAGAGCTCAAAACAAGAGGGATGATTTTATATCACCATCAACTGATAAGTTAGTATACAGTTATAAGTTTGTTTTATACCAATTGGGTTTTAATTTATTTTTCTTTGGTAGATAGAGTTAATTTTTCCATTGTAAAACCGCCCTTAAAAATTTAGATTTCGCTGAATCACAAAAAAAAATGTGTAAAGTAATTAGATAATATCTTTCTGTCTTCGCAAGCCAACTGTGATGAGGTCACACGCAGGAGGAAGCAAAAATGAACGAAAAATAAGTCCAATGAGGTACTTGAATTTTCTCAACTTAAACGAATTATGGGAAAGAATTGAATTATTTTCTGCCAATCAAAGTAATGCCTCTTTTGTAAAATACAGCTCAGAGCTCCGTAGGTCTTGTACAAGAAATATTCGCATAAAAATTATTTCATTTTCACAGTATTTTGTAATAATATTATCATTGTCACTTTTATCATTGATTGCGTACCGACAGTAGATATATTTTATTACAATCAGAATCTACGACTTTGAACTAAAAGTAAGCTGTCCATTTTTATTTTGTAAAATATTTCCTAGTATGTACTAGGAAATATTTTAGTAAATAAAAATGGACAGCTTACTTTTACTCATTATAATATACTTTTTTTTAGACCGGAAAATTTTGTCGATTATCAAAATAAAATCTACTGTTTCATAGAAAACTGCAATACCTCCGCGGTCAAAATGTATGGCAGAGCTATTTTCTTTTTAAATAACTGACGAAAAGTTTCAACGGAGGGGTTCAGAATAGCTCGCCGTCCGATAAGGACCAGGCCCGGGTCGATGGCGCGTTGTGTTCCACGCGCGCCTCACAGAGATGTCAGCACCAATGACGGGGTCCGCTAGGACTGATGCCTGCCAGGGTCGCGGGAAAGTCCGAAAGGGTTACCGTGGCCCCTGGAACAGGCAACTGAAGGAACACGGGTGGGTTTTAGTCAGTAAGAGTCTGACACGGCCCTCCCACTCCGCCCAGATCGGGAGAAGTTATTTGATGATTTCCCACCCTCAAAAAAAAGGGGGGTTCAGAATCATATACTGAATCCATGTTAAGTGGCTGTGCGTCGATGTCCCTGCGACCCTGTATATTTAGTCCCGACCGGGATTGCTTAGCTATGAAAATTGCTCATGACGTCATAAAAAACATAAGCCATTAAGTAAGGTGGTATCGGAGCTCTATATGTGTGTGTGTAGCTTATTCAGCCTATAACGTTCCCACTGCTGGGGCACAGGCCTCCTCTCTGTGAGAGAGAGTGGGCCGTAATCCACCATGCGAGCTCAGTGCGGGTTGGTAGATGTCGCATGTGTTTGAATTTTTGGTTCTAGCCGGTTTCCTCCCGATGTTTTCCTTTACCGTTTCGAGAGCTGTGGTGATGAAATAATTTACTCAAAGTAAAGCGCCTGTTTGGGTTCGAACCTACGACCTACAACTCGTATGTAAGTCGCGGCCGTGACCACTGCTCAGGGTCTGCACGTGTGTAGGTAAATTTAGGTATGTATCGCTACTTGTGCACACCAGCGGGCCGAGCTCGGCTTACTGTGATATCATTGAGTCACACACTTTTATCACAGTTTGGATGCAAAAACCGTGATAAAATGCGTGACTCAAACCTACCACAGAGGCCGTGCTCGCCCCACTGATTGCATCGCTTATCGCACATGTTGACCTATCCCTTGTACTCTCAGTATTCTCCACTCTGTTTAAAAAACTAACTAACATGCATGCATAATAGATAGGGACGTATACATTTGTATAGTACAGTGTTCAACCATAGTTGTTGCTTTGCACACAGCTTGGCGGATCGACTACAAATAACTAAACTTGTCAATGGATTTGTTTCTGAAGTTCTAAACTGTTAGGTATAAATAAAAAATAAAATGCAAAGCGAAGTTCCACGAGTTTTCCTATTGAATGGTACTTTTCTTTGCTTATGGATTTTTAATTGATGGCTAGGCTACTTACTACCTTCTATGAAACTGGGTGAATTGTATACGTTGCCTATCGTAGAACAAGATATTTTCTTAATCTTCGTTTCTCTCTTGTAGAACGCAAAAAGTATTTATATAGATTTTTTGGTTTAAGACAACTTTATTTCTCCTATAGAATTGCATACATAATTTACATACTTACAAACAATATCTAAAACTAAGATTCATAATTAGAGCGCACAGATGTACGCTGATTATTATTATGATTATGTAAATATAAAATAACAAAACAAAATAGCAAAGATTTTTTTTTTTTGATACTTTACTCTTCAACATCCCTTCATGAACGATAAAATTAGGGTTTTTTTTAAATATATTTATTGATTAATTGGGGTTTTTATCCCAATGGATACGCCAACCCCATCCTGCCTTATATATGTAGACTACTACGATACAAGGCTTTAAATTAAAATGAAAAGGAGAATCTTAATCAATAAAATACACCAACTAGCTAAATCTTTTCGCCACATCTGACTACGGTTGTGCTAAAATTGATTGAATTAAACCTACCTGTGATATATTTAAATTATACTCATTGACTAAAATTCTCCTTTCATCTTGGTTCCTGACGGAATCCATCAGCAAATGATGTACATCCTCAAGCACATTGCATGTGTTGCAGTTGGGAGAACTTATTTTCTTCATGAGAAATGCAAACTTTGCCGATGGATAGTGTCCAGACCATAATCTTAGAGCTAGCTTCACATAACTTCTATTTAACCTGCTACTGTCAAACCAGGGCACTTGAGGGAGCTCATTTTGAAAATTAGGGATGAAAACTGTCCGTAACTGCGCAAAGTTTTAAAGACAATCGTTCACTAATTACGTCATAAATTGTGATATTCATTCAATAAATCACTTAAAGGTAATTTTGCAGTATTAATGTGCCGCTTTATTGGGAAATTCTGACCTTACGGAAGTAACACCGAAATAAAGTCTGAGATCAAGGTTTCTTTTTTTGTTTTATTGAACTTTGTCTGAACTTTCAGACTTTATTTTACGATGAATCAAACAAAGATAGCTACAAAACGTTTCAGCTACCTAAGATCTCTGCTCACGTCGCCAGTGTAAAGAGCGTAAAGTTTCCAACTCGGACATTCTGTAATAGGACTCGCGAGACCAGTAATTGTGTATCGAGCCAACGAAACAAAACTAGATTTCAATGTAATGGCAAAACTTTCCCATAGCGCTGTGTACATTATTTAGTACTTAATTGGGGGTATTCTTCTCGTGAAACAAATAACCCGTTACGGGGAAAGAGCAATGTTTTTATAAGGGGTTGTTAAAATTCGTGGTGGGGTCAAGTAGTTTACTTTAGTTTTGGTGATGGGTGTTAGCCAAAATCAGACTTTTTCTGTGTATATTAACAATAATGAAATGATACCTACATTATATTTATTTCTGTAAACGTAAATTAGTTCAAGACACCATCGCGTCAAATTATGTTTTACAATTATTTATAGAGGCTTATAACTTATTTTATAAAAACGCGTGGAGTCAGGAGCTGAAAAAAAACTACGTTCCTGACTCTTTTTCTTCAACCTCGAATTTAATTCGATATGAAGATTAAGATTGTATGATGTTTTTTTTTATTTTCGCTCCCGCCGCCGTCTTGGATTTTAATTTTGACCTCACTAAAAAACCTCCTCGAAAACCATGAAAACGACACCCATAATGAAAAATTTCAAATTTTTCGCAGTCGCCATCTTGGATTTTTATTTTGACGTCGCTATCGGCCTTAGTACCCTTGAAAACCATGAAAACTATCTCTCTCTCTCAGAGATGGTTTTTTAGATTTAGTTTTGTTTCGTTTTTGAGTTTTAGTTTAGAGGTAGTTTTTTTAGTTTAGGTACGTCAGGAGCTGAAAACTATTGAATTTCGGCCATACATATGGGGGGTTCAAGTGGTTGCATTTTGGCCCCCCTATCAGCTCCTGGCGGATATACTTCGACTTACAAATAGTGTATAGGTATAATAAAAAGTCGCAAGCAAACACTTTTTCGTTACGTGGCAATTTCTAAAATTGTACTCTTACATCAAGCTGCATAAAAGAACTTCGTTCCAAAAAATTGGGGATTGTTAACACTCGAAAATGCTCATCCTTTTCTGTTCAAGAAGAGGCGTTAACCAACAGCGCTAGGATAGTATTACAGCCTAGTATTTAATATTTAAATTATGGTTCTTGGTTTAGGCACCACTGAATTGCGATCAAGGGAATCATCCTGCAGTACACGTTTTGGTACACGCAGTGATCTTGAACTATCATCGTGATTATCAATGCTCGTCCCTTCCTTGTATCAGAAGAGGTCATTGTTCTGTAGTCGACAACTTCTGTAGATGATACTGTAGAGATTATGACCTGCATAGTTTTGGCATGCAACCTTTTCTAGTAATATAAATTAGATAATGGCATAAAACTATGAAATAAACTCTAAAACGAATTTAGAAGGCAGAAGAATAATGAAATAAAGCTGACATGGCGTATGTCGTTATTCATCGTTCATCGTAAAAATATATGTCGCCGCAAGACCGTCTACCTGTTAAGATTATTACATAATCTTATTCGTAACTAACCAATTATTCCAATTTATCATAAACTTGCTAATTACGCCCTCAGATCAGTGCCATCTATTGGCTTCTTTGTTAATTATAAACACCAAGTATTGTTTTAAGATTCATTATTAAATTAACTCCGCGTAAACTTTAGTAAAAATTAAAAGGGAACATTTATTTAATGACTTGGTTTTTAGTAATATTAACAATTCCACATTTGACAGAGTAAGTGTTTATAATACAGCGCCCCAATGATGTAGAAAATGGTGGCGATTACTTTTTAAAGGGCAATACCTCAATTTTATAATTGAATACGAGAACTAAATCAGTTTCAATAATAATGTAACTACAAACTATAAACTAACAACATTATTTTACCTAAACATTTATTTGTGAAAACCTGTTGTTTGATTAAATTCCTTGATCTACCGGAAATGTTGATAAGTAAATTTAATAAGTTTAGTTAAGTTGTAAAAAGTAATGACGTTAATAATTAAACTTTCTTCTTAAAACGCCTTTGCATTTGTGAATATTAGCATGTTTAATTATAATTTTTTTTACTGATAAGCATTTTAACATTATTAGTAAATTTCATTAAATTAACTAAGTAATAATATTCTGTACTTGAGTAACGAGTACGTCCGCCAATTTGAGGAAGAGTCTCGTTTTTAATGGCGGGCGGCATCACGATAAAAGTTGAGTAAAATGACTGAAATTGTTATTGTCAAACAAGAAACCCCTGTAACATAACGTTTTGATTTAAAAGAGTGTCCGTGGAGTTTCTTGTCCGTTCATCTCCAGAAGGAACCAACATCGTCTTGGAATGGGCGAATAACTTCACTAACAAACTCAAACTGAACGACTCTTTGTGAGACGATCATTCAATAGTGCATGTAAATGTTTAAATTGAAATAAATGCTTTGAGCTTGAGTTAAGTGTTGTGTGTGATTGAAAACCGTCTACCCTATCTACCATCAACGAAGAATTGCACCGGAGACTGGTTGGAAACTACTTCCCTTGGGCTCCTGGTCTTTGTCATATAACATATTCTATAAGAATTTAAAGATAATTTGGCGATATTTATAAGTAGTCTGTTTCATTAAAGCATCTCTTTCAAAGTACCTTCTACTACTGCAAGGATATAACAGAATAGGGTCAAACTACTGACTATACCTATGATGACGTATAGTTTGGTCGAATTAACTGTGCACCTGGAGTTGATGACGTCATTTCAACGCTTTGTTTGCGACGTGGCGAGCGCGGTGAGGTAAGCGGTGTTGCGGGGGGAGAAATGGAATTCCAGCGAGGTGCACAGTTAATTCGACTACTAGTAGTATGTTTATGTCGGGGAGACAACACAAGAATAGTGACCTCAGGCTACGTTGCTTTCACCGGATACTATTGGAGATAGAACTCCTTATATGAAAAGGAGATTTGCTACAAAGGGCCGATTTTTCAATCTTCACTTTGCTTTTATCTGAAGTATAAATATGTTGCTTTCACAGCTTTTGTATAGAAAATATATCAATAATCTTCGGATAAAAATCATCTGACAATTGAAAACTCAATCCTAATTAAAATTGTGTACCTAGTTAAATATCAAAACCCGGTAAGTCACACCCCTACTCGAAATTAAACTGTGTGGTATTTGAAATAAAAAAAGCAAATGTTTATTTTTTTTCTAAAAATAGGTAAGTCACTTATAACAATAATGAAATAAAGATTAAAATCGATGATTTATTTCATACCCCGGTATGTCCATTGACATATATTTATCAAAGTCAAGCACGTCCACGACGACCAATCATCGTAAAGTAAGAGGTCTAAGATGGCTGCCATTTCCATGAGTTATCGGGAGTGAAGTACGTTCACCTTTTACAAACTCCAGTACGTTTCGCTAATACAAATCAAACAACGGTTCTCCATAATTTTACCTAATGTTTTAGTTTAGTCCGTTATTTATTTAAATAATGTTTATGTATATTGTAATAAACACAATCTCCTAGACGAGTGATTGGTTACTATAAAACCCCATAACTTAATAATCTATAGCCAGAAACTTAGCTATTTCATTTCCCACTTTTTACTTTGGGTTTTTATATTAATGTCTTCACAATTTAGATCCGCTATGAATAACTATAATACCTACCAAGGGTTAAAGGTTCAAAAACGGTATAAATATCGTGGCAGGCCAAAAAATACTTGGGTAGACCTGACAGCTAACCAACGTCGACAGTCACGACATTTCGTTTCGACATTGATTGACATTCAATTAATCGTTTCTGGTGTACGCACACCAACGCAACGTTTGCTACAAAAAGATTGATGCGACATGAAAGCGATATTCAGGGTTTATTATAACGATACAAAGGAGAATGCACAAAAATGTATGGGCAAAAACCTACAGTCGATAGAAAAAAAACCTAATTGTAGGTAACAAATATGAAATAAGTGCTGCTTGCTGCTGCTGTTTGTTTTTTTTTGTGATAGTAGGTAACGATTTCCTTGCTTTCTTCATGTGAATAAAGTTCGTTGGTTAGCAGCACATTGTATATAAAAAGACACGTAAAAAGCGTACGTTCTACCTACGCTTTTCGCGTCGTCTATTGTTGCGCGTTGGTTTAGCTGCTGATCAACTAAGAAATAATCTAGAAAACTAGCTGGTTGTTGCATAGTATCTTTAGGCCTAGCATAGGCGACAATACTCTGATTACATATATGCACAACTTCCCAACGTATGACGACAGACGATAAATAAAGAAACCCAGAAAAATGAATAAAAAAATAGAAACACTATAGGAAAATAGCAACACACCAGAATAAATAGCAAAGATTTAAATCGCTAGATTTGCCCTCGACGATCTTTGGTCGCGCTAAAAAGTGTCCAGACTGAGTACAGTGAGCTCACACATCCCGCATCGAACGATAAATACGATCTTCATTATGAGTGAGCGAGACAATACCGTTCAAATGTCATTGTCAACGAAAGAGAAACGTGACTATCTTATGACGGAGAGTCTAACGATTGCCATCTTTTAAAAATAAGAGCACATTGTAGTTTGTACTTACGCAGTATTAGTACAGTAGCTTATTATTTTTGTTTAATTTATATTTTCTTTTGTACACCACTTTTACTATTTTCATAATTTGTCATTGAAAAGCGTTAATCTCCTAGCTCAGGTACTTATATCTTTTACTTAAAAGTAGGTCCCTATGTAAGATTTACTGTAAAAGTTGTACAAGCAAAAAATGATTATATTAATAACAAAAATAACGACTTCCCATCATTTCGTTCTAATGCAGAGGATCTTTCAATTAAGCGGAAACGCGTTCCACTTCAAATTACATTTTAATTAAATCGTAATTTCTCGGCAAAATGATTATAAATCATGTTTAGTTTGAAACTGAGGGATGGGAAGTTGGGAGAGGATCAGCCAGCAACATGAATCTCGTGATAACTCATATTTTGACGTTTGATTTGCATAAAACCGTGCTCTGTAATTTATTTTAAAGTAGCTTCTGCCCGCGGCTTTGCCAGCGTGGATGTCGGACGATACGGGACGGACGTACGGCTCTCAATGATATCACCTTAGATATTCATTTGAATGATATGCTGTAAAGGGAAATGTTGATCTACATTAAATACACAACGTATTTAATACGATAAAGAATAATACGGGTTTAAAATAGCTTCTTATGTAACCCATAATTTTTTTGTAATAATTATTTAAAACATAAAAATAGTTACTGTGGGTTATCCTTAGGAGATAGACATATACTACTGTGCACGTTTTTGGTAGATCTTTTTAACCCTTTAAGCGCGTGGCTAAATATCAATGGCCGTGCCCCTAGCGCGCGGCTACAAATCAAAAAAAATAAATATTTTCGTTTTAGTTGTACCACACAGTTATTAGGACGAAAATAGAACGAAAAAATCATGCATGTTTTCTGTCGCAGAAATACGACACGCGCGATAGGGACACGAAAATATTTGTCGCATATATGCGACACGCGCGGTCAAAGGGTTAAAATATACAATTCCGTAGTACATTATTTTGATCTATCTCGTAAGGTTGAGCAGATGTTTGCAATGTAAGCGCACAAAAATATGTTTTTTACGACATCACATTACAAATCTTTGAAAGTATCGGCTTTTCTCTACTATACTATGGTACACATGCATGATACATGAAAACCTCCGTCTTAAATCACCCTGTCTATTGATGAAAACCGCATTAAGATCAGATGCGTCGTTTAAAATACCTAAGCATGCAAAAAAAATGGCGACTTTGTTTTATACTATGTAAAGATAGAGATATCAAAAGATATAACGCCACGCAGGCTTTCCCAAAATAAGGCATAAACACCAACAATTCCTCTGCTATGTAATAAGGGGTGAGCCTGTGGCCATCAACCGAGCAAAAGTCCAGGCTCAAAACTACATCTGAGAGATTTCTTGTAGACAAATCTAATAAAACTGTCCGATCTAGGGATCGAACCCAGGACCACAGTCATGCTCAATTATCGCGCTTACTACCGCAATACCAACGAGACAGTCATTCAGATATTATTACCTAACTCATCATTATCATTTTGTCTGTGATACAACACTTTTTTCTGTAATGTTCTATTTTTACTTAAAAAATTGTTATTGTATACCGTAAATATGTTTTTTTTTATTAAAATGGTATTTCGGTATAAAAAAAAAACACTCATTTACATAGTAGCGTTTACTCTGGTTTTTTTTTTCTCTTCATTTTTATTTTTAAATATACACGGTGACATTTAAATCACAGTTTTGCTAGAACTAACGTTGTTTAGACCATGGTCTACTACTATTCTACAGCACCAAATATGTTATTAAAACAATCTAATCTAGGAGTTCTCAAATTAGTCTTATGTTGCTCAAACGTGTATTATTGTTTGAAACATTAACCGTAACATCAAAGTACTCATCACGGTAGCGATATTGCATTCAAGACGCGAGCGCCGCGCGTCGCAGCCGCAGTGTCTGTTTTGTAGGGCGTAACGACAATCCCGACATTTTTAACATTACCTTTGTTGTGTTTTTTTCGAAAACCAATGACGTTTTTTTTCTATTGGATGCTATAGAATGGTTGTAGACCATGGTCTGAACAACGTTTGATCTAGCAAAACTGTGATTCAAATGTCGCCGTGTATAGTAATTAGTTTTTTGTAATTTAAAGCAAACCTATTTTACTTTTTACGGAGCATATTTTTTAAATAAATGTTTAAATGGTAAAACCTCCATATCGCTGCCCAAGATACAGGCTTGTCTAGCTTGGGGCCATTGAAAAACCTTTGTAATCTTATTAAGTTTTTTTATTACTTTGTTCTATATTATTAAGTACTACTATATTACTTTAATTATTGTGAATGTGTGAACTTTGTCGGTCATTGCTTTTTTGTATTTTCTCAGTTAGTTTAATCATGTTCTGGCAGTTTGAGTAATTTATGCGGCCTACTCAAATGTCCGTTCTTTGGTATTAGTCGAATCGTTGAGCTCCTTAAGTTCTGAGTTGAGCTGCACGATTGCGGACAATTGCGTGCACTGACTGGACCGGTCCACTCAAACTGTGTAGTTCTTTCCTCAAAAGACCATTTTAGATACCGATCTACATGGCCTTCACATGATCTGACCAAGATTTTGTCTGGACTTTAAAAGAGACTGTGACCTCTGAGTTTGTTTCGGCCTTTCTTCTCAGAGTAGTCAGATAGGATACGCCGGCCTCATCTAGTTTAAAAAATATATATTATGTTTGACATGTAAAAGGGTTTGTCCAAACCTACTTACAGGAACAAAATCATTTATAATTTAGGCCTCTCCAATTGCACGCCATTTAGCTCGATTCTTGGCGACTCTCATCCAGCTGCTGCCAGCCACCCTGCGAAGATCGTCGCTCCACCTAACCTGAGGGCGTCCTACCTTACGTTTGCCGATTCGCGGTCTCCACTCAAGAACGCGTCTACCCCAACGGTTCTACGGCTAATATGGCCGGCCCGTTGCCACTTCAGCCTGCTTATTCTGTGAGCTATGTCGACCACTTTGGTTCTCTGCCGGATTACCTCATTCCGGATTATCTCCCTCAGGGTGACTTCAAGCATAGCTCGTTCCATAGCTCGCTGAGCGATCTTGAATTTATGAACCAGGTGAACCGTAAGTGTCCACGTTTCGGCTTCGTAAGTCAAAACAGGCAGTACGTACTGATTTAAGACTTTCGTCTTTCGCAGAGCCCTGCGGAATACGCGACGAGAAGACTCGACGAAGCTTCCCAAATGCTGCCCAACCCAGCTCAATTCTTCCGTTAGCCTCCTTCTCAAAGTTCTCTCTCCGCCCAATTAATCTAAAAATAACATCAAAACCTACGTACTTGACTACGTCTTTGGAGACAGACAGTATATGTAAAATACAATAAAATCAATAGTTATTCTATTTATATCGGATACTTTGAAAGCTTACAAGTCGTCCGAGTTTTCTCTTAAGGTGATGCGTAAAAAATAAATCATAGCTCAAGTGGCGGGCTTAACAAAGTGACAGAGTCGAATACTTCCACATGTAAAAAAAGAGAGCGTAAAAATGCGTAATGGAACCAAAATAAAACAACGTAAGCGCCAAACCAGATATAAATGGTTTAAAAAGAAATTAAGCTCTGTATGAAAAATGTTTTTAGACAGAGTTTTGAATGATCTAATACGCACATTTTGAATACAATTTTGCAATGAATATACCTACTTATAAATTTAGAATTACAAAAAAATATATAAACATGTACAGGTCTTTTCGGAATTTAATTCTATCGAGGAAATTTAACAATTTTTGCAATAGCATTTTCCTTCACTCAGAGTATTAATCAAATAGTCAATAAACATAATATCCTACAATTACATCCACATATACTGTAATAGTGAAATAAATAGTTACGAAAAAGCTGCAATGTATTTTGTTATCGCCATAAATGGTATACAATGTCAATGTCCCAATGTCCTCAATGTCAGGTGACGCACTGGGTGGTTTGAACGCCGCGTTAATTCGGTATGAATTCATCAGGCTTTCTGAAATGGTAAGGCCTTTTTAGAAAGTCTGATGAAGCATCTGATTATGGGCATAGCTAGGTGGGAGTGGGGCAAGTGCGGATTGCTGACCTTCTTATGTAACTCGATGATACCTTACAGGCTCTAATGCAGGATGGCAGGAACATCGACGCAAAACCAGCACATGTTTCTAGCGTAGACATTTTTCGTCGGTTATCAAAACGAAAAAAGCAATACCTACGCGGTCAAAATGTATGGCAGAATATTTTTTTAACTAACGAAAAAATTTAATGCAGTGTGTGTTCAGAATCATGTACTGAATCCATGGTACCAGGTTGTGCTTTGATGTCCCTACCACCGTGTATAAGCTTGCAATACAATTAAGGTGACAACTCCTAAATGAACTTTTTGTTGCTTTGAGGTTTAAGATGAGCATGGCGATATAAGGCAGTATGCCTTTCCGTTGGAGCGGTCTATTAGATAGTCTATGTTCAACAATGGACATGTCCAGGTTGGCCAAGTGAAATTACCGTTTATTTTCGACAGGCTACTCTTAGTCCTTTCAAAGACTGACCTTTTTACCCGACTTAAAAATACTAAAGCCCTATAGTTAACCCGCCACGACTATTAACACTAAATATTAAAGCCCTATAGTTAACCCGCCACGATTATTAACACTAAATATTAAAGCCCTATAGTTAACCCGCCATGACTATTAACACTAAAGACCTATACAATTTAAATACTTAAGCCCTATATTTAACCCGCCACGACTATTAACACTGAAGACCTATAAAATTTGAATACTGAAGCCCTTTAGTTAACCCATCACGACTATTAACACTAAAGCCCTATACAAATTAAATACTAAAGCCCTATAGCTTACCCTCTACGACTAATAGCAGTAAGCCCTATAAAAAATAAAAATACTAAAGCCTTATAGCTAACCCACCACGACTATTAACACTAAAGCCCTATAAAAAATAAATTCCTAAAGCCCTATAGTTAACCCGCCATGACTATTAACCCAGTGCGTGTACCACTAAACCCAGACGCGTGCTCCACACACACAATGATAGATTCAGCCCTTCACACACAAAACCAATGTCTTATTTGACGAGTAAGTATCAATAATATCAACTTAGTTACCAGAATCCGTATCGAAAGAACACAATTTATTATTATATTTTCTCTGAAATGAAGCTCATTTGGTTCTTTGACTGTTTTGAATTATTTTTTATTTATTGGTCGTTTCGCAGTTCTATTTAAAAAGCCTATCAATAATTTCTGGAGTTAAATAGATCGAGAAATATGCAATTTTAAGTACCTAAACTAAAAATAATTATCTGTTATCAGCATAATCAGCCTATAATGTTCCCACTGCTGGGATACAGGCCTCCTGTCTGTGAGAGGGAGTGGGCTGTAATCCACCACGCGGGACCAGTGCGGGTTGGTGGATGTCACATATCCTCGAATTTTTAGTTCTTGGACATGCCAGTTTCCTCACGATGTTTTCCTTTACCTTTTTGAGAGCAATGGTGATTAAATAATTTTCACAAAGTAAAGTGCCTGCCTGGGTTTGAATCTACGACTGCAACTCAAAAGTGGCGGCCATTTCTACTGGTCCACCACTGCTCTCGTCTGCACTGCTGAGTCAGTTGGTGTCCTGTTAATGCCCCAATCATCGCTCCCAATAATAATAATAATACTTTAAGAGATTAACATTATTAAAGAAATATTTTTTTTTCTTTTCTATTAGACAAAACAAAGCAACGATAGATAATTCATGTGTACCAAACTGCTTTAAAAACGCTCAAATTTTCTTTTATCTCGTATTTATTTTATGGGTTGTTTAATAGCCCTTTTAGGTCCACAATATAGATCTATAAATTCTAGACGATAAAACCCCATTTACACGGTGCAAGTTTCTGGAACGTTCAAGAGCAGTATTCGTAGCCAAAAACCACGTTCATTTATTGCCTTTCAAGACTTGCATGCGACGTCTGTTTACACCAAGGCACGCAAAGTTTTGCCTCGGTTTAACACAGAGTTGCACGGCTTTGTACAATCGATTCGAGTATTTGTTTCGTTCGCTCATGTTTGAATGGGGTCTCCCTTGTTTCACCGAAAAGAAATTGCCAAATGATCACTTCCCAAACAATTTTCCGCATAGTTTCATCTGTCAAAATATTACTTAGCAAAAAATCTCTTCACAAATATTTGTGACGCAAGCCTAATGTTGGCAAGTGAACGTTTGAACAATAACTAGTTTACAAACTAGTACTTTTACCAATGTTTATGTACCTAGTCAAATATTTCAGCGGGAATAACTCATAATACGCGAAATAAAATTTGCCAAATAATAATAATATGAGACAACATCTCAAGTCCACACAAGGTCTTCAGGTCCCGAACTAGGCAGAGCCTGCAATACAACTATCTGATGACTGATATACATACTTATATACATATACACACTATTAGTTTATTAGTATTAACTACACACAATATTATTATTAACAATTCTGGTAGTATTTTTTTTAGTTATTAGCATTTTTTTTAAATAACTAATCTTGGCTAACTAGTTCAGTTTTGGGTAGCCTGTTTCTTTTCCATATATTTTTTCTATATAATCTAGTCGTTTCTGGCACTCGCCGGTCGCTGCGGCGGCACCGCTCGCTTTGCTCGCTCGGCTCGTGCGTAAGAGGTCACAGTTTTAACCTTTTTTTTTTTTTTTTTTTTTGTTTCCGGGGTGGAAAATCCTCATGGATGTCCGCCGCCCTGGGGCGGGCGGCGGGGTCTGTCAGACTCTTACTGACTAAAAACCACCCCGGTGTTCCATCTCACACCTACGCCGGGGGTCGCGGGAACGTACGATCCTTCCGCAACCCCCGACTGGTGCCGGCCCGCCACTGCGGGCCTCTTCGGGTCTGTGGGGGGGAGTGAGGTGTTTGACTCCCCCCGTGACGCCTAAGAGGGGCGCGCGTGGAACACTACGCGCCGCCACCTCGGGTCCTGGTGTGTGGGTAGCGACGGACGTCCCCGTGTCCGTCGCCCCTGGACCCATTTAGGGGGGCTGGAAGAGGGCGTTGTCCGCCCTCCGCCGACGCCCGGTGCGCCTTCTGCGGGCCGGGTGAGTGGATGAGATCTCCCTCTCCCTTTCCGCAGCCTCCTTCTGCGAGACGACTGTTTCGCAGAAGGAGACCACCGTGTCCCAGGACTCGGCGCTGCTGACCATCGATTCGACTACGGCCGGCAGCGACAAGTCACTGCCTACTTCTGAGATGAGGGCACGGCGCGGCTCCTCCCAAGCGGCACACTCTGCCAGCTTATGCCACGCCGTGTCCTCCCGGCAGTCGACGCAGTGGTGACACCGGGCGTCCGGCTCCCTGTTTATGCGACACAGGTACTTCCCGAAGCAACCATGCCCCGAGAGCACCTGCGTCGCCCGAAACGACAGGGAGCCGTGCCTCCTCCCAAGCCAACGCTCGAGCACCGGCCGGACCGCCTCGATGGTGACGAGGCCGGCGGTAGGGCGTGAAAGCCTGTCCCGCCATTCCGCCACCAGGACCTCGCGAAGCTGAGACCGACGCAGCTCCATGTGTCGCTGCATCGGTCCCTCGCCTCGCGCCCTCGCTTCCTCGCGCCACTGATACAATGACGCGAGTACTTTCGCCTCAAGGTCCCAGGGCGGGGATCCGGCCAGTAAACACACACACACACACACAGTTTTAACCTAACCTAACCATTTTATTTTAATAATCAACCTACTCTAACTAGTTACCTTATGTAACTAGTTAGTATAAGCGTTAGCGTAGTTAGTGTAAGCACAAATTTGACTTGTTTCACACAAATTCAAGCACATAAACTTACAAAGAAGTACGCAAATGACATCAATGTTTTGTATAAAGATTGTTTGCTGTAAGAAATCATTTGATTACCATAGAGCAACACGGACCACCGGCGGACCGGAGTTGATTACAGACCAAATGCCTAAATGACATTATCCTTGATAATATTCTGCCAAGTCAAAATTTGACCAAAAAAATATTGCATCATATTTATTGGTTTTCAAATAACCATATAAACTAACCAAACAAAAATATAAAATATAAAATATAAGGGCTGGCCTTTACCTTGGCCAGAGGCTTAGCATTGCCATACAACGTGGCAATGCCGCCAGTCTCTTGGGTACTTTACCAGTCGACAGCGATGCAGAGGAATTTTTCGACGCCATATTTTAATTTGTTAATAGTTTTAGTTAGTTTAGGTTATTATATTTTACCAAAAAAATAAATAAAATGAAAATGAAAATGTGCGTACTAAAATCATTCCAAACATTGCATTGCAGCATTGGTGTAAAAAAAGGTTGCTAAAATTTGTTTGGGTAGTGAAATTTTGAGAAAATCTTTTCGGCAAAACGGCAGGATCCCGTTTGAATGATAGACAATTTTATTGTAGGTACCTACGATTTTATTGTACATGCTGGTTACACCTATACCAGCTTTGAACGGCAACTAACTTGCCCGTATCGTGCAACAATTATTCGGGTTGTTTAGACGGTGCCAGTCAATTAATGTTGCTTCAATTTTATGACAGGCAATAAATTTGCGCGGTGTAATTGGCACTTAAGGCTGCTACTAGACAAGCGCAAAGGGTAGTTTTAATTCTAAATTATGTTTTCGTATATGGATTCAAACATTTGACTGACGCGAGTAGGACACATTTGCTCGGTAGTCTTACGCCCAGTTTCTGGAACGCAAATCAACACAAACATTTGCTGACAAATTGTCAAGCACGCGTAAATTTAGGTACCTATTTAAAATACAAGCCGTTTGCGGGAAAGTCCGAAAGGGTTACCGTGGCCTCTGGCACAGGCAACTGAAGGAACACGGGTGGGTTTTAAATTAAATTAAATATCGTTTATTTCAGGCAATTATTAAACGCATACCATACCGACACTCTTAAATCAATCAATCAATCAATCAAATTATTTATTTCGGGTTGCATAGACCCACAGATAAATACCTTAACCTAAGTATATACACTCGAGAGCAATGAATCCGGGTCACTTAAAGAATCCTAAAAATCTCGGAAACTGAAAATGCTAGGTTAATGCAATAAATTGTATTTAATAGACAATGTAATACTCCTTAAATGAAGGTATTAAAACTTCTTAGTTATTGTAAAGTTATATCATAAAAAAATCAAATTTGAAAAAGGGCCACTTTCGAAGATAGAACTACGAAATTACAGCATTTGGTTTTGCTTTTGTTTGTAATCTGTCATTTATGTGGGTACATAAACCATGTTGATAGTGCTCTATATTCATTATTCAAGCTGAAATTATGTCGCTTACGCCTGAAGAATGCACCAGAATACTTACAATGCTGGAAATCGGCCGGAGTCAGCGCGATACAGCCAGGACTGTCGGTGTGTCGCTGTCAACAGTAGAAAGAGTTCTCCGACGTTACGAAGAAACTGGTTCTAACCTACGCAGACCAGGAACGGGCAGAACCAGGTGTACCACAGCACGAGAAGACCGATACTTGGTGAACACCATGCTTCGAAATCGCTTTCTCACAGGAACTGAACTCACCAATCAGTTTCGACGCCTCGGAGGAAGTAACCCAAGTGCATGGACAGTAAGACGTCGGCTTGCTGAATCTAACTTAAAACCCCTTAGACCTGCAAACGGCCCTAAACTGGAGCGTGGGCATCGTATTTCAAGACTAAGATATGCCCAGAGCCACGTAAATTGGAGTATTGAAGATTGGTCAAAAGTTATGTTCTCCGACGAATCAAAATTTATGCTCTACAAGCACGATGGAAGACACAGAGTGTATCGAAGACCAGGGGAAAGATTCAAGCAAGCATGCATCGAAGAAAAAGTAGCCTACGGTGGTGGGTCTGTACTTGTGTGGGCCGGAATTTCTTCTGAAAGTCGCACAGAGCTGGTGATCATAGAAAACGGCTCTTTAACTAGCGTAAGATATGTGGAAGAAATCCTCAATGATCACGTTGGTCCATTTATGGTCAATTTAGGTGAGGATGCTATATTTATGCATGACAATGCCCGACCTCATACAGGTAGGATTGTGAATGACTACCTTCAAGAGATGAACATTACTCGTATGGAGTGGCCAGCGCGCAGCCCGGATATCAACCCGATCGAGCATGCTTGGGACGAGCTAGGCAGATGCGTAAAACAACGAAACCCTCCCCCAATCACGCTTCGTGAGCTCAAAATTGCTCTCACAGAGGAATGGGAGAATATTCCCCAAAATCGTATAAGGAACTTGGTGTACAGCATGCCAAACCGCGTAAACGCAGTAATGGAAGCACGAGGAGGCAATACGAAGTATTAAAATTCAAGAAAATCGTAATAAAGTTCAAAAATTTCATGTTTCCTATTTTTGTTTTAAGGAGAGATCAGCAGTTTTTTTCTTTATGTAATTTTGTGTTAATAAAATGTATTTTTTTTTACTTTCATTTAAGGAGTATTACATTGTCTATTAAATACAATTTATTGCATTAACCTATCATTTTTAGTTTCCGAGATTTTTAACATTCTTTAAGTGACCCGGATTCATTGCTCTCGAGTGTATATTATTATCAACAATAAGTGTTAGTAAATAAAACTTAAGCCTATGTTAGTACCTAACACTTCACTAGCACTGCACTACGTCTTTGTGCTGTCGTGTGGAATAGGTCCGCGGAAGCGACGGAACACCACGTCCTGCGGCCAAAAGCTTTTTTCCAACACCAGGTTGAGGTAGCACGTCGGAATACGCACTACAAATGCCTTGAAATTGACATTGCGGCAAATACCATAGGCATCAACATAATAACACGGATAGAATATTAAAATACAATAACTAAAATTAAAAATATTAATAAGTCTTTTGCCTCTCTTGCAAGATGGAGGACAAAATATTACACGGTTTTTAAAATTTCATTCTTACTCAGGGTTACCCTTGTGTAGAGTGACACTCTGAGCTTACTTAGCAGCGCGGAAAACCCGGCAACGTTGCTCTCGGCGAACATGTCAGTCGAACTACACCGCCAGGGCAAGTTCATTATAGCCCGGTAAGCATTATTATACTGTACACGAAGAGTGTTATACACACTCCTCGTGTACCGGTACCAAAGTTGTCTGGTGTATAACGACTGACAGTAGGCTCTGAACAGCGTCACTTTAATTTGATTCGAGCAGTGATAAAAACGTCTAGCTGGCAGATTGCTTTTACAAGCGGTACTGCGTCTCTGTCGTTCCAAATCATCAACATCCGATAAGTTTTCTGTTACAATATGCCCGAGATATTTAAATTTTAGTCAGTAAGAGTCTGACACACCCTCCCGCTCCGCGAACAATTTATACCCACCTAAAATACTGCCTCGTTGGTCTAGTGGTCACACGCGCTACTGCTAAGCATAAAGTCCTGGGTTCAATTCCCGGGTTGGGGAAAGGGTTATTCGGGTTTTTCATATAGAATTTCTTAATAGCAGCCCAGAGTCCGGCAATAGGCCCACTCCCTATTACATGGGACTTTTTTTTATGAGACAACATCCACGCAAGGTCTTCAGGTCCCGAACTAGGCAGAGCCTGTACTACGGTAACCTAATGACTGATATACATACTTATATACATATACACACCCAGACACAGGTCAAACAGACATGTTCATGCACACAAATGTTTGACTTGTCCGGGTGTGCGCGACGCACCTTTTTTACAGTTTTAAACTTTTTGGTGTATTTTGTACAGTGTTTATTTATATTTGGAATGTTATTTATTTTTGTTATTTTTGATACCTTTTTTGTTTGAATAAATCAGTCTACCACGGTGCTTCACGGCGTTTACTTTATCTACGAGTAGAACAGTCCCCTGGAAAATAGGAAAAGTCAAGCACTTAAACCAGCAGTGGAAATTTAGGCTTAGTCCTCTATACCGGGGATTGAACCCGGGACCAGCGGCTCAGAAGGCAGGGTCGCTACCAACTTCGCCAACCGGTCAGTCAAAAGTTTAAACATAGCTGGTGAAATAAAAAATAAAAAAAATCTGTTTATTTCATCTCCACAAATTACATCAAGGTATAAAGTTGACAAGATAAATTGTCGAAAAATTAGTAATTTGTGGGAGATCTGGAGTCTAAACTAAGCCGAGGCCTGTACTATAGATCTCCAGGCCCCCCATTTCATAACATTTGTATGTATTGTCAACAAGTGAAAGACGGAAAGAGTGGGAATGATTGAGAAAAACGTGGAATGATGTGCGTGTGTGTGTGTGTGGTATGATGTGTGTGTGTGTGTGCGTGTGTGTGGGGTAATGTGCGTGGGTGAGTCTATGTGTGGGGGTGTGAGTGTATGTGTGTGGGTATAAATGAAGGTGTGCTTGGGAGCGGTTGTGTGTATGACTGTGTCAAAGGGCGGGTAGTTTTGTTTTTGCGTGTTTATATACATTTATTTAGTTTTGTGGCGCATTATGTTAAATAACATTTTGGTAAGTGTAGAATAGTGATATATAAATGATTAATGTATACAACGTGGCGCAACAATGGTGACTTTAATTTAATACACGGGTAGGGCTAGTGCCCATTAACCATATAAATATTGATAGGTTAAAATAATACGTAAACTGAAAAAAAAAATTTTTCAAACAAACTAAATAATAAAAAAGTCATTAAAATTGGGATCACCCTTGCAAAAATTCATTCATGAAATTACTTACCTAGCTCGCTTACGTTAACTCGGAGCGGCAATGTGTCGGTTCGCGGGCTGGCAACCGCGCATCGCGTCTTGTACCTACTCGTGATCGGTCCGATTCTTTGACAGCATATTATCAAAGAAACCGAGCGGCGCAAGTGGTACAAACACTTATCACATATCACCCTCTCTTGTTACTATTAGTAATAACTGTCATCACTAATCACTGCCATCACGATCATAAGTTTACACAAGCACTAATAGCACAAATAAATGCGTCCGTATCGCAAGAGGTGTAAACGTACCTACTAGATAAGAAAACGAAAACCAATCAAAGTGTCTTTATCGCAGTACCATGATCTAATTACTATCCTAATTACACAAAAAGAAATAAATAAAACAATAGCTAAGAGTCTTTTTCGCGACGTAATTATGCGCACTAGTGTAAATAAGTGCGTCAAGGACACGGGTTCGACTAGCACTAGAAAAGCAAAAAAAGAATTCGTGTTCGGTGCGGCGGGTGGGTGGAAGGGAGAGCGCGCGTCGCCTGCGCTGCTCGCCAACAAAGGAAATTTCCTTAAATTCGCCTACTCTATGCATTTGTTTCATCCTAATAGTATTGCTTATTCGTTTTAATTTCATTGATGCGAAGTTATGATCCGTGACCGAGGGAAATGACCGCTGCGCGACAGTTCTTTAAGTACAGGTTGCTCTAAGATGCTATTTCCTAAATTCTTTAATAAATCTGTAAATAATAACGTTTAATGGAAATAAAAAATTGTCATGAAACGAAAATGTGAAAACGTATATGTGTGTTAAATTAAGGTCACCATTGCAGCGCCACGCTGTATAAAAACGTAAGTAGGTTTGAAGTATATGTAAGGTTTGCTATCATATTATTTTGTTTGTTATAATATGTACTGTAATAATAATATAATAATGCAATAAACACTTCAGTTTATATTTGTACCTCTAAGATTTTTTCTGTTTCGGAGTAATTAAGAGTCAGTAACCATTTATAAATTATTTTTTTACTTTCTATTTTCGAATTATTGGAGAATGGAACTATTTTATTTACTTTGTTTAGCAACATAGCACCTCGGAATGGAAAAAATCTTTGTGCAAATGAGGTGTTCACAGCAGCCGTCTCACATACCGCGTGCTTTCTTCTAGTCTGAGCTATGTGTTTTCTTCTATCATCTGGTAAGTCACTCAGTTTGTGGAGGATAGATTGCATTATGTAAAGCTGGCGCACAGTGAGTACTTGCGCTTCTTCGTAAAGCTCAGAGGTAGGGAATAGCCGAGGCTTAGATAGGCTTACTTTCAGTATCATCCTTTGCGCTCTTTCCAGGGTAATAATTTTAGTTTTGCATGCTCCTCCCCAGGTAGTGATGCAATAGGATATAACTGACTGCGCCAAGGCCTCGTATACCAACTTTATGGTCTGTCTGTCTGCTACGTCACGCAGAGCTTTAAAAATATATGTTAATTTTCGGATTCTATTGGATATCGAATGTATATGGTTATCAAAATTTAAATTAGCATCAATTTCGACTCCGAGATATTTAATGCATTTAGTAGGTATAATTTTGGGACAGGTACAGCTAGGGATAGGAGGAAAATTACATTTGTGGGCATATATGTTATAGGTAAGGTCAGCTATTTCTCTTCGATTTTGAATAGAGAACACAATGAATTTTGTCTTGTCATCATTTAAAGTGAGGCAGTGTGATGTTAGCCAATGACAGATCTTGTTGAAACCCTCTTGTGCATAATTAAAAAGTTCCTTATATGAATCAGCGTAGAAGGTTACAGATGTATCATCTGCATAAGCAGAAATGCGACAATTTTTAATATTAAGTGCGCAGAGCTCATTTATGTAGCAGAGGAAGAGCGTCGGTCCAAGTATACTGCCTTGAGGCACCCCAAATGCAATTGGGAGTTCGTCACTGATGTTGTCACCTATTTTTACGCATTGTGTTCTATTGTGCAGATAATCAGAAAAAAGTGCCAGTGTGATGCCTCTTATACCATGAGCTTCCAGCGTCTCTACAAGGCAGGGGACAGAAACAGTGTCAAAGGCCTTAGCAAGGTCGAGAAATATAGTCAAGCATTTCTTTTTGTTATCGAGTTTATTGACCAGAAAATTAACAAGATCAAGTACAGCATTATTTGTTGAGCGGCCAGCCCTGAAACCATATTGCGAGTTAGAAAGTAGATTACCGTCTTCTAAGAATTTAGTAAGCCTGGTATTGACTAAACGTTCAAATAATTTCGATATGGAAGTTAATATTGCAATCGGTCTATAATTGCTGACACTGCTTCTATCACCTGCCTTGTATATTGGGTGTACTACAGCTCTTTTTAAAGGATCCGGAAAGACCCCAGCCTCGAAACAGCGATTTATCAAATAAACAAGCACGGGTGTTATTGACTTGGAAGTAATTTTAAGAATCTCAGCGCTGATTTGATCCCAGCCTGGAGCGCAGTCACTTTTTAAAAGTTGTATTGTTCTTTCCACTTCTTCGTGGTCAGTTTGTAGGAGAACAAAAGATTTAAGGGGAGGTTCAAGAATTTTCTTATATTTTGGAAAGCGAGTGGTCATAATCTTGTCAGACAAACGTTTGCCGATATTGGAGAAGTATTCGTTAGTCTTGTTAATAGACTCTTTGGGATTATCAGCAATTTTTAAAAGTTGTAGTGGTTGTTCATTTTTGTTATTTTTGTTAGTAATTGTTTTAATCGTGGACCAAAGCCTTTTTGAGTTACTTTTAGACATTATTAATTGACTTCTCTCATACTGTTTCTTAAGTTTTTTTAATAAATTGTTACAATAGTTTCGGTATCTTAAATACGATATTTTTAATATTTCATTATTTGTATTAAATTTTAATTTTTTATGCATCCTGTCCCTTGTGCGTATACAACGTAACATACCAACAGTTATCCATGGTTTTATCGTAAATTTATTTCTAGGAGTTAAACGTCTTATCGAAGTTTTTGCAACCAAGTGCTGTATTATGTAAATGAACTTACTCATTGCGATATGTAAGTTAGCTTCTTGATAAACTTCCACAAAATCATAATTTTCACAATCGGTTATAAGTTTTTCTTTGTCAATTTTATGAATAGTTTTTAGTTTTGTTGATTTATTGATAGAAACGCCTGTTTTTAAACTAAACAAGACAGATTCATGATCCGTAATACTGGTTCCGAGAGTAAATGTAAAAGCACTTAATTTCGTTTTTAATAGCACATGGTCTAAGCACGATTTTCCCCTGGTTGCGGCGTTGATAGCAGGAAGTAGTCCGTGAAAAGTAATTGTATCCATATACGCCGTGTGCGTAGGGCTTGTTTTAATTAGATCAATATTTATGTCTCCCACTATGATAATGTTTTTGAAAGACGAAAAACCTTCTAGTAGTGCATGTAGTGAATCAATGAAAGTATCAGGGCTTCTAAAGCTTGGGGGTCTATAAATCGCAATCAATATAGTGTGGTTTTGTATCTTAATTGTCAGGCAATTTGCTTCAGCAAGGTAGGGTTCTTCTACAGTACATTCGAGGTCACTGTTTGTATAAACAACAAGACCGTCGTTTTGATTGTAGTTGTCATTGGTTTTGCACGCATTATAACCCTCTAGCAATGGCAAGTTGACGACATGGGATAACCAACATTCTGACAGCACTATAATGTCACATGAAAATTTTAGTCGGTTAAGAAGAACGTGAAACTCCTGGAAGTTGCAGGATAGGCTGCGGATATTCTGCTGCAAGATATTTAGATATCGAGTGGGATGGTGGAGATATTCGATGCATTCCTCTGGTTCACAAGTAACAGGTGCAGAAATACTAAACTGGTCAATGTTTTGTATTAAATTATTTATGGTATCGAATGAAGCGTATTATTGCTACTAGTGAAATGACAATACAAATAATATTTATTGTTATTAACTGGAAGTAAAGATATGAGAACGTGCAATGAAAAAGGACATCGTAAACTAATGTAGACATAGTCCGTTTCTTGTAATCGGAAGAAAGTACATTGTGTATGTAAATAAACTTTAATAAAATTAGTTGTTATTAGAGGTTTTGAATTAATGTATAGTATGTAAATATGTAGATTTGGTATATCATAAAAATATATTATATCATATAACATAATATTAGTGTGTGTTGTGGTGAAGTTTGTGTGTGTGTTTATTGTGTAATATTGCAAGTATGCTCGCAGAATGTGGTATATTAGTGAGATGAGAGTGTAGGCAGGCACATGCAAGTACTTTAGAGAAATTACATATAGATATTTGTAGCCACTATAGTAGCTTGAAATGTTACTATCAAGATATTTAGCTTTTAAACTTGTACAACATGACTTTGTAAAATAGTTAAAGGATATTAGTCATAGTAATTTTAGCGTAGACAAATCTTCTTCACCAGAGATTAATTTGGGTTTGTCACCTTCGTGTAGACGAATATATACCCTTCCGTACGAAGTCCAGCAGCCTGCGTAGTTGTGGGTTTTTACAAATTGACGTGCCAAGAAATGTAAGCGCCTTCCATTTGTAGTAAGAGATTCGGATATGAAAATAGGTTTCGATTCACCAATCAATTTCAAATGTCCAGTGTTCAGTTTCTCTTTGCTTTCCTTATTGAAAGTTTTCGAGGCTTTCATTATATTTTCTTTAAGGGTGGTCGCTGAGAATTCCACTATTACTGGGGCTGTTCTGTTGTTCGACATTTTTGGTCTGAAAATGTTTTTCATATCGGACTCCTGCACCTCAATCTTCAGAGCGTCTCCTAGGTTTTTTACCATACTGACTAGGGTTGATTTATTTTCAGCTTGTTGAAATGGTACATTTTTGAGCTCTAAAGTTGACGCTTTTGCATTTCGTTCCAGTAGTTCTACCTTTTGTTCTAATGATTTTATTTGTTTTTTGAACGCAGTGTTTTCCGATTTAGTTTGCTTGAGTTCTTGCAAAATTTCGTCGTATTTTGCCGACATGGTCTCAATAGAGGTTTTTATCTCCGTGGTTTGTATAACCATTTTGCTCATTTCTGTATCAAATTTTAAGGCTTGAGCTTTTTGATGTTGCTGTACGTTTGCTAACATCTCCTTTATGTCGGTTAATGTGGAGTCATCAAATTTTCGTTTCATACGACGTGTAATGTTTATTTGTCCTCCGCAGTCAGGATCAGAGCCGACACAGTCGGATGCCGAGTCCGACTCCTGTGTTAAAATACTCGGCATCAGTAATGATTGTATTCCTTCAGGTGGGGTGCGCTGAGTGGCCATAATGATTACGGAGTAGTTTTCGAACGTTACTTGTTACTTGTTGTACCAGGATAGCAGCGGACTGTAGTAGTATTTCGGTATGGTACAACGGTTAGAGTGTGTGTGTGTACCCGTCCTTATCACTCCTAATGTCGCACGCAAGGACGTCGCTTGAGGTATCTTGCTCACACAAGGGGGGTCAAGCGTGCTGGTCACCGATCGACGCTTTAGTACAAATGTGTCGTCCGTCCAGTGTATGGAGACCTCTCGGTTTAATTATGGAAAGGATTACTCACACTAGGACTGGGATCTGTGTGTGCTGCCGCACCGCACGTCGGCGCCCGCCGGCGGCTTGTACGTGTACTTGATGCTTTCTTGCGCCCTGGTACCTCGTAGTATTATTTTTGTAGATTAATTTACGTAAATAGCAATATAAAAAAATATAATTCAAAATAATGACACAGTGGACACGTCTTAACGCTTTCGCGATCCGAAGGGAAGGGGAAGGGGAAGAAATGTGGGTGCGACTCTGCCTACTCCTTCGAGATATACAGGCGTGATGTTGTGTTATGTTATGTTGTGTTGTGTTGTGTTGTGCTGTGTCGTGTTATGTTGTGTCGTGTTACGTTATGCAGTTACCTAAAAATATCTTGACTTTCAAACTAAAACGTGGAATCTTCTCACAGTAACACAACCACCGCTCGTGATATTGAGTTATGTTTCACTTGATTATCGGGGACAGCGAGTTTTCTTTGAAAATAAAGAGAGCTAGTTTTAGTAACGCCTTTGGTTTAGAAAAAAAATAGTTCGTTAAAGATTTCATTACGAGTGAAAGTTGACTTTAACAGAGAGCATGAAAGTCAACTTTCATTCCTAATCTTTAGTTTTCACCCAACTGCAGTAAAACCACAAAAAGGGTTATGAATACTGATAGTATTTGTACTGCCCCGTTGGTGTCGTAGTCACAAGCGCGACTGCTGAGCGCGGGTCCTGGGTTCGATTACCAGGTCGGGGAAAGTGTAATTGGATTTTTCCAATATGGATTTCTTAGAAGCAGCTAGGAGTTTGGAAGTTGGCGGTGTGATACCCCCGTGCATCGGAAAGCACGTTAAGCCGTTGGTCCTACGCCTGATCTCTCTTCGGTCGTGTAGGATTGCCGTCCCATTGGACTATAAAAGTTAATAAATCTTTATTTGTGAACACAGGTATTACAATAAACGTCTTATCTTATGTATCTACAGCAATAAAAATAATAACAGGCTTCTACATCATTCCGTTTTTTATTTTCTTAAAACTTTCAGTGTGACCCAAGTATTGCACTTGGTGTCGAGTCTCTGATGATGGAGCTAAGAGGTGGATACTAGAACTCTTCAGTGGCTACTTATAATTGCTTCGACTTTCGGGTCATACGATTTTATTTTAGTCGAGCTTTAAGTCTTACCAATGGAATTGGTGTACCTACAAATATATAAGTTTTTATTGTAATAAGTCTGAATCAATACAATACTAAGTCACGTTCGAGTAAATAATGTCAATTAAATGTGTTAAATTAATTAATTAATAATTAATTGATTATAATTTATTTTTACATGCATGTCAATGGTAAATTATAATAGAGGGTCAACTATATTAATTATAATACAAATATTTAATATAAGTTTTTTTTGTAATAAGTCTGAATCGATACAATACTAGGTCACGTTTGAGTAAATAATGTCAATTAAATGTATTATTAATAAATTATTCATTAATTATAATTTATTTTTACATGCATGTCAATGGTAAATTATATTAAAGGGTTAACTATGTTAATTATAATAAAAATGTAATATTTTATCAAAGTGAGGGAAGAGAGAGTGCACCTGTGTCTGTGCACGTACTTGTGCACTATAATATTTCCCGCGCCGAAGGCTAGTCTCCGTTGAGACTGGCCGCCATGGCCAAAATACGGTCTGGAGGACTAATATTATGTGCGTTTCGTTACTTTATGGCTTGCGGCTAAGTAATAACAACCGCACGAGTCTATCGATCAGGCTACGCTTGCCGCGATTGGTCCGTGGATGGGTGACCGTCTTTATATATCAAGACCCCTCCGTACCTCGGTTGGTCCCGGCTGTCATTCGTGGATCTTTGACAGTCGTTACGGGTCGTCAGAAGCCCGTAAGTCTGATAACCAGTCTTAGCAAGGGGTATCGTATTACCCAGTAACTGGGTTGTGGAGGTCAGATAGGCAGTCGCTTCATGTAAAATAGGGTAATCCATTATTTACGCCACACCGTCAAGTATGCTAGTTGCGCGGTAAACTCTGCTTGCGCGATGCAGGATTTTGCGTGACGTCAGGATAATGCGTAGATCGCATGTGGCGTTGTATCAAGTGAAACCGTTATGTGAGTTTTGGCAATCTACCCCTACCTAAGAAATCCCTATGGTATGATATGGTATTATGGTCTACCTTTAAATAGTTTTTGGCGGTCCTTTTATTGTAACAGCAAACCAAATATATTACCAAATATCGAAATACTAACCTATACGTACGTACAAAATTTCTAATTTCCTTGCACAATCAGTCGGAACAAATCGAAATTATATGCATGATCAGTTCCACGTGGAGAGCCTGATGCAAAAATCAAACACAGGGTGCTTTTGATGAGTGATGATCAAATAGGTAGGTACCTACAGTGTTTCTGATGAGTACCTAATGAAGGAAGGAGGTGGATGTAATTATTGATTCTATTATCTGATTATGTATCTTACCGTATTTCACTTGTAAAGAAAGACAAGTAAGAACAAAATAACGAGTTTGTTTAGTTTAGGTGTTCTTTTTGGCGAACAAAACCATACGTTTAGGGAGTGAAGCAATTCGTTATTCGACAGCAACCGGGATCTTTGCGCCTCTTTTACTTATAAGGCCGTATGGCAGAAGTGTCATTGGAGATATGCTTGAATGCATTCACATGAGTGACGAAACTTAAACGTACGTTTAATTAGCATTAGGATTAAGTTATTAATTTCATAATTTGTTGTGTAAGCTCAAATGTTTTATGGTTTATTCTAAAACAAAAATATGTTGTATAAATGGCAAAATTTGCAGATCTACCTGTTATTTTGTTAGACTTCGCACATAATTCTTATTGGATGTATACTCATGTTTTACAATATACACGGTGACATTTGAATCACAGTTTTGCTAGAACAAACGTTGTTCAGACCATGGTCTACAACCATTTTATAGCATCCAATAGAAAAAAAAACGTCATTGATTTTCTAAAAAAACACAAAAGAGGCAATGTTAAAAATATCGGGATTATCGTTACGCCCTACAACACGAGACACTGCGGCTGCGACGCGCGGCGCTCGCGTCTTGAATGCAATATCGCTACTGTGTTGAGTACTTTGATGTTACGGTTAATGTTTAAAACATTATTACACGTTTGAGCAACACAAGACTAATTTGAGAACTCCTAGATTGGATTATTTCAATAACATATTTGATGCTGTAGAATGGTAGTAGACCATGGTCTAAACAACGTTTGTTCTAGCAAAACTGTGATTCAAATGTCACCGTGTATACAGAGTGGAAACGATAATACGACAATAAATGAAAACATAGACAATACTAGTTCACTAACCTGTGGTAAGAGCGGCAACAACATGGTCCTGTAGTGACTTGATCTTTTCGCGCCATCATTAGGTATTAGATTACACGTGGAGGAGCACTATCCGTAATATGCGGGATTAAGGATCGATTCTCTCGCATCCTCTGGACAGCTTGGACAATAGTGCGCCTGTTGGTGGGACAAACGCGGGTGTCCCCATACCTCTCTCGGTACGTCCGTATAGCCAGAGCGGCATTTCTGTGACACTCCCCATAAATTAAGAGGCATGGTAATAAAAAGAAAAACAATAAAAATTAAGCGTCTAATTTCGCACAATTCACTTAACTATTTAACTAGATACCTATTACTATTTTACGTGTCCTGTCACTAAAATAAAGCGCCCCTAATAACCGTCTTATGTTACAAATAATTACAAACACACGAGCGGCGGGCGGCGGGTACTTGAAAGGCGGCGCGGGCCGCGGCGCGCAAAGAAAGTACGTCCTGCGGCACTCGTGCGTTTCCAAAGCGATGACGCGTGGATCGTCACAGGATTGCGGCGACACACTGACCCATAGATTAATATGTACAATAGGGTATAGATAGGTATCTTACGTCAAAAGTTTGTTTCTTTCAAAGTGGCTCCATCTGGTGGTTATATTCAAAACTCTTACCAGTATGTATACTATTATATATTTATGTATATCATAGTATTAGAAATTTCAAGCAAGTAGGTAGGTACACAATGTAGGAATAGTTAGAGATATTTTTTTAATTATTATACGATACCTACATTGTCTTTGGGAAAGCTTATTCTAACTGAATGAAAGTATCTCGACAAAAAATGGCCGTGCACACAAAAACACCGCAGACATCTTTGCTTCGAAGGTTTGCCATTTGACTTTGAATAATGTCTTGCCAAAAATGTTGCCGTAATATAAAGATGAAAATTTTAGAGAAATCTCCAATTTAAGCATATTTTTTTTGATTTCACATATGTTTAATGAACGACTAATAAGAATACATTTATTTGAAACGATATCATATTTTTTAGGTAACGTAATAAGAAATAAAATATATTTTACATCCTGAGAAGTTTTTTTAAGAGTAGCAACGTAGTCCGCAATATGATGTAGTTGTTTTAGCAATGAACGCTGCGTGGCGCTAGCTGCAATCGGTCCTAGCATATTTGTTCTAAGATATATCATAACATCAGGCCTGCGACAGCTTTAGTTCCAAAAAATGCGTTATGGCGCTACTTTCGGTAGCCATGTTGTTGGCAGCCATTTTGGCTGTCGAGTGTTGCGTATAACTGTCAAACTGACAGATTGTATTTTCAGTAATTTCAGTTTTCAGTCATTCGTGTCGAATCTCTGGGTTAGTTTGTGTATTATTCGTTCTCATCGCTTTATTGCTTGAGTTGAGACATAATTATATATAATGGTGAGTAGATACTCTCTCTACAAATAGCCTTTGTTCACATTATCTGCATAGCAGTTGCAAATTATCTAGGATAAAAAGTATCCATCATCATTATAATTATCATAATATCCATCTGTATGTTAGTCCAGGTCATGGTCTAACTGTGTACCAAATTTCATCCAAATATGTTGAACTGTTATACCACAATTACATAACAAACATCTAAACTTTGACATTATTTTATAAATTAGTAGGATTGTGATCCATCAAATTAAGTTGTACTCAATAGCTTTTTTGTTTGCAGATGGAACTATTGAGATGTCAGGACAACACCTAAGTGTAGTGTATGATCCCCCACACTTACTTAAGGGGCTAAGGAACAACCTTCTTACAAAAGACATGTTTTTCAAAAGCAAAGTTGCCACTTGGAAGGATATTGAAATGGTATTTGATGCTGATTGCCAACTAGGTCATACTAGAATGCATAAAAAACTAACAGAGCACCATATTTATGCAGCAAAAATGAAGAAAATTAAAGTGAGTGTAGCTGCCCAAACTCTGAGTGCAACAACCAGTGGAATGCTTAAATACACTGCATTGTTCAGTAAGTTTTTACTTTGTTATCAATCAATCACTCACTTACTCACTTTACTTTAATTTATTTAGGGTCTCCGACAAAAGAAACACAAGAATTCACACTATACATATTCACTCTTTGTTAAAAAGAATTAGGTTTTTAATAATTGGGTTTTAATTTTTACAATTGAGCCATTATGACTAATAAGACGTTTGATTTAAACTAATATACTAAGAATAATACCAGTTGCACTTTCTTGTAGTCTGATAGAATGGAAATGGAAACATTGTTTGTTTGTTATACTTATATATAATTATGTATTTCAGAAACTACAGCCTCGGGTCAAAATGTCAGTGAGACAATGGCCACAACAGGCGAAGCTGTGGAATTCATGGACAAGCTCTTTGACAGCGTGAATGGATCTCGAGGGAGTACTGTCCGGGGCAAACTTCGTGGACCAATAAAGCCAAACGCCCATCAAATTTTCAATTTTTGGACAGAAGCCAAACAAATATTAAATAATATTCAATATATTGATAATAGTAGCAAGAAAGCCCTCAAAAATAATAAAATCTATAAGGTTCGAGTTCCTTCTCTTAATGGATGGGTTACAACTATAGAAAGTTTTGAAAGGTTGTCTAAACTGTTGTTCGAAAAATATGATATACAATATTTTTATCCTAGAAATGTTAATCAGGATCCTCTTGAGAATTTTTTTGGTAGGATCAGAGCCATCAACTACAGGAACGTCAATCCTGATGCAAATACTTTTTTGAATGCTTTTAAATCACTGCTAATGTCCAACGTTATGGGTCCACATTCAATATACGCAAACTGTGAGGATGATACAAGAAACACAGTTGTAGATTTTTTTATACTCATATCTTCATCTAATGTTGATGAGAGTTCCTCATCAACATTTGATGAAGATAAAGAAAATGCTGTGTGTAGTAGACCCATAACAATGACGCAAAACGTTAGCAGTAACCAATCACTAAATCCAGTAAACGAAAGATTGCGCGTGCACTCTTCTGCATATACAGCAGGGTATATGTGCAGGAGAGTGACAAACAAATTTAATTGTAGGAGATGCTCTGATACTTATACGCAAACAAAAAGAGATGTATTTCATAAATGGATTGAACAACGAGAATATACCCTTTTAAAACATCATAATTTAACATATCCATCAAAGAAGTTTCTAATGTTATATAGGAATATCTCGGGCCTTATACATGATTACTTGAATAAGTATGCATACAAAACATGTGTAAAAAAACATTTAAAAATAGAAATAATAAAGAAATTTGATTTAAATTGGTTGGGGTGTACAGGTCATAACACCGAAGTAAAGGAATGGTTGCTTAATTTAATGATACGCACCCATGTTCATAATTGGTGCAACATAATTAATAACATTTTAAAAGGAGGTGTACAAGAAAAACTTGTGAAATAGAGGGGCAATTCCCGTATTTTTAAGACCGTTCGCATTCTAATCTCAGTGTCAATCTGTCAAAATTACAATCAATTTACATACATTTTTGACAGGTTTTTGACATTGATTGTCGCTGAGATGAGATTGCGACTTGAATTTGAACGTTTTTTAAGTACGAGAATTGGCCTACAGATGTGTGCACCTCAACAAATTGCCTTTGAGAAATATAAAGCCCATAGGTTAAGACGAAAAAATAAATAAAAAGTAAAATCTGAAGTCTTTTTTTTACATTTCTTTCGTTATATTCGTATCCAATGAACATATAGGAAGAAACATTGAACATTGCAAATAATAAAATTAACCCTATAAGAATATTCCATGGCACATCACTATGCTATCGATATTCTATGCCGGATGGTCAGCGTCATTTTTATAGTACGCTGTGGGTCATCCCTCAGTGACATTACGACACTAGCGCTTGGCGCATATTTTTGGAACTAATCGTCAACCATAGTACTGTCCTATCTGTCTCCGACTAGTATATAGTTATCTGTGCATAACATGCACTGACCAGCACCAGTGACCGTGACCTAAATTTGTAGTTGCAACTTTCGACAAGAAAGTGAAGTAATAAAACAAACGAAACTAGATTTATCTGTTTCGCACACAAAAAAATTTCTATTAATTTGAGTGCATAAGAACTTCCGCATGCGTTATTTTATTATCTAACTCTGATGACACGCTTTATGACTCTTATAGCACAGGTTTAAGGTATTATTTGCTCTAAATTAATTTTAAAAACTAATTTCGCAAAAGTTTTTAAGTAGCGAGTTGGCAACGTGTCTTTAATGTATGTTACCGATGCGGGGGTCGTTAACCTGTTAGATCTTCTCTATTAACAGATACCTACATCATGTAGCAAATGTTAAAAATGAAAAATAATCTCCTGTGAATAAACTTCTGGATATTATTCAAAAGATTTTTTGTATGTAGACTGGGAACGTCCTAACGTATACGAAGTTTAATTTATTGTCGTATTGAAATCCCCACCCTGTATAAGTATTAAATTCTTTTCTACACCCTGATACACTAGCCCTGGCACAACCCTGATTGCCTTCTTTATCACAGCCTAAAGTATTCATATTCAGTTCAGTTGGTTTCAGTTTCGCAAATGCAACTTGGCAAAATGGGGATTACAGACTCGTCAAACATTGATAATTTTATATTATTTCAAATCTAGTTTTTAAGTGTCTAAAAAAAACATAGAGTTTCTAACTGAATTTCTGTTTTGCTATTTTATTTTAAAACCCCGAAAATTGTAATGTTTAGCCACGTAACTACATACTAGCTTTGAAATAATATAAAATGATCAATAGAATTTGGATAAAAAAAAATAATAAAATCTCGATTATGATTGTAAATGTAACGTTGGTCAATCCCTAGCATCAGTGGGTTGACACTGACAGCTCACTTCACGCAAGTCTTCACGGTGAGATTTTTACAGAATCAACCGGCAGTGGCGGCGGCACTGACAGCTCACTCCAAGCTCACTTCACCTAAGTTTTCACGGTGAGATGGTTACAGAATCACAATGCTATACTGAACATGACCTTACTTGCTGGAATGTTCCAAGCGGCCATATATTTGCACTTTTGAGGATCTTATAAACGCCTCTGACGCTGGTAACCTACTAGGTACATCTCGACTCGAAAAGAAGAAGATAGAAAACTAAAATATCATTTGTGACGTGTTCTTACACTATTTAACAATACAATATATATTTAACAAAACGAATGTTAATAAAGGGACCGTTTTCGATTCATAATTCAGTGTTTCATTAGCCGGCGCGTGTTCTTCGTTCACTCCCAAATGTTTTACGATTGAGCCGCAGTCGGCTACGGAAGTAAACATTTTATGACGGGGGCTGTTACGTGATCAAATGGCAATAAGAAGTGATAATAATTTATTATTAATCCCAACAGACAATATAGAATAGCCGTGCATTCATTATTGATCAAAAATCTACTGCTGCGAAACTCTCGGGAGGCCTGAATCACTTTACCTAAATAATGTAGTTATGTTCATGTAAAGCTTTTATTTAATTTATTTAGGTTCTCCAACATTGATTTAAGCACACAATACATGGCACATAAATAATGGTCAACATCTGGTACTAAGTAGGTGTGCTCCTTCACTTATAGGAGAGCTCATTATACATAATCAGCCTATAATGTTCCCACTGCTGGGACACAGGCCTCCTATAGGTGAGAGGGAGTGGGCTGTAATCCACCACGCGGGCCCAGTACGGGTTGGCAGAAGTCACATGCACGCGGGCCCAGTACGGGTTGGCAGAAGTCACATGTGTTCTGGGACATGCCGGTTTCTTCACGATGTTTTCCTTCACCGTTTTGAGAGCAGTGGTGATGAAATAATTTACACAAAGTAAAGCGCCTGTCTGGGTTCGGACCTACGACCTACAACTCGTAAGTCGCGGCCGTTACTACTGGGTCACCTCGGCTCTCACACAGCACAGCATGTACAATACAATTTTAATAAAGAAAATTTAATTTTACAGGAAAATCTGACTACTTTTCAGGTTATGGACACCAGCTTTTAGTCGTACTAGCATGTATATATAAAACATTTTTTTTACAAAATAATACCAGTAGGATTTGTGATCGGTACACATGCAGCATTAAAAGATGTCATGAACTACCAACCTTGCTGATTGGCCGACATGAGAGAAGATGATAATTTCAGACCGACTCTATTACATTGCCATAGCAATACGCAATACCGCCCGCAACCTGTTTTACAGACATTTCAACTGTAAAATAATTTTTACTACAACAACTGAATTAAACATTTTGATATTAACACAAAATCTGAATTTTTATTACGTTTTCAGTATTCAGGTCATGCAAACTTAACAAGTTTGATGCAGTCGCTCTTGTAATAAACTTACTTTTGTAAGTAGCTTGCTTGGCTGAAAATTGATGTAAAATATGCTGCGTTTAAACAACCATCTACATAGAGTATTTTTCCTTACATGTCTTATTAAGCAAACCAGCAGGGTACCCGTTTCCATAAAGATTTATTGTTAGTATGGTATGAACGCCTTGTTTTTAGGTGTTAAACTGCATCTAATTAACGATTTAAACACAAATTATTAATTAGGTAGATTTTTACTCAAAACCGAAATCTCATTACGCCACATACAATCCTTACAAGTTAGAAAAGATGGATGGATTGTGTGAGGAATGATATGAAAGAGAAGGGAGTGAATGTTAGTGTGACGGTTGACAGGGGGGAGTGGAAGAAGAAAAAATGGATGGATTGTGTGAGGAATGATATGAAAGAGAAGGGAGTGAATGTTAGTGTGACGGTTGACAGGGGGGAGTGGAAGAAGAAAAGATGGATGGATTGTGTGAGGAACGATATGAAAGAGAAGGGAGTGAATGTTAGTGTGACGGTTGACAGGGGGGAGTGGAAGAAGAAAAGATGGATGGATTGTGTGAGGAACGATATGAAAGAGAAGGGAGTGAATGTTAGTGTGACGGTTGACAGGGGGGAGTGGAAGAAGAAAAAATGGATGGATTGTGTGAGGAATGATATGAAAGAGAAGGGAGTGAATGTTAGTGTGACGGTTGACAGGGGGGAGTGGAAGAAGAAAAGATGGATGGATTGTGTGAGGAATGATATGAAAGAGAAGGGAGTGAATGTTAGTGTGACGGTTGACAGGGGGGAGTGGAAGAAGAAAAGATGGAAGGATTGTGTGAGGAACGATATGAAAGAGAAGGGAGTGAATGTTAGCGTGACGGTTTACAGTGAAGGCTCGAAGAAGAAAACGTGTTGTACCGACCACAAGTAACATGGGACGAGGGCAGGAAGATGATGATGATTACTTTCTTGTTTATTAACATAGTAGGAATTCCGGATTATCTTTGCTCGGAGCAACGCTAGCAAAGATTATCCGGAACCCCTTCTAATGGCAAGGAGTAAAAGGTTCTAAGTAAAATCGAATTCTCTACGTGTATCGACATAAAACTTAGTATACCTACCGACTTAACTAAAACAAATTAATAAAGCACGTATTCCCCAATCGTTTTAAACAACCCCTAGGGGTGTGACGGGGTAATGACGCTTATCCCAAAAACAACTATAAGTAACGTGTAGGTATGTACCTATTAACCAAAATCTTCGCAAATGAAGCAATTTACGTCTAACAAAAGCTAGTTCTCTACAATACCGCAAAGCCTTATCATTTATCTACAAAACAGGATCAAACAATACGACTCCAGGCATTCCCTAAAGACCTCAACAGAGTAACAACAGAGCGTGACGAAATGAAAACATTTTGAATTCATTACGGCTCGCGTTTTAATCTATACAGCCAATGTCGAGGGAACGACACTTGTGCGCGGGATTACCTACCAAATTGGATGATTTAAAATGTATTTTCTTTGAGGGTTCTGTAGAATATAGCTGTTATATTGAAGTGAAAACTTCTTAAGGCACACTTTGGGCTCTTTCTGAACAGTGACCGAAACTAAACCGTCACACTCAGGTCGGTGACGCTGAATCAGATATATCAAAATCAAAAGTAATTTATTCAAACTAGGCTGACGATCAGCACTTTTTGAACGTCAAAATTACATAAGACAGTCCCCCAAAACGCCTGCCCTTCACCACTTCCTAGTGCTATAGCTGGGAAGAAGAAGTGGCGCAACAAACTCCCCAGCAGCACAGCTGTCTGTTTAGTTAGAAGAACTGGATTCTATACAGTAGTAAGTAATTAATATTACGAAACACAAAACATTACATTAAACATACCAACAAAAATATTGAAAACTATACTCAAGCAGAAATAAATAATAAAAAACAAAAACGTAAACAGAACTTAATACATAATAAAAGCCTCCAGGCATAAAAAGCGTGCCCGATTACATTTGCAATGCTGCATTATGTTTGTATAGTTGTAACTTGAAGTCACAAAAAACTCTTCGAAGTTAAATTAAGAAAGAGTTAATTACTAATAACAATAAAAAAACCATAGTCAGCAAGATGACCTGTCACCACAAGCAGCACTCGTTCACGAGCAAAACGCAAAGATCAGGCATTACCCCCCGCGCCATATTTAAGGAAAGGAGGCAGCCCGAACCCCGACGCTACCGCAAGCAGTGACATCTAAGGGAGCATGACGAACATGCTGCCGGTTGCTCAAAAGAATAATATGATCAATTGTCGAGATCGCTAGCTAACCACATATTGCAATACAATTAATTAAAAAAACATTAAAATTAGTAGATTATGATTTATTATGATTATACTCGGCTCCAGTTGAGGTTATAAAATCATATAAGTTTTTAGTTTTATCGTGTGGTCATAACATAACACACACCCCCTTTTTTATGATGTTGTGAGAAGATAATTGGGAGTGTGGTTTAATTGAGGTAGGAATAGTAGTGTTCCACGCTCGCCCCTCTTAGACGTCGCGGGGGAGTCAAACACCTCACTCCCCCCCAGACCCGAAGAGGCCCGCAGCGGCGGGCCGGCACCAGACGGGGGTTGCGGAATGATCGTACGTTCCCGCGATCCCCGGCGTAGGTGTGAGATGGAACACCGGGGTGGTTTTTAGTCAGTAATCCGTGAGAATTTTCAACCCCGGAAACAAAAAAAAAAGGAATAAGTAGGTAGGTATCTGACTTTCCAAACGGGAAAGTCAATATTTTTTTATATTTCTTCTGTCCAATTAATAACTATAATTGATGGTCGCCTCACGAAACAGGCTCTCCGACTAACTCACAAACAGCTGCGTACAGTTACAGCAGGTTTATCTGGCCAAGAGTCATTTAATAAACACCTCTTTGTCATAGGAGTCACAAGCAGTTCACTGTGCATGACCTGCATGGAGGACCACGAGACAGCAGCCCATGTGCTTCTACTGTAACAGCAGTGTAGTAACATAACACAGTGTAGTAACATAATTTGGTAACTCAGGTACCTTACGTGAGACTGTTAGTAACACAAAGGCGTTGCTGGCCTTCCTCGAGGAGCTGAGGTGGATAGAATAAATTGTATTCCCACTCGTACGCAAAATACGCGCTTTGACGTGGAGTTGCGGATACCAGCCAGTAATTACCTATTCTGTCCATTTACTCTTCTTAACTTGGTATTCATTTGTGACTACAAGCTTTCTCAACCAACCACTGGATCAAAGACTATCAGAAGAAACGTCATAAAAAAACTGTGACCCCATGCAGGCATCAGTGACGCCACGCCATCAAGCATAACATAACAAAATTACATAAAAGCCAAGTTTGCAGTCGACTACGAACTTGTTCCTTAAGGGACCTGTGGCTAAGTAATAACAGCCGCACGGGTTGATAAACCAGGTTAAGCTACGATTGCCGCAGTTGCCCGTGGATGGGTTACCATCTTTACATACCAAGACCCCTCCGTGTCTCGGAAAGCAAGTAAAGCCGTTGGTCCCGGCTGTCATTCGTGGATCCTTTGGCAGTCGTTACGGGTCGCCAGAAGCCCGAAAGTCTATCAAAAAGTCTTAACAAGGGGTATCGTATTACACAGTAACTGGGTTGTGGTGGTCAGATAGGCAAACACTCCATGTAAAATACTGGTACTCAGCTGCCTCCGGTTAGACTGGAAGCCGACCCCAACATAGTTAAGAAAAGTCTAGGCAGAAGATGATAATTTTTTTTTTGAATATTCCTTAACATCAGAATACCAATTCCCTTAATTAATAATGTTCAAAATCTAGTCGCAATCTCGTCTCAGCGACAATGAATGCCAAAAACTTAACAAAAATGTAGGTAAATTAGAGGTATTACAGAAATTTCCGGCCACCAAGAGATTGCGTTCTTGACACCTGTCAATGTTATGACATTGACAGGTGTCAAGAACGCAATCTACACGTATTCTAAACAAACACGTATTCTATTGTATGCAATAGAATACGTGTTTTGCGAATTTGATCTTTATTAGATTGCATTCCAAATTACGCTGTAATAAAGACTTGAGCATGCTTACACCCGTTCCGAATTAGCGTGAGCGCGACGCGATAACGATGTCTCGTGAATCGTCATAGATGACGTCATTATAATATGCGCAATCTTGCGATAACGCCGGCCATGCCCCAAATTAATATTAGCGTGAACGCTATCAAAAATGACAGTTGTGCTGTTTTGTTTTGAATCGCATCATAATTATGTTTAAACAATCGTGGCATTTTAGGAATTGTGCTGTAAAATCACAGACGTTACAGAATACCTAAAATGAGTTTTAAACTCATGCGCATTATATTTAATTAATGCTGCATCTGTATATTTTGTCATTCGTGGTATTTTTCTTTGGGGTAAATCTTTGCCTGGAGCATATACCTCTTCATCACTGGACGAATCGTCGTTCTAAAACTCAAAATCTGAGTTATCACAGTCGATAGAGTCAACTAACAAAATAGAAGTGCCAATGCAATGCAATGCCAATGGTGTTTCTTGAGGAAGGTGTGGGGGTTGAAGTTAAGCGAGCACTTTGATTGCGTTCACGAGCGTTCCAAATTGTTGAAAGCTGTCATAATCGTGATATCTAAATCCCATCGCAAAATATTGATGTGAGCGCTGTGAGCGCTTATGGCATAATTCGGAATGTACCCTGAGTTACTAGAATAATTATCAAACTGACAAGAATGTCACGATTCACGAACGCATTCTCTCGACGACCGAACTATAAGTTATGTAAAATTGTTACTAATCCTATGGACTCTTGTCTGAAATAAACAAAATCTATTCTATATTGATATTAGAAAGCGAACGTTTTTAAAAATACGGGAACTGCCCCCCTGGAGTAGTCTTAGCAATGTAATTGTTCATTAGTAAAGTATATGAATTGTATATGCTGTGGATAACGATGTGAGTTTCACATTTATATAATATCTTTGTTTATATTATTTGCGCAGATATAATGTGTTACTGTTTGTTTGTCCCACCACGACGATACCTAATGATAAAAGATCAATAAGGAATACACGCTCGCTTACCTTCTTTCATTTCAGCTCGACGATTTTCCTGTGGATCCCCAAAAAGTATACATCCAGAATGAATTGGTTTTATGTAGACTTGTAGCGCAATACACACACCACGATGTTGATAATGTCCAGTTTTTTCACGAAACGCCCGACGTTTGAGTTCAAAATTATTCATGTCGCGATGTCGCAGCTACCGTGTGACCATAAATTATTTTATTGAAATATCGTGAATTTTTAATTGTAAAAATAAATTACTTATATCAGTGCTCGATGAGTGAACCATTTTCACGTTTATTTGTTTTACGATGATAAATCAAGTTATTTTTTACCGGTTTGTTTATCTATCGTATGTTGTACAGGGAAAATATGATGCCAGTTTTAAGCCACGTTTTCACTGGGGGACATTTGTCGCGCGACCTTGTCGCCCGACACGAAATTTACGTGTCCCGCGCGATGTCACCCGTCGTCACTTGCGACATTCACGGGTTGCGGGACTTGTCACTAGTCGATGCTCTGCGAGCGTCAACACGCGTGATTTTCGTATCCCTCGACAGTCGCCCGACAGGCTTTGAGTAGTGAGGACGCATGTCGCATTGTGTTCTGAAAATGGGTTTCACTAATTCCTCGGGCGACATACTGATCACCACTGGCTAGTGTGAACAAATCTTAGTTGAGGGACAAAGTTGCAGAGACTTACCTACTACTTACGTGAATGTCGGGCGATTTGTCTCCGCGACATGTCTCCTAGTGAAAACGTGGCATTACACTTTCATGATTTTAGGCGCAGGTATGCACGGGTGACTTTTTAACGCGACGATTTTTTATCGCACACTGGATATTCTGCTCTTATTGGTAAGCCGAGCATTCAAAATCCAACAAAGTGCATCCTAGCGCGTGCAAAAAACAAACTGTTGTATTTTCAACTCTCGGCCGTAAGCTGTGCATTGAAAATCAAGTGCGCGAAAAAATATGGCCATTGCGTACCTCTTTATTTTTTTGAGGGTGGGAAATCATCAAATAACGTCTCCCGCTCTGAGCAGAGCGGGAGTGCGTGTCAGAGTGTTACTGACTAAAGCCCATCCGTGTTCCTTCAGCTGCCCACGGTATCCCTCTCGGACTTTCCCGCAACCCTGGCAGGCATCGGCCCTAGTGGACCCCGTCATTGATGCTGACATCTCTTTGAGGCGCGCGTGGAACACAACGCGCCGTCGATCCGGGCTTGGTCCTTATCGAACGGCGAGCTGCCCATTGCTTGCGTGCGTGGACTTACACCTTTAAGATTTTAAAACTCACATTCCGGGACTATTTCACGATACTTACCTGCTTTTTTATTTAAAAACTGCACCTACCTACATACAATACATTTGTATCACGACCAGTGTCTCCATGTACACGGTAATTACCGTAGATGCACCGTATTCTGGTCTTACTCTGTCTTATTCTACCGTCAAGGTAATAAGGTATTACCGTGTCGTTGAAATTACGTTATAAATATTTCATCAAATACTGCGTAAAAACCAGCAATCAGTCAAAGAAATTGCAAAAACTGTGTAGATTTCAGGCCAAATAACGATACGTTGACAAAAATGAATAAATCCATTTACGAAGTCGAATGAAAGCCATTGCTAGTGATAGTGTTACGTAATTGCCCCGCTGATATCTACTGACATGCTTATTTGAAAAAAAAACCGGCCATTCCGTCTTAAGCAAGCGTGGTGCTCAACACTCGAGCTCATGCCTTCTCTGTATGAGAAAGGAAGCCTTTGCCCCGCAGTGCGGACAGTAATAAACTGGTATTATAAAGTTTTAGTTATTTAGTTCAACTAAAAGTATGCATATAACCTACTTATATGCATATTTTTAGTTGAATTAAATAACTAAACCTTCCTAAAGATCTACTTACAGAAATAAACATTTATTTCATTTAATTTCATAATAGTTGGAGGGATAGGTGCCAGTTTCGGAAAAAAAGTATGAGCGAAATTGAATGAAATTTATAATGTAGGTACATTATAAAGTTCATTTATTTCTGTACGTAGATCTTTTAAGACACTTTTACATGACAATAGTTTGTTGGTCAATATTTTAAAACTAGATAGCGCTGGCATTTCCTAGCTGACTGATCCCTGAAAGGAAATGCCGAAACAGACGAGTTCATGGTCTCTTTTAAAGTCTGGCAGGTCCTTTTGAAGAAAGATCCATTCAACTTTGTGTTGAACTGTTCCAACAGACGGCATGCATGCATCAGTCATCTACACGATGACTGATGCATGCATGCCGTCTCAAGGCTCAACCCTATTTTAGGGAGCTCAACGACCAGTCAGACGACGCTACCAGATCTGCAGGACGTTTGCGTAGGCCATAGGCCTATATAAAATGCTTAAAACCGACAGACAGTAATTATAAAGTCATGTATTCAATCTAGCCTTCATAGTACTCACATTCACAGTCAGTTTTCTCTTTATTTTACTGAATACGATTAAAATTCCAAGTTTAAAGTCCAATAATAGATTAATCACGATGCAGGTGAAATCCTTATCTGCGGGGAAGATAGAAATAAAACAAAATCAAATACACAATCACAACAATTGGCAATAAATAAGCTTTTTTATTGTTTTAACTAAAAACTAAAATCACAGTTTTGTACATTTAAATTTCATACTAAAAACATAAATTATGTGATAAAACGATAATTTTTGAAAACAGTCATTTTTACCATAAAGGTTCTATACAATTGTCGTTATTTTAAACACATTTTATGATACATATTAGTATTTATATATTCATTCGGGTGACCACTGAAAATCAGCGCTGTGCTGTGGGTCCCCCATAGCACAGCATCATGCTGAGTGGAAGCCTTCTTGTCACAGTCATGACGTGCAGCTGTAGACTATTTTTGTATTGTGCTCGTGATCTATTTTGTTTTAATTTATTATCTTTTAAATCATAGTATTAATCATATTATCATATCATATATTATCATACATATCATTATTAATCATAGTAATAAAGAAAAGATAGACGAATATGTTTATTTGTCACGGCAACACGTGCATACAAATGCACGTGTTGCCGTGACAAATAAACATATTCGTCTTTCTTTTCTTTCTTACTTTTATTTATTTCTTTCTTGCTTAAAATATTCCCTTCAGGAATAAAGTAGCAGATTTTCAACCGCACCTCAGTGGTCAGTAACACTTGCACTACGAAAATCTCCTTTACTGCTACGACATAAAGGCTCTGTCAATGTCAAATAGTTACCACTGGATTACTATACTCTTTGCGTGCGGTTAACTGTACGAGCTTCTTTTCATCACTAATTAGTCTTAAATTATTTACGCACAGTAATAATTAAGTAAAAGTTTCATCACAGACACTTAACAAAGTCCTAACTATGTTTACTTAAAGGGCTGCCCAGACGTAGGTCACCGTTAAATGCTCAGTTTTTGTCGCAGAGTTAGGCGTATTTGTACACATTACCAACTAGCCAGAAAAATTGAGTGTAATGTCAAATGGAAAAAAGACATATGCAAAAATATTTCATAAAAATAAAATAGTATCATGATAATACAATCTTAAAACAGAGCTCAAAAAAATATTTGCCGTCGCATAATTCTCAAAATGTTAAGCGTAGTTTATCATATTTTATGTAATGATAATAAAGGGAATTCAATCAATTAAAAAAATTCCGAAATATGATTTCACTAGGCCGTGCCTTTTTTTTCAATAATTTAATTAAAACTGCAAAATACTTTTAACTTGGTGGTAATTCAATTCAACTAACATTAAACGCATTGCTGTTTTGAACCTTATTTGTTGCTGCGATGCGCCAACAATTTGCTTGTCAATTACCTAAAAATTTGCTTCTTACCGCGCCATAAGTATTTAAAATATCCCATAAACTGTAATATCCCTTCCCCTATGTAATGGTTTTAGGCACCTGTCCCACCGTAGCGAGCAGCGAGTGCGTGACGGCGACGAGCGATTACTCGCTGGTATGCGTATGTTACGCGAGTCTCTCAGCGAGTGTTCTGTCCGCCGAACGAGAGCCGCTGAGCGAGTACTCTCTTTGACAAATCTCGTCGCTGTGACAGAAGGGTACTCACCGACGCGTGTGAACTTCATGTGTGTATTTATTCTACTTAGACGGGACCTGCAATCTTTTACACGTTTCTTGAGCGAGAAAATCGTTGATAGTCGCTTCCTCGTCGGTGGTGCACTAGGTGCCTTAATCCTTTCACCCACTGCTATGTTGGTGCGCACGGAGAGGTCACCCTCGTTAGCTGCGTGGTTCATTTGCTTGTCAGGCCACGCATCCATGCGTAGCGTAGCCGTGGGTCGCAGAGGACGATCCCGCCTACTTTTAAATGTGTATAGTTTAGCAGTGGTCAGCTATAGAGCTTCGCCTTTACAGTGACGTCGCTAACAGGAAAATCTCTGGCACTTTTACGATGGCAATTACAATTATTATTGCTTAAACTAATAAACAGGGTCAAATTAAATTAGCTGGCGAAACCTTACAGTTGTGATAGGTATCGATTGCTAACTATGAATAGTGTCGTATGATAATTACTATAAAACAAATCATTGTAATAGACTAGTTGACAGTTTTTGAGAATCCAATTAGTAATGTTTCTTGTGGTTTATTTGGCTCAAAATATGAATATTTCTGTGAAATGTTAACGTTAACAGAACGATTTTTTTATTTTATACATAAATTTTAATAGTCTATAATATGGATAAATTTAAATTTTCATACGCCTAATTTATTAAATGCTAAGTTTCCCATACAAACTTTCATCCCTTTTAGGATTATTTTTGGGACAAAATTCCCCAAGATTTTATCCTATTTCTCGATTTTATCCTATATCCTATTTCCTTGTAAAATGTTATCGAAATCCGTTCAGTGGTTAGGCGTGAAAAGGTAACATGCAGACAGACAGATAGACAGACGGTCAGAGTCACTTTCGAATTTATAATCTATATAGGGATGTATGGATTTAATTTTGATAGTCCAAACGGGTCATTCTGTCATGGCCGCTCGAGTGACTTCAGTACTTTCATTCTGACACATTTTTTTTTTGACGGTGCGAAATAAAGGCCGCTGGAGGGCGTGTCAGGCTCTTACTGACTAAAACCTACCCGTGTTCCCTCAGTTGCCTGTGCCAGGGGCTACGGTAACCCTTTCGGACTTTCCTTCAACCCTGGCAGGTTCTATCATATAATATCTGCGAGTTGTTATAACAGTGTTGATCGGACACAAACTTTATTTATTACTTCTGTCGGAATATAATAATATTCCGTTGTCTTATAATAACACCGTTTTTAAATATTAAAAAAAAAACAAAGCAGACCATTAATTATTTGTAGTTGTATTATAAGCTATAATTTTTAATGTGCCTACTCAAAATATGAATAAATACTACTAATTTAGTACTTATAGGAATAATGAACACTACCACACTGTGCGAGAGCGACACGCTGCCAATCAGTATTGTTCCTTTCGTACGTCTATTGTTTATGTAAAAGAAACTATAATGTCGGACGCGTAAAGTTTCTTTTTACAATTTGAAACACAGTCGTCTGCAAGAATTGACGTATCGGGATCACTGTCACGTGACCAATGGTTTTATTTTTACTCAATTATTTCTCAAAATATGAATCTGATATCATTTACAAAATTAAGCAGATTTTTATATTTTTAGCTCACGACCACTCTACAAAATAAAATTCATAAGGTATTTTCTTATTATCAAATATTCTTAATTAATAAACTAAAGCTGACTATGAGGTCAACGGCCACTGGTATTATAGTATAGTTACTTCAAATGACGAGGTTAGATAATCGATTTTTTGTCGCATCGTCATTAGATATCGATGCCCATCAAGTCTGTAAAATGTTGCCAGCTAATTTTATATGACCCTGTAAAATCACGGTCTCAGCACGCATCTCTATACGAGAGATGGGATAGAAACTCTCAATTAATCAAACGCTATACCACAAATCCATCATCATCATTAATCCTCTTCACAACAGAAGTATAGATCTCATTCTCTTCTTTTAAGCCTTCCTTACCTGCATAGTATGGAAACTCGTTACTAGTTGCCATATAAAATATACCCGGCCTGTCAAAATGTGTTTCCAAACCTAAGTAGTTCGTAGGAGTATTGTTAAAGCACTGAGCAAAGCGTGCTTCTTGGACGGAGTTACATTTGACAGCTATAAATTTCTTGGGATGTTCTAGAGCCTGCCACCAGTAGACCATTGCTCGTAAATGACTACAGAATATCAAACAAGGTATGGCGGGGAGGTCACTAGGTTGAAACTCTCCCCCATTAGCATAAATGTCCACATGTCCCAAGGTCTCTGCTATGCCAAAACCGTCTATATTTGTATGTAGCACATCGACTCTTTCTGCATCTGTTCTCCACAACTTATCCTCAGGGCCTAAACTCCTGAAGCAAGGTCCAGCGGGGTCTAAACCAGTCAATCTTGAGGGTTTCTTCCCGGTCATCTGGTAGAAGTATTTGGCAGCGTATGCTATTTCATGAGCTCCTAGACTTATGCCTACTAATTCCAGGTTTTTTGGGTCCAGGCCCAGTTCGTTTAGGCGCACTAGAAATTCTCCCATCTTCTTGCCGATGAATCTTACTAGGCGTACTGATCTGGAATGAAGAGAAAAAGTGTGTTAGATGTTTTCTGGGTGAGATAATTATGGTGGAGAGAAGACCTCGTCACGTCAACGCCAGCTGTCGCTGAAAACCAGCGCTATGGCTCTGTCTCGCATAGGGTTACAACATTTTTGTTTTGTATTGTTTTTTTTTTTAAACATTGCCCCACACTAGGAATTTCTCCTGTATCGTGGGTGCAACTACTTGCAGGTCATACAAATATTTGTTCCGTGCGGGGATCGAACCCGCGACACGTAACGCAGCAGTCAATCGCTTAACCACTGCGCCAACCGTGTCGAACATTGGCCGTTTTGTGTTTAAACGACGCATGTTTCCGCTGACTTGTTCTTTTTAACACGCTTTTACTATCTTGGTATCCATGTATCTATGTAACGGAATTTTTGAACTCGTTTTTCATCCCCTTCAAAACGTCGGATTGATTTGAAACTTCGCACACTTATCAAGGACCGATGACAATGCAATAATTTAAATAGTTTGTCCCATTATCCTTGCCAGGATCCTCAGGATTAACGATTTTATCATCCCTGATACCCGGTAGTGCTTTTGTGCCAAGTGCACGTATACAATAAACTTTCAGGAGAGGGATCCTGAGAAAAGGTTTCCACATCTAAGGAAGGCAGCAGGCGCGCAAATTTCCCATTTCTTACATAAGTTACCGTCTTTGAATAAAATATTGTGTACCTACTGTAGTTTTCCAACAAGTTATATCGAATATACGAGTATTTCAATTGTAGCTAAAATCTACAACATTTTCAGTTTAACGGTGAATTGATGTAATATTAAATAATAAAGAAACAAACTGAGCCACGTTTAGAGACATGCATGGTTCAACCTTTGAGATAAGCATGCGACTACTCATAGGAGTAGTCAGGAGTTATGTACCTACACCACATAACTACATACTAATTCTTAGCCGTGTATTCAGAAATGCATGGTTCGATCTTTGAGACAAGCATGCGACTACTTGTAGGGGTAGTCAGGGAGTTTTGCACATCATAATATCGACTGTTCTAGCCGAGTATTGAGACATTCACGGTTTGATCTTTGAGACAAGCATATGACTAGTTTAATTTTTTCACCCGTTATAACCCGACTAGCCACAGAACCGGGCATCGACAATAATTGATAACGCAGACATTTGAAAGATTTGCCGTGGGCACTACGGTGATACGATCAGCAAATAGTAACCGATTTCTGCCAGCTAACAATAAACATCTAACAGTACCAAAAAAAAATACGAAAAATGCCACGCTTTTGTAGTTAGCTAACAGTAAAACATTTACAACAATTGACATCAAGCATCCCAAACTTCTTACTGAGTGAAATGGCGATTTTTGCTATAAGCATAAGATTAGATTGTCGCGTAAAAGAATTTCGATCCATAGAAAACAAAAAAAAAATCGCTTTTATACAAAACCGAACTAAAAAGTAGAAAATAACTTTCAATAAGTTTAAAATTAGATTATTTTACTGTAAAAAAGCGTGGGGTGCTTTATCGGATATTTTCATGCTGACGCTAAATTTACAAATATTCACAATAATATTATTATTATTCCACTTGGAGTGAGCCGATGGAACGGAAAGTGGGGTAGAATGGCCAATAATATACTACTATTATAACTCGAACGAAGGAAGAAATCATTAAAACAATCAAATTTGTTAGATCAATCACACTCGACTATATTGTGATGAACTTTGCAATACAAGCAAGAGTTCTGCCTACTCTTGTCCTGTCAGAGCTGTCTGCAACTCAATTTGACAGCGTAATACTTAATAGCAGGCAATAATCCGCATCTGAGCAAACAGATCATAAGCTTAAGATACAATAGGGATGTCCACGCAGCGGATAATAACCGAAAACCATAAAATAATATCCGCAATACGGGTAGGTAAGCATTTTTCGTTCAAAAATCTCTGCTCTACATTTTTATCAACGTAATGTGAATTGTCAAAATGAAAGTGATTATCATAGATATAATAGGTATACAGGGTAGCCAGTTTGGAATAATGCAAGTTTAAATTAAGATTATTTTTATTACAACCAAAAACTATTAGATATTTTTCCATAATTATATGTATAACAGGCTTGTCAATTTTATATGGCTTAATATTTTTTTGTGGTGTACAATAAAGAATATATAAATAAATAAATACCTAGATATCAAACAACTACCAAATCTGGCGTCAAATCAGATTGGAAGCTAGAACATGGCAATTTGTATAAATCCGAGCTGGCAACTCTGTATTATATACCCTACTTAGTGCGAGCAAATTAATACGAGCGTGTTATGCAAAAATATGTGTATGTATGTTCTAAATAAGTATTTTTTTTTTCCTTTATTAGTAAGCAGTAAAGTTCTTTACCACTACCGCCGTTACTTACGAGTTGCAGGTCGTAGGTTTGAACCCAGACAGGTGCTTTAGCATACGCATAATGTTCCGGATAAGGCGGGAGGAAACGCCCGGGTGTCACCATTGTGTGGATCGCCCGGAGGATACGGTGGAGCATACGTTGGAGGTCTGCCCGGCTTGGGCGGAGCACCGCCGTGTCCTCATGGAGGCGATTGGCCGTGGCGATCTTTCGCTTCCGGTCCTGGTCCAGGCCATGGTACGGAGCGAGAGGGCATGGGAAACTTCTACGAAGCTGTAATGCTCGCGAACAAGGAGGCGGAACGCGCGAGGGAGAGGAAAATTCGCGCCCTCACGCCCCTTAGGGCCCGTTCAGGGCTTCGGGAATCCCAGGCCGATTCCCGGCCACCGTAGGCTCGGGCTTGCAGACGGCGAGCAATGGGTAGTTCGCCGCCTGATAAGGACCAGGCCTGGGTCGATGGCGCGATGTATTCCAGGCGCGCCTCAAAGAGATGTCAGCAACAATGACGGGGTCCGCTAGGGCCAATGCTTGCCAAGGTTGCGGGAAAGTCCAAAAGGGTTACCGTGGGCCCTGGCACAGTTAACTGAAGGAACACAGGTGGGTTTTCGTCAGTAAGAGTCTGACACGCCCTCCCGCTCCGCCCAGAGCGGAAGAAGTTTCTTGATGATTTCCCGACTTAAAAAAACAAAAAAAAAAGAAGGTATGTACAATCAAATATTTTGGTTTATAAATGAATGAGTAATCAATTAATGTAAATAAATGATTACCTCTCGCTCATTCGCACGAGCGATTATTAGAATGACCGATAAGATAGATTGTTCCATTGAGCTAGGAAAAACAAAGTCAATGGATTGTACGCATGTAGGAATGCATGAATGGCTGAGGTGAACTGACATGAGAGTGTTTTGGCACCTGTCAATGTGTCAAGTGAATAAAAGTTATAAAAAAAAACTACTGTGTGAGAAAAAATACCTGAAGAATTTAAAGGAGACGATAATCGTGAAATTAATAGCTTTGAATGTTGTTCCTTTATTTACAGGAAAAGTAATTATTTTGAAAAGCATTGGGTGCTTACTTTAAAAAACAATAAAAATGTCTATTTACAGAAACGCAGTTGAGTTTATTTACGTTGATTACTGCATTTAAGTTATTTTATATGAATTTGAATTTCATTACCTGAATGTACCTACATACATTAGGTATACCTTGGGTAGACTGTCCCACTTCCCCTTGGTGACCAGTTTATATTTACGGCATTAGCAACAATATTTGAGCTAAATATAAACTAGGTATAAACATACAGGCAGGCAGTAACCAAGAATTCAGCACATGATTTTAGCGTAGAAATTTCACGTCAGTTATCAAAAAAACAATCTGCTGATTCATAGAAAAGTGCAATACTAAAGTCAAATTGTACTGACCAGCAAATGTTTTCTTTATTAACCGACGAAAATCAACGCAGGGCGGTTCAGATGTAGCTCGCCGTCCGATAAGGACCGGGCCCGGGTCGACGGCGCGTTGTGTTTCACGCGCGCCTCAATGAGATGTCAGCACCAATGACGGGGTCCGCTAGGGCCGATGCCTGCTAGGGTTGCGGGAAAGTCCGAGAGGGATACCGTGGCCCCTGGCACAGGCAACTGAAGAAACAGGGGTGGGTTTTAGTCAGTAAGAGTCTGACATGCCCTCCCACTCTGCCCAGAGCGGGAGAAGTTATTTGATGATTTCTCACCCTCAAAAAAAATAAAATAAAGGAAACGCTTATCATATCTACTGTCGCCAAAGTGTACTGCTCTGTAAAAAAGACGAGTGTCGGTAAAATATTTAGCATTTACACTATTTTTTCTCAGATCAACTAATACTTAAGTAAAGATGATAAGGCAGTGGTAAACACTTTTAGAAATACCGATAAAACCAAGATATCCGCCAAATATATCCGCGACATCCGCATGATACATCACTAGCATTTGCTGAAAGCATCAATGAAGCTGATACCTGTTTGTTGGGAAACAATCGATGGTACGCCACGATGTTCACTTCGACACAACCTGAACGTTGCATTTATGTATGTATATTTTTTTTCATTTAAACATAAAATACCAACAAAAAATTAGAAAAAACCATTTCAGACACCAATCTGCATGGACCTCAAATGATCTGACCAAGATTAATTCCGGAGTTTTATATACACATTAGACATATGAATTTTATATACAGAGTTGATATGACAGAGGGGCATTTAATGACACTACTATATACGTGTTTAGTATTAATTCGTTACGGTATAAAAATAAAAAGCACCAAAAATTAGTTTTTTTTTTCTACAATCTAAATAGCTTACAAATCAGAGTAAAACGCAACAACCCTTTCTAGTGAAAGTGCAAGTGTGTGTGTATTTATCTTTTTAGTGTAAATATTTGGTTGTACATGTAGCTTGCGTCAAAAATAATCAGCTGTTAGGAAAGATACATCGTGTTCAAACGGGGCGAAAACTAAAAAATCATTTGCGACTAAACTACTGCCCCTATTTAATTGATTTTTGGTACAGAGCTTGAACATGGTACCTATTATAGGCAGTTTAAAGGAAAGCCCCTCTGTCGTATCAACTCTGTATACAATAACATTAATATTTACTTTGTTAAATATTATAACTATCGTAAATGTGAAGACTATGTAGGTAATTTTTTTTTTGTTTGTTCGTTTGTTTTCTCAGTTTTAGGCATGGTCTGGCAGTTTGAGTAATTTATGCGGCCTACCCAAATGTCCTTTCTTTGGTGTTGTTCGTCGAATCGTCGAGCTCCTTAAATTCTGAGTTGAGCTGCATGATTACTGACAGATGCGTGCACTGACTGGACAGGTCCACTCAATTTGTGGGGTTTTTCCTCAAAAGACCATTACAGGCACCAATCTACATGGTCTTCACGTGATCTGACCAAGATTATGTCTAGACTTTAAAAGAGACTGTGACCTCTGAGTTTGTTTCGGCCTTTTTTCTCAGAGTAGTCAGATAGGAAACGCCGACCTCATCTAACTTTTAAAATATGATTGACGTGTAAAAGTGTTTGTACAAACCTAATAACAGAAATAAAATCATTTATCATTTACTATCATAATGAATGAGCACAGTCTTTTAAAAGCTGAAACAGATGTTAATAAAGAATACAAACATTTTTCTATGTGAAATGCTGAAAAGCAGTGTATTTTATAATTTGTCGCTTTATTTCTGAAGTGAAAACTTCTTAAGGCGCACTATGCGCTCTTTCTGAATAGCGAACGAAACGCAACCGTCACGCTCGGGTCGGTGACACTGAATCGGGTATTCTCGGCTCCAGTCGGTCGGTGAAGCTTTATCGAGTATACTCGGCGCTGACTCGCGTATGCTCGGATCCAGTCGTAAGTTTTCACATCTATCATGTATCTATGTATAAGCAAACATCCTCTTTTCTTTTTACTTCACTCTCGCTTATGACCCTGGAAACTCCTGCTGCTCAAGTTTTTTAAAATTTAAACTTGCGCCGCACTTAACTAAAGTTTCGTATCGTGTTTGACGAATTTAGCCGATGTAACTTCTAATTTACGTAGTATTGCACCTAGTTTTAACACAAGAACAGTCTACATTATATAGGTGTTTTATGCAGGAATATCAAGCCTATTTAATAGGTAGTCCATTCACTTGTAAGTCGGCTCTTTAAACGAGGAATGGGTGAATAAATAGTGATTTTAGTCTAAAACTAGGAACCACTTTGCTATCTTTCAGTGCGTAACCTTGATGATAAGTAAAATAAATACTTTTCATACGATCGAATTGACACTAAATATAAATGTTTAAAAAAAAATGTTTGGTCTTTGATTAGCGATCTGTCTGTGCCTCATTGAGACCTATAATTATGCCTAAATTCAAATTCCTACGTTGAATAGATACTTAGCATAGATCTTGAGAAAAACCTTCGTTAAAGACGGACGAAAGGTCGGAGTCTAAAGATGGAGCCGGGATCGAGGCTCATTTCAATACCTTGCTTTCCAATGAAATAATTAGGCCAGAAACATAACAAAGCATTAAGCATGTTTTCCTCGAAGACGTAGACAAAGATGTACATCGATAATATTTAGCGATTGATTGAGTTCCATGTAATACAGAGCGAGTCTCTGAACAGGGCACAAATCCAAATCCGCACTTAGAGTTGCTACTGAGGACACGGTGGAGCATACGGTGGAGGTCTGCCCGGCTTGGGCGGAGCACCGCCGTGTCCTCGTGGAGTCGATTGGCGGTGGCGATCTCTCGCGTCCGGCCTAGGTCCAGGCCATGGTACGGAGCGAGAGGGCTTGGGAAGCCGTCACCTCCTTCTGCGAAGCAGTAATGTTCGCGAAGGAGGAGGCGGAACGCGTGAGGGAGAGGCAAAGTTTGCGCCCTCACGCCCCTAGCCGCCGCAGGAGACGCCCTGGGCGTCGGGAATCGCAGGCCGATTCCCGGCCACCGTAGGCGCGGGCTTGCGAACGGCGAGCAATGGGCAGCTCGCCGTTCGATAAGGACCAGGCCCGGGTCGACGGCGCGTTGTGTTCCACGCGCGCCTCAAAGAGATGTCAGCACCAATGACGGGGTTTGCTAGGACCGATGCCTGCTAGGGTTGCGGAAAAGTCCAAGAGGGTTACCGTGGCCCCTGGCACAGGCAACTGAAGGAACACGGGTGGGTTTTAGTCAGTAAGAGTCTGACACGCCCTCCTGCTCTGCCCAGAGCGGGAGAAGTTATTTGATGATTTCCCACCCACAAAAAAAAAGGGCTGCTACTGAGAAACTCCTAATAGAATAATCATTACACTATGCTTGCAGATAGAGGTACGAGGAATAGGGTGTAAAATTCACTCATACCTCCATAGAAAAAGGAAGAACCTCCGACCAGACGGGTGTCGTATCTGGTGGGCAACTGCCCTAAGATTGATGTCGGGACTTTGTATACAGGGTGTCCAAGAACCTGGCGTCCAACTGGATTCCCACGATGCCCCAAGTTCTAACAGTACTCAGAAAAATATTTTAAAAAATCCACCCCATGTACTTACAGAATTATACTGATTTCAAAAAAAAAAGGGGAAATGAGCACCCTGTGACATACTTTTGAATGCTGTGACTGCTAATGCTGATAATTTCGATATTTCTTGGAGGTTTTGTAATCTAGGGTATTGCTGTGTCTAAATAGAATGTAAAAATAATGTACTTATTGTACCATTTTAAAATAAAATATTATTTTAACTAAAGGTGATATGGAAAACTATTGAATTTCGCAACTTTGACCGACTGTAGTGTAAAAAAAATGTACCAAAATAGTATGGCAAGTGACGTCAAATTTTGACGCGTTTATTCCTCTTTGTAAAAAGGTATAATACTTACACATTAATTTGAAAAAAAAAATTTTGATAATATTTTTACTCAACAACCCAATTTTTACGAAGTGCCTACCTACTAACGGTAACTGTCGGACCCTTTCTTATCTTAGAAACTGTTATGTTACTACTATTATTTACTTCGGTTCCAAGAGTGAGCAAGAAGGAAATACACACAGGTAGATGGGTTCCCAGTAGAATAAAAGCAAAGAATGTTAGTTTAAAGATATTTTATTACAATAAATGTTCAAAATGTTGACCACCCGCGGCAATACAAGCTCTCACTCTCCTTAAAAAGGACCGCTTTATGTTTCGCGAGTAACTTTTTTGACGTATCACCTGCACTGCTTGTGTTATCTTCTCACGAAGGTCAGCGATGTCATTAATGGGCTTCGCATAAACGAGCTCCTTCATAGTTCCCCAGAAAAAAAAATCCAGCGGATTTAAGTCAGGTGAGCGGGCTGGCCACGGGATTGTTCCTGATCGCCCAATCCACCTGTTCGGGTATTGCTCGTCCAAAAACTCTCTAACGGATACGCGAAAATGTGCTGGACAGCCGTCGTGTTGGAACCACATATCTGGTGGGGTCTCTTCTAGTAAGTTTGGCAAATCATTTTGAAGAAAATTTAAATATGATTCGCCAGTCAAATTCTCGGGCATCTCAAATGGACCAATAATATTCCCACAGAGAATACCGGTCCACATGTTCACTTTGAACCGGTACTGGGATCTATCTTCTCGCATCAAGTGCGGATTTTCCACATGCCACTCGTGCAAGTTGTGTAGGTTCATGTAGCCATCCTTCTTAAATGTTGATTCATCTGACCACAAAATTTTGTCGATAAAGTTTTCGTCTTCTCGATGTTTTTGCAGGATTGTTTCACAAAACGCGACTCGGCTCGGATAGTCTCGAGGTAAAAGACTTTGCACTCGCTGTACGTGGTACGGATGATATTCTTCTTTTTGGAGAATACTGTGTGCTGTGCTCTTCGGTATCCCCGTATCAGCTTCTATTCCTCGCACAGAGATGCTTGGATTTGCCGACACCGCCTCTAAAACTTCATCGCGTATGAAGTCATTTACGGGTCGTCCTTCACCAGCTACTTGATTGGGGAACCGCCCGTCACATAGTGATCTGTGCACATTAATGAAAACTCGATGGTCGGGATATCGCGTAGCCCTCGGATACCTTTCTCTGTAAAGTCTCGCTGCAGCTCGTCCATTACCTCTACATTCTCCATAAATGTAGTGCATATTTGCGTATTCTTGCGGAGTGTAGGTCGCCATGGTAGCACACACAAAACACAAACTGTCCAAACACAGGCAAAGGTCGTCGTAAAGAGTTCGTTTCAAAGTCCAGAGCACAAAGAGTAATCGAGTCCAATAAACAAAGCTTTAAATCGTAGTACGTGATCAATGGTAACAATAAGAGAGAGGTGCGTAGTAACGGCAGGAGGCAGTGACGCGTACTGACCGTACTGTTATCCTAAATAGCACGATCCCAGATAGCGTCACTATCTATCTCACTCGCACCTCTAACCTTTTTCTCCCTCACTCTTACCTGAATAATGGGGTACCATAAAGAAGAACCAGCAAATCGCAAAGATAGTTTCTGTCTTGCTCCCTCCTGTTGTAATAACGAATCACTATGGTGAGATGCATGCACATACCGTCCCTTACGGTCTAACCTGTTTTTTGAGAGGCCTGTTGTTATTTTTATGAGCATACAATAGTAATTCTTTAGAGGTTAGATTCAATTCGTCGTAAATTTTTCTTTCTAAGAATTCTGTAAGACATCGTAAAAATTGGGTTGTTGAGTAAAAATATTATCAAAAATTTTTTTTTTCAAATTAATGTGTAAGTATTATACCTTTTTAAAAAGAGGAATAAACGCGTCAAAATTTGACGTCACTTGCCATACTATTTTGGTACATTTTTTTTACACTACAGTCGGTCAAAGTTGCGAAATTCAATAGTTTTCCATATCACCTTTAGTTAAAATAATATTTTATTTTAAAATGGTACAATAAGTACATTATTTTTACATTCTATTTAGACACAGCAATACCCTAGATTACAAAACCTCCAAGAAATATCGAAATTATCAGCATTAGCAGTCACAGCATTCAAAAGTATGTCACAGGGTGCTCATTTCCCCTTTTTTTTTTGAAATCAGTATAATTCTGTAAGTACATGGGGTGGATTTTTTAAAATATTTTTCTGAGTACTGTTAGAACTTGGGGCATCGTGGGAATCCAGTTGGACGCCAGGTTCTTGGACACCCTGTATATGCTAGTTGCACTGTAAACTCTGCTTGCGCGATTCAGGATTTTGCGTGACGTCAGTGTGATGCGTAATTCGCGTGTGGCGATGTAAATACCGCTATAAGAGTAAGTCATGCTCACTGGATGGTGCTGATTTACGCGTCATGTTCGTGAGCTTGCGCCGTCATTTGAGACTGGTCATCTTTTAACTGCCAGGGCTTATCTTTAATCTTAAATTTTGAATGATTTTATATGGTTTTGTTGCATTGTTCTCACATATAGAAGCAACAAGAATAATGTACCCAGGATTTTTGTAATAACTTGATTTTTAAAGAGTGTCAAGAAAGAAGTTTCTTGCCAGTTCTTCTCCATAGAGATCTACGTTTTGGAATGGGCAACTAGCTTCAACTTTCTGATTAACTGACCGACTCTATGACAATCCAAAAGTGCCTGTAAATGGTTTAAATGAAATAAATACTGAGTCTATCCGCAAAATACGCGCTTTGACGTGGAGTAGCGGACACCAGCCCGTATTACCTATGACAAGAACTCTCAAACTCAAACTTTAGAGATTGAGAGTTCTTGTCATAGAAATCGGACCCAGGACCATGATCACGCTCATTGAGACAATGCCCTAAAAAAGCGGTCGTAGGAGTCGGGTATCGCAGACGAAGGGTTTCGTACCACAGTACAACATTTAACACTACATATTCGAGCCTGAGCAAAAAACGCCGAAAAAAACACCTCTCTTGTAAAATAAAATAAAATTAAAAGGGGTAGTAAAAAGAAAAGTACTTAACTTTAATTTTGAATAATAACTAAATAACTAATAACTTTTATTTAGGTCCTTTTACAAAGTAATACATCTGAACACTTAAATACTTAGTAGGTAGTGCCAAGTTCTTAACAGATTGGCTTAAATACTTATATAAAAGCTAGTTTTACTCGTTTTTAATTACATATGAGAGGTGCGTTGGTACTGACATTCTATCTTGTGGCGACCTGCCTGAGCTAGGTTAAAAAAACCTGTGTTTCAGGCCATTGTTTCAAAAGTGAAAGTAACCCAAAGCCCACCAAAAGGAATAACTCATCTGCCGTACCAACGTGTGGCGTCCGTCGATGGCGATGGTAACCGGGTCGTATAATACTACTCGTACCTTGATGAAAAGTAAGTAGCTTAAATTAATTATACTGAAACCGTTGCATTTGGTGTCCCCTTTCAATTTTTAATTTATTTTATTTTTAATTATTTGTTGTTATAGTGGCGATAGTAGTACCTACACACTCTGTAAAAGATATAAGATATAACCCTGTGACAGATGGACGGACAGCGAAAGGTAACTGTTATTTCAAGTATTGTTCAAACTTGTCAGAAACCCTGAAACCATCAATACAGCTTAGTTCAAAATTCAATAAAATTGTCCATCGACGAGTCGCTAACGACTGTTTCCATAATATACTGGCCGCCATGTTTCTTTCGCTTGATATTTATGTGCGATCTGCTATGAGGAATGGGTAGACTCTATTTTGGCATGTTTTATCGAGGGCAAAGAGAAAAGGCAAGGTTGTGAGTGACATCTTTGGCTACTGTCGATTTCACCAAGGAAATGTCATTGGATATAAATATTGATCCTGAATGACTACGCGTACGATGACACAAGAAATTAATTATGGCGTATTTTCTGAATATTCTGGTAATTTATACAGAATGTAAGGGTAATCTTTCACTGCTACCATGAATTCATCTCAATTTTTTTTTAAATCATCAATTCGATTCTCGACTCAATAGCGCTGAATTTCGAAGGTTACAAAAAAAGAGGAAAATTCTAATGGAAAAATCCACTAACATTCTTCCCGACCTAGGAATCGAACCCAGTACCCCACCCTCACTACGACAATACCCTAAAAGTCAACTGTTATTTCAAATATTTTTCAAGTGCGTCAGAAATCCTGAAACCATCAATAAAGGTTAGGTCGAAATTCAATAAAAATGTCCATCGACGAGTCGCTAACGACCGTTTCCATAATCTACTGGCCGCCATGTTTCTTTCGCATGATATTTATGTGCGATATGCTATGACGAATGGATAGACTATTTTGGCAGTTTTTGTCGAGCTACGGCAAAGGTAGAAAGCATGTTTGTGGGTGAAATAGTTGGCTACTTCATACAGACCTATAGATATTGATTTAAAAAAGAGGTGTCATTTTTTTCATTGGTACAAATTAAATTCGCTAGGGAAACTCCACAAACATCATATCTAAACAATGATAAAATAAAAACTGATGATGTTTGGGGTCAACGACCGCAAGTATAGGTACCTACTTACTTATAGCGGAGTTGTTGCGCCACTTCTTCTCCCAAGCTAAAGCACTAGGAAGTGGTGAAGGACGGGAGTTTTTCGGGGACTGTCTTATATGTCATTTTGTTCAAAAAGTGTCGATTCTCAGCCTAGTTTGAATAAATGACTTTTGATTTTTGACTTGAAGTAACAACCTACTCAGCATATCGCAGCCCACTGTGCACTGTGTACTTCCGTTAGATAGTAATTAGTTTTTAAGTATTTGTCAAAGTGTCACTTTTACTGCGCTATGTATGTTTATCTTCTTGTTACTTTATCGGCGTATCTTCTGATTGTATTTTTGTGTGTTGTGCTGTTTTTTGTGTGCACCAAATAAATGGTTTATCTATCTATCTATCACTGCTCGACATAGGCCTCTCCGAGGCTGCGCCACAACACTCTGTCCTCCGCCTTCCGCACCCATGGTAAGATTGCTGGCTCATCTAGCTGGGGGCACCCCACTCTATCACGTCTCCACTTGAAGTATGAGTTTAGAAAATCAGTTTTATTTTTGTTTTATCGTGTTTAGATATCGATTTGCATCACGTTTGTGGAGTTTCGCTAGGTAATCTAATTAGAACTTGTACGAGTAGGTCTATGATAAAAAAATCCGTCCGTAAAAGTTTGAATATTCAAAGACACGTGACCTCCACCAACCCGCACTGGGCCCGCGTGGTGGATTATCGGCTTACTCCACAGAGAGGCCTGTGTCCCAGCAGTGGGAAAATTAAAGCCTAACGATGGCACTGGAAATTATATTATAGCGTGTTTTCTGAATAGTCTGGTAATTTAAACATAATACTCTCAATGCCCACAAGAAAATCCTACAATCGGATCAGCAGATGGATTCATGATGGCCGCTTATTTGCAGGTAGGGGAACGTGACCTAAGACGGTGGCACACGTGGTCACGTGCTGCCGTGCAAAGCGAGGCTCAGGGGAGGACCCTTTACCGTCTCCCTGAGGATGTGCCTTACAGGCGTTGCGTTGGTTCCGGAATTGGTATTTTAAGAGGAAATGGGACCCCCTCTATGTGCTGATGGTGATCACCGGGGTGGTTTTAGTGAGGTAAAAATCCCACACTCCCCGACTTCCCTACCCGGAAGCCGGGTGCCTTTAAAGGTTTCCCCCCAAAACAAAAAATAATATAAAAGGAGTTACGCGGCCTTCCATCTTAATAAAGAAATTGCTTAGTCGCCTAACGATACCCACAGGAAAATAAATAGAGCAGTTATTGAGGAACACTGTTCCGAAAAACTATGTCCAAAAATAAAATCGCTTCCCGAAAGAGACCCTAAACAAAAAGTATGTACAAGACATAACATCCATAATCTCCTAGTTTTAAGGACCTGTTATCAACTTAATACAATCTCAATATCTTTCGCCTGTGTCAAACTTGGGCACAATTTATGACCAGGGACTGGAACCGGCGACCTTTGAGCCATAAATTAGGAGTATGTAGTTCTAGGACATCATACAGGAATGAATAGGTTATCTATGGAGATAAGGCGGAAGATGCAAGAGCGATTGTCGCAGCGATTAGTCAATGGTGGCTATGAACGAGTAATAGTACCTATGTGAGGTCTAAATCGCACGTGAGTATTTGGGCATATTATTTCATTACTTCTGTTACAAAGAAACACCAAAAATAGCGCCTATTATAATATAGGTAAAGTAGCACATAACATTTCTAATATTTAAGTACTTTTAAGTCAAAAGTTGGATTCGTTAATCGCTAAATATGTATTAAATTAATGAACGGTTTTAAAACTTCCATTTCCATAATTCATGTTCGGATGACTGACCTTTATAAAAATGCAATAACATGCATACTCGATGCCAGCATAAGCCCTATGAAGGTGTAAGTCGAGTAACAAATAACAATAGTCATTGACTATTACAAAACAAGTGACTGATCCGTAATTAGGGTCCTTTGACTTGACAGGATGTGATTATCTAGCCATATTATATAGAAGGTTGTACCTACAGGCTTACGATATGAACCTGGTAGTAGACAGAAGTGTGCTTCGGCAATCTTCGTTTGTTTTCGAGAATTTAAACATGCATCATAAAATCAGAAATTCGAGGATTTGTTTTATAAACAATGTGAATCAAAAACCCGCGGGGTAATTACGTTACACACTAACTGTAGTAATGTCTTTCATTTTGACAGTTCAACAACATTCATTGCGTTATTTACGTTTTTGAGCAGGCAAATTTTTCGAACATATGAAGCAATGGGTTAGCAATATCCTTCAAAATGATTCAGCTTATGATTGATAGTGTGATGCACACTACTAGGCACATAGACTGCAATAAATACCAAAAAGTTATAAAAAATCTTAACAGTATTACAAGTTAAAAAAGGTAGGTATTGCTATATTTTAAAATGCACGTTTTTTTGTACCAAAATTATCCCAATGTTAGTTGTAATTCTAGTTATGACTAGTCTACGACCTAGGACGCACACGTTTTTTTTTTTTGTATTTGTCATTTCGTAGTTGACCTTGAGAGGTCGTCACTGCTTAACCAGACTATCCTGTGGCTGCCTTAAGCGGACTCAAAGTCTCCAGCCAGGGGCGAATTTCTTAAATTACTAAGCGACACGCTTAGGGCACCCCCTGTGGGGTAGGGGCCTCGGCTTAGGGCGACGCTGGGGGGAGGACAGCAACGTGGGATAGGCTGGATCAAGATTGGATAATTATTATTATAGGGGGAATTTAAAGCTACAGGCTCAGCTACCGAGTGGGCTGGTACTTCATCGAGCAAGAGTCGGGGGTGCCACCCGCATCTTAAAATTACCACATAAATACTCTTAACACGATACCTAACAACACCCTCAAGGATCGGACAGGGTTTTGTTTCATGTCGTATATCGGCTAGAGTGCGCGCAAAATAAGCGTGCGGCTGAAATCGGAAATAATCGTTTGCCATCTCGACGTTTATATCGTGTCAAGAGTGTGCAGCGTTCCGTGTTTTCCAAAGTAAATAATCGCCGTGATTATGCCGTCTGTGATTAAAAGTGCTAGCAGGGATATAGTCTTGAACAACTAACACGCGCGCAGACTTATCTTACGTGCACTCCACCTGTCAACTAGGGCAGTCGTGTTATTTAGCTGTAAGGTGTCACTATCAAAACACTAAATCGCATATATTATTTTCGTTTAAAGTGCTTTAAACAAAATACAAAGGCACTTATTTGATATCGCTGTAAAAGTCTTAAAACACAGACACATAAGGAGCAAACACGCATAATAATCACTCTTAGCGGACACCAAAGGATGCTGTTGAGCGTTACCAATTAGTGGCTTTCCTCTTGACTCAGTCACCTTTTATGTCCTTAAGAAGTGGAAGGCTTTTACTCTTAACCAGAAAATACAAAGTGTTACTTCCTTTCTTTATTTGACACAGTATACTTAAGTCAAGAGACACGTAAAGATCTTTATCATAAAATTCGTTACGTGTGCCAACAGCTCACCCCTACTGTTTTTCCCTAAGTGCTATTTGTCAAAGATATTAAACCAGAGATAAAGATAACTACTGTCCCATAGAAGATACTCGTTGATTGAGGTGCGTGGAAAAAGATTATTATATAATTTATGTGAATAAGTAGATATCCGTTTAATGTACTGTGTTATTTGAGTGAGTACAATATTCAACATCCATTTACCGTTTATCATGGTGATCTCAAAGACCTACTTCAGTTAGTTACGGTTTCAAAACCAAGTTTATACCAACATGACTCATTCAATGTCAGTACCTACGTCGATTTCATCATAATTTTACAAATTTTGCGGTACCTTAAGCCCTTACAAGCCCTGGGGTTACAAAAGATAAGGCATTCAATAACACCGCACACGTTTCCCAGAAACAATGTCTCATGTACCTGTAATTTCACCAGTACCCGTGCCTTTTTAACCTAATCCCAACAAAACCTGGTCTCGCTGATGGTGGCGCAATGTGTTGGATCATTGGGCTCCCTTCAAAATCGTTGAGCTGAATGATGCCAATCTATGCGTCATGTTCGTGAACGGACGCCGCTTATTATAATTTAATTTAATATTTGAATTGTTTTTATATTTTTATTATGGACACTTTTAACATGGTACTGCATCGTTCTCACTTGTATAATTTGAATGAATAATGTAACCAATATTTTGTAACCGTATTTTCATTTAAAAGAGGAGGATTTTTATGGAGTTTCTTGTACGTTCTTCTTCTACCATACAGGTGCATACTACGCTTTGGAATGGGCAACTATCCAACTTGCTTCATCTTTCTGACTGACCGACCCTTTGACAATTCAAAAGTGCATGTAATTTGTTTATTTGAAATAAATGCTTTGAGTTTGAGTTTGGTGACAGAAAAAATAAGGTAGTAATCCTGTATGATAATATCCGGCACCAAATAAATCGTCGTGGAAATCTATTCCCCACAACATTCTCATAATAAGATAATCAGCCTTTAATGTTACTAATGCTAGGACACAGGCCTCCTCTCTGACAGAGGGAGCAGGCCATAATCCACCACGCGGGCCCAGTGCGGGTTAGTGGATTCTCATAATAATAGGCTCTAACTCAACAACAAAACTAGGTACTTACTTGGGATAGATATAAGTGAGGAAGGCCAGGGTCTCAGACAAGAACACGTTGTACCCTCTCTTGGAGTACGAGGTGCCTATCGCCTGGGAGAATGGAAACGCTGAGCTGTCGAAGAAGCCCACTGCGTAGATCACCGTCTTTTTGTTTTTTAAATCTGGAAAGAGAAGAAAATTATGTTAGTGCTCCTAGCTTCTGACGTTTCATAAGTGGCCATGTAGATATGTATATGAGTGAAATAAAATATTTTGATTTTATTTGAGTAGGTAAAATAACATAAAATTAAGCCTGTATCTCCGAAAGGGTAGGCCGAAGGTATAGAGGTGCACCTATACAGTGTCAAATTAAATTATCCAGCGAAACTCCGCAGAGTTGATGGGTATCGATGTCTAAATTTTAAACACGATAAAATAAAATAAAAAGATTTGATTGAAAAACACAAAAAAAAATTGTTTTATCATGTTTAGATAGTTAGTTTCACTAGCTAATTTAATTTGACCCTGTATAGTACACCACATTCTCATCACTTTGTATAAGTCCCATGTAATAGGGGGCGAGCCTATTGCCATCAACCGGGCACAAATCCAGACTCCCGGCTGATACTGAGACATTCTAGATGGAAAAACCGAATAACACTTTCCCGACCTGGCAATCGAACCCAGGACCATGTGAATGTCTCTGAAAATTCTAAATAAGTATATTTTTACCTTTAATAATAAGTAAAGTAAAATAGTGGCCCAGTGGTAAAGGCCGCGACTTACGAGTTGCAGGCCGTAGGTTCGAATCCCAGACAGACGCTTTGCTTTGTGAATATTATTTCATCACCACTGCTCTCAAAACGGTGAAGGAAAACATTGTGTGGAAACCGGCATGTCCTACAACCAACAATTCGAAGACGTGTGACATCCACCAACCCGCACTGGGCCCGCGTGGTGGATTACGGCCCACTCTCTCTCACCAAGAGGAGGCCTGTGTCCCAGCAGTGGGAACATTATAGGCTGAGTATGCTAGCCTAATAGCTATAAATTTTACCATTTTCTCTACCAGCATTACTGAATGCTGGTTGAGAAAATGGTAAAATTCGAAAAAAATATCTAATTACATTAGTAAGCTATTCAGAAGTTTTTGACGAAAAACATACCTAAAAATGTTATATTTGCAGCGACAGCATTAAAAACACTGAATGCTGGTAAAGAAAAAGGTTCGAAAAAAAATATCTTGCTTACCTTACCGGTTTTTTTTAACTGTTCAAATTAGTTGTTGGAAATGAGGTAAGCTACCTACCCGTTACGTTTGATTCATTATTTACGGGACACCCTGTATAATTTTATTATGTAGGTATTGATAAGCAGGATTTCCTCCCGAGTAACCAATACATACTTTTATAACGTATGTCGAGTTCCTGTCTTTTCTTTTAGACGTAAGATGTCCAACGCAAATTGGCTTCAAGAGTAATGCCAAGGTGTTTGGCTGTATTAGCGTAAGGCTAAATTAGTAATGAAATAAAAACTTGGTCAAGTGGATGTCAGTGTGGTCGCGGAACTTAGTCTTTTTTTTTTTTTTGAGGATGGGAAATCATCAAATGACCCCTCCCGCTCTGGGTGGAGCGGAAGGGAGTGTCTCAGACTCTTACTGACTAAACCCCACCCGTGTTCCTTCCTTGGCCCTTTATGTTCCGGGTCAGCGGTACCCTCGCGGAACTTAGTCTTGGGTTGAAGATCAGGTAAAACTATAATGTCCTCAATTCCTGAATTGTTTTTATCTTTTTTATTACGGACGCTTTTAACGTGCACGTCTTTCTACATCGTTCTCAAATGTATAATTTCAACATGAATGATTTAACCACTTTTTTGTAACAATGTTTTGATTTAAAAGAGTGTCCGTGGAGTTTATTGCCCATTCTTCTCCATAGGTACCTACTACGCTTAGGGATGGGCAACTAGCTTCATCTTTCTGGCTGACCGACCCCTTAACAATTCAATAATGCCTGTAATTGGTTTATTTGAATTAAATGCTTTGATTTTGAGTTTGAATGGTGGATGGCTCCGGAGCACCAGCATAAAAAATATAATTTTCAACACATTAGCTCAAAAAATCCATTTACAAAGCCTGTATAAATTGTTCGAAAGTTAAAAATTACTCACCATACAATGGAATGGGCGGTAAAATAGGTACTCTCATCTAAGCACCTGTTTTACCGTATACTCCGTTGTATAGCGCCGTGCGTATCCTTTACGGTCTTTCTTTTAATTTCTATAAAAAGTAGGTATATAATAATTCCACCAAGGAGTTTCATATTACGAGAATAAATAAGCTAAATGATCGAACCTCCGGGGATAAACAGGGCGTCCCACGGATATGCCACATGGAGGGAAAGTACCTTGAATATTGTAGATGGAACATTTTACTGAAAGAAGACATTATTTGAATTAAAAAAAAAAACAATTTAAACTGCATTCATAGATATTTAAATAATTACGTGGTTGAACCGGAAATTTAACCCATTACATGAGAAAAATAATCACCCTGTAGCTTTATCATACCGATCGAAAGGCTTCATCATAAGGATTATTTTTTGGCTAAATAACATAGTGTCACAAATAAAAGGAAGAACATGAATTGGACGTTGTATATATGCTAGTTGCGCGGTAAACTCTGCTTGCGCGATGCAGTATTTTCCTGACGTCAGTGTGATGCGTAGTTCACATGTGGCGATGTAGACACCGCTACAAGCGGATAATGACACATTATTTTAACAAAATACATAAAATTACATGTATTTTTGAAACAACAGTCAGATGGATATACCAGCAAGTAATCAAAAGTATTCACTGCAGCTGACGTAGAAAAATTATATAATGACGCTCCAGATGAAAAATATTTAGTAAGTGACTAAGGTACGTTTTTGAAACTTGTCTTTACTTTAAACCTTTTTGTAGGCACATACATACTTATTTGCTATAATAGTTATTTCCATTGCCATACAACGTGGCAATGCCGCCAGTCTCTTGGGTACTTTACCAGTCGACAGCGATGCAGAGGAATTTTTCGACGCCATATTTTAATTTGTTAATAGTTTTAGTTAGTTTAGGTTATTATATTTTAATTTTAATAGTTTGGGAGTGTCGTGATTATGTCATTTTTTTTCTAATAAAGTATTTTTTGTATTTCTAAAGAAAAAAAAAATATATATAATAGTTTAAATGATAAATGATTTTATTACTGTAAGTAGGTTTTTACAAACACTTTTACACGTCAAACATATTATTTTTTTAAACTATATGAGGCCGGCGCTTCCTATTTGACTACTCTGAGAAGAAAGGCCGAAATAAACCCAGAGGTCACACAGTCTCTTTTAAAGTTATTAGACAATGCTTAATTTAGTAGGTAGGTACCTATATTTGATAGTTAATTAGGTAATCTCCTGTATAAACTATATCATCATCTGCCTAGACTATTCTAGCGGGTCAGCTTCTAGTCTACTCGGATACAGCTGGATACCAGCCGGTCGATTCTGTAAAAATCTCGCCGTGAAGACTTGCGTGGAGTGAGCTATCAGTGTCATCCCACTGATGCTAGGGATTGACACTGACAGCTCACTCCACGCTCACTTCACCTACGTTTTCACGGTGAGATGGTTACAGAATACCGCTGCTGTATTTTACATGGAGCAACTGCCTTTATGACATCCACAACAACAGCAAAAGCTCAAAAGTATTGATTAAAAATATGGAAAAATATAGTCAATCGTAAAATAGACCACATGTGGGTTTTATGTATTTTAGACATTTACGATCGAACGAACTGGGTGATAATATTTCATAGAGTTTCTCAATCATACTTTTGCTAGACTTGACAGATGCCGTTACCGTCTTGTCTTCTATCTACAATATTTTTATGAGTGTAACACCTGGTTCTAAAATCGTGATATCAGTAAATGTATTGTCACATCTCAGCTGTTGTGATTTGGCTGTAATATGAAAATAAAAAAATAAAATATATTTGTTGATAAATTATGAATTTGTTGATAAACTGTAATGAAAATGATGATTAATTAATTGAATGATAATTATAATAATGTAATCAAAATATAAATGCATGTTTCATATAATATAATTATATAATGTAAATGTTTGCATGCCGAACGGTAAAATATGGCTGAGCTTTGATATGTCATAACAACTATTGTTTATTACCCATATTTGCAAAATAAAATTCTGTTCTATTTTATGATAATGGTCTGATTATTTTGTTTTTACTAACACACATCAAGTGTCTCGGGATCTTGGTATTTAAAAAATATGCTTTATTGCCTTGTTGAAATTACATAAAAATGTATATATATATATATATAAATAATGTAATGTATATATATAAATTACAATATATATATATATATTGATTGAATAAAATGGTTTCCTATGTGTAGATCGACGTACGAACTACTCTCTGCTTTTGCATTAAATAAAGACTTTTCGCGATTTTTGCTTGTGCTGGATTTTAGAATAGAATAGAATATTTATTTGCGTAAAACACAATATTTGTTTGTGTAATACAAGGGTGTTATATTATATACAAATTGAGGCACAAGCATGTTTAGCTACGATAAAACATAGCATGCAAAATTTAAAGATCAACAACAATGGTTTTTTTTTTAAACATCAACAATTTTCATCTATAAATTCTTTTAAACTATAAAAACTACACTCGAGTAACCACTTATGAAATTTAATTTTAAATAATTTTGTATTTAAAGCTTTGAAATGCCTTTGTATTTTATTATAAATGCGCACACACTCTGCCAAGCAGTTTCACCTTAGTTAATCCTGACATTAAAATGTGATGAAAATAAAAGTTTTAAAGGTGCGTAAAAAAACAATTAGTAGTCTGTATTTCCGCCGTTAACGCGTCAATCAAAATCTCAGAGCTCAATATGAGTTCATCCAAATCACGTTGCGGAATGGCCGCCCACGACCGTTGTAACAGGCGAAAAAGATTTTCTGGTGTGTGTACGGCGTGCATATTCGGCTGAGGTCTTATTTGAAGCCATAGAGCAACACGGGCCACCGGCGGTTTGAAGCATACCCCATGCGCGCTCAATGGGATTCAGTCTGGCGATTGAGCAGGCCGTGGTAGGACGTTGATATTAGATATTAGCTGCGGCAAGCGTATTTGTTACAACACTGGCATTGTGTGGACGTGGATTTCCTCGCATAAGCAAAATGAAGGAATGACAACATCTCAGTCAACAAATCAGTTCGGTTCTTCTGCCGATCCAAATATCGCCCATATCATGATTGTTCCACCTCTGTATGCACAGACTTCCTGGCATGATTTTAAACCAATACAGTATCATACCAAAGCGAGACTCTTTAGAAAAACACACAAAACGCCACTCTTCTTCTGCCCAATTTCTGTGTTCACGAGCCCATTGTAAAAGAGCTCTGCGACTGTGGGGCTCAATAGGTGGTACACGTATCGGCCTTTCAAATCAAATCAAAATCAAATCATTTATTTCCTTGGAAACATGGGTATATACATAGGTGTTTTTTTTATAATAAAGTTCTCCATATTTTACCGTCATATGGACATGCAAAGGTTTGAATTCCAAAGTAAAAATTAATAATAAGTGTCAGATCATTGTAATTACAATATAAATATTATTATAAATGTCAGCGTGATAATAAATTAAATTAAATTAAATAGGTCAATGAGAGGATCGCAATAATTATGTCAATCAGAACAACAGTATGTCAATCAGTTAATGAATCATCACTAAGAAAATCGTCAATCATGTAATAAGTTTTCATAATTAAAAATTCGTTAAGTGCCCTTTTAAATTTTAATATAGTCATATTTTATATAATGTAGGTACTCTATTATATATGAGTGGTGCAATACCAAAAAGACTTTTTTTCGTTAGTGCGGTTTTACATTTTACTTGACTTATTTGATTGATGTATTGAGTTCGTATTGGATTATTCCTGACCTCTGATAGTTTTTTTAAATAGATGTGGGTTACATTTCACAAACAAAGCCGTTTCCATTATACCTATATAGACAAGGAAAAGTTAAAATGTTTAATGATTTAAAATAGGGAACACATCTATCAATTGTCTTAAGACCGCACATTGACCTAATGCATCGCTTCTGCAGTCTAAATACCAGCTCCCTATCAGTGGAATGCCCCCAGAAAATAATGCCATACCGCAAAACAGAGGCAACCAATCCACGGTACGTTGTTAAAAGAGCCTGAATGTTAACTTTCTTTGACAGTTCAAAAAGAGCATATTTGGATTTTCTAAGTTTCTTACATAGTTCTTCAACATGAGGTTTCCATGTAAGTTGGTTATCAATTATAATACCTAAGAACCTAGCCTTGGTAGCTTCTTCAATATCACAGCCCTTGTAGGAAATGCTAAGATTTGGGTTTTCACGGCGTTAATAAAAATGCATGACTTTGTTTTGCTCAGGTTTATAACTAAATTCTCATTATCTCACCAATGTATAATGTCACTTAAGCAAGTATTTATGTCATTCTTATAATTATTTGAATTAGTATACTTTATTATTGCTGTACTGTCATCTGCAAAAAGAACCATTTTGTTGGTTGTTGCTTTCGGGAGATCATTTATATATTATATCAAAAAAAGTGGCGGACCAAATACACTACCTTGTGGGACGCCATATTTTACATGTCTTGGTTTTGATACATATATGGTTTCTAATTTAGTTTAGTATAGTGTAGCCTTTGGAAACGGAGATTACTTGCAAGCGATTCCTTATGGTTTGATCGCTAATTAACAAACATGAAGAGCTATGAAGCCTCGTAACCAACATCATCGCGGTCATTGTACTATTTCGGCGTGCAGTAATGATGATGTGATAGTGATGCGGTAACGTGTCCAAAGTCGACTTATAACACTCGGCGTAGTGCCCAGAGCGCTTGCCACAGCACGTTGCCGAGAACCAGCTTCCAACATTCCCACGGCTCTGATCATTTCTTCTCGGCTCAAATGACGTCTTCTCTCTATAATAACGTCCTTTTGATTGACTTAAATTTTTTTTAAATAAAAATAAACTGATATTTAGTAGCTAGCAAAAACGTGCTTGATTCCTAGACAATTTGATGTGTGTATATTGTTTTTGTTACCAACTTTTAATTAAGTATTTTTATTTTTATTTCGGGGTTCGTGGCTCAAAAATTAGGGGTTCGTGGATAAAGAAAAGTTTTATTTTCATTTCTTTGTTTATGTACTAATGATCTCAGTTAATAGTATTAAATGCTATAATAATTTGTAACCATCTAATCTTAATAACTATTTATGTCCATGTTCATTGTTAAATTAATTTAAATACTAGATTTTTTATTTTTAAATTAGTGGTAGTTTTTTTTTTATCCTTTTGCTATATTTTTGTTCCTAGTAAAGCTAGGTAGCCATTGTAACATCTTTTTTACAAGATGGAATGCAATAAACGAATATAAATATAAATTAATAACATCCGCACAGGTCAATTTTTAAGGTTAAGTAACGCTTGCCGAGGTCGGTCCGTGGATGGGTGACCATCCATCACACAACGAGATCATTCCATGCCTCAGAAAGCACGTTAAACCGTTGGTTCCGGCTGTAATTCGTAGTTCTTTGACAGTCATGACGGGTAGTTAGAACCCCGAAAGTCTGTCAACAATTCTTATTAAGGGGTATCGTGTTACCCAGTACCTGGGTTGTGGAGATCAGATAGGCGGTCGCTCCATGTAAAATTATGGCACTCAGCTGTTTCCGTTTAGACTGGACGCCGACCCCAATATAATTGGGAAAAGGCTACGCAAATGAAGTTGGTGATGTTTATTTCTATCTTAGTTTTGCTTAAAAATGTTAATAGGTTTAAGGCATAAAGTATCGCTTACATAATTCACTTACTGAGAGACAATACCTAAAACTAAGATTAATAATTAGAGCGCACAGATGTGTTTTGAGAGCAGTGGTGATAAAATGAAATTCACAAAGTAAAGCGCCTGTCTTGGTTCGAAACTACGACCTACAAACCGTAAGTCACGACCGATACCACTTGGCCACCACTGCTCCCCCTGCTCAATGAAGGTGACAAGAATATGTGGTCTGAAATTTAGTTAGTTCCTTTCCTTTCTACCGATGTACCGGTGTGTAAATATTAGATAGCACAAATTTAATTTAATTTAATTACAGGTATTTACCAGCGTACCTATTCAATAGTAATATTAGTATAGTTATGTCCGTAATAATTAAACTAATATTATTACTATTGAATAAAAATAAAAGACAATTTACCAAAGAGGTTCTTAATTAATTAATTAATTATTATTAAGGCACATCAACAACGCAAACACAAACATTTACAAATAAAAGAGAACAGAGACATGGACTAGTGTGTACGTCAATTACAGACGTGCACAGCATTCACGACAAAATAGAAGAAAAAATAACACACTATTCACGTTTCAAAAAAAAAAAAAAAACGAAAACATTAAAAGAACAAAAGCTCTAGCTAAAATCTCGGTAGTAGAGAGAATACCCTCATCGACATCATAAACATTGACAATTTTTTAATTTTCAATTCAATTCATTTATTTATTGTTTGTCACAGGTAAATAGAGAGGTCTTATAATAGTAATCATGTATCACTGTAACATACCCATGGGGTGTACAATATTTATATTAATAAGTTGGTAGGTATGTCAATTTTTTTTTTTTTTTTTTTGAAAAAACGTTTCCCCACACTAGGAATTTCTCCTGTATCGTGGGTGCGTTTACAAACATTTAAGCTCACATACACAAACAGCCAGACCCGGAACAACTACTTGCAGGTCATACAAATATTTGTTCCGTGCGGGGATCGAACCCGCGACACGTAACGCAGCAGTCAATCGCTTAACCACTGCGCCAACCATGCCGTCAATGTTTTTTTGTTTGTATTTTTGTCTTCAGTCTTCCCCTCATTTATGATCTTAGATCTAAAACGCTTGGGATCGTCGTGGAAGATATCCAAATCATAAAGATTGGAAAAATTGTTGTACGTCGACGTTAGCCTAGCCATCGGGGCGTTCATGCCTAAATTGGTTTTATAACAAGGGACATAGAAAAAGACCGTACATTTTCTTAATACTACATTACTGCCACGGTCTGTATTGACTGCGTTGCTGCAGCGCGGATGATGGCCGAAAGCGCAAGAGATAAACGTTTTCCGATAAAGACTTTGACTTTCTGTCGATTTTCTACTGCGCAAACTTCTCTTAGGCAAGTTTGGATTTTTCCTTTGACTTCGGTGGCAATTAATTTTCAAAATCAAAAGTCATTTATTCAAACTAGGCTTAGAATCAGCGCTTTTTGAACGTCAAAATCACATAAGACAGTCCCCCCAAAACGCCTACCCTTCACCACTTCCTAGTGCTTTAGCTGGGAAGAAGAAGTGGCGGAACAAACTCCCCAGCAGCACTGCTGTCTGTTCAGTTAGAAGAACTGGATTCTATATAGTAATAAGTAATTAACATTACGAAACACAAAAATATTGAAATATTAATTAAGATATAACTAATTTTGCTTCCTTTTGAATGTCTGGCGGTGTTAAACACGTCGAATTGGAGGATGAATTGCTTGAAGAGTTCACAATATGCAGAATGCCAAAAAAATTCACCGCGCCGCGCTTTTGATTCTTCCCAGAGCGTTATTATTTTTTTTATTTTATTATTCAATGTTGATTAGACTGCCTGTAGCTATACAGCCAAATTGTGAATAAAATATTTTTGCACCTGACTATTTTTAACAAATTTTACAATTTACAAAACTCAACAAAAATCCTTATCTATAAAAATCAATACCACTTTTCGTTGTAATTTTATAACTCAAGAACGGATGGACCGATTTTGTTAATTCTTTTTTTAGAATATTCCGTGAAGTACGAGGATAGTTCATACGGAGAGAAAAATCAAAAAAAAAATAAAAAATAATGTTAGGCGGTACGAAGTTCGCGGGGTCAGCTAGTCTATAGATAATATTAACCTATACCTTATCTATAAAATTAACCCAGGACTATAAGACTTGAGAATGATGTTAACAAATTCAAAATAATGCTCACAAACTTTATGTATAAAAAGGCGTAGGTACTATTCCATTGGTGAATTCTTAACAGACAAGTTAAATATGTAATAATTGGATGTGTCGTTTTGTGAGTCAAATGTCCTATTTATTAATGCTCAATTTTATTCATGATAATTTTATAATTTAAGTTGAATAATAAAATGTATGTACCCATCCAAAATTTGTATTTGTACAAGTAAAAAAAATACTGTACAAAGGCGGACTTAATGCCTGAGGCATTTTCTACCAGTCAACCTTAGGGTGATGCAGAGATATACCATGGCAGGTGCAACATACGGGATAGATAGCTCGGAAATGACTATAAAATACAAGACCTACCTACCTACCTATTACCTATGTTAAGCATAGCGATCCTGACATTCGAATTAGATCAGTAGGCCAATTCTCGTACTTAAAAAACGTTCAAATTCAAGTCGCAATCTCATCTCAGCGACAATCAATGTCAAAAACCTGTCAAAAATGTATGTAAATTGATTGTAATTTTGACAGATTGAGACTGAGATTAGAATGCGAACGGTCTTAAAAATACGGGAATTGCCCCTCTTATTATATTGTACATATGTTTTACAAATAAATAATGTTAATTTTAATTTAATGCATTTTCAAAGGAAATTGCTGGTGGCTTTTCAAGTGGCGCGGAAAATTCGACTTTGCTCAATGAACAACCTTCTTTTCAACTTTCTTCTTTCAACATATAAACCACATTTCAAGCATTTTTGAGTAAAATACTATTCATATTTCCCAAGTTCTCTCAGCATTTTTACTGAAACCCAGGGGCATCAACAACCTAAGTTATTACCTACCAAAGTATAGAAAAATCCTTCTCCTTCAAGTAGAATACAAGATCCGTCATATTTTACATATCATTCCAAAGATATCATGTCATTACTACACGCCTCGACGCATAGCCTGTAAGGATTCTTACAGATAAGGCGTTTTGCCAGCGCGTTTTTAAACGTTACCATAGCGACTATTTCTTACGACCGAAACTCTGCTTATGAGCTCGTATATTAAACCAACAAGAATCTATATTGCTAATAATTGAGAAACTGAGATTAAAAGGCTCTAACAAACATGCTTCGCCATCGTCCCATTAAATACTAGATGGCACTGTGGCATTATAAGGCGAAAATCTCGATCAAGCTTGACAGCTTCCCAAAAACCAGGCCTGGAATTATTAGCAAACAGAAAAAAGGACGAAGAAAGTCTTTGTTCTGCAGTGAGACAATACAGGCTACTTAGATATGCAAGCCATCGTTAAACGCGTATCTTAGCAGTGCATAAAAACGTGCCGAAACACGCCCAATCTATAACAGCCCTAAAGTATAGCTGGCGAACAATTTTGCAAACTTGTATCGTGCTATGAATAATAAATAAGTAGGCAGCTTATTCGTAGATCACGTTGTCACACGGCGACTATTCGATTTAGCGAGTTTTTCTCAAGAAAAGACGTTAAAGGTCCTGTAGAGTGAAATGAAGGGCTAAGAGTTTTAGAGGAACGATATTAAAGGTAGATACGATAGTCACATATCACAACTGTCGAACTCAAACCCAAAGCATTTATTACGATTAAAGCATTTTTTCGTTACAGGCACTTTTGTATTGTCAAGGAGTCGGTCAGTCAGAAATATGAAACTAGTTGCCCATTCCAAAGCGTAGTAAGTGCCTATGGAGAAGAAAATTAGCCATGTTCATTATTTGGTAGTTGTATGAAATGGCAAATAACACTGCAAAATGACGTAGTGTGTAAATTTGATAAGCAATAATTTCCCTGACTATAAATTAACAAAGTTTTCCGTCATCTCACTCCCCGTCCGATCAAGATGTTTGGCAAGCCGATCCCTTAGGAGAAGCAAGCCAAATATCTGGGGGTGACTTCGAACAGACAGCTCTCCTTCTCAGAGCACATAAAGGTGGTTCGTTCATGAGCCACCTTTGCTCTGGGTAGACTTCATTCCGTTTTAAATGCACGCAGTAAATTGTCACTCAGGTGCAAACTGTGCATTTATACGGCGTGCATCCGCCCCATCATGACATATGCCTGTGCTGTTTTCGCACAGGCACACCCCCGACACGTCCATAGGATGCAGACCCTACAGAACCGTTTCCTTCGTAAAGCAACGGGTTCCCCTGGTTCGTTCGTAATAAAAACTTACACATAGATTTGAAAATCCCCACTATTCAGCAATTCATGAAACGCGCTAGCAAGCGTTTCTTTGACACCGATAGCAGCCATCGCAACCCTCTGGTTGTGAAGACCACCAGTTATGTTCTCTCTAGAATCAGTAAAATCCGCCGTCCAAGGCATGCACTGACCGACCCTGACGACTCCATTACCCTCCACCAGGAAAGCAGTATGGCCACCAGTACATTATCCTACCGACCTCGCCGCCGAGGTCCTCCGCGTCCGCGTTCCTCCCAGATTAATTGCCCTCCCTGTCCCTTGATCGTGGATCGTTGTTCGTTGGTGGCGTAGCTGAGCCAGTGTATTATTTTATTATTATTATTATATTTAAAAAAAAGTCATCTCATTCTATAAAATCCATATTTTAGAAGCCTGTTGTTGTATATAAGCTGTATGTCGATTCTGTAAAAATCTCACCGTGAAAACTTAGGTGAAGTGAGCGTGGAGTGAGCTGTCAGTGTCGTTCCACTGATGCTATGGATTTATGAAGCATTACATTCGAGATTTTAATAATATTTTGTATGCTAACCCTCCCGATTCTCGTAGCCATAGCAACCACCTGCGCCGAAGTGATTCGGCTACGTGATGTGAGTCGGCGAGCGTGATGCGCGAGTGTTGTGATCTTCTGACTTCACCCGATTCTCGTAGTCGTAGCAACCACCCAGTTGGGTCTTGTTGGGATTGCATTAATTCAATCAGTAAAGAATGGGTCCATTATAACAAACAATGTCCATGCGCATTTTGTTTAGAAGCAAGATTAGGAAAAAAATAACAAAATTGAGTTTCTGACTGAATTTCTGTTTTGCTATTTTATTTAAAAAAAAAACCCCTAAATAATGTTAAGACACATATACTAGCTTTGAAAAAATATAAAATGATCAATAGAATTAGTATAACAAATGTTATTAAGTTTAATGCTTGATCAATCCCTAGCATCAATGGGATGACACTGACAGCTCATTCCACGGTCACTTCAGCTAAGTTTTCACGTGAGATTTATAAAGATTATCAATGCTGATTATAACACTACAATGGCTCATCACTACACCAAGCCTCTCATGCAGTCACCGGTTCTCTTTCTTCTGTTTCCGCCATTCGTGGTGACTGACAGTTGACATTAGTGACAGTTACTGATGATGTGCATGAGATAGTGATTACATAATTGTTTATTAAATACTCGTAGATACACAAAATCTGCTCCTTCAGGCAATTTATCTCCAAATTCACACAATACTTTTCCGAAATGGATGCATCTAATACCGTTTACTCCTCTCTGCTTCCCGTTAAGGAAAACGATAAAACGATTGCTAAATAAGTGCCTATTTATCTTTTTGACAAATACTCGTTATCCGGGTCAAGCCAGGACTAATACCGACAGTTATTTATCTTGGTAGGACAGTGGCAGGAGATATAAGTAATGCAGGAATGATTGTTAGGGGGAAAATAATATGAAGGGGTGGGTGACAGAGTCTAGTACACGTTCATTATGCCAGTTACGTAATAAGAAATTTGTTTAATCAGAGCTTACCTACGTCATCAACCGTGCAGAAATAGAGATGCTGTTATTGAGATATATAGAAAAAACCCAATTTGCCAATTCCCAATTTCATTTCCATTTTCATTAATTTCCCAATGTTTGTTTTGCAAACAAACTTTGTTTTTCAAAATAAAGCGTATTTTATACTCTCGTATATCTACACTTCGCCAGATACAGAAATCAAACAAAGGATCCAGCGCTTAGCAGTTGCATTTGCGACCTAACGACCTATATTTAAAAGTGAAATTCTATCAGTGATAATGATGATATTAAAGTCAAAACTGTATGGGACTGACATAAGCTACCGCTTTATTACCGCTAAAATATAAGTTTATGTCAATCTTGTTGAAAGTCGTTATAGCAATACGAAACGCTATGAAAGCGATTGCTACTTGTCTAACCTGCCGGATTGCAGACTGTAAATTTGCTGACCATTTTCTATTTTGTTAAGTTTCTGGTACTTGTTGACAGGCCTACACTGTCCTCCCATACCTATTCACTGTCATTTGGAAATATTATAAAGCCAATTATTTGTGAAAAAGTAACCGTGTAGTTTCTTACCTGCTCTTCTCCTTTGAAAACAACCAATTTGGACCGTGCACCTAGCTTCTGACGTTTCATACGAGTAAGTGCCCATGTAGGTTTATGTGAAATATTATTTTGATTATACAACGTGTCGTTTTGCATCCTCGTCAAATTTCAGGAGGCTGTTATGAAAGACATAAATAATCAAATAAAATCACGATCCTGCTCAATAATTAATACATACTTGTTTTTTTAGGTATTTAAGTTTGACAGTATTTCAGAATACTCCACTTTTAAAGAACAAAATCGCCCCGTTGCGTATGCGGTAGGCAGTTTCGTACGACTATGTCGCTGTGTGAATGCGTTACAGTTACAGCGCAGTTACAGGGCGGTATCACACGGGCCCTACACATGCCGATTTCCGAAAAATACAAAAAATAAAAATAAATACCTACTTATTTTATTATTGATTCGTGTCGAGAATCATTAGCATAGTTACCTCCTCGAATTTGACGAGGATGGAAAACAACACCTTGTATTTGATTTGGCTGGGTTGACTTTTAGAAAAAGTTCGGTTTTGTAAAGCGTCATCTCTGTCACCGAATACCTGTGAGATAGTCTCTTTCTAAAGCTGGTTCTGCCATTTAACGCCTTGTATTTCCTGGTTGGCTTTCTGGAGACAAAATGGTGTTATGCAGCTTTAGAGGATGTCACACATCGAAGTAATAGCTCGACGAATTGTATACAATTAACTTCATTATTTTATAAATAATCTTGATTCTTATTGAGAATAAACTACTGCGATTATTAGATGGCCACATAGAGATAAGACTGAATATGCAGTAAACCGGTGGTAAATTACAAAAATGATTAAGCTTTGTGCCTCAAATGCGGTAAACATAGTAATTTTATGAGGAAGAAATATATTAAAATGTTTAGTGTGCAATAAAGTAATAATGGAGTCATTATATAGTTATTTTTTTTAATAACTTAATTTCATCTCGACGATGTCTGGCAGAGATTTTTGTGTCTGATAATATACCCGGAAAACAAGCCTGTAATGGTCCATTATAATATAATAGGAAAAAGGCATATAAAGCGTGCTAAGCAAGAGTTCATGGGTGCTCTAGTCGGCCAATTCACATAGCGAAAGAAGTTCAGTTGTTGTGCAGGTCCAGCCAAAACAACTCTATTCGTATTCTCTACGGCCGCATGCTAACGAAAAACTGGAAGGCGCCGTCACTCCGGGCGACCATGCGTTCCGGTTCACCGAACAAAAAGTGACATATTAACACGACGATCACGTAATCGCGCGGCAGTCGGTTCTGGTGAGGACGCGGTGGATACCGCTGTCAGATGTGCCAGAACACATGAAGTGACATTGATTTGAAGCGATAGGGGTCTACTCTCTAAGTCCGTCAACAAAGATACGGGCCCTTCCGAAAGTAGTTGATACATCAAAACAAGTGACAAATTTAATTCCACGAACGAGTAAATCATATCGCGAGTAGGGACAACTATATCTGTCATTTCATTTTTAGTTCGGGCTCCGTATTATTGCTATGTCAGGTGATACGGAGTAGAAAACGCCCGTAACTACGGCCGAAACTACGGATTTTGTGCCAAGGGAGCAGGCCCCCTAATTCGCGTCACGCGAGCGCGTGCTACAGTACAAAGGTTACAAAAGACTACCGTTTAGCACTCAAACATAGACTTAACTTCAACTGCGCCACAACTTGATCGGCGTGAAATTAGGGGAAGTCACAAAAGACTTATGAGGTGTTTCTATCCAAAAACTCGTATTTAATAGTAGCCTGGAGTCTGGATTTTGTACTGGGTTTGTAACATCATCATCATTTCTACCGAAATAACCCCACTACTGGGCATTCGCCTCCTCCTAGCACCGCCACTTCGGCCGGTTCTGTGCTTCTCAAGCACCGGCACTTTGACCGCTACTGTGACTCAAGCACCTCTATTACGACCGGTTCTGTGCTTCTCAAACATCGCCACTTTGAGTGGTTCTGTGCTTCTCAAGCACCTCCACTTCGACCTGTTCTGTACTTCTCAAAGCACGCCCACTTCAACTGCTTCTGTGACTCATGCACTTCCACTTCGAAAGGTTTTGTGCTTCTCAAGCACGCCCACTTCACCCGCTTCTGTGACTCAAGCACCTCCACTTCGACCGATTCTGTGCTTCTCAAGCTCCCCCACTTCAACCACTTCTGTGACTCAAGCAGCTCTACTTTGACCGGTTCTGTGCTTCTCACATCCAGCGGATTCCTGCGGCCTTCACAAGGTCTCACCGCTCGCAGAACAGATGACCGATGGTTCCGAAAGGTTCTGGAGTGGCGATCGCATACCGGAAGACGTAGTGATGGAAATCCTGGTAAACCGATGTACCTACGTGGTTAGTGGCAATAGGCATGTCCCCTTTTATCATAACTGGTGACATGTGGTTCGACTAAGACTGCCTGAGGTTAATGGGTGCACATACAGGGTTACTTGTAATTCGACGTATATCCATCAGGAGCTGATAGGGAGGCCAAAATGCAACAAATTGTTGCCCCCAAGTGTATGGGAATTTTAAGGGTTTTTCGATATTTACCCAAACTTTGAGATGTAATTCCAAATATTTATAAAATCTACATATTGAATTTTTAGCTAGCACTTTAATTAAGCTATGAAGTACTTTGTTCAACAAATTAATTATTATTGGTCTCGAGCCTGTTAACTAGTGCTTATTACATCGAGTCCTGCAACTCAATGCAAGGTTGGTTGGCAAAAAGGTTTCCATCTAGTAAAATATATGACGACGACGATATATGATGACGGCATGGTTGGCGCAGTGGTTAAGCGATTGACTGCTGCGTTACGTGTCGCGGGTTCGATTCCCGCACGGAACAAATATTTGTATGACCTGCAAGTAGTTGTTCCGGGTCTGGCTGTTTGTGTATGTGAGCTTAAATGTTTGTAAACGCACCCACGATACAGGAGAAATTCCTAAGGTGGGGCAACGTTTTAAAAAAAAAAAAAAATATATATATATATATTTGTATTATATAAATATAATATATTGTAATCCTAACTAATATTATAAATGCCAAAGTAAGTTTGTTTGTTACATTTTCACGCCTAAACTACTGAACCGGTCATCACGAAATTTTTTGTCAGGTGTACAGAAACGGACATAAGGTACCTTTCATACCGAAAAAAAGTACTGTTGCCGAGGAAAACAACAATAACCTTCTTATAATAATAGATGGTGTCACGTGTAGTGTGAAGTGAGTGTGTGTGCAGTGTTTTTTTATTTATATAAGTACCTAAAACATTTTGTAGTCTAGAATTTCGATAGAACGGTTTTTCATCCTCTTAACTATAAAATATATTAAAAATTACTTAAATCGCTTCGGTAATCTATTCTGAACAAACTAATATCATAATGTGCATTCATTCAGTTACACATAGTATACTTTTTTTTTAAGCCGTTGCCCCACACTAGGAATTTTTCCTGTATTGTGGGTGCGTTTTAAAAACATTTTAACTCACATACACAAACAGCCAGACCCGGAACAACTACTTGCAGGTCATACAAATATTAACCGTGCCGTCAAATGCATTCGTATGCATTGCAATCTGTTGTTTTGACATTGCAAACAGACACATCAATTTGATTTATAGAATTTATACGTATTACCGCTAACTAGAAGGCCACATACAACATTGTTTATAGGAGCGTCCTAGAATAATGTTCCATTCTGAGCTCATGATTAGGTACAACGGCCAAACAACAAGCAGAGTACCACTCGAATTGATTGTCAAATTCTAAATTAACGCGAGCTAAGCCGCGGACACAAGCTAGTAAAGAGATAAAGAGAAAAGATTTGATTGTTTGTGTGTTTGTTACGCTTTCACGCTAAAACGGCTTAACGGATTTGGATGAAATTTGGCACATGAGTAGACCATGAACTGGAAAAGGACATAGAATACTTTTCATCCCGATATTCTCACGGATTCGAGACTTATGCGGGTGAAACCGCGGGATGCAGGTAGTTAAAAATAAACTTGATAGTCCACTCACCAATATTCTTATCCCTGGCAATGACTTTATGCGCAGACTCCACTGGCATCATCCGCCTGACGATTTGCCCAGTGCTGGTCAAACGATGCATTGTCACTTGTAAATTTTTCATCATTCTGGGGCTGATGCTTGCGTTCTTGTGGGTCCCTGGACCTGGAGTCACGGGAGAAAAACCAATCAGAATTATTTATTCATTCTTCGGAAAGCTTACAGTCTCATAACCATATAGGTAAAAATGAAGAACTAGCGTTTACAATTGTCATTGGAAAGCTTACATAAATTAAAAATTATGTAGGTACCTAAAGTTAAAAACAAAAAAAAATATCTTATAAATATAAGGTATTTTTTTTTTTAGTTTAACTTTATGTACCTACATAATTTTATTAATAAATAATATATAAATAATAATTATTAAAATAATAATAATATAATTATAACATAATTTATAAAATATTTAGTTTTGTTAGTATATTTATACTAACAAAACTAAATATTTTCTGCAAAAAAATACAGCCAACACAATTTAATTCTAATTTCTAAACAGAAGCAAAAACCCGCCTTTAGTTCACTGTGTTGTGTTGTGTGTGTGTTGTTTATGAATTAATTTATGAAAACCTGTTGTTTTATTAAATTCCTATAGGGATATACAGAGGAATACTACATATGATTAAAATATATATACACTGAATTAACTTCCTTTAATAAATTAATTAACAAACTATTTTGTATAATAACCTAACCTGACTAAAACTATTAACTAACTAAAAAAAGGCGTCGAAAAATTCCTCCGCATCGCTGTTGACTGGTAACTGGTAACTGGTAACATTGGCACGTTGTATGGCAATGCTTAGCCTCTGGTCAAAGTAAAAGCCAGCCCTTGGGTCACGGGAAGTGTCAACAAGCCGTTTGAAGATTTCGTTGAACAATTATTTGTAAATTTAAATCATAATTAATAGAATGCCATCTGCTTAGCCTTTTGGCAACAGATCCTAACCCTGGTTGCACTAACTTTTAAACGTTTAGTGGTCTCTTGATTACCATTTGTACGTGCGATTAGTGTACTTCAATAATGATGTAGTTATTAAATTGACAACTTTTATTTGTATTTCGTACCTACTATTTGGATAGAATTATATAAAAAAAAAAAATAACGAACTATGAACAAATAATCAGCTGATCGCTTAGTATGGGGATGGCCTAAAACGCAGGTTTTTATTAACCTAGCTCAGCCAGGTCGCCACAAGTTATAATGTCAGTACCAACGCACCTTTCATAGATAATTAAAAACGTGTAAATTAAACTAGCTTTTATATAAGTATTTAAGCCAATAGGTTAAGAACTTGGTACTACTAAGTATTTATACGTTTTCAAATGTATTACTTTGTAAAAGGACCTAAATAAAGTAAAGTTATAAGGTTATAAGTTTGTTTCGGCCTTTCTTCTCAGAGTAGTCAGATAGGAAACGCCCACCTCATCTAGTTTAAAAAAAAATATGATTGACGTGTAAAAGTGTTTGTAAAAACCTACTTACAGAAATAAAATCATTTATCATTTATGTTACGTGTTTTTGGCAGATCTATCAAAATGTGTCAAAAAGCAGAGACCACAGGAACGTTTGCAAATGAGTGGAATTATGGCCCTTAGTGTCGTGAAAGCCCAGTGGCTAAGGCCTCGCCTCTCATGCTCGAGGTGGTAGGGTCAAACTCAGGCAAGTACCAATGTGACTTTTTCAATGCATATGTATTTTCTGAATTTATCTTGGACCATTACTGACATCGGTGAAGAAAACCATCGTGAGGAAACCTGGACTTATAGTTCGTATAAGTCTGAAATCACCAATCCGTCTTCATCAAGCGTGGTGATCAATGCTCGTGCCTTCTCAGTATTAGAAGAGGCATTTGGTTGCAGTGGGGCAATAATAGGCTGGTAGTATTGTTAAATAGGACCTGGTGCTAAGTTTTAACGTACAGCTACTCTCGGAGTCAGGGAGGGATATATACAGATCTGTAGAGATACTGCGACAACTTAACCCCATAGGTCGTTTAAGGTAATTTGTACTACTAGATGTAGGTTTGATAAAATTATGTTTTCCTTCAAAACAGTGGTGTAATTTCACATCGTTTGTTTGTCAAGTTTTCAACTTAATACCTTGCTGTTGACCCGCCACTGGTGCACACCCGTGGGCAGCCGGCGCTGGTCCATATCATATTGATGTGGTGACATGTCAAAACATCAAAATTTCTGTGATACATCTTTGTTAAATGTTTATCTATTTTTAACCGACTTTAAAAAAGGAGTAGCTTCTCAATACGGTTGTATTTTTTATGTTTGTTACCTCAGAACTCCGTTATTTATAAACCGAAATGGAAACACTTTTTTTTTTATTGATAGGATAGGAGGATAGGAAGTAGGTAATACTTCCAGATTGGTTCCGTAGAAATTTTGTCAAGTTCTGATGAGTGGTTTTTAAGCCAGCATCAATGGTACGTATTTTTTCCACATAAAGTATTTTATGTTTTATTTTATTTTATTTCTTAAGAAAACTTACAGCTAGGATACATATAGTTGACAGTTAGTGAAAGAAGGCCAATTAAAAGTTTTCACTGACAATATTAGGGTAGCACAAGAAACAGTAGACAGACAAGCGAAAATAAGAATAAGTAAGCACTCTGAGAGAAGTAAGATAACACTGAACAGGTTCTAGTTATAAATAAATACTTAAGTTAATAAATTTAGCGGTCTTCAAAAAAGTTTTACATAGTTTTTTTTTTAGTTTAGGAACACTAGTGGAGAATAAATCAAGGTCATCAACACTCTGACACAACGAGTTGTATGCCCTGCTAGCTCTTATCATATAAGAGTTTTGTCGATATATGCAACGAACAGAAGGAACATACAGAGGTTGATGATTCCTTAAGGTGAAGGATGGAACACGCAGCCCAATTTTGCTCATCAGTTCAGAACAGTCGGTTGAAACATTAGCCAAATTGAACAAGAATACGTTGAAGAGTATGTTGATGATGTTGTAATAACTTCCTGTCACTGTTATTTACATTGCAAATAGTGGTATACTACATTGTTTGGAGTAGGTAATACATCAAAAAAATACAAAAAACTAAAATACAAAACCAAGGGCGCTGACTTCCGAAATTAATGTTATTTTTCACATTGTAGTGTTTTTTTGGAAGTCGGTGGTTTTTTTTTTTTGTATTTTTTTATAAAATCATTAACACACATTATGCTTCCGGAATTAGTTCTGAAAATTACGGTTAAAATCACATCAAAATCCATTGTGTAGTTGAGCAAGTAGAATAGCAAGATTGACAGGGTTTTGACAAATGATATAACATCCGACTTGACATGATTTTGTGAATTACGTCATGAAATTTTGGAATTTACATCAACTTTCAGTTTTCGAATCCATAACTCTAAAAATCAATGCCATTTTCCGTTGTAATTTTATAACTCAAGAATGGATGGACCGATTTTGCTAATTCTTTTTTTAGAATATTTCTTGAAGTACGAGGATGGTTCAAACGGAGAGAAAAATTTAAAAAAAAAAAAATGTTAGTCGATTTTCTCGCTCAAGAAACGTACAAAAGATTGTAGGTCCCTTGTAAGTAAAAGAGTTACATATATATTAATAGTTGATAGCTCACACAGCCGGCGAGTACTCGTTTGTCGCGGTGACAAGACCTACCAAAGAGAGTACTCGCTCAGCGACGCTCGCTTGGCGGGCAGAACACTCGGTGAGAGCTCACGGTTAGTACATACGCATACCAGCGAGTAATCGCTCGTCGAGCGTCTCGCTGCTCGTTCCTCACCAACTTGTTTTTAGTTGCTAGTTCAACTCGCTGCTGGTTCCTCACCAACTCGTTTTTAGTTGCTAGTTCAACTCGCTGCTGGTTCCTCACCAACTCGTTTTTCGTCGCTAGCTGAACTCGCTGCTCGTTCCTCACCAAATGGTTTTTAGTTGCTTGCTAGCTGAACTCGCTGCTTGTTTATCACCAAGTGGTTTTTAGTTGCTTGCTAGCTGAACTCGCTGCTCGTTCCTCACCATCTCGTTTTTAGTTGCTAGTTCAACTCGCTGCTGGTTCCTCACCAACTCGTTTTTCGTCGCTAGCTGAACTCGCTGCTCGTTCCTCACCAAATGGTTTTTAGTTGCTTGCTAGCTGAACTCGCTGCTTGTTTATCACCAAGTGGTTTTTAGTTGCTTGCTAGCTGAACTCGCTGCTCGTTCCTCACCAACTCGTTTTTACTTACTAGCTGAACTCGCTGCTCGTTCCTCACCAACTCGTTTTTACTTACTAGCTGAACTCGCTGCTCGTTCCTCACCAACTCGTTTTTACTTACTAGCTGAACTCGCTGCTCGTTCCTCACCAACTCGTTTTTACTTACTAGCTGAACTCGCTGCTCGTTCCTCACCAAATGGTTTTTAGTTGCTTGCTAGCTGAACTCGCTGCTTGTTTATCACCAAATGGTTTTTAGTTGCTTGCTAGCTGAACTCGCTGCTTGTTTATCACCAAATGGTTTTTAGTTGCTTGCTAGCTGAACTCGCTGCTCGTTCCTCAGCAACTCGTTTTTACTTACTAGCTGAACTCGCTGCTCGTTCCTCACCAACTCGTTTTTACTTACTAGCTGAACTCGCTGCTCGTTCCTCACCAAATGGTTTTTAGTTGCTTGCTAGCTGAACTCGCTGCTCGTTCCTCACCAACTCGTTTTTACTTACTAGCTGAACTCGCTGCTCGTTCCTCACCAACTCGTTTTTACTTACTAGCTGAACTCGCTGCTCGTTCCTAACCAAATGGTTTTTAGTTGCTTGCTAGCTGAACTCGCTGCTTGTTTATCACCAAATGGTTTTTAGTTGCTTGCTAGCTGAACTCGCTGCTTGTTTATCACCAAATGGTTTTTAGTTGCTTGCTAGCTGAACTCGCTGCTCGTTCCTCACCAACTCGTTTTTACTTACTAGCTGAACTCGCTGCTCGTTCCTCACCAACTCGTTTTTAGTTGCTATCTCTACTCGCGTCTCGTTAATCGCCGGCAGTGGGACCTGTGCCTTAGATAGGTACAATCGCAGTTCGATACTAATATTATAATTTTCGACCTTTGCCCATCGACAAAAGTAGAAAAAACTTGTACAACAAGTATTTATTACAAGTACTTTACAAGTAACAAGTTTAGTATCCATCTAACTAAATGATTGAATTGTTTGTTTTTCCTCGTTATTATCTTTCTGTCTATAAACATAACAAATTATATGTTTACTTGAAGATGCTTAGGAGTTTTTTTATGTGAACAATTCGGCTGAATTATGTGGAACCTTCATGATATTTTTATTGTGAATGTCATCTGGTAGGTCAACCTAGCTCCGCTGCTTATCCTGTGGATGCCTCAAGCCGGACCATAAACTTATAATGGATGTAAAAAGATACTTAACGCGCCCGTACTCCCCTACATGGTGATATTTTTTTTTAAAACAGTTTGTAATATTATAAGTATAACACAACTTTCAATACCCCCACGACCCCTGTACCGTTGCATGCACATAAGTACACAATGTTTTGCGTGCGTTATATTGCGCACTACCGCAAAAAGCAAATTTTCACACCAAAAAATAAAAGTCGTTTCCCAGCAATTACCTACTCGTAATTTTGTGCAATGTTACTTAGTATGATGTACAGAATGCGTAGTTGAGTATGTGATGGGCGTTTTTACACCGTGCATACTAAGCAACTACACGATAAGGACATCCTCCGTGGGGTACAGATCTCAGCATAGGGCGGCGCTTGGGGAGAGGGGGCAGCAAGGGACAGGCTGGTACGGATCAAACACGATCATTGTTTATTATTACGACGTTTATGAAATGATAAACTCCCCCACCACTGCAGTGTAAAAGCCTGCTTTCATATCGAGGAGGAATGAGCAATGTTCCATCGTTTGTAATGACTTTTTTTTTTGGGTTTTTTGGCGATATTGGATCCCTACAGTCAGCCACGTAGATTAGCAGCTGTCTAGCTAATATTTTAATGTAGTTGGGCTTTTTGTCTTGGTGCCTGACGAGAAAGAAGATAGATTTTAGACACAAAACAACAACAACTACGAAAGGAATCCATTATGTAAAATGATAATGATAAGGTGACATTGGAGCGTTTGAGCTTAGAACATGCCGTCGCGATCACTGGGACAGCCTGGACTCAGAACGTGGAGAATGACTGAATTGATTGAAATATCATCTTGTCAGGCAAGTCGAAGATGATTAATGATTAAAGAAACTAACAAAGCCGAAACGTACCTATTACCTGTTTCCTTGTCCAGGAAACACCATTAATTCTTAATTTTAAAAACGTGACGCTTAGATGATCATGACATCTTCATTAATGCGAATGAAACAATCAAGCTGAAACTGATAATCGATTAAAGTTAATGGCCTGCACTTCGTACGCAATCATTGCACAAAACAGGTTGTAAGGTAATGATTTCAACCAGCTGTTATCACATTACAGGCAGTGAACGAAATTTTCGTTCACCGATTCGACCGTTCACCGACCGACAGGGCAAAGATTACACAAGTAAAAAATACTGTACAAAGGCGGACTTAATGTCTGAAGCATTTCCTACCAGTCAACCTTAGGGTGATGCAGAGACCAAACATGCCAAAACATGGCATGGAATTGCATGGTACTTTTTTCTGCCTGTTGGCGATATTGTCAATTTAAGTCAGGGAAATTAATCTACACCCTACATCGATTTGCTGTATTATAGCCATTTCATAGGCGTTCCTATGAAATGGCTATAAAATGCATGCCAAGCTGTCAAAGAATGACAGTTGTGATTTTAATATACGGACAATGCAAATAGGTAGTCAATTTGCATAAAAATCAACTTTCCTGACTATATATCCACCAAATATGTTTTACGCCAGAAATTAATCTTTAATATTTTTTTGTCGTCTAGATTGGTCCTACCTTGTTTATAGCTTTGTGAAAATATCCTATTTCGTAATTACGTAATTAATCAACTAGATACCTAACTTGTTCCGCATAGGGAATCGCAACTGCGACCCATAATTGCCCCCGCAGACAGGCGCGACGCGACAGCGCGACGCAACTCTTGTAAAATATTTTCCATTAAGTTTTCATAGAAATTGTTATTTTTGAGCCGAGTTTGTTCCCGAGCCTTTGCGCGAAAGCTAAATCTCTCATCCACAGCACTTAACGAGCAGAAATTGGGATAATTGATAATAATGACGATGGCAACGCAACTGTGGTTCAATATTCTTTTAACTACAAGTAAATATTGAACATGTCATTAGGTAAATAATTACATATCGTCTGCAGACCACTTGTTCCATAATTTATCACACTGATGGACTAATGGGGTATTAACAATCCTCTCTCGATATAAATGATTTTATTCATTACCTATCTAGTAAATGATTAAGGACAATTATGATTTAAATGTGGCCATGGATGACCGAGTTTGGACACAAGCTACTCTTCCCATTCGTATGGGAGGCCTCGGCGTCCGCAAAATTGCTAGTGTTAGTTTCCCGGCTTTCATATCCTCGGTCGACGGCACTGAAAAATTAATCAGAAAAATTCTAGCCCCCACACTGATTCATTTTGATGTTCCGTGCTTCACCGAGGCTATGGATGCCTGGAGATTCGCTTTCCCGACCCGAATTCCATTCCATTCCATCTTCCCAGAGACAGTGGGATGAGCCGCTTTGCAGAGTAGTACAGAACAACTTACTTAACACGTCTGCTACTACTGCGGAGCGTGCGCGCCTGCTTGCTGTGGGTAAGTGGGAGTCGGATCTTTGGCTCCATGCACTACCGTCGTCGAACATAGGCATTTGGTTTGACGACACTACTTTCCGCCTCGCTGCTTTCCTACGACTAGGAGCTCCTTGTTGTTCTCCTCATCGCTGTCACTGTGGCGAAGTTGTCAACAGCTCCGGTCACCATGGCCTGTCTTGCAGCCGAAGTGCGGGCCGCTTAGCTCGGCACGCGAACATAAATGACATCATCCGACGAGCTCTTGTCACCGTCGGCGTTCCAGCTGTATTATAACCTAATGGCTTGGCACGCGACGATGGCAAGAAACCGGACGGCATGTCTTTATTTCCTTGGAAGGTGGGTAGGCCTTTAGTGTGGGACGCAACGTATGTCGATACTCTTGCGCCATCCCATTTTCCTGTCTCGGCGTTCTGTGCTGGCGCCGCTGTTGCGGCTGCGGAAAACCTCAAACGGCGAAAGTATAATAACCTTATCAGTAATTATATTTTCGACCCGTTTGGGGTTGAAACCCTCGGGCCGTGGGGCTAGTGCTCACGGTTCGTTTAAGGAAATATCCCATCGGCTTGTTGACACTTCCCGTAACCCAAGGGCTCGGCCAGAGGCTTAGCATTGCCATACAACTTGGCAATGCCGCTAGTCTCTTGGGTAAATTACCAGTCGACAGTGATGCGGAGGAATTTTTGACGCCATATTTTGATTTGTTAATAGTTTTAGTTAATTTAGGTTAATACATTTTTATTTTAATAGATTATTTATTATAAGACGTTTTTGTGAATATTAATAAAATAGTATAGTAAATAAGTATGAAAGAATGGTCTAGTAAATCTATTCGATATTAAACAGATTGTTCAATTATACCTACCTATATTATTAAACAATACCCACCTAGGAACCTACCTAAGATGTTACTTGGCAATTAATTACTTACATTATTACCTATGTAAATTTATAGCGTTCTATAATTTATTAGCCTTCTAATGGCTTTTCCAAGAAACATTATCATTGTACTTAATTCCGATATGATATTCACATTATGACAGGTAACATACGCGCTCGAGGGTCCAATCGGATAATTTCTTTAATTCGTATTAATTCGAACTCAAACTCGGCACATATGATATGTCAAGGAGTCGGTCAGTTAGTCAGAAAGTTGGAGCTAGTTGCCCATTCCAAAACGTAGATCTCTATGGAGAAGAACGGGCAAGAAACTCCAAGGACACTCTTTTAAATCAAGATATTATTACGAAATCACAGTATTATGTACATTATTCTAGTTGTGTATATAAGTGAGACCAAAGTAATAAAAAAACTGTTCAAAATACAATTTTAATCGAAAGTCATTTCTTAGCTGCCACGGCTTATTTTAATTCCAAATATCTTTTTATTACGGACGCTTTTAACGCTCACGTCTTTCTACATCGTTCTCACATGTATAATTACAACATGAATGATGTAACCACTTTTTTGTAACAATATTTTGATTTAAAAGAGTGTCCATGGAGTTTCTTGCCCGTTCTTCTTCATAGGTACCTACTACGCTTTGGAATGGGCAACTAGCTTCATCTTTCTGACTGACCGACCCCTTGACAATTCAAAAGTGCCTGTAATTGGTTTATTTGAAATAAATGCTTTGAGTTTGAGTTTGAAAGATTAAAGATGAACCCTGGCAGTTAAGATATGACCAGACTCAACTGACCGACTAACCAATTACCTTTATACATTGACGTAGAATTTATCTTACCAAATGACTAGTATGATAATTTAAGTAAAGTTAGTATCTGGTTGTACTTTGATATGCTTATCAGATTATGCCATCAGATATCCAGTTCTCCTCGATTTTGTACTCTATAGCAATGTCAAAACGATTAAAGTTATGCCAATCAACAAGGTACCAACCTCGAGCAAAACATTCCTGAGCGATACATCGGCACGACTGTCAGAGATTAGCTAAATATTTTAATGAGGTTCCATCGTTGTTATAAAATATCACGACGATACTACATAGTGGCTGGAAATCAAAGGCACAACAACTTGAAAACTTAAGATTTGTAGACCATTTTCTATCTTGTTATGCACCAGGTATCTGTTGACAGGTTTACACTGTCCTCCCATACGTATAAACACTGTAATTTGAAAACATTGTAAAATCCAATTATTTTTAAAAGAGTAATTGTGGAGTTTATTGCCGACTCTTCTCCATAGGAAACGACCAATTCAAACCGTGCACCTAGCTTCTGTTTATAAGTGTCTACGTGTAAAAGTCTACGTTTCATAAGTGCCCATGTAGGTTTATGTGAAATAAAATATTTTGATTTGATTTGATTTGAACTGCGTGAAGCCTTTCGAAAGTATGGAAGGTCTAACGATCTTGCACTTTCTGTCTTTCTATTAGACTACAATTTCTTTGGCTGGACCGGTTATAAAGTTCCCTTTGGATCAAAAAGCGTTACTTAAGCCCGCGGCTTCGCCCGCCTGAAGGTCAGAAATTATCCCACAGAACAAACTACGGAGATAAACAGTATCCTATGTCCAACAAGGCCATGGTCAACCTGTATGCCAGATTTCATACTTAGATTTTTAAGGCGTGAAAACGTAACAGGTAGAGAGACAGACAGAGTTATACTTTTCCATTTATAATATTTATTAATTTCTATTAAGTAAGTATTTTTGAGTAGAGGAGCAATTACGCATGCTGCGGTCGGTCCGTGGATGGGTGACCATCTTTAGATACCAAGACCCTTCCGTGTCTCGGAAAGCACGTGAAGCCGCTGGTCCCGGCTGTCATTCTTGGATCTTTGACAGTCGTAACGGATCATCAGAAGCCTTTACCCTTTTGCTGTGCCCTACAGGGTCCATAATGATCTAAATTATATAGTTACCAAATAAGTACACATTATGGTAAAGCAATAAAGATATTGAGTGTTGAGTATTGAAGCCAGCAGTCTGACAATCACGAGTCTTACCAAGGGGCATTGTGTTACCCAGTAACTGGGTTGTGGAGGTCAGATAGGCAGTCACTCCATGTAAAATACTGATAATCAGCTGCATCCGGTAAGACTGAAAGCTGACCCCAACATAGTTGGTAGAAGGCTAGGCAGATTGCAATGATTGATTTGTTCTCTTTGGTTTTCCCATTATGATGGTCCTGCTCTACAGGGGCTCATAAACTAATTGATTAGCGTTCGAAAATATTATTGGAGCTGATGCAGATTGTAAACACTATCTTTGCATTGTATAACTTCAATCTCTTAGTATTGTATAATTGCATACCACATGTGTGAGCACTATGTAGTTATGTACCTACCTACTGTAAAGCTTACTGGGTTCGTCTTTTATTGACTTGAATGTCCTGGCGGCTGAGAGTATGTCATGCTCACTCAAAAGTGTCGCTGGTGGTGGCGTGTGTATTGGATCATTAAGTTCCCTTCAAAATGGTTGCGCTGAATGGTGCTGATCCATACGTCATGTTCGTGAAAGGGCGCCGCCGCCGTCAGTAGGCACTGGTCATCTCTTAGCCGCCACGGCTTATTTTAATCTCCGAATTGTTTTTATATTTTTATTACGGACGATTTTGAGGTGCACGTCTTGTCTTTGAACATGAACGTTGTAACGACGTTTTTGTAACAATATTTTTATTTAAAAGTGTGTCCATGGAGTTTCTTGCCCGTTCATCTCCATGGGTACCTACTGCGCTTTGGAATGGGCAACTAGCTTCATATTTCTGACTGACAGACCCCTTGACAATTCAAAGGTGTCTGTAATTGGTTTATTTGAAATAAATGCTTTGAGTTTTGAGGTTGGAAGGGTCCATCTAAGCTCACCAGAGGATGTTGTTCTACTATTTTGCTTGATACTAGGTATTTATTATAATGTCACCTGTACAAACATCTGGCGGCGCTGACATAGAACGTTCATGTATAACTGGCAAACCGAGACCAAATAGAATCGCTCAGTAGGCAGTACCTACTGACCTTGCTACATTTATAATGTTGCCTGTGTGCAGATTGCAAGTTTGATTACGATTAATCTGATCGAAGAAAAGTTTCCAGAAAATGTACCTAGTCTAGTTTATCTGTATTCAGCAGGCTGGAGTCGGGATTTAAGCTCGGTTGAAGGCAAAAACACGCCCCTTATTACATGGACTACATAGAACTTTCGAAATGTGGGTGTTGTACTAAAGGTACACTTGTGCCTAACCCTTCGGGGAGTACAGGCGTGTTGTTATGTTATATTGTGTTGTGTTATGTTGTATTGTGTTGTGTTGTGTTGGGTTATGTTGTGTTGAGTTGTGTTGTATTATGTCGTGTTGTGTTATGTTGTGTTGTGTTGGGTTGAGTTATGTTGTATTGTTTTGTGTTATGTTATAGGTACACTAGCGTCTGCCCGCGGCTTCACCCGCGTGGGTGTCGGGAATTATTCCACGTTAACGTACTACCAGTATAAATACACACATCAAAAGTGTCTAGGGATCAAGCATTTTTATGCGGATTTCTTGAGATTAAGATGTGGCTTTGTAATAAATTTATGATTTTATAAATTTATATGGATCCTTTTTGGTGCATTTCATAATTTGAATCAGGAACTGTGAATCAAATTCGAGTAAAAGATGAAAATCAGCTGTCAATATTTTCCCTATAAAAACATACAACGCATTGAAGACATTATTAGTGCTACTGTTTCCCTACTACTGATTAAAACCAACGTTATTATGGAGCGGCGACGTCATTTAAGCAGGGAAGAAATGCTCAGAGCCGTGGGAATGATAGAAGCTGGTTCCCGGCAACGTACTGTGGCTTTAGCTCTGAATACAAGTCAGAGTGTTATCAGTCGACTTTGGACACGTTACCGAAGCACTGGTACCGTGGCTGAGCGCCATGGAGGACGGTATCGCTGCACCACACGGAGACAAGACCGATACATTCAAATCTTAACTCGAAGAGCTCCAACAATAACCGCCATGATGTTAGCCGTGAGGCTTCATCACTCTTCAGGGAACTTAATTAGCGACCAAACAGTCAGAAACCGCTTGCATGAAGTGAACCTTCATTCCCGAAGACCGCTACGGGTACCACCTATAGCAATGCACAATCGTAGGATTCGATATCAATGGGCTCTTGAACACAGAAATTGGGCAGAAGAACAATGGCGTTTCGTGTGCTTTTCTGATGAGTCTCGTTTTGGTATGAGACCGGATACAAGACGTATACGACACTGGAGAACCCCTGGACGCCAACAGCGATTAAAATCCTGCCAGGAAGTCCATCCTTATAGTGGTGGAACCATCATGGTATGGGCGGGTATTTGGATCGGCGGAAGAACTGAGTTGATTTGGATCAGAGGCAACCTCAACGCTCAAATTTATGCTGAGACGATTGTATCAGACGTCATCGTTCCTCTACAAGTGCAAATCGGTCCCTTATTTCAGTTAATGCATGATAATGCACGACCGCACACCGCAAGAGTTGTAAGACAGACTCTCGCCGCAGCTAACATCAATGTCCTGCCCTGGCCTGCTCAGTCGCCAGACTTGAACCCGATTGAGCATGCATGGGATATGCTACAGAGAAGAGCTCTGCCGAATATGGAGGGTATCCAGTCGCAAGAAGACCTTTTTTTGTTGTTGCAACGAACATGGGCGGCCATTCCACAGCGTGATTTGGATGAACTCATTTTGAGTATGCCAAACCGATGTTCTTGTGTTGTTAGTGTTCGCGGTAGAAACACGGATTATTAATTGTTTAAGTTACCCAATAAAATTTTAAAGAAAACTGTTACTTCAGTCTTTTTTTCGAACTTTTGTGTTAGTGGTTCAAATGTCAAAAATCCCTTTATTAGGAAAATGGCAAATTTCTTTATTAATGCAAAGGTGACTTGGTTTATCGTTACTGTGACAAACGAAAACACTTTATTTTATGAATCCTTAAAGAAAATTTTAATTAATATCAATCAGGAGAAAAGTTATTGCAAAAATATATGTTGATCCCTAGACACTTTTGATGTGTGTAGTATTCTATCATCCAAATCCATTGAGCCGTCAAAGCGTGAAAAGGGAACAGATAGACGGATAATAATTGCAAATAATCTTTTATTTTATTTTTATCAATCATGTTTTTATGATTCTTAATGCCTAACTAAAAATAATAATAATTCATCTTAATCGTTAATTTGAAATACTCTAGCGTCGCCATTGACCACGTTTTACCTACATATTGGCTAAATAATTTTATAACTACAAATTGTAATAACTTTAAAGCGGGTGGACCGATTTAGATTAAATAAACACTAAAATAAATAATACCTCAAGATACGGGTTCTGATTATATTCCCAATTCCTTAAATCTCTTAAAGTTTCTCTTAATCCTGGGAATTTTTAAATCATCCCCAATTTTACCCCCTTCGGGACAATTTTACAAAAACGCATATCATGTCCCTAACTTAAGAAATGATAAGTTCCCATGCAAACTTTCATCCCCCCTATATCACCCCTTTTTTTTAATTATTTTGGAGACAAAAAGTAGCCTATGTCTTCCCCAGGATGCCATATATCTCCTTGCAACATTTTATCGAAATCCGTTCAGTGGTATAGTCGTGAAAAGGTAACATAAAGACAGACAGACAGAGTTACTTTCGAATTTATAATATTATACACGGTGACATTTGAATCACAGTTTTGCTAGAACAAACGTTGTTCAGACCATGGTCAACAACTATTCTATAGCATCCAATAGAAAAAAAAACTTCATTGGTTTTAAAAAAAAACACAAAAAAGGCAGTGTTAAAAATGTCGGGATTATCCTTACGCCCTACAACACAGACACTGCGGCTGCGCCGCGCGGCGCTCGCGTCTTGAATGCAATATCGCTACCGCGATGAGTACTTTGAAGTTACGGTTAATGTTTCAAACATTATTACGCGTTTGAGCAACATAAGACTAATTTGAGAACTCCTAGATTATATTGTTTTAATAACATATTTGATGCTGTAGAATGGTAGTAGACCATGGTCTAAACAACATTTGTTCTAGCAAAACTGTGATTCAAATGTCACCGTGTAGTATGGATTTATCGCAGTTTTGTGACAGACAGATAGATCGGCTGAAGAAAGAAACGTGAAATTGGAAACAACATTCCCTAAAGGGATAGAGGCACACAGACGCAAAGTGCACTAAAGATAAATAAAAAAAGGCTACGTTTGTGCGAGTAGGACTCGTACACGAAGGGTTCCGTAACACAAAGCAGAAAACGCCGAAAACAACACGTTTCTTGTAAGGGGACCCTCCTTTCAGTTTTAACATGTTTTTTTTTTTGTTATAGCGGCCATAGTTTTACACACTCTGTGCAAAGGACATCGTCGAAAATGGCCCCAGGACCAACAAACATCTGACGTACATAATAATTCTAATTATACTTATTTTATTATAATAATTGTGAATATCTGTATATAACGGACATTCTGCGTTCCATAATGAACAAAATTAAAAGAGCTGTAACGATTTATGACATCACATCAAAAAAGCTGCCATCATTGACAATTAGATTTGACATGATAATTAATTAGGGGTATCATTTAAGCTATTACCAATTTAATTAGTTTTGTGTTTCTTAAATAATAGGGTTTGTCCTCCAAATAGTAGATCTGTCACCAAAATGTAGTCACCAAACAATGCAAAATCAGTTCCACAATAAATCACCTAAAATCCTGAGATATCAACCTGGGAACAATTTTTGTTTATCTGAGAACGAAAATATTTCGTGGCGATAGATCTATTTATTAGGTGATACAACTTGATGACAAATATAAATTTTGGTGATAGAAAATATAGTTCCCATTAATTAGTGATGCCCAATCTTTCATTTCACACATCGAGAGCGAGATTACTTGAGTAGACCACCTGCTCACGGACGTCATACGCATCCGTACCTACGTACTTTCCTTTTCAACTTTCTTCGTTGTTGGGTATGGCGCTTCTGTAGTGACTTGTGCGACGTTTTTATTGGTACCATACACCATAGGTGTGAAAAGAATTCAACAACAAGAAATTCACGAATGGTCGATGTGCACTCACTCGTAGTCGATTCGTATTCGTGATTCGTTTTGGGGAATTTATCATCATCTGTTTTAAAAACACGAATACGAATCGATTACGATAATCCACGTACACCGATCCGAAATTTGAGTATACACTAAAACATTTCGTAGTCCGAGATCGCGTTCATAATGTGTGTAGCATTTCGTTCTCACTCATATGTATTCGATTCGTATTCGTGACAAACACGAATACGAGTGTACAGAACTCCCAATATTAAGCACGATGGCTACTTCAATCCGTAAAAACTGACTCGATGTAAGAAATTCACGAATATAGGTAAAAACGAAAACGAAGCAGTGCACAAACTGCCATACATTTATTATGAAGGCTATTTCGAATTGTATTTTAACGAATCACGAATACGAACACAATACGAGGTATTGTACAAACGCCCTAAGTGAGATGCATTGTAATAATGTATTGTAATAATGTAATATCGATTTTTATCTAAATGTATCGACACGGATCTAGTGTATGGGCATCCCTAAGTCTTGTCCTGTCATTTCCATCAACTCAACTGTCAATTTATTGCACTCAAATCTCACTCGCTCGCATTTCTTTGTGATTACATTGTGTAGTGTATTCAATTTGCTTTATTTAACACCAAATAAGATAGGTAAGTACATATGTACTTAAATGTTCTACTGAAGCGCTTAGCTTAACTAGCCACATACAAGCAATAGAAATAACATTAGTGACAGGCATTTACTAGCATGTATTTCTAAGTATTGAAAGGATTGTTTCTTACTAAATATAACCTCAAATTCATTAAGTATTCTTTTTAAATAAATGCTTTCTGAAACTTGTCCGTCATTAAACTTTGTCTTGATGGGCATATACTTGTAATTTAGAACACGCAAAGTAATTTTCCTTTGCTGTTGGTTCTGGGGCGAACGATGTATGGATGCTGAACAATCTCCTTTCAAGTGTCTACCAAATACGGTTCAAAAGATACAGCCCTGTGACAGACAGCGGATACTTAGTGATGGGGTCCCGTTGGCGCCCTTTGGGTACGGAACCCTAAAAAGGGTTAAAGTTTAAATTCAAACATAGCGTATAAAGTATCACTTCTTCCAGATTTATTAACACAGCCAATAAGGAAACGTTTAACGTAATTCCTATTAAGTTCAAACGATGGTAAATAAATTTATCTGTAAGTACCTATGTCAATAAGAAACAACTCGGTTAATTTACTCGTTACTTGAGAAATAACCATTTGACATTATTTCTTGTGTTGGTTGTCTTTCAAGATTACGTTCAAGTTACTTCGCAAATGTTTTTCTATGCCACAACTTCAAGATTCAATTAGAAAAAGTGGGCTTGACTTTTGAGTCACGTTTTCATAGTCAACATACGAAAAAGGTTGGTTTGGTAAATTGTAGAAAGTTCAAAAGTTACTAATCGTATCTCTAAATAGAATAAACTATCTGCGCGCCGCGTATAGTCTCGATCCCGTGTAAGAATATCCGGATAAAAGTATCGTTTGTCCTACTCCAGGTCATGGTCTATTCATCTGCCAAATTTAATCCAAATCCGTTCAGCCATTCTGGCGTGAAAGCGTAACAAACAAACAAACAAGCATATAAAAAATCAAATCTTTTCACTTCATAATATTACTATAGTTTAGATACAAGTAAATCCGCGTTTGCCTGTGTGTTTGTTTTGTGATGAGATGTCCACCGACTACTCGACGATTGATGTCGGGTTTTTTTTTTTTTTGTGTATGGCATATCGCAGTTGGCCTTGAGAGGCCGTGACTGCTTAACCGGTCAATCCTGTGGTGCCTTCGAGCTAACTCAAAGCCTCCAGCCAGGGGCATAATATTATTTATAAACTAAGCGACCATCACCTAAGGGCACCCCCTGTGGGGTACGAACCTCGGCTTAGGGCGTCGCTGGGGGGGGACAGTAAGTTGGGGACAGGCTGGATCTGAATGGATTCATTATTATTAGGGGGGTTAAAAACTACTGGCTCAGCTACGCCACCAGCTGGCTCTGCGGATCCGATCAAGGGAGGGGAAGAGGAATTTATCGGGGAGGAACGCGGACGCGAAGGACTGTCTGTGTGTGTATACTGTACTGGTGGCCCTACTGCTTTCCTGGAGGAGGGTGGTGGGGTCGTCGGGGTCGGTCAGTGCGTGCCTTGGACGGCGGATTCTACTGATTCTAGAGGGGACATAACTGGCGGCCTTCACAACCAGAGGGTTGCGATGGCTGCCAGCGGTATCGAAGAAACGCTTGCAAGCGCGTTTCATGAATTGATGAATGGTGGGGATTTTCAAATCTAAGTGTAAGTTGATATTACGAACGAACCAGGGGGAACCCGTGATTTTACGTAGAAAACGGTTCTGTAGGGACTGCATCCTATGGATGTGCCGGGGGTGGGCCTGTGCGAAAACAGCACAGGCGTATGTCATGATAGGTCGGATGCATGCCGTATAAATGCGCAGTTTGCACCTGAGTGACAATTTACTGCGTGCATTTAAGACGGAATGTAGTCTACCCAGAGCAAAGGCGGCTCGCGAACGAACCACCTTTATGTGCTCTGAGAAGGAGAGACGTCTGTCCAAAGTCACACCCAGATATTTGGCATGCTTCGCCCAAGGGATCGGCTTGCCAAACATCTTGATCGGGCGGGCGTCGTCATGTCTGCGTTTGACACGCGGTTTCAAGAAGAGAACCGCTTGACTCTTGTCGGGGGTCTTCGATTCTCCACTTTCTGAACCATGCGCCAAGCTTGTTGACTGCGGTTTGGAGAGTACGAGATATCGAGTCGGGGACGAGCCCAGTGTAATAAATGGCCGTATCGTCTGCGAACAGAGCCAACTGCGCATTTTTACATTCCGGGATGTCACTGGTGAATAGGGTGAACATGAGGGGAGCTAGCACAGAGCCCTGAAGGACTCCTGCGCGGATAGGGTGGGGGGAGTAAAGCGCCCCTTCGAACGATAGCGAAAGGTTCGGTTACCCAAAAAGTCTCGCAGGATGAGTACGAGACGGTCTGGCACACCGAATTGATGTCGGGACGTTGTACGAGAATATATAGTATGCTAGTTGCGCGGTAAACACTGCTTGCGCGATGTACGTCAGTGTGACGCGTAGTTTGCATGAGGCGATGTAGATACCACTACAATTTCATGTTTATTTTTTAGGGGTAAACGACCGCTGGTAGTGCTGTCACTTAAAGGATGAGTTGAGAAAATATGTTTTGATATTTCAAGTGAACACGTTAATTGCGGTCGACGACCTCATAAAATAAATCATCAAATACATTTATTTTTATCGTTTTTAGATATCGACATCCATCACGTGTGCAGAGTTTTGCTAGCTAATTTAATTTGACCGGAGCTTAGATACCAGATAAAGTGACATTCTATTAGCGATAACGATGATGGAGAAGTCATAAAATTATTTATTTTATTTATTTATTTACCTTTACAACTATTTTAACAGGATTAACCTAATGCGATGGTGTGGTATTTATATACTTACAATATTAAATTAACCTAATATGGAAATTCTATAACATACTAAGAAACTATCATAAATTATATTAATCTCATACATAAGAATAACACAGAACAACTTATATAACTTAACATTAAACTTAACATAACATAACACAACAACTACACAACATAACATGTATATGACAACATGTGTGTATGTGTGTGTGTGTTTGTGTGTGTGTGTATGTAGCATGTGTGTGTGTGTATATGTTAACTTAACATTTAATACATAATACTACAAATTTGTTAACAATATAAAAACATATTTTGCTTAAGAGCGTTTATACCTTATGAGTGGCAACGTCGTAATTTAGTGTCATATTTCGTGGTTCAGCGTCCCGCGACGACGACTCAATTTTTTTTTTATATAACCGCTTAAAACTTTCGAAGCTGGTGGGTCTAGCATCATGTGCCTCCCATTCTGCTAAATTCATGATAACAGTTTGTATAAATAAAGCTACTTACAATCGGGTATCAACCCAGCAGGGTATCCATAGTCGGCGCGCGGTCCGTAAGTGGCAGCTCGTGACTGACCGACTACTGTCAGCAACGCTACTGCCACCACTATCTTGAACATCCTTGACATTGTTCTGAAACAAAAGACGTACTTCTTATCATCATTTTCTATTCCTTATCCCAATTAATTTGCGGTCCACGCAACATGTAATTTTCTTCCATAACTATTAGTCTTCATCACGGTAGCTAGCCATATCATCATTCACCATTCACACAGTCCATCATTCGTTTCTTCGGTCTTCCCCTACTCTTAAAAGCCATTTTCATTCCTACTCAAAACTTTCGTCATGACCTTTTCTTTAATCCTCCGTATCACATGCCCATACCATGTCAAAAGTCAAAGCATTTATTTCAAATAGGCACATAAAAGGCACTTTTGAACGTCAACATTTACATTTAAATAGAATTGATTCTAGTCGCCCCTTCCAAAAGGTAGTTTCGTATGGAGAAGAATGGGCAAGAAACTCCATCGTTACTCTTTTAAAATGTGTAACAATACTTTGTATACATTAATTATATAATTATATGTGAAGACGATGTACCTATAATAAAAATTACCCTACCAAAATAGGTAAAAAGGGTTTACTAAACGTAGCAATGATAAATAAGTTAATTAAGTGATAGATACACGGTGTTCACATATTTACAAACATTGTAAAAGTATACGATTTCCCAAATTTTGTAACCAATTAATATGTCAGAGTGTGGGTTAAAGTAGTCACAGAATGTAAATCAATGTCATAAAAATAATATACTATACAATTAAAGTAGCAACAAGTTTCAATTTTGTCTAGACCCTAGATTGTCCTATGGAGCTGGACCAGCATGTTTCCAAGCATTCTTATCTTGGATATAATCCTCTAATTTCCACGACGATTTTATTTTTTTAATTTTCATGACAACCCGTTTGCACACAACTTTTCAAGAGAAGAAAGAAGTACATATTATGATAAAAGAAAGGATAATTGGTTTATCAACAAGAGATACTAAACACGAACGATTTTTTGTCGGTCGTAACAACAGGGAAATTGATTGTTTATCAAATTGACACACTACGTCAATTTGCCGTGTTACAGCTATTTTGGATGGTTTTCTTTCTTATTTGTTAGCCAATTTTTCTCCTTCATTTGTTAGGTAATTAAAAAATAAATGAAAAAACCAAATGTAGGTAGCCATTTTTAATACGACTGTATTGATAAAATCATTTTCATTTCGAAATTATTGTAATTTCATCTCATCATAATGTCGAATGTCACATTAATGCAAAAAAAAAACAACAATACAAATAAACAGGAAGTTGTCGAAATCGAGAATTAATGGTGTTATTGAGAGTTCTATATTCATTTGGTATTTAATTTCCTTTGGGATTTTCATTTATTTGCATTGAACAATATCTATCATTAGGTAGGTTACTTTTTATGATCAAATTCCAATTATTCCAAGGTTTGTTTGATACCTACGTCCTTCATTTAATAGTATAATGTGCCATTTCTTTGTACATCAACATCTGCCTAATCTTTTCCCAAACATTTTGGGGTCAGCGTCCAGTCTAACGGATGCAGCTGGATATCACGTCAGACCTCCACAACTCATATAATTGTACATACAAATTTTGTTTTTGAATTACCCTCTCGTCTCTCGTCTCGTCTCTATTTGTCGTTGTGATCGTGTTCTCATAATTGTAATTATCTATAGTCTTCATTTATTTTCGTTGCTTATAAATTTTGTATGTACGTATTGATGTATATATTATTTAGGATATGTATATAAGTGTATCTATTATTTAGGATATGTATATATGTGTATCTATTTTAGTGTATTGTTTACATACTTATTATTTGCACCAACAACAGCCCCATTTTATGTCCAGGAAAATCTCTGTCCATTCCAAGGTTGCCTGGAAGAGATCGCAGAAAGCGATAAGGCCGCCCATTGTATATTAAGTAGTGTTCAGTTTAATTTTTGTTGTTATGTTTTTTGTGGTGTACAATAAAAAATATATAAATAAATAAATACCCTCTTAGGGAAGTCGTCGCTAGAAAAATAAAGTAAGACATTCTAAAGAGTTGTTCAAACCAGCAGAGGAATTAAGTTCTCGAAGTCGCCGTGACTACAAGACAACACAGACTTATACTAGATGAGCTCCCTAGGTTAGAAAAATATAATAAAAGCTGTCTGGCTATGTGTGTACGTGTATATAATAAATTACCTAATTGTATTAAAAATATCAAATTGCTGGTTAGTCAAAATTAAATTCTATACGTGGCTGAATGAAAATAATTTCTATAGGTAATATTAAGGTTTAATTCGAACATAAATTATAATGTTTGTAAATTCAAAAATGTTTATTCGTTAAAGTTTGCATGCTTTATTTTTTAAGCATAACATGACGTATGATCTCATATGCTTTAATAACACCTATGTATACCATGTATTACGCAAATAAATCATCCTAACTTATCTAGTCTAAACTAATCCAGTTCTATTCAAACGCCAAACAAATAGCCTATTTATCATTAATGGATTTCACTAATCAAACGTGCATGAATCGTCTGAGCTAGACACACAAAACAGAGAAAGGACAAAAGTACCACTCTTAACAATATGCGGTAGGGTACAGTAGAAATAAATGTTGTTTGATGAGGTGCATCTACAGGCTGACTAAACTGAGGGCCTAGACAAGCGACCATCACTTTCAAACCGTTTCGTATTTCTACAACGACTTTCAACAGAATTGACACAGCTTTTGGGTAGCTTCTGTCAGTCCCATACATTTTTTACTTCTCCATCATCGTTATCGCTGATAGAACGTCACTGTTTATAGTCCCTCCGAGTTGCGCAATGCGAGAATCAAAATATAAAAGATCTTGTAAAGATTCGTCTTAGACTCTAGCACTACTCTCTGGTTCAGTCGAACCAGAAGGGAAGAGAAGAGGAGAACCATGCATTTAAACCCTAGATACACTTACACCAGCACCCTACTAATTGCGTAAGACCCTATCAGTCACAGTCTGAATCATATTACTAATTCATTGCTTCTTATGTTCGAAATATTGGTCTGCTCAACAACGTAAACAACGCAATGAATGTTGTTGAACAGTCAAAATTAAACCCATTCCTACTACATATTAGTGAGTTACGCAATTTTCACAAATTCAAGTTTTGAACTTTTTGAGAAAACTCGATGCTTACAATATATCCATACTATTCATATGTACTACTATTATAGGTAACTCTGTCTGTCTGTTAATGTTTATGCCTTAACGGCAGAACGAATTCCGATGAAATTTGTAGACCATGACCTGGGTTAGGACATAGAATTTAGAGGACTTTTTGTCCCGGTAGTACGTTCCTGTAGTATAATTACCAACTTCCAGGTGGGTGAGGCCGCGGGCAAAAGCTATTTGTTTTTAAATTCAACAAGGTGCTATATTTTGCCTTGCAGCAAACCCCTTATACGATCATGGGTCACCGTCCATTACATATCGAGACCCCTCCTTGCTTCGGAAAGCACGTTAAGCCGTTGGTCCCGGCTGTCATTCGTAGGTTTTTGACAGTTGTTATGGATAAACAGAAGCCCAAAATGTCAGACAACTAGTCTTACCAAAGGGTATCGTATTACCCAGTACCTGGGTTGTGGAGGTCAGATAGGCAGTCACTCCATGTAAAATACTGGTATCCAGCTGCATCCGGTTAGACTGGGATCTGACAGTTTGATTTTGAGACCCGTCATACAAAGTCAAAGTTACAAACTCAATGCCTGTAATAGCCTCTGTAAACCTTCTGTTTATTCGTCTGTCTGTTGCGTGGTAGTTATAAATGCTAATTATTGTTGTATTATGATAATTTGACACAAATTAGGGCAGCCCAAATGACTATTGGGCTGCTGTTTAGAATATATTATTTGGGTTGTTTAAAGACACGGTCAGTTAACGCAATTTTTCCACATGCCTACCTTTTCGGGGAAGGGTAAGGTACTCGGGAACCAAAATGCTATAGGATAGAGGTAATTTCGATTAAAAATCGTTCGAATTAAGTTATGTTGAATCACGTACGCTCTAGACATAGGCTATCAGAACATTCGCGCATGTTCTTTCACTCACACACGCCTCAAATCACCATTTGGTTCCTAAAGAATGTTACACTCAATGCTCAATCATTTATTGCATTCCACAATGTATATGCTTAGGTGGTAATGAACATATTTTGTTGTAACAATCGTGACCCTGTCAGGCACAGCAAAAGAAAAAATTTAAGGAAGAGGACGTATTTATACATGCAAACTTACTTATTCTAAGTAAAAATTAAGGTAACATGCTAATAATTATTAATATATTCTAAGTTTATTATTAATTTATATTATTAAGTCAGTTCTATAGATTTGTCAATTAAATATTCATTTATACTATAATAACATTTATTTAGTAGTATTTTTTTTAATTTATTTGTAAAAGTAGCAATCTTTTTTTCATTTCTCAGTACCTCGGGTAGTTTATTAAACATCTTTATCGACATAACTAGTTATTGCAGCCTCTTGCGCAAAGTTCGGACCAGCCATGATTCATCAGCCGTATTTTAAACTTAACATGATACGAACGGTTTTTTAAATCGAAAATACGACTAACCTACAACATTGCGGTTTAAATTTTCACTTTAAACAAGCAAATGATAAATTATTTTATTTCTGTAAGTAGGTTATATAGTCGCCGGGACGAAACTTGGCCAGCGTCGTTATGCGTTTTTCCTTTATTTAACTTTCTTCTAAACATACATGTTTAAAAATTAATTATGGCAATAGCTATAGGACAGGTGTGAGTACCTACTATGTACTATCGAGCTACCATTTACCGGGTAATGTCTTTCATTGCCTTGAATGTGCCCTGGCGGCTGATAGATGATAGCTCACTCAAATCTCGCTAACGGTGCAGGTGGCGCGTGTGTTGGATCATTTAGCTCCCTTCAAAATGGTTGAATTGAATGGTGCTGATCCATGCGTCATATTCGTGAACGGGCGCCGTCAGTTGGGACTGGTCATTTAAGGATTGTTAAATTTCTATTTGCTATATGTACTCTGGACACTCAACGTGTACGTCATAATATTTACATCGTTCTCACATATAATTATACATTCAACAATAATGATGTAACTAATATTTATGTAGCAATATAGGTAATTTAAAAGAGTGTCCATGGAGTTTCTTGTCCGTTCTTCTCCATAGGAACCTACTACGCTTTGGAATGGGCAACTAGCTTCATATTTCTGACTGGCCGTCCACTTGACAATTTGAAAGTGCCTGTGAATGGTTTAATGTTGAAATAAATGGTTTCAGTTTGAATTTAAAAAATCTAAAAATGTCATATTGAAAAGATAGGTGAAATAAGCTTGAAGTGAGCTCGAACAGCCGGTAGTGTCAATCCCACGCATCAGCACTGCAGGTGAAATGACAGCTCCCGTCACCTGTGTTCTCCCGGTGAGATTTTTATTATTTATTTATAGGAGAACCAACGGCTATAACAGATGGATAATGAGACATAATATAGCCAATTACTCACGGGTCAAAACAGAAAAATCTTAGGATCACTAACAAGCACGATAGAAAAGAATATATACAGGGTTATTTGTAATACGTCGGCAATCCAATAAGGGAATGTGGCGGAGGTCATTTGCAACCAAATGACCCCTTATGACCCCTATGCAAATTTCAACCATTTTCCAGTAATTTGATATATTATATTTTTTTGAAGATATCTAGTATCTTATTGTAACTCGTTGGATAGCTTAGAAGTTGTACATGCTTTTAGGATGTTCTGTTGATAAATTATATCCAGGGTTTTTGCAGAAATCAACCATTTTAGTCAAATAACCTGCTTAAATTATGAAAATTGTGGGCTCTGATTTAAAACATATTAAAGATAATTGCCATTTTATGGTTGATTATTAAGTATTGAAGTAGACGCAGATAATAATTACTCAAAAAAGATCTTGCTTTAGGTTTTTTTTTTATAAATTTTCCAAATTGTGTACCGCTAAAAAAATATAAAATGTCAAATTACTCGAAAATGTTCGACATTTGCATAGGGGTCATTTGGTTGCAAATGACCTCCCCTGCATCCCTTTAATACATTGCTGACATATAACCAATAACCCTAATATATAAGGTAATGTAAGGCCTGTATATATAAGGTAACAATAAGCACTATGCACTTTAAAAAAAGTCAGCGGTCAGCCGAGTGCGTGCAGAATAAAGGCTTCTGCAGACAGGTGCGACGCGACGCTGTTGTTGTTGTTGTTTTTGGTAGAACAACTTTCATGCAGTTTTCATAGAAATTGTTCTACTGAAGTTGCGTCGCGCTTGTTTGAGGGAGCCTTAAGTTCTTTATAGTATAGAATAGATCGGCTGGTGTCAAGGTAAAATGTTATAATTGTGTTTAAATGACAAAAAATAAACTTCTGTGGTCCAATGGGATGAAAACGCAGAAATAACGGTACAAAAGTAAGTTTGGGAAAAAAATTGACACCTGTCAAACGTCAAACCAATCTATAAAGAAATAAACGGATAAATAATACTTCCTATGCCATACGCTAATTGAATCGTAAAGGTCAAACAATAAGGTCCTGATCTGCTCGTCAATGAATTTGTTTAGCGCGTGTTTCTTAAATCAAGTATAATGTTACCTTACAAGGACAACAAATAAAGTTGTTAAAAGTGCGTGTGGAATTGTTCTATTTCCCTAACACGAATAGGTAGGTGTCTGCATTTTATTTTAGGTTTTTTTTAGAAGGTCATGTTTAAGTTATGTTTCAATTTCATAGGTTTGTCTTGACTCTTGAAGCTTCTCATATAAAACAAAGAATAAAAACCTACTTTTCCGATTACAAAGTTTTTATTTCTAAATTTAGGTTATCATAAAGATAAGATAATGGTGCCGATTCCCTTGTTCACAAACTAAACTAAATTTAAGTTGAGTGCTTTCTATTTCATTATGAAAAGGACAGAAGATAAATATTAGTTTAGTCCTGTCAAATTAGTCAGCACCTGACGTAATTTGATGTAATTTTAGTAGTCAACTTTTTAATCACGTCTAAACTTGTATGGAGTAGTGTCAGGCGCTGATTAATTAGGGTTAATTAGGGTTTTTCCATCTGGAACTTCTCAGAAGCAGCCCGGAGTCTGGGTTTGTGCAGGTTGATGGCAACAGGCTCGCCCCCTATTACATGGGACGTAAATATAACTAGTTAAATGCGGGTGTGCTGTGGTAGGTACACCTCTGCTATATCTTTCGGGGAGTGCATGCGTGATGTTATGTTAACAGCATGCAAGATCAAGGTCATAGTACTATAAAGGTCAAGGTCATTGTCCAGTAAAGGTCAATGTCATAGTGATGTAAAGGTCAAGGTCATAATACTGTAAAGGTAAAGGTTATAGTACCGTAAAGTTCAAGGGCATAGTACCGTAAAGTAGGTGCTTATAAATAATATTACAAATACCCTTTTAAATTAAAAGAAAAGATTGAAAAGAAAAAGTGCGTGCCTATTTGTTGAACTAATCAGGGATCTATTTCCTGACACGAGTAGGTACTGGGTACAGTCAGGGAAATGTATTGTTTAGTAATTGACACATTACGTCAATTATTTGCTGTGTTAAAGCCAATTCATACAACTGTCAAAGAATTACACTTGTTATTTGAATATACGGACAGTTTAAGTTACACAACAATTAATAGCCTTAAGTTACAAAGCAAATTCATTTATAGCAACCTAGCTTCTGCCCGCATCTTAACCCGCGTGGATGTCAGGAATCATCCCATGGGAACGTGCTGCATGCCGGGACAAAGAGTAGCCTATGTCCTTCCCCAAGATGCTATCTATCTCTTTGCCAAATTTTATCGAAATCTGTTCAGTGGTTTGGGCGTAAAAAGGTAACATACTGACTGAGTTACTTTCAAATTTCTACTATTATACAGTCCGTGCGTTCCTGGGGGTCTCACTAAGCATGAAATCCGTAGTTTCGGTCGAAGAATCGGCCGTTTGCTACTCCTTATCACCTACGGACATATGATTACTTCGAGACCCGAACTAAAAATGAATGACTACACCACTTGACAGTTTGTCCTTACTCCCGATGTGTTACTGCCCGTCCGAAAAAAATAATTAATCGGGTGTAGGGTTAATTCCTGAGTATCAAACTACTTTCGAACGTGCTCGTTCCTTCGTTGACGGAGTTAGAGAGTAAGTCCCCTGACACCTATCAGTGCGACAATTCTAGTGACTAATAAAGATCAAATTCGCAAAACATGTATTTGTTTGTATGAAACTGACCGGTGTCAACGCATTCTCTCGACAGCTGTAGGTAGTATGGATTACTTGCAAATGGTTTATTATTCATCGCAATTTTTACTCTTAAGTTTTGTAAGCCGATTCTTGAGGCAAGTTTAGTTACCAAAAAATAAATTTGATTTGTAGGGAACCCTAAAAATTAGAAACCAAAATTAGCCCATGCGAATATTAACATTATCACATATGTGGTAATTATTTCAACTAATAAACTATAAAACGACTTGTTTAGTTCCCCAAACCTTGGGCGGGATGTAATTTTATTAGAATTATGTTAATTATCTACATAAGCACATAGGTAGCGCAAACAAGTTATCAAGGTTTAGGAACTGATTTACTGGCTGTTTCCGGCGTCTTCGCAACATTTCATTATTTTTAGGGCTCCGTACCTCAAAAAGAAAAAACGGAGCCCTTTTAAAGGATCACTACGTTGTCCGTCTGTCTGTCTGTCTGTCAAGACCCTTTTTCTCAGGAACGCGAGGAGTTATCATACGTAGGTCTACGGTCCCATGGGAGCTCTAAAAATTCAAGCTTCTAAGTCAACGCAATAAAACAATACGGCCTTTATGCGACGTATTTTGATACTCGCAAATAAATCATAATCTATGATATTTCCCGTTGCACTAGAATCATGAAATTTGGCAAGAAGCAAGGTTACAAGCAAAGGCAATGTCCAAAAATAGTTAATTTGTAGTTTTATCACATATTTTTTTGCGATTACGAACTTGTATTTGCCGTTGGAGAATTGACCGTGACGTATATCGATGTATGGAAGGACATTTTTTCAACTACAAAGTGAAATTAGTTCTTGGGAAAAATTCATCCCAACTACGGAACCCTTCATTGTGCGTGGTCACACGCACTTGGCTGGTTTATTAATACAAATATATAGGACAAGGTTGTTTCGGGAGGTTCCTGTTCCGGAGAAGGCGGGAGGTAACGCCCGGGTGTCACCATTGTGTGGATCGCCCGGAGGACACGGTGGAGCATACGGTGGAGGTCTGCCCGGCTTGGGCGGAGCATCGCCGTGTCCTCGTGCAGGCGATTGGCGGGGGCGGTCTCTCGCGTCCGGCCCTGGTCCAGGCCATGGTACGGAGCGAGAGGGCTTGGGAAGCCGTCACCTCCTTCTGCGAAGCAGTAATGTCCGTGAAGGAGGAGGCCGAACGCGTGAGGGAGAGGCAAAAAACGCGCCCTCACGCCCCTAGCCGCCGCAGGAGACGCCCTGGGCGTCGGGAATCGCAGGCCGATTCCCGGCCACCGTAGGCGCGAGCTTGCGAGCGGCGAGCAATGGGCAGCTCGCCGTTCGATAAGGACCAGGCCCGGGTCGACGTCGCGTTGTGTTCCACGTGCGCCTCAAAGAGATGTCAGCATCAATGAAGGGGTCCGCTAGGGCCGATGCCTGCCAGGGTTGCGGGAAAGTCCGAGAGGGATACCGTGGCCCCTGGCACAGGCAACTGAAGGAACACGGGTGGGTTTTAGTCAGTAAGAGTCTGACACGCCCTCCCGCTCTGTGCAGAGCGGGAGAAGTTATTTGATGATTTCCCACCCTCAAAAAAAAAAAAGGCATCACGCTAGACGAGGAATTACAATGGGGACCTCATATAACATCTCTTGCGGGGCGGCTAAGCTCGGCCGCGTATGCTGTTAGAAAGATAAGACCGCTATCAGATGTAGAAACCGCGCGTTTGATCTATTTTAGCTACATCCACAGCATTAAGTCGGCCATTTTACTATGGGGTCAGGCTGCTGACATTGATCTATCTTTATTTTGCAAAAGAGAGCTGTCAGAGCCATTTATAATCTACGTCACCGCGAATCTCTCAGGGAACTATTTAAAAAGATTAATATTATGACGGCACCTTGCCAATTGATTTAAAAAAATATATTATGTATGTAAGAAAAAATCTACATTTTTTTAATACAAAAAGTGTTTGACATAATTTTAATACTACAAATAACAATACCATAGATCAAACATTTTTTCAGACTAGCTAAAGTACATACATCTTTTATGGGGTACTGTGTTGAATGTTACAACAAAATACCTTGTCATATATTGCAATTAAATGACAAAAAATTTAAAAGTCACATAAAAAGTTTAGTTTTTAAACAAGTATATTAGAGATTAGAGGATTATATCCAAGATAAGAATGCTTGGAAACATTCTGCATTGCGATTCCGTAACCATCTCACCGTGAAAACTTAGGTGAAGTGAGCGTGGAGTGAGCTGTCAGTGTCACCCCACTGATGCTAGGGATTGACCAAGCATTACACTTACAATCATAATCGAGATTTTAATAATATTTTTTATCCAAATTGTATTGATCATTTTATATTATTTCAAAGCTAGTATGTAGCTAAGTGGCTAAACAAAACTATTTTGATGGTTTTAAAATAAAATAGCAAAACAGAAATTCAGTTAGAAAGTCAATGCTGTTTTTTTTTGTGTTTGCCTTAGGCGCGAGTGCGTCACGCACGGAACTGTCAATAAAATATAAAACATACAAGTTGAAGACCGCTACAAAATAAGAAACGCGTAAGTATCGACATTGTTTGTAATTATGAACGAAGCAGGTTCGATCATTTTTCCATTCATACAAGGAGTAACTTTGTCGACTTATGCAGAAAAGCATAACAATTAAGAGTATGTAGGATATAAGAGCGAGCAAAGCGAACTTGATAATGTAAGCACCCCGCCTAGGGCCGATTAGATTTTCGGAAATAGGAGTTTCAGTACTTTGTTGAACAATCCACAAAAGCTCTAGAATTGAGAGGAATATTTCAGGACCTTGCCTCGAATACCTACGCTAAGTGCTATATATTCTTTGAGGCGTTTTCGCATATTTTTTTAGTTCCGAATGTTTTACACCTATATTTAATTTTGAAGCCAGGAGAGTTCAAGTGCTTCAAAATTAAATATAGGTGCAAAACATTCGGAACTAAAAAAATGACATTTTGTAAGGAAGACTTAAATTAGACTATAGTAACCTACACTTATGTACTTACCTACATTATATTATCGGCTTAAAATAAACATGCATACAATGATAATATACATAGAATATAGAAACAAATACATAAATAATTAAAATCATTTTAATTTCTTGTTAGCAAAAGAGAAGCAATTTGTGTAGCACCCCATAACTAGATGATATGCCTGAATATTTATGTTTATATTTGGTTAGTATCTTGGGCTGTGGTTTATCTAGATGACGGGTTACATGTGCTATTTACGTGTATATGTAATATTATGTAAACGAACAATACACCAATCACTGAATACTTTCTTCGAAGTTATTCAATCTCGTCCTCTCAAGTAATATCCATTTGTTGAAAACAAAATTTAGGTATGTACATAATAGGTAATACTGACATTCAAAAAATGATTGGAATTGATAATCTAAAACCATTGAAATAAATAGGTAGGTACTAATTATTGTCTCGGAATTCGAATACGAACAGACTTAGGGACGTGGTTGTCATTGCAATAACGAAAAAAAAACTCGTGGTACGTCTACCCACTAATGACAGCGTGTAACGCGCTTGCGCGGCGTGATCACATCACGACGACGCTATTCTCGTTGCCACGGCAACATCACGCCAGCGAAGATAGCGTCTAACGCGCTTGCGTGGCGTGATCACATCACGGCCACGCTATTCTCGTTGCCACGGCAACATCACGCCAGCGAAGTCAAGTGAGCCCGTGTCGGCGCTGCGTAGCTCTGTTTAGCTATTAAATTTTAGTATTGACGATGATAATCTGATGGATATTCTTTTATTATTGGCAACGACAGGTTAAGTAGACTTCTATCTATTGGACGTTGGTAAATAAGTAGGTACCTACCTACGTAGTAAGTAAGTAAAAAAACTCCATGTGATATTGCCAGTGCCTAACGCGCAAGCGCGGTGTGATCGTGATCACATCACCCGAATCTCAAAACTACCGGCGAGGTGAAGTAAGCGCGATTCGCAAGTGTCGGTATAGATTTGGGTTAGTAACAAGCCTGAACAACGTAGCACAGTCTTTACTCGACTCGCGCCACAGTCGCGATTGGGTCATGGGATTGCGTTTACATCATCATTTAACATGGGCGCCGGGAGCGGGGTGCAAGACGGCGCACTTGCACTCTCCTGGCTTCAAAATTAAATATAGGTGTAAAACATTCGGAACTAAAAAAATATGCAAAAACGCCTCATAGAATATATAGCACTTAACGTAGGTATTCGAGGCGAGGTCCTGAAATTTTCCTCTCAATTCTAGAGCTTTTGTGCATTGTTCAACAAAGTACCGAAACTCCTATTTCCGAAAATCTAATCGGCCCTAGACGGGGTGCTTACATTATCAAGCTCGCTTTGCTCGCTCTTATATCCTACATACTCTTAATTGTTATGCTTTTCTGCATAAGTCGACAAAGTTACTCCTTGTATGAATGGAAAAATGATCGAACCTGCTTCGTTACAAACAATGTCGATATTTACGCGTTTCTTATTTTGTAGCGGTCTTCAACTTGTATGTTTTATATTTTATTTACAGTTCCGTGCGTGACGCACTCGCGCCTAAGGCAAACACAAAAAAAAACAGCATTGACTTTCTAACTTAATTTCAGTTTTGCTATTTTATTTTAAAACCATCAAAATAGTTTTGTTTAGCCACTTAGCTACATACTAGCTTTGAAATAATATAAAATGATCAATACAATTTGGATAAAAAATATTATTAAAATCTCGATTATGATTGTAAGTGTAATGCTTGGTCAATCCCTAGCATCAGTGGGATGACACTGACAGCTCACTCCACGCTCACATCACCTAAGTATTCACGGTGAGATTTTAACAGAATCGGCCGGCTGGTCCAGCTCCATAGGGCAATTTAGAGTCTAGACAAAATCAAACTTGTTGATAATGTAATTGTATAATTTGTTATTTTTATGACATTGATTTACATTCTGTGATTACTTTAGCTCAATACTGACTTATTACTTGTTCAAAAAAATCGAAAATCGTACACTTTTACAACTATCACATAATTAACTTATTTGTCATTGTTACATTTTTTATTATTTTTACCTATTGTATTAGGGTAGTGTTATTAAAGGTGCATCGTCTTCACATATAATTAATGTATACAAAATATTGTAACACATTTTAAAAGAGTAACGGTGGAGTTTCTTGCCCATTCTTCTCCATACGAAACTACCTTTTGGAAGGGGCGACTAGAATCAATTCTATTCAAATGTAAATGTTGACGTTCAAAAGTGCCTTCTAAGTGCCTATTTGAAATAAATGCTTTGACTTTGACTTTGAATTCATTTTAATTTATGACGATGTAAACTTAAGTGAGTATCATGTTGCCGACCGTACATTAGACCTTGCTCAAAGACCGTGGCCTTACACTCATAATACATAGTATCAATGGTGAGGTCAAACAACCGACAAGGTGCTAAGCTTGCCAAAATAATGTTGTACAGGGAGATTGGTAATTCAACATATTTCTTCCAGGACGTGATAGTCCTGGAAGAAATATATTGTATTATTAATCAGTGCAAAGTATCAATGGTGGGTCAAACAACCAACAAGGTGCTAAGCTTGCCAAAATAATGTTGTACAGGGAGATTGGTAATTCAACATATTTCTTCCAGGACGTAATAGTCCTGGCAGAAAGATGTTGTATTATCAATGGTGGGTCAAACAATCAACAAGGTGCTAAACTTGCCAAAATAATGTTGTACAGGGAGATTGGTAATTCAACATATTTCTTCCAGGACGTGATAGTCCTGGCAGAAAGATGTTGTATTATCAATGGTGGGTCAAACAACCAACAAGGTGCTAAACTTGCCAAAATAATGTTGTACAGGGAGATTGGTAATTCAACATATTTCTTCCAGGACGTGATAGTCCTGGCAGAAAGATGTTGTATTATCAATGGTGGGTCAAACAACCAACAAGGTAATAATACTTGCTAAAATAGTCTACAGGGAGATTAAAACTTCAACATATTTCGTCCAGGACGTCCTCTATTCACGCCAGGATGACTCGTACTTTGTATATGGCGCCGCCACAATAGCTATCCAATCAATAAAATTACCCAGGACTTACCAAACCTTAAAATACAGGTTAAACAACTTAGTATTCTATTGTAGAAGGTAGTTAAAACTGTAGGTATTAAAAACAACCTTTATACCTGATGTCAAGGAAGTGATTAACGAGTGTTTTATCTTCATATATATTTAGACTGAGTCAATAAATATTAATTATACAGGGTTATTGGGTTAGTTTATACTAGTACGAGTGGATAGGGCGAATCAGTCTAAAGACAGCCAAACCAACATATTTACAGTGTACCATTTCACATTCAACGATCTGTTTATTTTGTGTCTATTATTAAGTTACTCTGTATGGTTGTCTCAAATTTGTGAATAAATATATTATTATTATTATTATTGGTAAAACACCATCAACCTCTTAAGTGGTCATTGTACTCATCATTATGAACAACTTTTACTATGGGACCAAATTATGAAATCGCGAAAAAAAATCAGCTGTTCCCAACATTTATGTTTGCAGAACTCATCAAAATGTAAGGACCAGCTGATTTTTTTTTCGCGATTTCATAATTTGGCCTATAGTAAAAGTTGTTCATAATGATGAGTACAATGACCCCTTAAGAGGTTGATGGTGTGTAACCAATAAACCTGTATACTTAGTTAATAATCTACTAAACGTAAACAAAATATTTAAAATGTGATTAAAATTGTTCACTATCGTAGGTAAGTACTAGTAAGTGTTGGTACTATTAGGTAGGTACTGTGTGTAGTTGACACTACACTTTGTGTATTTGACAATCGCAAATAAGTTTTCCTAGGTTTTTTTTTTATTTAGTCGAAATAATTAAAGAATTCTGAACGTTCACAAGGATTACGATGGTGAAAATTTGATGTAGTAGGTATAATCGTTTTGAATAAAAACGTATACGTAGACAATACTCTTTAGATCACTGGTTGATAATAATGTCATTTCATAATTCTGACAATGAATATCGATTAGCTACATCCTTGTCTATAAAAATCAATGCCACTTTTCGTTGTAAGTTTATAACTCAAGAACGAATGGACCGATTTTGCTAATCATTTTTTTAGAATATTCCTTGAAGTACGAGGATGGTTCATACGGAGAGAAAAAAAAATGCGGTAGGAAGTTCGTGGGATCAGCTAGTTACCTACGTATTACGCTGACGACTGTACGATATTAATCTTACAAATGAACACCCTAAAAACGTTCTTTAAAGATAAATAATGATTATCCACTCTTAACTTTAAGCAAAGTATATAAGTAATAAATCAAAGTAAGTAGTAAACCAATAACGTCTGATTATAAACAGTGATCGGATAATCGGCCGCTAATATACCTAAACTTCACTTTTATTCCCACGAAAGAATAATACAGACATGCTTTTCAGAATCCCGGATCCCGGAAACGCTTGAAATTCTCGACATTGCTAAAAATGTTACCTGCATACAAAACATAGTTAGAATTCATGAAAAAAACATATTATTATTTTTTAAATATTAATATTTTCTAGTCGTATAGTAGATAGTTCGTAATACAATAAATTAGTCGATTCGATCACTAATCGTAATATGTTAGATAGATAAATCAATTTCCGCTATTTGACCACATTGTGTACATGATTTTTTATTGATATTCCACTTGTTTTAAATAAAATAAAGACACTAAATCAAAATAACGACTGCTATAATTTTATTAAGTTTATTATAGATGTTTTTACAAAATTGTTTAATCCCGGGATATCCAGAAAGGAATGTCCATATTATTCTTTCGTGGGAAGAAGTTTAGTTAGACAAAGTGTAACAGAATAATGAAGAAATAAAGTCCTGACAATAGTTTGCTTATAATTGACTACTGAATCCATTTCAGTAACTATTAATATTGGTATTTTTTCAAAAATTATGTATTTTGCAATGCCAATTGAAAAAAAAAAAAAAAAAAAAAACAAAAACAAAAAAAAAACAAAAAATCAAATTAAATTAAATCTTATTTCAAAGTAATACGACTCAATTTTAAATGCATAAAGTAACGCTAGGGTCAACACGATTTTCTTAATAATAATAGTTAGGTTTAAGAAATATGGTTTTGGACATTGTATAATGCTTTTAATTCAATACTCTAATTGAGGTGTAGGTGTTGGGGTGAGGTCTTGCGTTAATTATGTCACACGTTGTATAAGAGCCCGATCATACGATCGCTAATTAGAAGTAGTACACTTAACTAAATTCTTAAACTAAGTTCATGACAGCTGATCTAAACACACTTACCTACAGACGTAGTATGATAGTTATTATTCTTTGACACAGAAACAGCTATTACCATAAACAAAACTTCACCAATACACACTTTAACTCGAACATTTTCAATTATAATAACGGCACTGATATAAATCCATTCAGCCTCATTGGCAACCGAATGTGTACTGATTCAATCTCATTCTCTATGGTTCAAGTTCAAAAGTTAGTATTTATACACAAGTTGTCCTTTTTTTATCATAAGTCAATCGAGTTAGAAAAACATTTAACGTAAGAACGTTTTTAATACCGTAATAAATCACAAGGTATTGAAAAATAAATTAAGATCATTTAAATAATTAATCACATGTGGAAAAAAATACGGTCTTTAATATTTCGGACTAATAATAAAATTTACATTTATTTTTTAAAAGTTTAATAGAATTAATATAAACCTCTGCTATTTCCTGTAAGCGGGTAGTAAGTAATAACAGCCGCACGGGTGATCGACCCGTGCGGCTGTTCAGGTTAAGCTACGCTTGCCGCGGTAAGTCCGTGGATGGGTGACCACCTTTACATACCAAGAACCCGTCGTGTCCCGAAACGCACGTAAAGCCGTTGGACCCGGCTGTCATCTGTAGATCTTTGACAGTCGTTATTACTTTCAAGAGGTGCGGTGAATTCTCAATAATTAAGATCAACAACCTCATTATCATTTTTCTTATCTTTTCTCAAGACGTTGAAGATTGCTTCCCCTATAATCACTTGCGAGTATCAGCTCAAGGTAGTACATATAATAGGGAAAGCTAATGTCAACCTCACACCTGATTAAAATATCAACACCTGTAGGAAGGTAGGTTTACGATTTTCTTGAACTATTTCACGTTGATGTAAAAGTTAATTGTCAACTTGCACAAGAGTCCATCCATTCTCTATATAGATAGAGAATGGATTTAACTGTGTTTATCACATAAAGTTATTATTAATTAAAATGATGGAGGTACAGGGTGAAATTGAATTCATGGGCATTCTTTTAAAGGGTCATTGTACTCATCATTATGAACAACTATTACTATGGGACCAACACTGAAATCGCGAAAAAAAATCAGCTGTTCCCTACATTTATGTTTGCATAACCCTTCAACTCCTTCCCTTCACGGTTGGCGCAGTGGTTAAGTGATTGACTGCTGCGTTACGTGTCGCGGGTTCGATCCCCGCACGGAACAAATATTTGTAAGACCTGCAAGTAGTTGTTCCGGGTCTGGCTGTTTGTGTATGCGAGTTTTAAATGTTTGTAAACGCACCCACGATACAGGAGAAATTCCTAGCGTAGAACAAAGCTTTAAAAAAATGGACCCTGATAAAAATTATTTAATTAATTTAACCCCGGCTGTCATTCGTAGATCTTTGACAGTCGTTACGGGTACTCAGAAGCCCAAAAGTCTGACAACCAGGCTTACCAAGGGGTATCGTGTTACCCAGTAACTGGGTTGTGGAGATAGGCAGTCGCTTCATGTAAAATACTGGTATATAGCTGCATCTGGTTTGACCCACAGCCGACCCCAGCAAAGTGGGTAAACGATAGGTAGATCGAATTAACTTTTCTTTTTATAGTTAGAAAATTATTAACTGTAGGTACACCGTACATGGATTTGAACCGCCAACATTGGTTTAAATTTGTTATTTAAACCAATGTTGGCACTTCCAATTCGGCCAAGTGCGTGTCGGACCACACACAGTGCAGGGTTTCGTAGTGTTGGGATAAATTTATCCCAAGAACAAACTTAACTTTGTAGTTAAAAAAAAATTCTCCGGTACATCGATATACATCACGATGAATTCTTCAACTGCAGATGTAAGTTTGATATCGCATAAAATATTTTTATAAGTGACAAAAGTATAAATTAATGACTTTCGGACTTTTTCCTTTACTGGGGCTTCTTGCCAAATTTCATGATTCTAGGTCAACGGGAAGTAGGTTCCCTATAACGTTTTGATTTATTTGCGAGTTTCAAAATATATCGCATAAATAGCCGTATTTTCTTATTGCGTTGTCTAAGAAGCTTGATTTATTTAGAGCTCTAAGGGACCGTAGACTTACGTATTTGATAATAATATCAACGAGATACGTCAACGTGTTCCTGAGAAAAAGGGTCTTGACAGACGTATGGACAACGAAGTGATACTACTCGTACATATAAGGGATCCGTTTTTTTTCCTTTTGAACAGGGGGTCTACACCTTAAGCACGAAGTCAATACTTTCGGACATAGTTACGGACGTTTCGTACTCCGTATCACTTACGGACATAAGATTAGTTCGGTTTTCGAACTAAGAAAGAATATCAAACCGATTGGACAGTTGTCGCTACGACCGATGTGCTTTTGCCTGCCCGAAAAATTTAATTTGAGACTTTTTTTATTTGACGAATCAACTCCTATCAGACGGGCCAGTATTTTTGTAGACGGACCTGGAGAGTAGACCCCGATATCAAAAAGTTAGTTGTTTAGATACATTCAAACATGCACACATAAGGTAATTAAAATAATAATATGAAATGGTTTAAGTTTAGCAATTCAGACAAAGAAAAAATATGCAAGTAGGTAGATAGTCGTACGTGCCTCACTTTAGTACAGAACCGTAGTGCAATTATTTTTATCTCAATTATGTGGGAAGCAATCTCAAAAATGCTCTTGCTTACTTTAACATGTATAATATATCTAGATGACAATGAAATAATGAAAATCATTGTAACATTACAGTATTTTTTTAAATTTTAACTCACGATGTGACGCGCGCTTTACTTGTGGCAACAAAGTGTTCAAACACGCTGTGGATGTGTGTGTGTGTAGCGTCAGCACATTGCACACACGCACCCAGACTCACACTTCCGATTAAGTCATTGTCTCGGACGGTACGGAGAGCTCCTGCGCTTACACTAACATTCACCCCGTGTTTGTACACTTGGTATGGTAACCACAAGAAAAGCGCGCGTCGATTCGTGCGATAAAAATAACTATACAAGCGTTCAGATAATATTATTGGAGTGCATTTAACCTTTATGTAATTTAAATGTGTGTTAAATGCGCGCCCTGGGCAGTCCCACTGTCACCCTGCTGATTGGCTAATAATAATATTTTTCTACGCCGTGAGTTATTCTGAAAGTGTGTGCTGATACGAGAAAAGAATTGTAGCAGTCTATTTGGAGCCCCAAATCCAGCTTTTATCGTCTCTCTCTACATTAAGGCGCGGTAAGGAGCAAATTTTGATGTTATAATAATAAACAATAGCGCATCGCGGCAATAAATAAAGTTCAAAACAGCAATGCGTTTGATGTTAGTTGAATCAAATGACCACCAAAGTGTAATTTGCGCTGAGAGCACGACAAGAGGTGAGGCTACGTTTGAGGTGTAGATACCCCACAATCGCATTGTAGCTCATTAGATCTGACTAAATTGGGTCTGCAGCGGCCAACTTGCCTTCGTAGTCGATTTAGGGATTTCCAGGTGGGCCATGGCAGTTGGTGGCCTACTGGCTCAACATAGTCAGCTCTCCTATGAACTTAAGGATTAATGTCGTGCAGACAGGAAGCAATAAAAGAAGACATCTTCCTCAAAATTAACATACACAACAGATTTACGTAATTTTAGAGCTTTACATGACGTGTAAATAAATGCTAATCAGTTCGGATATCATACCGGACCGACCAGTTCGGACCTTTAGCATAAATTCATGGACTATGTAAAATAGATTTTCCTATAGGTACACCAAATTATTAGCTTAATTATAATATAGCTAGGTAGGTAGGTACTCTGAATTATCTATGGGTAACTTTGTGTATGTGTCTCGCCTCTCATGCACGAGGTGTTGGGTTCAATCTACCTATATGGTCCTCAAATGATCAGACCACGATTATTTCCGGATTTTTATTAGACATAGATATTTTTTTTAATATAAGTACAGTGATATGAATATTTACTTTGATAAGTATTATATTATGTTAATTATTGTGAATGTGAAGATTGTGTGGATTTTTTGTATGTTTTGTTTTCTCGGTTAGTTTTAGGCATGGTTTGGCAGTTTGAGTAATTCATGCAGTCTACCCAAATGTCCTTTTCCTTGGTATTGTTCGTCGAATCGTTGAGCTCCTAAGTTCGGAGTTCAGCTGCACGATTACTGACAATTGCGTGCACTGACTGGACAGGACCACTCACTCTGTGTGGTTCTTTCCTCAAACGACCATTTCAAACACCGACCTACATAGTCTTCACATGATCTAACCAAGAGTATGCCTGGACTTTAAAAGAGACTGTGACCTCTGAGTTTGTTTCAGCCTTTCCTCTCAGAGAAGTCAGATAGGAAACGCCGACCTCATCTAGTTTTTAAAATACTATTGACGTCTAAAAGTGTTTGTACAAACCTACTTACAGTAATAAAATCATTTGTCATTATCATTTAAGTATTTATAGAGGCATGAGGAACAGGGTGTAAAGTTCACTCATACCTCCATAGAAAAGGGAGGATCTTCCGACCAGACGGGTGTGTATATACGTTGTATATATGCTAGTTGCGCGGTAAACTCTGCTTGCGCGATGCAGGATTTTCGTGACGACAGTATGATTCGTAGTTCGCATGTGGCGATGTAGATACCGCTACATACTAACTGAATTTATCTTGAATTTTACTGACATCGTTGAAGGAAAACATCGTGAGGAAACCCGGACTTTTAGTTAATACAGGGTGTCACGTAAATAATGGATCAAACGTAATGGGTAGGTAGCTTACCTCATTTCAAACAACTAATTTGAACAGTTAAAAAAAATCGGTAAGGTAACCAAGATATTATTTTTTTCGAATTTTACCATTTTCTCTAACAGCATTCAGTGTTTGCTGCAACTAATAACATTTTTAGGTATGATTTTTGTCAAAAACTTCTGAATAGCTTATTGTTAATATTTTCTTTTTCAAAATAAATTTAATTTGCCTTAGAAAAAAAATGTTCAATTGATTTTTTTTTTTTAAATTTTTTTTCAAATTTTTTTTTTCAAAAATTAGTTGTTGGAAATGAGGTAAGCTACCTACCCGTTACGTTTGATCCATTATTTACGGGACACCCTGTATAAGCCTGCAATCACCAATCTTTCTTGAGCAAGCGTGGTGATCAATGCTCGTGCCTCCTCTGTATGAGAAGAGGCCTTTGTCCTGCCGTGGGACAGTGATAGGCTGGTATTATTATCGAGTAACTTTAAGTTTGGGAAAGAAATCTTTTAAGGAAAGTAGAAATAAAAATATTAGGAGACTACATGACCTAAACGCAAGTTTTATAATGCCTAAAAGTATATGATCCACTGAAGTAAACAAAATCAGAAAATATATGATATTCTTCAGGATATATGCTAGTTAGATAGTGTGATGGAAACATAATACAACTAATTTGGTACGATAAAAAAAGTCACGAAGGTAACTCAAAAAAATTCCTAAACCATACTAATATACGTGCAATCATTCCGTTTTTTTTTAGATTATTTTTTCTGCGACATATTAACGTGATAGTGTTTACAATTTTAGTCCAATCAATAGTTATTTTTTTTGTAAATAGAGAATTGCATCATATTTTGCAATAAATTACCAGCTTTGTGTCATCGCGCTTCTCTTTCATTTCTATGCAGTCCGAAAGTGACCGCGCCTTAGCTGTCGTGAGCTACTGCTACTTAAACACTGCTACATACTTTGGATGGCCCCTGTAACACAGGTCCCACCTAGCATGGGGGTCATTGATCAATTAATCTCTGTGCACTTGTAAGTTCCACGTCGTAAATGCTGCGCATACTAATTGTCCTGTACTTTACTATTTTGGAAAATAAAGATTTATTATTATTTATTCATAAATAAACGGAGCGTTTTAATTACCATTCATATTGCCAGTTGCCAAAAAAGCTGTTCCAATCATAGATTTAAATCGCTAGGTTTGCCCTCACCGTACTTAGACACGCGAAAAAGCGACCAAATTGAGAAGATTGAGCTCACACATTATTAAATAACGTTTCCATGACAATCAAGTCAAGTCACTGTGTACCTAATTAATTGTGTTAGAGGCGTCAAATCGAAACAAAAACTCGACTACCTTTTGACACGGTGCACGGTGTGGCGAATCCAATAACGATTTAAATCTTTGGTTTCAATAAAACTTATAGTGTGTGACCTATGGTAAGACAAAATACTATCTATAATAGCGTGTCGTGTGTGTTTGTAGCGTGTGCCATTCGTGTTATACGTAAACAAGGTGAAATTAAATTAGCTAGCGAAACTCCGCAGACGTGATGGATATCGATGTTTAAGCATGATAAAACAAAAAATATATTAATTTGATGGCTTTTTTTTGGGTCATCGACCGCAGTTTGTGTAATCACTTGAAACTTCAGCTGTTTTTTTGTGTATACTTCACAGAAGTATCATTATCTGAACACGATAAAACAAAAGATAACAGATTTTCGAAACTCATACTTCAAGTATGAGTTGCGAACTTGCGAACAAACAACACATCCAGCTGTCGTTGACCCCCAAAATCAAAACAAATATTTTAATTTTATCGTGTTTAGATATCGGCGCACGTCATCACGTGTACAGAGTTTCATTAGCTAATTTAATTTGACCCTGTATAATATTCTTATAGCATGATATTTGGCAATAAATATTAACTGACATTGATACTTTGATCCTACTGCGAATAATATTAAAATGTCGAGCCACAAAAATCATGGACACGACACCATGTAGGAAATGAATTACCATTAAACCTCTGCTTTTTTCATGCATATTAAATTTTGTGTTTTGTTTGATATTATAATCTTTTTAGGGTTCCGAAGCCAAATGGCGAAAACGGAACCCTTATAATTTCGTCATGTCCGTCTGTCCAAACAACTCACAGCTATTTTACTCGGAGACTATTGGCAGTCTATCGTAACCAAGGGATGAAAAATAAAACCAATTCATACTGTAGCTGTACATAATACCAACGGCCGCAGCGCACTGGCGCTCGGCCGAGTGACCAATCGTGGAGCCCTAGCTCTCTGCTACCGCCACCGCGATGGTGGCGCTCCTGTCGTGAGTTCAGCGAACTACAGACTAATACGTGCTGTGCAGTGATTGGTTAATAGTTTCCGCAATGTTTTCAAAAGTGCCCACAGATATATTATTGTTAATTTAAAAATTTATGTATAAGTAGATAGTTTTCCGAAAATAAAACCAGAACCGTTAAGTGTCTCGAACTGATTGTTTCTCTCGAAAACCTACAGACCTAACAATACTAATACGAGTATTTTAAAGTCGAAACTAACTCTGTCTGGTAAAGTGTGTTACCTTTTCACGCCTAAAACACTGAACGGATTTCCATAAAATTTAATTGGCAAAGAGACAGATTATATCCCGAGGAAGGATATGGAATATTTTTTATCCTGGTAGCACCTCCTTCTGCGAAGCAGTAATGTTCGCGAAGGAGGAGGCGGAACGCGTAAGGGAGAGGCAAAATTCGCGCCCTCACGCCCCTAGCCGCCGCAGGAGACGCCCTGGGCGTCGGGAATCGCAGGCCGATTCCCGGCCACCGTAGGCGTGGGCTTGCGAACGGCGAGCAATGGGAAGCTCGCCGTTCGATAAGGACCAGGCCCGGGTCGACAGCGCGTTGTGTTCCACGCGCGCCTCAAAGACATGTCAGCACCAATGACGGGGTCTGCTAGGGCCGATGCCTGCTAGGGTTGCGGGAAAGTCCCAGAGGGATACCGTGGCCCCTGGCACAGGCAACTGAAGGAACACGGTTGGGTTTTTAGTCAGTAAGAGTCTGACACGCCCTCCTGCTCTGCCCAGAGCGGGAGAAGTTATTTGATCATTTCCAACCCTGAAAAAAAAAAGATGCGAAGCACTCGCAACCAGCGTGCGTGTATGACCAGCCGGACGATTCTGTAAAAATCTCACCAGCCGGTCGATTCTGTCAAAATCTGACCGTGAAGTGAACACTTAAGTGAAGTGAGCGTTGAGTGAGCTGCCAGTGTCATCCCACTGATGATAGGGATGGACCAAGCAATCATTACAATCATAATCGAGATTTTAATTATATATTTTTTAATGTTAGTTCTGTTGATAATTTTACATTATTACAAAGCATAAGTATCAGTGGGACTACCTACACTGACAGCTCAGTTCACGCTCACTTCACCTATGTTTTCACGGTGAGATGGTTACAGAATCGCAATGCTGGACCGATTCGCGTCGAGTGAGCTGTCAGTGTCATCCCACTGATGCTAGGATAGGATATGACCAACGCAACATTTACAATCATAATCGAGATTTTAATAATATTTTTTATCCAAATTCTATTGATCATTTTATACTATTTCAAAGCTAGTATGGAGTTAATAAGTGGCTAAATAGTACTATTTTCGGAGTTTCAAATAAAGTAGCAAAACAGAAATTCAGTTAGAAACAATGATTTTTTAAGACACTTAGATACTAGTTTTGAAATAATATAAAATTATCAATAGAATTTGCTTAAAATAATTATTAAAATCTCGATGGTTGTAAATATAATGCTTGGTCAATCCCTAGCATCAGTGGGACTACACTGACAGCTCACTCCAAGCTCACTTCACCTAAATTTTCACGGTGGTTATAGAATCGCACTGCAGATATTGTATGAACGTAAACGAAGGAAAAGGAGTATGTAAGGATTGTAGCAGGTGGCGTTCTGTAGTTTGTGCCTACCCCTACGGGAAGAAGGCGTGTGTTTATGGATGTACTATGAAAAACAAACTTATTTTTGCTGTCGATAAAATCAATGTTCTGCATCCGTAAAATATTCATCCCAACTACGGAACCCAGAACTGTACGTTCGCCGACACACGCAGTTCCGGCCGATTTTTTAAATCAAAGTGTGTCCCACTGCTGGGGAAAGGACTCCTCCATGATCTTATCAACTTAAAATCATCAAAGAAGAACGTCAAAAGGAAATGTTCCAAAATGTATGCAGCCTGGGCCAGGTCCTTGTAAAGGTGGACACGGCGTGGCATACGCTGGCAGAGTGTGCCGCATGGGAGGAGCCGCGCCGTTCCCTCGTATCAGAAGTCGGAGCCGACTCGTCGCTCGTTCGATGGTCAGGAGCGCCGAGTCGTGGGATGCAGTAATATCTTTCTGTGATACCGTCATTTCACAGAAGGAGGCTGCGGAAAGGTTGAGGTCCCGGTCGAGACCGTGCTCCCGACCCGCAGCAGACGTGCCGGGCATCGGCGGTAGGCGGACAACGCCCTGTTCCAGCCCCAGAGCAGGTCCAGAGGGACAGCGGACTTCGGGACGTCAGTCGCCTCTCTATATAACAGGACCCAAAGTGGTGGCACGGAACACTACGTGCCACCACTTTGGGTCCTGTCCCGCACCCCTACTGGTCGTCGCGGTGGGCGTCTTACACCTCACTCCCCCCGTGAACTTGAGGAGGCTCGCAGAGGCCAGCACTAGCCGGTGATCGTGGAAGACGCACAAGTTCCCATGATCCTCGGTGCAAGTGTGCGAAGGGAACACATGGGTGGTTTTTAGTCAGTAAGAGTATGACGGACCCCTCCGCCCGCCCCAGGGCGGAGGACATTCATGAGGATTTTCCACCGCGGAACAATACGCGGTACTTAAACATAAGGAAACACATTTAAAACAGTTCTCAACAGTCCAATTACTTTAAAATGGCTTTGTTTGTTGGTAAACCGCAAGAAATTAAACTTGAAATTGCAACACACAACAAGAACCGGTTATGGCGGTAAGCAGTCATTTTGATTGATTTATGACGTTTGACATGATTATTGAGACTGTTGTGACAGCTGACAGTTATCTTTCTATGACCAATGGTCGATCTATGGTTTTACTGTCATTGTTTTTAAGCACAGAGTAGCTAAATCGGTAAAACGCCATCTTGAAAGTCGATAATAATAATTGATAAATAGGTATCAATTAATTACGACAACAGTATACATTTAAATTAATTATCTGTATTTTTCTCAAATTCTACGGATTTTTTTTCTTTTTTATTGAGGTAGTGTACCTAGCCTGATTTGAAACATCTCCTATAGCACAGAGATATGATAATAATATTTACCGCTTAAGATACGAGTAGTTGTATCAATGTTCAAGCACAGACAAATAATTTTATTAGTGTGAGTATTCAAGGTTGCGCGGTTCCGCGACCGGTCAAGTATCTCTATATTGAATAGGTCAGGGACACGGCTGCCTGCGTTCGATGCTCCGTAGTAAGTCGTGAAGACCTACTACTACAACAGCTATTATCTGACTTCCCTGTGACGATTCAAAAGTGCCTGTAATTGGTTTATTTGAGATAACTGCTTCGAGTTTTTTGAATATTGAGCGATAGTTGCAGGGTTGTGTTTTTCTGTTATGATCGCTGTGACTACCAACTCGTGGGACTACCATACCTGCGCCCTAATTACGTTAACACACTTTGAGTCACAATCCGAAGCTTTTGAAGGAAACTCATCCATCCGATGCAAATCCCTGGTGCGCAGGGTTCGGGCTAGCTCCAGCGGCATCCTGAGGGCATTCGCGCAGAGGTTCGTTTGCCAGTACCTGAATCATTGCTGTATGATTCACAAACTGGGCAATCGAAGTTTGTACTTAATTATGATTTATTTTTATTATAATATACGAGGGCGGGTCAATAAGTCCGTGACTTTTTGAATTTCTGACCTCTTTACTGAAAAAGCAACACTACTCCTGTCAACAGGCATCTGTCAGTTGACTCCTATCAAAATTTGAACTTCTTGCTGCTTCAGTTAGTTTGTGTTCGACAGCTATCTTTATCAGACTACCCAGTAATTTGAGGAAAAAATGGAAAAAAGTGAATTTCGTGTGCTTATTAAGCATTATTTTTTGCGAAAAAAAACCATTACCGAGACCAAGGCTAAGTTTGATAAATATTATGGGGACTCTGCACCATCGATTTCAATGGTAAAAAAGTGGTTTACTGAATTTCGTTGTGGCCGTACAAGCACTGAAGATGCCGAACGTCCTGGACGCCCAGTTGAGGTCTCTACACCCGAAACAATCGAAAAAATTCACGATATGGTGTTGGCCGACCGAAGATTGAAAGTGCAAGAGATTGTGGAAGCCGTAGGGATCTCACATGGCTCAGTGGTTTCAATTTTGAATGATCACTTGGGCATGAGAAAGCTTTCCGCAAGATGGGTGCCGCGTTTGCTCACAGTCGACCACAAACGCAATCGTGTAACAACTTCACAGGAAGGTTTGGCGTTGTTTAATCGCAATATGGAGGAGTTTTTGCGCCGTTTTGTAACCGTGGACGAAACATGGATCCATCACAACACACCAGAGACCAAACAACAGTCAAAACAGTGGGTTTCTAAGGGTGAATCGGCGCCAAAGAAGGCCAAGGTGGGTTTGTCAGCCAATAAAGTTATGGCGACTGTTTTTAGGGATGCGCGTGGGATAATCCACATTGACTACCTTCAGAAGGGAAGAACAATCAATGGGGAATATTATGCCAACTTATTGGACCGCTTCAATGACGATTTGAAAAAAAACGACCTCATTTGGCCAAGACAAAAGTTCTTTTCCACCAAGACAATGCAAGGGTGCACACATGTGCAGTTGCCATGGCAAAAATCCATGAATTGGGCGATGAATTGCTCCCTCATCCGCCCTATTCTCCAGATTTGGCTCCGAGTGACTACTTCTTGTTCCCAAACCTGAAGAAATGGCTTGGTGGAAAAAGATTTGACTCCAAGATGAAGTCATCTCGCAAACAAAGGCCTATTTTGAGGACCTCGACAAATCATATTTTTTGGAAGGGAAAAAAAAATTGGAGAAGCGTTGGTCAAAGTGTATAGAGCTCAAGGGAGACTACGTTGAAAAATAAAATGATTTATTTATCAAAAAATCTGTGTTTTATTCCAAAAGTCACGGACTTATTGACCCGCCCTCGTATTGTATTCTTATTTATTTTTTATTTTTTTGTAATTCTTTTGCCTATGATCCTGTGTTGGTCGAAATAAACGATTTTATTATTTATTATTATTGCTTCAAAGGTAAAAAAATTGTCTGCTCAACTACGTGAGCAGATTTCTTAAGAAATAAACATCAAGGCTCCCGCAAACAGGCGCGACGCGACAGTGTGACATAAAGGCACCCTTGTCGCGCGACACGCGGTGCCTTTGTGTCGCACTGTCGCCTCGCACCAGTGCGCACGAGCCTTCATCTTTGTAATTACGTATTTTTCTGTTTCTTGTCTATTTATATGTGTGTACAGTCGACAGCACATCAGATTAAACGAATCTGTCAGATTTCTCCAAATGATTTTAAACCTTATTTTGTTTAGTGTTAAGTCCAAAATCGAATGAGAAAATTTTACAGTTTGTGTTAACTTGACCTGCTGCTGTGTGTACATGAATGGTTAATAAAAATTACGCAATGAACGTAGCTGAACCGTCGGAATGAAGGATTGTCAATGTCAATTGTCAGTCTACGTGTCTTATGCGTGTCAGCTTGTTTTTTGCAAACAGCATAAGTATACGTTTGTTTTTTTTATTACGAGCAGAAGTTACATAAAGAAAAAACTTTTTGCAAAGAAAAACCACCGACTTCCAAAATTAAAGTTATTTTTCACTTTGTAGTGTTTTTTTTTGGAAGTCGGTTGTTATTTTTTTTTGGTTAATAAGTTTTTATTTTTCAATTTTTTGTTACGGTACCTACCCCACCACCAATTCGAAAACGATCGTCGTACACGTCCAAGTCCGTTTGAAGGCGGTTTTTTTTTCTTTAAAAAATATTTATTGTCTATTTAAAAACCGCTTGACCGATTTCGATAAAATTTAAATGGGACCACCTAGTTTTGAAGTCGGTTAAAAAGTTGTAAAGAAGTTAGAAGAATTTGCGTTTCATAGTCACATGGCATTTTACAGAAATTGAATCTCCGTGTCCTCGTGTGGAACAGACCTTAGACTTGTAAACAACATTGATACCGCCAAAAAATCTTGGCGCAGGCCAAAAAAATATGTCATCTGATTTCTTGTGCGTGGTCCACACCATGTAAACTAACGATGTCATCATAATCATCAGCCTGAAATGTTCCCACTGCTGGGACACAGGCCTCCTCTCGGTGAGAGGGAGTGGGCCGTAATCCAAAACGCGGGCCCAGTGCGGGTTGGTAGAGGTCACATATCTTTCGAATTTTTGGTTCTAGGACATGCCGGTTTGCTCTCGATGTATTCCTTCATCCTTTTGAGAGCAGTGGTGATAAAATAATTTACACAAACTCTAAAGTGACTATGTGTCGCTCGAAAACTTTCAAAATTACCTAGATCAGCATAATATATCTATCAGTAGGAGATACCGCTACCTCGGTGGTATAGTGGTCGCGAGCGCAACTGCTGAGCATGAGATGATGGATTCGATTCCCAGGTCGGGCAGGGCGGTTCAGATGTAGCTCGCCGTCCGATAAGGACCAGGCCCGGGTCGACAGCGCGTTATGTTCCACGCGCGTCTCAAAGAGATGTCAGCAACAATGACGGGGTCCACTAGGGCCGATGCCTGCTAGGGTTGTGGGAAAGTCCGAAAGGGTTACCGTGGGTGGCCCCTGGCACAGGCAACTGAAGGAACACGGGTGGGTTTTAGTCAGTAAGAGTCTGACGCGCCCTCCCACTCCGCCTAGAGCGGGAGAAGTTATTTAATGATTTCCCAGCCTCAAAAAAAAAAAGTTCGGGCAAAGTTTTATTGGGATTTTCCATCTAGAATGTCTCAGGAGCAGCCTGGAGCCTGGATTTGTGCCCGGTTGATGGCAACAGGCTCGCCCCCTATTACATGGGACTTCAAAATCACTGGCGAAACGTGGATATACCTACTATAACTAGGTACACCTCTGCCTAAACCATCGCTGATTACAGCCGTGATGTAATGTAAGTCTTCTACCTACTTTTCACCCTTGAAATCTCCGATTTTTGAACGAAGTTCCTTATCGCGCGTTGTGAAAGGGGGCTAGACGGAAAAAATTCTTACGAAAAGTTGTCGCGACACTTTTTGCTGTAGTAAGCTATATATATATATATTTGTTAATAATAAAAAAATATTATTATAACTTAAAAAAAAATATTACAATTCCTTCACTAATTATTCGAAAGGAACTTCGTTCCATCCGGGTGTCCCTTGACTCTTGACACCTCTCAAGTTTTTAAAACATACAGAACCGGTACTAAAACTCTTCCTAGTTAGATGCAGGTCTAACGTAAGGTCAAATCTATCGAGAAAGGCATAACTTAGCCAAAGTTAAGGTCAAGAGCTCGCAATAACTTATGAATGTGAGGCTTTAGCATTGAACGAGATTAATCACTGTTTTTAAATAGGTATCTATTATAATGTTATCTGTCTTCCGATAAATTTAGCGGAAACAAATATAAAATTAAAAAAAAATACACTATTATTTATTATAATTTAATCATTAATAACATGAATGTTTAACATGCTAATTATAAATCGTTTCCTCGACAAAATGATTAACTCTGCTGGACTTCACTAGAAAAATACACATACATACGTATACTCACGCCTCCCTCCCATGGGGGGACGCAAAAACAACAGAACGTCACCAGCCGGTCAATTCTGTAAAAATCTCACCGTGAAAGGCTTGCGTGGAGTGAGCTGTCAGTGTTATCCCACTGATGCTAGGGATTGACCGAGATTTTAATAAAATTTGTTTCCAAATTCTATTGATAATTTTATATTATTTCAAAGTTAGTATGTAGCTAAGTGGCTAAACATTACTATTTTCGGGGTTTTAAAATAAAATAGCAAAACAGAAATTCAGTTTGAAACACAATGTTGTTTGTTTTGACACTTAGATACTTACTAGCTTCGAAATAATATACAACTATCAATAGAATTGGCATAAATAATATTATTAAAATCTCGATTATGATTGTAAGTGTAATGCTTGGTCAATCCCTAGCATCAGTGGGATGACACTGACAGCTCACTCCACGCTCACTTCACCTAAGTTTTCACGGTGAGATGGTTACAGAATTGCACAGCTGCTACGTTCCTTACATACTTTTTGCCTCGTTCACGTTCATACATCACGCACGCCGGTTGCGAGTACCACGCACCTGACCTTCATGAAGATCATCACTAATAAGGTCACTAGAATCTATAAGGAGTTTTAGTTGGTTAACATCCATTCTCACAAACATTTTCAAAACGTATACATAGAATATTATATAGAACCAAAAATTTGAAGACGTGACATCCGCCAACCCGCACTGGGCCTGCGTGGTGGACTACAGGCCACTCCCTCTTACAGAGAGGAGGCCTGTTTCCTAGCAGTGGGAACTTTATAGGCTGATTATGACTATAATAATAATAATATCGGCCAAGGGCCTGATAGCCAAAAGCCTCGATCAACATCTTTCGAGGCTCTCGTTAGGCGGTTGGATCAAGGGCCTGATTCAGAAGGCAGTACCTACTTCTAGATACGGCTCGTATCGTGAGAAGGTTCCTGTCTCTGGAGCCCTAACCACCGGTAGCTTGGACCCTGCTCCTGATACCGGCGGACGACTATTTTATATTTTTAAATGTTTTTTATAAAAATATTTAAAAATGTATTTATATGTATGAAAATAAATAAACGGAATAATAATAAAATCGTTAACAGGATCATAGGCAAAAGATTTTTTTTTTTTTAATAAATATATACACATACAATAATAAAAATAAAGAACCATAAACATAATTACATACTTCGATTGTGCAGTATGTGAACCATACAGCAATGATTCAGGTACTGGCAACCGAACCTCAGCGCGAATGCCCTCAGGATTCCGCTGGAGCTAGCCCGAACCCTGCGCACCATGGATGTTCATCGTTTTCGCATAGTAGAATAAAAACAGTCTACTAAGATAGTTTTCTCCCGCTCTTTTTAATAAATGATTACAGGTAGGTAGCCGAGAGGGATACCGTGGCCCCTGGCACAGGCAACTGAAGGTTCACGGGTGGGTTTTAGTCAGTAAGAGTCTGACACGGCCTTCCGCTCTGCCCAGAGCGGGAGAAGTTATTTGAACAAATTTCCGACCCTCAAAAAAAAAAAAAATAAGGTAGGTAGCTAGCTACCTGTAATCATTTATTAAAATGAGAGATATATATTATTTTTTTTTCTAAGATAAATGACATGTTGGATGATCTTCCTCAATGAGAAAATTAACATACAAATATACTATAATAGTATTTAAATAGTTAGAAGTTGACCCGTCGACCGTCGTACACCTTACAACCTTCGTTATATTAATAACACTGGTATTGTTAATTAATAGAATTGTCTATGGTTTATAATTATTTTCGCTGGGCCACGTTCTATTTTGTACCATTAAATGTCAATGTAAAAAGTTGATGAACTTTTTAAGAGAATTAGGAGTGAATTAGGTAAACTAATACTTCTAATTCTTCTAAAATGGCCTCTTTACCCATTTTATTTATTTATGAGTAACGATAAGCAAGTTTTCGTTCAAGTAAAACACTTGTATGGTGCCCTATTACACAGGAGTAGCGATACCTACACATTGCGGTAATACCCAAACTGTTTGCTAAGCGTGGCTTATATGAGTTATGATTTATGACAATAATTCGATTTATGAAGAGCAGTAAAAAGTATGTTATTATTAATAGGTATCTACCTAAGTAACACTAAATACTAAAATATATAAAAAAAACGTACCTACCTTGTTTAATTCAAAATATCATCATCCAATAACTCCAATTATGAACAAAATTGAGTTCAAGAAAAACGTCAAAACTTATTTTTCACAATCACACACGGTTAAAAACCTCTTTATCTAAAAACCTCTATTTAAAAATATTCTCGATTTGAATTTCGCTCGCGTTTCGAAATAAGAACAATGTACGGACGTGTGTTACGCGACACGCATGCGCTGAACTAGCGGACCAAGTTTAAGGACAACGCGGCGCCCGCGACTGACCGCGGTCATTATGCGCGATGCAGGCAGTAAGTATTTAAATTAAAAATGACTAGCTTTTACCAGCGGCTTTGTCCGCGTGAAGGTCGGAAATTATCCAATGGGAACGTTCTACCGGGATAAAAAAGAGGGTGTGTGAAAACTTACGACTGGAGCCGAATATACGCGATTCAGCGCCGAGTATACACGATTCAGCGTCACAGACCGACTGGAGCCGAGTATCCTCGATTCAGCGCCATCTACCCGAGCGTGACGGTTCAGGGGGCCTACTCTCTAAGTCCGTCAACGAGGATACGGGCCCTACCGAAAGTAGTTCGATACTTTATATAGTGAATCCTAATCCCGATTAATTAACTTTTCCGGACGGGCAAAAACACATCGGATGTAAGGAAAAAAAAAGGACAACTGTCTAAACGTTTTGTCATAAATTTTTAGTTCGAGCGATCTTATGTCCGAATATGATACGGAGTAGGAAGCATCCGTAACTTCGGACGAAATGACGGACTTCGTGCTTAGTTAGTAGGCCCCCTGATTAGAGGGGAAACTGTCTTGAGAAAAGATAAGGAAAATGATGTTGAGGTTGTTGACCTTAATTATTGAAAATTCACCGTACCTCTTGAAAGTATACCGACATACGGACTAATCGTATGTCCGTAAGACCGTAAGTGTTACGGAGTAGGAAACGTTTCAGAACAAGCGTAAAGTGCGCCTAAAGAACTTTTCACTTTAACATTTTTGAGGTTGGGAAATCATCAAATAACTTCTCCCGCTCTTGGTGGAGCAGGAGCGGGAGGGCGTCTCAGACTCTTACTGACTAAAACCCACCCGTGTTCCTTCAGTTGCCTGTGCGAGGGGCCACGGTAACCCTTTCGGACTCTCCCGCAACCCTGGCAGGCATCGGCCCTAGCGGACCCCATCATTGGTGCTGACATCTCTTTAAGGCGCGCGTGAAACACAACGCGCCGTCGACCCGGGCCCGGTCCTTATCGGACGGCGAGCTACATCTGAACCGCCCTGCGTTGATTTTCGTCGGTTAATAAAGAAAACATTTGCTGGTCGGTACAATTTGACTTTAGTATTGCACTTTTCTATGAATCAGCAGATTGTTTTTTTGATAACTAACGTGAAGTTTCTACGCTAGAATCATGTGCTGAATTCTTGGTTACTGCCTGCCTGTATGTTTACACCTAGCCACCACCACCACCACCACCACCACCACCCACCACCACCACCACCACCACCACCTTTACCATGTTTCTCCCAACCTTTTCATATTTTCTGTGTTTGTGTTATTTTTTGCGTCATGTTTACCGCAAATAAACGCATTTTCTTTCTTTCTTTCTTTTCCTAGTTATTTAGCTCAAATATGCTAATATGCTAATGCCGTAAATATTAGCTGGTCACCAAGGAGGAAGCGGGACAGTCTGCCCAAGATGTACCTAATGTATGTAGGTACATTCAGGTAATCAAATTCCAATTCATATAAGATAACTTAAATAAACTTAAATCAACGTAAATAAACTCAACTGCGTTTCTGTAAATAGAAATATTTCTTGTTTTTTAAAGTAAGCACCTAATGCTTTTCAAAATATTACTTTACCTGTAAAGAAAGGAACAACATTCAAAGCTATTAATTTCACGATTATGGTCTCCTTTAAATTCTTCAGGTATTTTTTCTCACACAATAGTTTTTTTTTTTTTCTATTAGTCACTTGACACATTGACAGGTGCCAAAACACCCCCATGTCAGTTCACCTCAGCCATTCATTCATTCCTACATGCGTACAATCCTTGACTTTGTTTTTCCTAGCTCAATGGAACAATCTATCTTATCGGTCATTCTAATAATCGCTCGTGCGAATGAGCGCGGGAAAATTCAAATTAAATGATAGGTAGGTAATCATTTATTTACATTCATTTATTATAGTATGTGTATATTTAGTGTGGTATTTACCGATGGTTTACAAATATACAAGTAACAGGGGATGAAATTCTAACCAACAGAAAACTTAAACAGATTTAACAGCGGTCCCAGAGTAGGCACAGCCTATATCTTGATGACCCAAACACTACACAAAGTTAAAAATGTATTGGGATCTGCTAACGCAAGATTGTTATTTGTGATTGATAATTTCAAAATAAAATTCAAAATGACACTCGTGAAGGCTTTAATGCTTCTTGGAGTACCTAAGAGCAATTTTATACTCCAAATTGTTTTATTGGAGTATGTAACACCATGGATGCAATTTCTATAAATCCTCACTGGTGCACCTCGACGGAGAGTTGGGTTTTCAACTAGAGGAAGACTATTAAAACGTCAAATATCTTTAACCGTGGTATAAAATTGACGCTTGACAGTTTTTGTACCTAAAAAACTGTCAAAAGTTCAAAATTATTCCCGGTCCCGGATAAATATCTGGCTTTTATAATTGCATAGTAGGTACATGTGTGAGCACTATGTACCTACTATAAAGCTTACTGGGTTCGTCTTTCATTGACTTGAATGTGCCCTGACGGCTGAGAGTATGTCATGCTCACTCAAATGTGTCGCTGGTGGTGGCGTGTGTATTGGATCATTAAGTTCCCTTCAAAATGGTTGAACTGAATGGATCAGCAGATCCATACGTCATGTTCGTGAATGGGCGCTGTCAGTAGGCACTGTATGTCGATTCTGTAAAAATGTCACCGTGAAGTGAACACTTAGGGGAAGTGAGCGTGGAGTGAGCTGCCAGTACCATCCCACTGATGCTAGGGATTGACCAAGCATTACATTTACAATAATAATCGTTTTTTTTTTTAAATTATCCTAATTCTGTTGTTCATATTATATTATTTCAAGGCTAGTATTTAAGTGTTTAAATATTATTTTTTTGAGTTTTTTTTTATAAAACAGCAACACAGAAATTCAGTCAGAAACTAATTAGGAAAAAACAAACTTATTTGAGTTTCTGACAGAAATTCTGTTTCGCTGTTTTATTAAAAAAAAAAAAAAAAAACACTTAAATACTAGCCTTGAAATAATAGAAAATGATCAACAGAACTAACATTAATAAATATAATTACAAACTCGATTATGATTGTAAATGTAATTAATGCTTGGTCAATCCCTAGCATCAGTGGGACTACACTGACAGCTCACTCCACGCTCACTTCACCTAAGTTTTCACGGTGAGATGGTTACAGAATCGCATTGCTGGTCACCTCTTAGCTGCCACGGCTTATTTTAATTCCTGAATTGTTTTTAACTATTTTATTACGGACGCATTTAACGTGCACGTCATTCTACATCGATCTCACATGTATAATTTCAACATGAATAATATTGTAACCTGCAAAATGTAACATGAGTTTGAGTATTGAGAAATCGGCACTCAGTGAAAGAACATTATTTTCGTGAAACGTCCTCGGGGTAGAAAGCTAAAGTTCTGACTAGGTATGAGAGATGCAGATGCATACAAAAACCTACCAATGATGTTAGGTATGTAAAAAGTATTTGAACATAAAAGTACCTTAAGCTAAGTTGTTTATTTAAATACTTCTCTTGATTTTATGACAATCTTAGTAAAAAATAAATATTGTTAATTTTTGAACAATAAGTAAAATACTAATCGATCTTTTTATTTGCGATACATTTATGTACATTATGTAACATATTACAGATTTAAATATCAGGAAATAAAAGAAAATAGAAACTGGTCAAGTGCGAGGCGCAATTTCTCAACGTATTCTGTACCGATATTTATGATTATAAATTAGTAACTAAAAGGCTCTTTCATCAGACAGCTATGCTGCTGGGGAGTTTGTTGCGCCACTTCTTCTTCCCAGCTAAAGCACTAGGAAGTGGTGAAGGCGGGCGTTTTGGGGGACTCCGGACTGTCTTACAAAACAGTCCGGGGGCGTTTTGGGGGACTCCCCGGACAAAAACTGCTTTCTCAGCTAAGTTTGAACAAATGACTTTTAATTTTTATTTATTTATTCTTCACCAAAAAAAATATCTTCGTGACTAACTGGAAACTTTGTTGGGGTCGGCTTCCTGCCTAAAACCAGTATTTTACATGGAGCGACTGCCTATCTGACCTCTACAACCCAGTTAGGTAACATTGATACCCCTTGGTAAAACTGGTTGTCTGACTTTGGGCTTCTGACGACCCGTAACGAATGACAGCCGGGATCAACCGCTTAACATGCTTTCCGAGACACAGAGGGATCCGGTATGCAATGGATGGTCACCAATCTACGAACTGTTATTAATTAGCCACAAGCCCCTCAAGTAATTTCAAGATATATTTGTAGCGGTGTCTACATCGCCACATGAGGACTACGACACATTGACGTCTCGCAAAATCCTGCATCGCGCAAGCAGAGTTTACCGCGCAACTAGATATATGCAACATCCTGACAATAATCCTCGGGCAGTTGCCCACCTGACACGACACCCGTCTGGTCGGAGGATCCTCCCTTTGCTATGGATCTATAATTTGCCAAAATAATAACAACCTAACAACACATACCTAGTACGTATTTGTCGTTGTGATCTTGTTCTAGTAATTGTAATTATCTATAGAATAGAATAGAATAGGTCTTTTATTTATTTATTTGTTTATTTAGCACTTTAAGCACACAAATGTACAGAGGCGGACTTAATGCCATAGGCATTTTCTACCAGTCAACCTTTGGGTGATGCAGAGACAACACCAGCAGCAGCAGTCTTTATTTGCTTAGAACGTAGGTACCTACACAAAAATAAGTTGTTGTTGTTTTTTCGTTGCTTAAATGTTTTGTAGGTACGTATTTATGTATCTAGTATTTATGATATGTATATAATTATCTGTGTATCTATTTTAGTGTATTGTATATTTATTATTTGCACCAACGACAGTCCCATTTTATGTCCAGGCAAATCACTGTCCATTCCAAGGTTATCTGGAAGAGATCGCAGAAATCGATGAGGCCGCCCATAGTATATTTTGTAGTGTTCGATGTATTTTGTGGTGTACCATCATCATGAGCCTATAATGTTCCCACTGCTGGGACACAGGCCGCCTCTCGGTGAGAGGGAGTGGGCCGTAATCCATCACACGGGCCTAGTGCGGGTGGGTAGATGTCACATGTCTTTCGAATTTTTGGTTCTAGGACATGCCGGTTTCCTCACGATGTTTTCCTTCACCGTTTTGAGAGCAGTGGTGATGAAATAATTTACACAAAGTAAAGCGCCTGTCTGGGTTCGAACCTACGAACTACAACTCGTAAGTCACGGCCGTTACCACTGGGTCACCACTGCTCTCATTGCTGCTTTTGTGGTGTACAATAAAGAATATATAAATAAATTACACTAGAACTTTTTTTCTATAAATCTAAAAGATTAGATACTTACCAAATTAGTAATACATTGCAACAAAATAAACTCTGATTGTTACGAAACCGATTCACCCTTCTTTTTTTTGTGGGAGGGAAATCATCAAATAACTTCTCCCGCTCTTCGTGTCAGACTTATACTGACTAAAACCTACCCGTGTTCCTTCAGTTGCCTGTGCCACGGTACCCCTTTCGGACTTTCCCGCAACCCTGGCAGGGACCGATTCATCCTGACCCCCATATTAGTTAAAAACTGTATTACAGTGGGACAATTTTACAATAAGCAACAATATTATAATAAGCCGATTTGAAGAAATTATTAGATAATGTCACTTTTCAAATAATACAAAGCAAACTGTGGGTATAATGTATCACAAATTACAAATTCAAATCGTTGTATATGTGATTAATTTTACTTTGTACGTAGTAGTGGTAAGTTCACATAGTATGAGTAAGGTACATCATATTGTATGCTGGCTACGTATCAACGATTTTATTTGATTAAAACTAAATCATTCTGTTTCCACAATAACTTACAAGAGCAATGTCAATGCTTTTTATAACTTTTTTCTGTGTTTTTTTTTTGTAATATATAGAGCTATGAGGAACAGGGTGTAAAGTTCACTCATACCCATAGTAAAGGGAGGATCCTCCGACTAGACGGGTGTCGTGTCTGGTGGGCAACTGCCCGTCGATTGATGTCGGGACGTTGTACGTATGTTAGTTGCGCGGTAAACTCTGCTAGCGCGATGCAGGATTTTCGTGACGTCAGTTTGACGCGCAGCTCGCATGTAGATACCGCTACAAGTCTAAATGGTCAAAGGTGGGATACCTAATAATAAAGTGTCCTTGGGATTTTGGCGACATCACTAAGTTTCACAAAATTCTATTGGCCAAATGTCTTCTGCAATTAACGATCGATAGCTCTACATCCAGCTGGAAAAATCCTTTCCACTAAAAAATGGAAAACCCGAAAACATTTGGCCCGAGTTGGGAATCCATTCCACGATCCCATGACTCTACGCTCAGCTGATGCGCTTGCGACCGCTATCCAAAGTAATTGACAAACGATCGGTAATTAATAATGCTAATACTATGTTGTTTTTCAGTCAATATTAATCAAGAAACAACTATATATGTACCTAGTGAGCTAACTACCTACGTCAGCCTGAAAATCATAATACCTACACCTATGTCACCGTACGATTGTGAACATCGTTAGATCTCGTAAGATTATAAACTAACGAAGATTTGTGAGCTGCAACTAACCATTTACAATTAACCGTATTGTTTTTCGATAGTTTAAATTACGTCCATGGCAAACCGACAAAATGTGTACTGGTATCAAACTTGCATGCGACGGAACGCATCTTGAGCAATTACTAAATTGCCAAGCAACTGCGACCAACTTGGAAGTCAAAGCCAAAGCATTTATTTCAAATAATATGCACATAAAAGGCACTTTTGAACGTCAACATTTACATTTAATTGATTCTAGTCGCCCCTTCCAAAAGGTAGTTTCGTATGGAGAAGAATGGGCAAGAAACTCCACCGTTACTCTTTTAAAATGTGTTGCAATATTTTGTATACATTAATTATATATGAAGACCTATGCACCTAAAACATAATTACCCTGCCACAATAGGTAAAAATAATTTAAAAAATGTAGTATTGACAAATAAGTTAATTTTGTGATAGATACATGGTGCTCACATATTTACAAACATTGTAAAAGTATACGATTTTCCAAATTATTTAAACAAGTAATATGTCAGTGTGTGAGTTAAAGTAATCACGGAATGTAAATCAATGTCATAAAAATAATAAACTATACAATGAAAGTAGCAACAATTTTGATTTTGTCTAGACCCTAGATTGTCCTATGGAGCTGGACCAGCCTGTTTCCAAGCATTCTTATCTAGCGCTCGCTCGGCTCCCGGGCGGTTGGTCAAAGCTCTAACCTAACCCATTTGGTCGGGGCTTAGTTACTGCGACCGATTCGGCTACCGCCAAGACCGAAAAATCAGGGGGCTTGCTCTCTAAGTCCGTCAGCGAGGATACGGGCCAGTCCAAAAGTAGTTCGATACTTAAAAGTGAACCCTATACAACCCTATACTTAAAAGTGAAACAAATATTGTAGACAATTAAATAAATTCTTGTCGATGATTACATATTTTGAAGCTGACTGTACTGATAAACTTGACCGCTCGATGTTCGCACACGTTGAACTCGTGTTATTCAATGAATAAGTGAGAGATGAAGAGTCAATAAACATTGGTTCTCAACGATCTTGACTACCGTTAGTGACAGCTACTGTTATTCTGCTAACAGTTTAGCTTACGCATGAACAAATTATAGGAATGTAGTAGAATGTATAGAGAGGCACGAGGAACAGAGTGTAATGTTCACTCATACCTCCATAGAAAAGGGAGGATCCTCCGACCAGACGGGTGTCGTGTCTGGTGGGCAACTGCCCGACGATTGATGTCGGGACGTTGTATCTATGCTAGTTGCGTGGTAAACTCTGCTTGCGCGATGCAGGATTTTCGTGACGTCAGTGTGATGCGTAGTTTGCATGTGGCGTTGTTGATACCGCTACAAACGTATTGAATGCTAGGTGACTATGACTTCAGACTGCCTCACAGATCCAGCACCCGGCAGTAGCTGACCCCGAAAACAGTTGGGATAGGGCAGACAGATGTCGAAAATATTTATTTCTGTAAATAGGTTTATAATAATAATAATAAAACGTTTATTTTAGATTACAATCCATTAAGCACAATAGTAATAAAATAGTCAGCGTACAAATATAAAAATTAACAAAACTAAAAATCAATTAATAGCAGATAGAATATAAATGATGATACATAATAATTATATAGATTAAATTAAATATTCAATGTCAATATTAGATATTATTATGTCAATCAATCATTTAAATTAGAAATCGTAATAATACATTACAAATAATTAAAATAATATGTCAGTATTGGCCAGTAGATATACACATCCACGTATGTTGGATCGGACAGTCTGTGCGGGACGCAATCATCCTGAGGATGCCATTGCTACTGTCTTTCACACTTACAAAGAAGCAACCTTTTTTCAAAGAACACAAACTTTTTTTACGTCAATAATATTGAAAAAAACTAGATGCGGTCGGTGTTTCATAGCCCAACACGAGAAGAAATACCGAAACAAACATCTCTTTTAAAGTCCAGACTTGGTCGAAACATGTGAGGACCAGCACCCCAATTGCGTAACACGTTTTCAATCAGAATCTGAATCTTTTTGAAGGATATTGCTAATCCATTGCTTCATATGTTCGAAAAATTTGTCTGCTCAACAACGTAAATAACGCAATGAATGTTGTTGAACTGTCAAAATGAAAGCTATTGCTACTGTTAGTGTAACACTAACAGTGGTGTGTCAACACACCAATTTCGTAACACACAATCCGAATATCTTTGAAAGAAGTTCATAAGTAATCATTTTGTTTCATACTATTATGTAGAAGAATTCAACAACAACGATCAAATAAATATCACAACGATTATTGCTGAATTGCCAAAATGAAAAGCATTGCCAATTTCGATCCCCAGGTATATATGTAATTATGTATATCACACGGCATCCTCACCTTCCGCCTGACACAGGTCCTCACTGGACACGGTTGCTGCGGTACCTATAATCAAATATTTTGGATTTTTCAAATCAGTGGTTTTTTTCACTTCTATATTATAGAAACTTCTTCATTTTTTTTTCTTCTAGTATATTCTTCACGTCAAATAAATTCCACCGTGATTTTGGTATCACCAATGTCATTTCACGTGTTCCGTTTCGCCAATTTTGCCACGAAGCTCTAAAACCAAGGAATATATTGGCACCACAAGCTCCGCTTTTATCAAAACAAGTAAAAGTTTTTAACGAAAATATCAGTTTACTGCATTTTTATGTCCTCATTTCATCACTCAACGTATATGAGGAATTTTATATCACAAAGGAAACTTTTTTTATATTTTACGTGAATTTTTATTTCATTTGCTGATCAAAGAATCGTATTGTGGATTTATATATGCATCCCTCTATGTTCAAGTACCTTAATTAAAGTATTTGGGAAAGTGCTGGATTACTTATTTAAAAGTAGTTTTTACCTATACAGCGTGTATCATAAAGGTGTGGTCTTTAAGAGTGTGGAACAGACCATCAAACTGAACCACTACCGAGAAAAAATTATCAGCCTTAAAGACCCATACGTCATGTTCGTGAATGGGCGCCGTCAGTAGGCACTGGTCATTTCTTAGCTGCCACGGCTTATTTTATTTCCTGAATTGTTTTTATCTTTTTATTACGGACGCTTTTAACGTGCACGTCTTTCTTCATGCGGAGTGGAAGCCTTCTTGTCACAGTCATGACGTGCAGTTGTCGACTATTTATGTTTTGTGCTCGTGATTAGAGATCTCTTTTTTTGTTTTTCTTAATTATTAGAGCTAATTACCTTTTTTGTATGCACGTTTTTCTGTGACAAATAAACCTATTTTTATTTCGTTCTTTATTTCTTTCTCACATGTATCATTTCAACATGAATGATGTAACCACTTTTTTGTAACAATATTTTGATTTAAAAGAGTGTCTGTGGTGTTTCTTGCCCGTTCTTCTCCATAGGCACCTACTACGCTTTGGAATGGGCAACTAGCTTCATCTTTCTGACTGACCGACCCCTTGACAATTCAAAAGTGCCTGTAATTGGTTTATTTGAAATAAATGCTTTGAGTTTGAGACCAAATCGTTCTGATACATTGCAGTATACAGGGTCAAATTAAATTAGCTAGCGAAACTCCACAGACGTGATGGGTTTCGATATCTAAAAATGATTTGAAAAAATCTGATGATTTTTTTTTTTTTTATTTATTAGGGAAAACAAACAATTACACATTAAGAAAAACAGAAAGATAGGATACAGAAATGATACAAATGTGAAATCAACCACGTTCTCCACAAATTTTTATAGGAGTCATTGACCGCAATTACTTGATATTCACTCGAAATATCAGTTTAAAAAACTGCTTTTTATGTGTGAAATTCACAGTCGTAATTAGTATTGATAATATTATATTGAAATAATAATAAAATATAAAATATTGGTAATGGCTGATCTTTGCGTTATGCTCGTGAACGGGTGCTGCTTGTGGTGACAGGTCATCTTGCTGACTATGGTTTTGTTATTGTTATTAGTAATTAATGTTTCTTTATTTTACTTCGAATGTCCTAGTTTATCATTTGTGGCTACAAGTTACAGCTATATATAAACATAATGCAGCATTGCATATTATGTAAGCGGGCACGCCCTTTATGCCAGGAGGCTTTTTATTATGTATTAAGTTCTGTTCGCGTTTTTATTTTTATTATTTGTAAAAAAAAATGTATTTAAGTAGGTAGTGTATCAACCATCTGGTATCTATAACACAAGCCTTAATAAGTGCTTAACTTGGAACTAGATGGTGCTGTGTGCAATGTCAGACGATATTTATTTATTTCTTTATTATTATTATATTAATTTATGCTTGAGTATAGTTTTAAATATTGGCGTGTGCTAGGTGACATAATTATGGCAAATAATTTTATTATGGTTAATTACTTATTACTATATAGAATCCAGTTCTTCTAACTGAACAGACAGCAGTGCTGCTGAGGAGTTTGTTCCGCCACTTCTTCTTCCCAGCTAAAGCACTAGGAAGTGGTGAAGGGTGGGCGTTTTGGGGGGACTGTCTTATGTAATTTTAACGTTCAAAAAGTGCTGATTCTCAGCCTAATTTGAATAAATGACTTTTAATTTTGATATCTAAATACGACAAAACATATTTTCTCAACTCATGATTCAAGTACTTAACAAAACCACTAGTGGTCGTTGCCCCAAAATAAAAACCTCGAATCTTTGTTTTCTTCTTTTTCATCGTGCTAGATGTCGATACCCATGACGTCTTAATTTAATTTGACCCTGTATATAATGTTCGCATCCAAATCTCAGTCTCAATCTCTCAAAAATACCTCTAATTCTCATATATTTTTTTAAATTGAATTCCATTGCTTGTCACTGAGATGAGATAGCGACTACATTTTGAACGTTTTTAATTATGGAAATTCACCTTTTGTTAGGATGGACGCCTGTATACGTTCGAGAGGATAAGTGCTTAAAAGCAGTATCCACAAAATTTTAATACACTGTTACTTTATTACAAAGTTGACGGGTGCAAGAATTTAATGAAATTTTTATAATTTACTACCTACCTTCTACTTAAGATCAAGATTAAGACGAGAAGATGAAAAACCGACAGAATGATGCATTCTAGAGCAGCCCCCCGAGATTTATTACAATCAGATGCATGAAACGAGGGACCTGTATAAAAACGTATTTTATAGACCACCATTTATAAAGGGAAGGAATTTAATAAGGTAAAGCACTGAGTAACGTAAATGCGAACAATTTCAAAATTGAAAATACTTGTTTAAAGACTTTATTCATAACTAAGCATTATTTTTTGCGAAAAAAAACCATTACCGAGACCAAGGTTATGATTAATACAAATTATTATTATTGTGCTTGTCGCAAAAAAATTCACCAAAAATGCTAAAGCATAGTTGTTTAATCGATTCAAAAATCGAATTTACGTTATGTTTTCGTCGCGCGTTTGTTTTAGGACATCTTAAAAAAATATAGAATTTTTATCTTTAAAATTTTATCTAGAAATTGAAAATTTGTCCACAGAGATAGAATGTGTGCACTATAACATAAAATGAGGCAAATATAACATCACAGTTATCTGTATTTCTCAAAGGGAAGCGACACCCACATTTCCCCAACTTTGAGCCCCAGAAATATTCTAATTTTAAGTCAAAGTCAAAGCTTTCATTTCAAATAGGCACAAGGCACTTTTGAACGTCAACATTAACATTAAATAGAATAGATTCTAGTCGCCCCTTCCAAAAGATAGTTTCGCATGGAGAAGAATGGGCAAGAAACTCCACCGAAAAATTGGCCAACATCAGCTATCGGAGCTGCTTCAAATGAAGGAGTCGACTTGTAATAGGGACGAACCTAATTACCACTAACCATAACCAGGCGTAAATATGGACTTCAGGTAGCTACTGATACCTGATATTTTTTTTTTTGAGGATGGGAAATCATCAAATAACTTCTCCCGCTCTGGGTGGAACGGGAGAGCGTGTCAGATTCTTACTGACTAAAACCCACCCGTGTTCCTTCAGTTGCCTATTCCAGGGGACACGGTAACCCTTTCGGACTTTCCCGCAACCCTGGCAGGCATCGGGCCAAGCGGACCCCGTCATTGGTGCTGATATCTTTTTGAGGCGCGCGTGGAACACAACGGGCCGTTCGACCCGGGCCTGCCATACCTGCCGATCTATTCTGTAACAATCTCACCTTGAAAACTTAGATGACGTGAGCTTTCAGTCCACGTGACAAACACAGAACACGGGATTGACACTGTTGACAGCTCACTCCACGCTCACTTCACCTACGTTATCACGGTGAGGTGGTTACAGAATAGCACTGCTGGTTTATGAATAAAACAATTGAGGTTGAGATCTTCTAAAACTCTTACCTTTATAATATATTTAGCATTACTTGAGGAATTAAGAATGACTTTAATGTAGCCCGCGAAATTCAAAATTTTCTTACGCTTTTTGAAAAAGTTTATTGAATGTTGCGGGCTTTCACCTAAGTAACCTAAAGTAGATTTTGTTGATTTATTTATATTCTCAAATCAGAAACCAGGAATCCAGTTACACTTTGTCCGGTTCAAACCAGAATTTCACGATTTGCAGTCGCATTTACGACCACTATACCAACGAGACAGACAAACTCACTCACTCCCTCTCACTACAATATTTACAAATCACAAAGCCTTCTTATAAATAGTCGTGTTCCTGTAACCGCATGCCTCATTCACTGCTGTCCATTCGTTCAAAGTGCCTGAACATAAAACCCTCATAGTTTTGCCCGCGGCTTCACTCACAAAAATGTGTTTTCTCGAATTTCCCAAGAGGACCATGTTTTTCTAGGATAAAAGGATGTGCCTCGTCCTCAGACTCAACATACATCATTCAGACAATTCTCTAAATCTGTGGTACTGTGGAAGGGTGTCAAAACCAACATACTTACGTAAGTAGGTACACTTTTTTCATACGGATGTAGAGGTTTCTGCCAACTTGTATTTACCTAGCTCTTTGTAGTACCTTCTTACTAAGTTCAAAATTATAGTCAACCGCAATGCTTTAAGGTTGAATGTCTTGTTGACAATTGAATGGTTGACTTGCACGTCAATAAACGACAGGGTCGATTTGTCTATGTGGCAGTAACATAGTTTCAACCTTAACGAGTTTTTTTTTTTTTAATTTTGTGGGATTTGTTATCAAAAGTAGTGAAACAATTACGAGATCGACCATGCTCTCAAGTTCGTTAAGGCGAAAGCGTCAGAGCCCGAGAAATTCAAATTTTCTTAAGTTTTTCGCAATTTGCAGGTCTGTACCGGGATGTATGTTGATTAAATCAAAATCAAATCAAATTATTTATTTCGGGTTGCATAGACCCATAGATAAATACCTTAACCTAAGTATACATATTATTATCAACAATAAGTGTTAGTAAATAAAACTTAAGCCTATGTTAGTAACACTTCACTAGCACTGCACTACGTCTTTGTGCTGTCGTGTGGAATAGGTCCGCGGAAGCGACGGAACACCACGTCCTGCGGCCAAAAGCTTTCTTCCAACACCAGGTTGAGGTAGCACGTCGGAATACGCACTACAAATGCCTTGAAATTGAAATTGCGGCGCGACTCTAACAGCTGCACCCTCGCCGTGTAGTTCAGCTTTCGGCGCACGTACTCAACGATGTCATCTGCCTCAGTGGTGTAGTGGAGGCGCGAGATATACACCGGAGTGTTCGGTTTTGCTGCACGCAGTTTAACGCTGGGCTCCAGAGGAGCCTGGCCGCAGCGGTTCTTACTGCTTCGTTGGCGGTATTTCCTCCGTTGCACCGTCACAAAGCCGTCATCAACAGCCCGATCCGATCCGATTAAAATATGATTCGCAACCGTAACAAATATGGCTTTACAGGATTATAATCTTAGAATCAGCAATACAACTCCATCGTAATCAAAACTTTTTCGCGATTACGATGTTGGTCCCATGCAGAAAGTTGTTCAGTTTGATGATCTGTACAACACCCTCTAAATATACTACACCTTTCTGAGACACGCTGTATAACCTGGGAGTCTTCAAGTCTCGAATGAGTAGATTACTTGTAGGCAAGCGTGTTCCATCGTCGACCGCATCATGGCTTACCTGCATGCATATCATGGCCACTAGAAACGGAAGACAAAATGACAGATTGTAAAAACATTTGACGGCGCGATGACAAAATTCAAAAAAAGAATAACTTATTTTTCAGAAAGTGATTTGTCTTGGTCTTCTCTTCGTAGAGTAGAGGGAGATAGAAGGGGTCATGCTGCGCGTGCTGGTGAGAAAGTGGTCAAAAAAAAGTTCACTGAGAACTTCACTCAAGTGACCACACAATATGCCCTTTTATAATTTCTAACGTAACGATATAATCGTGGACGTCCACGTCTACATCACGGCATCACGATAACACAGGGATGTAAAATTATGGAATTTTATGAAGACGCTTTTAAATTTCCGTCCCACGACAATATCGTCACGTTAGTAATTATAAAAGAGCACATTCCTGTGCTGAACAAGAACACAGAGCTTGAAAAGTCCTGAGCCTGACTTGTGAAGATAGACCCATAGGTTGATACTAAAAGAATTATCTTTTAAATAATTGGAAACGTATTATTAAACGAAATGGTTTTTTAAATTTGCAGTCGGCTTGCAAGTTTTTAAACCATTTTGTTTATTGTTACGATTCCAAATTCCTCAATTGCGCCTGACAATTTCTGAAAAAACAAGTTGCAGTTTTGCAACAAAAAAAAGTGCGATTAAGAGCGTTTATACCTTATGAGTGGCAACGTCGCAATTTAGTGTCATATTTCGTGGTTTTCAATTTTTATCATTTAATCGGAGCTATATTTTAAAAATCTGTTTAATTAACTTTTTAGAATTATGTGAAAACTGTGTAAAAGGTAAGAAATCGTTGCGTTTACAGTTCTATTTATATGCAAATAATACATTTGAAACTTGCAGGCCGTTATTTTCATTGTAAAATAACTGTAAGCATTACGGTTACTTACTTTTTAAACACTTTCACGTAATTCTAAAAAGTTAATTAAACAGATTTTTAAAATATAGCTCTGATTAAATGATACAAATTTAAAACCACGAAATATGACACTAAATTGCGACGTTGCCACTCATAAGGTATAAACGCTCTTAATTATTGACTTAAGTAATTATTTTTGCAAAGTAACATTCCCGTTAACACGTGTGAACATCGCGTTATCTCACCTTTTTGAGAGTGCATTGACTTTTAACAGCCTTCAGCCAATGACCTTTGTTGGATATTTCTGACTGAGAGCCTTAGTGAGCTCTTATTTTCAGCTAACCAACATACAATACAAGGTGTTGGACATGCCGGTTTCCTCACGATGTTTTCCTTCACCGTTTTGAGAGAGTTACCACTGGAAACTAGGCGTCATGTTAGGCTATGTGTATGCTATGTAACTACCTTAAAGGTCATTGTGATCACTCGTGGGGGGCATTTTATTTTTATGAGGGTGGGAAGTCTTCAAATAACTTCTCCCGCTCTGGGCAGAGCGGGAGGGCGTGTCAGACTCTTACTGACTAAAACCCACCCGTGTTCCTTCAGTTGCCTGTGCCAGGGGCCACGGTATAGCTCTCGGACTTTCCCGCAACCCTGGCAGGCATCGGCCCTAGCGGACCCCGTCATTGATGCTGACATCTCTTTGAGGCGCGCGTGGAACACAACGTGTCATCGACCCGGGCCAGGTCCTTATCCAACTGCGAGCTGCCCATTGCTCGCCGTTCGCAAGCCCGCGCCTACTGTGGCCGGGAATCAGCTTGCGATTCCCGACGCCCAGGGCGTCTCCTACGGCGGCTAGGGGCGTGAGAGCGCGAATTTTGCCATGGATTCGTGGGGGCCTAACGCCTATGTCCATGGTCCAGCAGTATCTAAAAGTCTTACGATTAAAATAATGAGGATGACAGCATTTTTTTTTTGTACGAAATCAGAAGCGATTACTTTTTTTTTTTAAATATTAATCTATATTAGTTAATGTTGCCATATTATACTTAATATGAACATAATTTCCTTATAGCAATAGCTCAAAATAAAGTTGAATGAGTGCGCGACATCGAACTTCCAAACAACATAACAATGTCATCTAAACTAAACTTCTGAACACAGCTTCAAATTCAAGCTCACAATGTTGTCACATGATCTTACTAATAAAATACCAAACTTTGATCCACTGAACCTTACCGCAATGGAAATAGAGCCGAAATTTTAAACGCAAATGGCAAGAAAGTGGATAGGTAAATGGCAAATAATTAAATTCAATTTTATATGTCAGATCGATTAACCCCTGAATGTAAGTAGTAGATATAAATAGGTACTCCATGGTAAGCTGAATTCAATACCCGGAAAGAAATGACCTGTTTAAAGATTACACCTGAAGATTAAACCAATAACTCTCACAATAAAATCAGATGTTTGTCTGTATATAAATTGAACTACCATTCTGGGAAACCTGATTCGCACCTATCGTCAACTCGAGTACCTACCTATATTAAGTAAAGTCGACCGTCCACTACAATGCTGGACTGATGTGCACGGATAGGTTACCCACGTTAACTGCGCGTTTCATTTGTTTGCTAACCGATTCGTGCGTAGCGTGGCCGTGGCTCGCAGTGGACGATCCCGCCTACATTTTCATACAAAGCGAAACTTAGTTTATTTATTTATTTATGAAAAGCATAGAATGTGGTGGAGCCTCCGACCAGACGGGTGTTGTGTCTGATGGACAATTACTGCCCGACGACTGATGTTTTATACACGGTGACATTTGAATCACAGTTTTGCTAGAACAAACGTGGTTTAGACCATGGTCTACTACCATTCTACATCAAATATTTTATTAAAACAATCTAATCTAGGAGTTCTCAAATTAGTCTTATGTTGTTCAAACGTGTAATAATGTTTGAAACATTAACCGTAACTTCAAAGTACTCATCACGGTAGCGATATTGCATTCAAGACGCGAGCGCCGCGCGTCGCAGCCGCAATGTCTGTGTTGTGGGGCGTAACGATAATCCCGACATTTTTAACATTGCCTTTTTTGTGTTTTTTTTTTCGAAAATCAATGACGTTGTTTTTCTATTGGATGCTATAGAATGGTTGTAGACCATGGTCTGAAAAACTGTGATTCAAATGTCACCGTGTATTTAGGTACTAGTTTCGCAGTAAACTCTGCTTGTGCGATGCAGGATTTCACGAGACGTCCGTGTGATGCGTAGTTCGCATGCGTTGTAGATGCTGCCACCACACATTACAGTTATGATAGAAATAAACTAATATCTAAAGGACTAATGTACATGACCATTTAGGCATACATAGCAATCTGACGTTTGGCTCCCAGACTGGAAAGTGCCGGGGCTGCCTTAAAGCGGCTCCTGCCCAATCTAGGGGGGTCAAACGGCCGCCTGCCGGAGAGTCTACGCGGGAGTCGCGTGGTCCATGGCTCTTTACGGGGCACCGGTGTGGGCGCGTTCCTTGAGGCGGCGGCCAGCCCGCCGGTTGAACGCGCCCCAAAAGGTCATGGCCACCCGGCTGGTCCGGGGATACCGTACGGTCTCCGGTGAGGCGGCGAGCCTCCTTGCTGGATTACCGCCATGGGATCTGGAGGCCAAAGTTCTCGCGCACCTAAGGGAGTGGCGCGAGGAGACGAAACGCCGGGGCGTAACTCCGCCGCCGCCGCGAAAAAAAAAGGCATTCATAGCGTTAATTTCAGCATCGTGCTACTTTGAAATTCAATAAATATACTTAACTAAAATAAGCTAAAACTTAAAGAGACCAACGTAATTAATATGGGTAGCAAACAAAAATAAAAAAAGTTGGGAAGTAAAAATTTAAATGTAAATTAAAATCAACTTGGCAAGGATAACGTGATTTTCTCTCTGAATCCCGACAGCTTGTCGCTGATTATATCTAAAGCAGGCGTGTTTAAAAGGAACTGTTTTATTGTATTCATTGCCTATTCGTATAACTGGAAAATGTAAACCTAAGTTTTTATAAAAGGCAAATACCTTTTTAACCGAATTCAAAAAAGGAGGAGGTTCTCAATACGACTGTATTTTAAAAAAATGTTTTATACCTCAGAACTTTCGACTGGGGGAACCGATTTTAATGATTCTTTTTTTTATTTGAAAGCTGGTGCTTTCCGTGTGGTCTCATTTAAATTTTATCGAAACCGGTCGACCGGTTTTAAATAATCAACCATAAATTATTTTTAAATAAAAAAAAACTGCCTTCACACGGACGTGGACGTGTAAGACCATAACTAAACATTGAAAAATAAAAATAACAGAACTACAAAGTGAAAAATAACTTCAATTTCGGAAGTCAGTCGGTGGCAAAAACTAAAATACAGGGCCAAAGACAACTTCCGAAATTAAAGTTTTTTTTTTGGAAGGCGATTACTGATTTTTTTTTTGTAAAAAACTTTTTCATTTGTATGGCCCTTGGGTAAATTCTTGGAAATGCTAAGGCAACACTTCATACGTTATGTACATCTGCGTAGCTTTGCAGCGGAGTGCTGTGGAGCAGTCCCTTAAGTGTACAAAGATACTCTTAAATAACACTTTAAAAGGTAAGCTCGCAGTTTTTTAGCACATTGCAATGTAAACGCCTGAGATATGGCATTCTTATCAGCTTTTAACGGCGTTTTGTTCAAAAGACAATCGACGCGTTAAGAAAGATAGATTGTATTGACATGAATCTTTATTTGAGTTTACTGTCTCCGTTGGTGTTTAGCTTGTAGAGGTATCAACTGAGCATGTGGTTTTGAGTTTGACTTCCAGATCAGAATGTAATTATTTAGCTTTTTCCGTTCGTATATTTTCGGTAGCCGCCTGGAGTCTAGATTTGTACCCGGTTAGTGACAATAAGCTAAGATCGCCCCTCATTACGTTCTTATAACTTATAATAACTAGAGGAATGTGGGTACACTCCTACCTATCCCATCATCGTATACCGCCGTGATATTATTAGATGCCAATGTATTCCACCAATTTTTATGTCAAGTCAATTACAGTTCTTGTACGGTTATGGAATGCCTTGCCCGTGTCGTTAAGGCGTGCTCAATCTTTGTCCACTTTTAAACTTCTGGTTAAAAAACACTTCCTCTCTCTTTAAACATCATTACATACGGTGTCCTTGCTCTTGTTTCATGTTTATCATTGTATATATATATATATATATATATATACTTATGTGTAGATAAGCATAAGTTTTATGTTTGTATGTATTTATTGTTTATGTAAATGGTAAAACACTGACCACCTGCAGTATTGTCTCTCCTCCTCCCAAAGGTTGTCTGTAAAAAATAAAAATATTTTATTGTCAGGCATCAAAGCCTAGTTTTATTAGTAGGTATTACATCTTACTTTCAAACTACATATATATTAGTTGAATGCAAGAACACTAAATAGGAAAGAAAGACTCAATCACAGGAAGGCTTAACAAGCTTTGTCGCCAACATGTAGCTTGGTAAACCTCCCCATTGCAGGTCCAGCCAGCCTCTCTGCAAACACCTTCAGAATGTTGCAGCTGCTTCCCCTAACTCGGGATATTACTGAGGCAACTTTTTTATGTAAACGATCGCCTTTAGCGGTAAGACCGACCATTGTGTCACCCTATGTAAAATTTCTATAGCAAAGAGTATTCTACTCTCTGCTGTTTGTAACTAAACCAGCGCAGCAGGGGCACTGTATGATAGCGTCTGTCTGTGTCAGCTTACAAATTATATAATACAGTTTATCCATTTCATAAATTACAGCATGTTATTATTGTGGACCGTACAACAATGAAGTATGGCAACTATTTCGTCACTTTTAGCACTCAATAAATAATAAATGATTTTATTTCTGTAAGTAGGTTTGAACAAACACTTTTACACGTCAATCGTATTTTAAAAACTACATGAGATCGGCATTTCTTATCTGGCTACTCTGAGAAGAAAGGCCGAAACAAACTCAGAGGTCACAGTCTCTTTATTAAAGTCCAGACAACATCTTGGTCAGATCATATTGCAAAGCTATGTAGATCGGTGTCTGAAATGGTCTTCTGAGGAAAGAACCACACAGATTGAGTGGACCTGTCCAGTCAGTGCACGCAATTGTCAGCAATCGTGCAGCTCAACTTAGACTTAAGGAGCTCAACGATTCGACGAACAATACCAAAGAAAGGACATTTGAGTAGGCCGCATAAATTACTCAAACTGCCAGATCATGATTAAACTAACTGAGAAAAATACAAAAAAAAGCAATGACCGACATAGTTCTCACATTCACAATAATTAGAATAATATTATAATAATCTTTGAGGACCATGTAGATTTGTGTCTGAAATGGTCTTTTGAGGAAAGAACCACACAGATTGAGTGGACCTGTCCAGTCAGTGCACGCATTTGTCGGTAACCGTGCAGCTCAACTCAGAACTTAAGCAGCTCAACGATTCGACGAACAATACCAAAGAAAGGACATTTGGGTAGGCCGCATCAACTACTCAAACTGCCAGAACATGATTAAAACTGGAACAAAAACACACATAAGTAGTCCTCACATTCACAATAATTAAAAATAATATAATACTTTACACGGTAAATACTTGTGTCATTGCATAAGTAAATAAGTATAGATACTTATAGCAAAGATTAAAAGTAAAAATAATTAGCAAAATAAAATAAATTAACATTGCCTGTGTTTATTGGAGCAACTCAATCCCAAGCCTCTTTGTCCTCAATATAGTATTTGACAGTATAATAGGCATTCTGGCATAGTTTCCTCTTTATAAAAGATTTGAATTTATTAAGGCTTAGTTCTTGAATGTGGCTAGGAAGTTTATTATAAAAACGTATACATTGGCATCTAAACGAGCCACCTATTTTCTTGAGCCTGGTAGTAGGAACAACAAATTTGTGTTTGTAAATATAAACGAAAATTCATAATAACGTGCAAGCGTTACAGGCCATCAGATTCTGTGATCGTACTAAAATTACGAAAATTACAAATATGCTTGGAGCTGTTCAAGGTTAGAAAAGTTTCACTTAGACTTTCAGGAAATCCTCCTTCATAGCCATAAGAATCGGATATTAGTATCTACGATAAACTCAGACAATCTTGACGGCCTTGTAGTGTAAGCAGAGTTCAATAAACGTACAGGAAGGTATTTCTTGTAGCTACCGATACAAAAACTTGACCAAGCAAGATCCTCATCCATAGCAAGTGCCCTTTGAAGTAATTTAAAACGACTGTAGTTTTACTACTTACGTCCGTCTTCTTTTTATGTCCGATAGTATTTATATTTTATATGATATAAAACTTCAGTCATGTGCTTGCAGAAGCCATTTGAAGTGACAGTGGGCTGGCTATGTTTGTCGAAGGAGCAATGGCTGTTGGAGCAGACGAGTCCTGGAGTGGAGACCGCGTATCGGCAAGCTTAGTGGACTGTAACTGGATTATATACAGTAGTAAGTAATTATCACTACGAAAGACAAAACATTTATTTAAATTATTTGTCATATATATCAGCTAGCACACGCCAATATAACAACAAAAACATTGAAAACTAGGTATACTTAAGTAGAAATGAAACACATAAAACGTCGCACGTCACATCCACGCAAAACGGCTATCACTCAGCATTATGCTGCGACCCTATGCAAGACAGAGCCCCAGCGCTGGTTTTCAGCGACAACCGGCGCTAAATAAATAATAAAAACGTGAACAGAACTTACTACCTAAATAAAAGCCTCCAGGCATAAAAGGCGTGCCCGCTCGCATAAGCAATGCTGCATTATGTTTGTATAGCTGTAACTTGGAGTCAAAAATGATAAACTAGGACCTTCGTATGAGCGCAGACACAGGTGTACTCTTTCTTCTTTCTTTCCCTCGCTTTCATTCCGATGGGATGGCATGCAATCTGACACGACCGGAGAGAGATCAGGCGCAGGATCAACTGTTTAATGTGCTCTCTGAGGCACGGGGTATCACATCGCCTACTTTTAAATTCTGGGCTGTTATTAAGAAATTCCCAATGAAAAAACCCAATAACACTTTGCTCGACCTGGGAATCGAACCCAGGACCCCACGCTCAGCACAAATGGGCAATCGCCTATAAGAAGTTAGGATATTACCAAAATCAATTTGCCTAGCCTTTTCCCTACTGTGTTGGGGTCAGATTCCAGTCTAACCGGTTGCAGCTGAATACCAGTATTTTACATGGAGTGACTGCCTATCTGACCTCCACAACCCAGTTACTGGGTAATACAATACCCTTTGGTAAGACTGGTGGTCAGACTTTCGGCCTTCTGAGTACCCGTAACAACTGTCAAAGATCTGACGAATGACATCCGGGACCAACGGCTTAACATGCTTTCCGAGGCACGAAGGGGTCCCAATATCTAATGCCGGCACGGTTGGCGCAGTTGTTAAGCGATTGACTGCTGCGTTATGTGTCGCGGGTTCGATCGTCGCACGGAACAAATATTTGTATGACCTGCAACTCCTGCAAGTAGTTGTTCCGGGTCTGGCTGTTTGTGTATGTCAGTTTAAATGTCTGTAAACGCACCCACGATACAGGAGAAAATCCTAGTGTAGGTCAACGTTAAAAAAAAAAAAATGGTTGGTCACCCATCCACGATCCGACCGCGGCAAGCGTAGCTTAACCTGCGATCGACCCATGCGGCTGTTATCATTTAGCAACGATTTAGGCTTATACCAAGATATCTGAGTTACGTGCCTGTCATTTGTAATTCCACCCTCAAAACGGAACAATGCTGCCTGGAGATTAGGCATGATGGGAGCCGGTAGGACTACAACGGATGAAAACCTTTTTTAGGAGTTCCTGAGTACAGTCAATCTAATATCAGTGGTAACACTTGCATTGCGAATATCACCCTTACTGCTACGACATAAAGACGCGTGGTTAGCCGTACGTTTTCTAGTGATGTGATGACAACAAAATTTAAAAATAAATAAATAAATTAAGTAAATGTTGTTGTCTGCTTTCTCTTCCTTCGACCTCCTTGTCGCCGCTACAAAGGGGAAATCGCCATTAGAAATGTACCTATAGGTACCTACCTACAAGATGACGATACGTTCATAATACTTATTTTACAAATAATAATAAAGCTGATATTGGTTTGTTTGTTTAAACGCACTTACAAGTATCTCTGGAGTTACCTGTCGGATTAAAAAAATATTTTTGTTTTTGATAGTCCAATTCTTGTGAAATGTTATTACAGTTCGACCCTTAGAAGCCGAGCCAAAAGAAAAAGTTAGAAAGAACGCGAAGTGAAATGAAGTGATCGCGCGGGCAGGCGATGCGATGCGACGGGGTGGGATCCTTAGAAGCCGAGCCAAAAGAAAAAGTTAGAGAGAACGCTAAGTGAAAACAAAGTGACAGCGCGGGCAGGCGATGCGATGCGACGGGGTGAGATCCTTAGAATCCGAGCCAAAAGAAAAAGTTAGAGAGAACGCTAAGTGAAAACAAAGTGACAGCGCGGGCAGGCGACGCGATGCGACGGGGTGGGATCCTTAGAAGCCGAGCCAAAAGAAAAAGTTAGAGAGAACGCTAAGTGAAAACAAAGTGATGGCGCGGGCAGGCGATGCGATGCGACGGGGTGGGATCCTTAGAAGCCGAGCCAAAAGATAAAGTTAGAGAGAACGCTAAGTGAAAACAAAGTGATAGCGCGGGCAGGCGATGCGATGCGACGGGGTGGGATCCTTAGAAGCCGAGCCAAAAGAAAAAGTTAGAGAGAACGCTAAGTGAAAACAAAGTGATGGCGCGGGCAGGCGATGCGATGCGACGGGGTGCGATCCTTAGAAGCCGAGCCAAAAGAAAAAGTTAGAGAGAACGGTAAGTGAAAACAAAGTGATGGCGCGGGCGGGCGATGCGATGCGACGGGGTGGGATCCTTAGAAGCCAAGCCAAAAGAAAAAGTTAGAGAGAACGGTAAGTGAAAACAAAGTGATGGCGCGGGCAGGCGATGCGATGCGACGGGGTGGGATCCTTAGAAGCCGAGCCAAAAGAAAAAGTTAGAGAGAACGGTAAGTGAAAACAAAGTGATGGCGCGGGCAGGCGATGCGATGCGACGGGGTGGGATCCTTAGAAGCCGAGCCAAAAGAAAAAGTTAGGGAGAACGGTAAGTGAAAACAAAGTGATAGCGCGGGCGGGCGATGCGATGCGACGGGGTGGGATCCTTAGAAGCCGAGCCAAAAGAAAAAGTTAGAGAGAACGGTAAGTGAAAACAAAGTGATGGCGCGGGCGGGCGATGCGATGCGACGGGGTGGGTTGGAGAAATAAGAAATTTCTCGCGGATAAACTAGCGGGCAGAAGATATTACAATATACGCGTTAACACTAAATTATACAGGGTGGCAGGGACCATGGATTGTTTCCATGGATTCAGTACAGTAGAAGTCTTGGGTCTAGAATCATGAACGGAATCCATCGGAACAGGTTCCACGCTCAAACCAAATAAACAATGAAGATATAGCGCTGCGAACAATACAGTGAAGCATGCAAAACTACACCTTGCTCTGTACATACACGCTCACACGCAATTTCACGAAGCGACGCGTGCTTTTCTTGAGGGTATCAAAGTGTACAAACACGCTGTGAATGGGTGTGTAACCGCAGGAGCTCTCGATACCGTCCGAGACAATGGCGGAGTAAAAAATGTGTACCTATGCGTGTTCAGTGATGACGCTACTCGTCTCCACGCACGCATTCACAGCGTGTTTGAACACTTGGTTACCACAAGTAAAGCGCGCGCCGCTTCATGTGATAAAGAAATTACATAGGTACACAAAATAGTAGGTATTAGGGTATAGTTATGTTAGGATTTCCGTAATTTTCCAATTTCTTTTATATAATTAAGTAGTAACATTAGCTTGTAAACAAAAGCTATTGAATAAACCACTAAAATTAATTTAACTTCGAGACCAAGCAAAGCGAAAAGTCAGCGAAGCTATGTATTTCATAAAAATTTCAGTTCATTTCACAAATGAAAGAAAAATACGTAGAATTAACTTACCTCCAGACTCCAGTGTGTATTCATATAAGATTAACTTTGTGTTTGTGGTGCTTTAATATGGAAAATCCTTATTTGGAAAACCAACTCTATACGTTAGGAAAAAAGAGCCTTTGCACGAGAAAAAAAACATATTCGGCGAATTTCACAACGAAAGGATTTTTGACGTAACAATTGTGTAAAACTTATACCATTTAAGGGGCTGACAACAGCTAAAGCGCGGTCACTGTCGGATTGCATAGAAAAAAAGAAAGAGAAGCACGATGTCACAAAACTGGTAATTTCTTGCAAAATATGATATGATGATTATATCTATTGATTGGACTAAGAAATTAAAACACTATCACGTTAATATGTAGCTTGAAGAACTATCTGAAGTTATCTTCGTGACTTTTTTCTATCGTACCAAATTAGTTGTACTTATTATGTTTCCAATACACTATAACCTGAAGAATATAATATATTTTTCTGATTTTGTTTACTGCAGTGGATTTTGTTTACTTTTAGGTATTATAAATACCTTGCGTTTAGGTCATGTAGTCCCCTTATAGGTTAAATGGTCTAAAGCTTTGGTCTAAAGTTTTAAACGGTGAATGGTCACGCAATAGCCATTGTGAGGCAGCCGGCATGTCCTATAACCAAAAGTTCGAAGGCATGTTACATCTACATCTACCAACCCGCACTGGGCCCGTGTGATGGATTACGGCCCACTGCCTCTCACCGAGAGGAGGCCTGTGTCCCAGCAGTGGGAACATTATATGCTGGTTATGCTTATTCTATGTCAAATACTGGTGAAAATGACAGATATTCATAATGTACCTAACGGAAACCCTTTCCTACGAAATCAAGCGTAAAAATAAGGTTTTCTTTAAAGAAATTTAAGTTTCCATTCATTCTGTCACAAAAATAAAATAGATCAGAGACATAGGCAAATTAAATTCCTTTTCTTTTCGTACTACAGTAACTGTGATTCTGAGCTGTAATTATTTTGGAGCGAAACCCTGTCCCTCAAGTTTGTAAAACTTAATTGAAAGAAATAATTGAACATGTCAACGGCAAAAAAGAATTTTAAATGTCCTCGTCCAGGGCGCAATGAAATATTCTCTTAGTAAAAAGTAATTATTTTTATTTTTATATTCAAGCAAAATAAAAAGTAATTTTCGATTCTGCAAAAGTACTTTGCAAGACGCTACAAAGTTGTTTTAAAGCTTTAACAGATTTTTTTGGTTATTTTATTTTTTTATCGTAAACCTAAAAATAACTGAAACCTAAATGTCGGCGATTTTTTTTTATGTACCTACTGCATCTCGCAGTTGGCCTTGAGAGGCCGTGACTGCTTAACCGGTCAATCCTGTGGTGCCTTCGAGCTAACTCAAAGCCTCCAACCAGGGGCATAATATTATTTATAAACTAAGTGACCATCACCTAAGGGCACCCCCTGTGGGGTACCAACCTCGGCTTAGGGCGTCGCTGGGGCGGGACAGCAAGTTGGGGACAGGCTGGATCAGAATGGATTCATTATTATTAGGGGGGTTTAAAACTACTGGCTCAGCTACGCCACCACCTGGCTCTGCGAATCCGATCAAGGGAGGGGAAGAGGAATTTATCGGGGAGGAACGCGGACGCGAAAGACCTCGACGGCGAGGTCGGAACTTCGATTTGTGTCTGTGTCTGTATACTGTACTGGTGGCCCTACTGCTTTCCTGGAGGAGGTGGTGGGGTTGTCGGGGTCGGTCAATGCATGCCTTGGACGGCGGATTCTACTGATTCTAGAGGGGACATAGGTAACTGGCGGCCGTCACAACCAGAGGGCTGCGATGGCTGCCAGCGGTACCTATAAAAGAAACGCTTGCAAGCGCGTTTCATGAATTGATGAATGGTGGGGATTTTCAAGTCTAAATGTAAGTTGATATTACGAACGAACCAGAGGGAACCCGTGATTTTAGAAAACGGTACTGTAGGGTCTGCTTCCTATGGACGTGCCGCATGGGTGAATGTCGGCGACGTGACCCTACACCTTACTTACTGTACTACCTACGCTCAAGTAGTCACTTGCACTACTTACGGCGCAAATAGTGCGAGGGCTGCTATTCACGCGCTCTCACTGCAAACGTATCGAGACGTAAATAAAAAAGTTTTCTAACTCAATATTTAGAATTCAACGAGATTTTGTATAATTTAATGTATATCTGTTTCATATTAGTCTATCTGCTGTCTAGTTTAGTTTTGTTATAGGTTTCATATTCGAATATAAAAAGACTAAAAAGTACGTTAGCAAGGTATTTTAGAACAATGTAAGGATTGTCGTATAATTACGTAACTTGAAAATGTGATTTTTGTTTATGTAAATCATTTGATACCTAATAGAAGTTGCAAAGGATAGAATTATGTAGAATACCAATATTCCAATTCTGACCAGGCGTTCAGAAGTTGTTAAGAATTTTGTGTAAGGGAAAATGTACTGAACTACATTTTTTAAGGTTTATGGTCTACGAAAACTTTATTTTGTGTAGATATGTTGTTATTTAATATGATTTAAGGGACGTATAAGAAAAGTCATTTAACAAAAAATTTAAGGTTTAAACGTAAAAATCTATTCAATTAAAGGCTCCAAAGATCTCGGCTTAGTGAAATTCGCGAGTAGTATGGGAGGTATTTTTTTTATTTTATTTATTTATTCAAAATCTGTAAACAATAACAAGCATAAAGTCTGCCAAACTGCATAACAGTTTGTCGGCCGTTGTTGTTCAATGTAGGCCGATATAAAAAGCTTGCCATTTGCCGCACTTGGTTACTCACCGACCCCGATCATTGCGGACCCACCATACCACTGGCCATACCTCTGGTGGTATGGTGGGTCTAAAAGTATACCACTGAGAAAATAGTGTTGTGGACTACAAGGATCTGGTGCTCGGTGGCCGTTGCCGCGGCATGCTCGCTAGGCTAGCTCGCCTTCGCGCTTTAATGGTCACAGTTGTAACCTAAACGAACCCAAATCATTCACCAAGTAATATTTTCTCAGTGATATAGTTTTAGACCCACCATACCACCAAGGGTATTGCCAGTGACCAGACAGCCAGACCCCGATGACCCCATAACCCTCCTCTAGTAGAGCAGTAGGGTCACCAGTACAGTATACAAGAAACAACAACCATCATTCTGACCTCGCCGCCGAGGTATTTCGCGACGACCCCGACGTAATTGTCCCCCCCCCCCCCCCCCCACCCTTGCTCGACGAAGTGCCAGCCCGCGCCATAGCTAAGCATGTAGCTTTAAATTCCCTTGTTAATAATAATTATCCAAATTTGATCCAGGCTGTCCCGTCCCACCTTGCTGCCCTCCCCCAGCGATGCCCTAAGCCGAGGTCTGTACCCCACCGGGGGTGCCCTTAGCGTGCAATTGCTTAGTAATATAAGAAATTTGCCCTTAGCCGGAGGCTTTGAGTTCGCTTAAGGCAGCCACAAGATAGTCCGGTTATTTAATAACGACCTCTCAAGGTTAAGTACGAGACACAAATTAAAAAAAAAAACACACTTCGTCAGCCGTAACACAGTAGTCGAAGAGGCAACAACTAGAAAGAAGCCAAAATCTGCGGATAAGCAATAACTACAAGAAACAAAAGTCTGTCTTTTATTCATCGCCTCCCGTACGCTACCCGTCTCTCCCCGAGGTCCTTGTGGGTTGGGTGTGCCCCACAACTCATACGCATTCAGGGGTGCGTGGTGACGTGTGTCACCAGCGGAGTCACGCGACTCAGATAGTAGGGAGCGCACGTCAACAATAGTGGGAGATTGTCCCAGGATGAATGCGGGTGCTGGACGCGCTCCTGCCGTCGGCTACAACTAAGTTAAAATTTTGTATAATCAAGAGTTGCATTTCATAACAAAATAATTTGCCTTAAAAGTGTCTCTGGTAATATGAATAAACCGCGCTTTTCTTATTTTTTCAGGATAACGGCAAAGGAATTTCGTCGCATACAGCCTGGTCTGTCATGTTTTATTTATACAGATTACATTAGGATGCTGATGTAACATGCTCAAACGTCTATAGGGAGCATTTCGGTCGAATCACTCACACTTCTTTGAATAAGTTTGCTTTTCATCAGATTGTTCGTGTGGATTTGCGTGTTTTATTGAACAAAGTAGTTTGTTGATCTATGATTCAACTTTAAAGTGGCAAGCAAATGTAAAATATTCGTTTCATTTACCTAAAAAACTGAATAAACCATTGATTTATGTATAAGTTACGCTCTCAAAAGAAGTCAGCAAATATTATTACATCGTGTTTGTGTCATGTAATCGTGGAAACTTCCCATTAATTTACATGGTTAAGTTCTTTGTTACCTAAATACATACACAATACCGCAAATCGTGTCCTGCGTCCATAATATTGTATTAACTGTCATCATAGAAAACTTAGTTAGAACGTAGATTATCTAATAACTTTACAAAGACTTACGTAGAACGTAGACTGTAGGGGCTGTCTTTGCGCTCTGTAATAAAATTGGACTGTCAAATTCGCCCTCTAGTTTTATAAACCGATTTGAAAAATTCTTCTTTTGTTTGAAAGGATATACTTCCGAATTGGTGCCAAATTTTGGTCAAGTTCTGATGAGCGGTTTTTGAGTCAGCTTCAATAATAAAATACGTATTTTATCCACTGAGTGTTTGTTGATGATGTTGTAATTTAACTTTCTGTCACTGTTATTTACATTGCAAGTAGTGTTATACGACTTTGTTTAGGGTAGGTAGCACAACTAAGCAGTGAAAATTTTCGGAAGTCGGTGTCTTTGGTTTTCGTATCTTAGTTTTGTGCCACCGACTTGCGAAATTAAAGTTATTTTTCACTTTGTAATGTTTTTTTTTTCGGAAGTCGGTGGTTTTAGTGAAAAAGTTTGTATGTGTTTGAAGTTGGCCCTGCATGTCTTTTTCATTCACACCTACATCTTGGTATTGGGTATTCTTATCACTCCTAGATCAGCTTTCATCTCAGTATTTTTGACCATAGCAACACACAAACCAATCGTTGTTCCTACCCACGGAATAGATAAAAAAGGTAGCTTTAATTATTAATAGGGTACATTATTTATCTATTCCGTGTTCCTACCCATACAAAAACAACATACCATCACACCTGTAATCCTCGAAGGGTTGGCAGAGGTGTACCCATAGTACACCCACATTTCACCGCAATACGGGGCGAGCCCTCTTCCTCTCTCCTAATGTTGCTGTGCTCGACAGGGTCCATACTGATCTTTAACTGTGTTATACCATCTATGTAATACACGTGGAATGCAATAAAGAATCGAGTAACGAGATTTTTTTTATGTTTTTATTTAAGATTGGTTTGCTCTTGACTCTAGTCTAGGTCAGTGGTGACAGAGACAGAGTCGACGGTTGAGTGAGCTTACCCAGAAGAAGCCTGTTCACTCTCACTTTGAAGAGATTAGGGTTGTATGCATTCGGAAACACAGACGCAGGTAGAGAGTTCCACTCTTTTGCTGTGCGCTATCAAAAGACATTTGGAAACGTTTAGTGCGAATTGGTGGAATAAATGATAAATGATTTTATTTCTGTAAGTAGGTTACAATAGTTATTTGTTATACAAGAGTGCAAAGTTGCTTTTTAACCGCGTGTTCAATTTTGATGACCGAGCAAGCGAAGGATTCTAAAATTGAATCACGAGCGCAGCGAGTGATTCAAAATTAGAATCCTGAGCGTTAGCGAGGGAATCAAAAGAGCACGAGGTGAAAAATCTTTGCACTCGAGTGCAACACGTTACTTTTCATTCCACCTCAGCGAGGAAATGACTAAATGCAAAAAAAAAACGTTTACAATCACAAGATAGGTACACTTTTATTTCAGTTTAGGTATTAATTACTACATTATGACAGGTAAGTATTACAGAATAATCTTTAAATTATAACAAAATAATACTAAGGTATAATTAAGAAAATTTTAAAGTAACGTTGCTACAGTTATTTAAATTGAGTGTAATATTTTTGTTTGGTACTGTAATATTGGTGTTAGTCACTTGTGTACTGTTTTTCGGTAAACTATCTGTCATACTTAATAGTTGTACCGATTCATCGGATTCCCTTGGCGTGAATGTTGGAGAGAGAGGGAGATGGTTAGGTGTTTCATAACGGCTTATTTTTGATGTAGAAGGGCCAGTCCAAGGATCCGATTGAGGCTCTTTCAGTGTAATGGCTCCTACGATGCCTTCACATATTTTAGACTTATTTTGGATGGAATCCTCTATGTATCCCTCTACAACTGCATTGGACTTCCAGCCTCCGTGGCGCTTAAGGGACAGGAGATCAGCTCCGGAATCAGCCAAAAGTGTGGCTGAAGTTCGTCGGAAACAATGACCCGTGTACAACAGGGGTTCTGGAAGTTCAAGAAATGTTGCTATTTCTCGTGGGATACTGCCAATTTTATTAGTACCCATAGGCTGTCTAACACACTTTCCATTGCGATACTGTAGAAAAAATCGATTGATTGGAGTGTTAGGCGGGCTGTTGCGGCTACCGGGGTATGTTCAGTACCTTACGGTTGCCTGGGACAGTCTCCCACGTTTTTGACGTATGTTTCCCTATTACCTCGCTGGCGACATACGTCACCACGCACCCCTGAATGCGTAGATTTAGTAGGGGTACACCCACTAGGAGGACCACGGAGAGATGGGCAGCGAAGAGGCGGTGAAATGAAACTTCAGAATTTCTTCTTGGTTTTGCTGGCAGATTTCGGCTTCTTGGTAGTTGTTGCCTCTTCGACGGCTGAGCTGCGACTGACTCTTGCCGGCAAATGGCCCTGAATTTATACAAGGCGCGGCCGGCCTACGTTACCTTAACGAGAACCGTGATTTTTGAGGCCCTTTTGCTTGCAATTTTCCCTATAGCCGAAATCTGTCAAGCCGTTTTTTATTATATTTTATCGATATATCCTTACAATTTTTGTATATATTATACCTTATTATGTCCTTAATCTAATTAAATATTAATTTGGAACGTAACTATTAACAATAAAAAGTTTCTAGAACAAAAACTGTTAAAAACATAGGTTGGCACATTTTCACTATAGAAAATCCCTTATATCTTCTAAACTAATGGCCCGATTCTTACAATTCAAACGGATATATTAGTTTTGTGACTAAACCTATCTTTAAAAACAAAAATTATTAAAATCCGTCCATAAACAAAAAAGTGAGTTTTCAACTTACGTAATTATACGTGAACAACATTATTTTTTGTAAAAAATCCTTTCAATACAGTCTTATTAGTTCGGAATACAAAAACTAATAACAAATGTGAGTTAAATAAACTAATTAGAATATAGAAACATTAAATAAATCCTTTTCTAAACTTTTCTAACTATTGACTTAATATTTCTACGTTACTTTTTCACGGCGGTCCCGCCACTACTTGCGCCATAGTGCTCAGATAGGGTCTCGTCGCCGACATTCTCCCCCTCGTGCGCAGCACCGTCCTCCAGGCTCGGCGAAACTCCCGGCACCAACAACACCACTCTCGAACTGGGTCTTCGCAGCACTCCTCCTCGCGTCTCGACGTCGACGATTCTGATCCGCCCGTCTGGTCCTGGATACACCTGCTGGATTCTGCCGCGTGGCCAGGTGCATCGGGGTAGGCTCTGGTCGACGATCAGGACGACGTCTCCGACGCGCAGGTCTGTGGCGCTGCTTCTTCCCGCTGTCTTCCTTGGCAGTAGTGTGGGCAGGTATTCGCGCAGCCAACGTTGCCAGAAGTGGTCGGCAAGTCGCTGCGTGGTCTTCCATGTGTGCCGGCCCACCAGCTCGTCGTCTTGGAAGTTGCCGATTCTCGCCGCGCCGCAGGATCGCCCGAGGAGGAAGTGGTTTGGAGTGAGTGCTTCCTCCTCAGGGCTCTCGGAGAGGTGGGTGAGAGGCCGCGAGTTGACTATGTGCTCGGCCTCTAATAGGAGGGTGTGGAGTCCCTCCTCTCGTGGATGCCTTTCGTTGAGTGTGGCGTCTAGTGCGGTTTTTATGGATCGCACCAAACGCTCCCATGCGCCGCCCATGTTAGGCGCACCAGGAGGGATGAATAGCCACTGCACGCCGATCTTCTCTGCTTCTGAGGTGAGGTCTTCTTTCTTCATGTCGTCAAGCGCTTGTTGAAGTTCTTTATTTGCGCCGACGAAGTTGGTCCCGTTGTCGGAGTAGATGGTCTTCGGCATTCCTCTTCTCGCGGCGAATCGTCGTAGCGCCATGATCATGCTGTCGGTGGAGAGGGAAGGAGTGAGCTCAATGTGCACAGCCCTTGTGGTTAGGCATGTGAAGAGAGCACCCCATCTCTTTTCTTGACGTCTTGCTACGGTGATCGTCATTGGGCCGAAGTAATCTACGCCGGTGCACGTAAAGGGAGGGTTACTGTGCATCAGCCTCTCTTTGGGTAAGTTGCCCGTCGGTAGTTCTTGTGGTCTTGCCTTCTTCGTTTTGCACCACTGACATTGATGCTGAACTGCCTTGATTGCTGACCTCAGTCCTAATACCCAGAAGCGTTGCCTCACTTCATTTATTACTGTCGCGTGGTTTCCGTGATTGAAGCGGCAGTGGAATTCTTCTATGATGAGTCGTGTTGTCCTCTCCTTGCTGTCGAGCACAATGGGACGTTTGTAGTCTCTGGTTACGCCCTGTATCGCGTCGATTCTTCCCTTTAAACGCAGGAGACCTTCTTCGATTACTACGTCGAGCTTCTTCAATTTGCTGCTGCCTTCTAGCTGCTTCCCTTGTTCTAGACGTCTGATGTCTTCTCTGAAGCTCTTTTCTTGACTTCTTTTCAGTAGAAGAGTTTCAGCTTGCTCTAGTAGGTCTGCGTTCAACGGTATGTAGTTCCTTGCTATCTTTCTTGAAGACTGATGTCGTTTCTCGACTACCTTTGTCTTCTTTCCTTTAGTCTTTCTCCAGGTGGGATCTTCCTTGCTGACGTTGACCATTTCTCTTGTCCTGCAGAGTTGTATGAACTGCAGTACTCTTGCTGTGGCTCGCCAAAGTCTCTTCCAGGATGAAAACCTCTCAGGATCTGGTGATGGATGAGTGGTGCTTGCTGCTGCTGTGACGTCTGTTGTCTTCTCTTCACCGGTGGTTTCCTTCTTAAATGTTCTTGCTGCGGGCCAGTAGGTTTCTTCATTTCTTAAGAATTCTGGGCCGGTGTACCATCGGTGATTGTAGTCGAAGTTTTCTGGTACGTCACGCGTTGAGTCATCTGCAGGGTTCTGCGCCGTAGGTACCCATCTCCAATCTTGAGGCTTGGTAAGATCCTCTATTTCTGCCAAGCGATGAGCCACAAACGTTTTAAATGTTCTCGGGTCTGTCTTGATCCAGGAGAGCACGATGCTGGAGTCTGTCCAGAACGTTTTCTTGACAATCTTCAGATCCATTTCTTCTTCTACTGAATGAGCCAGTCTGCTTCCAAGGAGGGCCGCTTGCAGTTCTAATCTCGGGATCGATACCGGTTTCAATGGAGTGACTCGTACTTTTGCTGCTACCAAGCTGACGTGGTATGTTCCATTTGTGTCTTCTGTTCTCCAGTAGACTGTAGCTGCATACGCTGTTTCACTTGCATCTGTGAAAGTGTGCAGCTCCCCCTCGGTGCGATGTGGCGCCAAACATCTCGGGATCTGAAGGTCTTGTAGAAGCTCCATCTTCTTTAGATATGTTTTCCATGCTTCATATTCCTTTTCTTCTATTTCTTCATCCCAACCGACGCCGCTCCGCCATATGTTCTGAAGCAGCTTCTTGCCTTGGATGAGGACTGGTGATGCTAATCCCAGTGGATCGAAAGTTGACATGACTGCGCTGGTGACTTCTCTCTTCGTAGGCACCTTGAACCCTTTGGCTATTTCTTCTGGAGTGTTCCGGAGGTTTGCCCTGAAGCCGATGGAGTCCCTTTCTGTGAACCAGCGTAGTCCCAGTGTCTTTTCTTCTTTCTCACCAAGGTCCACTTCCGTCTTTTCGATTGCTTCTGTCTTCACGTTTTGCAGTAACTCAGGTTGGTTTGATGCCCATCCCCTGAGTTCGAAGCCCGCCTTCTTATGTATGAAGTCTACCTGCGCTGTTACCCTTCTGAAGTCTTCTTCTGAATGGAAGCTGTGTAAGTAGTCGTCCATGTAGTGGTTCAGCTCGACTGCCCTTGTTGCCTCTGGATACTGTTCCTTGTAGCCCGCTGCGTTTCGGTTCTTCACGTAGATGGCTGTGCTCGGAGATGATGTTGCACCGAAGATAACTGATGTCATCCTGTACTTCTTCGGTGACACGTCGCGATGATCCCCGCGCCACAGGAACCTCAGGCTGTCTCTATCTTCTGGTCTGATGCGAACTTGCAGAAACATTTCCCTGATGTCAGCCGCCACTGCTAAAGGTCCTTGTCGGAATCTCAGTAGTACACCGAAGAGCGACTGTAGTAGATCTGGTCCAGGCAGTAGAGCGTCGTTCAGGCTTCTTCCTTTTGACTTGGCTGCAGCGTCGAAGACGATCCTTATCTTCTTCTTCAGTGGATGAACCACGGAGAAATGAGGGAGGTACCATAGTTTCTTGGAATCTTCTTGTGCTTCAGGTGTTTCTTCTGCATATTTGTTGTCGATTAGATGCTGGATCTGCTTGCTGTATTCCGCCTTCAATTGAGGATCCTTGTCCATCTTCTTTTCAATGTTGATCAATCGGTTCTTGGCAGACGTGTAGCTCTCTGGCATCTGTTCTTCTTCATTCTTCCACAGAAGTCCAGCTTCGAATCGACCATCTTCAAGTCTTCTGCAGGTTTTTTCTAGGATGGTGAGTGCTCTTCCTTCTGAATCCGTAGTAGGTCTTCTTGGTTGCACACCAAGTGCTTCTATTGTGAAGTGATCCTTGATGGCTTGATGCATCTCTTCTTCTGGTGTGCTGACATGCAGACATAAGTTCAGGAAGTGCACTGGTCTTGCACCTCCGATGTCTGACCCGTGGAGCACCCATCCAAGTCCTGTTCTTGAAGCAACTGGTTCCCCTGGTTTCCCTCTCCTTACTTCTTGAGTCACAATTAGCTCCCAATTGTCTTGACCTATGAGCAACTGAGGTGACTCCCCTTCGTAATACAGAGAGTCGGCGATCTTCTTCAAGTGTGGATAATCTTGAATCCTATTCTTGTCCAGAAACTGTGGTGCAAGCTTCAACTCGTCGATAGTGCGGACTCTCTTCAAGGTCTTCTTGCTTCCCTGATGAAGCCCTTTCACCGTGAGGTCCAGCTTCTGAGAATCCTTTTTCCTTATCAACCTGCCTCCCACTGTTTCAATGACTAGTTCTTCCTTGCTTCCTTGAGCGCCGACTTCTTGTGCCACCTTCTCATCCAGGAGTGACACGGTTGACCCTTCATCCATAAGAGCCAATATCTTCTTAGATCCTTTTGACCCGAAGACTTCTACTGGAACTATCTTCAGGTATGCCCTTGTGTTGTTGATTGCGTTCACCGATGCTGTGACGCTTGATGCCTCTTGCGGTGTCTCCCTTTTTTCCTCCGAGGTCCTTTCTTCTGATTCGACGTGTAGCAGATGATGATGCCACCTCTTGCATTCTTTGCAAGGTGGTTTTCTGCAACTCTCCTTCCTATGTTTCCCTTGAAGACATTTGAAGCAGACACGACTCTTCTTAACTATTGCCCACCGATCTTGCACCGACGTCTTCTGGAACTTCTGACATTCGACGAGAAAATGTTCACCCTCACACATAGGGCAAGTCTTCTCTTGCTGCTTTGCATCCTTTTCTTTGAAGTTCCTTTCCTTCGTTGAATGTGTCGCTTGTCGGTTGGTCTTCTTGAACCCGCTCCTCTCTTCTGAAGTCGCGAAGGCTCCACATTTGTCTGCTTCTGTGTTCAGGAAACTGGATACTAACGTCAGGTCGGAGAAGTCGCCTTCTTCTGATGCTGCAGTGAAGTCGTACCATCGGAATTTGAGCACCGTCGGCATCTTCTCTAAGATTTGCTTCACCATTTCAGGTGAATGCAGATACTGTGGTTTCTTCAGACCCTTAATTGCTGCTACGCTGTTGTTGACCTGGCTCGCGAAGATGCAGATGTCTCTTGGGCTTTCTGAAATCTTCGGTAATGCCTTGACCTTGTCCAATTCTGCCAACACCAGTGCATCAGGTCTTCCGTATCTTCTTCTTAGGGCTTGCATTACTTCTGACGGAGAGGCTTCGGAGTACAACAGGCTCTTGATAGCTTCTCTTGCAGTGCCCTTCAGCGCTCTTCTTAAACGCGCCATATTCTGGACTTCGTTGAACATCGGTGCTGTATCTTCGTAAACAACCTTGAAGGCCAACCACTCGCTGCTGCTGCCATCGAAGAAGGGTAGCTCGTGGATGTAGCTTGGCTGCGCTGCTGGTCCTCCTCTTGTGGAAAAGGCTTCTTTCAATGCAGTCGCCAACGCTTGAATCTCGATCGTAGCTCCTTTCGTTGAAGAGTTCTCTTCAGGCTTCACCTTCTGTGGCTCTTCTGCAGGGTGCTGACCTCGCTGCTCTGGTTGTTTCTTGTTGCCATCTCCTAATACTGATGACTCAATCCAGTTCTGCACCTGTGCTGTTCTGTTTGCCTGGTCTTCATCATCATCCACGGAGTCCTCATCTTCATATTGTGTCATCTCCAGTCTGACACGGGCTAGCTTCGCCGCAGCCTGTGCTTGTTTCAGTTCCAGGCGTGCTAATTCTTCTCTGGCTTCCAGCTCGCGTCTTCTGGCTGAGGAGCTCGTGGTCTTCGTAGACCTGGCACGACGACTGACCCCCATCGGTTTTAGGGTTCCGCCTGAATTGCGAACACCCTCTTCCGGGGCATCTTCTGGGGTCTTCTTTGTCGTCTCCTTTCTTGCATCTTCCTTCTTCTTGGACGATGCTGTGGTCACAGTTTCAACCGTGGTCTCTGTTATCGTGGTCCCCGCCGTAGTCGTTGCACCCGAAGAAGTGTACGTGCCCGATGATGTGTACGTGCCTGATGATGCTGACGCTGACGCAGACGTGACCCCTTCTGACCCTGAACCTTCTTCTGTCGCGCCCACATTGGTAGGACGGGACGGGGGACGTAAGGGGGCATCCTTCTGTGACCTGGTTACTGGCATCTTGCAGGCTTCTCAATCTTCTTGCAGGCTTCTCAATCTTCTGTCTTCTTCTTCTTCTTGCAGGGATCCGACGCTCGAAGGACCAATTGTTGCGGCTACCGGGGTATGTTCAGTACCTTACGGTTGCCTGGGACAGTCTCCCACGTTTTTGACGTATGTTTCCCTATTACCTCGCTGGCGACACACGTCACCACGCACCCCTGAATGCGTAGATTTAGTAGGGGTACACCCACTAGGAGGACCACGGAGAGATGGGCAGCGAAGAGGCGGTGAAATGAAACTTCAGAATTTCTTCTTGGTTTTGCTGGCAGATTTCGGCTTCTTGGTAGTTGTTGCCTCTTCGACGGCTGAGCTGCGACTGACTCTTGCCGGCAAATGGCCCTGAATTTATACAAGGCGCGGCCGGCCTACGTTACCTTAACGAGAACCGTGATTTTTGAGGCCCTTTTGCTTGCAATTTTCCCTATAGCCGAAATCTGTCAAGCCGTTTTTTATTATATTTTATCGATATATCCTTACAATTTTTGTATATATTATACCTTATTATGTCCTTAATCTAATTAAATATTAATTTGGAACGTAACTATTAACAATAAAAAGTTTCTAGAACAAAAACTGTTAAAAACATAGGTTGGCACATTTTCACTATAGAAAATCCCTTATATCTTCTAAACTAATGGCCCGATTCTTACAATTCAAACGGATATATTAGTTTTGTGACTAAACCTATCTTTAAAAACAAAAATTATTAAAATCCGTCCATAAACAAAAAAGTGAGTTTTCAACTTACGTAATTATACGTGAACAACATTATTTTTTGTAAAAAATCCTTTCAATACAGTCTTATTAGTTCGGAATACAAAAACTAATAACAAATGTGAGTTAAATAAACTAATTAGAATATAGAAACATTAAATAAATCCTTTTCTAAACTTTTCTAACTATTGACTTAATATTTCTACGTTACTTTTTCACGGCGGTCCCGCCACTACTTGCGCCATAGTGCTCAGATAGGGTCTCGTCGCCGACACGGGCGTAAGGCTTGATATTTCTCAACAATCGTTACGTATTCCTTGCGAATGACGAAGTTGCGGTCTCTTTTTGTCTTTGTATTAGGTAAATTAATTAATAGTAAGTCATCTGAATGTTTCTCAATGTTTTTGACATTAAGTTGTGTTAGTTCATTAGTTCGACATGCTCCGTTTATTCCAATAATAAGAACAACCTGTAACGTAAAGAGTATTGTAGTAGATAAATGAATAAAATTGATATGAACGCATAATTATGCCTATCAACATCTACTAAGTATACTATTTAATTGAGATTAATATACTTAAGTAGATACTGAATGTGCAACTGACTTACTTTTGCCGCCAAATATACGGAATCGGGTGCTTCGTTAAGAAACTTTTCAATATCAGATACTGTGAAAACCTTCGATTTTTTTGGTTGATGACCAGATGAGGCTCTTTTTAAAAATGCCACTAATTTAGGATAGGTATCGATATGTTTGTCTTTTTTCATCTTTATTGTTGCTTTTAGCATCGAATACGTACTCCATAGAGTGCTTGCTTTCTTGTTCTCGGATAATTCTATAAAATATGCCAGCAAAACGTTTTCTGAGAAAGTTTTGGCTCCTTTTGCTAGTCGCCACGTGTTGAACATATCGTACTGTTTTAAATACTTCTCGCGTGATTGTTGAGGGAGAAAGCTCATTTGCGCATTATTAACAGTTTCAGTCAATTCTGTTGGCGTCAAGCAAACTTCCTCGTCGCTAGAATCACTCATTTTAGTTTTTTCACTTGTTTTCAAGTTTCTTGTTTTTAATATAAGGTTTAACAATGACGTGAAAAAATGCCGCGTAAAGAACCGCGTACAAAGCAAATTGAAAAAAGAACACCAAGAAGGGTCTGAAGAATCCGAGTCTGAGTTTTTAACAAATTAAAAAAAAGTTGTATGATATATTCGGCACCATAGAGGTAGCAGTAAATAGGTTTAATGTTTTTTTTAATTCACAAACTTAGTGCACACGATGTTCTAAATTCAATTTACTTTATCCTCTAGAGAATAAAAACGGCTTTTCCACTCAGATATTGAAGATTAAAAATACTCTTTCCGAGATGGTGGGATGAAAACACTTTTACACGTCAATCATATTTTAAAAACTAGATGAGGTCGGCGTTTCATAACTGACTACTCTGAGAAGAAAGGCCGAAACAAACTCAGAGGTCACAGTCTCTTTTAAAGTCCAGACATAATCTTGGTCAGATCATGTGAAGACCATGTAGATTGGTGTCTGAAACGGTCTTTTGAGGAAAAACCATACAGATTGAGCGGACCTGTCCAGTCAGTGCACGCATTTGTCAGTAATCTTGCCGCTCAACTGAGAACTTAAGGAGCACAACGATTCGACGAACAATACCAAAGAAAGGACATTTGGGTAGGCCGCATAAATTACTCAAGCTGCCAGATCGTGAAACTAACTAAGAAATAAAATAAAAAAAGTAATAATCCACATAATCTTCACATTCACAATAATTTAAATAATATAATACTTTACAAAGTAAATACTCATGTCATTGTATGTATAAAATTCATCAATGTCTATGTGTATATAAATATTCGAACATAATCTTTGAGGACCATGTAGATTAGTATCTGAAATGGTCTTCTGAGGAAAGAACCACGCAGATTAAGAGGAGCTGTCCAGTCAGTGCACGCATTTGTCAGTAACCGTGCAGCAATAGCAACTAGGTAAAGATGGTAACTTGCAGCTTGTGCCTATTCTCATCAAACGGGCACAATTGTTCCAGACTTCGGTCTGCCAGTTTGACATTTCTGATGGTTCAACCGTTACCTATATTTAGGAGACTCGTGAAGGAACATTTTTTTTTTTTTTTTTTTTTAATTTTAATGGCCTGGTTGCTGGGACCTTTTAGCCAAGTCTTTAATTGGTTTAGTAGTATTTTGTTAGTTTGATTATGTAACTTCACTAAATTTCTTCGAAAGTGTTTTTAATATATTTATATATTGCTCGATAACAAGTCTTATTTTTTAATAATTCGGTCAAGCGGCGGGAGGTATTATTTAACACAACACTTTCACTACACAATTCACATAATTCACTCGCTAAAATCAGTCTATGTAACTTATGATTTGGGCAGTCAAATAGCATGTGATCGACATTTCCATTAGCTAAATCGCAACTTGTACATTTGTTGTCTTGAACAATACCCAGTCTCGCTAAATGAGCTGGTGTTTTGGAATGGCCAAAGCGGAGTCTGTTAATCGTCGTTATGAAGTGTCGACTAGCTGTTCTCAACTTATAATACCACGGCTTAGAAGGTATCTCCTCTTGAATATTTCCGTACCATCTACCTTTTGCTTCTTGATCTTTCTTCCAAAAATTATCCCAAAAAGCATTTATATTTATTCTTATTTCAGTATAACAGTCAGTGAATGGAATTGAAGAAGTTAGTCTCACATCTAATGAATTGATCCCTTCATAGGCAGTCTTATCAGCTACTTCGTTTCCAGTTATACCTTTATGTGAAGGAACCCACAAAAAGAAAACTTCAACTCCTTTTTGAAGGTAATTGTAAATTAATTGCCTAATATTATATACAATATAGTTACTTTTAAAATGAACATCATAACTTTCAAGACTTTGAATTAAGCTAAGTGAATCTGTCAAAATCAAAAAATATTTATAGTTATTTACATTGGTAATACGTCTAAGAGCTTCAAAGACTGCATATGCCTCTGCTGTGAATATGCTACAGGTATTATCAAGAACAAAGCTTTGAGAAAATCTTATCTGGGGATCATAAACTGCACTTCTAACATGTGACTCTCCTTTACTACCATCAGTGTAAAGTTGATAGTAATCCTTATTATTATCTAAATATGCTTGTAATTCTTGATTATTAGATATTTTAATTTTGATAATATTAACTTTATTTAACAAAACCTTAAAAGGTTTTAAATAAAAAGGCCAAAGATGATTGTGTTGAATATTTCGGAATTTATTTTGTAGGTGTAAAAGAATATTTGGTAACTTGGGAAAATTATTACTTAATAAATCACTGCCCGTTGTTAGTGGTGTGGTCAGTGAAGATTGCAGAATTATAGGACAAGGTATGATTTTCTTTATTATCTGCCGATTGTTGGAAGATATTAGTTTAATACAATATCTTTCTGTTAGTAACAGTCGCCTAAGTGTAAGGGGCATTATTACTGTTTCAACCTCCATGGCTCTTATAGGGGTAGAACATATAGCTCCAGATATTACTCTCAAAGCCTTGTTCTGCACTACATCTAACTTATTTACATGTTTACTGTCTAAATATGCTATACAACTATAATCAAAATGACTTCTTACAATGGCTTTGTACAGAATAGAAAGAGTTAGTGGGTCTGCACCCCATGAAACTCCAGCTAGACATTTAATTATATTTAAACCTTTCATAGCATTTTTTAATATGTAATTGATGTGTGGTTCAAATGTTAATTTATTATCAATAATAACTCCTAAAAATTTATGTTGATTAACTACAGGAATTTTTTGATTATTGAACACTATTTCAGAATTAGGAAAGTCTTTGCTGAATATCATAGCACTGCTCTTATTTGGGTTAATTTTTAGTTTGAGTTTTTCATTGTAATACATTTGCAAATTACCTAAAGCCAAATTAACATTTTGAATTGCAGAATCAACATTGTAATTTACACTGTACAACACCAGGTCATCAGCAAATTGTAGAATATTTACACTACTATTATTTACATATTTACAAATTTCAGATGTGTACAAATTATAAAGTAAAGGAGACACAGTTGCCCCCTGCATTGTACCTTTCGATGCAGTTCTAGGTCCATGTAAAATATTATTTAATTTAACATAAAGAGTCCTATTAGTTAAAAATTCATGAATCCATTTACATAATAAGCCAGGAATACCCAATCTGGATAATATTTGTACAAGAATATCTGGTCGAACATTATCAAATGCACCCTGAACATCTAAAAATACACATGCTACGCTCTTACTTTGTTTTGCATTTTTCAGGTCTGAAATGAGTGAAGTGAAGCTGTCTACACAACTCCGACCACGTCTGAAGCCATTCTGAATATTAGGAATAATATTATTTGATTCAACATAATGATCTAATCGAAGTTTAATCATATTTTCAAAAATTTTCCCTAAACAGGATGATAATGAAATAGGCCTGTAAGAGTCTGGACTATCAGGAGGCTTATCAGATTTTAGGACAGGAATAACACATTGTATTTTCCAAGACTGAGGTATTGTTTGCTTAAGCCAAAGTGAATTAAGTATTTTTAAGAATGAATTTTGAGCTTCAGTATTTAACTTCTTGATTAAAATGTAAGGAAAATCATCCAAGCCAGGTGTAGTATCCTTTCTAGATTGCAAACTAATTAAGAATTCCGTCCATGAAAAAGGTTCTAATAAGTATTTGGAGCTATCATCATTGTTATGAAGATTGTAAAAACCATTTAAATCGACATTTTCATAAGAATTTCCTGATAATTTGTTTAAAAATGGTTCAACAAATTCATCACAGTAAGATTTGTTACTAGGCTTTATTCTTTTAAACTTTTTAATATTGTTCCAAATCATTGTAATAGGAGTTGTTCTGTTAAAACTTTCACACAATTTTCTCCAACCATTTTTCCTCTCTTCTGCTATTGTTCTTTTCTTAATTGCATCTAATTTTTTATATGATATAAAACTACTAAGACTAGGATTAACTCTATAATATTTTAAGGCCTCTTGGGACTTAGTAACACTCTCTTTAATTTTATTATTCCACCAGGGAGCTGGCAGTTTATATCTATACTCTGATGTTTTGGTAAATTTTGGAATGCACTCTAATTTTAGTGCATCAAGTGCTTCACAAAAGTGATCATATGTTAGTAGAGGATTATTAAGGTCAATATGAATATTATTAAAAATTGTTTTAGAGAGTTTGTTGTACTTGTTCCAATCAGCTTTATTATATAGAAACTTATCTACAGGAGGATGAACATCATAACGGTTGGCTAAAATTGTGATTTCTGTGATAGTTGGAAAGTGATAGCTTCCCATATTATCATCATGAACAGACCATTTACATAAAGGCGTGATACAAGGACTAGCCAGACTAACGTCTATAGCTGACGGATTTCGATTCGGATAATTTATGGTAGTGAAATCTCCTTCATTTAGTATACATAGATCTAAGTTGTCTATAATGTTATATAATTGTTGTCCTCGGCTTTTGGTTGACAAACAGCCAAAAGCAATGTGGTGGGCATTGAAGTCCCCAGCCACAAAAATAGGTTTTGGAAGATCTTTAATTATGTTACTTATAGTATCAGTTCTCAAAGTCCCTGAGGGAGGGCAGTATACACAGAGAATAGATAATTTGCCACAAGAAGTAAATAGCGACATAGCTATGGTTTGCACATTTTCATTCAAAGAAGTTTGCAACAGTTTATATTTAAAAAATGGTTTTATCAAAATTGCAACACCTCCATACCCATTTGAAGCGTTTTTGAAATAAATATTATAACCAGGTATATGAAAAGGTCTATTATCTTTAATCCAGGTTTCATTAACAAGACAAACATCTATGTTATTTTCTTGCAAAAAGTTAATTAAAAGAGGTTTTTTACTGTAAATACTTTGAATATTGTACTGTGCAATTCTAAGAACAGAAGTATTGTTTCTATCCATAATTAAGTTAGATTTTTAAGTAACATTTCTTTAATAAACATTGTTGTAATTGGACTGTCATCCCCTTTATTTGCTATAGCAATTAATGTGCGTACCATGGCATTTGTAATCTCACTATTATTTAATAAATGAGTCTTTAAGTCATCACTGGAAAGCGGCTTTTGTTCATTCGTCTTATTATTAACATTTACATTAGATTTGTTGTTAACATTTATATTTTTATTTACAGGTTTATTAACTACTAGTGGAGGAAATTCTGTGTTGTAAATTTTCTCCTTAGATAGGGCAACAGCAGCGTAGGTTATTTTGCTTTTTTTTTCTTGTATTTTCCTCATTTTAATTGGACATACGTTAGAAATTGCCAAATGAGGTCCACTGCAATTCACGCAGCACAGCTCATTGGGCTTGTCACATTCTTTGAAGTAATGTTCTCCAGAGCAAATACTACATCGCTGTTTCCCATTGCATATTTTTGCTGAGTGATTAAATTTTAAACATTTGTAACACTGTTGCAGAGGTGGGACATATTCGAAAACTCTATATGAAAAAAGGTCATATTGTACATTATCTGGGAGAGAGCTCGATAAAAACGTTATACTGACTGTTTGGAGAGGCACCCTCTCCTGACCAACTTTTTTTGTGAACCTACGAACAGTTATAATTTCAAATATAGATGAAAGCTTGGAATAAAGTTCTTTATTCGAAATATTCGCCGGAACAAATCTAATTATGCCTGTCTTCTTTATCTGGGCAGCCGGAATAAATGCCTTCATATTATATTTGTCCAGAAAAGCAGTGTTCATCAAAAAGTTATTCGCATTATTATACTGCTTAAATATCACTGCAATTTTATTAGCGTTTACTCGCTGTATTGAGACAACACCTTTGACGTCCGTGGTGAAAATGTGGTTTAAATAGATAGGGCTCTTGTTGCCCAAACGATCACTAATAATGTTACTTTGTACAAATACCTTAAAGTCCGTGTTGGTTGAATTTTCTGGATAGAGTCTTTTATAATTAGGTTTAAAGTAAGGTAAAAAGTTAACCTCACCGCCGCTGACTAACACTTGGTCATTATTTTGGTCCTGAGGGTCCATTTTCCTAGCCCGTTTGCCCGAAGTACCCAGGCCTTTAGTGGCCGGGGGAGTTTCACCCCCGGCCTCTTCTCCCAACATTTTACAACTATTTACAATCAATATTTACACTTTGAAATAGAATTAGACGATAAACTGAACATCTAAAATAAAATATTTAAACTTTGAAAAATTTGCGACTTTTCAGTTCAAATTCCCGCCAAAGAATCCGTGAAGGAACATTACTTGTTGTGATCTTGTTCTCGTATCTGTAATAATCTGTAGTCGTCATTTATTTTCGTTGCTTAGACATTCGGTATGTATGTATTTATGTATCTATTACATAGCATTTATATATCGCATGCTTTAATAGAAGACTGACTTAATAGAGCTTGAGTGAAAGTTAAGATACCTGCATTGTTTTTTGCACAGTAACCAAAAACCATTGAATAAATCAATGGTTTTTGGAAAAGTAGGATTATTTATATTTAACTGTTCATTACATATTGTTATATTGGCTAATAAACCAACTAGACCTCGAAAGCAAAACATTAAACGGCGGCGATTTCCCAGAAATCTACTTTTTTTAGTTAAGCCAATATTCTATTAAGCGTGCGATATGTGTATATATGTATCTATTATAGTGAATTGTATCTTTATAGATACTTATTATTTTGTATCAAAAACAACCCCATTTTTATGTCCTCGCAACCACTGACAATTCCAAGGTTGCATGCAGCAAGCGATAAGGCCGCCCACTGTATGTTTTGTAGTGTCAAATTGTTTTTTGGTGTACAATAAATTACATATAAATGAATAACACTGCCCGATTTGGGAATCGAATCTGGCCTTGCAGTAGCACTTCAACCTCTAGCTAGACCAACGAGCCGACCTGCGAAAATAATAGGTAAATAACTAAATGTAAGTACAGCACGTACGAGTTATAAATCAATTAGATTACCTATTCTAGGTACCCCTGATCGCTAACTACTGGATATGGGCGAATACGAGTAGGTAGGCAATGCGCATACATATTGCTAATAATCTCACAAAATATATATTCTTACAGTTGTAGGGATGAATAAAACGGAATGTATAATGTGGTTTGTATAATATTACATAAGGCCACTATTTCGCGAATGGGTAGGCAGAGGTGCAGACCGACAAGCGACAAACGTTAACCCAGAGTTGCCACTTCCTCTGCCAGGGTTGCGGGAAAGTCCGAAAGGGTTACCGTGGCCCCTGGCACAGGCAACTGAAGGAACACGGGTGAGTTTTAGTCAGTAAGAGTCTGACCATTTCAGACACCGATCTACATAGCCTTCACATGATCTGACCAAGATTCTGTCTGGACTTTAAAAGAGACTGTGACCTCTGAGTTTGTTTCGGCCTTTCTTCTCAGAGTAGTCAGATAGGAAACGCCGACGTCATCTAGTTAAAAAAAAAATATGATTGACGTGATTATGATTTGTACAAACGTACTTACAGTAATAAAATCATTTATCATTGTCATTGACACGCCGCCCTCCCGCTCCGCCCAGAGCGGGAGAAGTTATTTGATGATTAACCACCCTCAAAAAAAAAAATTAATTAGCCGTGAGCCCCTCGACCACATTGGGTACACCAGTGACTTAAATGATTAATAAGGCGCAAATCTTTACTCTAAGCTGCAGGCTTAGCACGGGAACCGTAGAGAAGCGTACTGTCGACGGAAGAGTAGACAAAAAAGACGTACCGTGTAGACAGTACGACGGCAGCAAAGTCGAAAGAGTCAACTGCACTTTTTACGAAATTCGCTCTTTTACATCATTTGACTCAGAATTCTATGTTTTGTCATAGGGTTTTTTTTTCTGTTTGATCTCAATTTTACTGATTAAGTCACGTCAACTAGAACAATTTTTCTCAAAGTGTCGAAGTACCTTAGTTTGGATCACACAATCTTACAGTAATATTGGCCTTAACCATTTCCTATGCCCTATTAACTAAATGATGTAAAATAGGACAAGATAGCTTTATTCTTCTATTAATTATCACAGTTTTGCGTTCAAAACGCTTCCTTGTAAAATCATGATTTTGTAGATACCTAACAGTTTATATTTTGTGGCCGTCGAGTAGAAAGTTTTCTACTAGCGATTTGAACGTTTGGAATAGAGACATTACACAAATTGACTGAATATAACGTAATTAAAAAAAAAATAACTCACATTAGCATAATTGCAAGTGATGTCGGCGTCGACCGTCTAGGGTTAGCGTTTCCGTCAGAAGGTCGACGGAGCCCCGCTGCGCGGGGCTCCTATTTCTGTCTTCAGGGTTTAAAGGAACCTACACTACTAAACTTGCAATTATGCTTACGTGAGTTATTTTTTTTTAATTACTTTATATTAAGTTAATTTGTGTAATGTCTTTATTCCAAAGGCTGTATAAGAAATAAAATGAAAAAATAATGAATTGTTTGTCAAATAATACGTTATAAAATAAAAGTTTATCGGATAATTATTTTGCTAAGTGAAATATTTGGTAAACTTGTTGTTGTAGAATGGTGAAATGACAAATAATGCTTTTGCCAATTTGTTGCTTGGCAAGTAAAAATGTTTGAATTAATGTTTGGTGAACTGACTGATCACCTACTTGAATATCTCCTTCCTCCAAGCACGTTTGCTCTTGCGAATCTCCACTCAAGCCGGCCAATAAAGGCAAGAAAGAGGTGGGAGCTCTGTTCCTCGTCATTATTCACTCCAGCCGGCCAATAAAGGCAAGCCAGAGATGAGGAACAAGCTTAGAGCGTTGGTTTAATACTCTAAGGGAACAAGACGTGTCCCGGTAGGTTATAGGACCCATGGGGTCGCTACTGCCCAACAGCTCGCCACATGCTGCCCTGCGGTTTTCTGTATCTCTCTTGGTCTGACTCCTTACCTTAGACCTGTTCCAGCAAAGTAAACATTTATTTGTTCAGACTACAAATGAGGTCCATTGCGTTAGTAAAATCTTACTTAGCCTATTACTTAATAACTAAAACAGATCTAAAGCTAACGCCCACGTCGCCCACACCAGCGGACTATCTGCCCGGGCGGATACCGAGTGCAGAATGATGTTGGGACTGTCACGCAACCTGCGAAGTAACAAGGCAGATTTTTTACGCCATACTGCGTCAAAGCTGTCATTGCGCGCGTTGGCAAACATCGCCGACGCACTGCAGAAGCGTGGCAGTCGCAACAGCACCCTGAACGCATTGTTATATTGGATACGCAGAGCATTGCAAGCCCCTTGGGAAAATATCAATGTACTCGGAAATGGTTGACATTTGCATAGGGTCATACGGGGTAATTTGGTAGCAGATAATCTCCCCTACATCTCCTTAATGGAATATCAATAACCTTGTATATGAATAATTGATAGCTGACTGTTCACACCGACGACGAAGAGTAGGTACCTACTCGTTTGTCGCCCTGCATTGTTAGACTCACATAAAACCCTAATAATATAATGTTTGACCATGTCCTCTGAGTTTGTTTCGGCATTTTTCTCGGGGACCCATCAGCTATGAAATGCAGGCGCCATCTAGTTTTAAAATATTGACGTGTAAAAGTGTCTACTTACAGAAATAAACATTTTAATTAATTTAATTTCGCAGCGACTTAAGAGCTACCAAAGGGAGTAGGTACTCGCTCAACGACGCTAGCTTGGAATAAGAATAGCTGAGGGAGTCACGCTTGGCAGGTACATACATACGCATACCAGCAAGTAATCGCTCGTTGCTTGCCAACTGGTTTTTAGTTGCTCGCTCTAGTCGCTTCTCATTGTTCGCCGGTCGTCGCACAGGTGCTTTATCCACCAAGAAAACGCTCACAGAAAACCATATCCCATTTTCCCTTGACCAATAAGTTAATTCCGCATTCACAAACCCACGACCCGATCTAACGTTATTACCTAGTGATTCAATAAGAACGTGCCCACTGCCCTAATTTGTGCTCTCCTAATAGAATTAACATTTGTACTCCTTATTAAATGCTTCCGTAATAAAAGAACTCTGTTTTTCGGTTGTTTTTCCCTGTTAGGTAGGTTTCTGTATGAGGTTATGGGCTGTGACAGATAAATAGGTACGTGACTTTGTTGAAGCTTCGTTCTTTCTTATATACTTATTCCCTTTTAAAGACGCTCTTATTAGCTTGGTATACATGTATCTATGTAACGGAATTTTTGAACTCGATTTTCACCCCCTTCAAAACGTTGGATTGATTTGTAACTTCGCGCACTTTATTATAGGTACGATCAGCAAAAAGTAACCGATTTCTGCCAGCTAAGAGTACCCAAAAACACGCGCTTTTGTAGTTAGCTAATAGTTTAATATTTACAACAATTGACCCAAGCACCCCACGCTTCTTACTGAAAGAAATGGCGATTTCTGCCAGTTCAATCTACTGCAAGCCGCGTAAAAGAACTTCGTTCCAAAAAAAAACAAAAAAAAAACACGCTTTTGTAGTTAGCCGCACTAAAAAATAGAAAATAAACAACAGTTTAAAAAAAACGGTTATCTACAAAAGCGTGTTTTTTTAGTTTTTTTTTTAACTATTATTTATTTTCTATTTTTTATTAAGTATTTGTTTCATGACGCCGTTTGTGGAGTGGACGCGAGCTTGGCTGCTAGTCGAAGGGTCCTAGATTCAATATTTGGGAAATAAAGATCATCATTGTCTGCCTAGTCTTTCCTCAACTACACACATCAAAAGTGTCTAGGGATCAACATATATTTTTGCAATAACTTTTCTCCTGATTGATATTAATTAAAATTTTCTTTAAGGATTCATAAAATAAAGTGTTTTCGTTTGTCACAGTAACGATAAACCAAGTCACCTTTGCATTAATAAAGAAATTTGCCATTTTCCTAATAAAGGGATTTTTGACATTTGAACCACTAACACAAAAGTTCGAAAAAAAGACTGAAATAACAGTTTTCTTTAAAATTTTATTGGGTAACTTAAACAATTAATAATCCGTGTTTCTACCGCGAACACTAACAACACAAGAACATCGGTTTGGCATACTCAAAATGAGTTCATCCAAATCACGCTGTGGAAGGGCCGCCCATGTTCGTTGCAACAACAAAAAAAGGTCTTCTTGCGACTGGATACCCTCCATATTCGGCAGAGCTCTTCTCTGTAGCATATCCCATGCATGCTCAATCGGGTTCAAGTCTGGCGACTGAGCAGGCCAGGGCAGGACATTGATGTTAGCTGCGGCGAGAGTCTGTCTTACAACTCTTGCGGTGTGCGGTCGTACATTATCATGCATTAACTGAAATAAGGGACCGATTTGCACTTGTAGAGGAACGATGACGTCTGATACAATCGTCTCAGCATAAATTTGAGCGTTGAGGTTGCCTCTGATCCAAATCAACTCAGTTCTTCCGCCGATCCAAATACCCGCCCATACCATGATGGTTCCACCACTATAAGGATGGACTTCCTGGCAGGATTTTAATCGCTGTTGGCGTCCAGGGGTTCTCCAGTGTCGTATACGTCTTGTATCCGGTCTCATACCAAAACGAGACTCATCAGAAAAGCACACGAAACGCCATTGTTCTTCTGCCCAATTTCTGTGTTCAAGAGCCCATTGATATCGAATCCTACGATTGTGCATTGCTATAGGTGGTACCCGTAGCGGTCTTCGGGAATGAAGGTTCACTTCATGCAAGCGGTTTCTGACTGTTTGGTCGCTAATTAAGTTCCCTGAAGAGTGATGAAGCCTCACGGCTAACATCATGGCGGTTATTGTTGGAGCTCTTCGAGTTAAGATTTGAATGTATCGGTCTTGTCTCCGTGTGGTGCAGCGATACCGTCCTCCATGGCGCTCAGCCACGGTACCAGTGCTTCGGTAACGTGTCCAAAGTCGACTGATAACACTCTGACTTGTATTCAGAGCTAAAGCCACAGTACGTTGCCGGGAACCAGCTTCTATCATTCCCACGGCTCTGAGCATTTCTTCCCTGCTTAAATGACGTCGCCGCTCCATAATAACGTTGGTTTTAATCAGTAGTAGGGAAACAGTAGCACTAATAATGTCTTCAATGCGTTGTATGTTTTTATAGGGAAAATATTGACAGCTGATTTTCATCTTTTACTCGAATTTGATTCACAGTTCCTGATTCAAATTATGAAATGCACCAAAAAGGATCCATATAAATTTATAAAATCATAAATTTATTACAAAGCCACATCTTAATCTCAAGAAATCCGCATAAAAATGCTTGATCCCTAGACACTTTTGATGTGTGTATATTAGGATCAGCTTCCAGTCTAACTGGATGCAGCTGGACACCAGTATTTTACATGGAGCGACTGCCTATCTGACTTTCACAATCCAGTTATTGGGTAATATGTTACCCCTTGGTAAGGCTGGTTGTCAGACTTTCGGGCTTGGGACGACCCGCGTAACGACTGCCAAAGATCTATGAATGACAATAGGGTCAGCGGTTTTATGTGTTTTCCGAAGCACATATCGGTTTTAGTATGTAATGATGGTCGCCCATTCACAAACGGACCGCGGCAAGCGTAGTTGAACCTTATCGATCGATCCATGAGGCTGTCATTAGTTAGCCACGAGCCTTTTGGAATAAGGATAAGTACTGCAACTAATTTAGGGAATAAGTCGTTCTGGGGTTTGATTTCATCTTGACTTGGTAAACTTGTATTGATTTGATTGGGTGTGTTATTAACATAATATATTGAATGGGTATTTAATAATATAGCTTAAGGGGACTACATAAGTTTCTCAGATTTATTTATTACCTACTTAGGTACTTTAGTTATTAAGTTTAATTAATAATTTTTGTTACCTTAATTTGTCTGTTACTATTTTGTAGGTATTTGTTAATTTTATTACTAAAGATTTAAGATGGTTACTTAGCATTATTATAAAATTATATAGGCTATTATTACCTGTATACCTATTACCAACTGTGTAGTAATATTTGTACCCCTTGCAAGGCAGCACATAGTGACTCAATATTTTTCTATTTTTATAACATCGTGTACCACTACATTATACCTATGTGTACAAATAAATAAATTTGAATTTTGAATTTGAATGACCTAAGCCCAAATTTTATAATGCCGAAAATTATTATGATCCACTGCAGTAAACAAAATCAGAAAAATATAATATGATATTCTTCAGGATATAATAAATCATGAACACACTATCTAACTAGCATACTAAGCTAGTTAGGTACGATAGAAAAAAACCACGAACATACCTGTAAAAAAATTTGTTAACGATTAAAAACCATACTAAATATACATGCAATCATTCTGTTTTATTTTTCAAATTGTTCTTCAAGCAACATTTTTTAACGATAAAGTGTTTTCATTTTTTAGTCCAATCAATGGATTTTTTGTAAATAGAGCATCATATTTAGCAATACATTATCTACCAGCTTTGTGTCATCGCGCTTCTCTTTCCTTTCTATGCAGTCCGACAGTGACCGCGCTTTAGCTGTTGTCAGCCCTGTTTAGTTAAGGTAGTTAGTTTATGGATAATTTACCTACTTTCTGTGCAAATATAGAGAGCTATATATTCCTTCAATGGCCAGAAAACTAACAGCCGTCACTATGATGGGTGAATAAATAACTTCTAGGCAACTTTGCACCATCGTCGACCCACCATCGTTACCGTCAGGAGACATAGTGGTCAAACGCAATAAAAATATCATTAAAACACACAATACCTACATGCCTGCCTCGTTGGTTTAGTGGTAGCAAGTGCTACTGGTCATGATAAGCTCCTGGATTTGATTCCCAGGTCGGGCAAAGAGTTATTGGGTTTTTCTACCTAGTATTTTTCAGAAGCAGTCCGGATTCTGGATTTGTGCCCGGTTGATGGCAATAGGCTTGTAGCGGTACACTCCTACCAACTTATCTGTGAAATGGCGAAAATTAGAACTACGGCCGTCATGTTGAAATGTCATTCGATTGTCAGTGTCTACTATATTCGGGTTCTCTGGTTGTTTTGTCGTGATATTGCTGAATTTATAAAGTTAAATATGCCGAAAGCTATTAAAGGTGATGCTCGAAACATTATTCTAAAGGTTAAAACCTTTTTTGAAGAATAAGCTCGGGCGGGGTCTCCGATTATTCCATTTAATCAAATATACAAATGAATTTCGGCAGCGACAGGTTAGTGTTGTCAACTTTCTTGTTATAAATTATCCGATACTTAACTAATTATCCACGAAATATTCGTTTCTATTCTTGCTGCAGGTTAGCGTAACGGTAACGTACATCTATTAGGTAACCTGCTAAGTGATTGAGCCAACTAACCTGCCAGATTTCAAATTTCTAGTAACATTTATTTTATTATCTTTTATTTTAGATGTGAGTCAAGGACTAATTTAAAAAATAGTTAAGGAAGGGCACGCAGCAGAAGAAACTGGTACAAAAATTCGGAAAAATTATCTGCTGAATTTCCACTTCATTGGATTACTTTTTAGATAAAGCCATAGTTTATTGCTGAGAGACTAAACTGTTAGCGTACCCACGTAACTGTAAATTATCAATTTCTTTTTATTTATTTTATTATTTTTATATATATTGTTTTAATTTGTAATTCTTATTAAACGATTAAGTCAAATGTCAATTTTTTTTCTTGAAAACTTACTCAATTTTGGGCACCTTAGATTAATTAGCAACACTGAATCGACGGTGCCGTCCTCTTTCAGTTCACAGATAAGTTGGTAGGACTGTATCTACATCGCTACAAGCGAACTACGTCACACTGACGTCACGCAAAATCCTGCATCGCGCAAGCAGAGTTTACCGCGCAACTAGCATAGATACAACGTCCTGTTAACAATCGTCGGGCAGTTGCACACCAGATACGACACACGTCTGGTCGGAGGATCCTCCCTTTTCTATGGAGGTATGAGTGAACTTTACACCCTGTTCCTCGTGCCTCTATATGCTCGCCCCCTATTACATAGAACTTAGACATAATTGGCGAAATAAGGATGTACTATAGGTGCACCTCTGCCCTACCCTTCAAGGAAACAACACGTGGTGTTATGTTGTGTTAATATTATCCATCATGGGTGTTCCAGCATAAAAATAGGCCATTTTATTCTACACATAGAATTTAAATGAGCGTTTAAGTACCTGCTCTTGAACGTTATTGCGAGGTCAAACGATAAACAACATAATCTCATTGTTATTCTTTGGTACCTAGTTATAAATAAAACGCTCAGATATTGGGAATTCGATCAAAAATATTTATTTGGACTAAATAAGTATTTATTTTGACTTCTGAAAGGTTTATTTTCGTTTGACATGAGCATGACAGACAACTCAGAGTAGCCATCGACATTGACAAAAACATTCACACAAACATTTTTGTCAAGAAAAGAAAAACAGATCATAATACTGCTACGATAAAGTTGAATTTGATTTGTAAGTATATGAAGAGACGTGTGCCATAATTTTATTGCTATTCATGGAAAAATAAGCTCAAGTTGGCCAAAAATAGAGTATAATTTAATTCAATATAGACGGCAGTTATAGTATAACTGATAATTCGTGAGTAAACAATAACTAAGTGACTCAACTTTTAATTTGCATTCCATTCTCAGTCAGAGCGCATGTCACTTATCATTTAAACTATGGCGGACAAAATTGCAGTTGTAACGGGATCAAGCAAAGGACTGGGATTTGCTGTTGTAAAAGGATTGTGTCAAAAATTTAAAGGAATCGTTTACTTGACCGCCAGAGTCGAGAAAAACGGTCTAGAAGCCGTAAAGAAGTTGAACAAACTCGGATTAGAACCATTATTCCATGAACTCGATATCAGTGACGATAAAAGTGTTAAAATATTTGCAGATTATATCAAAACAAAACACGGTGGTCTGGATGTACTGGTAAATAACGCTGCAATATTAGATTGGGATGAAGTTTATCCAACCTACGAAGCGGCTAAAAGAAACATTGACATAAATTACAGAAGCCTATTGACTATTGAAAAATACTTGTATCCGCTGCTAAGAGATGGCGCTAGGGTCGTCAATATCTCGAGTGCTTGTGGTCATCTATCGAACTTGAAGAAACAGTCATGGATTCAAACTTTACAAGACCCGGATTTAACTACCGAACAAATAAACGAATTTGTTGACGAGTATTTGGAGAGTCTTAAAAATGGGACATTTGATAAGAACGATTTCGCTGATGAGGGCAAGCATGCGGAGCATAGAGTGTCCAAGATTGCTTTAACAGCTTTGACGAAGGTCCAACAAAGGAAGTATGCTGATAGGAACATCTCCATAAATGCTCTCCATCCTGGACACATGAAGACTGAAATGGCTCAAGGTGGAGGCGAAGTAGAAGCTGATCAATCAGCCAAACTTGTGCTGTATCTCATTTTGGATGCCTCCCCAAAGTTGAAAGGGACTTTCATGTGGCATGACAGAACGTTGATCGATTGGTACGATGCTGAAGCTGATTTTGCTTGCAAAGACCTTTGGTAAAAAAATATAATGTCCTAAGTAAGATACTTATTACACGAACACACACACCTCTCTCCCATTCACACCCCCACTCTTTCTCCATACCTGCATGCATCCATCCATGCTCAAATAAAACTAAGATTACTTGCTCAGTTATCTCAATTTTTTTATGGTGGATTAGCATCGACACTCAAACCTAAGGTCCGTCATTAATTTACAGTTCAGCTCGGTCGAATCACTGTCTCCTAAGATACCTCCCTAAGATAGATCCCTAGTTTAAGAGACAGGTTTTTTATATTTTTTTTATTGTTTATATAATATTATTTTTCTCCCCTTGTGTCCATTGTTAGTTCACTAAGTCTTAGCATGTAACTAGTATATACCTGTGTCTATCTATATCTTTGGATCAATAAACTTATTATTTATTATACTTTGGTCAATTTATTGACAATAACAAATTTAACAATAAAAACGTGTAATGTTTCAGTAAGTATATTGTGTTTAATTTTTGAAAAGCGCCCTTCATAATCGTATACATAAAGGTACTCAGGTTTTAGCCAAGAATTGAATAGGCATGTACATTGTGAATACAGGCATTATTTGCAACCCAAATAGATTAGTACTTGACACATACTGCATACCCAAAAACGTTTGCAAGTATGAAGATATTAATGTAGATGATCAAAACGACTACTAGATGTCGCTGAATACAGTTTTATATAATATAGAATAGACACTTTAGGGAAACAAGCATAATAGCTTACCAATAACTTATTGTAGTATTTCACTTTATTTAAGAAAAACTTACTAATATGATTATTAGGTACGAAAATATAATTAGTTCTCGCTTCGCAAATTAAGTAAAACTTTTTGAAACGGAACGTTTGACAAGACAGCTGAGCCGATCGAATTTGACATAATAATGTCAATTTGACAATCCACAATTCGACCGCGGAATTCCGTTTGTGGGTGTGATTATTGAATTAACAGTAAAATAAATCGTAAATTAATATTATAGAAGACCTAATTATATAAGTTTGTGAATTAAATCATATTTTATATCATAAAAGACGGCGACTCCCATTTACGGATAGATCACTCTGTTGGGTAAGTAATTTTTCCGCATTTTCTTAGTAAATTATTACAGTCACATGCATAAGTAATGTATGCAAAAGAGGAAAGGAATACACAATATGACATAATTTATGTCAAATCAAAAATAAACATGCTGCAACTGTACAATTTTACTATTTTAGCGTTAAAGTTTTTTTTATAATGTGACAGTACAAAAAAGGCCGACGTTAGTGAACTAAAATAGATATTTTTGACGCCTTGACCTAGCTAGTGCCACTATTATTCCTAATGCAGTATTGAACAACCAGTTCACGAGTTTAAAAAGTGAACAGACCTTAAGTTGTGTTTGAAAAAATAGTGAATATATTTTATGTAATGTGCAAAGGTTTTAGTGAGAACTATTTTATTTCGAATATGGAATGCGGAAAAGGATCTTGGCTACTAGTGTTGTGGTGTTTTTAGTGTACTATGAAGGTTAATCATGCTAGGATTTTAATTTATATAAGATAATAATGTTGTGTGATTCAATGATCTGTTGGGTCTGGTTAGATTTAATGTTAATTATAATGAAATAACCTTGAGCTTATGATAATGAATTCTAATTTAAGGATTCAAGGTAATCGGGGTTACCTCATTGCAGATTCAATTTAAAACATTGGTCTGACTGTGTATAATTTATTATTTTCAATTGATCTTATATCACATACTTACTTAAAAAAAAAACTGTTTGTTTTAAAATTATAGGAAATTACATAAGAGCTGTCACAATTCATACTTTCCATACAAACAAACAGTTTTTAAGAAATTGATTTGAAATTTCTTAAAAACTGCTGGAGTTGTCTATGTATTCTTTATTTTAAATCTAGGTCACAGAAACCTTGTAAAAGAAATCTAGTCTGTTAAAAAAAAATGTTATTCAATTAGCAATAAGTTAAATTGAACTTTAACAGCCGAGGTTTAAGGCTGAAAATTTAATTTCTGACTGCTAATTAAGAAATAATTACTGTCTGAAATACTTACTCAAAAGCGTAGCTTATATAAATACTGCAATGCAGACAGAAATAATTTTGTTAATCGTAGCTTATATAAATACTGCAATGCAGACAGAAATAATTTTGTTAATGATTATGTAGAGTCGGCTCCAGAGAAACCACACCCCCTAGACATAGTACACATACTCAGGAGGTGGTGAGATTTCTCTGCATCCGAGAATACCTAATATAATAAGAATGAACATCATGATGAGTGAAAGGTTACTATCAAAAGCTATAGCGTACAAGGTACCGGTATTGGACACCCTATAAGGCCCTATTAATATAATATAATATGAGACAACATCCACACAAGGTCTTCAGGTCCCGAACTAGGCAGAGCCTGTACTACGGTAACCTGATGACTGATATACATATACACACCCAGACACAGGTCAAACAGACATGTTCATGCACACAAATGTTTGACTTGTCCGGGGATCGAACCCGGAACCAGTGGCTCAGAAGGCAGGGTCGCTACCAACTGCCCCAACCGGTCGGTCATATAGTGACCATAATATGTAATATGGGCTGGTGTCCGCAACTCCACGTCAATCTGTGTATTTTGCCTACGGGTTGGGAAATCGATTATTCAACCAACCCCTCAAGGAAGGCCTGTGTATTTTGCCTATGGGTTAGGAAATCGATTACTCAACCCACCCCAACCCCTCAAGGAAGGCCAGCAACGCCTTCTTGTTACTTAAAATCCCACGGAGGGTTACCCATGTTACAGAAGTACTTCAATAAAGTCACTATAAACATATGTAACATTTATAGAGACCTTATTGGTGCTGTTCTTCGCAAAGGTCAGGTACAGTACCTAGAAACTGGTGTGCGTGTATGGCCAGATGTATGAATGTAAACGAAGCCAAAGGAGTGTGTAAGGATTGTAGCAGGTGGTGTTCTGTACTGTCTTCCTACCCCCATGGGAAGAAAGCGTGAGTTTATACTATGAACATCTTGTAGAAATCTAGTATAAGGAGCTGTATGACCTAAATTACCTTTGCCATTAGTGGTAGAGAAAGTTGAATTTGAAAATGGCCGCCTAATGCCATATGGTGGGTCGGAATAGATGTTGAGTTTATACTAAATTGATAATAGAAAAATAATACCAGACAGTTAAAAGTTCTCCATAGCTTTTATTAATTGGTAACAATATGATATTGACATTACTTTTATACATGAATAATTTACTTCCTCACAACTTGCTTAGTAACAACAAAAACAAGCAGAGATAAGATAAAACTTGATACTTATTTAGACTAAGAAGGTACCTACTCTAACAAAAAAAAAAACAACTTTCCTAGTTGGCATGATAGTAACATTAGTACTTACTTCGAATTTTGAAATTATTTTGCTGGTAATATATCCGATAATTAAGTTTGATGATTATATTTCATTAGTCTGTTAAGTAGAAGTTAATTCAATGATCATATTTCAAATAAATATGTAACTGATATTTTTTCCCTGATAATAATAAAATCAGTAGGTAACTAGGTACCTACTTTGACAGAAAATATTTCTGTGATTAGGTATCCTTAGGTCTGATTTGTTGACAAATGTTTACTTAAATATGTAGAAGATAACTGTTGCCATTTATATTTTTCTATAAGCATTCAAATCTCAAGCCAAAGAAAAGTACAGTCAGCCACAAAAATATATTGCAGTTTTCATCAAATATAAAAAAGTTTTTGACTAGGTACGGAACTACCGACCCAAGCTATGAATAAAGTAGTAATCTACCTAAATGATGATTAAATTATTATAACAAATACTTAGGTAATTTAAATTACTATAAAAGTTAAACTGCCCTAATTTCAAATCAAATCGTTTTATTGCTCAGTCTTATCACAAGGAAATGAGTCATCTGCCAACTAGGAAAGTCGTTTTTTTTTTTATTACAATAGCTACTTATTCTAATTAAGTGTCAAGTTTTATCTTATCTCTGCTTGTTTTTGTTGTTACTAAGCAAATTGTGAGGAAATAAATTATTAAAAGTAATTTAGGACAGTTAGCTGTATCAATCAAATAACAAGTTATTACCTACTAAAATAATAGACAATTGGTGCCGATTCCCTTGTTCACAAACTAAACTAAATTTAAGTTGAGTACATCTTTTTCTTTCTATTTCATTATGAAAAGGACAGAAGATAAATTATATTAGTTTAGTCCTGTCAAATTAGTCGGCACCTGACGTAATTTGATGTAATTTTAGTAGTCGACTTTTTAATCACGTCTAAACTTGTATGGAGTAGTGTCAGGCGCTGATTAATTTGACAGGACTAAACTAAAATTTATCTTCTGTCCTTTTCTTAATGAAATAGAAAGAAAAAGTGGCACTGAACTTAAATTTGGCTTAGTTTGTAAACAAGAGAATCGGCACCAATGTATATAATTATGTGGATGCATCCAGATTTTACTAATAGGATGTTTAGTGTGACTAACTAAATACTCACTTCTCAAAGTATTCATGTAATATAATATATATATAATATGAGACAACATCCACACAAGGTCTTCAGGTCCCGAACTAGGCAGAGCCTGTACTACAGTAACCTGATGACTGATATACATACTTATATACATATACACACCCAGACACAGGTCAAACAGACATGTTCATGCACACAAATGTTTGACTTGTCCGGGGATCGAACCCGGGACCAGCGGCTCAGAAGGCAGGATCGCTACCAACTGCGCCAACCGGTCAGTCAATGTAGAATTAAAGAGTTTCTGATATTTATCTTTAATTAACTAGAGACCAGCTGGATAATTGCGTAACACGAATAAAATGGCAATTGATCGCTATACCTTTAATTTTGACAGTTGACAGTTCAATCAAGTTCATTGCGCTGTTTACGTTATTGAACGGACGAATTTTTCAAGCCTATGAAGCAATGCACTAAGAATTTAGGAATAAAAGTATGTTACGCAATTAGGTCGCTGGCTAGTTTGAGATATTTTCTTTCTGCATTTGTGTAAAACTGTTTTTATAGACAATTAAAATAAGTATAGATACTAAACACCACAACCAAAAAACACGATCAACACACAAGTAGCCAAAGTTATAGTGAAAATGTAACTAGATAGGAAGTTACTAAGTTAAAGTTTCATTCTAAATCGAGAACAAAATGTGAAACTGTTATACTGAAAATAGTGTCAAAAATCCTTCAAATGTTCAACATATAGGGTAAAAGTGAGACCATGACTTCAGTGGAACAAATAATTGTACACCAATTGACTATAAAACAATTATAACGAAAATAACCGACAAAAAATACGCAGTTTTTAACACCACAATGCTTATAATAGTGCGTTCAGTGCGCACCATGGCGTCATTCGCGGCACAAGCGGCGCTCCGGTCTCGGTGGAGCTCTCTCATAGAATCTACGAGTGTCGACGTGCCAGGAGAAGTGACGGACGGCGTGCGGTCTGTCGTCGGATGGCTGAAACAGGCACGGGTTTCTTTCGTTGGACATCGATGCTGCTCTGAAGGTTGTCGTTTGCGCAGGGCGGTGGTGTAGGGATGATTTATGCTAGGCTGACACGTTAAGAGCCAGGGTCTGAATTAGGAACTCGGTTCATCTCGGGCCCTGCGCGGTACCTATAGCATAAATCATCCCTGTTAATGACATCCGTGGATATAATGATGCTGCAGCTAAACGGGTGTCCTTCGTTACTCGCTCTTCAATACCTCTTCTGATACTTTATATTTCGTGACTGCGCAAACGCACACCCCATACTCAGAGTGGCAAAGATGTTCGGTGCATATTTGAACGTGTAGGCGTGGTTACAGTTTGTCTGGGCTCTTGTTGTGATCTACACTTTTAAAACCTACTACTGATGAACCGACTTGCCAATTTGATGTATGCTTCGTTTTACCGATGATTCCCTCTTAATAGAATGAAAATATATGACTGAGGTTGACATCCTGTCATGGTCGTAATGGCCGCCGAATTGATATAGTTTCTTGTTTCGCTCTAAATATTCGCTAGCTGCAGATGACAGCGAAATATGTTTGAAATTTCGTATTGCTACCTTGATGATTAACTGGTCTTCATAAAAATAACATCTACTTTCTTTTTTTATAAAAACCGCTACCACGCTGTGCTTTTATTTTTATGTCATAATCAAACACTCATGCTTATTTGCGTAGTATACGTAAAATTATCAGATGCTTCATACAAGCTTTTGGCACAGTTTTATGTTACGTAATGTAAAAAAGTTTGTCTTTGAGACCATAAATTAGGCTGTTATTACCAAAGGTATATTATTTGGCAGACACACGCTTGTATTTTATTTTTTGTCGTGCCTTTGTCAGATGACAGTGATTGATTTGATAAAAAAAGAGGTGTAGTACAGAAAATATTCCACCCATCGCCTACGTACTAGCAAAACAGTTCACTTCTCAATCATTTTATTAAAGTTTTGGTTACATAAGAATTCAATACGATATTAGTGAAAATTGGAACAAATTTGTTTTTTTTTAATAATATTAATTGGCACGCATTTAATAAAATGTTAAATCCTTTGGGAGCTTCGTCCCATCTCACGGAGACATGAAAACGACCCGTTCCTCTCAATGAACTGTTATAAGACGTAGCACCTGATATACAGCTGGAATGTGCTCTCGTTTCTGCGTCATTATAATTTTCTTTTGCAATTTCATTGGTATCTTGAATAGCCTCTATAGATCATGTCTAGCATCAGTAATTTCATCCTAGCCTTGGCTGGTTTGGACATTTATATTTGAATCCCCCAAAAAAGCTAAGAAGCTCTTCGAAAGGAGAGAAATTCCTGAGTAATGTTTTCTCTGTGTACCGAATATAACCCCTCGGTCACATCCTACGACATCTACGCTACGGAAATAAATATTTGTTTACTTTTTTTACCCACACGAAAATGTATGCATGATAGGCTACGGAAAATATAACAGATCGGGGAAAACGTTTTTTCGTATTATATAGGTAAAAAGTTTAAGGCTTCTTAGGTTTTATTACCATTAAATAGATGACATTAAAAAAAAAAAAAAGTAAAAAAGATTTCCCGCCATTTTTCAGTCCGTCAAAATGAGTGAATCTAACGAAAAATTAGATACATTTAAAAAAAAATGTGATGTTAATGGACTTTACGCAGTGTCAGTAAGAGTAGCACAAAGTTGGTTCAAGAGTTTTCATTCCGGGAATATTGATGTCAGAGATGCAGCTCGCTCTGATCGCCCTGCTACGGATAAAGTCGATGCCATTTTTGAAAAAGTGGATTTACGATATACCTGAAGAGTTAGGGGTTGACCACAAAACAGCTTAAACCCATTTGAAAAAGTCTGGGTGTACAATAAAGCTCGATGTTTTAGTGCCACACGAGCTCTTCGTCTTGAATTTGTATATAGAATACGAAATAACTTTTTCCCTGACCTAATATTTTGCAAAGACTTCGTGATAATATTGTCGATACGATGCAAATTTGCGTTTTTAACAAGTTACTTTCAAACGTTTTCTCTGAAGTCTGCAGAATCATTAACCTTTCAATCAAATCGAAAGTCATTTATTCAAATTAGGCTGAGAATCGGCTTTTTGAACATCTAAAATTACGTAAAACAGTCCCTCAAAATGCACGACGTTCATCAGTTCTTAATGCTCTAGCAAGAAAGAAGTGGCGCAACAAAGTCCCCAGCAGCACGACTGTCTGTGCAGTTAGAAGAACTTCATTCTGCTAAGTTTCGTTTATAATGCTTTTCACATGTTAGCCACTGATACCACAAATGTTTTTCGTTAAAAGCTACGTAGCGAAATAATATCTATAATTTTTATCTATACAAAAAACTGTAATCCTATACAAGAGACAGACAAACTCAACCTACGCCAATATATTTAGTTGAAATAATGTAATTGTACATGCTTTTTCTCAAACATGCTTGGAAATTTGAGCATTATTTTGACAACCATCTTCGAGATAAATCGAAATTGCTGTACTGGCCAAATACATACGAGCAGCGGCCGGCAAAAGTTGTATGAAAATCCATTTTTGTCGTGGCTTAGCGGCCAAATATATTACATAAGATCTATCGTATAATTTAAAAATGGAACGATGTTTTACTCCGAAACATGGCAACCAAGGAGGTAAATCATGGTATCAAAGGTTTTATTTTAATTTCGAACCGGCTTGCAAATAGAAAGCCGTTTATTGGAAAAAAAAAACAAACGAACACTTTAACGCGGGAAAAATTATTGTTGATCCTTGTTCGTCATTGATTTTTAAAAGTAATTGTATTTTAATTTCCCCGCATTATTTGAGAAAAGTACTATACAAGCCTTGGCCACAACTAGGCATTGATGGACTTACGTATGTGTGCCTCGGCCCACATTTACACGTTCGTCCATCAATGCTTCTTTTGCTGGTCGCTGCAGTAATGTACTATTAATGTTCTGCTCACACGTAGTTGTCGTATTTTGATCATGATCACGCAGTTCCGGCGTTGTAATTGCATACCTACGCTCAGTGATTGTCGCATTTTATGTTTTATTGCGGTAATATACAGCAGACAGGCACATCGACGCGCAAACTGTAACCACGAATTCAGCACAATGTTTCTAGATCCCTAGCGTAGAAATTTTACGTCAGTTATCAAAAAATGGAAACAGTTTGTGCGTCGAAGTTCCTATCATCCTGTATATGGCTCACAGCTATTCAGATCGAATTTTGAAGTAAAAACATTTTTTGGCGCACTTGGTGCTCTTTCGGAACAATACTGGACCGTCACGCTCGGGTCGGTGACGCTGAATCAAGTTATACTCGGCTCCAGTCGGTAGGTGACGCTGAATCGCGCATACTCGGCTCCGTATACGTTTTTACTTCTATAGTGTGGTCATAAGCATACACCCTCTTTTATTTCTAGTGGAGTCATTCGGGCAATTTTGGCTCTAATTAATCACCAAGGCCAAGTTAATTACTAATTTGTTGCAAAGCATTTTTTAAGTACTTACGTCTAAACTACTCAACTGGGACAACCGATAATTGAAAACGACTTTAGTTTTTATAGCATAATTAACCCAGACCATGTTGAGACTAGCCCGTTTGTCAGTTGACACTGAGCCAAAAAGTGATCAGTGTAAAAACTCGTAGTGAGTGGAATTTTGATTACACAAGAGACCTAATAACTCTGGTCGGTGTCAAAAATGTATGGAATAAATAATTACACTACACTATACCTACTCGTACATTAACATGAACATGATCAGCTGGTCGATTCTGTAAAAATCTGGCCGTGGTAACTTACGTGAAGTGAACTTGAAGTGAGTTGCCATTGATGATAAATGATAAATGATTAAATGATAAATGATTTTATTTTCTGTAAGTAGGTTTGTTACAAACACTTTTACACGTCAATCATATTTTTTAAAACTAGATGAGGTCGGCGTTTCATAACTGACTACTCTGAGAAGAAAGGCCGAAACAAACTCAGAGGTCACAGTCTCTTTTAAAGTCCAGACATAATCTTGGTCAGATCATGTGAAGACCATGTAGATTGGTGTCTGAAACGGTCTTTTGAGGAAAAACCATACAGATTGAGCGGACCTGTCCAGTCAGTGCACGCATTTGTCAGTAATCTTGCCGCTCAACTGAGAACTTAAGGAGCACAACGATTCGACGAACAATACCAAAGAAAGGACATTTGGGTAGGCCGCATAAATTACTCAAGCTGCCAGATCGTGAAACTAACTAAGAAATAAAATAAAAAAAGTAATAATCCACATAATCTTCACATTCACAATAATTTAAATAATATAATACTTTACAAAGTAAATACTCATGTCATTGTATGTATAAAATTCATCAATGTCAATGTGTATATAAATATTCGAACATAATCTTTGAGGACCATGTAGATTAGTATCTGAAATGGTCTTCTGAGGAAAGAACCACGCAGATTAAGAGGACCTGTCCAGTCAGTGCACGCATTTGTCAGTAACCGTGCAGCTCAACTCAGAACTTTAGGAGCTCAACGATTCGACGAACAATACCAAAGAAAGGACATTTGGGTAGGCCGCATAAACTACTTAAACTGCCAGATCATGATTAAAACTGAAACAATGACCCACATAGTCCTCACATTCACAATAATTGATCGTTCTGTTATAATAATTATCAATTTATCAGTGTATGTAACAGAAATAAAAGAAAACATTCAGTATGCAGAAAATTGGAACAACTCAATCCCAAGCCTTTTTGTCCTCAATATAATCCTTAACGGTATAAAAGCCTTTCTGGCACAACTTACGTTTAATGAATGATTTGAATTTATTAAGGCTTAGATCTTGAACGTGGCTTGGAAGTTTATTATAAAAGCGTATACATTGACATCTGAACGAGCCACCTATTTTCTTGAGCCTTGTTGTAGGTACAACGAAGCTGTGTTTGTTCCTAGTATTTATATTATGGATATCACTGTATTTTTTAAACAAGTTTATATTTTTATGGGCATATAAAAGATTTTCAAAAATATACTGTGAAGGCACAGTCATTACATTAATCTCCTTAAATTTCTCTCTGAGAGTGTGTCATTCCACCTGATGCTAGGGATTGACACTATAGGCTTCACCTAAATTTTTCACGATGAGTTTTTTTATAGAATACGACCTATTTTGTAAGATGAAGAGTCTGCAAGATGAGTCTAGGTATTCAACACTTTTAAATTCCGTGCAGTGTTTCCTCAGTCTTAACGAAAGTATCAAAATGCAGTCAGGGAAAATAATTGTTTATTAAATTGAAACACTACGCCAATTTGTCGTGCTGTAGCCATTTTATACAACTGTCAAAAATTACAGTGTGATTTGAATTTACGGACAGTTTTAATCAGTTTGCTAAATGATTAATTTCCCTGACTGTACATACCTGGGCTTGCACCGTAATACCTATTATTATAGTCGCACCACGCATGAAAGAAATCTTGTCTTATAAATGTTGTCTTGCATGATTTATTTAATTAGGTTAATTAAAATGTAACCTACATGTGCTAGAAAACGCTGACAGAGATATGAATGATTTAATACCTACTCAAATAAATGGTTTCGTAAAAAAAAATGCCGGGAGGTGTCATGGGACACCAGATTGGAACGAAGTTCCTATCGCTGTATATTAAGTATTAAAACAGAGCCATGTAATATGGTCTCAAGTTTCGGGTGTCAAAAAAAATTTTTTTTTAATGCAGAGCCTTCTTGGTTTCAACAAGCTAACAACTATAACAGATTGATCTGTATTAAAAAAACAAAAACTAACTTTTTCGGGCATAACGCTTTTTTGTTATATCACGTTTTTTTCTAGTTCGCTCCTACCACAAGCAGCGTTAAAGAACTTCGTTCCAAAAACTTGATCAGTCACGAATAGGTATCGAGTACAGTCAGCATCAAAAGATTTCTGAATTAAATACTGTTGTGGGTTTTTTGAGAATAACAATCTATGAAAGTCTTGCATAAAATGTTCAGATATTTACGACGTTGACTGTACGGCTCATTTACCTTAGTAGCATGGGATTAAGAACGGCAGTGGCGGGTCTCGTTACGCGACTTGCGTCCTTGTTCACACGTTTTTTGTGTAAATAGCAGTGGAATGAAACGGAAGGATAATACTACATCAAATAGTGTACTTACCTAGTCGCTATTTCTATACCCATTCTTTAAGGTGAATCCTCAGTTGTAGCCCCCCAAATTAAAATTTTCTTTGGTTTTTGCAAATTGCAGCTCTGTTTTACGTCTTATGTTAATCAAATTGCGATTCGCGACTGTAGGAATGATATATTTTCTGAATAATAATAATAAATTTCATATCAATCTTCAAACTTTGGAAATTTGATTAACACACGGCGTAAAACAGAGCTGCAATTTGCAAATAACCAAAGAAAATTTGTATTTGGCGGGTTACAACTGAAGATCCACCTTAAGCAAACGTAGTAAACTGCATTTAGATAAATACTGAATGCACTGAGTTCAAGGCTCTATTAGCTCTATTTATAGATGCTTTATTAAGTAATATGGGCGATGGACTCGCAAATAAAAACAAAACGAGTCCCTCATGTTAGGGGAGAATTTAAAAAAAATAATCCCGCCCAAAAATACGGTTTTACACCGAGAGTTGAAATTACAGTGCGGGAATAAAAGTCGTCCGTTCGGAGCTCGGCTCATAATACTGATAAGCAACAATATCAAAGCAAGCCGTAATTTGTTTCGAAAATAATATTCAAATTCAAATACGAGTACCTACACACCGTAAGGCATGATGACGTGATATAAGAAAAACAATGGAACTCGTACATCATTATTTGCGTTTCATGGAGGCGCTGATTGGTGATCGCACTTGTGACAATAATAGTCTAATTCAATACATTTAAAAGAAATAGCCTCCAATCCAGAAATCAGTACCTTCGTCGAATTCAGTCATCTAAGGGTGCGTTGTGAGATTCTGGCTACTCATTGGTGATTTGAGTTTGCTACTTTTGAGTAGCGTCGTGGGTGGTGGGCCCTATTGACACTCTAGTCCGCCTGCACATTTCAATGATAAGGCGAGTGCATTACCGTTACATGGTTTCTACTACCAGCCACAAACTTTTGCCATCCTTCGCTGCTCAATTCAAGATAGATTGAATTATATAAACACTTTTTTAACGTCGACAATAAAAGGCAGCCTTCAAAATTTGCCTTTACCGCTTCCCAGTTTACCATAAGTTGGAAATACACTCCCCAGGAATCCAAATTCCTAGGAAAATGGGGGGTTACATATCCCTCTGACACCCAGTGCGAGTGCGGTGCTCCTGACTGAAGCTTGCACCATCTGTTGGTATGTCCAAACTGTCTAGATACATCTTGAGGATCATTTTGAGGATCTATACAACGCCACTGATGCCGCGATTAACGTGGCCACCCACTGGGCTCAACTCATTTACCTAATACAAATTCCATCGACTCGAAAATAAGAAGAATCAATAGTCGCAAACCTGACACAAAAAAAAACTATATCCGCAAGTCCCTAGCTATACAACACAGTAATAAATCCGCTCCGGCACTCTGCCGTCCTTTAACTAGAAAGCCGTTAACCCTCAGATGGTAAATTTTTACTTTTTAATAGAAAGTGATAGAGTTCAAAATTCTCTATCTTTCCGTCTAAGAAACATTTTTACAACATAAATAGTTCCAGAGATATGAAAATTTTGTAGGCCGTTAAGTAACATAATTTTTGATGATTCCATCACTTGAAAGCGTCTAACCCACACTTCTTCGCTTAATGTACGTTAAAATACCTTAACTGCCCGATGTGACGATTATTTTCTGGTCTTTTACTTAACTACAAGTACGTTATCTGATTATTCTTGACTAAACACACGCAAAAGGACTATAACTACTTTATAGTTAAGCATTTATATAACTGTTTCAGTGAAAAACTTAACTTATTCGCAGTTATCCGCCCTTAACGCTATTTTAGTTAAGCATTTAATTCTGTAAATTTCTCACAATACTTTGCTTGTAAATAATTGTTGTCTGTTTGATGAAAATGGTGAAAAAATAAATAAATGATGCTAAGCTACAAAGCAGCTAAGCCACATTACTTAGCTAAAAGGCAGTTTGCAGACTCTCGCGCTGCGTTTACTTTTTTAAAAACCATGAATGTATCGTTTGCTCGTCTTGGTAATGAGGAATGTGAACAATGTGAGTCTTATACATTGCACACACGTAATACTAATCATGATGCTCGCAAAGAAATAATATCCAATTGCAAAGCTTGCGAGGAGTGGGCTGTTCACCACGAAAAACACACGAATGCCAGACAGTTATATGATTCCCATAAAAATATAGAACAAAATGAAAACCAGATATATTATAGCAGTGACTTAGAAAAGGTGATGAAAAAATGCTGCCAAGGCTCGAAACGCGTCCATGGCCCTTTACGGGGCACCGGTGTGGGCGCGTTCCTTGAGGCGGCGGTCAGCCCGATGGTTGAACGCGCCCCAAAGGGTCATGGCCATCCGGCTGGTCCGGGGATACCATACGATCTCCGGTGAGGCGGCGAGCCTCCTTGCTGGATTACCGCCATGGGATCTGGAGGCAAAAATCCTCGCGCACATTTGGGATTGGCGCGAGGAGGCAAAACGCCGGGGCGTAGGTCCGCTGCCGCGAGAAATCACGGTACAGCGGACAGAGCTCCGGCGGGATCTCAGGGCGGCATGGAGAATGCCATTGTCGCAACCCAGCGCTGGGCACGCCACAATTGCGGCGATAAGTCCTCTCTTTGAGGAGTGGCTAGAGAGGCGCCACGGCGTCCTCACCTTCCGCCTGACGCAGGTCCTCACCGGACACGGTTGTTTCGGGAGGTTCCTGTTCCGGATAAGGCGGGAGGAAACACCCGGGTGTCACCATTGTGTGGATCGCCCGGAGGACACGGTGGAGCATACGGTGGAGGTCTGCCCGGCTTGGGCGGAGCACCGCTGTGTCCTCGTGGAGGCGATTGGCGGTGGCGATCTCTCGTGTCCGACCCTGGTCCAGGCCATGGTACGGAGCGAGAGGGCTTGGGAAGCCGTCACCTCCTTCTGCGAAGCAGTAATGTTCGCAACGGAGGAGGCGGAACGCGTGAGGTAGAGGCAAAATTCGCGCCCTCACGCCCCTAGCTGCCGCAGCAGACGCCCTGGGCGTCGGGAATCGCAGGCAGATTCCCGGCCACCGTAGGCGTGGGCTTGCGAACGGCGAGCAATGGGCAGCTCGCCGTTCGATAAGGACCAGGCCCGGGTCGACAGCTCGTTGTGTTCCACGCGCGCCTCAAAGAGATGTCAGCACTAATGACGGGGTCCGCTAGGGCCGATGCCTGCTAGGGTTGCGGGAAAGTCCGAGAGGGATACCGTGGCCCCTGGCACAGGCAACTGAAGGAACACGGGTGGGTTTTAGTCAGTAAGAGTCTGACAAGCCCTCCTGCTCTGCCCAGAGCAGGAGAAGTTATATGATGATTTCCCACCCTCAAAAATAAAAGGCTCGAAACATTCAAAGCGGTTATATTTTGTCCAAGACTAACAGCATTTAATCAAACTTTTGCTTCAGTTGTAAAAATCACCAAGTACTCTAAACCACTTGCGGCTATTTGGCACGATGGTATCGCTGGTAGAAAGCAAGAAGACATAATGAGTGCTTATTACAACTTTTTCTTACGTTTCCGTGATATCAAAACAATACATATTTGGATGGACATTTGCACGGCTCAGAATAAGAACTGGCTGTTATTTTCCATGTTAGCTGACCTTGTCAATAGTGATGTGATTGCCACAGAACGTATAATATTGTACTATTTTGAACCAGTCACCTTTATGAGTTGCGACCAATTCCACCACCAAGTTGAACTTTCAATGAAAAAAAAAAGTGTAATTTACGACTTTACTGATTTCAAAGACGCCTCGTCTAATAATGGAAAAGTTATTTTGAAGTCTTTGCAACCTCAAGACTTTATCAACTATCCAAACATTGTTTGGATCAGAGCGACTCATCCAAAACGCGAATCCAAGAGCAAATCTGAGAAACATGTCTGAGGTGTGTTTCGCGAGATCGAGCTTTGATCTTCAATATAAGAATAATTTTACTGAAGATTACATATAAATCTAACTTTAAAGTTTATAAACGACAAGTTTCTAAAGAATCCTCAACTGTCAATTAAAATTACCCATTATTCGTGATGATAATGAACATCATCGAAAGACCAGTCACAAAAGGGTCACTAAATAATAAGTGTAAGTTTAGTACAGACTAAAACACTTATTACGTAGCGATCTAAGTAATTAGGTATGTGCCTTTTTATACCTTATGTGTTCAATTTAGATACACGAGCGAAACCATGGGTTAAAACTCGTTTATAATATTAGTAGGATTGATTTACATTTGAATTTGTACACTTGAAAAGTGCTTTTAGAATTGTTTGTTTGTATGTTTTATTATTTTTTCACAGTGGATTTTTATTATTTTATTACTTTTATTTGTGATAATATTAAAATAAATTAAGACTCAAGTTGCCTCATGACATGACTGATATTAATGTAACCTTAGTTTATTAAAGTAATTTAGAGAAAAGTTTCCATTAATTGTAAATCACATAATAATCACCACACACGATGTGTGTGTGATTTATAATATTAATGAAATGAAGAACATAGATTAAGTGTATTGTCCATGCCAAATTAGTGATCTCATGATCTGTAAGATCTTAATTAGTTATTCGTTGATTACTGCATATTAAAATTATATTTGGGTTACCTTTGATTTACCTAGTTTTTTAATTTTAAAATATACTTTTGATTTTTTAAAGTCTTTAATTTCTCACATATTCCCATAAGAATGCTAAGCTATAAAGAAGTTAATCACAAGCGATAATTTGTTAGCCACCTTTTAGTTAAGTAAAGCAGTTAAGATTTAAAAAAAGTTCCATATCACATTGGCAATAATTAGCTTAAAAGCATCTAAAGTCCCGTAGCCGCTCATTAGGAAAGTTATTGAAATTTAAATCTAAGCGAATGTCATGGCTTTAAAGCAGTTATGTCACTTAACAACTTTTTAGTTAAGTACTTCTGATCAAAATTTAACAAATATTAAGACGGTTAAAATTTCAAATAAATTACTTCGCTAAAAAGCCGTTACGGTATGGTTAACGGTCTTTTAGTACAGTAATGAGATGCGATTTCTAGGGTACATGCTTAACAAAATAAGAAAAATGAATTTTAAAACTAATTAATATGAGTTTCTGGACATAAAAGATTCTTTAGGATATATAGAAAGAAATCTCAATTGATGTGTCCAACAATCATTAACCAAAGTATCATAGTTTTTAAGAAATAACGATTCCCGCGTTTTATGCCATTTTCTCGGAAACAACTTTTTGGGCTTAACGGCCTTCTAGTTAAAGGACGGCAGCACTGCTAACCGCTCTCGTATTGATATGACCTTCGCCTTGCACCCTAATTCTGCCGTCCGCTTACTTAAAGACCGTTATATGAATAAACCTGATTTTGAGCTATGGTCTAAAATGTGGGAAATAATGTCCCTAGAAATAGTTTAAACATACAACTATGTTTAATAGACTAAAATACTTGATAGCTGTTAAGCTTTCTTTCTATGGGTTTTATTGATTGCTAAGTGAAATGATATTGTTTTAAATTATGGTTTTGTGTTTTTGTCATGTTTATCTATACCATTATGGAACTTCTTACTATTCTAAAAAACGGCTGGCTGACATGCAGCCGTGTTTTAGAGTTGTAATAGAATCGTAACCACTATCGATTTACTTTGAGTCACAGTTTAATGCAATTCCAAAGCTAAATAACAGTGAAATCACTAAACCTTCTTTTTGCATTGTAAATTAATTGAAACTCAACGAACTGCACTTGTGAAAAAGCGTTATTAGACTTTAACTGTCTATTTTATTGTTAAGAGATACTGATATTATACAGATTTATGGTCTATAACATAGTTTCTGAATAATCTGTGCACAATAACTGTCTTTTAGTTTAGGAATTACTGGTTAACCCATATTGCTCTAAAGTCAAATGGACAACTATGTGTTAGATTTTAGGTTAGCTTTTTGTGCTTTAAATGTGTGTGTGCGTGTTTAATGTGAAAGTTAGTTAATTAAAATAAAACATAGTTTATTTCGTTTAAGTTTTTGTAATCAAATAAGAAGTTAAAATAATTATTATAAAAAAGTGCTCAAAAACCTTTGTGGTACATAAAAACAGAAATCAACTCTAAAACAATAACTAATGTCAAAATTATAAATAAAAGACGTCAAATAGGGGCACTTCATGGTGGCACCTGTTTCTTATGTGTATACCACCTGTTTCTTATGTAATAGTGACGCACCAATGCTGCTATCATATCAACAGTATTTATCTTATTCATTATATATTATTACAATAGATACAACGTTCTAAGCTGTCACAAGCACCGCGGTTATCAGAGCCCCTAGTCTTACCAATTAAAATGTATTAAAAAATAAAACAAATAAAATGTAGGTATTAAAAAAAGCAATAAAACGTTCGGTACGTAAACTATTTTAGTACTTAATATACTATATTTTTGTTAGAATTGGATTTACTTATTCCGTAATGAGATCAATAATGACTTAATATTGTGTTTACCTGCTTGTAAACCATATAACTAAATATTATTATTTAGTTACTTAGGAACCCAATCAGCATTGTAAATATCCTTACACTATAAATCAAATAATCAATATAAAAAGGTGCAATATTAAAAAAAAAAACAGTCTCCAAGATCCAATATTACAGGTTAGATCTGTTTCCTTTAGCCGTGCTCACGCGTTCCTCACATTCAGGCATATCGTACCAGAATTGCATTTTATGAAGTACGCTAATATCTTTTAACGCGTTGATAACTGCGTCTTTTCTTGCCTTGTCGATACCTTTTGGTGCACTTTTAAACTCTGGTTTTAAAACATCCGTGTGTTTTAAATATCTATCGGTCATAAATCGTAAAACTTTATAATCAGGATCATCTACTTCTGTCTTATATAAGATGTCGTAATTTTTTCGTTTGAAACACACTTCTATTAAATCTTTTAGGTATACTCTCGGTGATGATGTTTGAATACGTCTATCAGAAACATAGTTTTTGAAATTTAAAAAATCTTTAGGCTCCATAGTTTTAACGTCCACTCTGGCTAAATTAGCTGAAGCAACGCACTCTGCAAAATCCTGAAAATCATATAGTTTTCCTTTTTTTTTCATGGACAGCTCGACCTGGTGATGAAACTGATCACAGCTCATAAATGTGTGACCAGGCTCAAAGTATTGAAAGGTTATTGTTTCAGTGGCTATCAAGTCGCTGTTAATTAAGAATATAAAAAGAGAAAATAATAACCAGTTCTTATTTTGGGCACTGCAGTTATCCATCCAAATGGTGATATGTTTTACGTCACGGTGTTGCAAAATAAAATAATAATAACAGCTCATAATGTCTTCTTGTTTGCGACCAGAGATGCCATCATGCCAAATACATGCTAGTGGCTTATGTTGACTAGTAATTTTACCTACAGGTGCGAATGTGAGGTTGAACGTTGTTAATCTAGGACAAAATATAATACTTTTGAAACTATCTAGCCTTGGTAACATTATAACTTTCTGTAAATCAACACTGAAATATATATTTTCACAATTTTGTCCATTTTTTTTATGGGACTCATACAAATTGCGCGCTTTATTATATTTCTGTTTATGACATATATATAAATTGCAAGCCTCACAGTTATCCGGAACCATATTTTTTGCATCATGAGCTGTATCTTTGGCATGTAACTCATACGCTTCACAAACTTCGCACTCCTCATTACCAAGTTTAGCAAAAGATATATTCATGCTCTTTACATGCTTCCTGTAAAATTCATACGACACCTTCTGCGATGGATATTTCTCGCAAAAGTCTTTATGCATCAAAGTAACCGATACATCGCATGATATATATCGCCTAAGTGGAGCATGTTCACGGCGGTAGTGGGGCTCAAGAGGGTGGAATGATTCCACGTGCTCTGTAAGTAGCCTGCGATCCTTAGGAGCTGTCTTAATGTGTAATCCCCGCCTGTCAACTGGAGCTTTGTTCAGAGAATTGTACAATACGGTGTCGTTATTTTTGTGAAAACCTAATGTTGTTAAAAAAAATACTTTGCAGACTTCATCGCTTGTTCCATTTAAATGTTTTAATGTAAAGGTACTTCTTGGAGCTCTTTTGGGTTCGGATGTAATTTTTCGTTTTGGTATTGCTACGGAAGTGCTTTGTTGTATAAATATTCTCCTTTCTTTCCAAGATAAATCCCAATATTTTTTGTTTATAGATTCTCGTGTATCCATAGTAAACTTAGTTGAACATTTTTTGGAACATTTTTCATCACAACCCATCTTCACATTATAACTTAGTATTTTTTCTTGCTTTTTCTTTATTTTTTTTTCCTTCACAGTCATCGTTATACGGCTTTCATTCGTCGCTTCATTTACTGCAGTGACAATACTAGACGAAGAACCAGTTTCCGGGTGGATCGAATTGTTATCAGGAAGAGGCTCCAAATTAACATCGGTAGTAGGACTTATTGGTTTTTGATGGGATCTCTGATGTGGCTTTGACTGACTATTGTCGTCGTCGTCATCGTCATCTGATGAAGTTTCATTACATGGGCAGTAATCCTTATCTTTAACTGAATCATCAGAACAAAAATCACCTGTTGGTGAGTGGTTTGACCGTGTTGGCGACAATATTTCTGTATGGTTATCATTTATGTAAGTTGGATCACACAATTCCGAAGAAATACGTGAAGGCAATGGTGACGACGACCTAGGTGGCATAATTTCTTTACAAGTTAAAGACATTTCACTGTTTAAGTTTGGTAGTCGAACTGTACTATATGATGGTGAGTGGTATGATGGTGTTGGGGACAATATTTCGGTACGGTTATCATTTATGTAAGAGGAATCACACAATACCGAAGAAATACGTGAAGGCAACGGTGAAGACGACATAGGTGGCATAATTTCTTTACAAGTTAAAGACATTTGTATGCTCAAGTTAGCATCTGCACTAAGAGTAGAAGCAAGCTCGGAGAAATCTAGACCCAAATCGAGAGAAGTTTTAGTTTCATTCAATTTTTGAAAAATACTTGACGTCATTGAATAATCAGCTGCATATAATGAGTTGACCATTTTTTCAATATGTTTTGGGATATTATTGTTGCTGCCTGACGTAGTTTTCTTGCATAGCTCGGTGGAAGATTGACGGTGTTGACGACGCGGTGGCTGGTTTTCTTTATTGTTAACCATGTTTGGTTGGCATCTATCATTGCATATCTCTAACATCGCTTTGACTCTTGAGTTCTTAAATCTAGAAATAAAATCGTAACAAGAATTAGGCAAAAATGTGAGTTTTAAGCAAAAAAAGTATTTTGCAATTAATTTGCATGAATTTGTTATTTTTTAGGCACGTTTTCCCCGATTTCAAAACCAAAAAAAAAAAACATTAAAAAAATCCTTATACTATGTAGTTTTATTGCGTTTCAGAAACTCGAGATTTATTTTGAAGAGCAATTTTATTCTTCCTATTTCAAACGATTAGCATAGCTGCGGTATAGATCCATTAAAAGCTCAACCCTTATATAAATCCAGACAAGCAAAATGAAAAAAAAAATCGTCAATCAGTAGGTACTAGGTTGCCGAATTTATCGTTTCATTCAATACACCGTGAAGGTATACGTTACTGAGTGATATATCTGAATAATGATAACGCAATGTATTAGTCTTAAGAAGAATGTAAACAGATACATGCGTTTTATATTACGACGTGAATAAATGACATAGCAATAAAATCTTTAAAATAATGTAACAGAACCCTCCTTACCTCCCGTTCGTGGCCATTTTTGGCGGGAAAGCACACAGTCGCTCACAGACACGTCTTACTTCGCCGCGGAGTAACGGACAACTGGAGTCATGGAGTGTGCGAGGTGCGGGGGCATACCAGGAAGGTAGGAACATAGACGTCTTTTAGCGTAGGAATGTCACTTAACTGTTTTTTTGTATTGTATTCGTTGAACTTATATTTGAAACAATCACAACTAAATAACGGTCACTGTCTTTTAGATTTGTATATGCTCCAAAATCACGCTGGCTTACAACGACTAGCCAGCTAAGTGTGAATAACGGTTTTGTAGAGTGGTCATTGAAGAAAACTGTCTTTTAGATGTCGTTAATGCCAATGCGCCTTGTATTACCATAAATCATTAAAATGCGTATAAAGTGATGTAACGGTTTAAAACTGTTGTAGTTTCATGTAACCGTTTTCTAAGATTGCATAGTGGATTAAAATAAATTTTAAATATTACGGTTACAACCGTGTAGCTGTATTATAGTGTTATAAAGTGACATAACCGTATTTAAGTGTTGAACAATCTCAAAAATGTTGTAGTTAGCCGTGTGTGTAGCCTCCAGATCTTTAGCGTAAATGAAGATAGAATAATAAGACCCAGACTGATTGATGGAGAAAAAGTTGCTCTTTTACGTAGTACACATAACTCAAATTTGCCAAAATGTCACTTAACGGCCTTTTAGTAAACGGACGGCAGAATTGTTATTACGATACTTACCGCTGTCCCCAACTGGGAGTAAGTGCTGTGAGAATGTAGCATCCGTAGGATATGGATATTATTGAAGGCTAAAATGGTTCCCTGTTGTATAAATGTCACAATGTTGTATGAAAGTCAACATTCATTCATTCATTCATAAATTAAATTAAGAAATTCTTATGTAAAAATTTAAATAGTTATCAAGAATCGGCTTATCGTTTTTGCTTCGATTGAATGCTGCCTCCGATCGATTCTTTGTTTCCCTTCTATTTTTAAAGCAGCTCTTTTCGGTTGCCGATTTTAATCCTTCATTTGGTCGTTGCATTTGGGCAATAACAATGCCAACAGATTTAATTATGCTTTCAAAATCCGGGAGTATTTCGTCTTTTTTCGTACATGCAACAGTCCAAAAACGAAGTCAATACTGCTTCTTAAACAATTTCGCTGCTTTTCAAAAACCAATAGCCGATTTGACCTATGAAAGTCTATCCACATAGTTATGAGACTCTTCTACAATCAAGTTCTCATGCAAAAACTTAGAGCTAGTCTCTTATCAATTATCATGCTTATTATTCCTGATCCTGGGTCTAGATTAGACTTCGAAACGCCTAGGACCAATTGTCTACCTTCACACATACGCCTCATCACTACGCGTCTTCTTCTGCCCCTATGCTAACATACTACCGGTACCTCCAGGCATCGCTAGAAGTTCGTCAGGTGGGCAGACGCGCCGTCAGTCAGTTGGCCGGCAAAGGAATGGTGGATGAAGTCGTCATCATACACTTCAACGATGTATATAACATCGAACCGACTACCAGTAAGTTTTTAAGATGTTTTAATATTATATGCATGCTCTTTCTACTTGCGATGTTTTATTCGCTAAGACAAGAGCTGAAATGCCAATGGACCGGCCATAGTAGCGCAGCGATCGAACCAACGCGTTCTTGTGACTGGAGACCTTGAATGATCCGTTTAAGACCGTGGAGAGTGCGTTCAGGCTAGGTGGAGCACCGATCTTCGCGAGCAGGCTGTTCGTCTCCGTGGCGTTAAACTGTTGAGGCCGCTGTCCAGCTGTGGACTGCTATAGGCTGATAATGATGATAAGGGTGTTGTGAGCCAAAAATTATAAGTATCGATCCCGCTGGATTCAAGAAACACAGGACTGGAAGTTGTGGTGATGCTTGTGTAGGACTCCATTCGGCTGAATGATGATGATCCCTGGTTTATAGCTTTTTACAGAACGACAAAAACATAATCATGTTCCCACTGCTGGGACACAGGTCTCCTCTGTTCGAGAGGGAGTGGGCTGTAAGCAACCCGCGGGCCCAGTGCGGGTTGGTAGATGTCACATATCTTCGAATTATTGGTTTTAGGACCTGCCGGTTTCCTCACAATATTTTCCTTCACCGTTATAATTGACAATAATTCTGTACTAATTCTCTTTCAGGTACAGAGCCCGTGGGTGGTGCATTAAGGTTCAGTACGGCTGTCAAAGCGCTCCAACACCTAAACCCCTTAGTACTATTCAGTGGAGATGTGTTCTCACCCAGCATGTGTAAGTAATTTAGTTAATACTTTGAACCGAAAACTATCGCTGATAACAAAGTGCTGTTATTTTCATAAAGGAGACTCCGTTTGAATCTTAACGCCATTGCCCTCTGCGCGCCTGGCGTAGGGCGTCCCCTCATTCCTCTCACATCTGCCTTGTAAATTTCCTTGTATCCTTTGGCTAGTATAAAATTTGAACAGAACCATAAAACAAGCAAATATTTTGGCGGCCCAACTGGTGGAACTTAATTCAAAGCATTTATTTCAATGAAACCATTAACAGGCACTTTTGAATTGTCGAGTGGTCGGCCAGTCAGAAATATGAAGTTAGTTGCCCATTCCAAAGCGTAGTAGGTGCCTATGGAGAAAAACGACAACATACAACGTGTTGATCAACATACAACGTGACACTGACCTACAAATTACAAAAAAATTAAAGTAAATTTGAATTTTGCGGGCTTCCTTAGCGCATCCCCCTTAAGTACAATTAAAAGATTGGGTACAAAAGGTAGGTAGTGAGGTTGAAAGTCCAATAAGAATAGGTACCCTGCCCCCCAAACTAGGAATATAGTGTATCTTGGGCGGCAGTGTCTTCGCATAACAATAAGGTCGAGGGAATTATGTGAGCATACAAGTTGTTCTATTTTTTTATTTTAGAGAATAGGGTATATGCATGTATTTATTTTATATTTTTAATTCATTGTTTACACCGCTATAACATAGTAAAAAATATAAATACTGTTTAAAAAATGCTGTAATTAAGTTTAAAAAAATATTTAAAGTAGAGAATCATTTTAAGCTGTTTAAACGCCGCCATTTTCGCGCGCTCTGTTGATGACGTCAAATAATACTATGTCCAGTGACAGTCCCACAGAGTACTTTTTTTGACAGTCCAGGAGTAATAGTGTTCTGTGGTCCAGTCCATTGTTTACTATGTGTTCTCGTTATTAAATGATTTCTAATCTCACTAGTATGCTAAAATTACAATAAATGAAATCACAACACACACGATAATATTAGGTTTTCTAACCAAAAGCCTGCAATGCCATACAAATGTAAGCAAAACAAAGCAAAACGAACTTGTTGACATCACAGACTCAAGGAACTTAAAAGCAAAGAGTACAGAATAATTATTATGAGCATAAAAGTTTCTTGCACAGACTATATAGAGAACTACGTTGTTGACATACTAGTTTGTGACGTAACGTTTCGTGTTATCCATTGGTGTTGCGTTTTACAAATTTGAATTTCCCGCGCTTAATTTGCACTTTTATTTATTAATTTTAAGTAATTAATAAGATATTACATACTAAAATAATGATTTAGTTCAAATGTCCGGCCAATAAAGATACGTAATAAAAATATTTGAACCAAATTTAAATCACATGCATATTCCCTATTGTTAAAGATAAGTTTATGATAAATGATTTTATTTCTGTAAGTAGGTTTGAACAAACACTTCACCTACACCTCATCTAGTTTATAAAATACGATTGACGTGTAAAAGTATTTGTATACAAACCTACTTACAGAAATAAAATCATTTATCAATAACGAATGCATTATTATTCCAGTGAGCACGTTCACAAAAGGCGAGCAAATGGTACCGGTGCTAAATGAAATCGGAACGCATTGTGCCGTGTTTGGAAACCACGACTTTGGTGAGTGAAAGTCTTCACTGGTAAGATCTACAGAATATTTTTAATAGCAATAACAGCCGCACCGGTCGATCGATCAGGTTAAGCTACGCTTGCCGCGGTTGGTCCTTAAATGGGTGACCGTTTTTACATACGAAGACTCCTCCGTGTCTCGGAAAGCACGTTAAGCCGTTGATTCCGGCTGTCATTCCTGGATCTTTGACTGTCGTTACGGGTCGCCAGAAGCCCGAAAGTCTGACAACCTGTCTTACCAAGGCGTATCGTATTATTCAGAAACTGGATTGTGGAGGTCAGAAAGGCAGTCGCTTCATGTAAAATAATGGTAGGTATTCAGCCGCATCCGGTTAGACTGGAAGCCGACCCCAACATACATAGTTGGTAAAAGGCCGGCAGATGATGATGAGGAAATTAATGTGGCCGTCAACGTAACTGAAGCGCCAACAGATCCTTGTATATTTTTTACTTTTCCTTGAACGACAACTAAGGGTAGGGAAGTGTACTAGCTTTGACGACATGTTTGGTGTAGTGGCTACAGTGGCTAAGTGTAGTCAGCGAAACCAAATGGTCCTGGGTTCGAATCCCGGTAGGGGCAAATGTTTGTATGATGAATATGGACATTTGTACCCGAGTCATGGATGTATATTTATAATACGTATGTATTTACGAAAAAAAAATGTATTTAAGTAGTGTATCAACCATCTGGTATCCATAACACAAGCCTTAATTAAGTGCTTAACTTGGAACTAGATGGTGCTGTGTGCAATGTCAGACGATATTTATTTATTTATATTATTTTATTTTACAAAGCGAGAACTACAAGGAGCCAGGCTTTCGTACCTTACGTTTTTGATGTGAAACATCTATAGCCGCACGTAAAACCGATTGCTGGCGTGGCGATGCATGCCGTGGCGACGCATCGCCACGCTATATTTAAATAAAGAACAATTTATTTCTTTAAAAAAAAAACTGAATATTTGGTTTATGATTATGCCATATTTATTTTCTTTTATTAAACCATTCTTTAAGAATGGTTTTCGATGTTTCACATCTGCCAGGCGTCCTGCGACGGCTCAATTCTTTTTACCAGAAGATACCTACAGGGTGTTAAATGACCCATCACACAGCCGTCATCTACGCATTCTGTGCGTCAAACTAAGTAAAGTACACACAGCAGCTGGTCAAGTTACCACAAACTGTAAAATTTACTCATTCGATTTTGAACTTAACCGTCAACATTTGAAGGTTTAAAATCATTTGGAGAAATTTGACAGTTTCGTATAACCTGATGTGCTGGTGACTGTACATCGCTGTGTACGCGCAATGTCATGCACGCAAAACATTGTGCCTGTGTGTGCATGCGACAGTACAGCATTGCGATTCTGTAACCATCTCACCGTGAAAACTTAGGTGAAGTGAGCGTGGAGTGAGTCAGTGTCATCCCACTGATGCTAGGGATTGACCAAGCATTACATTACAATCATAACCGATATTTTAATTATTTTTTTTAATGTTAGTCCTGTTGATCATTTTATATTATTTCAAAGCTAGTATAGAAGTGTCTGAATATTTAAAATTACTTAGTTTATAAACAGCAACAAAGAAATTCATTCAGAAACTAGTTTAGGAAATCAAAATAAAAGAACTTATTTGAGTGTCTAACTGAATTTCTGTTTTGATGTTTTATTTAAAAAACCCGTAAATAGTAAGCCCGATTTTAGCCACTTAAATACTAGCCTTGAAATAATATAAAATGATAAACAGAATTAGCATAATTTTTTATTTATAAAAATCTCGATTATGATCGTAAATGTAATGCTTGGTCAATCCCTAGCATCAGTGGGATGGCACTGACAGCTCACTCCACGCTCACTTCACCTAAGTGTTCACTTCACGGTCACATTTTTACAGAATCGAGATGCAGGAGTCGTGGGGGTATTTAAAGTAAAGTTATAAAATTCAAAATTGACCTTCAATATCTCCAGAAGGTTCATAGGTATGACCAGAAAAAATATCGCAATGACTGAAGATAATTGACACGGCTTCGATCCCTCATCTGTCAATAGAACTTATTAAGTTCGGTAACAATAAAAAAGTGGTTGTATCTCATTAGCGACAGTTGACCATTGTCTTTTTTACGCTCGCTCCCGTTATAATTTGACATGTTTTTTTTTTCAGATTTCGGCCTAGAAGTGCTATCAGGGCTGGTAGCCCAGTGCAACTTCCCGTGGCTGATGTCCAACGTGATTGACAACGAGACCGGTAGACCGCTGGGTGACGGCAAGATCACGCATGCGCTCATGTGCAATGGACACAAGATTGGCTTCATTGGGCTTGTCGAACAGGTAAAAAAACATGACGTCTGTCCCCCCGAAGGGGTAGGCAATGTTGTAGTAGACTCACATTCCGTCATTTATGTATTAAGTCCCATGTGACAAGAGGGAAGCCTACTTCCATCAACCGTATACCTACACATGAAGACTCCGGGCTGCTCCTGAGAAACTTCTTAAGGAAAAACCTAATAACACTTCGGAGCGGGAGGGCGTGTCAGATTCTTACTGACTAAAACCCACCCGTGTTCCTTCAGTTGCCTGTGCCAGGGCCACGGTATCCCTTTCGGACTTTCCCGCAACCCTAGCAGACTTTAGCCTTATCGGACACCGTCATTGGTGCTGACATCTGTTTGAAGCGCGCGTGGAACACAACGCGCCGTCGACCCGGGCCTGGTCCTTATCGAACGGCGAGCTAACTTTGCCCAACCTGAGAACCGCACCCAGGAGGACCAATTAATATCAAATATTTATTTTTTAGGAGTGGCTGGAGACCTTAGCAACGATAAACCCAGAAGAAGTGACTTTTATAGACTTCGTACAAGCTGGGACGAAACTAGCCTCGCAGTTGAAACAAGAAGTAAGTAAACAAAATGTCCATAACGCTACAACTTGCCAACCACCCGCCAAAAGGAGGCGGAATACAAACTGTACTCCCGACTTTACTTACAATAGATATAAAGTCCAAGTTCGCACGGACGTAAAAATATCGCGACGGGATTTTTTCGCGCACTGAATCTTCATCGCACTGCTTAGCGTCGAGAGTTCAAAATCCAACAATGTGTTTTCTCGACGCGCTGGGATGCACTCTGTTGGATTCTCAATGCTCGGTTCAACACCGAGAGTTGAAAATTCAGCGCGCGATAAAACCCCGTCGTGATATTTTGACCGTGGCCTAACTCCAATTTAAGACCAGCACCCTAATTGCGTAACATATTTTCAATCACAATCGGCATCATTTTAAAGGACACCGCTAATACATTGCTTCATATATCCGAAAAAAGTGTCTGCTCAATAACGTAAATAACGCAATGAATGTTGTTGAACTGTCAAAATGAAAGCCATTCCTACCCCCCCCCCCCCCCCCCCTGCCCTATCAGAATGCTGAGATAGGAGCCTTTTTGGTCTCGCACAGGCCTTTTATTTTATTTTTTCTTAATTTTGTTACTTTTAAATGTTTAATGTATTATTTTTACTGTTTGTATTGCCTGTGGGTGTCCCAAAAAAAAATAATTTTCTTTCTTTCTTTAGTGTTACGCAATTACTCCGCTGGTGATTTTACTGAATCAAATTGAATTTCAAGTTCTACTAGAATTATTTAAATTTTTTTCCTAATCTGCTAACTTGGAATGACCTGAAGTATTTTTCTTTTTAAAAAACAGCCCCATTTAATACGATTTTTTTAGTATTTATTATTTTGTGTTTTTTTTTATAATTACGGCTTATGGTTTCCAGGGTTGTGAATACGTGATAGCTTTAACACACATGCGGACACCGAATGATATAAAGTTAGCCGAGGGATGCAACGATATCGACCTCATATTGGGTGGACACGACCATGTCTACGAGGTGTTACATGTGAGTATTAATAAATAAAAATATTTTATTTTCAGGCATCAATGCCCATCCGTGGCCCCTGGCACAGGCAACTGAAGGAACACGGGTGGGTTTTAGTCAGTAAGAGTCTGACACGCCCTCCCGTTCCGCCCAGAGCGGGAAATGTTATTTGATGATTTCACAAACATATAAAAAAAATAGCATCAAGGCCCATAGCGTGTTGGTATTACATCTTACTTACAAACTATATTAGTAACATGCAGGAACACTAAAAAAATAAGAAAAACTCAATCACAGGAAGGCTTAACAGGATTTGTTGCCAATATGTAGCTTGGTAAACCTCCCTATTATAGGTCCATCCAATCTCTCTGCAAACATTTCAACAATATTTCAGAGAATAAAGGTCTTTGGTATCGAAGTATTCAAAGTCGGCCATCTCGGTTGCCGTGGTTTGATAGTATTAGTTTGAATAAAAAATATGTAAAATTAATTTTAAGACTCCGCTCCGGACACTACCCATCGGCTAAGTTTGCATTTCTTATGAAGAAGAGTGATTCTCCAAACTGCACAGTGTGCAATAAAGTCGAGGATGTACAGCATTTGCTGATGGATTGTGTCCGAAATAAGAGTGAACGTGAATCACTCATGTTGGAGCTGAATCTGAATGTGACGGATGTGGGATTTGGTGAAGGTTTTATGAGATAATGAACTATCACTAACTCACGGAATCTTTTACAAGTGAGTGATTCGCCTTCCTTGCTTTTAATAGATGCTAAGTTATTTTAATGGATAATAAGCTGATTAAGCAGAATAATATTGTAAAACAGTAGTTACTTTATAAAAGAGTATGATGGGGTTGTCATATCTCTGATAAAAACCCCAAAATAAAATAGGAATAAAAAAAAAAAATGCTGTCGCTGCTTCCCCTCACTCGGGATATTACCGCATTATCGCAAAGTAATCGTCAGTGTGCGCATCCGCGGATATAAAGGCGTAGCGAAAACAAAGTAACGCCGCGGGCAGGTGGTGGGGGGGGTGGTCGGGGGAAAAAGAAACTTCACGCGGACGAAGTAGCGGGCAAGAAGCTAGTTTAAATATAAAAGCATACATGTTTTATTTATTTATTATTTATGTACACACAAAAAATTTAAATTAAAAAAATTAATAATATTATTATTATTTTATTTATTTTTAATATTCTTTTGATTAATATTTAAATATAAAAGCATATAATTATTAATAATGTTACTTTTTAACTTTGTATGTACTCTACCTGGCGTGTTTGGTCTCCCAAACATTTCCTGCCCCAGTAGGAGTGTGTCGGAGGGCAGACGCACAGACTTTGTGGCTGTAATTTTGTGAACTAAGCTTTTTACTGTAGTTGGCATCATTATTATTGTTGTAGTCATATTGTGCGATTACGCTTTGGGTGATAATCAGAGGGGAAATTCCCGTATTTTTAAGACCGTTCGCATTCTAATCTCAGTCTCAATCTGTCAAAATTACAATCATTTTACATACATTTTTGACAGGTTTTTGACATTGATTGTCGCTGAGATGCTGAGATGAGATTGCGACTTGAATTTGAACGTTTTTTAAGTACGAGAATTGGCCTGCAGGTCAAAACCTATAATGTGAACCTAGTGATATACTGTGATTGTTACCTGTTGTAGTTGCCTTGTGAATAAATAAATAAATAAATTATTAATATTAAATATATCTAATTAATATGTAAATAAATATGCACAAATTACATATAAACCTCGTAATGACTACGGCAATCTACTCTTCAATGGGAAACCTTCATAGTGGACACGAACAAGCTTGCTAATTATGAATCCTTTGATTTCAGATAAATAACAAATATGTAGTAAAATCCGGCACCGACTTCAGACAGTTCAGTAAGATCAGCATCAACTTCACTGAAGGGGGCGTCACTGTCGACATCTCAGAGGTCGGAGTCACCAGCGCCTTCGCCGAGGATCTCGTGTTGAAAGAGAAAACTGATAAATATTCCTGTAAGTACACATTTATTTAAAAAAGACATAGTATTAAATTCTGGTCAAACTGAGGTGAATCCCGCGCGGGATGCGGGACGCAATTCGCTTGCGCCGATCGCGTCAACTAACTTGTATGGACTTGTCGCATGACTTGAATGATTAATCAAAACTAAATGACGCGCGCAGCCTTATTCGCCTCACTGTAGCCAGAGCTTTAGATGACTATTTTATCACTGAGGGGATTGTGGCCAAGTAATAACAGCCGCACGGGTCGATCGATCAGGTTAAGCTACGCTTGCCGCGGTTGGTCCGTGGATGGGTGACCATCTTTACATATCAAGACTCCTCCGTGCGTGCTGTCGTTCGTGGATCTTTGACAGTCGTTACGTCTCGTCAGAAGCCCGAAAGTCTGACAACCAGTCTTACCAAGGCGTATCGTATTACTCAGACACTGGGTTGTGGAAGTTAGATAGGCAGTCGCTCCATGTAAAATACTGGTATTCAGCTGCATCCGGATAGGCTGGAAGCCGACCCCAACAGAGCTGGGGAAAGGCCAGGCAGATGATTATGATCTGTAGTACCCGACAGGATTGACAAAGGTGAAAATTACATTTCGCCGGGTGATGGATGCTAGAAAATAGCCATTTACAGAGATCGAATCCTGACTGGGCTGCTGCTAAGAATTTATACGCATCCTGTTCGTGAAATAGCTCGTTTAGGGCACTATCATCGTGTTTTGTCGTCAAGCAGGATTATTATCGTCTGTTTTGTCGGCAAGCAGTTTTATTATAGTCTGTTTTGTCGGCAAGCAGTATTATTATAGTCTGTTTTGTCGGCAAGCAGTATTATTAGAGTCTGTTTTGTCGGCAAGCAGTATTATTAGAGTCTGTTTTGTCGGCAAGCAGTATTATTATAGTCTGTTTTGTCGGCAAGCAGTATTATTATAGTCTGTTTTGTCGGCAAGCAGTATTATTATAGTCTGTTTTGTCGGCAAGCAGTATTATTAGTCTGTTTTGTCGGCAAGCAGTATTATTAGAGTCTGTTTTGTCGGCAAGCAGTATTATTAGAGTCTGTTTTGTCGGCAAGCAGTATTATTAGAGTCTGTTTTGTCGGCAAGCAGTATTATTAGAGTCTGTTTTGTCGGCAAGCAGTATTATTATAGTCTGTTTTGTCGGCAAGCAGTATTATTATAGTCTGTTTTGTCGGCAAGCAGTATTATTTTGTATACCAGTTCGAATGGTGTATCGGTAACTTATACATGACACATTTTTTATGTGATTTGTTAAGATCAGTAACCTATCTATAGAGACCTACTTTTTTTTTTTTAAACGTTGCCCACACTAGGAATTTCTCCTGTATCGTGGGTGCGTTTACAAACATTTAAACTCACATACACAAACAGCCAGACCCGGAACAACTACTTGCAGGCCATACAAATATTTGTTCCGTGCGGGGATCGAACTCGCGATACCTAACGCAGCAGTCAATCGCTTAACTACTGCGCCAACCGTGTCGTCAAACTTTATATCTGTTGACTAAAGACTGACTAAAGATTTAAACTACTTATTTGACATGAATTCATTCATATGTAAGCGGGCCCGACCTTTATGCATGGAGGCTTTTATTTAGCTATTAAGTCCTGTATGCGTTTTGCACGCCTCATAAAGCGAAGCGGTAGAGGTAGTGCTTTACTCCCGACTCGTCAAAGTCAAGCAATTTTGTGATGCCTCTATCACAATTATATTGCACTTGAAACAATAATATGAGTAGATTTACATCGAGAAAACACTTACATTAAACCATCATACACTTTCTAAAAATCAAACAATAAATAAAACATTTAAATTGCTACTTTAGAAGAAAAAAAACATTTCAATTTTTTTTACCTGGACGTCCTGTCACAGGTACATACAAAATAAGCGTACTCGTAGGTCGTAGGTTCGAACCCCGACAGGCGCTTTACTTTGTGTAAATTATTTCATCACCACTGCTCCGTGCCTCGGAAAGCACGTTAAGCCGTTGGTCCCGGCTGTCATTCGTGGATCTTTGACAGTCGTTACGGGTCGTCAGAAGCCCGAAAGTCTGACAACCAGTCTTACCAAGGGGTATTGTATTACCCAGTAACTGGGTTGTGGAGGTCAGATAGGCAGTCGCTCCATGTAAAATACTGGTATTCAGCTGCATCCGGTTAGACTGGAAGCCGACCCCAACATACCTAGTTGGGAAAAGGCTAGGCAGATGATGTACAGACAGCTGATTTTGTATGTACCAACGATAACTCCCGAAAAAAAAAATATATATCGAGACCGTGCTTTTTATTAGTTCCAGGATTCGGTGAACTAGTGCCGTATTTCATATCAGTAGCCTAGTTTTTTTTTTTTTTTTTTTTAATAATTTTTTATTGAAATGTTCACTATGATACACACGTACAAAAATATAAGAACTTTTCTTGCATATATAATATTAATAATATTACAAATCAATTAAGTATACGATCTATTTTAAAATAAATAAGAGTTATTATGAGTAACTTTTTATTATTTATTTTTGCTTGAGTATAGTTTTCATTCAATGTTTTTGTTGGTATATTGGCGTGTGCTAGCTGACATGGCAAATAATTGAATTTAATGTTCTGTGTTTCGTAATGTTAATTCCTTACTACTGCATACAGTCCAGTACCGTACAGTTCTTCTAACTAAACAGACAGCTGTGCTGCTGGGGAGTTTGTTCCGCCACTTCCTCTTCCCAGCTAAAGCACTAGGAACTGGTGAAGGGCAGGCATGCATGGGGGCTGTCTTATGTCATTGTGACGTTCGTACAGTGCTAATTCTCAGCATAGTTTGAATAAATTACTTTTTTCCTTTACAGTGATCTCAACCATGACAGACCTTAATTTATTTTGTTCTTATCTTTCAGCAATGATTGAAGGCAAGATGGACGAAGTTTTGGGCAAGATCTGCGTCCCACTAGAAGGTGAGGTGATTTATGTTTGTTATATGGCCAAATTTGGATTTCTTTCGTGTCTGTGGCAACCATAAGCAACTATAAAAGTTCTGCACCGTCTGAGCAGTGTTCAATGGTTACTATGATGCAAGTCATAGTCATTTATTCATAAACAAATAATTTTGTATCTGAATTTAAACACAAAAACACAATTACAGCTGACACACAAAAATAAAAAAAATTACATTTGAATTTCATAGATTCAAACAACAATTTAAAAATCATAAGGTCACATTACATCAATATGTCGGCAAGTAAAATAAACAAAATGGCCGACAGCTTAAAATTCAAAACAATAACAATAAACTAAATAACAAAATTAATTAATTAAAAAAAAATAATATTAAATTTATAGTTAGATCAATAAATCAGAGTGAACTAGTGAGTACCTAAGTCGTTTATTTTGCAAATATGGGTACAGTACATGGTGATAAATTAATAGCAGTTAGGTTCAGCCATTTTTTACCAACAGCCATGCAAAAGTTATAGTTTGACGCTCAAACAATAAAGGCATAAGATACATTGAAAAGTTTTAAATCACAACTTATATGAACACTACCACACAAGTTATATAGGTACCTATACAAAATTCTTAACAAAAACACTACACAATACATAGACAAAATTGTTTCTCGGTAAGGAATTCACTCACATTATACTATGATTTATGCGTTAAAAGCTTCGTAGGCTGTTTATGAACAATGATTTAAGAAAAATTGTTTTTTGCTTAAATTTTATTGTATGCCACAGACATCTATCAACAATACCGACTAGATATCGGGTCGGCGCAAGAAATACGTCTCGGTAAATAACAGCGCGCTTGAGACGTGAGCTCTTATGTTGTGAAACACAGCCATTGTAAACACGACTTTGATACTAGGTGCCATGGTTGTAATTAGGTTGAACTTATAACTGTTTTAAACTTTTTTCGCCCGGACAGCATTTAGCTTTGATTTTGTACGAGACCCGTTATCTAGTTGTTATTGTTGATCGAAGGACACTGACAAGAAACTTGCATCGTGTACTTGGTAACTGTATTATTTTCTCTTCTTCGTTTATTCTGCTAATTGTTGCTGTCTTGTTTTATTAACTATTTTCCAATCCATTGTAAGGTCGGTTCTCGTGCATCCGTCGCCAGGAGTGCAACCTCGGCAACTGGGTGTGCGACGTACTGCTCGCGGCCACTGGAGCTGACCTCGTGCTGCTTAACTCGGGCACCTTCCGGTCGGACCAGGTGAGGCTAATATCCAACTGGGGTGGTTATATTGCAGATGAATTGTCGAGTCCGCTGTTTTACAAAACAGCTCCGTTATGTAAAACAACTGAACATCTTTAAGCTGGATTGCCATTGCACTGCGTTTAACAAAACTTCTACCGACGTTTAGACGTAATGCAGAATAGCTTACCAGCAGTCACAATAAGCGTTTGGTGTGGCTTCCTATGCCGATTTGGTCGCAGTATCTAAGCTAGGGCACCCTGACCAATTAATTGGTTTAATCATAATCATCATTTATGTCATTCATGTAGTTATAAGTTGTTACAAGTATATAGGTTTCATACATGAACCCTGCAAAGGCACAACAATATAAATAGTTTAATGTGCTACAGTGTCACAATATTAAAAACCACTGCGCTTGAACAAAAATACAAATTTTAACATGTTTACCAGATGTCCATATTTTTTTATTTAAATAAGTAAACTGTCATTATATAATATTATATGTTAAGGTAACATGAATCTGATCTGATGGGTCATCATTTCCATTCATAAAATAAAATAAGATAAAAAATCGAATTAAAGCAAATAGCGATAACAACAATACTCATGAAGCACCATAACATAACATAGGTAGGTAATAGTAAGTCAAAATTGTAGGTGCTGTGTGTCTTATATACTGGTATGAATTTAAATGTCAAGATTTACTTATCGTCAAAGAATTCCTTTCAAACGTGTGATTCTAGCGAGCGAAGCTACCGGAGGCGAGGCGTGGGAGCAGCCGGTGAGTGCTACTCCCAAGTTGGTCGCAGTTACTTGACTCTTTAGTATTTTTAGAACTGACTTTTATAAAACTCTTATAATTTTTAATTTAAATTGTCCTTAATTTCACTGTTTTTGTTTGAGTTCGGGTTATTTTCACTCGTACTACTCGTGTTATTTATTTCTGTTTCGGACACCATTCTTATTCTTATGACTCAGAGCCCCAAGCGACAAAATTAAGTTAAATCTACAAAAAAAAAAGAACTCGCGTTTCATTGTACGCTGTTTTATATAACCTCTAATCGTTGGCCCGCGCGGCATTGATAAATGCAAAACGTTTGCGCAATTCTGCATGTTAAAGTTTAATAATAATTATGAAAAACCGCTAAACCTCGTTCAGTTGTTTTACATAACGGAGCTGTTTTGTAAAACAGCTAGCGGTTATATAAAACAGCGGATTCGACAATCCATCTGCGACGTATACAATCCGACGGGGGTGTCGAAATACTCTAAGTGGGGGAGACTTTATCCCGAGGTGAACTTCAAACGAGGTTTGAAATACTCTGAAGACACTGTAGCCACCACTCATCACACCACGTTTTGACATTCTGTTTCCAAGAAACATGGATCACAACAGCTCTCAAAAGAACTTTGGTCATAGCACGTTTTGACACTGTGAACAAGAAACAGGGAAACTGTTAAAGGAATAGTACAGGAGTACAAGACAGGAACTGCTGACACGACACGCCGCCGCCATCGTACTCCGCACTTCGCCACACTGTCGCCGCGATGAGTGCCGGTGCAACGTGTGTCACCTATATTATAACCGCGGTGTCCCGCGCGGCGAGATGCGCGCGAGCGCGTCTATGGCGACACCGTGTGGATCAAACGGGCAACAGTGTGCTGTGATCTGATTGGTCAAAACTTTTGTAAATACATGTAGTCGTACTGGTTAGCTTAAGATTGTAAATAGTAAATAAGCGGGAACATATTAAAATAATCATGATTCATTGCAATCTGGAGTTCGAGTATTATTTCTATCAACCTACGACAATCCTCCAAAACACTAACACACAGAGGTAGCTAAAATGTTATTTATAATAACTGTTGACCCAAAACTGCGGTGCCAATCTACACCGGTACTCCTATTACGCTAAGAGACATATCTGTGCAAGTAAAGTCAATACAAACTACGTTGTATTAAGAAAGGAAACAGCTTTTCTCACCAGTTGGTGGGGACCTTTTGAGCCACTTTCTTTATTAACCTCAGTATTTTTGTCCCAGGTCCACGCAGCAGGCGATTTCACGCTCCGTGACTTGTCCACCATCATCCCGATGCGCGACCCATTGGTGGTGGTGGAGGCTAAAGGAGAAGTCATCCTGCAAGTATTGGAGAATGCAGTCTGCAAGTACCCTAGCCTAGAGGGCAGGTTTCCTCAGGTGAGCTTAGACTGTTTGACGTTTGCATGGTTTGCGTGGCGTGCCTCACGCAGCTTAGAATAAATGTTACTAACACTAGTGTATAAGTTTACATTGTTACTAACAAATATTGAACTGTTTTCTGGCTGTTCGTGTATGTGAGTTTAAATGTTTGTAAACATGTTTCTTTTCAATTGAAGGAAGTTTTTTCCCCAATTTTTATTTTATGAGGACGCCTAATTACTTCCAATCATTATGAAGAATATTTGTTTCATCGCGATAGATCATTTAGTTTAAAAGTTACACCGTTTTGTTTACAAAGGGATCGCAGAAGCGAACGATAAAAAAAAATACATATATATAAAAAATATATTTAGTTTTTTTTATATTTTTGCCGTAGATAAAATTAAGCATAGATTCCCTCATTTCGATATGTGCACATTATAAAGACTCACACGGTATTTCCCCTAATTATCCAAACTATAACGGGTGTAAAAAGACACTAAACGAAGCCGTAGTATCAATCTTCATCATCATCACCATCATTCTCCTGCCCCATCCCAATGTATTTGTGGTCGGCCCAACATGTTCATTCTTCTACACTTACTTCTATATTAGTCGCCATCTCAGTAGTCACCTTTAACTTCAAATTATAGAGGTACGAGGAACAGGGTGTAAAGTTCACTCATACTTCCATAAAAAAGGGAGGATCCTCCGACCAGACGGGTGTCGTGTCTGGTGGGCAACTGCCCGACGATTGATGTCGGGAAGTTGTATATATGCTAATCGCGCGGTAAACTCTGCTTGCGCGATGCAGGATTTGCGTGGCGTCAGTATGACGCGCAGGTCGCATGTGGCGATGTAGATACCGCTACAAACTATACCCCAAAGGCTTTCGTTCAATGTTATCACCAGTGACGTTAGTATAGTTATTTCTTATCCTTACACTTTAGATATTAGCTGCATCAAAAAAAGTAATCCCAGCGAAAGACGTAAAAATTACTTAATGGAGTGTATTCAATCCTATTGTCTCTTTCACAGGTCGCCGGCGTATCATTCGCGTTCGACCCCTCAAAGCCGCCCGGCCAAAGAGTAGCAGAACAAGTCGTGAAAATCGGCGACGAGTACCTTCACAAAGACCAAAAGTACCGCCTGGCAGTCAAGCAGTACTTACAGAAGGGCAACGACGGCTTCACCATGCTGCCGCAGTGTAAAGTTATTGTAAGTTTTTCTTTTTTTTAAGTCAATTATTCAAATAGTCTGTTAATGTTTACTTTTTGAACATCAAAATGACATAGGACAGTCCTCTAGAGCGCCCGCCTTTTACCACTTCCTAGTGCTTCAGCTGGCAAGAAGAAGTGAGGTAACGAACTCCCCAGCAGGACAGCTGTCTGATAAAATATAGTAGGTAAGCATCGACATAACAAGCATGCCTAAACGAAGATTAGGGTAGTTTATGGATCGTGGAGGCGATCGACAGTGCCGATGTCTCGCGTCCGGCCCTGGTCCAGGCCATGGTTTGGAGCGAGAGGGCATGGGAAGCCGTCACCTCCTTCTGCGAAGCAGTAATGTTCGCGAAGGAGGAGGCGGAGCGCGTGAGGGAGAGGCAAAGTTTGCGCCCTCACGCCCCTAGCCGCCGCAGGAGACTCCCTGGGCGTCGGGAATCGCAAGGCGATTCCCGGTTACCGTAGGCACGGGCTTGCGAACGGCGAGCAATGGGCAGCTCGCCGCTCGATAAGGACCAGGCCCGGGTCGACGGCGCGTTGTGTTCCACGCGCGCCTCAAACAGATGTCAGCACCAATGACGGGGTCCGCTAGGGCCGATGCCTGCCAGGGTTGCGGGAAAGTCCGAGAGGGATACCGTGGCCCCTGGCACAGGCAGCTGAAGGAACACGGGTGGGTTTTAGATAGTAAGAGTCTGACATGCCCTCCCGCTCCGCCCAGAGCGAGAGAAGTTATGTGATGATTTCTCACCCTAAAAAAAAACTTTCATCGACGTCTTATGAAATAAGAGGTGAGTCTATGTTACCGGGCACACGTCTAGATTCCGGATTAATGGTGACAATATTGTCATTGAAAACCCAACCCCCACTACACAGCTGTGGCGACCACTAGCCCAGCGAGGCAGTTAAAAGAAAAGCAAAAACCGCATTTTAGACAATCAATCGAATGACTTTCGATGACTCGTAGACTTCTAAATGCATCTAAACTATACATTTACTGTAACAAATTGGTGAACTGTGTACTCTTGGTCACTTGTTCACGGTAAAAGATAAATGATATTTATTTCTGTAAATTAGTTCAGAAAAATACTTTTATACCTCAAAAATAACCGGTCGGTGTTTCCTAACCGACTAATCTGAAAAACAAAACCGAAAAAAGCTTATCATTATAACTTCCCTCTTAGATCCCAGAAGACATGTGTCCAGAGATCGGCATGGCGATACAGAACCACTTCGCGGCTATAAACGTGCGCACGGGCAAGTCGCGGCCCAGCAAACATCGACAGTCACTCGTCACGCTTAGCAGGAGGTAAAGCAATATCTATATTTACTGGAGATGAGCCGACTGGCCGACTAGTCGGTTGTAAAAAGACCGACTTCTCGGCCAAGCTGATCATTTCTTTCTGTGGAATTCGGGTGTACAAAACCGAAACTGTGATTCTAAAATAAATAGTAAACAATGGGTTACGAACGTTCTATATTCACAGTAGTAATAATTCTCGTTTAGAATTATTTTTGTTATAATTAAGTATATTTTTCTTGATTTCAGTTTCATTATTGACCAACGGAAGAGTTCATTTTCCTAGATTATGTTTAAAAATGTAAAGTTTATTCTAAAATCAGAATTTTTAACACTAAAGGTTACGATTTCATTTCAATCCTATTGTTATTATAAAAAAGGTCGACGAGCCGACGAGTCAGCACTTTTTGCCAACAAGTCGCCGACTACAAATATGGCCAGATAACTTGACTTTCCCGACTAGTCGGTACATCTTTAGTATTTACTTGAAACTTTTGAGTTGACTTGGTCTTCAACGGGACTATGTTAATAGGATAGATAGAATAATAATGTTAATAAATAACAATGATCCATAATGTTAGTAATACTTTATAGATCGTGTGTTCGTAAGTGGCATTTTAATGCAATTGCACGGCAATAGAATAGAATACTATCTAAATTATTAATTCAATTACAGATATAAACGTAGAAATTTTACATAGGGCGTCACAATGGGCGGTCTTATCGCTAAAAGCGATATTTTACAGATAACCTTAATAGATAGATAATTGTGTTGTTACTAATAAACGAATCATACCGTAAATTCTGAGACTAATACCGGTCCATATAATCAAAAACTATGGACCATGAATGAATATGTAGTTATTCGAGATTTTCTGAAAAACATCTTATTGACGCAAAAAAATATGCAACTGAGTTTTCGTCCTACTTTTGTATTTCAGTACTTTCCTTCCTACCTTTGATGCCCTTCCTACCCGGTCCTACCTTTGATGTCAACAGATACTCTTTTGATGTCAACAGATACACTTAAGATGTTCGCAAATATTATTTAGATGTTAGCAGATACTCTTTTGATGTCAACAGATACTTTTTAGATGTTAGCAAATATTCTTTTGATGTTAGTAGATACTCTTTTGCTGTCAACAGATACTTTTTTGCTGTCAACAGATACTCTTTTGCTGTCAACAGATACTCTTTTGATGTCAACAGATACTCTTTTGCTGTCAACAGATACTCTTTTGATGTCAACAGACACTCTTTTGATGTCAACAGATACTCTTTTGATGTTAGCAGATAGACGATTATTAATACTGAATTGATATTTTGGATTGGACGTTTGTACGGTTAGATTAGGGAATTGAACACTGTAGTCGAAATATAACGCACTGTACAGACAGCTTCTACTTACATTTGCTGTTTAAAATCGCCCTAATTGACCTTAATCATCAACTAATGTCTATTCCAAAAGTATGTTATGAAAGTGTAAACAAATAGATCGCAAAACAAGCCTGTGGATGCCAATTTGTAGTGCCACTTACAAATTGAGTGCTTCGATTTGACTATTCGAATACTTAAACCCCAAAGTTCTAATTTTAATTCATAATTTTTTTTTTTACAATTGAGGTTCCACAGAGAGGCTCAATTTTTTTTGACTATTTCTATTACAATTTAAGAATTTTGTTCAAACAATAATTAATGGAAAAAGTGGTGAACTTCTAAAAACAGATGAATGTGTTTCTAATTCCCTTTAATGTGATTGCGTAAGAATTTAATTTGAACGCTGTGAGTTTGTTTACACTTTCATCAGACACTTTTGGAACACACCATATATCTATGTACCAGGCACAGCCTAGTGAAGATGCTAGACGTCAGCGAGCTGGACGGGCCGCCGCCCCTGCGGCGCGCGTCGTCGGCCGCGCTGGAGCCGAGCTCGCACACGGGACATCATAGGTATGCTAAGTAAGGCTAAAGCAGGCAGGAAACACTGGTTTTGACATATTAGTAGTTTTTTGACATAAAAGTAGTTTTTTGACATAAAAGTAGTTTTTTGACATATTAGTAGTTTTTTGTTAGAATTAGAATTTTATTTGCTGTGGTGTTGTAGTGTGTTAGTTTAGTTTTGTGCGTTCTGCGGCATCGTAGCTCCCAAACGACTGCACCGATTTTGTTTTGTTCGAAAAATTACCTGTGTTCTTAGCCTCGGGTATTCTTAGATGAATAAAAAAAAAGAAAGAAAGAAGGAAATTGTTTAGCCGTTTTTAGAGGTTTTTTTGTTTGAGTCGGGGGGTTTTTCAATTTTTAATTTAATATTATATATATATATAAAAGTCGGAAACTTTTCTAAGCGTGGCAAAGCTACTTAAAGAATGGTTGTACAGTGATTTATTTGAAGACAGATAAAGTTTAAACCATACTTTAGTTACTTTTGACTGAAAAAAAGGCCACGACGAAATAAAATATTATACCTACTTAATTTTTTCATTAGCTCCTACCCGCGATTTCATCCGCGTAAAATTTCGGTCCCCGAACTAACCCTTCGCATCGCATTCCCTACATCCCTACCCGCGTTATTACTGCGTTTTTGCTCAGCGTTCTTTCTGACTTTTTACCCGACTGCGCCAGAAGAAGGGTTATGTTTTTCGAGTGTATGTATGTATGTATTATATTTCTTTGGCACGCTCTGTAGCCTAAACGGCTTGATCGATTTCAGCTTGAGAGGTGCCGTTAGATTCGTCTTAATTGTGAGAGTGACACTGGGTATATGAAAATTGAAAAAAAAATGCGCGATTTTTGGCGCCATATTGAGTCTTAAAAATTTTTTTTTTCACAAAACCTATCGAGTGGGGTATTAAAATAAAGGGTTTCATAAATAGCTTGCAAAAATGTAGGTATGCAACTTGTATGTTTACATGTAATTTGGAAAGAAACATCATTTTTGGAATGTAATTTGGAAGCAGGCGGAACCCATTCCATTTTTATTCTATTTTCAAACTCAAATGGGTCCCGTCTGCTTCCAACTTTTATTTAATTTAAAAGGGCCTGTTTTAAACTTTTCAGTTTTTATTACTTGAGTTTTTTACCGCAGTCGGGTTTTTTTGTTTTTTTTTTTTTAATTTAACACGCTTTTATTAGCTTGGTATGTATCTATGGATCTATGTAACGGACTTTTTTAACTCGATTTTCATCGAAGCACCGTATGTAGTTTCATACCTATGCATTTAGTATAAATGCATTTACAAACAGACACTTCAATTTTATTTATTTGCATGTATGTTGCGGCGCACCTTTAGTTTAATTCCTATATTTTTTTAATAATAATATATCACTTATATTCCTTTATATTAACAGATTAACCCGCCGAGCATCACTGGACGATCTCGAACAGCAATCGTGTGAGCTAGCACCGAAACTTGAAAATAGGATCATTGTACTCAATAAACCAGAGGTGAGTACTGATTTTTTACGCAACAAACTAAATGGAATATTGATATATGCTCGTGGCTAAGTAATAACAGCCGCACGGGTCGATCGATCAGGTTAAGCTACGCTTGCCGCGGTCGCTCCGTGGATGGGTGACCATCTTTACATATAAAGACCCCTCCGTGTCTCGGAAAGCACGTTAAGCCGTTGGTCCCGGCTGTCATTCGTGGATCTTTGACTGTCGTCGTCGTCGTGAAAACCCGAAAGGCAAACAGTCTTGCCAAGGGGTATCGTGCTACCCAGTAACTAAGTTGTGGAGGTCAGGTAGGCAGTCGCTCCATGTAAAATACTGGTATTCAGCTGCATCCGGTTAGACTGGAAGCCGACCCTAAAAATAGTTGGTAATATGCTAGGCAGATGATAATGATATTAATTTCTGTGAATAGTTTTATACAAATACTTTTACACGTCAATAATATTTTAAAAACTAGATGCGGTTGGTGTTTCCTATCTGACTACTGTGAGAAGAAACTCTGAACCGACTCTAGAGGTCGCAGTCTCTTTTAAAGTCCAGACATAATCTTGGTCGAATCATGTGAGGACCAGCACCCTAAGGATTTTAAACTTTATCTTTATTATTATAAGACATAGTATCGCTTGAGAAACTTGAAAATGTGCGCGCGGCGCCGCGGGCGTAGTAGTAGTAGATAAAGTTTAAAATTATATGACAGTGAAACTGCTCGCCGCTTCGCTACCGGCCGCTGACATCTCGGTGTGATTTGAGCCTAATTACGTAACACATTATCAATCACAGTCTGGATCATTTTGACGGATATTGCTAATCCATTGCTTCATATGTTCGAAAAATGTGTCTGCTCAACAACGTAAATAACGCAATGAATGTTGTTGAACTGTCAAAATGAACGCCATTCCTACTGTTAGTGTGTATGTAGATTATAGTGTCTGAAGTGCTATTTTGACAATTTATAAATTCTTTAACAGCTCCTAAAAATATGTTTGGTCGGACAAGAAAGAAATAATATTCAAAACAAATTCTGACCGTAAAATGATGACCGTGATAATTGTGGGATGATGATTCTCAATATTTATGTTAAAACAGACATTTCGTGAGAGGATTTTATATTTAGATTTTTTTTTCTAATCAACGCTCGCTGTGGTTTCGTTTGTATCCCTTAAGAGCGTTTATACCTTATGAGTGGCAACGTCGCAATTTAGTGTCATATTTCGTGGTTTTCAATTTTTATCATTTAATCGGAGCTATATTTTAAAAATCTGTTTGATTAACTTTTTAGAATTATGTGAAAACTGTGTAAAAGGTAAGAAATCGTTGCGTTTACAGTATTATTTATATGCAAATAATACATTGGAAACTTGAAGGGCGTTATTTTCATTGTAAAATAACTGTAAGCATTACGGTTACTTACTTTTTAAACACTTTCACGTAATTCTAAAAAGTTAATTAAACAGGTTTTTAAAATATAGCTCTTATTAAATGATAAAAATTGAAAACCACGAAATATGACACTAAATTGCGACGTTGCCACTCATAAGGTATAAGCGCTCTTAATTAGTGAGCCTAAAAATATAAGTCTGCCTCACAACTAAACCACAGTTTCTACATAATTTGTTATCATTCAACTTCCGAGATAACGGCTTATAGGGAAGAAAAAGACATGTTACGCCGACCCCTATGTTCTGTCTGTGTCTAGACAGGGTGACAGGGACATCGGCGCGCAAATATTTAACCATGAATTCAGAACATGAGTCTAGACACCCTTTTTTATTGTTGGCTAATCATCAAATAACTTCTCCCGCTCTGGGCGGAGCGGGAGGGCGTGTCAGATTCTTACCGACTAAAACCCACCCGTGTTCCTTCAGTTGCCTGTGCCAGGGGCCACGGTAACACTTTCGGACTTTCCCGCAATCCTGGCAGGCATCGTCCCTAGCGGACCCCGTCATTGTTGCTGACATCTCTGTGAGACGCGTGTGGAACACAGCGCGCCGTCGACCCGGGCCTGGTCCTTATCGAACGGCGAGCTGCCCATTCCTCGCCGTCCGCAAGCCCGCGCCTACGGTGGCCGGGAATCCGCATGGGATTCTAGACCCCCTAGCATAAAAATGTTTCGTCGGCTAACAAAAAAAAAAAGCTGCTGTTTTATGACTACCTTACAAACTAACATTATATAAAGTAGGTACTTAAATAAAACAAAACTTGCGTTAAAGCTTAAAACTATCTTAGTAGCACTTCACTAACTTGTCCTTGTGCTGTCCTGTGGTACTTGTCCGCGGAAGCGACGGAACACCACGTCCTGCGGCCAAAAGTCTTCTACCATGACGACCGTCAGATAATAATTCGGTACGCGCACCACGAACGCTTTGAAGTTGACGTTGCGGTGCGACTCCAGTACATCCTCGGCATGTACCTCGTCTTCTGGCGCACGTACTCTACAATGTCTTTCGCCTTAGTGGAGTGGTGTAGGCGGGAGATGTACACCGGTGTGTTCGGCTTACAGGCGCGCAAGCAATACTTACGCGGTCAAAATGTATGGAACAGCAGATTTTCTTTTTAAATAAATTGTCGACAAATATTTCGAGGCAGGGGTTCAGAATCATGAACTGAATCCATGGTAACCGGTTGCAAGTCGATGTCTATGCCACCCTGTAATATCCCTAATTTGTAAGAAAATTACTATGTTTTTTATTTGCATTAATTAGGATAATGATCGCCTCGGACAAAATCGGTAAATGGAAAAAGAACTAAAGTAAACCACATGCATAATATCCTGGCCGCTAGCGAGATAGCATCTATGCTTGTTAACAAAATTGAAAACCCGTTTTGTAAGTATTTTTGAAAATGGTTGCTGGGAAACTTATAATCATAATCTTGATTCTTGGTGTCATTCGTAAAATCTACTCTTGCCCATACTCATAAAAGGTCTTTTATATTCTCATTCTCGAATGTCTTTCAAATAAATAAAAAATGATACATAAAAACTTTTCACCATTTCTGGCACGGAAATTGACGTCTGCAAGAAAACATAAATGATAAATGATAAATGATAAATGATTTTATTTCTGTAAGTAGGTTTTTACAAACACTTTTACACGTCAATCATATTTTTTTTTTAAACTAGATGAGGTCGGCGTTTCCTATCTGACTACTCTGAGAAGAAAGGCCGAAACAAACTCAGAGGTCACAGTCTCTTTTAAAGTCCAGACAGAATCTTGGTCAGATCATGTGAAGGCTATGTAGATCGGTGTCTGAAATGGTCTTTTGAGGAAAGAACCCCACAGATTGAGTGGACCTGTCCAGTCAGTGCACGCAATTGTCAGCAATCGTGCAGCTCAACTCAGAACTTAAGGAGCTCAACGATTCGACGAACAATACCAAAGAAAGGACATTTGAGTAGGCCGCACAAGTTACTCAAACTGCCAGATCATGATTACACTAAGAGTAAAAATACAAAAAAAAAAAAAGCAATGACCAACATAGTTCTCACATTCACAATAGTTAAAATAATAGCATAATACTTTACAAAGTAAATACTCTTGTCATAGTATATGTATATAAAATTCATTAATGTCAATGTGTATATAAAATCCGGACATAATCATTGAGGACCATGCAGATTGGTGTCTGAAATGGACTTTTGAGAAAAGAACCACACAGATTGAGTGGACCTGTCCAGACAGTGCACGCATTTGTCAGTCATAATCATAATTATTGGATTCTTCATTAACTGGTATGGACTGGTTACTCTTAACTACTATTCGTTCTGGATGGGGATGGAGAACATTACGAGGCAATAAAATGCATTGGTGACATCTGCCGAGCGATTCTGTAACCATCTCACCGTGAAAACTTAGGTGTGAAGTGAGCGTCGAGTGAGCTGTCAGTGTCATCCCACTGATGCTAGGGATTGACCAAGCATTACATTTACAATCATAATCGAGATTATAATAATATTTTTAATGCAAATTCTATTGTTAATTTTATATTATTTCAAAGCTAGTATCTAAGTGTCTAAAAAAACAACATTGTGTTTCTACCTGAATTTCCCCCAAAAACAGTAATGTTTAGCCATTTAACTACGTACTAGCTTTGAAATAATATAAAATGATTAATAGAATTTGGATCAAAAATATTATTAATATCTCGATTATGATTGTAAATGTAACATCGGTCAATCCCTAGCATCAGTGGGATGACACTGACAGCTCACTCCACGCAAGTCTTCACGGTGAGATTTTTACAGAATCGACCGGCTGATTCATTACTTATCTGATTCATTACAAATTATATTCAAAAGCATGAACTAAAAGAAGGAACATCTGGGCTCACTCTGACATCTCTTACGCTCGAATGCTCAAACGACACTTACCTTTAAGCCGTTCTTAAACATTTTTCCGTCGCTTTTACACCCTAAAGTGACAGAAACAGCATGACCACGCGTCTTACCCAAATAGTGCTGTCGCGCGAATACTCGATCGTCGCGTTCACGTGTCACCCATTTGTTCAGAAAACCGGAAGGCGAATCCGAACGTGTGCTCGCGCCTCCAGAGGAACGGTACGAGCACGCGTTCGGATTCGTCGAACAAAATACGACATGATTGATTGCGCGAATAAATCATATTAATATAAACGAGCACGACGATCGCGTATTGGCGCGCCGATGCTGTTGTTCAGGACGCGGCCTGAGACTTAACGGTGACTTTAAATTGCTTTTGAGAATGCGGTCATTATACCTTCGTTATTTTTAAAACATAAACTTGTAACCCAAAACCTCTCCCCAGGAACTACAAACATTAATCGCCGAACGTTCGCGCTGGGAATCAGACACCGTGATCCGCGAGGTAGACGAGGGATCCCCCTAAGAACTACCCTCCCTGTACGGCTGCTTCGTCTGGTACCGACACTTCCAGAAGTAGCGCCACAGAAGGTAACTTTCTGACACTTTTTCAGAAAGTACCAAACTGTAAAACAGGAGGTTATTTTGGTTTGAAAAGACTTAGATGTGGATTTTGAGTATGTTTTGCTGTTAAGTGTTTTGTGAAATACGGGATTATTTTTATGTAAACGTACAAGTGTAGATTAATGTTGTTCTTAGGTAAACAAAAAATATTATGATTATTCCGAATGGTACCATAAAGTGCCACGTGAAAAAAATATGACATTGTACCATTTGTTCGGACATGATTGATTTGTACCAATACCCAAAATTTATATTGAAAAAGAACATTGCTAAATAAATATGGTTTTTTGTTTAAAAATTAACGCATGCTATTAAATCAATCGTAGGAGCTATTTGATGTACTTATGTCAAAAACTTTTTAACATAATGTTTGAAAATTACATGTGTAAAGAAGGCGACTGGATTATGTCTAATAGTAGAAATGGTTAATAAAACTTATTTGGAAGCCTATTTATGCTCGGCCATTATCGCTACTGATGGAATAGATAATACATTATTATGAAAGTATGGTGATGATCGTGTTATCATTATCACACTTCAACGTAAAGTGCTGCTTTATAAAAAATATAGGATACGGAAAGAAGACAGAAAATACATTTATTTGCACTAAATCTGACGCTAGGTAATAGACTGATCTAAGAATGAACAAAAAGCACACAAACACAATAAGAACATACTGGGGGAAAATATGCGTCACATCCACGGAACGAGATGTGTATCAAGGCCGTTGTTGACTTGCGAGTGATGGAAAAATAATTGAAGTAATTTATTGACGGGAGTGAATAAAAATTAATAGTAACTTCATCGGGATCATAATTTACCCGTATAGTTTCCGTCTTATTATTCACTCCATCCAAGCGCTATGGCCGCGTCGGTAAATATTTTTACTTTAAAAAAATCGAGCTTGATTTTGAGAGAGGAATAGGAAAGGTAGACAGAATATAACGAAACTCGTCGTCTTCTACTTTAGGAATATTACCAATTTTTTAAACGAATTTTGAATCACATAATAATTATTCATTACTATTCATGTAGTTACATAAATAGATGGCGCTACTATAACTTAAATAACAAATTAAAATACATAATATGATAAGTTGGTATAGCACGAATATTACTTACTTTAAAAAAAAAATGACTATGTCTGAAAAAAATATATTTACCATGGCTTTTTGAGGAAAACTTAATCAAATATATTACTTTTTGTTTATTAAACTAAGTTTTAATCGAGTTGTTGCAGTAACGCCATCAATAATAAAATTCCGTCTATTTTTACGTTCAATTATATCAAAGATCAAATCAGATCGAAATAGACATCTACCTCGTGCATAGTGTTCTATTCTATGTATTATAGAACTCTATAGTGCTAGACATATTAAAAGTAATACCTAAATCACAATAAGTTAAAGTCGGTCAGAACGGCAAAAGACCTTGAAGTCTCAGGTTTAAGACAGAAAAAAAGTCGTGTTTCGCATTGTGTCTTATGGATGTCGAAAGCATGAAAACCCGTAAAAATCGTAATGGTTTGCCTAGCCAATAAAAAAGCTACGTCCGTGCATATCATCATGTGCCTATTAGACAGTCCCATACAACTAAGAACCAAGGTACAAACACTTATACCATTTGCTCATGTACTCTAAGGCACTACCAACCATGATTTCTAGCACTATATTGAACTATAAATTATTTCGAAAGTATCTAGTATTATAGTTAATGCTTTTAGGCTTTCATAGTAAAAAGAGTGGATGCATACAAAATATGCCTGAGGGCAGTCGCATCGTGTAAAAAAAAATATGAAAATAGGTACCACTAATACCTACTTATATTTCTTTCCAAACAATATAATATAATATAATATGAGACAACATCCACACAAGGTCTTCAGGTCCCGAACTAGGTAGAACCTGTACTACGGTAACTTGATACTGATATACATACTTATATACATATACACACCCAGACACAGGTCAAACAGATGCACACAAATGTTTGACTTATCCGGGGATCGAACCCGGTACCAGCGGCTCAGAAGACAGGGTCGTTACCAACTGCACCAACCGGTCAGTGGAATGATGTCGGTTATAGTAATGAATTCGGAACAGAACAATTCAACTACTAAACATTTTGACTAACTTACTATGTTCTATGTTATAGTCGGCTGTAGATAATCAAACCTATTTTGAATAACACCAAAATCTAGTATGTGTCCACTCCAGATAGGCCTAGTCTTCCATCATATACTTAAATATAAACTCTGTTGTGAATAGTTCATGTCATTCATTCACTGTGGGTAGTCCCACGGGCTTCAAAGCCCACTGTCCGATATTGCTAAATAAGTGTCATTAGCTAGTAGTTTATCATAGCTTGAAAGTGGACTATAGATAAAAGTGACATTATTTTTAAATACAGAAACGAGGGTATTAGCTTATGAATCAAAATCATTATCAGTTATAGTTTTTGGCAAATCTTCCATTTATTTAATAAATAGAGTACTTAGTCATAAAAGAGTAGTCATAAAATCATCACGCTAATGAAACTCTGGAATTTATTATTTTGCTTGGAAATTTTTGTCTTCAGGTTTGCTCTATTTAAAGCTAAATTGTAGACGACAACAATACATTAACTATAGTTGCATAGGCAAATACGTATATAGATGCGACTTCCCGTTTGCCTAGATAGGTATTATGATAGAACATTAGATACGGCCGGCTTTTTAATAGAGTACGGCTAGAAAACATGCTTCAAATCCTCAAAAATCTTCAATCCCTAGTCACTTTTATCTTAAAACAAAATAATCGTCCTTCATTTGCCAAAAACACATATCATTATAAATCAAAATACAAGTATTTTGTCACAAAACTTCCATACTCAAAGAATATTAATATATTTAAAAAAATGTATTATTTGTATAATCGCGCATAGTATTTTTTGGAGAATAAAATCTAGATATTACGATTAATCGATAAGCGAATTTTTGATTTAACGCCTTAAATCTAGAATTTTGCGCTAAATCTGCGCAACATTTGCCCAATGTCTGCGCTAATTGGTTTATAAAAGGCAAAATAATGATATAGTCAAACTAGTCTTAAGAGTTAATAACCATTGCAGCTAGATAACTTAGTACAGCCGCAAACCCTTACAGATACACAATACCTATAGAAATCAATATCGAAAAGCTTCAATATCCTCGATGTCGAGAAGAAATATCGATATTATTTTGAAAATCAATCGATAAATCCTTGTATAAGATGCGATATATGATCCTAAGCATCGCGGTAACATTTTGTCACACAGACAAACATACACAAATCGCATCACAAAAATTTCACAATGTCAGTTTCATATTTGAGACTAAGCATACAAATGCCGCAAAAAAAATCTGACCAGTCCTTAAACATATTATTATTCAACTATTTCACAAATACACCCCTACTACTGCCTACTCTGCTGTGCTCTTTTATGTAATACCTATAATCTATTGCTGTAATGTTACACAAATCACGCAAAACACACACAGACCTATCTATGAACATTCTTTTTAAAGACGCTACGAAATAAATAGTCTTATGTCGTAATAATAATCGAATTAAGCTTAGCAGATTAAGCGTTGGTATTATGTTAAATACTCAATTAAATCGGAAATAATGTAAGTTACCAAAAATGAGTCGAAATGTAAATTATATAGTTTTTAATAGGTTTTCTGCAAGATGTCTCCATAATTAGGAATATTTAAAGTTTAAAATAAGTTATCAGGGGAATAGAGCTGAATCCGTCCAACCGTATAAAAGCAAAATGCGTCAAATACGGTTGGCAACAAAATATCTAGTTTTCAAGGTCTTATAAACTCCAGATAGTTATTTATTTAGCTGTAGTTTAGTCAAAAAGCTATATTAATATTTTTTTACACACACACAGTATTTATTACAAGTAACTTGTTCGTCTAATATAACTAGCTCATTTTGTTATAGTATTTTGCAACACTAACTTATGTCAGTGCCTTCACAAAGTATAGTTTGTTCTGCTATTTTAGAGTAGGTAGGCCACAAAATAAAGTACCGTTTTGGTACTTTTTAGTGACAGCACTTAAAATACACTGAGTTATTGCATTAGTGGCACTGTTGACACTTTTTAAGTCTATACTAGTATTATACAGATGTTTAATTTTTAATATAAATATAATTTTGTAAAACTTTCTAATTTGTAATCTATTTGATTTGTATAATTTGTTGCTTTTACTATAGTTACGTGTTTTTGTATATTCGAATGTTGTATATTTAATTATGTTTTAAACACAAGTTAAATGTAAAAACAATTGTTAGTTCAGTAACGTCACAAAGACATTAATTTGTTTAGCATAATATGCTGTTAAAAATCAAGCCTTATTTATTAAGCAATAAGATTGCCTTTCGTTGTCGCTTGATAGCCAGTGTTTTTAAAGATTATGCATAATTGTTATAATTTATGTTAGTTGTTGCAATTTAGCCTTTTGTGAAATTTACCTCTTCCATCAAAGGTTACTTATGAATATTTTTAACGATATGTGATTCATATCGTTAAAATGTGAACCTAAGTAAATTTTCAGAATCTGATAATCCCTGGTTTCTGAGAAACTCATGACAAGCAATTACAATAGTTAACACGAGATTTGACAGCAGATTTACTAATCAGAGAGCTGTCTATGTCATCATTGTTGTGGAATATTGACACTGATCGCTCTTGAACGCGGTTTGGATGGTGTTAATCGCGTTCAGTTTAATTGGCGAAATACGCCCTTAATCAGGCTTTTTTAAACCGGGGGTTATAAATAACATAGTTATTCTTTTTTTGTGTCTGGTGCAACCTATTTATCATCACAATTGTTTTTTTACGTATACGATACATTTTAATCACCATTTGAAATTGTAGTGAAAAACCTTTTTATTTATTTTAAAATCTACAAAATATCAGACATTATTTTTTATGTAACGACGCAAAATGGATATATTTTAAAATTGTAACGAATAGGTGGTAATGAATACATAATAATTGTTAAATAATAAATGTTGTGATGAATATTAATACTAGAATATTAAACTGATATCAAACGCTTCACTCGAAGGAATGTTAATTTTTGTTTCATTCCACGTTCAGACGACACATAATTATATAGAAATGAACGTTCATCTACTCATTTCATTTAAGTTTTCGATCATTCCGACCGCAAGTGCATGATGTCAAATGCCGAAATTCAACATCGTTGGGTCGGTTCACTCGTGCATTCATTATTTATTTCTAATTTCACTTCAAGTGAAAGATGCTGAATGAAAGACTTAAATGAACAAAAAGTGAAGCGTCTGATATCAGCGCAAGCGATAAAGACACGCACTCCATTTTATTAGTGCTAGAGCACTGGACTATTTAGAAACGAATGTTTTTGGCGGACATCAGAATAACTTAACGTAAAATCGCGCTCGTTTTCACGGAAAGGTGATGCAGATGTGTATCCACATAGTAACTACCTGTACCCAAATTTCGTCATTGACGTCACAATACTACTTGATGCTCTAAGCGGTATTCTTGGATACGGCGCATTGTTAGGAGCTTCCTCTCTCAGGAGCCTTGACCACCGGAAGCTTAGACCCTGACCCCGATACTATTTAAAAGTAAATACCACTATTTTGTAGTATGAATTTATTCAAAAATGGAGTTAAATAAACTAAAAGAAAAAAAAAACTATATTTATGATTTTCTTGATGAAATAAATTTAGGTACATGAGCAATGCAAACAGATAATGTTCTGCTGACATTCAAAAATACACTCTATTACCAGTTTTATAAAGTTAAACCTTGCACAAACATCGACGCTGACCCCATACGATGCCTCGGGAATCCCCGAGCACGCAAATACAGACTATAGTAAGCGCGTTATCAAATGAGTCGTCGGGCCATAAATCATTTCCCTATGTCTATCTCGCTTGCACTTACGGGCCTTATGGAGCCGCTTAGTGAAGGGCATAACAATAAAATAAATATATTTTTATGTAACGTTTATTATCGTATCTTGTTCATACAAGCGTACAGATCATCAGTGACCCATCGACACCACGTGAGCAGGTAGCCGTATGTACCGATAATGGTCCCGGCGCGCTGCACATTCCTCTCTATTGACATTTATGGCCCCACGACTCAGTTGATAACGCGCTTCCTATAGTTTGAACTTTAAAACACTAATCATAAGATACCTACCTACATAATCTAATGTCTTATGTAAATAAAAATCATAAGTATTATAATGTCCGCTAAAACATTCATGTTAAGGCATATTAGCACGCCATTGCAAGTGATTTCAGTGAATCTTCGCTAGCTGTACGAATATTGTGATATATTTATGAATTACGTTGCAAACTACTGTTATTGATTTTTGATTTGTCTATTATTAAAGTTAGCGTGAATTACTTTGTTGTTTTCTTAATAGTACCCTGTTTACCTACTATAGAATAAAATATAGGACATGGTGGAAAACGTCATGGTGAGTAGACGAAAAAATTATATTTGTTCACAGGGGTTCAAATCCGGGCAAATACCAATGTTGCTTTTCAATCTTGGACATCAATGACTTCGTGGAGCCGTGGTTTGATGATAAATGTTTAAGCGGCTGAGAACAGCTTAAACGCGGTCACTGTCGGCCTGCATAGAAAAGAAAGAGAAGCGCGATGACACAAAGCTGGTAATTTATTGCAAAATATGAAGCAATTCTCTATTTATAAAAAAATAAAACACTGTCACGTCAATATGTTGCTTGAAGAAGAATCTGAAAAAAAAAACAATGATTGGAAGTATATTAGTATGTTTTTTAATAGTTAAAAAAAAAAAAAATTGATGTATCTTCGTGACTTTTGTCTATCGTACCAAATTAGTTGTATTATGTTTTCAACCACTATCTAACTAGCATATATCCTGAAGGATAAAATATATTTTTCTGATGTTGTTTACTGCAGTGGATCATAATACTTCTAGGCATTAAAAAACTTGCGTTTAGGTCATGTAGTCCCCTTAACTAGGAGTTATGTTAAGTCAGCGCTAAGTAAGGACTTCGTTCTCGCCACTTTCCATCGGCAAAATGTGCTTTCTTAATGCGAAAGGCTGCATCACCTAATTGTGAGACATGTAATAAAAAAATTGAAGATGTGCAACATTTGCTGATGGAATGTGCTAAGAACAAACATGAAAGGGAATCTTTGGTTAGGGAATTTAAACTGAATATGTGGGATTTTGGACTTATCCACAATATTTTGGCATACCCTAAATCAGAAAGGACTAAACGCATAATTTGTGGCTTAATTCAGAAGTCTAGGCGGTGAGTCTCCTTTCTATTTTCATAGTATACAAGGTGTAACAGAATAAACACAAAGTCCCGAGCGTAGTTTGCTCACAATTGACTATTGAATCGATCTCATACATTTTGATGTTATCAAATAATATTTGTTCAAATAATTGGTTGTTTATGTACTCGTACTTGCTTTGTATTCTAAGTGCTTACTGTTTGTTTTAAATTATTTTATTATAAGTAGTACCAATCATTGAACCTGACTTGGTTTCCGTACGTCCTTTTTGGGTAACCACTGAAAATCAGCGCTGTGATGTGGGTCCCCCATATCACAGCATCATGCTGAGTGGAAGCCTTCTTGTCACAGTCATGCCGTGCAGCTGTCGACGATTTCTATTTCTGTTTTGTGCTCGTGATTAGAGATCTCTTTGTTATTTTTACTTTTTTCTTAATTATTATTCTTGTTAACTGTGGTGCGTGTTAATCGTGTTAGTGTCATCGTACAGTGTATGCACGCATGCATACATACACACGCACACCTACCCGCTGTGTGTCGTGTAGGGTAAACTTGCCTAATTCGTACTTACGCCAAATTCGTACTCCACTTAAAACTCGGCTTTGGTAACAACTATCAGCGCCTCTAGTGTCAAAAAATAGAAATAACAGTCGCCCATTTCACCATCTGAGAGATAACACCTGTGACGCTGCTCTCGACAAAAATATTGCAAAAGTAAGTTTTTTTCAACTATTGTTGTAATATTTTTACACATTTCGTAAGAGTTTTATTCAAATAAGGTCGTGTATAACCTATTTTACGATTTGACACGTATTCATGTGTATCTTCCATTGACTTATTTCCTATCTCAATGGTATCTTCACGATTTCATCTGACGTGTAACGTGACTCGTAACTGTTGTCAATTTATTTGGCGGTAAATTTAAAATTTGTTTGGCTCTTGCTCCTATTTCGTACTCGAGTTAAATTCTTAAAACGTACCACGAACACGTACAACGAACCAATAAAAAAACCAAAGAATATAACTGCGATGATTGCCGAGAATTGGCGAAGACCATCCGTCGAATTTGTTAAGAATTACTACTTGTTTTAATAACACATTGTTGATTATGATGCTGATTCTCAATACTCCAATGAATAGATCTCAAAGTACGAATTAAGGATATAGCAGTACGATTTGGGATGATTGGTCTTAAATCGTACTTTTTTAGTTTTTTTTTAAATTGTTAATTTTTTAGAAGTTTATAAGGTTTATGTTAAATTTGATTATAGAAACAATAAAGCATTTAGCAAACAAAAATTACTTTTAATTAAAACTAATTTATCTTTCCTAATTTTCAAAATATGATGGTTTTTTCTTAAGGGGTACGAATTAGGCAAGTTTACCCTATGTATCATGTGTATGTAGGTACGTACGTACGAGACGCGCATGATGCACTTGCTACGAGCAAACCGCGACAAGCGTCTGGACGCGCACGCAAGCACGCACGCACGCCGCACACACGCCGCGGGATGGCAGGAGTGAAAACTAATTAATTATCTTTTTGTATGCACGTGTTTCTGTGACAAATAAATCTATTTTTCTTTCTTTTCTTATTTCAGTAACTATTAATATAGGTTTGTTTTTCAAAGTTTATGTATTTTGCAATACTGATCGCGGGTACCTACTTCCCGCTGGTTATTACCCCGTGGTTAACACCATTAAATACTGGGAATGGTCGTTCTACTGGTTAAGTGTTGACGATCGCGAATTTTTTTTCCCAATAGTTAATACCCTCTTCTCGCGTATAGTTCAGGAGTGTAATAAACTAGTGTAAGTATTTGTATATATAAACGCATTACTGTAACGAAGTTTTAAGTGACATTATGTAAAGTCACTTAAAACTTCGTTACAGTAACATTCCTCGAGGTCTTGCGTTAATTATTTTACATGTTTTATGTGAACAGTGGTGGTGTAGTTAAATATAGTATAATTATAAGTGTATAGTTGTGTGTAAATAGAGTATAAGGTACAATGGGGTTGAGGTATCCGTGTGGATAAAACCCATTAATAAAAAAATTAAAAAATAATAACTTCGTGAGAAAATCTGGGCTAATTTATATTAGCCCGAAATCGCCAATCCGCCTTCAGCAAGTGTAGGTACTCATACCTTCTCTGCTATATGAGGAGAGGTCCTTGCCTTTCCTTTCACAGATAGTTTACCTCTGACAACAGTAACTTAAAGATTATTGCGATTTTGACAGACTTATCAGGGGCAGCAAGCCAAAAGCAACGTTATTGGAAGGAGAATAAAGTTCACTGCTTCTGGCAGTGATGCAAGGCCCGAGGTAAAATAACTGGAAGGACTGTCGGTGTTGTGTTTACAACCGTTCATACAACATACGCCCAATTTTACCTCTAAACAAAGTTATTTTTTGTCTGTGGCGTGAATAAGGATCAGTACCTACATAATTCAAAATAAAATCCATATAAATAAATATTAGAAATCATTTATTTACACTTATTACAACGAATAAATATTGCATACGTACTCGACCATCGTTATTTACAGTTTTACATTTATTTATTTATTCACATTAGTTTTTAAGTCGATATCGATTAGATCGTTCTAATATAATATTACAGAAATAGTTGTAATTCAAGAGCAAGCGTCAGCCGTGGTAATTTCAACCTTATGTCAATGCACGTAAAAGTCACATGACACGCACTCGTCAATTCGTGATTTGCAGACAGAACCTGTAATTTCTCCATTCGAAAATGACATTCACAACTTGCACTTAGAGCTCATTTTTTAGTTTGCCGTATTAAAGTAACTCCTCATAAAAATGAAGTCACTGTACATTTAAATGTTATTTTATTACTATTTCTTACTTTTATACCTGCAAAGATAGATGATACATAAGTATAGATTGCTACAAACAGCATTGAAGTCAATTTTGGCCTCGTATGAAAAAAGATCCGTTTGAATATTACATTAATAATTAGCCTCATTAACTTAATCACTATTTAGTATTTACATACATTTAAGCATACATGGTTTATAAATAAATTAAAAGTCATCACTGATTACTGATTAGTTATGAGACTGTTAAATGTAGTACTTATCAAACCAACACATTTATTAAGGGAACCTGTCATTTGGCACACCTTAGGGTCTAATCAAACGAACCACACCACATCGCAGCGACAAAAAGTGGGCAAGCAGTGATTAAGTATGCATAGTGTCGCTGCAACTTTTTGCAGTCGCGTGGTGGTAAATACAGAATTACATTTTGGTTACGTCGTTGTGGCCTAGTATTCGCAGATTGACGGATCATTGTGTTTGTGATGTGGACTGCCGCTAGTAAACGGCAAATAAAGTATCTTATCTTAACGGTCTCGCGGTTGCGACGTGGCCTCCGTCGGCCAAATGTGGTCCATGTGAGTAACATACACATTAGCGCCCGTCCGTATTGTCGTTGTGGTATTTGTGATTGGGCCCTTATCAAAAGTGAACGCCAATATTGCAAGCAGAACAAGAGTATTTTACAAAAATAATTTAGATTAATGAATTCAAAATTACTATTAAAAAATATATATAAAACTGCTTTTAGAATTTTAGATCGCCACATAATATATGTTTGAATGATTAATTAAATTAGGCAAGTATAATTTCAATATAATACAGTAATTGGGTGAAAATACTTATAGTGAGCAGGTTTTATAAGTATTTACTATAAGTCTTCGATCAACATTACCAACTAGATAACGGGTCTCGTACAAAATCAAAGCTAAATGCTGTCCGCGAGAAAAAAGTTTAAAACAGTTATGTTCGACCTAATTACAACCATGGCATCTAGTAATAAAGTCGAGTTTACATTGTCTGTGTTTCAAGCGAACTAAACAAAATAAGAGCTCACATCTCAAGTGCGCTGTTATTTACCGAGACGTATTTCTTGCGCCGCCGATATCTAGTCGGTATTGTTGATCGAAGACTATAGTCTTCGCATTGTACCATAAACTTTGCTCATGTATGACCAATCAAATGAAAGCAAGTCACTCACTCACACATACAGAGTGTAAATAGCTCGTATTTATATTTTATTCTAAACTATTAAGAATATTCGCGAATAATTATCTAGATAAGAGTCGAGACTCGTCATTAATTCGTTTCGAACTTTTATTCAATACAATTTCTAAAAAGCTACTTTCAGGCCATGTCTCTAAAGGGTTTATTTAGGATGACATTATGTATTAAGTGTTTAGGGCTTCTACTGTTGACCCTTCAGTATTCAACATGAGGTCTAAAAGCTAAAACTAAGCATTGTGTAACTCAAAACCTAGTTAAGCCTTTAAACATGACCTAAAAATTTAATGTTAGTCTCAAAATGGGTAAATTTAGTTTCCGTAGTCTAATCGCCAACCCGTCTCGAGCAAGCGTCGTGATCAATGCTCGTGCCTACTCTGTGTAAAAAGCGGCCTTTGCCCTGCAGTGGAATAATAATAGGGCTGGTATTATAATTATTATAGCTTTAAATGTGGCATAAATATTGCAAAATTCCATACTTTGAAAAGTGACAAAAAATATTGTCCTTTTCCACCCTTTTAGTGACATAGGCTATCCAATATCAGCAACTCAAAGGGTATTTGACTGACCAAGTCTCATAAATCCACTTTAGCTCCAATATTACTCAGCGGGATGGCTTGCAGTTCCGTTCGAAGGCAGAGGAACTCTCCGGCAACACATGTGATGCAGGCACAGGAGACGCTCAGTGCCCACCATGAGAATGATATGGGGAAGGAACCGTTGTATAGCCAGCATGCGATGAGGTGGATCCCATGGTATGTGCAACTGGAATATTATAAAAAATTATTATGATTTGATAAAATTACATTTATTTGTTAAATAAACGAAGAGCATCATCTCTTTTGTGAAAAAACAAATATATTGAATAAATTAAAACTTTAGTTGAAAGTAGCAAAAACATGTAGTTGTTGGTATAACTAAACAACTTCCCAAACAAAAATTTTATAGTGTTGAAAAAGTACACAATGGAAGAAAAAGTTGCATTAAAAACGTAAAAAAAAACAATATGCTCTAGATCCCAACCACTGCCTACTTTGGCTATGTGTGTGTGCATCACATTAAGATAATATAATTTTGGCTGTCAATAGAGTTGCTCACTCATAGAATTTAGACATCATCACAAACACTACACAACTTAAAACTGTTAATTTTTACTTTTGACCAAACAGTTGTAAAATATAATATAATATTATATAAAAACAGATTGCTGTACTTGTAACCGTTTTCACAAAGTGGGTAGTATTAAATCTCTGGCAATCAAGTGGGTGACATGCTGTTCTCCTTTCTAGACTACATATATAGACTATAAAAATACAGGTATTAGTGCACATTTGTGAGTGTGTGTGTGTGTGTAAGTGATATATATTACAATGTCACTCACCTAAAGTCTAAGCACAGTTTAGTTCTGCCGACGACCATCCACAGAATGAAGGCTCCAATAATTGCATTCAATACAAATGCAAAAATGACCGAGCGACCCTCATTGTCTCGTACATGTATCTCCTGCAATACGTAAATATTTCATTTTATAATATTTATTTATTAAGAACAATTAATAACATGGCTGTGACTGCTGACTGCTTAAATGTGGCTTAAATTAAACAGATTTTCTTTGCTTTATAATATTATGTTGACTCTGTAGTACCATGAAGGTTATAATGCACTATGTTCTAGGAGTAAAGTCTTCTTTAGCTGTTGCCTAGCAACTGTTATATTCCCTTCATCCTATGTTGTCACTTTTATTAAGATGTAAATAACTTTAATAAACCACTGTGTGATTATCTATTTTAATTGAAAGCAAGCTCAGCCAACAGACTCCTAGAAAGTCAAAAGATGTACTGATGCAATCACAATTTAAGACATAAATTTAGACTGCCCATTTCCTTCAAGAATTATAATAACAAATTAACCAAGTTACATTATGTTATGTTAATAAATGTTGCTACATTGTACCTTGTGAATGATTCATTGGTTTGTTTAAATAATTTTATTGACATATTTTTAAACAGTTATCAATCTTGTTAGAGATAAACACATCAGATATTTGTACAAAGTACATACCATGACTCAACTGAGGAAAATTTAACACCACACATGCTTAATTTATTAAATTAACAAGGATAATAACTATGCTAATATGGTTTTAGACATCTAAGCGGTCTTCTTATAACAATAATAATTTCAAACTTACATGATATTCGAAGATATGGTCCAGAGTTCTTGTGGATCCCGTCAAGTCCTGCATGAGAGCGATGATCAGACATAGAGAGCAGTACAGCACAGACTGCATTGCCACTATCTGCGAGACGATCAAGCAAGGATCCCATTGTGTATAGCGGAATGAGCCTGTTAGCTTCTTAATTTTCGACATTTTAATCGAAAATGTTCACTTATGAACTGAAAACTATCAACTCTTTCGAAGGTTATTTTAAGTGGGGAGCAATTTATTTAGTTGATTTTGGGTATTTAAGTGTATCACTGTAAACATATGGACTTGTAAAGAACTAATTTGACGAAATTAATATTTTTATTTGATAATATCCGATGACAGGAGAAGTTCCAACGCGAATGTCAAATTGTGCAGTGACGTTTGAGGGCACGGGCAGTGCTGCCAGATGAAAGTCTCGCATTCTCCCTATTGACTAGCTCAATGATTCTCCCCAAACCTTACCTGAAATCCCCCCAAAATTCCAGTTTTGAAGAAAAATCCCCCACAAATGGCAAAAATATTTATTAATTAATTAAAATAAAATTTTATACTATTTCAGCAATAGTTTCCTCCCTAAACCTTCCCCGAAATCCCCCAAAATTCAGGTTTTGAATAAAAAACACTCACAATTAATGGCAAAATATTTATTTATTAGGAAAACAAGCTTTTCTTCAACGTACTAAAGTGCTCGGTGATGAGTTTTACGCGCGTGCGTGCCCCTCTAGTACACGAGTACGTAGTAGGTGCCGCGCCTATGCAACGTGTCTCTGAGGTGCGGGATTTGGGGGGTCACTGTCACTCCCGAACTTTCGTTTCGCGATCAATTTACGAAGATCTGCAAAAGAGCGTTTAGAAAGCTTGGATTTGTTCTGAGGCAGACAAGGCACTTCACTAACATCGCTTCAATACGAGTCCTATATGACGCACTAGTAAGTAGTCATTTCGAACATAGTGCTGTCATTATGGGCTCCACATGACTCCAAGTACTTGGTAATGCTGGAACGCGTACAGAACAAATTCACACGCCACTTATACAGGAAGCTCTAAGGGGTATATCCGTTTTACCCATTGATGTACCCCACTCTGTGCTCGGTATGGTCGGGTACAACCAACTGAGAGTGCGACGGGAATTCACGTTTGTTTCGTATTTAGTTAGATTACTTCGTGGCGTTGAACATAAATATCTCAGGAGTGCTGCAGCGCCTGAGTTTATGTGTACCGGACCGCTATGTGTGGTGGCGGCGTCGGCCGCCCCTGCTGGCCGTGCCGGTTGCCAGGACCGCCCTCCTCGCTAAAACACCATTGACCCGCGCAATTCGGGTTATTAACGATCTGCACGTCAAGATCGATGTACTTACATGCTTTATGAGTGAATTCGCAAAAATACTGTTGTTTATTTTATGTTATAGTGTAGATTAGAGTAGGCTAAACGTTGTTGTTTTATATTTAAATATTGTGTTTGTATAGTAATTGAAACTTAGTACAAAAGCTATGATAAGTACCTAGTACTAGTTTATTAATTACGTTGTTCCTATTTTTATAATGTAAATGAGTGAGTGGCTCTGCAGTTTTATATAATATATTTTATATAATATAAATATATAATACTTAAGTTAGTTTTGAGAGCAAGCTATCGCATTAGGGACATACCTGTAATGATAGTTGTAAGGGAGATTTTATTAAATAAATACATATATGTAAATAATATATAAATGAATGATTAAAAACAAGAACTAAACAAAATACGGAAACGAATAAATTCGTATCACTTCGAACGCAATCTAAACAGAAATGAACCGGGCTCGCTATCGTAATGTAACTCAGTAAAAGTTAGGTTGTTTACTAGTTATATCTCCTTTCTTTTTCCATTATTAAGTATTTTTGTTGAAGCTTTCAGACTATTTATTTATTTAATTGAAACCACCGATTTAATCACGGCCTTTTTGGGGGGGGGGGGGGGGGGGGGGTAATTATCATAATACCTATCTTTTCCTGTTCTGGGCGGAGCGGGAGGGCGTGTCAGACTCTTACTGACTAAAACCCACCCGTGTTCCTTCAGTTACCTGTGTCAGAATCATCACGGCCTAACCGCGGCTTTTCCCGGATTACAGTTTCGGTTATAAAAATCCCAAATCCATTTCCTTCAAACCCAGCTTTTTCTCCAAATATCCCCCAAAAATGTGGTCCCTCCAATTGTCCCCCCCATAACTATAAAAAAACCCAAATTTGGGGGATTTCTTCCAGTGTGGCATCACTGCGTTTGATGTCAACATTTCGTAACACTACCACAGTTACATATTTCCAGTCTAGCACAGAGCATGTAATAAACTATATAATATCTTTAAGCGCATCAAATATTATCATGCGAAAATTTATTTGTAAAAGAGCAAACATTATATCAACGAGAAAGAAAGTCATTATTATCATGCTGCCTTCTGGATATTCGCCGTAAACAGTGGAAGATAAGAGTTTTTGACTATTTGTATAATGTAAAAAAATATTGAAATAAAATCATGATGCGATGCTTTGATTAAGTACCGTATATATAATCAAAGATGCGATGGAATGCATCTGCGTTTTGTTTTTGCATTGCGTTTTTTCAGTCGCTTAGTTCTTGCATTGCGTTTAATCAGCAGCTGAATGGACCTTTTTGACACCTTGACCTTTTTGACCTTTTAACTTTATTCAATAAACTTCCATGTAAGCATAGGGAGCTCAGAGTACGACCCAAAGAAAAATCAGGTGAAATTATTGCTCAAAGGAATCGGTAGGTACATAGTTCGCACGAGACAGTTCAGATCTTTAGTATTATAATAGTAGTCTATGGTTCAGAGAGTAAGCCATGATTAAAATAAGAAAACAATTAGGTACAGTCAGCTTCAGGATGTGGGTACCCCTCTTGGAAAATAATTTATTACAACTGGGGTACCCAATTGATGCAGCCCACTGTAGGTACATCTAAAAGGCAGGTCATAATTTAATTAACAATCTAAACATAATTTAATTTGGTATTATCTTGAGTTGGGTGTAACACTCTACTTCTAATAACATTGGAATAGTATCGTGCTGACTCGCGCGGCGTTCGAGTGCGGTTCGGATCCGAGAAGTCCACTGCGTAGAGACCAAATTTTGCACTGAAAAAATACATAATAATCAATTAAGTGGATTTATAGTAAAATATTATAAGGGGCCTGTTGAATTAGCTAACACACGCTATTATTCGCTGAACATTCACCATTTCTTTAAGGCTCTCTCCCCTGCGATCAAGGTCATTCAACATAATTATTTTCTTCTTCTACTTGCTCGTACGCGTAAGTCGTGCTGTAAATGGCCAGCTGTTAGGTTGAACTGTTGCAATGTAGGTAATTAGGTAACTTTTTTTTTTTTTTGGTTTATGTATCATCAAATAACTTCTCCCGCTCTGGGTGGAGCGGGAGGGCGTGTCGGACTCTTACTGACTAAAACCCACCCGTGTTCCTTCAGTTGCCTGTGCCAGGGGCCACAGTAACCCTTTCGGACTTTCTCGCGACCCTGACAGGCATCGACCCTATTGGGCCCTGTCATTTGGTGCTGACATCTCTTTGAGGCGCGCGTGATCTCAACGCGCCGTCGACCCGGGCCTGGTCCTTATCGGACGGCGAGCTACCCATTGCTCGCCGTCCGCAAGCCCGCGCGTATGGTGGTCGGGAATCGGCCTGGGATTCCCGACGCCCAGGGCGTTTCCTGTGGCGACTAGGGGCGTGAGGGCGCGAATTTGCCTCTCCCTCACGCGTTCCGCCTCCCCCTTGTGAGCATTACTGCTTCGCAGAAGGAGGTGACGGCTTCCCATGCCCTCTCGCTTCGTAACATGGCCTGGACCAGGGCCGGACGCGAGAGATCACCACCGCCGATCGCCTCCACGAAGACACCGCTGCTCCGCCCAAGCCGGGCAGACCTTCACCGTATGCTCCACCGTGTCCTCCGGGCGATCCACACAATGGTGACACCTAGCTGTTTCCTCCCGCATTATCCGGACCAGTTAAGTAGTTAGGGTTGATAATTTTATTAACTACCTAATATTTTATTAATAACTTACACATATCCGTTCATCCATTCGAAGTTATCCATCAGCGTCCAGGCGGTGTAACCTGTCACGTTAATGCCATCGTTTATAGCCAGCAGGACCTAGAAGACAAAATTATTATCAAGTATTATATCACAGAACCAGAGGGCCATGGTCGGTCATCGGCTTTAAAACTGCCACTTCTATGTCTCGTGAGTGTCGTAAAAGATACTACATCATGTCTTTATTTCCCGAAGGCGCAGTTTGAGATGTACCCATAAGTACTTAGATATAAGTCACATGTAACATGAGCCATTATTCGAATAAAGTTCAGCCTCCAGTCCGCGTTCTGTTCCTGAGAGTTGCTCTGGAAAAACTCAGTCACACTGCCTGACTCCGCGATTGTACCATTTTATCCCAGTATCCCACACGCTCGTCACGCGATTGCATTACATTTTTCGCAACACCAAAAGCTGTTCACCTTGCTATTCCGGTTTTGCAACGATCGTTTACCCTACCAAAATGACTGAACGTCTAAGAAAATCTTTAAGCCAACTTTACTTCATCATTTATATTACCTGTTCCAAATAATCCCTGTAATACTCCAGCCGCTGCGTGTCCACCAGGCCGGGGTCCAGTGAGAGTACTCCATTCTCGGTGATGACGATCTCCTTGACGTCGTACGTGGAGTTCAGCCAGTGCAGCTGCTCGCGAAGACCTTGCGGGTATAACTGAAAGATTTTTTTTTTTATTAATCATCAGAGTCGTTGGTCGATGGTCTACTGGTCGTAACCGCTACTGCTGAGCATGAAGTACTGGGTTCGTTTCCCGCGGTCGGTCAAAGTGTTATTGGGTTTTTCCGGAGTCTGGATTTGTGCCCGTTTGATGGCAATAGGCTCGCTCTGATGTTAATCATAACTAGCGGTAGCGGTGTAGCGGTATGTGGCCATACTATAGGTACTGTAGTATTAGTAATAAATACTGCATGTTATTTATTTAACATGCATCCTTCTTTTTGAAAACATGCAACCTCATTTTTTTGTGACTCTGCTTAACCAGAAATTTTATTTACTAATAAAAAAAATCAGACAGAGTCTATTGGTTGTTTATTATACAAAAAACTTAGAACTAGTGCTAGTACTTATAGCTACCCAGAATGTATGCACCTACGCCCCACTCGCATGGCATATCCAATGTACCAGTAAAGGGCTATCCCACCTGTCCGCTATGGTTTTCAGGATGCTGTTGGGACTGGCGCGTACCCGGTGCACGCACAATAAAGATTTTGTTTGACATCTTATGAGATTGACTCAAAAAAGAGTGACTTATACAAGGTGGGCCAAAAGAAATCACCCTATTGGAAGATGCTCTAATTTTTGCAAATGGCTGCCAATGTCAAATCTGTTTTGACATTTATGGACTAGACAGATGCAGAATACAAGTGAACAAGCCATGGAGCGATACACTCCCCAAGAACGCGGAATAATCGTGTCTATTTTTTTGCGTAACAATTCGTCTGTGGTGTTGGCGCAGCGTGAATTCCGTCGCCGATTCCCCGGCCGTCCGACACCGACTGCCCAAACACTGCGCCGTTTGGCCACCAACCTTGAAGAGTATGGGACCACACGAGACGTTGCCAAGAGTGGACGGCCCCGGAGCGCCCGTTCTGCCGAGAATATCGCCGCTGATGCCGAGGATGTCGAGCTGTCGCCGGAAACATCGACCAGACGCCGTGCCACGCAATTAGCCATCAGCCGGACGTCCCTAAGGCGAATTTTGGTCAAAGACCTGCGCATGTTCCCGTACAAAGTCCAGTCCGTACATCAGCTGCTGCCTGCCGACCGCCAAACGCGCGTTACCTACGCCCAAGCCATCCTCAATCTCGAGGAAGAAGTGGACGATTTTTCGACCAAAATCATAATGAGCGATGAGGTTCATTTCCACCTCAGCGGGTACGTGAACAAGCAAAACTATCGCTTGTGGGGCACCAAAAATCCACGAGTGATGCACGAGGAGCCATTACACTCGCTCAAAGTGACTGCATGGTGCGCTTTTCACGCTGGAGGAGTCATCGGGCCATTTTTTTTCGAGAATGCCGCTGGCCAAACGACAACAGTGGACGGTGCGCGCTATAGGGCCAGGTTGACCGAGTTTTTTCTGCCGCAATTGGACGAATTAGGATTGAGGGACAGGTGATTCCAACACGACGGAGCAACGGCACCACAAACGATATTCTGAAGGCAGCGTTCCCGGGTCGCCTCATCTCTCGTTTTAGCGATTTGCACTGGCCCGCAAGATCGCCCGATTTAAGAGTTTCAGACTTTATTTGTGGGGTTTTTGAAGTCCCGTGTTTACGTGAACAAGCCCTGGACTCTGGAAGCCCTCAAGGACAACATTCGACACGAGTGCGAGAATCTGTCGCCCGAAGTTCTCGCCGAAGTGATGAAAAATGCCATAAAACGAGCCCGTATGGCAATCAATTGTGACGGCGCCCATTTGGCCGATATAATCTTCTCGACTTGACCAATAAAATTCTAAAGGTTCAAATAAACATAATCATAAACAGAATCGAAGTTTTTCATTTAGAAAAAAAAGAGAGCCAATCAACATCGGATGACTTCTTTTGGCCCACCTTGTAGAAAATTCGTCACTGCCAACGGGTGGAAATTATAATTTTTTTGCTTTGGAATTTATACGTTATTGTATTCATGGTCACTTCCCTTGACAAAAGTGGCAAGTTGTTGCTTTATAGCATATTCGTTGTTCGTGTTATTTTGGATCGGGAGCGTATCACTCCTATAGTCGGCGAGTCGTGACTCCAGGGCGAACCAAGAGTTAATCACAGGCCGATTCCCGGCCACCATAGGCGTGGGCTTGCGAACCGCGAGCAATGGGCAGCTCGCCGTTCGATAAGGACCAGGCCCGGGTCAACGGCACGTTGTGTTCCACGCGCGCCTCGAAGAGATGTCAGCATCAATGACGGGGTCCGCTAGGGCCGATGCCTGCCAGGGTTGCGGGAAAGTCCGAGAGGGATACCATGGCCCCGGGCACAGGCAACTGAAGGAACACGGGTGGGTTTTAGTCAGTAAGAGTCTGACACGCCCTCCCGCTCTGCCCAGAGCGGAAGAAGTTATTTGATGATTTCCCACCCTCAAAAAACAAAAAAGGGAGAAACAAGAGTTAAGTTTTACATGTCCTTTTTTCTGGTTTGGGTCCGAAGATTTATCAATCTGACTCATTTATTTCTGCTCCACAAACCATCTACCATTTTGCTGGCGGAGGCTGCCTACCTGGCGGAGTCGCAGTAGAAAGCGCTTCTTTTTTGAGAGGCGATTTATCAAATTTGAGGTCTGAGAGATCATCAGCGCGACACAGCGGATACTTACAGAGCATAGAGCAACACGGGCCACCGGCGAAACAGAGTCGCGAGAGACACGAGTCGCGTTGGAGCCTCCGGGAGAGGGGTTGGCGGAAAATTAATGTATTTTTTAAAACTTAGTTTATCCTAAATAATTAATTAATATTATATCTTGCGTTTCAAATAATTTCTACCAGTTTGTGATTTTTTTTGTAATAAGGAATTCTTTTGTTTGTTATAATATGTTTGTTCTCCAGCCCATCTTGCCAAACTACATATCATCAACGACCCCATTTGCTTCTGTGGCACAGACGTAGGTGACATAAATCACAAGTTTTTTTCCTGTCCCTTATATGACCGTTCTTCTTTTCTTTGTAACCTCTTGTCTCTCCGTATTCCTTTTCCGACCTCAATAGTTTCTTTACTTTGTACAAATAGCTTCCCTGTATATAAATGTATAGTCTCATTCATCACATTAAATAATATTAAGTTGTAAATTGTCGTCATTGTAATTTGCTCATTATTCACTATTAGTACCTATTCACCTTTATAAAATACATTGATCCTATAAATCGTCCAATTCTAAATCCTGTTAATTGATCATAAATATTTTATACTTTTTTCTTTCGTTTCCCTACCTTTGTGCTCGTAAACGTGACATTGGCTAAATGCACAAACCGCGCAAAGCCATAACAAAAAAAAAAAAAAAAAAAAACAGAATACAGCAGGTTCGTTACCTTTTTTTTTAAAAAAAAACTGCCTAATTTCAGTCTCGTGGACGTAGAGTAAAATTTTGATTGCAATCACATTTTCAAGCTCGTCGTTTTGTCCAATTTATTCTAAATAATTTATTTTAAGGTACGAAATCCTACAGTATTTCTTATTGTTCGTAATACTTAATAAACCTACCGAACCCCGTTGGGTAATGTGACAAATTTCTTTATTGTATTTTCTACTTTTTATATTTTTTTTGTCTATCCTATTAAATATTCGGTCTTTTTTTAAATATACAAATTAAACGTATTCAATGGCTAAGATAATATTGTGTTTTCCTTTCTATTACGCTACAGTACGCACATAGGTAGGTAGGTTTGTGTTATGTTAATCATCAGTTTGGAGCGCACAGAAGGAACCATGGGTTTGTATCACAGAAATATTAAAGACAGAAGTGGCAAGGGGGCGTGTTGGCGACCACTTGAACCTGAGCGTTTCGCTCAGCTATTGAAAAAATGGCCGTCACCGCGAGTTAGTCTGTTGTCAACCGCGATCGTGAAAACAAACGATTATGCCGTCTGGTTTCGTGCAAAAATAGAAGCCAAAACAAAAATTTTAGAAGTCATGGCATCAGTTACCATGGGCAAGTACAAGTATTTTACAATATTTGTCTTAAAAATCACGAAAAACAACAAGCCGTAAAATATATCTGACTTGTACTACTATATTTTTGTTTTCCTATATTACTCCGAATGTATTATTTTTGATACACATACACTCACAAAGCGCTACAGGCCGCCGAGCGCGGCGGACAATTCACCGACAGTTACCTACTTAGTTTTATGACAAGATTTTTTTTACTGTGGATTAATTGAATAACAAAAAAATAATTGAAGAGTTATAATAATAATAAAAATGTAAGATAAAAAAAAATAAGTTGTTAATTTAATACTTAAGTACTATTTGGAGAAAGTGAAGTCAAAAAGTAAAGACAAGTCGTCGTCTAATTCAATGAGGCCTGTACAACCAGCCTCAAGGAGGTAGTGGAGGCTGAGTTTTGGAAGGTGACCCTGAAGAAGATCAAGTCGTCCAAAAGCAGGGCCGTGGTCGCGGCAACGGCCTCCATCATGGGTACATTTCCAGTTTACACTGACCTCTCATTGTAAGGAAATCCTATACAATACGAGATCAGCATATACTGGAAAATCTATAGCTTGATCTGTAGCCGTGCGTACCTCTATATTGGTGACCCCGACGTAATGAATAACATCAACAACATTCAACAACGGTTAACAATAAACAACAATCATAAACAATCAATAACAATCAACAATCAACCACAATCAACGACCAACAATCAACCAACAACAACAACTCGACCCACTATCGACCTCCGGTCTCCGAAGGGGAGTAATGTAGCGGTATCTACATCGCCACATGTGAGCTGCGCGTCATATTGACGTCACGGAAATCTTGCATCGCGCAAGCAGAGTTTACCGCGTGACTAGCATAATAGACAACTTCCCGACATCAAGCATCGGGCAGTTGCCCACCAGACACGACACTCGTCTGGTCGGAGGATTCTCCCTTTTCTATGGAGGTATGAGTGAACATTACACCCTGTTCCTCGTACCTCTATATGTACAAGCATTGCCTTTATGTGTGATGGGAGAAGGTTTTTTCAACCGATAGAGCGACCGCAATGTCCCGGTGACTTTTTACTAACAGTCCTGACCTGCTTTCGCCAGTCAAGACAAGTGTAGACCAAGATCACCCCTCCGACCTAACCCATCATGGCTGTGGAGTTTTGCTATTTAATTTAATTTGACCCTGTATCTTTAAGTAGTCGGTAACTACTTTAAAATAATTTCAGTAAATAACTTTCATAGGTTCATGGTTCTCACCGCAAACCAGTCAACTGCCGTAGTTTCCCACGAAGGATCCTTATCCATGACTGTGTTCAGTTCCTCTGAGCCGTCGAAGAACCATTTCCCTGCAAGTTCACCTGGCTTCACCCTGCGGACCAGCCGAGTTATGTAGTGGTTCAGCGCGTAAAAGTCGTAGGTTCCTAAAAACAAACAATAATATAAGAAATAGTCTTAGAATTACAAAATGGTTTTGAACTTCTGCCGACTTCATAAGCGATCGGTAGTTTCAAAATCGCCTGTGGACTGCGCTTTTTTATGCCTCCTTTGCACTTTTACCACTCAAAGTGTCACCCTATGTAAAATGTATATCTGTTATTTATATGTTGTACATAATGAGGAGTGTTCTATTCTATTCTTTTTTTGACACAGGCACATTTTTGCTCATCCTCCGTGCCCACGCGGTGCTTGCTTAGTTGGAAAGATGTTGTTGAATCCGTGTCCAGTCCACATGAATTTAAGAATAAGAATAATTTATTTGTAGAAAATATAGTTGTTACCAGTTGTAAAAGTTGGTGGTTAATGTACAGTCCATATTTTGCCTGTTTAGGGCATGCAAATTAGTTTTACATGAATAGGTACATAGGTAGGGTACTTATTTTAATAAGATATACAAAATATACACCTATGTTCTAATATCATTTTTAAATCAAGATAAATTTAAGTTACAATAATATATAAAAACACAACAAAGCTTACGACACTCGAGGAAAATAAATCCTATTCTCTGTCAATAACCACACAGCACACTACCCATAATATATATAAAACACAGGCGTAAGTACCTCTAACCAGTTCTATTTCTTCGGGAGTGAAAGGTGGCAGTCTGGGACGCTTGTAGCCTTCGTTCTTCGCGTTGTCATTTAGCAGTTTCTCTAGTTTTCGTGGCCATCCACCTTCCTTGGAGAAAATGGCGTGAGCGTATCGACCTTGCTTTAAAAGAAGAAAGGTGAACATGAGCCAATATCTTTAGAGGAGAAAATAAATCAATTCCAAAACAAGTAGAGTACAATTTATGCTCATACCCAGTGATCAATAGTTAGATCAGTCACTTCTTGATCCTCTGGCGTGAATGGCTTGAACCAGAAGAACAGAGTTGATATTGACAGCTTGCCTGAAAAAAACGGCCTAATTAGTAAGTACTGGTATACGGTCAAACCCGGTGGCCACGGGCTCCACGCACAAGCGACATGACACGAGTCTTGCGACAGCGATTTCAAAGAAAACCAATGAAAAAAGTTGATTAGAGCATGACACGAGTCACCGCGACGCGACTTGCGGAGCGACCTGCGAGTAATTGTGTAACAAACACACTAACAGTAGCAATTGGCGTTCATTTTGACAGTTCAACAACATTCATTGCGTTATTTACGTTGGTGAGCAGACAACTTTTCGAATATATGAAGCAATGGGTTAGCAACATACTTAAAAAATATTCAGATTGTGATTATGTGTTACGCAATTAGGCTGTACGCAGTCGAGGCCGTGAACGGGGCCTAAGTTTTAAAACTTCCTTAATTTTAACCTCTAATTAAGAATTATAATTTTACCCAGTAACTGTTCCGATGTAAAAAAAAAGCTACGCACAGTAGGCCACACGATAGATGCAGCAATACCAGTATAATCAGGCCTCTTATTATATTGAAATTCCGTACTACGCTAAGCCACCTCAAGCTCTTGGCTGAATGCACTCCACGAGTACCTAGCGGTGTTTAAACGAAACATCTTGCAATGAATCTAAGTAACTCTTACCTTGATACTTTTCCCTAAAAAAGTCATCGTAGACCCTGTACGCCCTAGCATGAGCCATCAGCACGTTCTTATTGCATAAATAACGGCCCAGCATCGGATCATCGAAGAATGGGGCCATTTGCTTCTCATATCCCGCGTCACATAGTATAACGGGCTCGTTGATGGTGACCCAGTACTTCACGCGGTCTGCAAAGAGGGAGAAGACCACATTGGCGTAGTCTGCGAACCAGTCGGCTATGAGGGGGTTCGCCCAGCCACCTGCAAAGAAACGATAGGTAATTTGAAGTATGATTTCACTCGAGCATACTGTCCTATTAGAAACTCCGACTCACACAAGCCTAGTACCTAGTCAACAGGAAGACCACTGAGCAGAACATGATGCCCCTGAGCTCAATTCAATAGCTGGTGCGAGTACCTATGCGGTCTTATTACAAAACACGATCTAACTTTAGCCCGAGACCAAACCTTCGACTCAGTTTTTGTATTTGTAACTTTATGCCGACTTTAGTAAAGTTCTTAATACAAAATTGACAATCTAAGACCGGACTAAGTTGCCAGTTTTGTAAAAGTAACTGTATTTCGATTTCTGTTAGGTTCTTATTTCAAAAACAGGCTCGATGGTTTAAACCATGTCAAAAGAACAACCTTGTTTTGTAATAAGACCGATGACGTTTCTTCATTGGAACATTCTCAATATGCAGCCTGGAGTCTGGATTAGTGGCTATTATATAAAACTTACAACTCCTCTAACTGATGGAATGTGGTGTTCTAAATACTCTACCTACGCCTTTGAGGTATTCCTCATAAAGACCAGCGCGTGATGTCACAAAAAGTGAATTTGATTAAGTCGCCATCTTGAGAGTTCCGTCACCTTCAATTACAAAGGATGCACTAAATGATAACCGTTTTGGTCAAGCAGTAAAAGAGATCCCAGATTATCTAGTTAGTTATTAAATAACAAGATTGTCGGAATTACACTTATTTATCATACGATTCGTTAGGCTTTTTCGTACCACTCACAAGTTAATGAGCGTTTTTGATTTTTTTGATTTTAGTAATGGCGGATAGCAGAATACTGTTTGCCGTAGTAAGCCACCTGGAGTGACATATTTTGCCAGGCTTACCTACGTTTAGCCAAACTTTGGTGACACTGGCCTTTATTAATTGCCTGACACATTTCTAATAGATATAATTGGTCCGTGCTCAGATCGTTACGCGTCTTCGTTATGTCTGGCTAACAACATGTTAAGGCACTGAAGGTTTCGACTGGTAGGCACTCACAATTATTTAGTGTATTTCCTATTGGCCCACTAAAACTTTTTGGGCCCGTGGTAGTACCGTCTAAATGTTCGAAAAGATGTCTTAAAGTCAATTCGTTTGCATGCAATTGACATACCAGCCATTGTAGTGGACGTTGCAGCTTGCTTTCAAGCAACTTAATAATTCCAGCTTTGGTTCCAGTGTTGACGGCGGTTCCATCACAACCAATAGCTACTATTTTTGTCAAACTAATTGAGTTTTCCACAAAAAACGAATACAACTTAATTGGCTATTGTTCTAGCATTCCCAGACTTTAAGGAGATGTGACCCAAGTATTCGGACCCCGGCTCTTTCAAAACGATTATGTTTTCTTCAACTATGACTCTCCTTTTATCAACTTCTTGAACTAATGTCTTATCCTTTCTGCCATCAAACGAAATACCAATATAATCTTGAAAGTCAGTCAAACTTTTCTCTATTAGAGATTTTCTTGTCTTCGATCTAACTCGGCGAATTTTGGACCGATCAATAATATTATCCGTGCTTTTGTTTGTCACTAAACCAATATCTTGGAGCGTGGCAGAGCCTATGGCAGCACCAGCTCTATCAGAAACTCCGAAACGATCCAAAGTTCTAGCAACCGCCACATACAACGTTCCTGGTAGCACGGAGATACTTGGCGTGGATACAATAGAAGATGTCGACGACATGTCATTTATAGTTTCACAGCTTCTTTCAATAATTATCTTCGTAGAAGAACTTGATCGTTCAATAGTATTCTTGTTCTTTCTTGTTCGTTCTTGTAACAATCGTTTCTTGTTCGTTCTTCTATGTTGATTGTTGCAGCCTGTAAATGTTGGGGTTAGCACGGTTTGCGTTTAGTTTGCCTGTCCATTTTTTTCGCAATCTTCTTGGTAGTTACTAAATCTATTGACCCAATGATCATTTTTCTTTCGCTTCTTTGATCAGTCAGGAAATGTCTTTATTGAATCGGTATTTTGCGGTCTTGTTGACACGAACATGTAGCAAAGGACAAACATTTGCAGGAAGCAATGTCAAATAACTTTTTACTGTCGTTTTTGAATTGTTCTACCTTACGTAAATAATTTTCATTATTTTTTCTACCTTGTTAAGGTTTTAAAATTAAGCGGTATTTGTCATGAAATGCTCTTATACGAGCTGTTATAGTACGATGTTCTATAATGGGAATAGAAACTTTCCGTCAAATCGTCTCGATTTCGGTAGCAATAATTGCCGATGTGTTTTTGACAAGATCTTGACGTTTTTGTGTAAGTACTTTAGGTAAGCAATATGAAGTACCTTATGACATCTTCGTAAGTAGGCAGCGTATTCTTGGGTAATTCCCTTCCTGATGTAAATAAAGGACACTTATTTCCACTGCGTAAACTCATTATTTAAGAGTACGAAATATTCACCAAACCACAGACCAAACTCCGAACTTTAGCAAAAGAAAGTGACGTGCAATCAATTACAGATCTTAATTCTCACTAAAACCAATAAGTTGACACTTTAGCTAGGTCGGGGTTTTGCTTCCCAGCCCCACGCCCCGCACTTATGTGGGCATCACATCGCGTGAAGTGATGTATCACGCCAAATATCGAGATTTTAGAAAATATTTTAGAGGCGAGTCGCAATCATAATGTGGCTTTTGCTGTTTTATGTTGGTTTTTGTGTCTGTTAACTAATGATTTTACATAAAAAATTGACAGTAAGTCAATTTCTTTGCTCTGTAATGACCGCATGAAAACCAAAAATTTTGAATTTTTTTGAAAGTCTGCGCGCCCGGGGGCAGTACCTACTTCTAATGGCTTGTTCCGGAAAATATTTTACATACGCAATGCTTAAGTATATTGGCAACTTTTAATAACCCCGCAAAAAACGAATTCCAAAAAAAAATATATATGAGACAACATCCACACAAGGTCTTCAGGTCCCGAACTAGGCAGAGCCTGTACTACGGTAACCTGATGACTCATATACATACTTATATACATATATACACCCAGACACAGGTCAAACAGACATGTTTTTCATACATTGATCGCTCCACCCATGCTTACCTAAATCTTGCAAAGACTGCGGCAGATCGAAGTGGTAAATAGTGACGACAGGCTGGATGCCCTTCTCCAGTAGACCGTCGATCAGGTTATTGTAGTAGTTCTTGCCATCCTCGCTGATGTGGTTGGGGTATCCACTCGGAAGTAAACGGGGCCAGGATATAGAGAATCTGAAATGAGTATCTCATAAATAACTGGTTAGCAGTGGGAAACCAAGTCAAATACTTGACGACACGGTTGGCGCAGTGGTTAAGCGATTGACTGCTGCGCTGCGAGTCGTGTGTTCGATTCCCGCACGGAACAAATATTTTTATGACCTGCAAGTAGTTGTTCCGGGTCTGGTGTTTGTGTATGTAAGTTTAAATGTTTGTAAACGCATCCACGATACAGGAGAAATTCCTAGTGTGAGGCAACGTATTTAAAAAAAAATAAAAATAATAATAAGTATATAATAAATAAGACCCCTATAACTAGATCGCCTTAGTAACATATGAATTTAGATTAAAATTTCCAGCCATCTTGCACCACAGGTAAAGACAATATTAGCTAGCTAGCTACTTAGCTCATATTCCCTTTACCTACCTTTATTTTTGCCTGTACCTACATATACAGGCAAAAGTTATCATATTTTCCAGATTACATACTCTGGAGGCTGCATATCTACTTTATATGATAATCCTGATAACTATAGAAATAGAATAGAAAACAGTTTATTATCTAGGTAATACAGTAAGCAGGGATATAGGTTAAACCACGGATATTGAGTTAAACACAGGTTAACAACTTATGTACCTAGCTTAAAATTGATAGTTGCACAAATTGGCAAATTTCCTCATTAGAATAGAATAGAATAGAATGATACTCGTTATTATGTACCTACATCATAAAAAATACAGGTATAAATGTAGAATTTTTACATAGGGTGACACAATGGGTGATCTTATCGCTAAAAGCGATCTTTTGCCTTTGGGTAGAATTAAGAGAGAAGGAGAGACAATACTGCAAGTAGTTAGTGGTGTACCATTTACAAATTATTAAACAATAAATACAAACATACACTAAACATATACTTATCTACATATATATATACAACATGTAACTTAATTAACGCACATCCTGAAAATAGTTTGTTCAGAATCGTTTACTGAATCGATTTATATAATTTTTAATATAGGTAATTTTTTATCCCAAAAATAATTAAAACTACGGATATTATTGTCATATTAACCCTGTACAATCAAAACAAATTGAAATGGACCGTAAGTCAAAGTAATAAGACTTTTAAAATCGCAGTTTTATTGGTATTCATAAAAATTCCATCATTCAATACAAAATAAAGAAAAATAAACCTTATTCCAAGAACGTTAACAAATGCATTGTAAACTTAGCGATTTGACCGCACGCACACACTAACAGGAACTGGACAAAGTACACCGATAAACCCACGGAGCAAATACAATTGCTCCGTGGATAAACCACCTACTTACTTTCGTTCCCTTTCAAGTTTAGTCAACTTTCAACATTAGTCACGCGCGGGCAATATTAGTGGAAAGAAGTTACGTAGTTAGTGTTATCAAATAATTCTTTCGCGCGCAATGTCTTTCCAATACACTAATGTTCAGTATACCGAAATGGTGAGGACTTTGGCAACGTGTGGTGATAATGTGGCTCTAGCTTGCAGAACATTTAACCAAAGGTAAGGTACAAGAGTGGACCGCAGGACAATGTTAGCTACTACTCAGCGGCTTCGCGACCACGGAACGTTCCGTCCAAACACAGCCATCGATAGGGGAGCCAACGTGCGTACACGTACTCGTCTTCAAAACGAAATCCTGGACTATTTCGATGAGAATCCCCATGCCAGTACCCGAGAAGCAGCGCCACACTTTGAATGTAGTCATATGCATGTGTGGAGAACACTTCGTGGTGATAAAGAACATCCATTCCACCTCAGAAGATGCCAGGAGTTGACTCCAAACGATTACGTACCACGTTTGCAGTTCAGCCGCTGGTTATTAGAAAATTGGCAGCGGAACATAATTTGGACCGACGAAAGTACATTCACACGCGTGGGGATGTACAATCAACATAACACACATTTGTGGATGCACGAAAATCCTCACGCATGCAGAGTGGATTCCTTCCAACACCGTTTCTCAGTTAACGTCTGGGCCGGTGTCATTGGTACACACATACTGGGGCCAGTCTTCTTACAAAGATTAACAGGAGACGCATATTTACTGTTTTTACGAGAAACTCTACCTACCTACGCTGCTAGAAGTCATTCCTCTTCATAATTTACAAGAGGTATTCTACCAACACGATGGTGCCCCTGCCCATTTCACTAGAAGTGTTCGGCAGCACCTTGATGAAGAGTTTGGAGAGCGCTGGATCGGTCGCGGCGGCCCTATCCAGTGGCCCCCCAGATCAGCTGATTTGACGCCTCTTGACTTTTTTTTGTGGGGACGAATTAAATCGTTAGTTTATTTTAGTGATACAACAAGTGCCGAGGACCTAAAAAATAGGATAGTGAACGCTTTTGAAGTAGTGAGAAATGACACTGAAGTGCTTTCTAAATTAAAACATCAATTAAGAAAACGGGCATTAAAATGTATTGAACAAGGTGGTGGACATTTTGAAAGTGTGTTAAAAAGACAACGTCGTATGAGTGTTTAGGCCATCAGTATGTAAGTTATTTGATTTTTTAAATTACTTTAAATATTTTGATTCAATCTTTTAAACATGCCGTCTCTGAATAATGTTGTCGTGCCGCCTCCTATTTTCAGCAGTTCATTGCCGATTGGCATTGTATCATATTCAATAAACGAAATTATTCAGAGTCGACAGTCCAAAGCCTGAAAAGTGTGATGGAAAGACGCAATCATAATGTTTACTAGACATAGACCGTAAATAAACAATTCTTTTCTCGGACGTCGTCGGTTAATGTTTCATAATATTTCTTTAACGTAAACAATCGTGTATCAAATTGTCGGCTTTTTCCGTAGTTTCGTTGTGTTGTGTCGAGCGGCGCGGTAACTGCTTGTGCGACTGTGTGCGCTGCGTGCGTAGTAGTATGACCATAAATTTCTCCCAGAATTGGTATAACTAATTTAATAAATAACAATGCATATACATGTTAAATTAAAAATTTAGTGTATATATTATGATTATAACATAATATTCTAATTGGGGTGTTTGAGGGTGTGCGTTAATTACGTTACATGTTGTATATATATACAATATTAAACATGAAACATTGACCTCATTGTTCGTTCATTCTTACATTCGACATACGTTAGGATAGCCTGCGGGGCTAGCATGGCCGTACCCTAGACGTTTGTGACAAGACATGATAAATTATGTCATGTCTTACAATAATTATCTTAAAAATGCTAGCACGGGTCCACCACGTGACACGATCTAGAGGCGCGACATGCCTTTCTTGTAGCTGACTTCACAGTATGAAAAAGTAAATTAAAATGTCTATGACCATCTGAAAACGCGTAGTCGCGCCAATATGCGACCAAATAAAATAATACGCTTAAAAGAATACAGTTATACTACTTTTTAATTTTGTTGGGAACTAATTCTTTTTGATACACGCACGACCCCTCTTTTTTCGAGTGTTTGGTTTGATAATTTTGTACAAAATTTTGATTACAAGCTTTTATTTAACTTGCAACTGCTTTGTTGCTTGTTTTATTTAACCATTTATGTACACACTTATAAGTGTGTACATAAATGGTTAAATAAATAAATAAATACAAACATAATAATATACCTATTTTTCTGTTATTTTCTTCTTGTCTGTTTATATAAACAGACAAGAAGAAAATAACAGAAAAATAGGTACAAAGGTGATACTTATTTCTAATGAAATCTCTTCCAGCATACCTGCGATAGGATAGTAGATTTAGAGATGTAGACAGCGTGTGTAAGAGTAAAAGAGAAAATAAAATACATAAAATCAAAAACAATTCACTTAATAAAATAAAACAAATAATATGAGAATATACATACATACATACAAACATAGCCTGTAGGTATGTATGTTAGTTTGTTTAGGTCAAATTTTTAAACAGTTATCTGAAATTTTGCATACACGTATAATTTGGATGACAATGGTGCCGATTCTCTTTGTCAAATGCCTCTAAATTATACTAAAAATCACCAAAATTTAGTCTATTCCTGTCAAACGACGATTTCCCATTCTGAAATTGACTAAAGTGAAACAACTTAACTAGGTATATTTTAGTTTGACAGCACTAAGATCGCACTGAATTATTAATCTATTAGAAATGACAATTTTGCTATTCTGGATTTGACGGTTTTCACCGAAAATTTTGATTGTCTAACTAAATCTGACTATTTTTAATCGCGATTAAAAAGGCGTGGAATACAATTAGTTGTCATGAACTGAAATTCACAGCAACACCTTGACCTCCGGTTCAAAAACAGTACTGTATCTTTCTTTCTTTTCTTTTGCTTATATCTCTACTACGTTTACTAAGAAAAAACATGTGCTGAATTTCAATTACTTTCTTGGAAACACTGCCCTAAACAAGGTTTCATCCCTCCGTGACCTAGGCGTAAATCTTGACTCAAAGCTCCATCTTGACACCCATGTGGACAACATAGTCAACAAGGCTTATAAAATGTTTGGTTTCGTAATGAGAGCGTCTAGAGAATTTCATCGGCCTTCTACCTACTTGCATCTATACAAATCAATAATAAGGCCACAACTTGAATACGCAGTACCCATTTGGAACCCTTATTACAAAAAGTACATTGAGATCATTGAGTTGGTTCAACGTAAGTACCTCCGTTCCATGCATCACAGATGCTATCAAAATGTCCTATAAATTATTACTTGAAAAATATAACTTCATAACCCTACAATCCCGTCGCACCCTACTTGAAATGATGACTCTGTTTAGTATATGCCGTAATAAATTTGATTGTACTGATCTTGTGAACAGTTTGTGCTACCTGAGGGGCAATTCCCGTAATTTTAAGACCGTTCGCATTCTAATCTCAGTCTCAATCTGTCAAAATTACAATCAATTTACATACATTTTTGACAGGTTTTTGACATTAATTGACGCTGAGATGAGATTGCGACTTGAATTTGAACGTTTTTTAAGTACGAGAATTGGCCTACTGATCCCTCGTAATCGTAATCGGTCGAGAGGTTCGTTCGAGACGCCTATTTGCTACTTCGTTTTGTCGAACGAATTCAGGCACTCGCTCACCGTTACATCGCTTGGTTGACACCTATAATAAACAGTTTGGCTCTACTGATATTATGTTTCTCAGCAGAGCTGTATTTAAGAGTGAGATTACAACTATTTTAAGAGATAGCCCTAGTATATAGTTAATAAGTGTTTTTTTTTTAGTGTTTTTTTAACTTGCTCTGCTAACAGCTAGCTATTCTGTATTGTAATCTGTGGATAACGTCTTGAGTAGTGTATTTGTTACTTTTATTGCAAGTTTTATATTGTATGCCTACTGTGTAATATACTGCTGTTTGTTATTCCTAACAAATAAAATAAAATATAATCTCGAAAATGGTGGGTCCTTTCGCAAAAATAATGGAAATTTCGACCACCCTTTAAAAACCAATTTGTCCCTAAAACTCAACATGTAGGTAATAACTTTTCATATTTTCCATACAAAAAGTGAAAAATTCCATATAAAACACGTCGAGGCTGCCCTCAGTGCGCGCCGGCTGTAAAAAAATTCACGGCGTAGGGTAAAAAAGTACCACGTGGAGTCGTAGCTAAAACCAAAGAAAAAAAATAGTACCTACTTAATTAAACATTTTTAAGCATTTATTTTAATGCTCTAAAAAAGAAAATAAACTTTAAACTAAATCAAACCGATCAATTTCTTACAGTATACCATTTATATGTCATGTCTGTTTGACCTGTGTCTGGGTGTGTAGGATATGTATATAAGTATGTATATCAGTCATCAGGTTACCGTAGTACAGGCTCTACCTAGTTCGGGACCTGAAGACCTGGTGTGGATGTTGTCTCATCATATTTTATTATTATATGATTTAAAAGCTTGTCGCGAGATTTACCTGTGACAAGAATACAATATGTAACTTGATCCTGACACAAGTAATTCTAAGAAATTATGTACCTATTTCATAATATAAATTTACACAGGTAAATCTCGCAACAAGCTTTTAGCATATTAATTGTATAATGTAATAAATTGATGGATTTGATTTGATTTAAAGTTTTTGAGGTGAATAATGGAAGGAAAAAGCAGTGAGTATCACAATTTTGTATACTTTTCGAGAAATCTTTGCGGTATATACCTACAATTTCGCAGTCTTGTCAATTTACTTATATAACCAATTATTACATACATTTTATTGCCACTTAGTGCAGTAATTATTAAGAAAATATTATTTTTATCAATTTTTAAATCTTATCACCGCCTCCGAACGAACGTGATAAATGTTTCATAATCATCTGTCAAAATGTGAATTTTGTGAGAAAATGGGTGCGCCCTGATTAGTAAATAAGACATAAGGAGTCCCAACTGAACTTCAAGAAGTTATGCCACATGTCAAAAAATTATCTCACGCCGCCCGTGCTAGCATATAAGACATAACGGGTTTACCGCCCAAACTGTGATAATATGTGTGACTCAAGCCATATCTCAGTAACTGTAGGCCATGCTCGCCCCGCTGCTCTAAAGAGGATTGTCACCTGAACATGTTCAGCCCCAACTCCTCACACATCTCGATGTCCCTCCTCCACAGTCGGTAGGAGTCACACGCCACGTCTCCGTTGCTGCCATCTGCCACCAGCTCGGGACGATCGTGCAGGAACTTGTCCCATATGCTGAGACCTTTATCTGGAACGTTATCAAATTATAAGGATAATTTTCAAAATACCCGAAGATCAAAATTTATAGCCTTCCAAAAAATGCAAAGTTCCTGTGGTTTCGCACCCGTGGTTTATACCATAGGAGCGAAACGGTGGAAAAAAGCTATTTTTTTATAAAAAGAACAACTTACTCACGCATGAACTGCGTGCCAACTGAATTCATGAACCAACATAGTTTAAAGTAACATCGAAGAATGCATAATACCTACGATTACTTACCACTGACATTCCAGGCACCTTCCACTTGGTACGCCGCTGAAGCCGCCCCGAACATGAACGAAGGTGGGAACTTCAGCTGCTCCGTGCTCCATGACCCACAGATCAGAACACTAGAAATAACAGTGAAATATTACTTCCAGCAAGTATATGAATACACACTTGCAGAGGGTTTCGTGACTTCAGCAAACGAAACTGCACTGAAGTCCGTTTAAGACTTAAGAAAAAGGTTCTCCGTGCTTTAGAAATATGGTTTCGAAGTCACAGTCTCTTTTAAGTCGTAGCATCCTCGTAGATATTGCGTAGCTGTCTACGATGGACTCCCACCGTGCTACGCCGTAGACCTACGCATTAGATTACCTACGCACCTTATAGGCCCTCCTGTTGTTATTGTTACGCGGTAGACGTAAGTTGCTACGCCGTAGATTTGTAAGTGCATATTGTATTATGTATTTTACCTAACCATGCATATTCAAACCTTCGAGTGTGGGAAATCATCAAATAACTTCTCCCGCTCTGGGCAGAGCGGGACACTGTCAGACTCTTACTGGCTAAAACCCACCCGTGTTCCTTCAGTTGCCTGTGCCAGGGGCCACGGTATCCCTCTCGGACTATCCCGCAACCCTGGCAGGCATCGGCCCTAGAGGACCCCATCATTAATGCTGGCATCTCTTTGAGGCACGCGTGTAACACAACGCGCCGTCGACCCGGGACTGGTCCTTATCGAACGGCGAGCTGCCCATTGCTCGCCGCTCGCAAGCCCGCGCCTGCGGTGGCCGGGAATCGGCCTGCGATTCCCGACGCCCAGGGCGTCTCCTGCGGCGGCTACGGGCGTGAGGCCGCGAAGTTTGCCTCTCCCTCACGCTTCGTAACCGTACCTACCTACGTACTCGCAAATAAAGCATTTATTAACAGAACGAGTTTCTATTATTACTTACCCATAGTAATGAGCAGTAGCAATTACATAACTATGTTAGCAACCTTCACCCGTTTGAATACAATAAAGATATTATCTTTCTTAGGTAATTCCACCACTTTTGTAAGCAATTTTTCTCGGTCACACGTTTGCAACAATTTCATATTATTTTGACATGTCTAAAGCGTAAACTGGTTTTAACATGATCATGATTTTAGATTAGACAGTTTGATAGCGTGACCTCAATATTCATTCACAGACACAACGAATTGACTGCACGGTTGGCGCAGGGGTTACGCGATTGACTGCTGCGCTGCGTGTCGCGGGTTCGATTCTCGCACGGAACAAATATTTGTATGACCTGCAAGTAGTTGTTCCGGGTCTGGCTGTTTGTGTATGTGAGTTTAAATGTTTGTAAACGCACCCACGATACAGGAGAAATTCCTAGTGTGGGGCAACTCCAAAGGGTGCCAGCGGAACCCTATTACTAAACCTCCGCTGTCCGTCCGTCTGTCTGTCAGCGGACTGCATCACATGAACCGTAATAGGTAGACAGTTGAAATTGTCACAGAGTGTGAAGGTAATTCTATTGTCACTTTAACAACAAATAGGTAATAAACATTAAATAAAGTTACAAATTAAAGGAACGACATACAAGAAACGTGTTTAAAAAAATAAATGTTTTGTTAAATATTGTACGGTGGAACGGAAACGACCAAGTGCGAGGCCGACTGACTCACACTTGACCGGTTTGTATTTCAATAATAATTCTCTAAAAAGCGTATGACGAGTATACTGTAAACTTTTACTGATTCAAAATTGTGTTATCATTAGGTAAAATTAAGGCTTCAGAGAGACACAAGATTCACAGAACATTCACTTTGACTTTAATTTGCGTAGTCATTTAGGTAAGTAAAGTAAGCGTTCCATACAAATATGAACCTTATCCTAAAGCACATAATGTTCGTGTAATTGTATTTGAACAAGCGTTTTATTCGAATTTATACATTAATGCTAAGTATACGAATAAAGACCATTTCAGACACAAATCTACATGGTTCTCAAAGATTAATATAATATTATTCTAATTATTGTGAATGTGAGAACTATGTTGGTCATTGTTTTTTTTTTGTATTTTTACTCTTAGTGTAGGTAATCATGATCTGGCAGTTTGAGTAACTTGTGCGGCCTACTCAAATGTCCTTTCTTTGGTATTGTTCGTCGAATCGTTGAGCTCCTTAAGTTCTGAGTTGAGCTGCACGATTGCTGACAATTGCGTGCACTGACTGGACAGGTCCACTCAATCTGTGTGGTTCTTTCCTCAAAAGACCATTTCAGACACCGATCTACATAGCCTTCACATGATCTGACCAAGATTCTGTCTGGACTTTAAAAGAGATGTGACCTCTGAGTTTGTTTCGGCCTTTCTTCTCAGAGTAGTCAGATAGGAAACGCCGACCTCATCTAGTTTAAAAAAAAATATGATTGACGTGTAAAAGTGTTTGTAAAAACCTACTTACAGAAATAAAGTCATTTATCATTTATGTCGGTCGTTGCTTTTTTTTGTATTTTTCTCAGTTCGTTTAATCATGATCTGGCAGTTTGAGTAATTTATGCGGCTTACTCAAATGTCCTTTCTTTGGTATTGTTCGTCGAATCGTTGAGCTCCTTAAGTCTAAGTTGAGCTGCACGATTGCTGACAATTGCGTGCACTGACTGGACAGGTCCACTCAATCTGTGTGGTTCTTTCCTCAAAAGACCATTTCAGACACCGATCTACATAGCCTTCACATGATCTGACCAAGATTCTGTCTGGACTTTAAAAGAGATGTGACCTCTGAGTTTGTTTCGGCCTTTCTTCTCAGAGTAGTCAGATAGGAAACGCCGACCTCATCTAGTTTAATAAAAAAATATGATTGACGTGTAAAAGTGTTTGTTCAAACCTACTTACACAAATAAAATCATTTATCATTTAGTGTCAACATTCGAAAGCAACGCTTACATTACTACGGTATTTTTATCTAACGAAGCGACGCGCGCTTTACTTGTGGTAACTAAGTGTACAAACATTCTGTGAACGTGTGCGTGAAGACGAGTAGCGTCAGCACATAACACACACACACACACACTTCCGAGTTCGTCATTGTCTCGGACGGTACCGAGAGCACCTGCGCTTACACACAAATTCACAACGTGTTTGTACACTTGGTAACCACAAGTAAAGCGCGCGTCGCTTCGTGAGATAAAATACTATTACGTATTCTGTGACTTTACTAAGCAAAGTAAAATCAAAGTGCGGTCTGTGAATTTTGCCCCCACTGTGTGATTCTCTTAACTACCTATCGTCACTGTATCTGACTTGTAGTAGGTACTACTTAAGACGGACGATGTCTCCGAAGTGAGTGACCTAGTTTCTGAAAAATCCATTTTGGGTGCAATTCTAAATCCTATGATATTTTTCCGATGTTTTATCTCGCGTTCAGCATAATCAGCCTATAATGTTCCCACTGCTGGGACACAGGCCTCCTCTCGGTGAGAGGGAGTGGGTCATAATCCACCACGTGGGCCCAGTGCGGGTTGGTAGACGTCACATGTCTTCGAATTTTTGGTTCTAGGACATGCCGGTTTCCTCACGATATTTTCCTTCACCCTTTTGAGAGCAGTGATGATGAAATAATTAACACAAAGTAAAGCGCCTGTCTGGGTTCGAACCTACAATCTACAACTCGTAAGTCGCGGCCGTTACCACTGCCCACCACTAAAAGATAAATTAATGATAAATGATTTTATTTCTGTAAGTAGGTTTGAACAAACACTTTTACACGTCAATCATATATTTTTTTTAAACTAGATGAGGTCGCCATTTCCTATCTGACTACTCTGAGAAGAAAGGCCGAAACAAACTCAGAGGTCACAGTCTCTTTTAAAGTCCAGACAAAATCCTGGTCAGATCATGTGAAGGCTATGTAGATCGGTGTCTGTAATGGTCTTTTGAGGAAAGAACCACACAGATTGAGTGGACCTGTCCAGTCAGTGCACGCAATTGTCAGTAATCGTGCAGCTCAACTTAGACTCAAGGAGCTCAACGATTCGACGAACAATACCAAAGAAAGGACATTTGGGTAGGCCGCATCAGCTACTCAAACTGCCAGAACATGATTAAAACTGGAACAAAAACACACATAGTCCTCACATTCACAATACCTAATTTAAAATAATATAATACTTTATACAGTAAATATTAGTGTCATTGTATATGTAAATAAGTATAGATACTTATAGCAAAGATTAAAAGTAAAAATAGTTAGCAAAATAAAATAAATTAACATTGCCTGTACTTTATTGGAGCAACTCAATCCCAAGCCTTTTTGTCCTCAATATAGTCTTTGATAGTATCATAGGCATTCTTGCATAGTTTCCTTTTTATAAAAGATTTGAATTTATTAAGGCTTAAATTAGTGCTTGAATGTGGCTAGGAAGTTTATTATAAAAACGTATACATTGGCATCTAAACGAGCCACCTATTTTATTGAGCCTGGTAGTAGGAACAACAAACTGCTCACTATCTCGCGTTTATCATTCACAAAACCGCTTCATACTCTTAGATCAAGATAAAGATAATATACGAGTTATACGTACCTGAATACAACCACTCTGATATAACTCATTCTCACGACTGAATTCTAGTCTTAAACGGCTATAAAAAATCTAAAGTTAACTATGTATCTGTGAGCAAGGTAATCTGGATTACATCACAATCACTCAAGACACTGACAAAGCCTTTTAACTGCCTGTAGATAATCCGATGACATTCGCGACAAGTTATAATGAGAATGTTGATCGAAGGCTTTCTAAAAAAAAGAGGCGTATGACAACGCGATAGAAGTGAAAACTTACGACTGGAAACACGCGATTCAGCGCCGAGTATACGCGATTCAGCGTCACCGACCGACTGAGCCGAGTATACCCAATTTAGCGTCACCGACCGACTGGAGCCGAGTATACCTACCCGATTCAGCGTCATCAACTCGAGCGTGACGGTTAAGTTTCGTTCACTGTTCTTAAAGAACGCAAAGGTCGCTTAAATAGGTTTTCACTTCAAAAATTTTTTTGCTTGGAAATTTGGCAAATAACTGGTCGTCCCACTTGATGTTAAGTTTACCAGCGCATGTGGATATCTGTAATTACCAGAGGATAAACGTCGCCATCGCAGAGACTTAGCTGAAATATGTCATTCCACCTGATAACCGGCACCCTAATTGCGTAAAACATTTTCACTCACAATCTGAATCATTATAGGATATTGCTGATATTGCTTGATATGTTCGTAAAATTCGTCTGCTGTAAAACGTAAAGCGCAATGAACGTTGTCGATCTGTCAAAATGAAAGGCATTGCTACTGTTAGTGTTGGTGTTGGTGTTGGTGGTGTTGTTAGTTGTTGTGTTAACCAAATTACACCGCTGAACATAGCAACGCTGCGTGGCGGTAGAAATAGGTGTGAAGTACTTCCCCGTACGAGCTGCCTCACAAAAGCTTCTACTAGTAGGAGTTACAAAAAGTCTTTCTGCAGAGGCACCATGGAGGGGTTTCGACCCGTAGATAATGAGATTAATAAATAAAATATTGAAAGGAGACCTTTTTGAACCTAGGTATACATCTTTATTTGTTTTGTTGTCTGTTTTGATTAATAAAGGGTGAGATGATGGCGGTCTTTGTCAGACTTCTTCGTCAGTTTGGTAGATGAAACTCGCCAAAATAAAACAACAGCATTAAAATTCATTTAATAAAAATATATCATAATAATAATAGACCTATTATTTTTTAATCTTTGCTTAACTATACTGACATTTCACCTCTTACCTAACAACATAGGTAGCACTTACACTCGGTGTCTGTATTGATAATTTGAAGTTGAGAACTTATCAAACTTTAACATCTTAGCATAAATAGCTTAACTTAAGTTTGAATCTTGCTGGCTACATTGAAGGAATCACCGTAATGCTAAACTTTGACAAGTTCCCAACTTCAAATTCTCATTAGCTGGGTCCACACCGGACGATCCAGTGCGCTGCGATCGGGCATGGCCGGACCGCGATCCAAATGCGCGGTCAGTGGGGACTTGCCACGCGCGAACCGAGCACACGCGGTAGAACGCGCGCTCCGTGGGGCGGCCGCTGTCGGATTTTTAACAATTCTCAAAGGCGCCTCAGTAGTTTGGATCGCTCGATGTGGACGGTTGTGTGTGGATTGGGCGATCGGGCAATCCATATCGAGCGTGTGTTCAACTGAATTTAATCTAGCTAAAACATACGTAGATCGGCGCAGGAGCGCGCGGCAGGAGCACGAGTTTCCGAAAATAGATCGTGCGTTGGAATCTCCGATCCATGATCGTGGATCCTCTGCCAGGGTTGCGGGAAAGTCCGAAAGGGAAAAAAAGGTCGTGGATCGTGGAGCACCGACCCAAATTTGGGTCGTCTGGTGTTGACCCAGCTTTAGAAACCAGAGGGGTAATTCCCGTAATTTTAAGAACGTTCACAGTCTGATCTCAGTCTCAATCTGTCAAAAATACAATCAATTTTCATACATCTTTGACAAGTTTTTGACATTAATTGTCGCTGAGATGAGATTACGACTTGAATTTGAACGTTTTTTAAGTACGAGAATTGCCCCTCAGGTATTCTATTTACAAACTTAATGTTTTCTTTTCATATAAGTATTTTTTTTATACCTGGTAGGTATTTTTATAATAAGCTAATCATAATTAAGTCTAGCATGTAGGAAGTCATAGGAGCGACTCCTGGTCACTTTGGAGTAGAATCGCGCAGACTCGCGCGGCGTGCGCGTACGATTCGAATCCGTGAAATTCACGGCGTATAATCCGAAATTAACACTGAAAGTAACGAACAAGTTATTATTTCATTTCTAGTCCGTACTCCTCTCTTGGTCTTCTTTTGGTCCAGGTCACAAATGCGACTGTTAAAGCTTGTCTGACCTTCGGGATCGAAACCGAGAGTTCGATCCCCAAGGTCGGGTAAAGTTTTAATGGGTTTCCCCATGAGGAGTTTCTCAGTAGTAAGTAGCCTAGTGTCAGTAATTTTGCTCATAATCAGCCTAATAGGTTCCCACTGTTGGGGCACAGGCCTTCTCTCTGTGAGAGGGAGTGGGCCGTAATCCACCACGCGGGCTCATAGTGTTTGGTAGATCTCACATGTCTTCGAATTGTTGGTTCTAGGACACGCCGGTTTCCTAACGATGATTTCCTTCACCGTTTTGAGAGCAGTGGTGATGAAATATTATAATTTACACAAAGTAAAGCGACTGACTGGTTTCGAAACTACGACCTACAACTCGTAAGTCGCGGCCCTTACCACCTGGGCCACCACTACTCCCAATTTTTGCTCAGTTAGTGGCAATAGGCTCGCTCCTTATTACCTACATGACCTGGCGAGATCTGGGTGTACGTACCTACTATACCTACTTACACCTCTGCCTACCAAAAAATGATACGTACTTGTATCCAGCCAGCCACTCAAAGTTATCCATTAATGTCCAATGGATGTATCCCGTCACGTTGATACCATCTTGTATCGCGAATTGTATCTGAAAAAACATTTTTTTTATTAAAAAATCTTGCAACGAATCGTCGAGTTTCAGAAAATATCAAGTTTTAGAAAGCAGTCAGTCACTGGGACACCATGGTGGTGCAACCAAAATGTATGTTTGTTTGCGCGTTACCAATATAAAGCTGTATAAATGTTGCGACTATGGTTTCGCCTCCAGGGTGTTACAGTGGCCCATCAATCAAAATCAAAAGTCATTTATTCAAATTAGGCTGAGAATCAGCACTTTTTGAACGTCAAAATCACATAAGACAGTCCCCCCAAAACGCCCACCCTTCACCACTTCCTAGTGCTTTAGCTGGGAAGAAGAAGTGGCGGAACAAACATCGTCCACTGAATCGTTACTTTTCGCTTAAACTCACTAGGACATCACTGGCGGCACAACCATGGTCGCACTGTCATAAAATGTATGATTGTTTGCGCAACCGATTGGATGTCTGGTGAGATAGCCACCATAGGGCTAGGTATATTTTCCTGGCAGTGCAACCATGGTTGCGCCACCACCAAAGCCAAAAGTAACATGTCATTGACTAGTTTGTGTTTGGTTCCGTCGTGTACGAACCGCCATTGGAATAAAAATAATAAAAAAACTATTCAAGTAAAAAGTACAGCAAAAATATGATTTACATTAATTTAAATTAAGGAAAGTTAAATTCTAACTGTAATGTAGACCTGCCTGATCTAGGTTTATGAAAAACCATCAGTTTCTGGCCATCAATTTACATCCAACATTTAAAAAGAAGACGACAATAAATGTTTTTTAAGCTAATTTGAAAAGAAAGTATAATATTTTCAATTATTTAAAGAGTAACTATGTGGGTAGGTATCTATTAAATACATTTTTTAAAACAAGATTTGTAAGATATATTAAAATGATAAATGATTTTATTTCTGTAAGTAGGTTTGAACAAACACTTTTACACGTCAATCGTATTTTAAAAACTAGATGAGGTCGGATATCCTATCTGACTACTCTGAGAAGAAAGGCCGAAACAAACTCAGAGGTCACAGTCTCTTTTAAAGTCCAGACAAAATCTTGGTCAGATCATGTGAAGGCTATGTAGATCGGTGTCTGAAATGGTCTTTTGAGGAAAGAACCACACAGATTGAGTGGACCTGTCCAGTCAGTGCACGTAATTGTCAGCAATCGTGCAGCTCAACTTAGACTTAAGGAGCTCAACGATTCGATGAACAATACCAAAGGAAGGACATTTGAGTAGGCCGCATAAATGACTCAAACTGCCAGATCCCCAAACTGCAAGATGCCAGTTTAAATAAATTAACGAATAATATTAAAGTAGATAAAGTGGAGCCTATTATTAATTAGGTAAAGGAAGAGACTTATATTAGAGTTAAGTAGGTAGATAGATTTTATTTAAAAATTTCTAGTAGTATTTCCGTGTCGGCATAATACCTATCCTATTCCTATTATAACTTAAACTATAAATCATTAGCACCCTGTTAAACTGGTTATATCAGTAGTGGTGGTATAGTCGTGCGGTAACATTCTGGCAACTCGTATTCGTGAGATTTTTAACACGATACTTTTGAGTAGCTTCGTGGTCGACAGGTCTTACGATGTCGTCTTCATCACTGAAACAAGTATGACAGTTTCTTCTTAAAACTAGATATGCCATAATTTTCACCCGGTTACTGTACGTACCTGTTTCAAGTTATCCCTAATATACTTCATTCGTTTCCAATCATCTGGGCCGTCTTCTATGTTGACGTATCCATTCTCGGTTATCATTATTTCTTTGACTCCGTACGTCTCTTTTAACCAGTGCAGCTGCTTCCAAAGACCTTCTGGGTACATCTGGAAGAGAGTTATAGAATGTATGTTAGTTATCATTGTTATTGTGATCTATGGAACATGTTTTATGCCTACAAAAGAAAGCTTACAATGATTAACAGCACTATAAAATAAGTGCTTCTCAATGAACCTTTCAAAAGAAGACTGCCTGAATATGCCATGCTCTGCAAATATATTGGCAAGGTAAATTACATGTTTCTTATAAACAACATGTTTCCCCCGAAGGGTCAGACAGAGGTGTAGGTACCTACATATTACACCCACATTTAGCCACTTTTGTTTAAGTCGCATGTGGAGACGAGCCAGTTGCGATTAACTGGGCACAAATCTGGACACTAGGCTGCTACTGCGTAGTCCCTGACAGAAAAACCTAAAAGCAAACGCTGGAGAGTTTGTTGTGCCACTTCTTCTTCCCAGTAATTAAAGCACGGCGTTTTGGGGACTGTCATATGTAATTTTGTTTGCACTATGTACCCACTATAAAGCTTACTGGGTTCGTCTTTCATTGACTTGAATGTGCCCTGGCGGCTGAGAGTATGTCATGCTCACTCAAATGTGTCGCTGGTGGTGGCGTGTGTATTGGATCATTGAGTTCCCTTCAAAATGGTTGAGCTGAATGGTGCTGATCCATACGTCATGTTCGTGAACGGGCGCCGTCAGTAGGCACTGGTCATTTCTTAGCTGCCACGGCTTATTTTAATTCCATAATTGTTTTTATCTTTTTATTACGGACGCTTTTAACGTGCACGTCTTTCTACATCGTTCTCACATGTATAATTACAACATGAATGATGTAACCACTCTATTGTAACAATAATTATTTTGATTTAAAAGAGTGTCCATGGAGTTTCTTGCCCGTTCTTCTCCATAGGTACCTACTACGCTTTGGAATGGGCAACTAGCTTCATCTTTCTGACTGACCGACCCCTTGACAATTCAAAAGTGCCTGTAATTGGTTTATTTGAAATAAATGCTTTGAGTTTGAGTTTGACGTTCAAAAATTGCTGATCCTCACCCTAATTTGAATAAATAACTTCTGTTTTCATTTTTTAATTATTTTCCGACCTGGGACCCTACCTTTGTTTCACCAAAACTCCATTGACAAATTTTCATTTTACACCAACGTTTTGAATACTATTTATTTCGAAATCAACTTATTCCGCATTTTTTTTATTTTATAAACACTCGTTTTACAAACATTTATTTGGCAAACAATTCTTTTAATAAATGTATGAGATGATATTTAATCTTTTATACATTTTTCATTTCTCATTTGGATAAATCACGTCTCTACTAAATACCATTTCATTACAATACATTTCCTCATTGGTTTAAAGAAACTTAACCGAACCTAACTCCCCGTGACGTCGACCGTTTAGGGTTAGCGATTCCGTCAGCAGGTCGACGGAGCCCCGCTGCGTGGGGCTCCTATTTCTGTCTTCAGGTGTTAAAGGAACCTACACTACTACACTTGCAATTATGCTAATGTGAGTTTATTTTATTTTAAATTACGTTAATAAGTCAAATTATGTAAGGTCTTTATTCCAAACGTTGTTTATGAAATAAAATGAAAAAATAATGCAAATAATACGTTATTAAATAAAAGTTTATCGGATAATTATTTTGCTAAGTGAAATATTTGGTAAACTTGTTTTAGAATGACGAAATGACAAATAATGTTTTTGCCAATCGTTGCTTGTCAAGTTTTGAATGAATGTTTGGTGAACTGACTGGGAACCAGCCTTGCGACCACTAGACCAATGAGCTAATTTCTATTATAATAACTTACTGTTCTAGTCTAATGCCACTTAGCACACTCTTACCGCAAACCAGTCCACAGTCCCAGGAGCCCAGGAAGGATCGTTCTCCAATACTATGCCAAGTTCTTTCGATCCATAGAACGGCCAGGACCCTATCTCCTCACCGGGTTTGGCCTTGCGCACCTTTCGTGTCGTGTAGTGATTTAAACCATAGAAGTCGTATGTCCCTGGAAATAATATATTTTAGGTTGAGAAAAAACCGTGAAATTACTAGCAATGTCGGATTTTTACGACTATTTTTCGTTCATACTTCTCCTTCTAAAAGTGTACCTACATTGCTACACGGATCTTTTGTCGCTCGAATGATTTTGACAAGGGGTAAATATTGGTGAAATTGTTTTGTGAAATGTATTGGAAAAACAAGATGGTCGTGTTATTTCAGAACGCGCTAAAAGAGCCTTGTAGCACTATAGCTTTAAATTTCTTCAGAGCCTTTTTAAAGTTAATTTAAGTATAGTGAAAAGTGCTTCTAAAGTGAAATCTATGCGTCAGCAAAAAAGTCTTAGTGGAATCTTTGGTACACATTAATCAAACATACCTCTAACCAGATCTATTTCTTCATCAGTGAAGGGGGGTAGCCTGGGCTGTTTATAGCCTTCTTTTCTAGCACTCTCGTCCAAAAACTTTTGGATCTTCGGCGGCCAACCTCCCTTTTGTGAGAAGATAGGATAAGCGTAGCGTCCCTCCTGAGAAGGCAAAAGGTGGTATAGCCCACGGAGCAAATACAAAGAGGAGATGTTGTAATAAGGTTTCTGTATGAAACAACGGGTGACACTTTACGGGGTGAGGGGTGATCAGATCCCGCCCACTTCTTTATTTTTACATCTACTGGTCAATAGCAAAACTATTCGCTCGTCCTGTTGATTTTACTTTGTAGTTATGTAACTATCTCACACTAGATGTCACTACATGCAGAATGAAGAACTATTTTAATAAATTACGCATAAAATTACTGACAAATGAAATGTGATGCCATCCATAGCACCAGAACGTCTATCCGAGTAGTTTTTACAAGATAAAACACCACACTTCATTCTTTTTGTCTTCTAGCGCAAATATGCTGTAAAAACGGAACGTTTACAGAGCTGTGCACAGGACGAACGCCAACAATACACTGACTAAGGCCACGCCTACATGATGACGTCAGGACCTAGTTGAGAATCACAGTGCACAGTTGCTTAGGCCGTCTCCTCTTTGTATTTGCTCCGTGGTATAGCCCAACCACTATAAGTGCATCTTCTCGTAAACTAAAACACTCAGGCGGGAGGCCGGCACTTATGCGGCAGGATATGCAAATTAAAAACAGTATTATTATATTGGTAGAGCTTTTTCCCAACTTGGAACTTGTTTTTATTGGATTGAATTTTTATATAATGTATGGACATGTTTGAAATAAATGAATAATAATAATAATGTATTTATGTTTTCTTTTTCTATTCCATTAAAAATAAATATTATGGCGTAAAATGCAAAACTTATGTATTATAAATTTATTATGACATCTACATATTGACGTTACTTAATTACTTTTATTATTCTTGCAATTTTTTTTATTGACATGATATCATTGATAACGATCGGTATTTTTAATATAAATTATTATTTTAAATGAATAGAATTGTATTTAATTTTAATTTTATTGACTGCATTGTAATCTAAACTTAAATTATGAAATTATTATAAGTATTTTTATGTTATTGCTAACCAACATGTAAAATCTAAATATTTGCACGGCTGTAATGCCGAATACAGTGAAACCCATTGATCTTAAGAACTTACGTTAGCTAATTACATTCTTGCAAATAAATATAACATTCATTCATTCATTTGTTTTTGTGTCCCTCTTTTTTTTCTTACTTTTTTACTTACAAATTGATACATAGTCTAAATTAAACTGAATTTTGAAAGTTTCATCAATCCAGTTATTAGTTAATACCGATATCTTAACGGATAGAGAAGGCGAAGAGCAGGCTTTTGGGGGTAACCAAATACCAGATCTTTGTCCTTTTCGGCCTGGGGAGCGATAAAAAACCAATAAGATGGAAGTACCACAAGGTGGCCACACTGGCCACCGCCTTCTAACCCACCATATTCTTTATCTCGGGTTACAAATTCCCATTTATGTTTTAAAGTGAAGTAAGAAGAGTTAAAGTAAGTTTTACCCAGTGTTCAATGGTCAGTTCCGTGATTTCGTTATCCTCAGGAGTTAATGGCTCGTACCAGATGAACAGGGTCGATAGAGAGACCTTGCCTGGAACAGACAAAATAGTATTTAATGTATATCCATTTTAAAAGTCTGTTGACATAAAAAAAATGGGGATAAAGGGAATTGGATCAATGATATTATGAATGTCATCGATAAAAGCTTTGGTTTCCTCAGAAAGCTGTTAAAGACAATACAGACCGCTTTTTGACCTTAATGTCAAATACTGGTGAAAATTACAGATTTTCATGACGGCCGTTATACTATGATGCAACCGCTCTTCTGGAAACCCGTAGCTTGAGATAATCGTCGCAAGGATGTGATGCCATATCGCTGTACTGATAGAGCTCTAAAGTCTTGGGGACGACTTATATCGGGTGTCTAATTGTAGTTCTTTGATGGACATGGTAGAAAGAAGGAATTTCTACAGCGAATGGAATTTTTTTGAAGAAAACTTTTTCTATAAATTGATTGTCTTGAAATTAACGCACTTTTTCAACAAGTTCATCAGATAAAGAAAGAAAGAAAAAATATATTTTGCAAAAATTCAACGCACACAAGAACCAGTCTTATATTGCAACTTACCATTATAACGAATCTTAAACTCCTCATGATATATCGTCCAAGCCTTAGCATGAGCTATCAAGGTGTTCTTGTTACATAGATATCTGCCGACCTCGGTGTCGTTGAGGTACGGGGCATGCTGCAGGTTGTAGCCTACGTCACAGATGCCGAAGGGTTCGTTCAGAGTCAGCCATAGCTTCACGCGGTCTGCGTAGAGGGTAAAAACGACTCTTGCGTAGTCTGCAAACCAGTCACTGATGAGAGGGTTGGCCCAACCTCCTGGAATGGAAGGTAGTTAAAGTTTCAGACAAGGTTTACAGGTTTTGAGAGTGCACCTATATAATTTCTTCAATTATTAATACTCAATGCATGATGATACGGCCTGATGATGATGGACGGCCAAGTCTGAGCTGAACAAGTGACACAGTCAAAAAAACAAAATCTTCATGTCTGAGTTTAGCCCCCGAAAACCACGATTTATAAGTTTTAGGCCGCCTCAAACAGTGTTCATAGAATGGTTACCGCAGAAGATGAAATGATTCATTAATTGATAATTGAGTTTAATAATGTATAATAAGACTCTCGAATCAATGTGGACATTAAAATGTGACTTTGACAGAGCAGAAGACTGATCTTACCAAGGTCCTGTAACGACTGTGGCAAGTCAAAGTGGTATATAGTGACGACAGGCTGGATGCCCTTCTCCAGTAGACCGTCAATCAGGTTGTTGTAGTAGTTCTTGCCATCCTCACTGATGTGGTTGGGAAAACCAGTCGGGAGGAGACGAGACCAGGATAGTGAGAACCTAAAAATGAGAGCTTTTGATCAAAAGACGTGCATAAAGATTGGGTAACTATAACATGTCTTCACAACGTATAACGTTCACACTGACACAGATTTCGTACCTCCCTGGGCCGTGATGCACCACGCGCGCCCAGTGCGGGTTGGTACATACATACGTAACTCTATATGCCAGCTTAAGATATTACAGCATCAGAAGTGAATACTCTTCATTCTAAACAACCTTAGCAGTATTAGCATTCCTTATAGGAATCTAGGAGGAAGGAGCTCGTCCGGGGAAGTACTACCGCTGTACGTATTACCGTCGCAAAGCAGTGCTGCCGTTTGAAGGGTCGTGTATATGCCTAAGACACATTTTAGCTTTTTTCTCAGGGATGGGATGTCTCTGGTGTAATTGGCGGTGACCACTTCACGTCAGAAGGGGAAACGGCTTGTTTGGCATCCAAAAACATTAAAAACAGGGACTTACCTGTACATATCGAGCCCTAACTCGACACACATCTCGATGTCCCTCTTCCACTGGTGGTAGGAGTCACACGCCACGTCTCCGTTCGCGCCACCGGCCACCAGATCAGGCCGTGTGTGCAGAAGTTTGTCCCAAGTGGATTCACCTTTGTCTTAGAATACATAGCATGCTGTAACTAATGGCTTTAGTATTTATATAAATAAATAAAACCTGCCTATTATCGACCCACTACAGGACAAAGGTTTCTTCTTATATAGAGAAGGCACGAGCATTGATCACCACGCTTGATGAACTCAAACTCAAAGCATTTATTTCAAATAAACTTTTAAATTGTCAAGGGGTCGGTCAGTCAGAAAGATGAAGCTAGTTGCCCATTCCAAAGCGTAGTAGGTACCTATGGAGAAGAACGGGCAAGAAACTCCTCGGACACTCTTTTAAATCAAAATATTGTTACAATAGAGTGGTTACATCATTCATGTTGTAATTATACATGTGAGAACGATGTAGAAAGACGTGCACGTTAAAAGCGTCCGTAATAAAAAGATAAAAACAATTATGGAATTAAAATAAGCCGTGGCAGCTAAGAAATGACCAGTGCCTACTGACGGCGCCCGTTCACGAACATGACGTATGGATCAGCACCATTCAGCTCAACCATTTTGAAGGGAACTCAATGATCCCAATACACACGCCACCACCAGCGACACATTTGAGTGAGCATTTGAAGACGGGTTGGTGATTCCAGGCTTATATTAAAGGTCCAGGCATTAGAGTCCAGGTTTGCCCACGATGTTTTGCTTTATGGACGTCAGTAATGTCCAAGACAAACTCAGAAAGTAAAGTACATATGAATTGAAAAAGTGGCATTGGGACTTGCTTGTAGGTTCAAACCTACAACCCCGTGCATGAGAAGCTAGACCTTAACCTATTAGCTATGCCAAAAATATAAAATAAGTTTTTTTTTTGGCATAGCTTTATTAATTAAGCAATCTTTCCTTAACCTTGCGTTTGTATGACGCGCGTATATCGTAAGAAAAAAAGCGCTGCTAACGCAATTAGTGCTGCTTTTTGGGGTTCCGTAGCCGAATGCCAAAAACGGAACACTTATTTAATAATTTCATCATGACCGTCTGTCTGCCTGTCCGGATGTGACACAGCCATTTTACTCGGATAGTACACTCGCGGCCAAATAATACGGGTTGATAACGAAAATCCCTGTTACTTGCAAATTAATAATGGTACATGCATTAAAGTAACTTTATAATACAGAGATTTTCAATATCGTATGAAATAAACCCATAAATGATAGTTATTAAAAAAAGTTAACTTTTTAAAAACTTTCTTTTTTTTTCTTCTTCTACATAGTTTTAAAAACTTCATTTTGCTGTTGTTTTACTTTTGCTTGTTTTCTCTCTTTTGCTTTCAATCTGTCAAATTGAAATGATAAAAGGCGGTCATCGTCGTCTTTCACCATCATTATTGAATTACTATCATCTCGTTAACACCAGAAGGACGTACACGTATCTTCACTATGTTAGAAGAAGGCTGAAGTCAGCGAAGTACAGCAAGAACAATAGGTGTGTCACTTTCTACAGTGCAGCGAGTCGTCAAACGTATCCAAGAAACTGGGCAGAACATAAGAAGACCAAGAACCGGTAGACCGAGATGTACTTTGGCTACAGAGGATCGATTTATTGTTACGACCATGCTCTGAAATCAGCACCTCACGGCAGCTCCTTGAAGATAATTTGGCCCCACATTGCAAATGGTCCAAAAGTTGAAAGGGAACATCGGGTAGCAAGATTACGTTACGCTCGCGTACACGCACAATGGGTCTCCCCATTGTGCGTGTTCGTGTTCTTGAAGAAAGGGCCAGACTAATGTTTTCTGATGAATCCAGATTTATGCTGTATGCACATGATGGGCGGCGAAGAGTCTACCGACGGCCAGGGAAACGTTTTATTCCCGCATGTTTTGAGGAAAAATGCCGTTCGGCGGTGCAACTGTTATGGTTTGGGCTGGTATCTCTTCAGAGAGTCGCACGGGGTTAGTCCTGATAGCCCATGCATAGCATGTCGGCCCATATTTAATGAACATGGATGAAAACTCAATAATCATGCACGACAACGGCAGGCCACACACAGCTCGAATTGTAAATGAGTATTTTCAAGACGTTGACATCAATCACATGGTCCGTGAAAAGGTCCTGGGAGCCTACTCTCTAAGTCCGACAACGAGAATACGGGCCCGTCCGAAAGTAGTTCAATACATAGAAGTGAACGCTACTCCCGATTAATTATCTTTTTCGGACGGGCAAAAACACATCGGCAGTAAGGACAACAGTGTCAAAACGTTTTGTCATAAATTTTTAGTTCAGGCCCTGGACTAATCTTATGTGCGTAAATGATACGGAATAGGAAACGTCCGTAACTTCAGCCAAAACGACGGACTTCGTGCTTAGGTAGTAGGCCCCCTGAATCCAATTGAACACACTTGGGACGAGCTTGGGAGATGTGCAAGAAATCGAAACCCTTTGTTTTTTTTTGTTTCCGGGGTGTGAAGTCCTTATGGATGTCCGCCACCCTGGGGCGGGCGGCGAGGTCTGTCAGACCCTTACTGACTAAAAACCACCCTGGTGTTCCATCTCACACCTACGCCGGGGATCGCGGGAACGTACGATCCTTCCGCAACTCCCGACTGGTGCCGGCCCGCCACCTCGGGCCTCTTCGGGTCTGGGGAGGAGTGAGGTATTTGACTCCCCCCGCGACGTCGAAGAGGGGCGCAAGAAGTCGAAACCCTGCCCCAGCTACACTTCCAGACCTGAAACATGCATTAGTGGAAGAATGGACCAATATCCCGCAACCTCGCATAAGAAACTTAATAAGCAGCATGCCTAATCACCTGACAGCTGTGAGAAGAGCCCGTGGAGGCAATACAAATTATTCATTTTGTTTTAAAGTTCGTTTCTGTGTTTTAAGTGAGGTACCAACCATTATTTTTTCATCGTAAAAATTATTCATACTTTGTTTTTTTTATGTAATTTTGACAATACTAAACTAATAATGTTTTCAACATTGGATGTTGTTTTATTAACTGGTAAATTATCTACAAAATACACTTTCATCCATGCCGCTAGCTCTGTTATTTTAAGAGTAATTTTAGTTTTTCGTACTGACTCGTATTCTTTGTCCGCGAGTGTATTAGCATTATATTATATCGATGAAAAATCGGAAAGTGAAACTATGAAGTAAGTAACGAGGGGTGACTCTATATTGGTGGATACATGTAAGAGCAAGATACAAGTAAGGCAAGAAAAAACTGAACGCACATAATCGTGTGAGGTATTGTTGGATCTAAAAAGATATTATGATGTTTCTAAACTAAAAACTTAAAACTTAAATTCAAAGTCACTTGACTTTGAATTTAAGTCAATACTTTTTAAGATATGGAAAGTTTTCGTTCATAGCCGCAGAAATAACTTTCATCGTTTTTTCGAGAAATACTAGGTATACACACCTAATTCTGGTACCGGTTAAATAAATTCTTTTTTTTTTTTTATGTTGGGAAATCATCAAATAAGTAACTTCACCCGCTCTGGGCGGAGCGGGAGGGCGTGTCAGACTCTTACTGACTAAAACCCACCCGTGTTCCTTCAGTTGCCTCTGCCAGGGGCTACGGTATCCCTCTCGGACTTTCCCGCAACCCTGGCAGGCATCGGTCCTAGCGGACCCCGAAAGCAGGTTAATAAATCCTGTGTTTGCGTAAATAATGTAATTATGAATTGCGATTACGGAACTCTACACAGTACGTGCTCAGGTGTTTCAAGTTTAGCAGCGCAGATAAAAAGCTTTTAGTGTGTCAGGGGAAAGTCCGATGTTAAAATATGGCAGTCAAAAAATGAGCTGAGATATATGTAGTTATGTAATTTACTGAGGCCTTGTTCACAGCCTCCAGCGATTCGACTTGCGACGCGATTTGTGTCAAGCGACACGCGCGCACGTCACCTTATTTCCGTCCGTCGCGTCGCTCCGCAAGTAACGTTGCGGTGACTCGTGGCATGCTCTCAACAACTTCTTTCATTTATTTTCACCGTAGTCGCTGTCGCCTGTGCGTGTACCCCGTGGAGACGGGGTAAAAAAATGGACACGGGGTAAAAGAAATGGACACGGGGTAAAAGAAATGGACACAGGGTAAAATAATTTATCAACAATCAAAGTTCTTACCACTCGCATTCCAGCCACCTTCTATCTGGTATGAGGCAGAGGCGGCTCCGAACATGAACCATGATGGAAAGTTCATATCCTGCAAGCAGCAGTAGCCGCTAATCAGTGCACTGTGAATTATATTTATTTATAAATATTCTTTATTGCACACTACAAAATAGGTACTTAACAAAAAATAAATCAGACACTACAAAATATACAATTATCACTTTCTGCGATATCTTCCAGGCAACCTTGGATTGGACAGTGATTTGCTTGGACGCGTAAAATTATAAGTCGAAAGTACTGATTAAATTCATCCACACCATCGATCTAGAATATATAAGTAGAAAGTATTGATTAAATTCATCCACACAATCGATCTAGTAATAATAAGTAGAAATTACTTGTTGAATTCATGCACACCATCGATCTAGTAATAATAAGTAGAAAGTACTTGTTGAATTAATCCACATCATCAATCTAGTAATGATAAGTAGAAAGTACTCGTTGAATTCATCCACACCATTGATCTAGGAATATATAAGTAGAAAGTACTCGTTGAATTCATCCACACCATCGATCCAGGAATATATAAGTAGAAAGTACTCGTTGAATTCATCCACACCATCGATCTAGTCTAGGAATATATAAGTAGAAAGTACTTGTTGAATTCATCCACATCATCGATCTAGTAATAATAAGTAGAAAGTACTCGTTGAATTCATCCACACCATCGATCTAGGAATATATAAGTAGAAAGTACCCGTTGAATTCATCCACACCATCGATCCAGGAATATACAAGTAGAAAGTACTCGTTGAATTCATCCACACCATCGATCCAGGAATATACAAGTAGAAAGTACTTGTTGAATTCATCCACACCTATAGCAATACCGTCACCATGGACTCGGTACATGAATCTGAACCGTCAAAATTTTACGTCATGCAAACAGATTTAATTTAACCGAGAACCGAGAGAATTTGATAACCGAGAAATATTTCAATGCAGGGTTTCAGAATTATGTACTGAAACCATGGTAGTTTGAGCGTCGATGTCCCTGCCACCCTGTATTTCGGGTACAACAGAAATAAAATAACAGATTATGGAACCGAAAAAACCATGTAGGTACCTATGCAAAGATACAATCTAGATGTTGGATAAAACGATGTTAATAGTTTCAAAGTTTTTATTTGACAATTGTGAATAGAAGAATTTAAATAAAAATTCTCACAAGATTACGTATTTAAATACGGAAGTACGTAAGTCCTACGTATTTTCCAGTTTCTTTCTACTTGTCTGTTTATTTTATAATTATATTTATTAAAATCTCCCTAACCACTAACCATTACAGGTGTACGTACCCAATGCGACAGTGCGTTCTTTTTACAAATCTATACTTACTTATTATTTTCAATTTAAATATAATAACTAAAAAAAATTATCTATACTAACTTATTGTTTTCAATTTAAATATAATAACTAAAAAAAATTTCTAAAAAGTTCTGAAAACTTTATACCTTCTTACAAAAAATATTGTCCTTGCGAATTCACTCAAATTACACGTGAACACATAAATTCTGCCATATATGTGTGCAAACACGTACATTCATAAGCTCACGCCTTCTTCCAATGGGACCTACATAAACTGTTAAATAAAATAAGACTTCAAATAATGATTTGCTTTGCCAGGCTAAATCTTGCCTAATGTTATTCAAACAGCACCCTAATTGGGTAACACACTATCCACCATAATCTGAATAATTTTGAAGGATATTGCTAATCCATCGCTTCATATGTTCGAAAAATGTGTCTGCTCAACAACGTAAATAACGCAATGAATGTTGTTGAACTGTCATAAAGACTAGGAAAATTACGCTTGAGAAAAAAAAAACGTTGACTTCCTATAAGATCCCATAGAACCTTTATGCACCTTTTATTTGGCACTGGCTTATACTTAACTGGGGTGAACAAGGAAGAAGGTCTATGGGACACCAAAGGACTGAGGGTAGGACTGCACGAAAAAGCTGCACAAAGCTGCATTTTCAACGTGTCATGTACGTCATGATACCCACCACTTGCATGAGTGTTCCAAATTTAAAAATATGGACATTGGTGAAAGATTATCTGAAGTTATTAGGTTAAAACTATGCAAGAATTGCCTCAAGAGTGGTCACAATTCATTCCAGTGTGAAACCAGGCCTATGTGTCGTGTTTGTATTTATTATTTTTTATTAGACATGGGTTTGCTCTTGACTCTAGTATAGGTCAGTGGTGACTGAGTATGCGCGGAAGTCCCTGTTGCGACTGAACATTGTTAAGGGGCTTTCAGAAGAACGAAAAACCTCTATTGTGATCCGTGGTATCTCCGATCCCCAAGTGAAGGCCGCGACCGCCAATGCTAAGCTACAGTCAAAGGAATTAGTAGAATTTTTGTCAGTGGCCTGAAAGCCTAAGGGCGTGCCACCTGTTATTACGTTGCGTCGTTGCGTTCTGTTTGCACGTCAAACAAATTCCCCTGATCCGCGGATACGCAAGGTCTCGCGATTAGTGTGCTTTTCATGCGAAAGTGTAGTTCACAAACAGGCCGTTTGCGGCAAGATGAATAAGTATTACCCATAGATACGAATAAAGCCTTACAAATTATAATAATATAAAATCGTTCGAATTTGCGTTAAGTTTACTCCGCGCGTTGATACTGGGTCCACTGGATTCTTGTATGACGATATCTTGCTTAGTGCTGTAGTGTAACAATAAGGCAGTCAGACCAGGTCGTCGGGACTGACTGCTCAGGGGCTTAACTCACAAAGGCTCTTTTAAACTCAAACCCGAAGAATTTATTTCCAATAACCATTCACAGGCAGTTTTGAATTGTCAACGAGTCAGTCAGTCAGAAATAAGAAGCTAGTCACCCATTCCGAAGCGTACTAAGTTTCTATGGAGGAAAACGTCTATGGGCACTCTTTTAAATCAAAAAGAATGTTAAGAACAAAAATTGGTTTCATCATCCAGGTTGAAATTATACAAAAAAGTATAATGAGGACTAAGTAGAAAGACATGCACGTTAAAAGAGTTCAGAGCAAATAGTAAACGAAAAGACAATAAAATAAGTAATAAAAATAAGCTGTGGCAGCTAAGAGATGACGTCCGTACACGAACATGACGCATGGATCAGCACAATTTAGCTCAACCATTTTGAAGGGAACGGAATGATCCCACGACTTTTGACTGTAGGTAATGTAACTAATGAACTCACCAAAACACGATGACACTGATTAAACTCATAGTTAAGACTAACAATGGGTATACGGCTCGTGTCAGTGTGTGTCAGAATGAAAGGATGATTACAAATCCCTCGTTGTAATAGAGGCATTGTTATTTTTTGCTATAGTTATCTTTGAAACAATTCACATTATAGGAAGGTAAATTTTTTGGTGGGATTGGAACAAACGGACGTAGTTACACGAAAAGGATCCAATCCCTAAAATGTCACTTTAGAGATATTGACGTTTGAAGTTCGGAAGATATTTCTTTATTTGTAATCATTTTAAAATTAATTGAAAGTTTGATTTGTGTGTGGAATAATAAAACTTTTTTATTGTTCATATTATAGTCAAGCGTAGTATTGTATTTTCCGAAGTACTTATAGGTAAATTTAAATTTAAAAATCAATCGCCTGGTACAACAAAACCACGACCGGTCGCTGCCAATTTCCATCAAAAAGTTCCCAATCTGTGCAAAGGTACCGCAACGTAGACAGAGATTAGTTTCTCTGTCTACGTACCGCAACCATCGCCACCAGTTTCTCTGTCTACGTACCGCAACCATCGCCACCAGTGTGGTCAGTGCAATAAATTAAAGGAGAATGAGTAATGATGGGCCCACCTCTCAATAGGAATAAGACACTCATAAATGAATAGGTATGTTTATGCAGAATAAAACTTATTATTACGACTAAGGTCAAAAGTCAGTACTTTCGGAGTTATACTACTTATTATACTGCCATAAAAGTGACCGTAGTTTACTTCGTTATAAGATAAACTATGGCCAGACTCAAAACGGACGGCACCTATCTGCTTGCTCCTTACCTGCGCCCCCACCCTACCCGCTGCGCCCGCCGCTTGCCCGGGCGCATTTGCAAATGGCGATCAGTCATATTGCAGTGAACATCTTCGAGACGGTTTATACGTTATAGAAATGTACAGACAAAACGATTTACATGATTTAATAGAATATAATATACCAGCAGAGAATGTGTGGTTGCTGCGTGGTAGGATACAGTCACGCCACGTAAGAGCAAGAATATACTATTGCTATATATTAATTGATCGAAACCAAGTTGGAAGAAACGCGATATCACAATATTATTGCTCTTGCTTGACCGGACGGCGAACTGTAGGAAGTTGCGCTCACACTATTTCTTTGATTTGGTACCTAGGAGTTGGGAGACATCAACCATTCGTGGCCCCCGTGGGTTTTTTAAATGATGTAATTGTCTTTGATGTCCAAGACGAATAATAAATCTCTTTTGTTTTAAAGTGTACTTATTATTACTATTTTACCTTATAAGTATCCATAAAGAATATGTTAGACTGACGACTTTAAGACGTCGTATCTCCGAAAGTACTAACATTTGACCATAGTTATATTAGTAACTAATGTTCCACTTAAAAAGCCCTATCCAACGGTATATCAGATGTTACTATTGAAGGGTGGGCCCAGACTCCATACATTCATTTCCCATTGTCCTTTGCTGATTTTTTCCGCCGTCAGCGTCAGATCGATTTGATATATGTAGGTACAGTCTGTCAAAAAAGTCACGAAAAAAAGGGAGGGCGCCACCATAATTTATATGGTATCCCTGCAAATTTCGACTGAAAGGTTTTGATACCGTCAAATGGAGTTACTTTGATACTACGGGGTTACTTTGATAACAACTTTAGGCTTATGAAAAACTTAATTTTATAATAACTACAACGCTATAATACAAAGAAACTATCAGTAGTGCCAAGTACTGATAGTTTATTTTTTAACTGGTGTTGTAGATATTATAAAATTAAGTTTTTCATAAGCCTAAAGTTGTTATCAAAGTTAACCCGTAGTATCAAAGTAACCCCATTTGACCGTACTCGCTTTTTTTCAATAGTTGACAATTATTAATTTATTATTATGGTCCCTTTACTGTCATGTGTATTATCTGACAGATCTATCTGACACACAGGGAGCAAAAAAAAAAAGTTTTGGCTTTAATTGGTAATGGTGAACAACACTGGTGCCTAATGGTTATGTATTCTGTAGTTTGTTTGTGATGTTTATTACCTGATTTTATTAAAATTTGTTTTGACCAAGTCTTGTTTTCGTCCTGTCAGCTACTGACATTATCTACCACAAAGTGCAAAATTCGATGGTTTGCCTATCTGAGCTGCCGTTTCAACATGACGCTAGTGGAATATCAATATCAACTCAATTGCTAAAAAAAAAATGCGAGTTTATTAGATAATTCTTTATTAATCCGAATCCAAATCTCCTGCATAATTCGAAATAAATCCGAACTCCTGCATAATTATATTGGTCCACTTTTGACTCTTCAGATTCACTTGAATGACAATTTACCTCCATTCATCACGCCTTCGTCCACTATGCGCCGAATTGTGCTTTCAGAAACACCTGAAATCAATAAAGACATGTTAAATAACAAATACCTTATACACATCTAGATAAATAACACAAAAGGATCAAAAGCGTCGAGTGGTAGTATAATAAATCGTAGGTAAACTTAACCTCATCGAAATATAAACAATGATAAAAATAGACAAATTATACTTAAAAACAGAACATTTTCAAGAGATTATATATTTCCTTTATTGTGTTTAACATTAAAATACATTTACGTACCGGTTAACTTTGCTGTTCGACCGTAAACATCGTCTTTACTCGTCCCAGCTTGAAATTCGGCCATACACTCTTGAAAAACTGTAAATATAATTTATCTGGCACCGCTCTTATAAACATTCCGATTCATTTTTGATCTCTATACGGTCACACGATTAAAAAAACTCGAAATAGCACAATAATAATAAAGAATATCAACCACAAAGCTACGATGTGACAGCTGAGGTACTCAGTTTGACAATTATTCAGTGTTGCCAGTATTAGGAAAAGCAGTAGTTCCCAAAACATTCTTTTCATGACTTTCTTGACAGACTGCAATATTTTTCATCCATCGAAAAAGTTAAACCATTGCAAAATTAATTTTCATGAACGTAAAAGATAAAAATAATAAACACATCATGAAATCCTACTCGACTGCCTACTTCAACAAACTTATTATCATGATTCTCATGTCCTTTTTATAGTTTCCTTAATATATAAAATGTCCATCATAAGAAGATCAATAAGTTTTTAGAGGATCAGTTATATATTTCCCAATGCATAATTTTACTTCAAAATGACCGATGAGTTCCATTCCATGAGACAGAGAGAACTACTCTCTGGGTTTATATATTAAAAAACCAGATAGATATATTATGTAGAACATTACTAATAGATATAATTATGCCCGAGTCCCTCACTAATCCTTTCTCATCGCTCAGACAGAGGATTCCTCGATAGTGAATAAACGCAATATACAGGGTTAAAAATAAATTAGCTAGCGAAACTCTGCAGACGTGATGGGTATCGATATTTAAACACGATAAAAAAATAACCAAATTAATTTAATGATTTTTGTTGTGGGGTGTTCGATCGGCCTTTAGTGTATTCACTTGAAATATCAGTTAAAAAAATCCAGTATAGACATCTAAACACGATAAACATATTTTTTTTAATTTTATCGTGTTTAGATATCGATACCAATCACATCTGCAGAGTTTCATTTGCTAATTTACTTTAACCTTGTTTATGTACAAAGGTTAGGTTAGGTTAGGTATATAATGCATGGGAGGACAAATGCGATGCGTTGGGCATCTTTTGCGATTTGTCCAAGGCATTCGATTGTGTTCTTCATGAAACATTAATCAGGAAACTGCACCACTACGGAATCCGGAACGCCTCTCTGGATCTTCTTACTTCTTATTTAAGTGATAGGATTCAGAGAGTTGATGTTAACGGGAAAAGATCTCCCGGATCGGTATTAAGAATGGGGGTCCCTCAAGGCTCAATTCTAGGTCAATTTTTATTTCTTATTTACATAAATGACTTGCCTTACCTCATAAAGGATAAACATGATATAGTGCTGTTTGCAGACGACACTTCACTTTTATTTAAACTCAAACGTCAGCAGCTGGTTACTGACAATGTAAATAGTGCCCTCGCAAAAGTAGTTAACTGGTTTAATGTTAATAACCTTCTTCTTAACGAGAAAAAAACCAAATGTATTAAGTTTACGATACCTCATGTTAGACAAGTAGAAACAAGTATTCTCATAAAGGGTGAAGAATTGAAACCCGAAAATACCACAGTATTCCTAGGCATAACTTTGGATGCCAAGCTTCAATGGGGCCCCCATATAGATAAATTGTCAAAGAAGCTTAGCTCTGCAGCATACGCCGTTAGGAAAATTCGTGGTTTAACTGATTTAGAGACAGCCCGTTTAGTATATTTTAGTTATTTTCATAGTGTAATGTCGTACGGTATTCTGTTGTGGGGAAATGCCGCCGATATTCAGACGATTTTTGTTTTACAGTTGAAAATTTTGAAAAGGGCAATTCGTTCAATTTATAAATTAAGTCCCAGACACTCCCTCAGAGACAAATTTAAAGGGATTAATATAATGACTGTGCCTTCTCAGTACATTTATGAAAATCTTTTGTATGCACATAAAAATATTAATCTGTTTAAAAAGTACAGTGATATCCATAATTTAAATACTAGGAACAAACACAAATTTGTTGTTCCTACTACCAGGCTCAAGAAAATAGGTGGCTCGTTTAGATGCCAATGTATACGTTTTTATAATAAACTTCCTAGCCACATTCAAGCACTAAGCCTTAATAAATTCAAATCTTTTATAAAAAGGAAACTATGCCAGAATGCCTATTATACTGTCAAATACTATATTGAGGACAAAAAGGCTTGGGATTGAGTTGCTCCAATAAAGCACAGGCAATGTTAATTTATTTTGTTTCGCTAACTATTTTTACTTTTAATCTTTGCTATAAGTATCTATACTTATTTACATATACAATGACACTAATATTTACTGTATAAAGTATTATATTATTTTAAATTATTGTGAATGTGAGGACTATGTGTGTTTTGTTCTAGTCTTAATCATGTTCTGGCAGTTTGAGTAGCTGATGCGGCCTACCCAAATGTCCTTTCTTTGGTATTGTTCGTCGAATCGTTGAGCTCCTTAAGTTCTGAGTTGAACTGCACGGTTACTGACAAATGCGTGCACTGACTGGACAGGTCCACTCAATCTGTGTGGTTCTTTCCTCAAAAGACCATTTCAGACACAAATCTACATGGTCCTCAAAGATTATTATAATATTATTCTAATTATTGTGAATTTGAGAACTATGTCGGTCATTGTTTTTTTTTATTTATTTTTCTCAGCGTAAACATGATCTGGCAGTTTGAGTAATTTATGCGGCCTACTCAAATGTCCTTTCTTTGGTATTGTTCGTCGAATCGTTGAGCTCCTTGAGTCTAAGTTGAGCTGCACGATTACTGACAATTGCGTGCACTGACTGGACAGGTCCACTCAATCTGTGTGGTTCTTTCCTCAAAAGACCATTGCAGACACCGATCTACATAGCCTTCACATGATCTGACCAAGATTTTGTCTGGACTTTAAAAGAGACTGTGACCTCTGAGTTTGTTTCGGCCTTTCTTCTCAGAGTAGTCAGATAGGAAACGCCGACCTCATCTAGTTTAAAAAAAAATATGATTGACGTGTAAAAGTGTTTGTTCAAACCTACTTACAGAAATAAAATCATTTATCATTTAGTATAGAGCTATGTAATAAGATAAATACAGAAAGATCAACGTTTGCCTTATCACTATGTCTTGGTAAAATATTTAGCTGCCTACATTTATTACGTGTAATGAGATTACTGTCGTACTCGCCAAAGAATATGATTGTTTTATCTGTATTTAGAGCCAAGAGATTATACGGCAGAATATCTTTTTATATCATCGGCAAATTCACCTCATACTCAAAACTTTCCTCACGACATTTTCCTCATTCATTCGCGTCACATGATGGATTTAACAAGATTCATTTCACTGTAATGTATTAAATGCACGCCAGGGGAAGTCTCATCCGCCGCAGGAGACGCCCTGGGCGTCGGGAATCGCAAGCCAATTCCCGGCCACCCCGTAGGCGCGGGCTTGCGAACGGCGAGCAATGGGCAGTTTGCCATTCGATAAGGACTAGGCCTGGGTCGATGGCGCGTTATGTTCCACGCGCGCCTCAAAGAGATGTCAGCATCAATGACGGGGTCCGCTAGGGCCGATGCCTGCGAGGATTACGGGAAAGTCCGAGAGGGATACCGTGGCCCCTGGCACAGGCAACTGAAGGAACACGGGTGGGTTTTAGTCAGTAAGAGTCTGACACGCCCTCCTGCTCTGCCCAGAGCGGGAGAAGGTATTTGATGAATTCCCACCCTCAAAAAAAAAAAAGGGGAAGTCTCATTGTCCGAAAGGGATACCGTGGCCCCTGGCACAGGCAACTGAAGGAACACGGGTGGGTTTTAGTCAGTAAGAGTCTGACACGCCCTCCCGCTGCGTACAGAGCGGGAGAAGTTATTTGATAATTACCTACCCTCAAAAAAAAAAAGTCTGTTTGGCGATTCTGAGGTCACAACTCTACCACATCTACCTATGTCTATAGATACAACAAAATAGTAACGAAGTCAAAACAGAACTGTAGATTGAATATTTTTGAAAAAAAGTAATCACTACGAGGCGAGTCTGATGCCGAAAATATAGTTTTTATATTTTTTGTCAGTTTGTCTGGATGTATGTTCCGGATTGGCGCAAAAACGGCTAAACGCATTTGGATGAAATTTGGCACACAGTTAGTTTATAGCACGTAGGGTACTTTAAATTCTAGTAGTACGTGCCCGTGGGATATTTTTCAACATTCACGCGGGCGAAGCCACGGGTAAAAGCTAGTATGGAATAGGGCTAGTCTCCATTTGTTCCGGAGTTTCTCTAATGAATTTAATTTGACCCTGTATAGGTACACCTCTGTCTAAAGGCTCCCGTAGACAGATGCGACGCGACTCTTGTAAAACAATTTCCATGAAGTTTTCATAGAAATTGTTCTACTAGAGTCGCGTCGCGCCTGTCTGCGGGAGCCTTAACCTTTCGGGGATTATAGACGTGATTTATTTACCTATTATTATGTGACAAGTAACTGCCGTTTCATAATTAATTGCCAGCCTAAGCAATTAATTATGCAAATGCTACTAATTAATTAATAGATACAGCTGCAAATAAGAAATAATGTAAGTGTTAAGCACATATTACTTTTCTGACTGGCCCTGTACGTAAACTGTTTTTTTTTTTAATTCTTAGACACGTTGCCAACGTCCATGTTATACGGTCCGTTTATTTTGCAATGTGCCAGTCTGTAATCTCTTACTGTATTACAAGTTGGGGTGGTGCTGCAAAATCAGTTCTCAAGGCTCTCGAGGTAGCGCAGCGAGCAGTGCTGAAGGTAGCCACCTTTCGACCAATACTTTATCCTACTTTTGACCTCTACCAGAAATGTGAGGTCCTTACCGTTCGCCAAATCTTCATACTCAGCACAATTTTATAACAGCGCACTAATACTCCATTTGCACGTCGGCCGACAGTACCCAGAAGAAGAACTAAACAGGATATGTACTGTACCTCATCCACACTTTACTTTTACAAAAAGATTATTTCTTTATCAAGGACCATTTCTTTATAATAGAATAAATGCAATAATTCCACTGCAACCATGTTGTAAGCTAACATGCAAAAAGTGGATTACTGAATTACTTTCTACCAAAAATTATGATGATACAGTAGCCCTTCTTACAACAATGAAGTAACTCAGATTCAATGGGCACTATTAAAAATGCTATTGTAGCTGGAACTTCACTTAAGCTATGAACATAATTAAATTACTTTAACTTACATAATTAAAATACTTATTTCACCAAAGTAATTAAAATTAAAACAAGTAAATTCAACATATACAACGAGAAACTCTCAGACCATCATAATCTGTCTAGCCTGCTCCCAAGTATGTTGGGGTCGGCTTCCAGTCTAATCAGATGCAGCTTAAGAGCCATACCTCACTGGGACGCCACGGCGCGCGGCGGCGGCGGCACTGCCAAATCGCGTCGCCAACAAAATGTATCGTTGGCTGCGTAACCAAGCGGATGCCAGGTGAGCCACCCACTAGATAGCTATATACATTTAGTTGTCAGCGCGACCTGGCGACGTCGCCATGGCGTCCAAGTGAGGAATGGCTCTTATACCAGTATGTTACATGGAGCGACTGCCTATCTGACCTCCACAACCCACTCACTGGGTAACACGATACCCCTTGCTAAGACTGGTTGTTAGACATTTGGGTTTCTGACTACGACAGTCAAAGATCTACGAATGGCAGCCGGGACCAACGGCTTAACGTGCTTTCCGAGACGTAATGGGTCCCCATCCAAGAACCGACCGCGCCAGGCATAGCTTAAATTCCGATCGACCCATGCGGCTGTTATTATTTAGCCACGAGCCCCTCAAGTAATTTCAAGATACATTAAAAAAAAGTCACAGAAAAAGGTTATAACAGGTATTGACATCGACCTTGTGTTTTAATGAAATTACACTCAAGATACCTTGTTCACAGTTAGCTGTAGTATTTTAGTGCTATTAACTACACGTAATTCAGTCAAGAGAATGAGTTATATTCGTGTGGTTGTGTTCAGGTAAGTTTGACGACATAGTTATCTTAATCTTGCGAAGCGGTTTTGCGACTGATAGATAACAAAAGAGCGCGAGCACATTCTCACTGCATCCGATCTGAATCGGTATTCAAGATTAGAGTTCAATCCGAATTGGGAAAAGTTTTATATTCAGACGGACAGAATTCGGATCTAGTACGCAACGCCAATACAAACATTGCTATGGCTACTTTGGACCGACATTTCTCGGCAAAGTTTCTCGGATTCTAGTCGGTGCAATGCGGAAACGCTCTAAAGCTAAATCGCTGAAAGTACAATCATAAAAGTATCTTTTGCCAATTGTAGTTATAAAACCAAATCGTGTGTTTGCTTAAAATTCTAAACTACATTGGCCTTCAGAACAATGCAATTTGAAAAGTGGGTACTAAACCCACTTTTAAAATTGCATTTTTTCTATACTACAGAAGTCTAGAGTTTTGAAATAATAAAACCTTTTATAAACAGGAAATTTCATGAACTTACTTTGAAAATATAGTTTATTTTATATTTGTAACGTTTTTATCTTATAAAACAATATAAACCGTTTATAACTTACTGGCAAAAAAGTCAACCAATAAGTATTTTTTACGTCTTATTTTCATTACCTTTCCCCAGTCAGGGTGTCATTTTATAAGGCCACTATCTCTGTGTGACCTTCTGAAGAGATGCCAGCCCATACAATACAGTACAGAGCCTCCACCGAATTGGACCGAATTGCACCAGGTCGCCTATACACTCTTCGCCTTCCATCGGAAATAGATAGTGAGAATCGAGACTCATCAGTGAACAAAACTCTTGCCCATGCTTCTTCACTACACTGTATGCGTTCACGGGCGAAGCGCAGTCTTGCTGCTCTCTCGAGTTTGTTGCCATTTGCTGGCCTTTGGGGCTTCAGGTTTGCTTCAGCAAGTCTCCCCACTGTATTGTCACTAATGTAGTCTCTTCGGGTCTATAAAAGCTGTTGCTGGACTTCAACTGCGTTGAGGTGGTGTTTTCTCAACACAGTGGAGACAATATAGCGGTCTTCTCGGGTACTAGTGCACCTGGGTCTGCCATCACAAGGTCTCCTCAGATGGTTTCCAGTTTCTTCGTACCTTCGCTTCACCTGCCGGACCGTTCTTAATGTTACATCCACCATTCTTGCAGTAGGACGCATACTTGTACCTAGTTCCAGAAAAGCCATGATACTTGCACATTCTTCAGCCGAAAGAGCCATGATAAGTAATGTTTACCTGCTGTAGACATCTTGGCTTTCGAATCAAAATGTATCGATCAAGAAATAAATGTGAAAACAGAAACAAAAAAGTCAAAAGTAAGACAGCAATTTCAAAAGGAGTTTTTTTCTTTTTAAAGATATTTAGCCATTCCTTAAAAGAAGGTTTATCAACTCTAAGGTTTTTATATAAAAAAATTTAATTATTTTCGTAATCCTTTTTATTTCGAAAATATATCTTGTGCACTTTAAAAACTATTGCAATTTTAAAAGTGTGGTACTAAGTTTTGAAGGCGTGTATTTGATAGATTTTGATGCAGTTTTCACTATCATAGAATGTTTTCTGAAGAGGCTATTATTTTGAAGGCTTTATCCTTATCTATAAAAATCAATGCCACTTTTCGTTGTAATTTTATAACTCAAGAACGGGTGGACCGATTTTGCTGATTCTTTTTTTAGAATATTCCTTGAAGTACGAGGATGGTTCATATGGAGAGAAAAATTTAAAAAAAAATGTTAGACGGTACGAAGTTCGCGGGGTCAGCTAGTTCATACATCATATTTAATAAAATTGTTAAATTGCACTACGCAAGTGGAAAGATAAATTGATATTATTTTTGCCTGTAGGTAGCATACCTAACTCTTTATGCGACGGTACATTTCCGATAAATATACAGATACTATATTATGATATATATCTATACTATACTGCTATATATGATATGATACTATATAGATACTTCAACTGAATGCCGCACACTAAAAGCACTAAAAGCATTTATTTCAAATAAACCAATTACAGGCACTTTTGAATTGTCAAGGGGTCGGTCAGTCAGAAAGATGAAGCTAGTTGCCCATTCCAAAGCGTAGTAGGTACCTATGGAGAAGAACGGGCAAGAAAATCCATGGACACTCTTTTAAATCAAAATATTATTGTTACAAAAAAGTGGTTACATCATTCATGTTGTAATTATACATGTGAGAACGATGTAGAAACACGTGCACTTTAAAAGCGTCCGTAATAAAAAGATTAAAAAAAAAACTATTATGGAATTAAAATAAGCCGTGGCAGCTAAGAAATGAACAGTGCCTACTGACGGCGCCCGTTCATGAACATGAGTAAACTAAGGAGGCAGTCATTTTTATTAACTCCGTAGTAATAACTCATCGTCACGCTGTAACCGCCTAATTTAATTTATTAACTCCATAGTAATAACTCATGGTGACGCTGTAACCGCCTAATTTAATTTATTAACTCCATAGTAATAACTCATGGTGACGCTGTAACCGCCTAATTTAATTTCAGCTATAACCAGTTTATGAGAAACAATAATAGCAGTTATTACTTAGGTACTGTAGTCGAAATAAAACAAAACCAAGTGAAACGACGAACATTTTGTTTGTTAACAGCATTTAACAGATTAATATCTTTATTGTTTTAAAACCGAATAATCTGGGAAGATTGTTAGCCTTATTATACATTTCATTATTCTACTTTTATGTTCATTAAAACTCTGGGAAAATATAAATTAGGTATAATATTAAAAAAAAACTGTTTTTATTATTTGCGAGTGACGAAATCAAAATGATTCTACATAATCAAATAATATGTCTACGCCGTAGCAATGCAAGAGTCCGTCTTAGACCACTACGCCAAGTGCTCGCCGGTGATATGGGATGGTGTGGGATGGGAACACCAGGGTGGGTTTTTAGTCAGTAAGAGTCTGACAGAACCCTCCACCTGCCCCAGGGCGGAAGACATCCCGAGGGATTTATCACCACAGAACAAAAAAAAGCTCAGAACTGTGACCAACCGTACACGAGCCGAGCGAGCCAAGCGAGTGGTGCCGCGGCAGTGGCGAGCGCTACATCCAAGTTGGTCCCAGTTACTTGCCTATTTAGAATTGTTAGGTCCCTAATAGGAATTATTTGAGGTTCACAATATTAGAATGTGAAGTGGAAGTGTAGAGGTTCGCGGCGGTTGCCTTTTATATTATGACCAGTTTTGGCCCGCGGTTTTGCTCGCGTGGAGGTCGGTTATCATCCCACGGGAAAGTCTACTGGGAAAAAAAGTATCTTTTGTCCTAACCCAGGTGCCAAATCCGTTCAGTCGTTATGACGTGAAAAGCTAACAGACTGACTGACAGAGTTACTTTCGCAAATTTATAATATTAGTATGATTGTGTTTTCAGTATTCTGATCTGTGGGTCATGGAGCACGGAACAGCTGAAGTTCCCACCTTCGTTCATGTTCGGGGCGGCTTCAGCGGCGTACCAAGTGGAAGGTGCCTGGAATGTCAGTGGTAAGTAACTTAGCATATTACTATTTTAACTGACTCGTTTTTTTAAATAGGGTTCTGTATACAAAGTGTGTCTGCTCGCGCCATCTGTGTTTAGTTTCGTGAGTGGTCTGGTTGGTACGACACACATATCGGGCAGCCGACCATCTTGAACAACGAATGGAACTACAGTCCCGAACCATCGCGCATCCTGGGTGGCCATTCAGACGAAATCTCAAACTTAAAAGGGCAATTTATTTCAACCCTCTTGAAGCAATGTTTCTAGCGATAGGCGTAAATTAATACGATCGCATAACTCTGCTTGAACATATCACGGCGGATTTTATCAAGAAATTCGCGTCCAATTTCAAAAAGAACCGAAGAAGAAAAACTTTACTAAGTGTTTTAGAATAATTGATAATGTAATTTTTATTGATTTACGCGACATAACTTATGACATTTAAAGAGAAAACTGACTGTGAATTTGAGTACCATGCAGGCTAGATTGAATACTCAGATCATATAAACACAATCGAATACATGACTTTACAACAGATCTGGTAGCGTTGTGTGACGGGTCGTTGAGCTGCCTAAAATAGGATTGAGCTACACGATGACCGATGCATGCATGCTGTCTGTGGGACAGGTCAACTCAAAGCTGCATTCAGCCACGCCTTATGGATTCACAATAGCTATCTATACATACAGCTGTTAGAATCATAGCATGTTAGTATAACAGTTTTGTTCAATAACGTATAGGATTATGGATATGGATTATAGGAAAGATGGCGCTGCCGTCACGTAGACATTGAGTTCCGTATTTATTTGGGTAAAAATTTCGAAATACGTCGCCATTTTAAGGGTTTGTGAATGGTTGGGGGGAGAGGGGGGGAGGGGTCGGATCCCCCCTCACCATTTTCACCCGCCGGAAATACTTAGTTTCCTTAGAAAAAATAAAAAACAGAAATTTGTACAAAAATTGTATAAAAATTGTAACAAAAAAAAAACATATATAAAAACTGGCTTCAATTATGAATCGACGGAGCCCCGCTACGCGGGGCTCCTATTTCTGGGTGGTTTATAAAAAAATACCCACGATGGCTAAGGCGGGAGCTTCGCTGCGCTGCGCTCCCGCCTTTAGCCATCTAACCTAACCCAATGTAGTCGGATTGTGCCAACTCGGAGTAATACATTGCTATTAATTATTAACTAAGAATTATGTTCTCTTCTTATAAGTACATTTCCTATAAAACATAATATATCAAATATAATTACGTCGATTGTATTTTCTTTTTCCAAATTTAGATTCATCGATCTTATTATACATATTCGTATTTATAAATTTTTGGAAATTGTTTAAAAATATTTAGACGCAACTCCGGCAGCCAAAATTACTTTGGGGGGATTAAGACTAACTCCCTTAAGCCCCCTACACCACCAATATCCTCAAATTCAGGCGACTCGTTTTAAAATCCGACCCTTTATTTGTAATAAAAATAAAAAAGTCAGTCTAACTATTATATTTCTTTATTATAATAAACAGTAAGATGTAAAGATTAAGTGGAAGTGTTATCAAAACGTAATTTTCGCATTTAACAAAGTTGGGGTTTTAAAAACTCTAATCTCAAACTGTGCCAAAACTGTGTACATATTTATTTATTTTTTTATTAAAACTTTATGCACAAGTAAAAACTGTACAAAGGCGGACTTAATGCCTTGCCTTGACATATCTAAAGTGAAATACTCTAAAATTAAACCAGCAAACAATTACACTGCATTATTATCAAGGTATTCCTAAAGAAGTGCTAGCGAGTGTTAATTCTGTGTTCATCTCAAATAGTAACAAAAAAACAGAACTTTTAAACAAATAATAAGTGCGCGCGCATGCATCATTTTGAATTTGAAAATAGACGCATCTTATCATAACGAACTTGTTTGCTTCTATAACAAACAGAAGATCTATTTCGACCTTATGTCAGGGAGCAAAATAGCCCATGAAAACATAAAATGACTTGTAGAACGTGAGGACGTAAGTTCCGCGACCCGCAATCTGTTTATCACGTTTCGGATTTTTCAAAAAAAAAAATTTAAAAAAATTACGATGAATTCATTATCTAAACAGTACATAATTGATAATTTGCGGTTTTCTTTTGTGACTGTTGATTTCTACACTATTTTTTTTATATTTTCTGAACATTTTCTGATAAAGTTAGAAGTGATAAAGCTTGAAGCGAAAACTCATCACAATTTAACTACAAAAGTGTTGTATGTGTCAAGACGAAAAACAGGCACGATTAAAAGTAGGTACTAATTACCTATTTATGTCGAGTTCCCTATGCTCATTATTTAAATTCTAACCCATAAGCGTACACCTACATTGGCTCACAACAGTCACTCACACCTATGAATTTCTTCGAGAATATGACGCTACGAACTCGCAAAACCCGTTCACAGTCAAAAGCAGAAGCCGTCATCGATGATGCAACTCTAATGAGTCAACGTTGAATGGCACCACTAATAGCTTACCAACAATATCGGATGACGAGAACGACGAGATCCTAGAACTTAAAAAACAAATTGATAATCTTAACTCATATTTACTAAAGGCCCGTGAGGTGATAAGCCAGTTATCGTCCGAGAACACGGACTTAAAAAATACCATCACGTCTATTAACGAGAACAAACACAAAAAAGTATCAAAGTTATTGAACGAGATTGAGACTCCTCACGGAAATACTAAGCAGTCTACACCTAACAGAAAATCGCATTCATCCATGAAGAAACATAATTTAGCTAACACTGCAAATAAAACAATGTTGAATACATCCACCCAAATAGCACCAAATTACATCTCTTCGCAGACTACCGAAAATAATATAAACAAGGTACCCCTAGCACAAAGAAAGAAAATATGCATTTTAAGCAGCGATAAGGTAAATAAAATATTGTCTGTAGCTGAAGTAATGTTCCCGAGCTATCAATTGTGTCACTCACTACCTTACATCATATGGCGGAGTAAATGAACTCATTAGTAACATCAACCTAAAACTTACTGACTTCACGATGAATGATTACTGTATAATTCTCATAGGTGAGGAAGACTTTCGTAGAACCGATAATTATTTCGACTTGATTATTAATCGCGAGACACTAATGCCTCTGCATAACACTAATATAATACTTTGTTTACCTACTTTTAAATTCAGTTATCGTTCTAGTCTCATGTATAATGGAAGAATAGAAATGTTTAATAATTTACTGTACCTTGACATAGAAACTCACAACTATGCATTATTATTTGACTCCAATTTTGATCTGCAATACGACGATACCATGTTTTCAAAGCATACTGGTAAGATAAGTAACAATGGTATTAAAAATATGTTTAGAAACCTTCAATATATTGTTCATACAAATTCTCTTGATATTTCTTTATATGCTGACATTGTTTTAAGCCCCGATATCAGTAATTTGTCAGTTATCAATAATATGTCTCCAAATGTTGAAAACATTGTTACTCCTAATATTGTAAATAATAGTAATTTTTTTCTTGTATAAACACATAAATGTATTACATCAAAACACTAATGGCTTAATAAGTAAATCAGATCTATTGAGCTTGCACCTACACGAACTTGCTCGGAATAATAAATTAGTAGATGTGCTTTGTGTAACAGAACACAATATGAAAGACGGTGATGACATACATTTATATAGGTATTTAAAATTACACACTTGCAACCCATTGCGCTAGAAGTAATCGAAGAGGGGGTTCATGTATTCTGGTAAACAATAAACACAAGTATAAAATACTCAATTTAAAAGAATACTGTTATCCCAACGTTTTAGAATGTTGTGCTATCGAATTAATTGATCATCACATAACTGTTGTATGTATTTATAGATCGCCCAAATTTAAAATTGATAGCTTAAACTTCTTGTTCTTCCAATTTGATGGTATACTTAAGAAGGTATGTTATAATAACAAAAAGAAAATCTTGATCTGTGGAGACTTTAATATCGATATTTTAAAAACTACGACATTTTCTAAACAACTTGAAAATCTTCTTTATAACTACCGTATGAAACTGAGTATTCGTCAACCAACCCGATTAGATAGTGGTACCAGTGGTGCAAGTACGTAGGACTCGATTCGATAAATTTGACAGATAAACTCGATAAAATGAGTTTTTATCGAATCGAATCGATGTCGCAAGTACGTAACTTCTACTTTACCGATCGGTAGATAAACTCAAAATTTTAACGAATTTATCGAAAATGCAAGTACGAAACGACATTTTGATTTGATTTTGACATTTGACATTTCAAATCTTATCGTCGCGTGTTACGTACTTCCAAATTCGATAACAAGATCGATGAAAATGTGAACCTTAGCGACCTCGATGTCTTATCGATGCAAAGTCCGTACTTGCAGTGCTGTATCGACAATATAATACACAATATTAGAGGCAGCACTAGCGAGGTGTTGGAACTGGCGATATCTGACCATACAGCTCAAATCATAAGATGTCCTTGTATCATTACACATTGGTATACTTTCAGTCGAGATTTTTGTCAAGAACATGTGCTCAAATTTAAGAATGCTCTTCAAAGCCTTAGTTTCAGTAATGTTTACAACTGTGCAGACCCGGATAATGCATTCCGTGAATTTAACAGCTTGTTTAAGTTATTCTACGATCTTTGCTTCCCCATTGTAAGAATTAAAAACCTATGCTCCAAAAATCCGAAATGGATAACTAAAGGTTTAAAACTATGTTGTAAGCGTAAGCGTGAAATGCTATGGCAATTAAGACGCCAACCAAATAAAACCAATAAAAAATATATAACACTTACACTAAACGGCTAAAACTAATTATTAAATTGACTCAAAAAACGCAAAACAGCTACTACATTAATAATGCTGACAACAAGGTTAAAGCAACTTGGAGAGTCATAAACTCTACGAAATCTAATTACCCAAAAGACAACCCTTCTAAAATACTTACAAATAATAATAAATAAACTACAGAATCAGATGAGATTGCCGAATTATTTAATAACTATTTCATTGATCAAGTTCAACCTATAAAGAATCATAATCACAACACCGATTATAAATCGACATTAATCGATTCAAACCCTAACTCCGTGTTCTTAGCACCCACTATTCCACATGACATACGTAAAATTATTATTGCTCTAAAAAATACAAATAGTTCCGGCTATGATGATATTGTTACACATGCAATAAAAAACGTGGTTACCGAAATATCACCAGTTCTTAGTTATATAGTAAACCTTTGTATAAATAACGGTAAATTCCCTGAAGACTTAAAACTATCTATCATCAAACCTCTTCATAAAAAGGGTGATCCGATAAATATGAAAAATTATAGACCTATTGCACTCGTCCCAGTGTTTTCCAAAATCATCGAAAAAGTTATTTATAACAGCCTTTATTCATTCTTAGAAAAAAACAATATCCTAACTAAGGAACAGTACGGTTTTAGAAAGCATAAAAATATTATTATGGCTATCTATGAATTAATAAATGATTTTTTTTCAAATATGGACAAAAAAGTCCCAGTTACAGCGTTATTCATGGACATGACGAAGGCGTTCGATTTTGTGGATCACAAAACCCTTCTCATAAAATTAAGTAATCTCGGAATTAGGGGCAACGTCTTAGAATTAATTGAGTCGTACCTAGTCAGCAGAAACCAAATAACTAAAATAGCGAAAATATGTCACAGAACTAAAATAGAACAAACCTACTTATCGAAACAAAGATTAATAAATTACGGCGTACCACAGGGGAGTGTACTTGGTCCTTTGTTATTCCTATGTTATATTAAACGATATTCCCAAAACAATAGAACACCCCATGACTCTATTTGCCGATGATTGTACTACAATATTTATAGGAAAAAACTTAGAAAGTTATGAAAATGAAATAAATAATAGTTTAAGCCTAATTATTCAATGGCTAATCGATAACAACCTAAAATATATTTTGGAAAAACCCACATCATGAATTTTAACCAACGAACAAACTCTATTATTACAAATATTAAGTATGAAGATAATAAGATTGCTAAAATAGACAACACAAAATTTCTAGGGCTTTGGTTAGATCAGCACATGACATGGAAAACACACATTGATCATATAATAAAAAAATTAAATCAATATTGCTATGTTTTACACAATTTAAGCAAGGTCGCCAATCGCAGCACCGTTCTTACCGCATACCACGCATACGTCTCCACCACACTACGGTACGGTGTAATATTCTGGGGTAATTCTACGGATAGGGAATTGGCATATGAAGCCCAAAAAAAGTGTCTTCGTGCAGTATGCATGATCCAAAACACTGACAGTTGCAAACCTTTTTTTATTAATTTAAAATTATTAACACTTCCGTCCCTATATATTTATGAAATGCCACGTTTATCAAAAATAACCATTACCAATTTGAAACCCTATCCACTAAACGCCATCCAGGTGCGCTTAAGTCAAAAACCCATCAAACCGCCCTATTCTCAAAAAGTTTCCTAGGAATGGCTCCAAAAATATTTAACAAACTACCCAAATCGATAACAGCTTCAAAAGACTTAAATACTTTCAAAAATTCCCTCCATAGGTTTCTGATATAGAAGGCATATTACACTATAAATGAATATTTAGATGGAAAATAAAATCCGGCAGAAGTTTCTCAGATTTATTTAACCTACTTACTTTAGTTATTAAGTTTAATTAATAATTTTTGTTACCTTAATTTGTCTGTTACTATTTTGTATGTTAATTTTATTACTAAAGATTTAAGATGGTTACTTAGCATTATATAAAATTATATATGCTATTATTACCTGTATACCTATTACCAACTGTGTAGTAATATTTGTACGCCTTGCAAGGCAGCAAGCACATAGTGACTCAATATTTTTCTATTTTTATAACATCGTGTACCACTACATTATACCTATGTGTACAAATAAATAAATTTGAATTTGAATTTGATTATAAGTTATAAATAGCTACAAATAAGTCTACTTAGACAAACTTCAAAATGAGTTCACAATTAAAATAAAAAATGGCATTAGCGGAGAGGCAGGCTACATTTGCAAAAAATAATGAATTATGCGATAGTGCAAAGAGAATATCTTCAACAAGTATTGTTACTAGAAGTGTTCAAGAATTCTATAGAATATTGTCTATATTTGACATCAAATATACCTAATCTTTATAATGATTCTATAATCTCGTGTGACGAACATAATAAGTTGTTGCTGAAAACGGATGCAGATTGTGAACTAAGCCTTAGTGACTGGAGTTCATTTGAATCGATGTACTCTGAAACGAAGTATATAGGCAGTGAGTTAGCAGAAATTCATCGCCCACATAAAAATTATCTACTCACATCAGACACATGATACTCATGCAAATTGTCTGCATTGGAACTGATACGTTTTTCCAGTCAGCCAGAAACGTGGCTATTGTATATGCCATGCTTTAAAAGCAGTGTGCATGAAATTAAAGGTTTAACAGATGGTCAGAAAGGGCAGTATTTAGTGGGTAAACTGAATGGGAACGAATTGAACAAATTCGCGGGAATAATAAATACCAAATGAGGCCAATTATTCTATTATAAGGAGTTCATTAGTAACTTAGTATCAAGACAAAAGATTGTTGGGTTCTATGTATTTACATAATATACTAGACTAGATATAAAACTTACATCTGGTTCGTCAACTCAATTAAATATTTATATTGAACGAATGAACTCCTCGTGGTCTGCACTCAAACATACATACATACATCCTTAATATCCCAAAGATATTGGTGCCGATTCTCTTGTCACAAAATTCTCTAAACTAGACCACCAACCACCAACACCAACAACACCAACCACCAACACACCAACACCAACAACCACCAACACCACCAACATCACCAACATTTAGTTTATTCCTGTCAAACGACGATTTCCCATTCTGAAATTGACTAAAGTGACACCACTTAACTATATTTTAGTTTGGCAGCACTAAGATGCCACTGAGATTATAATTTAGTGATAATGGCAATTTTGCTATTCTGAATTTTACGTTTTTCACCTAAAATTTTGATTGTTTTAACTAATCTGACTATGTTTAATCGCGATTAAAAAGGTGTGGAATAAAATTAGTTGTCATGAACTAAAACTCACACCAACACCTCGACTTCAGATGCAAAAACAGTACTGTATCTTTTTTTCTTTTCTTTTGCTTATATCTCGAAAACGGTGCATCTTAGCGCAAAAATAATGAAAATGCCGACCCCCTTTATAAAATCCTTAAACCTCTAAAAATCAACGTGTTGGTAATATTTTTTTTTATTTTTCATACAAAAAGTAAAAAAAATCCGTACAAAACATGTCGAGGCTGCACAAAATACGCGCCTCCGGCTCTAAAAAAAACACGTGGTATGGCAAACAAGTACCACGTGGAGTCGCAATTGCCAAATTTGATTTTAGATTTGTGTCAAAATAATTTTTAAATTTAGAGATTTTATTTTGTAGAATAGCTTTAAGATTCTCATAGCCAAAAGTAAGGAATATTAGTGATAGTTTAGTTAGTTTAGTTCGGTGTATAACAGAATCGGCACCATTAAGGATGTATCGGATTTTATCTTTACACAACTAACTTTAAAAAAGTTGGACGCACAGTTAGTTCAGAGTTACGCTATCTATCCGATAGAGTAATCTACCCACAAGTGATGAATCAGCGTATTTCATTCGTCATCACATAAAAATTACGGAAAGACCAGCAGCTGTTCATCAAACCGCTACTTCTTCAAATATTAAAGGTTTTGATTCTAAATCACGTTCCCGTTCTAACGTTCAGGAAACTACTCATAGTTTTGCTATAACTGAACATAATATTAAATCTAAATCAACCTTCGTTTATTGCAATAATCCGAATCACGCTCAGCTATACAAGTGTTAGGAATTTAAAAAACTTACCAGATATGGAGCCCTTTAACTTTATTAAAAGTAAAAGATAATGCGAATAATTTTCGAAAAAAATAATTAATTTAGTAAAGTTTATGTCTTAGTGATAAACACGCCACATCTACGTGCGGTTCTAGGCATACATGTAGACTAATAACTATGACTACAATAGACTATGAGACTACTGAGACTAATAAATCGCATGATTTGTTATTAAAATACACTTTGATGGTCCGGAGGGAGTTACCCAACAAATTCAGTCTAGTTTAGGAACTGACGATAGTAATCCTTATTCAATCTCGGTGGGCCTTTTTGAACTAGGCTACCGCAAATCACGCACATTCTGTGTGTATGTACACAGCCGCACAGCCGGCAGCAACACAGTACGACGCGGTGAAGGGAAGTAGGTATTAGTGGTGAGAATTCAATCTCGTTGTTGTCTGTTGAAAACAAAGTTTTGTCTTGTATCCCTTCGTATGTGGTGGCCATTTTTCGCGATATGTCGCATCTTTTTTTTTTTTTTTGTGGGTGGGAAATCATCATAACTTCTCCCGCTCTGGGCAGAGCAGGAGGGCGTGTCAGACTCTTACTGACTAAAACCCACCCGTGTTCCTTCAGTTGCCTGTGCCAGGGGCCACGGTAACCCTCTTGGACTTTTCCGCAACCCTAGCAGGCATCGGTCCTAGCAAACCCCGTCATTGGCATGTCGCATCTGTGGTGGTACTTCTGGGTGGTCTACCCAATATCGGCGCGATTGATTAAAATGATGATATCTCCAAAGTTATGTATGGGAGCTGTGTAAGAGTTATGTCTGTGAAATGGTTATGAAATAAACAATCATATCATGAATGGATTAGTCCAGTTTTGCCTTGTATAATAAATTATCAATTCTGATTTCAAATCAGGGTCAGCGAATTTTCCCCAGTTTATCGTACAAAAGTCGTTATAATTCACCATTGTTTTAAAAACTTTTTGTTTTATTTACATTATTGCACATTAATCAATAAAAATAACACACCTCCCAATACATTAAATAAAATAATACTAATATCGAACAGTTTCACCACAAAATGTATGCATTTATGTACAGTCTCCAATTATCAGGTTATCCGAAACTGTCACAATTTCTCCAAATGATTTTAAACTTCAAAATGTTGATGGTTTTAAGTTTAAAATATATTGAAAAAAATTGACAGTTTGTGGTAACACATTCGCCGTATGTGTACATTGTGTACACGCCAGCGCGAGCGCCGCGCGCCCGGGCCGTTTTGGGTTGCGTATTTTTCATTTCAATGTAACGCAAATTTGGTACGATAATATTTAAATGAAATGCTTAGTAACAATAACACGATACGTAATAATAACACAGTTGGCTATCATTAGTGTATTTAGTATTCATAACACGTGCAAATGTACGGCATGGCGCGCAAAATGTCTAACGATGTTTGTTGAAATAACTTTTTCTGTCCAAAATCTTTATCAAATACACAATCTAAGCATTAAAAACTGTTTATTACTTACCTGTTCATGTTGGAACACCCGTTTATATACCACAACACTTAACAATAACTCACCATCCGGCCGAGGTCGGCGTATTAAAGTCCAGACTCGTCTCTTTTAAAGTCCAGACGTAATCTTGGTCAGATCGTGTATTGTAAAGACCGTGTAGATTGGTGTCTGAAACGGTCTTTTGAGGAAAAACCACACAGATTGAGTGGACCTGTCCAGTCAGTGCACGCATATTTATATGTTCCTATGAATGGGAATCGTTACATAATAAAATGTTTGAGTGGGTCTCAAAACAATCTTATTACCCTCGATTGCTGTAAAAGATTGAAACTAAAAATACAACCGCTTGTTAACTCGTCATTTAAGTCGGAGGATTCAATATCGGCACCTATCAGAGGCTACTTAATTAATAATTACTATACAATCGCGAGAGAGTGATGCTCACTACAGCTTAACAATGATAGTAATTGATAAATCCAGGCATCAGCTACAGATTACTTTAAGAACTTGCCATTAGCGTATGAATGCTGGATCTTACCTGGCAGCATAGATGCAATTCTAGGTATGCAAATGCTCGCATTCATTTGGCCGGCAGGCAGAGTTATTCCCCCACCTCTCGCTCAGTCAGCGGATTTTACGGACTCCGCTCGCTCAGCACCTCATGCTTTGGAAACCACGCTCGTTTATATTGATTTGGGTGAATTACCTTCTGTTAACTTGAACAATGTAACCTGGTCCTTCGGCCCTTTAATAAATAAATTACATAACTTAAATAAATAAAAATTGGGAGATAGAGGAGGTGCCTTTTTTTTTTTGAGGGTTGTAAATCATTAAATAACTTCTCCCGCTCTGGGCAGAGCGGGAGGGCGTGTCAGACTCTTACTGGCTAAAACCCACCCGTGTTCCTTCAGTTGCTTGTGCCAGGGGCCACGGTATCCCTCTCGGACTTCCCCGCAACCCTGACGGGTAGAGGAGGTGCCTAATGTTGAGTTAATAAGAAGAGTTTTCTAAATAAACTGTATCAAGATACTCCAGCGGTAGATATATTGTGTCATTACCTTTTAAAGGTGAAGCTAACTCTTTAGGCAACTCGTTCATATACGCATAACGTAGATTGACTGGGAGCACAAATTCAATTCGTTTCCCGTTTTACGTCAAGCTTATAATGACGTAATTAACGATTACGTAGTTATGAGATACTTATTAGAAGTACCTTACTCTTCTTCCGCTATAAATGAAGGATATTTTATACCACACCACGTTGTTGTTTGGCCTGACAAGTCGGTAACAAAAACACGCATCGTTTTAGACGCGAGCGCTAAAATTGGTAGTGGCAAATTGCTCAAAGATTTGTTGCTTAAAGGGCCTAATTTGCAGGCAGATTTATTTTCGCTTTTGCCTAATTTTAAATATTTTAAAATAGCAATAACCGCTGTTATACGACAAATGTGACTTAGCATTTTAGTGTCCGATAATGATCGTGAATGTAAAAAAAAATATTAAATTGCTTTAGCTTTTGGCCTCCGTTCGAGCCTATTTTCGTCAATGCGTACTGTGCACCAGTTAGCTGAGGGTCATCGCCTAAGCTTTCATCTCGCTGCGGCACAAAGGAACTGTACATAGATAATTTGACAAAGGTCCATCATTCCGTAGAAGATGGAACTCGTTTAGCAGAAGAGTTGCTTGCGTTCTTCAAAATCAGCGGATTAGATCTCGCCAAATGGACAAGTATTTCTCAGACGCTTCTCAATAACTTGCCGGAGTCTCACCGTGCGGTGATCGAGTTAATGTCAAAAGAAGGGTGCGAGTCATATGTGTTTAAAGGAACTATTACGTTCCACTAGCCATCATTGGCCGAGCGGGAACGAGAGGCGTTTCCTTCAGAAGCGCGTGAATTGTGGCGGCAGCGGTTGGAAATAGTTTCGCATTATAAACTATCTTTTATCATTTTTCAATAACCCTGACTCTTTTCTTACTGCTCTAACCCTTTTTATCACGTTTCAGATAAAGGTCTGAGCATGTGGGACAAACTCCTGCACGATCGTCCCGAGCTGGTGGCTGATGGCAGCAACGGAGACGTGGCGTGTGACTCCTACCACCTGTGGAGGAGGGACATCGAGATGCTGGAGGAGTTGGGGCTGAACATGTACAGGTACATCACTCAAAAGAAGGGGCATGTCTTTTATAAGCAGGAACATCGTCTGTTTAGTCGTTTCCCGGCCACGTTGGGGTCGGCTTCCAGTCTAACTGGATAACCATCTCATCCCCACAACTCAGTTACTGGGTAGCACGATACCCCTTGGCAAGACTGGTTTTCAGACTTTCGAAGTTCTGACGACCCGTAACGACTGTCAAAGATCTACGAATGACAGCCGGGACCAACGGTTCGACGTGTTTTCGAGGCACGGAAGGGTCTTGATAGGCTGCGGTAGAAGCAGAATTACACTATTGTTTAGTACTAAGTTTTGTCCGCATCTTCGCTCCCGTAGTCTATAAAACAGGAACCGTGCTTTATTCCAGAAGAAAAGTAGGTAAACTATGTCACTCTCCAGTCTATAAATGATCTGCAAAAATCACGTCTTTGCGTTGCTCCATTAATGAGTGAAACAAGAACAAACACTTTCGCTTTAAAAAATTAGTAGTATTCAACACTATCGTAGTGGAGACTGCGAATCGGTAAACGTGACAAATAAGACCTACTCAAAATCAAAAATCATTCCTTCAAATAAGGCTGAGAATCAGCACTTTTTCATCTTCAAAATTATATTAGATAGTCCCCCAAAACGCCCCCATAAGTGGTAAAGCACTTACTAAAATATTTCATTTCGATGTGATTCAATTGCTACAAGATCGATTCCTCATCTTCCAGATTCTCAATATCTTGGCCTCGTCTGCTTCCTTCTGGTTTCCCCAACTATATCAGTGAGGACGGCAAGAACTACTACAACAACCTGATCGACGGTCTACTGGAGAAGGGAATCCAGCCTCTTGTCACTATATACCACTTTGATCTGCCGCAGTCCTTGCAAGATCTAGGTAAGCACGATGGAGTCAAAGTGCCAAAGATTCAAAAAGAAAAATAATACGTATATTTGCAGGAAACATGACGCAGAGAAAGAACACAAATACAAAAAAGACCTAGTTAGGGGAAAATATACGCAAATTCACATCTACGCAAAACGGCCATCGCTCAGCATAATACTACGACCCTATGCGAGACAGAGCCACAGTGCTGGTTTTCAGCGACAGCCGGCGTTGCCGTGATGACGTCAACCGGTGCAGCATACAATAAGATAAAAAAAAAAACAATATATACACAACACTTAGTTTTAAGTGTTTATATAAACATAATATTTATAAAATTGTAAGATTCCGGGCAACCAGTCACGCGCCGCCGGATTGTAATAATCTGCGCGCGCAGCGCATCTGTCATAAAACTATAGGTTTGACGTTCACAGCCAAGTACACTGTTATACAAGGATCTTTTGGCGCTTGAATGACGTTGACAGGGGGGCGCTTATGTTTTGTGTTAAACATTTGCGCAACGAGGTTAATATTATAGGGGGCTTCACAGTTCAACTTCTACAAATTGCCATTGTTTTGTTTATGTTTACTTTTGTATCGATCACAAATTAAATATATGAGACATGGAGTGTAGCGGTATTAAAAGACGAGCTAAGGATACGCAAAGCGTCTACTACTGGTAAAAAAAACAGCTTTAGTAGAAAATGCATTCTTTGGTGAAGACTGAAGGAATCGGAGTCGAAAACCAACTCGAGGATGATCTTTGTAGTGGCCTACACACTTAAGTCTAATTAAATTATTATAGTAAAAGAAAAACAAAATAAAATATAAATTATATATTTTATTTTGTATTGTGTTTTTGTTTTTCTTCTTGACTGAAAAACTTCAGAGGTGTTAGTTCTAGCATTGATCTAATATGATATTTTAAACACACACATACCTTTACTATAATTTACACAATATCACACCAAATTGCCTATAGATAATAAAAACGGACTTAGTTCTCTTGGGAGCATCACCTGTATACGAATCACTGCCATAAATAAGTCTTCAGATTTTAAAAGTCTCGCACATAATCTCGACGAAATACCGAGTTTAAATTTTTCATTCGGAGAGCTTTCTCCCACAGTTTTCGTCTTTTAACATCTTTGGCAAACACACGGGTCCCTGTGTTTTTGCAGACAACAGCTGCGCTGCGGGGAATATTAATTAATTATACCGTAAAAGAAGTCGCTTGTTTACAAAAAAATATGGATAGCGAGAGCTAGCTGTCAAATTCTTGGACTTTGGATAGTAGCGACACCGTCAGCAAGTGGCAGTTTCTATCCCCATTGTTATGTGAAGTGTGTTGAACAAGATGGCGGCGTTAGTTATGAGTTTGGTCACGCGCCAAAAGAACATCGTAGCGCTAAAGGTACACGTGGAATGGATGATATTGCAGCCAGATACTATTGCTGTAAAAATACGGACATTTAGAAGCGCTTTTTTGCAACATGCTATGGATCTCAAAACTAAATAAACGCAATAAAAAAATAAAAAAATAAAAGTTTGAATATTACTTATTGCAATACCTAGTCATGTAGTTCTTATATGACGTTAGATAGCTGTGATCTCTTTTACTGCTAGTACGATAAAAATGTCAGCAGTTTAGTGCATTTCTATGTACTGAAGGCTACTGAAGGTGTCGGAACTGACAGAAGTCAGTACATACATGCTTATAAAGTGTGCACTTTGTGTGCGACTGTACTCCCGACTTAGGGTCTTGATAATTAATAGATTCAGGCATGGGAGTCATAAAATTTTGCAATTAACTGGGAATCACTCCAGGCTGGAGGAGAATATTGCCCAGCAGTGGGACAATACAGGTAAAAAAAACTCCAGACTATGGGCTAGTACTGAGAAATCATAATTGTAAAATTTTATGACTCCCATGCCTGAATCTATTAATTATAAAGGCCCTAATGCTCAGCGCTTTCGACTACTAGACGATTGAGGCAGGTTTTGTAATATGACGGTTATCAGCATATGATAGTCATATGATAGTTAGAATCTTAAATCAAATTTTAACTTTCCAATTATTTCTAGGTGGCTGGGCGAACCCCCTGGTAGCCGACTGGTTTGCAGACTACGCAGAAGTGGTATTCTCCCTCTATGCTGACCGTGTGAAGTACTGGCTCACCATCAACGAGCCCATGGGGTTATGTGATGGGGGCTATGAGAACTATGCAGCCCCATACCTCGATGATCCGAGTGTCGGCCGGTATCTATGCAATAAGAACGCGCTGATAGCTCATGCAAGGGCGTACAGGATCTACGATGAGTTGTATAGGGATAAGTACCATGGTGAGCATGCTTCTGAGTATAAGATCATGGATGCAGTCAAAAACATAGAAGTTCAATTCGTACTACGCACTGGCGTGCTATTTTAAAATTGAAAATACTCAAATTCAAATTAATTTATTCATTTTGTGAACATAGGGTACAATTATGCAGATGTTATACAAAACATGTTGGTTCATGCTTTGTCCCGCTAAAAGGCATAAAAAATATCTGAGGTAATCTTATGTCAATAAACAAAATAAAAATAAATTCATTAAGTAAGTAGATGTCACAATTTCATGCAATAGTTAGTAATAAGTCAATAAAATTAAGACGTCACATGAACAAATAGGTAATAGGTAATTAGTCACAATTTCGTATACTTACAATAATAAATAATAATAATAGTTTATTTTCTCCACAATATTACTCTTAGTCGTTACCTTATTTCTACGGTGACATATAGGACGGGCATCATATTGTGGGAGACTGGTGCCTAAACTAGGGTCAAGGCCTGTATTTCAGGTCACCAGGACTCCTCCATTTATATTTAACATATTATGTTATGTACTCGTACAAACGGTAGGTGTACAGTTAGGACATATTTTCCTTTAAAAGCTTAATGATTATGATAGTTGTAATATTTTTATTTATGTATTTTAGATTTTGGTTAGCAACAGGTTGGGAGTGAGGTTGAGTGTAGGTACTGCGTGTATGTGTAGTTAAAGAAGTGTGTGCAGTGGTTGTGTGTGTGTAGAGGGGTTGTGTGTGTGTGGGGGTAGTGTGGGTTTGTGTGTGTCTGTGAGTATTTTTTTTGTTTTGGTCATAGTATATTTGCAAAATGTTGTTTATGTTAAGACTGTTAATAAATTTTCAGTGTCATCGTAATTGAGTTCTTGGAGCCAACTATATAGTTTCATTTTGCACTTTATCTTATTGAGTTCATAAATAGGTATGACTCTTTTTACTTTATTGTATATTTATATACCGACCGAGGTGATAAAAGAAACGTTTTGAAAAAGATGTTGAAGGCGAAGCATGGTAGTTGACAACAGGATTAAATCTGCTCTTAGCTCGAGGCAGTGAAGGATTGTAGGTTAGTACACTATTTTGTTTCAGGATGGTTAGTTGTATAATATATATATTTATAAGTAATTTTGTCATTATATCGTTTTTTTTTTGCTTGCTATAGAGAACAACTCAAAATCTAAATTCAATTCCTTAAAATTATATTACCAAAATAGCCGTGGCCTACGAACAAAGTCCCATGTTTTCTATCGCAATTTATGTTGTAACAACTTTGATGTAATTATATTATCAGAGACTTGGCTGAATAGTTCTGTTCTGAGCAGCGAGCTGTTCGACGACAGGTACGTAGTCTATAGAAGGGACAGGGAAAATACAAATTTAACGGGAGGAAAAAAAGAAGGAGGAGGAGTTCTGATAGCTATTAAGAAGAGCATGAAGTCCAAACGGGTAAAAGAGTGGGAAAGTAATTGTGAAGATCTCTGGGTTACAATAGAACTACCATGGACACGATCCGTCAGTCGAATAGCTCTCTGCGCAGTATACTTACCTCCGCCAGTACGTCGCTGTACTTTGGAACACTTTTTGAATTCTTGTAATGCGGCCTTTGAACAAATAACTGACTGCGACGTTTGTCTCGTGGGTGATTTTAATCTGGGTAACATCGATTGGAAATGCGTGGATGGCACCGGGAATAATGTTGGACTATGCAGTATCAACGAACTTTTGATGGATTTTACTTGTGTTAACATGTTAAAACAATGTAACTTTATTAAGAATACTGCTGGTCGCATGTTGGATCTTGTGCTATCCACAATACAGCTATGTTGTGTAAATGAAAGTGTGTATCCTCTAAGTAATGTGGATCAACATCACCCCCCCCTTGACATTGTTATTTCAATTGACAAGGAAGCAAGGCTCCCCTACAATCTAGCAGAGGCGACTCCTGACTTCCATAGGGCGGATTATCATCCTATTCGTAATTTCTTACAAGAATTAGATTGGAATACATTATTTGGTGGACAAAGTGGTGTTAATGGTATGTTAGAGGTTTTCTACGATATTCTTGGTACCGCGATACAACAATTTTTGCCATTACGTAAGCCTAAAAACCGTAAATTCCCGTCATGGTTTAGTCGTACATTGATAAAAATGCTTAACGAAAAAAATAAGATTAGAAAGCGCTTCAAGAAATATAAGAACCCATTAGATGCAATAGAGTTAAAACTAATTAGTAAACGTTATGAAAATCTCGCTTCAACTTGTTATAAAGATTACACTGAACATCTAGAAGACGAATTAGCGTCTAACCCTAAGTTACTTTGAACTTATCTAAAGGCAAAACGAGGAGGTTCAAGTGCTTACCCCTTGACCATGACTGACGGAACTACCGCTACTTCTGACGGAAGAGAAGTTTGCGACTTATTTGCAGGCTATTTTTCGTCCGTTTATAGACCTGATGATAGTAGGAGTGCTAAATACAATTCAGAATTCTTGCAATTTCTAGAAAATAATAGTTTGTGTCTGACTACCCCAGTTATTTCTTCCAAATCCCTCCACAAGAAGTTAAAAAGCCTTGATCCAAATAAAGGGGCTGGGCCAGATGGAATACCTCCAGTATTTATTGTGGCATGTTCATCTGAGCTGGTTTCCCCACTTATGTTGATTTATAATAAATCATTGACGACCGGTATATTTCCTTCAAGGTGGAAAATTGCAAAAGTTGTTCCGGTTCACAAATCGGATGATAATGACGTTGTAACCAATTATAGGCCTATTTCAATTTTATCTTCGTTCGCCAAAGTCTTCGAGTCACTGATATGCCCATCAGCACGGATTGGTTAGGACCCGTTCTACTAGCACAAATTTGGTACCTTTTACAGAACTTCTCACAAAGGCTATCGATGAGGGCTATCAGGCTGACGTTATTTATACGGACTTTAGCAAGGCATTTGACAAGGTATCCCACAAAATCTTAATTACTAAGTTGCGCGCCTACGGCATATCTGGGTCCTTGTTAGAGTGGCTGAGTTCGTATTTAACGAATAGATTGTTCTTTGTCGTCGTTAATGGCTATCAATCAACCCTACAATGCATTTCTTCCGGTGTTCCCCAGGGTTCACACCTGGGACCCGTTTTGTTTCTTTATTTTATAAATGATATTCCAAGGTGCTTTCTACACTCCGATTTTTTCATGTATGCTGACGATTTAAAGTTTTTGAGAATTATTAGGGCTGAGGAAGACTCATGCGAAGTGACCTCAATCGTCTTGTTCTATGGTGTAACAGTAACGGAATGGAACTGAATCCGAAAAAATGTTACCATGTTAAATTTACAAGAAAGAGCATCCCCATAGGCAGTAATTATGACATATCCGGTGAAAAAATTAAAGAAGTTGAAACAATAAGAGATCTTGGTGTACTGTTTGACAAGAAATTAACTTTTACGCCACATCTCGATAATATTATAAAAAGAGCTTCGAAAATGTTACGGTTCGTCCTAAGAAATTGCAAAACCTTTCGTCACAATAGAACAAAAATACTGCTTTATAACAGTCTCATTCGCAGCATCCTGGAATATAATAGTGTAGTTTGGCGCCCTCACTACGCAACGCATTCATTGCGACTTGAGCGTGTCCAGAAGCACTTTGCTTGGCACCTCGCATTTTCCAATGGTGTCGCCAAAAAAATACGTTCTTACAATAAGAGACTTAAGCATTTTAACATGACTTCTCTGGAAAAGCGTAGACACTTAATTGATGTAATGTTTGCCTATAAAATCATTAAGCATAAAATAGACAGTCCCAGCTTGCTTGCTCTTTTCAATTTTCGTGCGCCCTCCAGAATCCCGCGTAGTGCCATCACGCCCCTTTGCCCACCTTTTAGGAGAACCGTTTTGGGAGCCAATTCGCCCCTGGCAAGAATGTGTAAAGCAGTAAATGGCTACAGTAATAATGTTGATCTCCATTTTGACTCTCTTGCTAAACAGAAAGCCACCCTGTATCGTTTACCGAGCAACCCCTAATCCAAGTCAATTATTATTATTGTTATCTTTTTAATTATAATACTTTTTTCTTTTTAATACCGATGTTACCAATATGTCAATATTAGCGCCTATTACTAAGTAAGTTAGCTTATTTCTCCGACTAATTGTTTTATGCATGTTGTGTTTATCTATAAGTAATTGATACACTGTTATTTCACTTTTTAAAATGTATTATGTGGTTGTATTGGTGTAATCAATTGTTGATGAACCTAATAAAATAAATAAATAAACACTTAACGCACCGTCAAGACTTTCGCTTTTTGGTATAGTAGAGCTGTAGGGTAACGATAAGGTAGGGACAAAGAAACCTTCAGAATGGCTCTCTGAGCTCTTTCCAGTTCTAGGAGGGTACTTTTTGGAGCACCACCCCAAGAGGTACTGCAGTATGTTATTAAAGACTGAGCAAGAGCATAGTATACCATTTTTTTATTTTATCGTTAATCATGTTTCTTAGGGTCTTAAAAACATATTATATCAGTTTTCTCAGTCGATTACTTAAGATGTTGATAATATCAAATTAATTAATTAATTAAATTAATTAATTTGAGTGTGCTGTCTATAGTTAAACATACAACAATACAAATGTCAACACAGAACTCGTTTTGAACATCATATTTGCCAAGTTTTTATTCATATCTCTAGAAGCTTGTGCTTGTTGCAAAAAACTAAATGCTATAGAACAGTTTTTCGATTAAAAAATCGTTCCAATCTATGTTACGTTTGCTCCGCGCGTTCATGTTAGGGCCTCAGTAGTGTAACCTTTGGATTATATGATAACGTCAGAAATCGCTTTTGTTTGCTTGGATTATAATTCAGTCTTGCTTTTAAGGCCCTATATTGAAAAATCATGTAGTTTGATGGGATTGGCTTAGTTCACTCGTGCGCGGGTAGTAGTGGTTCCATCTTCCATGGTCGGCCGCCACGTCACCGCCATGAACTTATCTGAACCAGTGGCCAAAATCAAAACATACGAAATTCATTGACCGGAAATTAAAAACGTTACTTAGGGCCGGTTTTTTGATCCGTAGTTAACTCAACCATCAGTTAATAAAAGTAACTACCGTAGTAAAAACCGGCCTTTACTTAGCATGCGCTTTGGCTAAGCATTATTCTTGTCACTGTCGCAAAACTGTCAAACTAAAAGTGCAAGTTATAGATGGAAACATATCTAAGAAAAATGTGCGTAAGTACTAAGTAACGTTATTTTTTTCGGTCTATGAATTGTTTGCACATAGCGAGCTATAGAGTAGATATATAATACAAAATATTTAATTAACAATTAATTACTTATTAAAGAGTTGACCGAAAGTGTCCAGAAGTTAATAGATTTCAGCCCTTCGTAGCCATTCCAATCAGCCAACCTATCCTTTTCAGGTAAGCTGTCGATATCAATACTGTTCTTCTGGTTCAAGCCATTCACGCCAGAAGATCAAGAAGTGACTGATCTAACTATTGATCACTGGGTATGAATATTTGTATTTACAGCTAGTTGTTTATTACGTTGATGATATTTTGATGGTAAATTATCGAAACGGTACTTTTTTCCATAATTTATTTTGAAATTGCCATATTATGCTTAAGAATTCAGCAACTATTATTTCTATTTTTCAAGGAAGGTCGGTATTCTCACGCCATCTTCTCTAAGGAAGGTGGATGGCCTCGTAAACTAGAGAAAATATTAAATGATTACGCGAGGAGAGAAGGCTACACGCATCCCAGACTGCCTCCGTTCACTGCCGAAGAAATAGAACTGGTTAGAGGTACGCCTGTGTTTTTTTAGCAGACTGCGCGACAGCCAAGACGGGGTAATGTTTTGCACGAGTATCTATCTATAAACAGGGTGGGTTAACGTTAACCGTTGTATCTAAAGGATAAATTTCTTAGGAGACTGTTCTTAACTGTTTAAGCAATTGCTAACAGCATTCACAGATTTTGGAAAAAAAATACAATCATCTAGAAGAAAAAAAATCTCTCGTTCTATTTCTATCGTGCCAATCGATGCAGTTCAGTATAAGGTTTAAAATACTCTTCTGAACCAACTGAGTTTAGAGAACCTAAGTTGATTCAGAAAAGCATTTTAATCCTTGCACGAAACTGCATCGATAATATAAAGGCCAAAAATTTAAAAAAAGTTACCCCATACACTAACTAGTGCTGTATCTTATTTATTTTAAATCCAGGAACCTACGACTATTACGCGCTGAACCATTACACAACTCGGATGGTTCGCAGGGTGAAGCCAGGAGAAAAGCCAGGGGAATGGTTCTTCACCGGCGCGGAGGAACTGAACACTATAATGGATAAAGATCCATCGTGGGGGACCACGGCAATCGACTGGTTTGCGGTAAGGGTCTTTAAAAAAACAAACACTATAAATAAACTTTGACAATAAGCATACAGAATGGTACATAAACTTAAGTACAATTATAAAGATTGGGTACAAAAGGTAGTGTAGTAAATCATCAAATAACTTCTCCCGCTCTGGGCGGAGCGGGAGGGCGTGTCAGACTCACACTGACTAAAACCCACCCGTGTTCCTTCAGTTGCCTGTGCCAGGGGCCACGGTAACCCTTTTGGACTTTCCCTCAACACTGGCAGAAGAAGAATAGGTACCCTGCCCCCCAAACTAGGAAAATTCTGTATCTCGGGCGGCAGTGTCTAAGCATTACATTAATGTCAAGTGATTTATGTGAGCATACAAGTTCTTTTGTATTTTTTAATATTATTTAGTAAGGATTTTAAGGGAATGAGGAACATTGATAAGAAAAGCAATAGTGAAAGCTTATGAGAAGAAAGAGGAGTAGTATATGTGTGGATAAGAGGCAGACCAAAGAGATGATGGACGGTGGTTCGGTGAAAGATGACAATGCTGCGCCGACCCTTAAAAACTTGGGTTGATAGCAAGAGATTGATGATGTATGATGATGACACTCATCTGCAGAGTAGGTGCCTCATCTGTTGATTACGACATAATTCTTCCAGATATATCCACAAGGTCTTCGCGAGCAGCTGCACTGGCTGAACGCCACGTACGATGTCAAGGAGATCGTAATCACCGAGAATGGAGTGCCCTCTCTGGAACCCGGCCTGGTGGACACGCAGCGGCTGGAGTACTATAGGGATTATTTGGAACAGGTGAGGAGATTCGAGCATTTTAATATAAAAAGAAAATTGGAGACGGGCCTAGACAAGTGACAATCGCTTTCAAAGCGTTTCGTATTTCTACAACTGCTTTCAACAGGATTGACACAAGCTTTTTCATAAATTGTATATATTTTATTATATTAAATTATATTTATTTTAATCATATAATAAGTTTTATCTTATAGGAGCTCTTTACTCTTTTTACTTAAGCGGAACCGGTTCAAAATTTGTCAAAAGAGATGACAAATCACAAAAGATGAAAAAATAACAAATCATGATGATTAAGTGGAAATAAATCCATTTTCACATGACCTACATGCCGGTTTAACTTTGACGTTTATTTAAATCGACATTTAAGCTAATTCGACAACATGCAAATCGTTAAATTAACGTTTAAGCATAATCGAGTATAAATCGAGATTTAAGTAATCCATTTTTTTTTCATCGTTTAGTTCACCATGAATCATCATGATTTGTTATCGGATGATGACGAGGAGATTGTACAATATTTTGTGACTCCGTTTTTCATAGTATACGTTATAAGCGATTTATTAAGTACATTTCGAGATGACACATTTTTGAAACGGTAAACTAAATGCAAAAGTGACAAATCGTACTTGGTCTTAATTTTGCTTAGCGTTTCATGCGAATGTGGATGGCCTTATTCCTATCAAAATAATGTTCATATTCCTATGAGCAAATGTGAATAAGAGTTTCATGCGAATAAGAACCTTCTACCAAATTATGTTGATATTCGTATCAAACACCTACTTAGCAAAGTAATATCAAACTGCGGTCTGTGAACTGAAAAATTAAACAGCTCTGGAGCCAGGGTCTCACATTATTTTTTATTTTTTTTGTGTGTTTTCTGTAATCTGTTTTTAAGGCAATGTTATTATTTATTTGTGAATTTTCTCTTTAGAACAAACTAACAATAAGGTAGAGGGCCTAGAAAAAGTGACATTCTATCAGCGATAACGATGTTTGGAAAGCCAAAAAATGTATTGAATTGACATAAGCTACCGAAAAAGCTTGTGTCAATACTGTTGCCAAGACAGTTGACAATTGCTTTCCATTTTTTGCCAGGGGAGCACCAGGTCCCCAAAAGAGTTCCTTATATTACGAAGGGGAGCACCAGATCCCCAAAAGAGTTCCTTATATTACGAAGGGGAGCACCAGATCCCCAAAAGAGTTCCTTATATTACAAAGGGGAGCACCAGATCCCCAAAAGAGTTCCTTATATAACGAAGTGGAGCACCAGATCCCCAAAAGAGTTCCTTATATAACGAAGGGGAGCACCAGATCCCCAAAAAAGAGTTCCTCATATTACAAAGGGGAGCACCAGATCCCAAAAAGAGTTCCTTATATAACGAAGGGGAACACCAGATCCCAAAAAAAGTTCCTTATATAACGAAGGGGAGCACCAGATCCCCAAAAGAGTTCCTTATATTACGAAGGGCAGCACCAGATCCCAAAAAGAGTTCCTTATATAACGAAAGGGAGCACGAGATCCCCAATAGAGTTCCTTATATAACGAAGTGGAGCACCAGATCCCCAAAAGAGTTCCTTATATAACGAAGGGGAGCACCAGATCCCCAAATAAGTTCCTTATATTACAAAGGGGAGCACCAGATCCCCAAAAGAGTTCCTTATATTACGAAAGGGGAGCACCAGATCCCAAAAAGAGTTCCTTATATAACGAAGGGGAGCACCAGATCCCCAAAAGAGTTCCTTATATGTATAACGAAGGGGAGCACCAAAATCCCCAAAAGAGTTCCTTGTATAACGAAAGGGAGCACCAGATCCCCAAAAGAGTTCCTTGTTTAACGAAGGGGACCACCAGATCCCCTAAAGATATCCATTTATAACGAAGGGGAGCACCAAATCCCTAAAAGAGTTCCTTATATAACGAAGGGGAGCACCAGATCCCCAAAAAAGAGTTCCTCATATTACAAAGGGGAGCACCAGATCCCAAAAAGAGTTCCTTATATAACGAAGGGGAACACCAGATCCCAAAAAGAGTTCCTTATATAACGAAGGGGAGCACCAGATCCCCAAAAGAGTTCCTTATATTACGAAGGGGAGCACCAGATCCCAAAAAGAGTTCCTTATATAACGAAAGGGAGCACGAGATCCCCAATAGAGTTCCTTATATAACGAAGTGGAGCACCAGATCCCCAAAAGAGTTCCTTATATAACGAAGGGGAGCACCAGATCCCCAAATAAGTTCCTTATATTACAAAGGGGAGCACCAGATCCCCAAAAGAGTTCCTTATATTACGAAAGGGGAGCACCAGATCCCAAAAAGAGTTCCTTATATAACGAAGGGGAGCACCAGATCCCCAAAAGAGTTCCTTATATGTATAACGAAGGGGAGCACCAAAATCCCCAAAAGAGTTCCTTGTATAACGAAAGGGAGCACCAGATCCCCAAAAGAGTTCCTTGTTTAACGAAGGGGACCACCAGATCCCCTAAAGATATCCATTTATAACGAAGGGGAGTACCAAATCCCTAAAAGAGTTCCTTATATAACGAAGGGGAGCACCATATCCCAAAAAGAGTTCCTTATATAACGAAAGGGAGCACCAGATCCCCTAAAGATATCCATTTATAATGAAGGGGAGCACCAAATCCGCAAAAGAGTTCCTTATATAACAAAGGGGAGCACCAGATCCCCAAAAGAGTTCCTTATATTACGAAGGTGAGCACCAGATCCCAAAAAGAGTTCCTTATATAACGAAGGGGAGCACCAGATCCCCAAAAGAGTTCCTTACATAACGAAGGGGAGCACCAGATCCCCTAAAGAGTTCCATTTATAATGAAGGGGAGCATCAGATCCCCAAAAGAGTTCCTTATGTAACGTAGGGGAGCACCAAATCCCCAAAAGGGGTTAAATAGGGGTGAAAGTATGGACGTTCGTCTTGTTGGCCGATAGGAATGGCACTGGGCATACAGTTTGTAAATTATTACATTATGTTCTCCAAAAACACTTTGAGAGCCGGAAAGTTTGTCTTTCAGGTCCTGCTGGCTATAAACGACGGCATCAACGTGACAGGGTACACCGCCTGGACGCTGATGGATAACTTCGAGTGGTTAGGTGGATATGCGTAAGTTATAAATTTTGTGTAAGCCCCAGTACGTACCTAGAGCATCTAGGTACACAGGAAGACAGGCACATCGACGTGCAAACTGAAACCACGAATCCAGCACGTGACTCTGGAACCCCTAACGAAGAAACATTTCGTCGGTTAACAAAAAATAATCAGCTGTTTCATACAAAAATGCAATAGTTAAAGTTGGCGACTACATTCGCAAAAACTTCAACGCAAGGGTGTTCAGTTCAAAATTAAGATTTGATTGAACCCAAAATCTCCCCATTTGTTTTTTGATACATTGAAAATTAGTCAGTACTGAGCTCAAATCTTGATTTTGAACTTTCGATTAATTCTAAGTAAGTTCTGCAATTCCTAGATAAACCATAATTTTTTAGGGTGTTAGGTTAGACTATGCTAATTAGTTATCACAAAAAAGCTGAACCAGAAATGTTCAACAGAACGAGAAAAAAAACGAAAACTGATGTTAGGTGAAAATTACGAAAAAAATCATTAAAAAAATTATATCTCGAAAACTACGAAAAATCGTAGAACATACATGGGGGTAATTCGGGTACTCCTCATCATAAAGTATCTAAATTTTACGTTTGAACGTCAACTCCCCGGCCACCCTGTATACAGTGGAACAAGCCATTTCGTCTGCAGGCAAACAGTAATTTTTTTACTACACAGCCAAACATTATCATCAGCCTGGCCTTTTCCCAAGCATGTTGGGGTCGGCTTCCAATCTAACCGGATGCAGCTCAGTACCAGTGTTTTACGTGGAACGACTGCCTATCTGACCTGCACAACCCAGTTACTGGTTAACACGATACCCCTTGGTAAGACTGGTTGTCAGACTTTCGGGCTTCTGACGACCTACTAAACAGCCAATATTCATTTTAATTGTAAGTAGCTATGTTTGTAAAGCAAAATCCAAGTCGTTTTCAACGTCTAGCTGACGTATTCCCAAGAAATAGCCGTGACAACAGTAAATTATGTCAATTACCGTGTCAAACTACTTTGGTGCGCAGAAGTGTTTCCTGTATGGCCCCAATTGTTTACAATAAATTGCCAGGTGGTTGGAAAGACTTGACAACAGTGCCGTTTAAGATTGAAAAGTACTCTGAGTTTTTATCAGAGAAAAAAAATTGGCCGAGTTGTTCTGGATTTGTTGGATCTGACTTTTGGTTTATTTTAAATAATTATGTAAATGATTAACAAATGTTTGCATGCCAAATGGTGAAATATGGCTGAACTTTAATGTATCTTATCACCAACTATGTATTACCCATATTTGCAAAATAAATGTCTATTCTGTAGGGACACATGTAAGTACGTATGGCAGAGTGCATGATACGCAAAATGTATGTGAGCGAGACCCCACAAGACCTAAATCCTATAATTCTATTATATTCTATCAAAGGACTGATGTAGAGGAATTGAATACCCATCACACTCACAACATAGTATAAAAGTAGTTGTAAATAGGCACATTTTAAATTTGATTTATTTAACCATTAATTCACTGTATAAAAATACATTAAAAAATAACTTATTACTAGCACTTAATATAAACGCCTATTTAAAATTAGATTACATAATGTATGTTATATAATACTTAGTTTTATGAAAAATATAATATAATAACTAAGATATATTATTAAAAGGAGTCCCTTTAGGCAAGGTTCCGAGGATACTGGCAGCGTTCCCCCTTTGAATAGCTAGACTAATTCTTTGTCCGAGGTAGCTGCCAGCTCTTCGGTCTCCTGTGATGTCGACTAACCTTTTTGCTATTTCCTTAAAAAGCCTTATAGCACTCGGACCCCACGGACCAAGGGTCTCGACACCGAATGGGACAAAATCATATTCGGAGCCTAGACCTAGTTGTAAATTATCTGCCTGTATACCAAATGGCTTGTTTGATTGAACAAAGAAAGTTGATCTACTTACCTTCCCTTTAAAACCTAAAGTCTACCACAAAAAGACCACTTTATGTATGAAATGTCCTGCAGGGTACCTACTTGCGTAAAAATAATTAAGTTTACCTGAGATATTTTTACCTATGGTTGAATGATTGGTTCGATATAAGAAATGAAACCGAAACTAACTTAAAATTAATTGTTTCAGCTCAAAATATGGTCTCTATGCAGTGGACTTCTTAGATCCGAACAGGACACGAACGCCACGCGAGTCAGCGCGATACCTCTCCACAGTGACAAGGAGTAGAATGATACACCCAACACAAGATGCTACCAAGTTAAATTATGTTTAGATTGTTAATTTAATTATTATACGTTCTATGACGAAGATAATATTGTTCGATTCTACGACACTATGACAAAGAAGTTAATCTTGTGATAGAATACACGGTGCTCACATATTTACAAACATTGTGAAAGTATACGATTTTCCAAATTATTTACAAGTAATAAGTAAGTATGTCAGTGTGTGAGTTAAAGTAATCACAGAATGTAAATCAATGTCAAACAAATAATAAACTATACAATTAAAGTTGCAACAAGTATGATTTTGTCTAGACCCTAGATTTTCCTATGGAGCTGGACCAGCGTCTCATGTAAAACGAGCCTAAAAAATAAATAAGTACAGTACTCACCAAGACTATGATCCGACGCAGCATTAGCGATATCCAGGAGCCTCCTAATATGGCGGCGTCTTACATGAGCTGCTGAAGAGCATGCGGCCAGGGTCGCAAATGAAAATAGCTAATATACACAGTGCGGTGTGCGTCTCAAGGTTGCACCAAATGGGAGTCCAGCTCAGCATGTTTCAGGCAAATGTACTTGACGCTGATATTCTGCTGGATCCCTGTAGTGACATACGGAAGTCCAGCGGACGAGACAGATTGGTGACTGACATACGCTGTGCGTCATAAAAGTCTCTAAAATTAAAAGAAGAAAAAAAAAAAAAGAGACAGGTTGGTGTTGTGACAAAGTGTTATGTGCGTGCGTGCGTAACGTGAATTATGTAGGTATATTACAGCAAAGTTTTGCATTGGGTAACGTTCTTGTTCGTTGATGTGTTGATTGTGTTTTGATGACTTTATGGTAGCGTAGGTGGTTCTTGATGGTGAGGTTTGTGGCTTAGTAATAACAGCTGCACGGGTCAATCGGTCAGGTAAAGCTACGCTTGCCGCGGTTAGTCCGTTGATGGGTGACCATCATTACATACCAAGACCTCTCCGTGCCTCGAAAATCACGTTAAGACGTTGGTCCCGGCTGTCATTCGTCGGTCTGGATATACCAAAAGCTCGATATTTGGGTATCACACGAGCTCTTAGTCTTAAATTGGTACCTTTAAAAAATAAAAAATACTTTTTCCCCGACCTACTATATGCATAGAAGTGTCTTGCTCTTCTTGGTGTTATTCTTCTACCAGTGTACCTCAGGGTGGCGTTTTATCTCCTTTATTCTTCTCAATATTTATTAACTCTGTTTCCAGAAAACTTCTTCCTTCCTATCACGTTTATGCAGATGATTCACAAATAAATAAACAAGCTGCCCTATCGAGTTTGGGACGCAATTAATGTCATAAACAAGGATTTGGGTTCAATTTGCGAGTGGAGTAAGGCCCATGGGTTGCGGGGTAATCCATCAAAGACACAGATCATTGTTGTTGGCAGCTCAAGGTGACCCCCAAGATAAACTGGTCGCGGCTTCCCCAAGTTCAACCTGACTGGCTGATCCCTGAGAAGAAATGCCGAAACAAACTCAGAGATCATGCTATCTTTTAAAGTACAAACAGTATATTATTAGGATTTTATGTGAGTTTGACAATGCAGGGTCTTGTCTGGAAGGGCCTTTTAAAGAAAGAGCCATTGCAACTTTGAGCTGACCTGTCCCAACAGACGACATGCATGCATCAGTCATCGTGTAGCTGAACCCTATTTTACGGTGCTCAACGACCCGTCACACGATGCTAGTAGATCAGCAGGACATTTGCGAAGGTCATATATAAAATACTCAAAACCGCTAGATAATTATTATAAAGTCATGTATTCAATCTAGCCTGCATGGTACTCACATACACAGTAAGTTTTCTCTTTAAATATCCTAAGTTATGTCACGTAAATCAATAAAAATTATATTATTAATACACTTAGTTTAAAATGATTTGTTACTTTGGGGTACATTGGAGTAACTTAATGAATCCCAAGCCTTTTTGTCATCTAAGTAATCTTTAACTTTATAGAAACATTTTCGATAGAGTTTCTGTTTATTAAATGATTTAAATTTATCGAGGCTCAGTTCTATAACATGGCTTGGGTGTTTGTTGTAAAAACGTATACTTAGATGAATTACGAATTTTTTGGAGCCTAGTCGTGGGTATGGGTGGGAGGGTCGCGGGTGGTACTCGTAAGTAAATCTTGGTTTCTAGTGTGCTAGTGTTTATCATATGGATGTCGCTGTGTTTAGAATATAGATTAATATATTTTTTTTACATAAATCAGATTCTCTTTAAACATTTATTGAGATGCGACTGTCATACCAATATGGTTTTAGTGCCGTTAAATCAACGTCTAATGCAGTCCACGTCTTAACATACCACATCGCTAGGAACTTGGACGGTGGGCAGAAGGTATGGGGTATTTTTCTCGATTTGGCAAAAGTCCTTGACACCGTCTCTACTTCCATCCTTATAGAAAAGATGGAGAGCATGGGTATAAGGGGAAAACAATTAAAGCTTTTCGAAGACTACCTTAAAGACCGTACACAGACCTTTAAGATAAAAAATCACATAAGCTCCGAGAAATTTATTACACACGGAGTTCTCCAAGGCAGTGTGATCGCGCCTACTCTATTTTTAATTTAATTTTAAATATTAACGATCTGTGTGCGCTCAATCTCGACAAAGGCAAAATCTTTACATTTGCTGACGACACTGCCCTAATACGTGGCAAAACGTTTTCGAAAGGGCTCAATCATTCCTGAATAAGGTGACTAAATGGTTGCATGACAACGTCCTTACCCTGAATGCAGATAAAACAAAATATATTAATTTTGCTATGCGAACAGGTTCTCAAAGTCTAGCGCCTCTATTTTCTTTAATCGCGCATAAAGGCCCCCTCCCTTACAGCACAGCCTACACGTGCACTTGCTTAGAGAGAACAAACTCTATAAAATACCTTGGGGTGGTGCTGAATCCTTGCCTGGGCTTCCATCCACACATCGACAGACTTACCTCTAGAGTTCGTAAATTAATTTATATGTTTAAGAACCTAAGACATGTGGCGGGTGAAGGCCTTAGGAAGACGGTCTATTACGCACTTTGTCAGTCTTTGTTAACCTATTGCATAACAACATGTAGTGGCGCACCTAAATCAACTCTAATTCAACTTGAAAGGGCGCAGAGAGCAATCTTAAAAGTATCGTCTTTTAGACCATTCCGATACCCCACAACCGACCTATACCGGGAAAGTATTCATACTACAGACCGCCCTGAAATAACACGCACTTCTCACTTATAGTCCTACGCCTATGCTCGATAAAAGGCGCTACGACCCCGTCGACCGGTCCGCTGGTAGACTTACAACTTGCTTTTCTTCGGAGAAACAAGTTGTAAGTCTAAGGGGAAAAAACCTCCACCATTTTGACAGAAAACGGAAGAATCGTTCGCGATTCTTCTGTTTTCTGTCAAAATGGTGGAGGTTTTTTCTCCTCATGGCGTGACTACGAGGAACACGCTTTTTAACTAAAGATTTAATTAAACAACTACAATGCTTTTCATTTTGACCATTCAAAAACATTCATCGCATTACGTTATCGAGCAGACAAATTTTTCAAACATATGAAGCAATGAACTATGCAATTGTGGTGCAGGCTTTCAACAGCAACGCAGGCCCATTGTTCAGGACCAAATAGGCATGTGACTTGTAGCCTTTCACTTATTATCATTATTTTTCTCTGGCAGCAGTCATATCAGTATCCACTGCAATCCTAGCCATACAATCATATAACAGACCGTACTTTTATAGTCCGGTGTGGAGTTCGGTCTCTACGAGGTGGACTTCTCATCGGAGAAGACGCACCGTCCGTGTGTCTGCGCATTACTCCGCCAGCATTAGGTATATAGAGTCACTCTCTGGATGTACCTAACACAAGCAGCGCTGGCCCTGGGGTAGAGCGAGAGGAGCGGTCGCTCTAGATGCCAGACGGCAAAGGGCGCTAAAAAGCCAAATGCGAAAAACAAATAAAACACCAAATACTAATTATAGTATATAGTAATAAAAGCTTTCTTAAAGTTAAAGACGCAAAGTATACTAATTAAAGCTACTTAACATAATTTGAATTCAATAAGTGTTGATATTGTCTCCGAAATATTTAACATCATACATAATTAAAATAACATTTTAAACATCATCAATCATCATCTTTAACGTCTGGTGTAATGAATGAATCTAGGGAATGCTTCTTTATGAGGTCTGCGTAAAAAAGCGCTGATTTTCGGGGAGTGCGTGTGCGCTGCGGGTCTGAGAAGTCTACCTCGTACAGCCCGAATTTCGACCTGTAACATAAAAATTAACTTTGTGATTACAAAAGAAACAAAAGGCTGGCAGCTGGTTAATAATGATGACAAACTTATTGCATCAACGCGACTGGATACCACCCTGTGTCCGTTATCACGAAATCTGGCACTATTCCGATGATGATGAACATCATCTTTCTTTGACCGTTAATTATTGCGATCAGTGTTTAGCTGATGTCGTTAAAATTCGAAGTGCTTATACCTACTACGCTGAAGGTAAGTAATTAAGTTTTGAGCCGGCTGTCATTTTATCCAACTTTCACAGTCGTTACGGGTCATCAGAAGCCCGAAAGTCTAACAACCGGTCTTACCAAGAGGTATCGTATTACCCAGTAATTGGGTTGTGGGGATCAGATAGGCAGTCGCTCCATGTAAAATACTGGTATACAGCTGCATCCGGTTAGTCTGGAAGCTGACCCCAATAAAGTTGGGAACAGGCTAGGCAGATGATGACACTGACGCCGGTTCTGTTAAAACCGATAGTATACTTACATGTATAATATAATATACTTACACATATAATATAATATACTTACACGTATCCGTCCATCCACTCAAAGTTATCCATGAGAGTCCACGCTGTGTAGCCTGTAACGTTCACGCCATCTTCTTTTATTGCCAGTAAGATCTGTAAATAAATCATAAACTGAAACTTCTGTGGGACACTTACTAAGGGCAGAATGAGAGACGAAAGACGGGAAAATATTAACTTGTGAAGCCTCGACAGACACATTACTAATCGTTCGTAGCTTTCACAATTTATAAGATCTCATTTTCTTCCATCTCTTTTTTTTTTGTGTAGACCTAGCAATATTACATAAGTAGGTACTATTAAACACATATGTAAACTCAAGCCTTCTTCTCATGGGGTTAGGTGGAAACTACAGAACGCCACCGGCTGCGATCCTTACATCTACACACCTGTCCTTTCTGAAGAACATCACCAATAAGGTTACTATACTGTAGAGGCCTTATTTGTGATGTTCTACAGAAAGGTCAGGTGCGTAGTACTCGCGACTACCTTAGAAGCATAATACCTTTTGTTAGTCGCCTATCATTAATCTTCTCAACATGACAAAACCATCTAAGCATACTCTTTTCAATTTGGTCACTACATCTTCTTTTGCCTTATAATATCATTTCTGAGCCTATCGTTCATAGTTACACCACAAGTGCTTTGCAAGGAACGCATTTCCCCCAACCAACAAATATTAGTTTATATTTGTAAGTTAAGAGCGTTTATACCTTATGAGTGGCAACGTCGCAACTTAGTGTCATATTTCGTGGTTTTCAATTTTTATCATTTAATCGGAGCTATATTTTAAAAATCTGTTTAATTAACTTTTAGTTATGTGAAAACTGTGTAAAAGGTAAGAAATCGTTGCGTTTACTGTTCTATTTATATGCAAATAATACATTGGAAACTTGCAGGGCGTTATTTTCATTGTAAAATAACTGTAAGTTACTTATTTTTTAAACACTTTCACGTAATTCTAAAAAGTTAATTAAACAGATTTTTAAAATATAGCTCCGATTAAATGATATAAATTTAAAACCACTAAATATGACACTAAATTGCGACGTTGCCACTCATAAGGTATAAACGCTCTAGAATCAGTGTGCAGTTAAAACAGGACAGCATACAACAAATGTCAAATCAGATGTTTTATCTAAATTTTGATGGTGCGAAGCTAGCGTACCTGTCTCAAGTAACTTTGGTAGTAATCGATTCTGTCTTGATCTTCGAGTCCTGCTTGGGTAGAGAGACCATTCTCTGTTATAACGAACTCCAAGTTTCCATATTGCTGTTTCAACCAGACTAGCTGCCGACGGATGCCTTCGGGGTAGACCTGCAAAAAGTATCGCTTGTATTGTGGCTAATCACCTTTAATCTAAATTCAGGCCGTGAATAACACATAGAGCAATCCTAGTTTTGGAGCCTCATTGTTATTTCAAGATTCAATGATCCTCAGGCTTTCTGGCTTCTTATCGTCTAAGAGTAACCATTCAAAAGAGAAAGAGCAGTATAGAAGTATAAGAGTAAATAGGCATCGTCTAGGTGTGCTCGATACATGGCGAACTTACCACCAGACGAGATCAAAGTCAAGAGCGAACTCATAATCAATATACGATAGGTATTCATTATGAGTACGCCTTATGATTATAGTGATTTAAAAACTAACTATTTTCATACATAATATAACGCCAGAAGCAAGGCTGTCAATAAATACTTACATAGAACCAAAAAGAAGTCGTCACGGGCCAGTCCTCCCCTTTCTCCACAATACCATTCAGATCCACAGAGTCCCCGAGAGGCCAGGCTGAGAAGGTCTCACCTTCCTTTGCCTGGCGCATTAGTCGGCTCGTGTAGTGGTTCATCGCGTAGAAGTCGTAGGTTCCTGGACAAATAGACATTAATAAGATCTGTGTGGTGTCAGGTCGGGAAAAGTGTTAGAAAGTTTTCCCCCTAAAATATGCTCAGTAGCAGCTATTATTCATCCCGATTTTTGAAAAATCGTCTGTTGAATAAATACATCATAATCAGAAAAAGAAAAGAAAGAAAAATTTATTTATTTGTCACAGACAATAATATAATTAAATCGAATAATAAAGAAAAACAAAATACATATCTATAATAACGAGGACAGAACAGACGTATAGTCGGTAGCTGCACGTTGAGACCACAGTCTCATCGTACTGAGTGGAAGCCTTGTTGTCACAACAGCAAGGCTTACACTCAGCACGATGCTGTGCTATGGGGGACCACCATACCAGGCCGTTTAAAAAAACCACCGACTTCCAAAAAAAAACAGTTTAAAGTGAAAAATAACTAATTTCGGAAGTCAGTGGTGCCGATTCTGTTGTACACCGAACTTTCACTAAAATTCCTTACTTTTGGCTATGAGAATCTTTACGCTATTCTGCAAAATAAAATCTCAAAATTTAAAAATAATTTCGACACATCTAAAATCAAATTTGGCAATTGCGACTCCACGTGGTACTTGTTTGCCGTACCACGTCATTTTTTTTAGAGCCGGAGGCGCGCATTATTTTGCAGCCTCGACATGTTTTGCATGGAATTTTTCACTTTTTGTATGGAAAATATGTTTTTTTTTTTTTTACCAACACGTTGGATTTTAGAGGTTTAGGGTATTTATATAGGGGGTCGAATTTTTCATTATTTTTGCGATAGGACACACCGTTTTCGAGATATAAGCAAACGAAAAGAAAAAAAGATACAGTACTGTTTTTGCATCTCAAGTAGAGGTTTTTTTTTTTTTTTTTGAGGATGGGAAATCATCAAATGACCCCTCCCGCTCTGGGTGGAGCGGAAGGGAGTGTCAGACTCTTACTGACTAAAACCCACCCGTGTTCCTTCCTTAGCCCTTTATGTTCCGGGTCAGCGGTACCCCTTTTGGATGATCCCGCTTTCCCGGCAGGCTTGGGCCCTAGTGGGCCCCCTCTTCGATGCTGACATCTCTTTAAGGCGCGCGTGGAACACGTACGCGCCGTCCAGCACGGGCCTGGTCCTGATCGGACGGTGAGCTACCCATTACTCACCGCCCGCAGGCCCGCGCCTACGGTGGCCGGGAGTCGTCACGCGGCTCCCGGCACCCGGAGCGTCCATCGCGGCGGCTTGGACGGGAGTCTCTCTCCCTCTCCCGTCCCGCCACCTCCTTAGCTAGCATGACTGCTTCGCAGAAGGAGGCGACTGCCTCCCACTCCCCCTCGCCCCGGACCATGGCTTGAACCAGGGCCGGGCGTGAGAGGTCGCCGCCGCTGCCGATCGCCTCTACGAGGACACGGCGGTGCTCCGCCCATGCAGGGCAGGCCCCCACCGTATGCTCCACCATGTCCTCGGGGCGATCATCGCAGTGGTGACACCCGGGCGTTTCCTCCCGCCTGATGATGTGCAGGAACCTCCCGAAACATCCGTGTCCGGTGAGGACCTGCGTCAGGCGGTAGGTGAGGACGCCGTGACGCCTCTCTAGCCACTGCTCAAAGAGGGGTCTTACCGCCGCTATCGTGGCGTGCCCTGCGCTGGGTTGCGACAGTCGCTCCTTCCATGCCGCCATGAGATCGCGCCGGAGGTCCGTCCGCTCCGTCGCGATTTGCCGTTGGTGTGAATTTTAGTTCATGACAACTAATTTTATTCCACACCTTTTTAATCGCGATTAAAAACAGGCAGATTTAGTTACGACAATCAAAATTTTTGGTGAAAAACGTAAAATTCAGAATAGCAAAATTGCCATTTTCACTAAATTATAATCTCAGTGCCATCTTAGTGCTGTCAAACTAAAATTTGGTTAAGTTATGTCACTTTAGTCAATTTCAGAATGGGAAATCGTCGTTTGACCGGAATAAACTAAATTTTGGTGATTTTTAGTCTAGTTTAGAGAATTTTGTGACAAGAGAATCGGCACCAATGTCTTTGGTTTTTGTATTTTCATTGTTTGCCACCGACTTCCAAAATTAGTTATTTTTCACTTTGTATTGTTGCTTTTGGAAGTCGGTGGATTTTTTGTGAAAAGTTTTTTTTTCACTTTTTAGTTGTGTTACCTACCCAAAACAAAGTTGAATACCACTACTTGCAATGTACGAGTAAGTAACAGTGACAGGAAGTTATTACAACATCATCAACATATACTACTACATAAAAACTACGTATTATTGAATCTGGCTCAAAAACCACCCATCAGAACTTGACCTAATTTCGGTTTATAGAACTTTATTCTCATAAAGACAATCATCACTTAGATGGGAATATTAAATCTTATTACTAGTTATATTATCAGTGCGGGTAGAAGAAAAACAAAAAGCTAAAAATAAAGTAGGTACAATATTGTCCACAAAATAAGAAGCGAGTTCACTGCATTCCTAAGATAAGGTGGTGGCACAATTTAAAACATGTTGCTGTTTTAAACAAAAATAAACAAAACACAATTAATATAGTGTTTCGTCGTTGTCAATAAAAGTGAATAATTTCTTTTTAAAATTATGTTTAGTGAAGTCGCTTCTTTTACATCCTTTGGAAGTTTAATAAAGAGCTGTGCTCCTCCATAGGTTAGGCTATTTTTACCGTAGTTAGTTCTTACTGTAGACAATACCAGGTGACAGGCTGCGACGAGCTGAGATGAGTATTTGCTTATTTCACCTTCTGTTGTGCATGTAATGCGTGAGTGAATAAGTTTGTGAATGATTTTATATATAAGTATGCATGTGTTATATACATATATATAATATAAAGTTGTTTAATGTTTAATAACTTCGTCTCTTTGTAAATAGTTTTCGACGGTATTTTAAAATCATAATTGTGTAGTGTTTTGATTATTTTATTTTGTAGAATTTGGATCGGTTTTAGACTGGTTTTAGATGAGTTACCCCATACTTTGATAAGCAGCACTATAACAAATGAGGCTTAACAAGGGAGTTGTATAGTACCAGCTGAACCTATCTTGGAATACATCTAATAATGTTATGCAGTGAGTCCACCAGTGACGAAAGTTTGTTTTTAATGCGTTGAAGGTGTGCTTTCCATGTCAAATTGCTATCAAGAGTTTCTTCATCAGCCCTTTTCAGTACTTCTTCGTTTATGCTTAGATTAGGGTAGTAAGGGAGTATTTTTATTTTTTGCAGTGAATACTATATGAGAGGTTTTGGAAGCGTTAATAGTTAAAAGATTACACTTGTACCAATTATTTTGTATATTTAAATCATCTTGGGCATATTTTGTGACATAATTTAGGTTGTCTCCAAAATAAAATAGACATGTATCATCTGCATAAAGGGCAAAGATGACGTTGTAAGCCTGCTTGGTGTAAGTTGTTTACATGCACTAGGAACAATAAGGGACCCAAAATAGAACCTTGTGGTACGCCGCATGTTAAAGGTTTAGACGTGCTTTGGTAAGCTCTGATTTTTACAACCTGATATCGATCACTTAGATAGGAGTTTAGCATTTTATAAGCGGTTCCAGTTATACCAATACTATCCAGTTTTTGTAATAGAAGTGTGTGACTAACTGTATCAAACGCCTTCTTTAGATCAACAAAGATTCCGAGCGCTACTTGTTTTTGGTCAATCTTTGTTTTTATGGTAGTTATCAAGTCAATAGTTGCGCCAAGGGTGTAAGAAAGCCATAGATGAAGTTAATTTCAGTCGTCTAACCTTATAAATATGATTTTTTCTAATACTTTACATAATATTGGTAGGACTGAAAGGCAAGCAATGGGCAGCTCACCGTTCGATAATGACCAGGCCCGAACGACGGCGCGTTGTGTTCCACGCGCGCCTTAAAGAGATGTCAGCATTAATGACGGGGTTCGCTAGGGCCGATGCCTGCCAGGGTTGCGGGAAAGTCCGAGAGGGATACCGTGGCCCCTGGCACAGGCAACTGAAGGACCATGGGTGGGTTTTAGTCAGTAAGAATCTGACACGCCCTCCCGCTCTGCCCAGAGCGGGAGAAGCTATTTGATGACTTCGCACCATCAAAAAAAAAAAAAAAGGACTGTATTGAGGATGAATTACTAACTCCACACTTTCGATAGACAAATATTCGATGGCCCGTCTGGCGGAGTGAGCTGGACCGTTGTCGTGGTGGAGGCGGATCCTGCTTCTTGAGCGCTGCTGTCTAAATCTTCCGTGAAATTATGAGGTATCCATCTAGTACAAAGCTTTCTGACGCCTAAATGTTCAAGTAAGACTTTTTGTACTTTACTCATACCAATGTCTAAAGTTGCCCGAATCTGTTGATATGTCAGCCTTCTATCAGCTTCTATCATTAGCCGCACAGTACTCACGCTATCTTCAGTACGTCCTTCTCGCAAATCATCAGTGAGTTTACTTCGACCACGTTTAAACTCATTATACCACTGTTGTAAACAGTGGCACGGCATGGGGCTTCGTCATGAAATTCTAATCGAAGTCTATCGTAACATTGTTGTTGAGTAAGACCGCAACGAAAGTCGTAATAAATCACTGAACGAAAAATGTTCTCTAGTCAAATCCATTTCGACGCACGACAGACACTTTTTAAATTGCCGCCAATTTATAAAAACAAATGACATATGCATTTATTACACATCTACAGATTCCCAATGAGTTCCTTATTCGAAATTTAAACATTACAGATACACACATACATTACATTTTACATGTGCTGCTTTTTTTACTGGCCTATTCTAAAAACGTTCAGTGTGACCCTCGTACTCATAGGACAGCTATTATATAGCACTAAGTTATGTATTATTACTTAAATGGGCACAAATAGAAATTATGTTGCTACTGCAAATTTCATTAAGCGAAACCCAATAACCTATCCTATCGCAGGTATGCTGGAAGAGATTTCATTAGAAATAAGCATCACCTTTGTACCTATTTTTCTGGTATTTTCTTCTTGTCAGTTTATATAAGTGTGTACATAAATGGTTAAATAAATAAAACTTTGCCCGAAGATCGAATACAAAACCTTCACACAGAGCAGTAGCGTATGCCACTACTAGATCAACGAGGCACTCAAGTTGTTTGTTGCAATAATGCATTTATCTTATTTTGCGAGAGTATGACACTATCCTATCAAAGTCTTAATATGTCATTCTTAGCTTAAAGAAACATGGAGGTAAATATGATCATTTTGTATTATGGTATTACCTTTAACCAACGCAATCTCTTCTTGGGTAAACGCTGGTAATGAGGATTTATTGTAGCCTCTCTTTATGCTGAGCTCCTCCATGTGTTTTTCTATAGATGGCGGCCATCCACCAGTTGCGGAGAATATTGGGTGGGTGTATCTGCCGACCTAAAAACATGAGTGTCTTAATTCATATAATTATGTTTCAAATATCATCAGTTGTGGTTAAACCCTATGTTTACTGAAAGGATTGATGATCAGTATAAAAAAAAGAAAAAAAAAGATGGGACAAAAATTGAAAAGAGTGTGCTTAGATGGTTTGACCATAAACGTAAACGAGGCAAAAGGAGTATTTAAGGATCGTAGAACACCTGTTACGATCCTTACTTAATCCTTTTGCCTCGTAGGCAGGAACTACCCCACGTGAAGAAGGCGTTTGTTAATGACAGAATGAGAACGATAGAGTCTAGAACATCAATTTGTGAATATTTTATAGAAAACTAGGGTCTGCCCCCGCATCACACTGTTTTTACAACTTGAAAAAACATCGAGACTTCTTTATAAGGTATGTTTAATAGTAGTGTATGTATTAATTTTCTAAATGATGGCGAATTTAGTATCAAAATCCATCATGCAGTTAAGAAGAATAACGTGATCACAGAAATAGATACGAAAAGCGACATTCTTTTAAAGTATTTATTATAGATGTATAGATGAAGCAGTTCAGTCGCGGTAGAAAAGTTTTGTACAAAATCAAGTCATTTATTCAAACTAGGCTGTGAATCAGCACTTTATAAACGTCAAAATTACATAAAATAGTCCCTTAAAACTCCCGCCCTTCACCACTTCCTAGTGCTTTAGCTGGGAAGAAGAAGTGGCGGAACTAACTCCCCAGCAGCACAGCTGTCTGTTCAGTTAGAAGAACTGGGTTCTATACAATAGTAAGTAATAATTATTACGAAACTAAGAACATTAAACTAAATTATTTGGCATGTCAGCTAGCACACGCCGATATACTAACAAAAACATTGAAAACAAGAAGAAATCAAGCAAGAAATCCTAACTGATAATATTATAAATGCGAGATTAAGCTTGTTTTGTTTGTTACGCCTTCACGCTAAATTGGCTGCACGGATTTTGATGAAATTTCGCACATGGGTAGACCATGACCTGCAGAAGGATATATGCTACTTTTCATCTTCGATCGCAGACGCAGTCACTGGCAACAGCTAGTAAATAATAAAAACGTATACAGAACTTAATACCTAAATAAAATCAAAGGGCGTGCCTTACATATGCAATGCTGCATTATGTTCATATAGCTGTCAGAACCTAATTTCCTTGAACAAAATTGAAAAGCTGGTACAAAAGTGTAACTCACACAGTTCTCTCTAGCCAGTTCTGCAAGCTCTGCATCTGCTGGCGTCAAAGGGTCGAACCAGATGTGATGGTTGGCTACTGATACCTTACCTGTAAGAAAATGTATACTACAATGTAATTTATAGCTGGACCCTACGAACCAAAGTATGGAAGCGGCTTCATAAAATACACACATCAAAAGTGTCTAGGGATCAACATATATTTTTGCAATAACTTTTCTCCTGATTGATATTAATTAAAATTTTCTTTAAGGATTCATAAAATAAAGTGTTTTCGTTTGTCACAGTAACGATAAACCAAGTCACCTTTGCATTAATAAAGAAATTTGCCATTTTCCTAATAAAGGGATTTTTGACATTTGAACCACTAACACAAAAGTTCGAAAAAAAGACTGAAATAACAGTTTTCTTTAAAATTTTATTGGGTAACTTAAACAATTAATAATCCGTGTTTCTACCGCGAACACTAACAACACAAGAACATCGGTTTGGCATACTCAAAATGAGTTCATCCAAATCACGCTGTGGAATGGCCGCCCATGTTCGTTGCAACAACAAAAAAAGGTCTTCTTGCGACTGGATACCCTCCATATTCGGCAGAGCTCTTCTCTGTAGCATATCCCATGCATGCTCAATCGGGTTCAAGTCTGGCGACTGAGCAGGCCAGGGCAGGACATTGATGTTAGCTGCGGCGAGAGTCTGTCTTACAACTCTTGCGGTGTGCGGTCGTGCATTATCATGCATTAACTGAAATAAGGGACCGATTTGCACTTGTAGAGGAACGATGACGTCTGATACAATCGTCTCAGCATAAATTTGAGCGTTGAGGTTGCCTCTGATCCAAATCAACTCAGTTCTTCCGCCGATCCAAATACCCGCCCATACCATGATGGTTCCACCACTATAAGGATGGACTTCCTGGCAGGATTTTAATCGCTGTTGGCGTCCAGGGGTTCTCCAGTGTCGTATACGTCTTGTATCCGGTCTCATACCAAAACGAGACTCATCAGAAAAGCACACGAAACGCCATTGTTCTTCTGCCCAATTTCTGTGTTCAAGAGCCCATTGATATCGAATCCTACGATTGTGCATTGCTATAGGTGGTACCCGTAGCGGTCTTCGGGAATGAAGGTTCACTTCATGCAAGCGGTTTCTGACTGTTTGGTCGCTAATTAAGTTCCCTGAAGAGTGATGAAGCCTCACGGCTAACATCATGGCGGTTATTGTTGGAGCTCTTCGAGTTAAGATTTGAATGTATCGGTCTTGTCTCCGTGTGGTGCAGCGATACCGTCCTCCATGGCGCTCAGCCACGGTACCAGTGCTTCGGTAACGTGTCCAAAGTCGACTGATAACACTCTGACTTGTATTCAGAGCTAAAGCCACAGTACGTTGCCGGGAACCAGCTTCTATCATTCCCACGGCTCTGAGCATTTCTTCCCTGCTTAAATGACGTCGCCGCTCCATAATAACGTTGGTTTTAATCAGTAGTAGGGAAACAGTAGCACTAATAATGTCTTCAATGCGTTGTATGTTTTTATAGGGAAAATATTGACAGCTGATTTTCATCTTTTACTCGAATTTGATTCACAGTTCCTGATTCAAATTATGAAATGCACCAAAAAGGATCCATATAAATTTATAAAATCATAAATTTATTACAAAGCCACATCTTAATCTCAAGAAATCCGCATAAAAATGCTTGATCCCTAGACACTTTTGATGTGTGTATATTATTTTGTAAAAAAAAAAACCGTCTTGCCAGGAACGCCGGGAATGCATAACTAGTCTGGTATCCAGTATGGAAGAGAAAACTAAAAAAAAAACAATAAAAACCTAGGTATTTCAATAGGTACCTACATGAATTATTCTGAATATTATGTAGTCCTTTATCTTATCTTGACGTTGTTTGTTAGCAGTTTGGTATCTACCTACCTACTTTACAATACGTGGTAGGTAGATATGCATCCGATTCTATAGTCAGACAAAAAACACAAAATTGGACGATTCCGGAATCGCGGAATTTTAACTATCGATACAAAAGCGCATTACTAGCCGACATCTCAACTTTATGTGAATATGCATCCGAATATCCGATCCCTAGTTATAACTCTTATAAGATATATTTAAGGTTAAAACAAGAATCGCGGGAAGAGGCTAATCTTCAATAACTAGGAAACCTAAAAAGCCACTGTCAGTGGATTAATTTCTTCCGAATATATCTTCTGTGACATAACGTTTCCCTTTCAATTGACTTATAATGCCTACAGAATACACAGTCATGTGAGCAAAGCCACGGGCGGTAACTCGTAACTCACCATGATATTTCGGCTTAAACTCCTCATCGTACAGCCTCCAAACCTTAGCATGGGCTATCAGTACATTCTTATTGCACAAATAAGCTCCAAACTCTGGGCTTATAATCGGCGGAGCCTGAATACCAGCATTGTAGACCACGTCGCAGATAACCAACGGCTCGTTGATGGTAAGCCACCATTTTACGCGGTCGCCGAAGAGGGTGAAAACTACCTTAGCGTAGTCGGTGAACCATTCTGCTACGAGTGGGTTTGTCCAGCCACCTGCAAGGAACAATTTATGGAATCTTAGTTGTTAAAAGAATGAAAGAAAAATGTTTAATGACTTTACTCTTTTGGAGGTCTTCTGGCGGTTTTCAGTAACATGACCATTCAAACAGTACATCTCTACAAGGCCGTGGGCGGCACCCGGACGCAGCGTCTGGGGCGCAAGCCGATCTCTTTATACCGATATAAATACAGTTTTCACATAATTCTAAAAAGTTAATTACACAGATTTTTAAAATATAGCTTCGATTAAATGATAAAAATTGAAAACCACGAAATATGACACTAAATTGCGACGTTGCCACTCATAAGGTATAAACGCTCTTAAAGAAAAAAATGGAACACAAAACATGCGTTTTTTTTTTGTTGGCAACGATGGCGCAGGCTGTTTTTGCGTAGGCGCCAGGTGTACTGGTGGACCGACGAGATCGCGCGGCTGCGCGTTGAGTGCGTTGCGGCTCGCCGCCAGTACACGCGATACGGGAGACGACGTCGTCGACGGGATTCCGTCGAGGAAGACGCGCTGTATGAGGTGTACCGCGCGTCCAAGGAGACTCTGTGGCTAGCCATCGGCGACTCTAAGTCGCGTGCCAGGGAAGAGCTGCTGGGGTCCCTAGATCGGGATCCGTGGGGGCGCCCCTACCGTTGGGTACGGGGCAAGTTGCGTCCCTGGGCGCCTCCACTGGTGCAAAGCATGCAACCCCAGTTGCTAGAGGCGGTAGTATCGGCCCTCTTCCCTGAGCGAGCGGGACACGTTCCCCCGGCGATGGCTTCGCCCTCAGCCACAGACTCTCCAGAAGAGGAGAGCACCGATGTCCCCGAGGTGACGCAAGCAGAGACGAGAGCGGCCGTGTCGCGACTCCGGGCTAAGAACACAGCGCCCGGACCCGACGGAGTTCCTGGTCGAGCTCTCGTCCTGGCTCTGAAGGAGCTGGAGCCCCAGCTGAGGGGGCTCTTCACGGCATGTCTCGAGCAGGGTCAGTTTCCCAGTGTGTGGAAGGAGGTGAGGCTGGTCCTGCTCAGGAAGGAGGGGCGCCCCGCGGACTCGCCGTCCGCGTATCGGCCCATAGTGCTGCTCGACGAGGCGGGCAAACTTTTTGAGCGCATTATCGCAGATCGCCTCGTCAGCCACTTGTGCAGGGAGGGGCCGAACCTGGACGACAACCAATTCGGTTTTCGTCGGGGGCGCTCCACCATAGACGCCATCATGTGCGTGAGGGCCCTGGCGGAGGAGACGGTGTCCCAGGGTGGGGTGGTGATGGCGGTGTCTTTAGACATCTCCAACACATTCAACACCCTACCCTGGAGTTGTATTCGGGAGGCTCTGAAATACCATCGCGTGCCTCCCTACCTCCGCCGTACGGTAGGGGCCGATCTGGAGGATAGATGCGTCACCTATCGAGCAACAAACCTTTTTATACTAAGTGTTTTGGAATGAATAACGTAATTTTTATTGATTTACGTGACATAACTTATGATATTTTTGATAATATTTAAAGAGAAAACTGACTGTGAGTGTGAGTACCATGCAGGCTAGATTGAATACATGACTTTATAGCTGTCTAGCAATTTTGAGTATTTTAAATATGACCTACGCAAATGTCCTGTATATCTGGTAGCATCGTGTGACGGGTCGTTGAGCTCCCTAAAAAGGGTTGAGCTACACGATGACTAAGCATGCATGCCGTCTGTTAGGACAGGTCAACTCAAAGCTGCAATGGTTCTTTCTTCGAAAGGCCTTGCATTGTTAGACTCACATAAAATCCGAATAATATTAGGTCTTTACCTATAAAATTACCGTTTAGTATACAGAAAGTTGGTAATTTTTATATAAATATATTTTTATTTCTATCAATCAAAATATGCGCATGCTATCGATTCTTCTCAGCCAGCGCAGTGGTAATTTTTCAATACCTTTCTTGAATAAGTCAGGTGTATGGGAGCCGAAAACTCTTCAAAGGCATTTTTTACTGCCTCTCGGGTATTGAATTTTTTCCCTGCCAAAAAGTTGTTCAAATTTTGGAAAACTACAAGTTTGTCAGCGCAAGGTCTGATGAGTACGATGGGGGACGCAAAACTTCCAACCCTAGCTCTTGTAGCTTAGAGACCGTCTGTTGTGCCGTGAGAGGCCGAGCGTTGTCGTGTAGGAGCAGCGGGGACGAACGATTAACCAAGGCTGGCCGGAGGTTTGCGAGCTTCATTCCATCATTGTGTCCAGTTCCTCACACAGTACACATCCGCAGTAATGCTGGTGCCATTTGGTAAGAAGCTATGATTAATTATACCGGCACTAGACCACCAAACAGTAACCATGGCTTTTTCAGTGGTAAGTTTTCGTTTGGGGCATTGCCTAGGTGCTGAATCAGGATCAGTCACTCACACAGCTTGCCCATGATGTTGACCAGTGTGATTGGGCGGTACGGTGATACCTGACAGTGATCTTTGCCGGCCTTGTGCAGGAATATGCACACACCAGTTTTCCATCGCTTAGGGAAGTAACCTGTGGACGATACGAAGTTAGAAAGAGGCACAAATGCCTCAATGAAGATTTGACTCTCCCAAGATTGAGGGCGTCTGTTTTTATTCTATCCGGGTCGGGGGCTTTTTTGTTCTTGAATCTGCTCAGTGCAAGTTTTACTTCTCTTTTTGACGTTGGATCATGTCTTGATTCTTAATTGCATTTTCATCCCTGATTATATTAGGGATATGGGAGTATAACTGTGTCGGTGTCGTATAATTGGATGCGCCTGTACGCTGTCTTTTGGCTCCTCTAGTTAACAGTTGATTCGTCGCTTGGTTACCTTGCGCAATACGGTTGTTGTCGCTCATTGGCTTTTGTAATTCAGACTCGTCTACGATAGGCAGCGGTCGAACGGGTTGTGGAATATTCCACGCATTCAGCGTAGTCTGTACTTTGCCTACGATCTGGTCCTGATCTGATCTGGGTGTAGTATGGCCTGGGGTGTAGTCTCCATCCATGTTTAAGTCGGGCCATATGCGCGCTCGCTTCCTCTTACTCGTACCGTTCGAGTAGGCGGAGCTTGTTGGATGGTGGTGGGGTCCGGCGTGGCGCCGCTCGTTTTTGACCTCACTTCGTGCACCTGCAGTGGCACTTGCGGGAGTTCCACAAGGCTCGATATTGGATCCTTTCCTCTTTTTAGTGTATATTAATGATCTACTCCATTTATTAAAAATCAACCACCAATGGTGTTATTTGCTGACGATACTTCTTTAATTTTTAAGGTAGAAAGAAGCGCTACTAATTTTTACGACGTTAATAACGCCCTACTGCAGGTCCATAATTGGTTCACTGCTAATAACTGACTGCTAATAGTTGACTGGTAGAAAATGCCTATGGCATTAATTCGCCTCTGTATTTCCGCATTTGTGTGCTTAAATTGTTAAATAAATAATAATTTAGTATTAAATGGAAAAAAAAACTAAGTGTATACGATTTTCTTTACTTGTAAAAGTAGTGATTGTGAGATAGTATTGAATCAAGAGAAACTAGAATTCGTCGATAAAACTGTTTTCCTGTGGATCACGCTTGACTCGAGGCTACAATGGGGTCCTCATTTAACATCTCTGGCGGGACGGCTAAGTTCAGCAGCATATGCTGTCAGAAAAAATCCGTCAATTTACCGATGTAGGTAGATACCGCGAGGCTAGTCAATACAATCGCCTCGGTACAAGGTAGTTTAGCGTAAGGGAATTCATTTCTTATAATGGTGGGAGGGCGCCCAAGTTTGGTGACGAACCCTACAGGAAAGCGTGGATGGCCGGGCGCTGTCCCTTCCCTTTAAAGGGAAGCTGATCTTAACACCAATATTAACATAATTAGGAAAAAATAAAATTTTATTAGTCACTTCCCTAAATTGTCCCTAGGGTTAAGTCACAATGATTATAATATTATGAGAGTGAGAGTGAGTTGTTTGTGTAGAAGAAGCCAATGACCGAAATTGTAGAATGTTTGGGGTACTAAATGAAACAAAATAACATAAATCAAAGTTTAGGTTACTATCGTCCAATTTAAGTTTTCCTGTATACTGCTTCACTCACTGCATACAACTCTCCTGTCGCAGTTCTGCTGGAATTCTAATAAAATAAGCAGTAGATATAACCTACATATCTAGCTTTGTGCTCTTCTATTTTTTTTCTCTTTTAAATGTTTTGTGTGTATATAAACAAAAATAAACGAAATAAATTACAAAAAAGCATTAAAATCTATCCGAGGTGACCAAAAATCTGAACACATGACTTGACATCTGCCAACCCGCGCTGGGCTCAAGTGATAATGGCTCACTCTCTCTCATAGACTAGATTTCTGAGTCGTAACAATAGGAATATCCTATTGTTATATAAAGATTCTCTTCTGACGGCGACCAAAACCGCAAACCGCAGCGGCAACGTCGCCCAATCGCAATGACAGACCGCTGTGACACTTATATGGATTCTATGTAAATCTACAAAAACCCCCTCTAATCCCCCTGCGTTGAAATGATTCATCGGTTATCAAAAAAAAAACATACTGTTTCACAATAGCAAAGTGCAGTACTTACGCAGTCAAAATGTATGGAACCGCAATATAAAAAAAAATAACCTACGGAGAATTTCAACGCATGAGTTCAGAGTCATGTACTAAAGCTCAAAAAGTTACGCTTTACTAAACACTTACCTAGATCTTGCAAAGACTGCGGCAGATCGTAGTGGACAATTGTTACGAAAGGCTCGATGCCCTTCTCCAGTAGACCGTCGATCAGGTTGTTGTAGTAGTTCTTGCCATCCTCACTGACGTGGTCGGAATACCCAGACGGGAGCAGACGAGGCCAGGATATTGAGAATCTGGTGATTTAGGGAAGGGTTAGTCAATAAAATGGATGACCTACTAGAGTTATTATTACTCGGTGATTACGATTAAAGGAAACAGGCGCGACGTGACCCTTGTAGAAAAATTTCCATGAAGTTTTCATAGAAATTATTATATTACAGTTGCGTCGCGCTGTTGCGTCGTCCCTGTTTGCAAGAGCCTTAACGATTAATCTGTGAAGGATGCATTTAAGCTCCCACTTATCAATCTACTGCAGTCACGGATAGTTTTGCACTCCGTCTCCTAACAATACAATGCCGTCACTTGGCAACATCATTAGTCCTTTCTGTCTGGACATAGACCTCTTCAATCACACGCCATTTAATTTGATCATCGGGTACATCCTCGTTGATCTTCCAATCCTCGTTGCATATAGCATAACTGTTTGGTAATTATCGCTCTGAGAGAGAAAATTATAACTTGTTATTCTTACCTTTTTTTTTTAGGGTGGGAAATCATCAAATAACTTCTCCCGCTGTGGGCAGAGCGGGAGAGCGTGTCAGACTCTTACTAACTAAAAACCACCCGTGTTCCTTCAGTTGCCTCTGCCAGGGGCCACGGTATCCCTCTCGGACTTTCCCGCAACCCTGGCAGGCATCGGCCCTAGCGGTCCCCGTCATTGATGCTGACATCTTTTTGAGGCGCGCGTGGAACACGACGCGCTATTGACCCGGGCCTGGTCCTTATCGAACGGCGAGCTGCCCATTGCTCGCCATTCGCAAGCCCTCGCCTACGGTGGCCGGGAATCAGCTTGCGACTCCCAACGTCCAGGGCGTCTCCTGCGGCGGCTAGGGGCGTGAGGGCAAGAATTATGCCTCTCCCTCACGCATTCCGCCTCCTCTTTCACGAGCATTACTGCTTCGCAGATGGAGGTGATGGCCTGGACCAGGGCCGGACGCGAGAGATCGCCACCGCCAATCGCCTGCACGAGGACACGGCGGTGCTCCGTCCAAGCCGGGCAGACCTCCACCGTATGCTCCAGCGTGTCCTCCGGGCGGTCCACACAATGGTTGTCACCATTTTCCGAGCGTTTCCTCCCGCCTTATCCGGAACAGGAATCTCCCGAAACAACCATGTCCGGAGAGGACCCGCGTCAGGCGGAAGGTGAGGACGCCGTGGCGCCTCTCTAGCCACTCCTCGAAGAGGGGACTTATCGCCGCAAATGTGGCGTGCCCAGCGCTGGGTTGCGACAATCGCACTTTCCATGCCGCCCTGAGATCCCGCCGGAGCTCTGACCGCTGTACTGTGATTTCTCGCGGCAGCGGAGCTACGCCCCGGCGTTTCGCCTCCTCGCGCCACTCCCAAATGTGCGCGAGGACTTATGCCTCCAGATCCCATGGCGGTAATCCGGCAAGAGGCTCGGCGCCTCACCGGAGACCGTACGGTATCCCCGGACCAGCCGGGTGGCCATGACCCTTTGGGGCGCGTTCAACCGCCGGGCTGGCCGCCGCCTCAAGGAACGCGCCCACACCGGTGCCCCGTAAAGGGCCATGGACCGCACGATCCCCGCGTAGAGCCTCCGGCAGGAGGCGTTTGGCCCCCTTAGATTGGGCAGGAGCCGCTTCAAGGCAGCCCCTTCCAGTCTGGGTGTTATTCTTACCTATAAATATAAAACTGCAAAGTCTTACCTATAAAAGTGCAGCCCCAATTCCACAGCCATCTCGATGTCCCTCTTCCATTGGTGGTAGGAGTCGCAGGCGACGTCTCCGTTGCTCTGGTCTAGTATATTTTCGGGATATTCATGGGTGAGTCGGTCCCAGATGCTTTCACCTTTGTCTAAAAAAATCATATTTTATTTCTCAGCTGTGTATTTGTGGGTCTATCTGATGATGCATAATCAGCCTATAATGTTCCCACTGCTAGGACACAGGCCTCCTCTTTTTGAGAGAGAGTGAGCTATAGTCTACCACGAGAGCCCAGTGCGGGTTGGTAGATGTCACATATCTTCGAATTTTCGGCTCTAGGACATGCCGGTTTCCTTACGATGTTTTCCTACACCGTATTGAGAGCAGTAGTGATGAAATTATTTACAAAAAGTGAAATGCTTGCCTGGGATCGAACCCACGACTTGTAAATCGGGGCAGTTACCACTGGGCCACCACCGCACTTATCTGATGATGAGTGCTTTTGTAATGTTATTGTATGAAACTTTTGAAATTGTGCATAAAATAACTCCACGACTAACAAGGACATATGCAGTCTTATTACAAAAAACTAAATAAACCTTTATAACTAAGAAGACCACGGTTTATTGAGGTTTTGTAACCTCAATAAACCGTGGTCTTCTTAGTACCGTCATTTGAACAATATTGTCTTTGTTTTAAACTAAGAACATGGTCAAAAAACAAAAGTTCTTCATCAAAAATGTAAAACTAAATAGAGAGAGGTTACATCTACTGAAACAATTAGATATGTATTCATTTAACCTAGAAAAGAGTACTAGGAAATACCAAATTGACACAAAAGACTTGCAGTATGAGCTTGACCAGCTACAGGAGAAACTTACTTCTATGACCATCAAATATACAGCCTCTGAAAACCAAATGAGGGAATATGTATTGGCAATGAATGAGCTGGTAAGCTCACAAACAAATAAATGTGATCATTGTCAACCACCACCTATTGAACCCACACCGGAACATTCATTGACAATATGTGATACCGCCATACCGCAGTCTTGTGCCAGTTTGCCATTCTGTCTCCCTAAACAGAGTGTAAATAAAGAAATTTTACTTTTTTGTGATGAAATTGGAAAGGATTTAGGCCACTTGTTGACAAATAAATATCCGGGACACTCAATTATGAACCACTGTATGCCTGGTTGTTCTTTATTGGACATAATGAATAAAATTATGATGATTGTTATGTATGTATTTACGAAAAAAAAATGTATTTAAGTAGTGTATCAACCATCTGGTATCCATAACACAAGCCTTAAGTGCTTAACTTGGAACCAGATGGTGCTGTGTGCAATGTCAGACGATATTTATTTATTTAATGCAATTTTAACCAGGATACTACATTATTAATATTTATTGGTAATAGAGGTAATGTGAACAAAGGAGAATTACTCCAATATTATACTTCATTATGCAACCTGAAGTTAAGAAAAATTGTTATGTTCACATTCCCATATAACCAAAGTTTGCCACAGGAAGAAAACAAGTTTAGGTATGAAATTAATATGACATTGCATAATTTGACAAATAATAACAATTTATTCCATCTAATTGACACTAAAAATTATGTTGGTAATCATTTATATTTGACTAAAGATAGATATTTTGTGGATAGGTACTATTTGTCAAAATATTGTAAAAGACAGATAGCTGTGTCGCTATCATATTACTTTTCAATTACAGCCAAGAATTTGGCTAAACAAATTGCTTCTATTGAGCAAAGCTATACTAACATATCAAATAATTCAGCCAATAATTTGGTACACATTGACATTGCTAATCATTTAAATTAAAAAATAAGACAATAGAGGCAACCTCTAGCAATAATGTACAGAATTGTAAGAATAATTCAAGTAAAAGCTTGAAATCAGTAAATAGTATCAACCTGGTGCATCAAAACATTCAAGGATTTATGAACAAAGATTTAGAAGTAGAATTATTTATGAACTGTAACAGTATAGATATTCTTTGTATAACAGAACATTGGCTTAAAATCCACCAGTTCTTGTTCAATTTTAATAATCACCAGGTTGGTAGTTCGTTCAGCAGAGTAAATGCTATACATGGTGGCTCCTTAATTTTAGTAAGCAACCAGCTTAAATTTAAAGAACGTAAGGATATTGTGAGCCTATCTGTTGAGCGGACAATAGAAATAGCCTGTATAGAATTGGAGCAGTTTATTGTATTAAGTGTGTACAGACCCCCTTCAGGATGGTATGACTGCTTTGAAAAGGTAATGGATGAAGTGTTAAACAAGATTTGTAACTCGAACAAGTCCATTATCACTTGCGGTGATTTTAATGTTAATTTATTAGAAAACTCAGGTTCTTGTAGTAAAATATTAAGTCTGTTTCAGTCCTACAATCTTGTAAACCTATTTTTGGAGCCCACTAGAATAACCCCTACTAGTGCAACATGCCTAGATAATATTTATACAGATGTTATACCAAGCCACAAAGAAATAATAAATTTACTAGATTCTGATCATTGCGGGCAAAGGATTACTATCCAAAACCAAATCAAGAAAGTGGCTAAAAAGGATATCACTGTCAACCCCAAAACTGCAAGTCGCTTGGAAGCTTTTAAAGTCAAACTCATTAATAAATTACCAGTTTTATCTATTAATTTTGATCCTAGTCATCTATATGATGATTTTTTTAATATATACTGTAAACAATTTAATTCCACCTTTGTTCCCAAGACTATCTCGGTTAATAGCAACGCATCTTTCAGTGATTGGGCTACCATTGGTATTCATAAAAGTAGAACACGGCTTTATGAACTGTACAATGAAAGGACCGTTTTAAACACTGTTGAACTTAATTTATATGTTAGAAATTATTCAAAATTATTTAAAAAAGTTTGTTGTATGGCCAAGTCCCGTTATTTGAGTTCGAAGATTAAAAACAGTAGTAATGTAATTAAAACGACTTGGAATATTGTTAATAGTGAAACGGGAAGGTCTAGTAACCGAAATACTGACTACAGCCTATCCATTAAAGACAACATAATAAAATCTGACTCACAAGTCGCCGCGGCCTTTGAAAATTTCTTTTCAGATATTCCCGTTTCAACTACTAAATCACTAAACTCATCACCTTCTGTTGCTGAGTATTTGCTTAAAGAAAATGTTAATGTTTGCGATTCGGAATTTCATTTTGAACATATTACTTGTAGAGATATAATTAAAACCTTTCACACTTTAAACGTAAAAAAGACTGCAGATCTGTGGGGTAATTCTGTAGAAGTTGCTAAGTCTATTATTGACATTGTAGCACCTACTTTAGCTCTTATTTTTAACAATTGTATCGACTGTGGAGAGTTTCCTGACCTCATGAAAAATAGTAAAATAATACCTTTGTTTAAATCAGGTAGTACTACAGACCCCACAAATTATAGACCTATTTCAGTACTACCTACCTTTAGTAAAATTTTTGAGAAATTAATTTTAGCCCAATTGCAAAGATTTTTTAATAAACATAAATTATTACATAGTAAACAGTTCGGTTTTACAAGGGGTCGTTCAACTACTGATGCCGGTGTTGAACTTTTAGGACATATCTATAATGCATGGGAAGATAAATGCGATGCCTTGGGCATTTTTTGTGATTTGTCCAAGGCGTTCGATTGCGTTCTTCATGAAACGCTAATCAGGAAACTCCGCCACTACGGGATCCGGAACACCGCTCTGGATCTTCTTACTTCATACTTGAATAATAGGGTTCAGAGCGTTGACGTTAATGGTAAAAGATCTCCCGGATCTATAGTAACAATGGGAGTCCCACAGGGCTCAATTCTTGGTCCATTTTTGTTTCTTATTTATATTAATGACTTGCCTTACCTCATAAAGGATAATCATGATATAGTGTTGTTTGCGGACGATACTTCACTTTTGTTTAAACTTAAACGTCAGCAGCTGGTTACTGACGATGTAAATAGCGCGATCTCAAAAGTAGTTCACTGGTTCAATGTTAATAATTTACTACTTAATGAAAAAAAAACCAAATGCATTAAGTTTACGCTGCCTCACGTTAGACAGGTGTTAACTAATGTATTGATAAAGGGCAGAGAATTGAATCCTGAAGATAGCACACTATTCTTGGGCTTAACTTTGGATGCTAAGCTTCAGTGGGGCCCACACATAGATAAATTATCAAAAAAGCTTAGCTCCGCAGCATACGCTGTTAGAAAAATTCGTAATTTAACTGACATAGAGACAGCCCGTTTAGTGTACTTTAGCTATTTTCATAGTGTAATGTCGTATGGTATTCTGTTGTGGGGAAATGCCGCCGACATTCAGACTATCTTTGTTTTGCAGCAAAGAGCTGTTCGATCAATTTATAAGTTAAGCCCGAGACACACTCTCAGAGAGAAATTTAAGGAGATTAATGTAATGACTGTGCCTTCACAGTATATTTTTGAAAATCTTTTATATGCCCATAAAAATATAAACTTGTTTAAAAAATACAGTGATATCCATAATATAAATACTAGGAACAAACACAGCTTCGTTGTACCTACAACAAGGCTCAAGAAAATAGGTGGCTCGTTCAGATGTCAATGTATACGCTTTTATAATAAACTTCCAAGCCACGTTCAAGATCTAAGCCTTAATAAATTCAAATCATTTATTAAACGTAAGTTGTGCCAGAAAGGCTTTTATACCGTTAAGGATTATATTGAGGACAAAAAGGCTTGGGATTGAGTTGTTCCAATTTTCTGCATACTGAATGTTTTCTTTTATTTCTGTTACATACACTGATAAATTGATAATAAAACAGAACGACTTGAATACTTACCTTGAGAAGTACAATTTATTGTTTTAATAATATTGTGAATTTGAGGACTATGTGGGTCATTGTTTCAGTTTTAATCATGATCTGGCAGTTTAAGTAGTTCATGCGGCCTACTCAAATGTCCTTTCTTTGGTATTGTTCGTCGAATCGTTGAGCTCCTAAAGTTCTGAGTTGAGCTGCACGGTTACTGACAAATGCGTGCACTGACTGGACAGGTCCTCTTAATCTGCGTGGTTCTTTCCTCAGAAGACCATTTCAGATACTAATCTACATGGTCCTCAAAGATTATGTTCGAATATTTATATACACATTGACATTGATGAATTTTATACATACAATGACATGAGTAATTACTTTGTAAAGTATTATATTATTTAAATTATTGTGAATGTGAAGATTATGTGGATTATTACTTTTTTTTATTTTATTTCTTAGTTAGTTTCACGATCTGGCAGCTTGAGTAATTTATGCGGCCTACCCAAATGTCCTTTCTTTGGTATTGTTCGTCGAATCGTTGTGCTCCTTAAGTTCTCAGTTGAGCGGCAAGATTACTGACAAATGCGTGCACTGACTGGACAGGTCCGCTCAATCTGTATGGTTTTTCCTCAAAAGACCGTTTCAGACACCAATCTACATGGTCTTCACATGATCTGACCAAGATTATGTCTGGACTTTAAAAGAGACTGTGACCTCTGAGTTTGTTTCGGCCTTTCTTCTCAGAGTAGTCAGTTATGAAACGCCGACCTCATCTAGTTTTTTAAAAATATGATTGACGTGTAAAAGTGTTTGTAACAAACCTACTTACAGAAATAAAATCATTTATCATTTATCATTTGTAACAACCACAGAGTAATACAAATATTATTCTTTTACCATGATATCATTCCATTGCAACGTTCCGTATGCTCAGAAATGAAAACTTTTTGTTAATACGCGAATGATTGTTATGATGTTTAGGAGTATTAAAAATATTGAGAGTGTTAATTTGCATGGAATATTAGTTATTTCGTCGATTGCAGTTTTGTTTAGGTTTAAGCACATTTCTTAATGTCGTATTGAGTACTAATAATACACCTAGGTGCGTGTAACGAAACATAACATTTTCGCGCGTTATATGAAATTAAATAAACAAAACCATCGCAAGTTGAACGAAGTTCATTTAGGTTTGTAATTTTTAAGTTATCGAAGTTTATAATAGAATAATTGCCTCTTTGTTATTAGTATTAATTACCGTCTATAGTAATTTTAATATTATATTGTGATGGACCAACTAAAGAAAAAACGATCTGAGAAGTGGAGTACCGAGGAAAAAGTAAATAAACATAAATTACTTCGATGAACTTGAAATCAGTCTTTAATTGATTCGAATTTAATTTTAATTTATTTGATTGATTCGAACACGATTTATGTTGTCGGCGTGGCGTTCCCAACAACTCAGCGGCTTCAATATCCTCAATATCAATTAAATCGACCATGTTAATGTCCATTTTCGGGTAATAACAACACAATGAAAAAGATGCTTTAAACTACAAGAGAAACTTTGACTGATACGATTTAGACCATAGTTTTGTCGTCTAAACTAGGGGCCGCCGAGGTTTAGCGTTAGAGCATGATATGGTCTACTGTTTTTCGAAAAACTACATTTTGTAATATCATTTTGATTTAAACCGTAGTTTATAGAGCTTTTAACCGGGGTTTTTAGTTAAACCGCTTTTTTTAATAACACTGATGAAGTTTACCAACCCGCGCTGGGCCCGCGTGGTGGACTACAGCGCCCTACGAGAGAAAGCCCAGTCTCCAGTGTTGCCATTCTGTAAAGATCTCTCCGTGAAAACATAGGCTTTTATGTAGGTATTAAGTTCTGTTTACGTTTTTATTGTCTATTTCTGCTTGAGTACAGATTTCAATGTTTTTGTTGGTAGGTATATTGGCGTGTGCTAGCTGACATATTTATTTATTAAAACTTTATGCACAAGTAAAATAAATACTGTACAAAGGCGGACTTAATGCCTGAGGCATTTTCTACCAGTCAACCTTAGGGTGATGCAGAGATATACCATGGCAGGTGCAACATACGGGATAGATAGCTCGGAAATGACTATAAAATACATGAATAAATACTAATATATAGATAGGTAGATACATACATATAAACAAAATAAACAACATATGACAAATAATTTAATTTTATGATTTATGTTTCGAAATGTTAATAACTTACTATTGTATATAATACAGTTATTCTAACTGAACAGACAGCTGTGCTGCTGGGGAGTTAGTTGCGCCACTTCTTCTTCCCAACTAAAGCACTAGGAAGTGGTGAAGGGCGGGAGTTTTGGGGGACTGTGTCATGTAATTTTGACATTCAAAAAGTGCTGATTCTCAGCCTAGTTTGAATAAATGACTTTTGATTTTGATTTTGGTGAGCTTGAAGTGAGCTGTTAATAGTGTCAAAGGTCAATCCTAAACATCAAGTGAAATAAAACCTCACGTCAAGCTCAAAACAAGTTTCCACGTAGAGATTTTTATGCAATAAATCAGCAAAAGTCACTTCTGGGAATAGAGCTCCCTCTCTCTTTCCGTCTTTAACGTTATAGGTTGATTATTTGTGTGTTTGAGATGTGTTCGTAACATGTACCGGCTCCTTACCACTAGCATTCCAGCCACCTTCAACTTGGTAAGCAGCAGTGGCAGCTCCAAACTTGAATCCAGGGGGAAAAGTCAGGTCTTCGGCACACCAAGACAGCGATAGCACAGCGCTGTGGAATAAATCAGACATGTCCCCTGTGATGAGAATTGAGCATATCATTATCCGATGACATGGTTGGTGCAGTGGGCGATCGATCGGATGCTGCTACGGCTACGAGTCGAGGTTTGGGGCTCAATTCGCGAAAGAAAAAAAAAATTGTGCATATAGAAGTATGGAAGGTAACAATTCTTGTTTTGATTGCACTTATATCAAAGCAACATCGATCTTATTAATCAACAAATTAAAAAAAAAAACAAGAATATGTTTTTATATTGACAGCTACTAGAATGTTAACAAGTGGTATTCCCGCCACTTCTCGAGGACCCCCAGTTGACGTGAAATATATATTATAAAACGAGTTACTGTGAGAGGAGTTACATACCTGGTTACGTATCTTAGATAGTGAGAGTTAAGAAATAAATAAAACCTATCTATATCTCATTTCAGTATTTTTTTCAGATAAGTTCATAGATTTCGAAGATACTATCACGTGCTATCTTATCGCTCACCGGTCACAAAAACACTTCCTCAAAATACTTCAATTGTACAGACTGTCGTTACAGCCAATGGTATAATAGCCAAGAGCTTCGACTAACTCCTAAAGAGGTTCTCGCTAGACAGTTGGATCAAGGGCCTGATACAGAAACACCTAAAGAGGCAGGTATAGGTGCCTGCCTCCTGGGTATAGCAAGTGTGTGCAAGTATGTTCCTTTCCCTGAGCACCGCTGGCTTGGACCCTGTTCCTGATTCTGGAGGGGTTGCTTTTTCTAAGGAAGTTTATTAAAAAGTGAAGAACGTAAATTCACCAATGCTTTTAAATAATTGAACTAGTAGGCACATAACGACAGCCCATTATTTGTTAAAAAAAAAAACTTCGCTATTTGTCTTTTAGTCTGTGTCCAATAAACGAAGGTATTTCTATCTTTTCATTTCTTTCATCCTATTAACTATCAAATCATATCAACTACGTCATTAGTCTAGTAGTCGCAAGCGCAGCAGCATTTAATTGCAATATTGTAATTAAATGAAAGAAATTTTATAACTCATTGAAACAGTTCACTTTGTAAACAAGCATATTACAAATTAGAGGATTATATCCACTATAAGAAAGCTTGGAAACATGCTGGTCCAGCTCCATAGGCTAAGACAAAATCAAGCTTGTTGCTACTTTAATTGTATGATTTATTATTTTTATGACATTGATTTGTCAGTGATTACTTTAACTCACATAATTATGACCTATTAGTTGTTAATTTTTCTTTGAAAATCGTATACTTTTACAATGTTTGTAAATATCTGAGCACCATGTATTTATCACATAATTAAGTTATTTGTCATTGCTAAATTTTATTTTATTTTTACCTATTATGCTATGGTAGTTTTATTAGAGATGCATCGTCTTCACATTTATTGATATATAATGTGTATAAAATATTATAACACTTTTTAAAACAGTAACGGTGGAGTTTCTTGCCCATTATTCTCCATACGAAACTACCTTTTAGAAGGGGCGACTAAAATCAATTGTATTTTAATGTAAATGTTGACGTTCAAAAGTGCATTTTATGTGCCTACTTGAAATAAATGCTTTGACTTTGAGTCTTCCAAAGGTTATACCATTGCTCTACCAACCCTGTACTGAACTCATGTACCCTACCAACTATCTTTTAGGGACGTTGGGTTTGAACTCATTGGAGGTGAGAAGAGGCTTTGATCGGCTCACGGTAGCCTGTAAGACATTACGGGGAAGTATCTACTGCCCAGAGCTCCGTGGCCTTTTCAGACTATTATTTGTGCCCGACAAATACCCCGGACACCGTCACAATACGTTTGCTCAAACTAGGTCATCCAAAGCTGTAACCAGTGCGGCATCCCCAGTCTATCGTACTTTTAAAGATGCTAAATGCCCTTCTGACTGCCGACCCTGAATGTGATGTTTGCGGATGATCGGAGTAAAATTATGCGTATATGTCTGGTGTTCTGTGAGAGAAGGTATGCAAGGGAGTCCACTGTTCCATGTTAGTTTTAAATTAAATACAACATAAATGATGGTCAACGTAATACTTGCTTTTATGTCTGTTAATGTAATTGGTGTTGTAGCGTTTTAATTAATTATAAATAAATTATTTTCTTAGTTTTTTTTATCTATTACATCCTCTTTACGGTTTTTGCTACCATATTTCTTATACCTAGCACGAATCTCGTCACTTATCGTATCGCCACCAAGAATCAGAAAAACATGCTAATACAGCTAGGCTGAAAGTCCCCCAAAGGCCTATGGAGAGAGTTATGCTTGGAGTTTACCTACCCTACGTGATCGAATCAAAAATGAAGAGGTTCGTGAGGGAAACCAAGGTAACCGACATAGCCTGAAGAATTGCCAAACTCAAGTGTGAATGAATGAATTTAAGATTTTTATTATTTACCTGCTAGCGACGCCTCTTTGCTTCGCACGGTTTTTACGACTTTACAAAACATCAAGATTTATTTAATAATACCCCTGTAAGTTAGGTTTAAAGAACTTTATTTCTCATAAGAACTAAACAGTTCGCTTACAATGAGATACTTCGGTGATTATAACTATGTAGTACATTAGTTAGTTACCTCTAGGGTGCTGGAGACATTATATTAGTGATTATAACTAGTTGGTACCATTAATATTAGTAACTTCTAGGGTGTTGGAGACATATTACTTTGTATTATTAATCGACTTCCAAAAAAAAAAAGGTATCGGATGTTTGCATTCTAAGACACAGATTAAGGCAACACACCGCAACACTTAAATAAACTAAAACTTTCAGTTCACCTCGGATGCTGCGAAGTATTGCCCCAATCTGCGTTTGAATGTGTTTATATTGTCACATTTTTTCAAATCTTCCGGTAAACTATTGAACAGCCGTGCGCCTTCAACCAATATCGTTTTTTTACCATAATTAGTGCGAGCGTGCGCTGGTTTTATCTGGATTTTGTTTTTATTCCTTACGTTATATGTTATGTTATTCATAAATGTAGTTGTATGTTTGATTGAACAGATTTGGTGATGATTTTTTTTAATAAGGACGTATGTGTAGTATTTGTAAAGATGAGTTGTATTTAGTGGTTTGGTTTTTTTGTATAGTAAGTTTAATATTATTGTACGAAATAAACATATAAATGTATCGGAATAAGTTCTCTTAATCCATTTCGTATTTTAGAAGAACATAACGCGGCCACACAGACAGACACGAAAAGTGACCTTAATTTATATAAACTGTAATCTATGATATAATAATAATAGTATATACTATTTTATAGAGGAAAGATTAGATTTTTTTGTATGATTGTTTTTTGTAACGGATAAACTCAAAAAATACTTAACCGATGTTAATAAAAATCACTTATAGAAAGCTACATTATCAGCGAGTAACATGGACTATGTTTTTTGTATAGGTTTTGTGGTGTCTTATGACTTCCAAGCTAGTAACATGTAGAGATCTAGAAGCAGATAGAAGAGTAGGTATTTCTTCTTCTTTCATTTACAAATTTATTCATTCATTTCAGGTAGCTTTTCATATTTTTTCAAGATATTTATTGGAAAAAAGAATTTTTTGTATTAAAAGAGTAACCGCTTAGTACCGAACCCGTTGTAATTGGTGATACTACTGATAGTATTTCTCATTTTTTTTTAACTAAATTATATAACACCATCAAATTAGCACGCTTATGGCTATTTTATAGTACCTATTCATATTTAATTATATTAACTCAAATTAAACAAATAAATGATCTTGCCTACCTCAACACAACTGCCCGGTGCCAGCCCATGATGCCTTCTCCTATGTTATCCTTATCCACCGTACGTCTCAAAATCTCACTATCTAGACATGCATTATTATTTCAGATTAAGATTGTTTATTTATCTATTTGCACAGATGATACCTGACAATGTTGCTTTTCCTACAAGTTCAAAAAACTATTAGTTAGCCAAACCTATAATTATCAGCCTATAATTATATTATAATTATAGGCTGATAATTATAGGTTTGGCTCGAAAGAAGATGAAATTTTAAGCATAAAATGAGCCTTAGTCAATAAAGTCCTCCTTCAACTCGAATTTATTTTGGGTCTACGACGCGGACGGAGCATCTTTTCTTCTTCTGTACATCCCAAACTAGCCGCCATTTTAATAATTTCATCCTCTTTTGAGCCAAACCTGTACCTAATTATCAGCTAAATGGTAAAAGGTAGGATTTCATTTATATTATTGGGCATTCTACCTACCTCCATTCCATCTCTATTCTACCTACCTATCTTTTCTATTCTACCTGTCGCTTCCTACGGCTCACTTTGTTCGCCTTCGTCACTTTCGGTGGAGTAGAATGCCTAATTATATAACTACTTTTATGGTATGTTGTGAGTGTGATGGGTAGTCAATTCCTCTACATCAGTCTTTTTATAGAATATAATAGAATTGTAGGGTTTAGGTCTCGTGGGGTCTCGCTCACATACATTTTGCTTATCATGCACTTTGCCAAACGTACTTACACGTGTCCCTACAGAATAGACATTTATTTTGCAAATATGGGAAATACATAGTTGGTGATAAGATAGATTAAAATTCAGCCATATTTCACCATTTGGCATGTAAACATTTGTTTATCATTTACATATTTAAAATAAACCAAAAGTCAGATCCATGAAATCCAGAGCAACTCAGCCAATTTTTTTCTGTGATAAAAACTCTTTCACACTGTAGTACAGTATAATCAGCCTATAATGATCCCACTGCTGGGACACAGGCCTCCTCTCTGTGAGAGGGAGTGGACCGTAATCCACCACGTGGGCCCAGTACGGATAGGACGATGTCACATGTCTTCGATTTTTTTATTCTAGAACATGCCGGTTTCCTCACGATGTTTTCCTTCACCGTTTTTAGAGCAGTGGTGATGAAATAATTTACAAATAATTTGCTTGGCTTCGAACCTACGACTTACAACACGTAAGTCGCGGCCGTTACCACTGGGGAACCACTGCTTCTTCGTTGCGTTTCGCTCTTAAACGGCACTGTTGTCAAGTCTTTTCAACCACTTGGCAATTTATTGTAAACATTTGAGGCCATACAGAAAACACTTCTGCGCACTAAAGTAGTTTGACACGGTAATTGACATAATTTACTGTTGTCACGGCTATTTCTTCGGAATACATCAGCTAGACGTTCAAAACGACTTGGATTTTGCTTTACAAAAATAGCTACTTACAATTAAAATGAATATTGGCTGTGTAGTGGGTCGTCAGAAGCCGAACGTCTGACAACCAGTATTACCAAGGGGTTTAGTATTACCCAGTAACTGGGTTTTGAAGGCCAGATAGGCAGTCTTTCCAGGTAAAATACTGGTACTCAGCTGCCTCCGGTTAGACTGGAAGCCGACCCCAACATACCCGTAATTGGGAAAAGGCCAGGCTGATGATAATGATTGGCTGTGTAGTGGAAACATGAATATTTATGTCTGCATACGAAATAGCTTGTTCCACTGTATAAACAGGGTGGAAGGGACACCGACGCGCAACCACTAACGAAGAATTCAGTACATCATTCTGAACCCCTAGCGTTGAAAATTTCGTCGGATATAAATAAAAAAAAACTATTTCATACATTTTGACCGCGTAGGTATTTATTTATTTATTTAATACTTTAAGCACACAAATGTACAGAGGGGAACTTAGCGCTATATATAGAAATTGTTATATTTGGGACAACATAGGAACCATTTTTGTTAGTACACACCTTAGATACTACAACTTATACACTAGGATTGGTAACAAAATATAAAGGCAATCAAGTTAGTGAATCATGTACTTGCGAGGCATTTCATGCGGACAATGATTCCGCATGAAGTGCCTCAGCACAGGAGCTCTCGGGTCCTGAGCCACGACTTTCAACGACTCGACTCTCTCTTTCGACTTTCTATAGGCATTTTCTACCAGTCAACCTTTAGGTAATGGAGAGACAAAAATTGGTAGGTGCTATTTATAGTGAAAATATAGAAATAAATATGTTTAAATATAAAGATACGAATAACCCTATTAAGACTATACATATAATATATATACGCCTATATATATATAAATATAATCACAAATAAATGTACATAAATACACGAATATACTAAAAACAAATAAGACAAACAATGAGAAAACATTACCGGTGTGATGATACTTCCAGCTTCTTGCGAATGTGCTCGCGAACCTAAACTTTAACTATATATTAATTATAAAATGTTCAACGCTAGGGGTTCAGAATGATGTACTGAATTCTTCGTTAGTGGTTGCGCGTCGTTGTCCCTCCCACCCTGTTTATACAGTGGAACAGGCTATTTCGTATGCAGACAAAAATATTCATGTTTCCACTACACAGCCAATCATTGTCATCAGCCTGGCCTTTTCCCAGATACGAGTATGTTGGGGTCGGCTTCCAGTCTAACCGGATGTAGCTGAATACCAGTATTTTACCTGGAAAGACTGCCTATCTGACCTCCAAAACCCAGTTACTGGGTAATACAATACCCCTTGGTAATACTGGTTGTCAGACTTTCGGGCTTCTGACGACCCACTACACAGCCAATATTCATTTTAATTATACGTAGTTAATTTTGTAAAGCAAAATCCAAGTAATTTTGAAGATGTATTCCGAAGAAATAGCTGTGACAACAGTAAATTATGTCAGTTAGCTTGTCAAACTGGTTGTCAGACTTTCGGGCTTCTGAGGACCCACTACACAGCCAATATTCATTTCGAACACTCGTAATGTCTCGAGAACTTCACGTCACAAATGAAGATAATGATTACATCGTTTCAAGATCAACAAAACCAGAAATTTGATGTTCTGAATCAGTCATTGAACGTGGATATCGGTGGAGATCGGGTGGAATATGCGCTGAATCAGTATATTACTGCATTAGGTAGGATTTCATTTATATTATTGGGCATTCTACTTCACCGAAAGTGACGAAGGCGAACGATGTGAGCCGTAGGAAGCGACAGGTGGGGTAGAATGCCCAATAACATCCTACTCTCCCCTCCCCCCGCTTAACATGGCTCTAGTGTGAAGGCTGATAATTATAGGTTTGGCTCGAAAGAGGACGGCTAGTTTAGGCTGTACAAAAGAAGAAAATATGCTCCATCCGCGTCGTCGACCCAAAATAAATTCGGGTTGAAGGAGGACTTTTTTAACTAAGCAAATGCTCATTTCATGCTCATAATTTCACCCTCTTTAAATGATAAATGATTTTATTTCTGTAAGTAGGTTTGAACAAACACTTTTACACGTCAATCATATTTTTTTTTTTAAACTAGATGGGGTCGGCGTTTCCTATCTGACTACTCTGAGAAGAAAGGCAGAAACAAACTCAGAGGTCACAGTCTCTTTTAAAGTCCAGACAAAATCTTGGTCAGGTCATGTGAAAGCTATGTAGATCGGTGTCTGCAATGGTCTTTTGAGGAAAGAACCACACAGATTGAGTGGACCTGTCCAGTCAGTGCACGCAATTGTCAGTAATCGTGCAGCTCAACTTAGACTCAAGGAGCTCAACGATTCGACGAACAATACCAAAGAAAGGACATTTGAGTAGGCCGCATAAATTACTCAAACTGTCAGATCATGATTACGTTGAGAAAAATACAAAAATAAATATAAATAAATCAATGACCAACATAGTTCTCACATTCACAATAATTAGAATAATATTATAATAATCTTTGAGGACCATGTAGATTTGTGTCTGAAATGGTCTTTTGAGGAAAGAACCACACAGATTGAGTGGACCTGTCCAGTCAGTGCACGCATTTGTCAGTACCCGAGCCAAACCTATAATTATCAGCCTATAATTATATACTTGTTTTTTAAACTTGTAGGGAATGCAACATCGTCAGGTATCATCTGTGCAAATAAATAAATATACAATCTTAATCTGAAATAATAATGCATGTCTAGATAGTGAGATGCTTTTGAGACGTACGGAGGATAAGGATAACATAGGAGTAGGCATCATGGACTGGTACCGGGCAGTTGTGTTGAGGTAGGCAAGATCATTTTTTGTTTAATTTGAGTTAGTAAAATGAAATATGAATAGGTACTATTAAATATCCATAAGCGTGCTAATTTGATGGTGTTACATAATTTAGTTAAAATAATAAAAAATAAATAACATATCACCAATTACAACGGGTTTGGGACTGAGCGGTGACTCTTATAAAACAAAACAATTCTTTTTTCCAATAAAACTCTTGAAAAAATATGAAAAGCTACCTGAAATGAATGAATTTGTAAATGAAAGAAGAAGAAATACTTACTCTTCTATCTACTTCTAGATCTCTACATGTTACTAGCTTGGAAGTCATAAGACACCACAATACATATACAAAAAACACAGTCCATGTTACTCGCTGATAATGTAGCTTTCTATAAGCGATTTTTTTTAACATCGGTTAAGTATTTTTTGAGTTTATCCGTTACAAAAAACCAACATACAAAAAAATCTAATATTTTCTCTTTATAATAGTATATACTATTATAATTCTAACTTATAATAGGTAATATAGGTTATATAAATTAAGGTCACTTTTCGTGTCTGTTTGTGTGGCCGCGTTATGTTCTTCTAAAATACGAAACGGATTAAGAGAACTTATTCCGAAAGATTTATATGTTTATTTCGTTCAATAATATTAAACTTACAGAGGTATTAACAAAGAAATCTTGATGTTTTGTAAAGTCGTAAAAACAGTGCGAAGTAAAGACGCGTCGCTAGCAGGTAAATAATAAAAATCTTAAATTCATTAATTCCCCACTTGAGTTTGGCAATTCTTCAGGCAATGTCGGTTACCTTGGTTCCCCTACGAACCTCTTCATTTTCGATTCGATCACGTAGGGAAACTCCAAGCATAAGCCTCTCCATAGACCTTTGGGTGACTTTCAGCCTAGCTGTATTAGCATATTTTTCTGATTCTTGGTGGCGATACGATAAGTGACGAGATTCGTGCTATGTATAGGAAATATGGTAGCAAAAACAGCAAAGAGGATGTCATAGATAAAAAAACGAAGAAAATAATTTATTTATAATTAATTAAAACGCTACAACACCAATTACATTAAGGCCCACTTGCGCCAAGCTAGGTTATCACGGCTAACTCGGAGGTAAATGCTACTTTGGAGTTAAATTCTAATGATGTCTTGCACCATCAAGAGTTAGGGGATAACCATGAGTTTAATTTTTAAATTTTTAACCGACTGATGTGGGAGGGTTAAGTCAACTAACTCTGGGTTAGTAATGTCAAAATTTGCTTTGTTTGTGTCTTGTGTTTGTTGCATTTAGTGATATCGGTTTTATTTTGTCCTGAAAATGATAAATCAATGGTTGTTGGTTGATGATGGTGAAGAGATCATCGAATACATTAGTTCAGACTTTTATAACAGAAGAATTGCGGAACGGACTGATCATTTTTACTCACAAAGAGACAAAGATTTTCATAGAAGATTTCGTCTACAAAAAGAAACTGTTCTCTATTTATTGGATAAAATTTAAAATAGATTGCAATATACAAATGCGAATAAAAAGTAAGTACCTACATGTGACCGACATTACGTTTTTAGTAATTAGTGTGAAATAGAGTGGATATTGGATTTAAGTGCAATGATAATGACCTACTATGTGTTGCTACGCTGCTAGTGTATCATATGTAGGTACAATACAACTAATAATAGGTACCTATATAAAGTATTGTTTAATTTTATTTTTCCAGTAAGGCTGTATCACCTATGAACCAACTACTATGTACATTACGGTTTTACGCCACTGGGAGTCAATTACTGATTTGCGGAGATGTCATTGGGGTACATGAGTCAACAGCATGCAGGATCATACATAAGGTCACTGATGCTATAGCTCGGTTATATCCACAATTTATATTTATGCCAACTACCGGTGAAGAGCAAAGGCAGGCGGCATTGGAATTTTACCAGATTGCACGATTTCCACGTATTATTGGGGCAATAGATTGTACTCATGTGCGAATGAAGTCGAATGAACCGCGTAACCGAGGGTTTTTTTTCCATTTTGAAGATCTTCCGCGTCCGCTTAATTTATTTTCACAAAATAATAAGTATAAACAACAATGCAAATGCAACACGCTCAAGTCACGACAGTCAATATAACGCGACAAAGAACCATGTGTCATTTCTAATCTGACATAAAGGAATAGACTTATTCAAAGTACTGTGGAGCGAGAGAGAGCAGTATACTAATTCATTTAGCATTCGATCTACCATATTTTGCCGGATGTAAAAAGAATGAATGAACATAACAAATAAACATGACAAGACTCGGGTTAGTTGACTCTGGGTTAATTTTTACTGGTGCAATTTATACTGTGAGTAAGGCCCGCTTGTACCAAAACTTTGAGTTAAATAAATAACTCGAGGTTTACTAACTCAGTGTTAATGTTTGAAATTTTTAACTCACAGTATAAATTGCACCAGTAAAAATTAACCCAGAGTCAACTAACCCGAGTATTGTCATGTTCATTTGTTATGTTCATTCATTCTTTTTACATCCGGCAAAATATGGTAGATCGAATGCTGAATGAATTAGTATACTGCTCTCTCTCGCTCCACAGTACTTTGAATAAGTCTATTCCTTTATGTCAGATTAGAAATGACAAATGGTTCTTTGTCGCGTTATATTGACTGTCGTGACTTGAGCGTGTTGCATTTGCATTGTTGTTTATACTTATTATTTTGTGAAAATAAATTAGGCGGACGCGGAAGATCTTCAAAACGGAAAAAAAAAACTCGGTTACGTGGTTCATTCGACTTCATTCGCACATGAGTACAATCTATTGCCCCAATGTACGTGGAAATCGTGCAATCTGGTAAAATTCCAATGCCGCCTGCCTTTGCTCTTCACCGGTAGTTGGCATAAATATAAATTGTGGATATAACCGAGCTATAGCATCAGTGACCTTATGAATGATCCTGCATGCTGTTGACTCATGTACCCCAATGACATCTCCGCAAGTCAGTAATTGACTTCCAGTGGCGTAAAACCGTAATGTACATAGTAGTTGGTTCATAGGTGATACAGCCACACTGGAAAAATAAAATTAAACAATACTTTATATAGGTACCTATTATTAGTTGTATTGTACCTACATAATATGATACACTAGCAGCGTAGCAACACATAGTAGGTCATTATCATTGCACTTAAATCCAATATCCAGTCTATTTCACACTAATTACTAAAAACGTAATGTCGGTCACATGTAGGTACTTACTTTTTATTCGCATTTGTATATTGCAATATATTTTCAATTTTATCCAGTAAATAGAGAACAGTTTTTTTTTGTAGACGAAATCTTCTATGAAAATCTTTGTCTCTTTGTGAGTAAAAATGATCAGTCCGTTCCGCAATTCTTCTGTTATAAAAGTCTGAATTAATGTATTCGATGATCTCTTCATCATCATCAGACAACAACCATTGATTTATCATTTTCAGGACAAAATAAAACCGATATCACTAAATGCAACAAACACAAGACACAAACAAAGCAAATTTTGACATTACTAACCCAGAGTTAGTTGACTTAACCCTCCCACATCAGTCGGTTAAAAATTTAAAAATTAAACACATGGTTATCCCCTAACTCTTGATGGTGCAAGACATCATTAGAATTTAACTCCAAAGTAGCATTTACCTCCGAGTTAGCCGTGATAACCTAGCTTGGCGCAAGGGGGCCTTAAAAATTTAAAACAATAACACTGAGTTAGTAAACCTCGAGTTATTTATTTAACTCAAAGTTTTGGTACAAGCGGGCCTAACAGACATAAAAGCAAGTATTACGTTGACAATCATTTTTGTTGTATTTAATTTAAAGCTAACATGGAACAGTGGACTCCCTTGCATACTTTCTCTCACAGAACACCAGACATATACGCATAATTTACTCCAATCATCCGCAAACATCACATTCAGGGTCGGGAGTCAGAAGGGCATTTAGCATGTTTAAAAGTACGATAAACTGGGGATTCCGCTCTGGCTTCAGCTTTGGATAACCTAGTTTGAGCAAACGTATTGTGCCGGCTGGCGGCTCTGACGGTGTCCTGTGTATTTGTCGGGCACAAATAATAGTCTAAAAAGGCCACGGAGTTCTGGGCAGTAGATACTTCCCCGTAAGGTCTTACAGGCTACCGTGAGCCGATCAAAGCCTCTTCTCTCCTCCAATGAGTTCAAACCCAACGTCCCTAAAAGATAGTTGGTAGGGTACATGAGTTCAGTACAGGGTTGGTAGAGCAATGGTATAACCTTTGGAAGACTCAAAGTCAAAGCATTTATTTCAAGTAGGCACATAAAATGCACTTTTGAACGTAAATACTTACATTAAAATAGAATTGATTTTAGTCGCCCCTTCCAAAAGGTAGTTTCATATGGAGAATAATGGGCAGGAAACTCCACCGTTACTGTTTTAAAAAGTGTTATAATATTTTATATACATTAATTACATCATTATATGTGAAGACGATGATTTTTAATTGATATTTAAATAATTGAAATGACATTTAATTGCAATGTTGCAATTGAATGCAGCTGCGCTTGCGATTACTAGACTAAGACGTTTAGTTGTTGACGTAGTTGATATGATTTGATAGTTAATAGGTTGAAAGAAATGAAAAGAAAGAAATACCTTCGTTTATTGGACACAGACTGAAAGACAAATAGCGAAGTTTTTTTTTAGTTCAATTATTTAGAAGCATTGGTGAAAATACGTTCTTCACTTTTAATAAACTTCCTTAGAAAAAGCAACCCCTACAGAATCAGGAACAGGGTCCAAGCCAGCAATGCTCAGGGAAAGGAACATACTTGCACACACTTGCTATACCCAGGAGGCAGGCACCTATACCTGCCTCTTTAGGTGTTTCTGTATCAGGCCCTTGATCCAACTGTCTAGCGAGAGCCTCTTCAGGAGTTGTTCGAATCTCTTGGCTATTGTACCTACCATTGGCTGTAACGACAGTCTGTACAATTTAAGGATCACAATTTAAGCATTTGAGCAAGTTTTTTTGTGACCAGCGATAAGATAGCACGTGACAGTATCTTCGAAATCTATAAACTTATCTGAAAAAAAATACCAAAATGAGATATACTAGTTTATTTATTTCTTAACTCTCACCATCTACCAGATAAGTAACTCCTCTCACATCAGCTCGTTTTATAATATACAAGGTGTTGTTTTGCATCCTCGTCAAATTCGAGGAGGTAACTATGCTAATGATTCTCGACACGAATCAATAATAAAATAAGTAGGTATTTATTTTAAAATTTTGTCATTTTCGGAAATCGGCATGTGCAGGGTCCGTGTGATACCGCCGTGTAACTGCGCTGTAACTGTAACGCATGCACACAGCGACATAGTCGTACGACACTGCCTACCACATACGCAACGGGGCGATTCTGTTCTTTGAAAGTAGAGTATTCTGAAATACTGTCAAACTTAAATATAAAAAAAAAACAAGTTTGTATTAATTATTGAGCAGGATCGTAATTTTATTTGATTATTTATGTCTTTCATAACAGCCTCCTGAAATTTGACGAGGATGCAAAACAACACGTTGTATATTTCACGTCAACTGGAGTCCTCGAGAATTGGCGGGAATACCACTAGATATCATTCTAGTAGCTGTCAAAATAAAAACGTATTCATATTTATTTTTTTGTTATTAAATTAGATCGATGTTGTTTTGTCATAAGTGCAATCAAAATAAGAGTTGTATTGACCTTCCATACTTTTATTGCAATTTTTTTTTTGATATCGCGAATTAAGCCCCAAACCCCGACTCGTAGCAGAAGCAGCAGCTGATCGATCGCCCGCTGCACCAACCATATCGTCAAATAATGATATGCTCATCATAGGGGCCATGTCTGATTTATTCCACAGCGCTGTGCTATCCCTGTCTTGGTGTGCCGAAGACCTGACGTTTCCCCCTGGATTCAAGTTTGGAGCTGCCACTGCTGCTTACCAAGTTGAAGGTGGCTGGAATGCTAGTGGTAAGGAGCCGGTACATGTTACAAACACATCTCAACACACACATAATCAACCTATAACCTTAAAGACGGAAAGAGAGAGGGAGCTCTATTCCCAGATGTGACTTCAACTGATTTATTGCATAAAAATCTCTACGTGGAATCTTGTTTTGAGCTTGACGTGAGGTTTCATTCCTATTGATGTTTAGGATTGACACTAATAAGCTCACAATATCAAAATCAAAAATAATTTATTCAAACTAGGCTGCGAATCAGCACTTTTTGAACGTCAAAATTACATGACACAGTCCCCCAAAACTCCTGCCCTTCACCACTTCCTAGTGCTTTAGCTGGAAAGAAGAAGTGGCGCAACAAACTCCGCAGCAACACAGCTGTATGTTCAGTTAGAAGAACTGGATTATATAAATATTTGCAATATGTCAGCTAGCACAATATAATAAATAAGTACCTACCAACCGCCAATATAAGTACCTACCAACAAAAACATTAACAACTATACTCAAATAAATAAAAACCTATATTTTCACGGTGAGATATTTACAGCATGGCACCACTGGTGACGTGCGAGTTGGTATACTTCAAATGTCCTTTAAGTTAATCGTGGAGGTAATTTGATGCACTTCAATTCCAAAAGGTTCATACAATAACATTACAAAAGCACTCATTATCAAATAAGAGCGGTGGTAGCCCAGCGGTAACTGTCCCGATTTACAAGTTGTAGGGCGTCGGTTCGAGCCCAGGCAGTTTCACTTTGTGTAAATAATTTCAACACTACTGCTCTCAATACGGTGTAGGAAAACACCGTGAGGAAACCGGCATGTCCTAAAGCCGAAAATTCGAAGACATGTGACATCTACCAACCCACACTGGGCTCTCGTGGTAGACTATAGCTCACTCTCTCTCGAAAAGAGGAGGCCTGTGTCCTAGCAATGGGAACATTATAGGCTGATTATGCATCATCAGATAAACCCACAAATACACAGCTGAGAAATAAAATGTGATTTTTTTAGACAAAGGTGAAAGCATCTGGGACCGGCTCACCCATGAATATCCCGAAAATATACAAGACCAGAGCAACGGAGACGTTGCCTGCGACTCCTACCACCAATGGAAGAGGGACATCGAGATGGCTGTGGAATTGGGGCTGCACTTTTATAGGTAAGAAAATAATAAATAACAAGTTATTATTTTCCCTTTAAGAGCGATAGTAACCAAACAGTGATGCTATAGGCAACGACGATCGAAAGATCGACAAGGATGTACCTGTTGATCAAATTAAATGGCGTGCGATTGAAGAGGCCTCTGTTCAGACAGAAAGAACTGACGATGTTGCCAAGTGATGCAGTCATGCAGCCAAGTGTATGCTTAGGAGAGGGAGAGCAAAACTATGCTTGACTGCAGTAGTATTCATCTTTCACAGATTAATCGTTAAAGCTCCCGCAAACAGGGACGACGCGACTCTAATATAGCAATTTCTATAAAATACTTAATGGAAATTGTTCTACAAGAGTCGCGTCGCACCTGTCTGCGGGAGCCTTTAATCGTAATCACCGAATTATTCTGGATGATGTGACCCATAACGCACTAGGAGGTCATGCATTTTCTAAGACTAACCCTTCCCCAAATCACCAGGTTCTCAATATCCTGGCCTCGTCTGCTCCCGTCTGGCTATTCCGACCACGTCAGTGAGGATGGCAAGAACTATTACAACAACCTGATCGATGGTCTACTGGAGAAGGGCATCGAGCCTTTCGTAACAATCGTCCACTTCGATCTGCCGCAGTCTTTGCAAGATCTAGGTAAGTGTTTAGTAAAGCGTAACCTGTTACCACAAAAAATTTCAACGCAGTGGAACACCCAATTTTTTTTTTAGTGTTCGAAACCGTCAACTACTTTCTCCCGCTCTGGGCGGAGCGTGAGGGCGTGTCAGGCTCTTACTGACTAAAACCCACCCATGTTCCTTCAGTTGCCTGTGCCAGGGGCCACGGTAACCCTTTCGGACTTTCCCGCAACCCTGGCAGACATCGGCCCTAGCGGACCCCGTCATTGGTGCTGACATCTCTTTGAGACGCGCGTGGAACATAATGCGCCGTCGACCCGGGCCTGAACCTTATCGAATGGCGAGCTACCAATTGCTCGCCGTCCGCCAACCCACGCCTACGGTGGCCGAGAATCGGCTTGGGATCCCCGACGTCCAGGGCGTCTCTTGCGGCGGCTAGGGGCGTGAGGGCGCGAATTTTGCCTCTCCTTGATGCGTTCCGCCTCCTCCTTCGCCAGCATTACTGCTTTGCAGAAGGAGGTGACGGCTTCCCATGTCCTCTCGCTCCGTCTCATGGCCTGGACCAGGGCCGAACGCGAGAGATCGCCACCGCAAATTGCTTGTACGAGGACACGGTGGTGCTCCGCCCAAGCCGGGCAGACCTCCATCGTATGCTCCACCGTATCCTCCAGGCGATCCTCACAATGGTGACACCCGGGCGTTTCCTCCCGTCTTATCCGGAACAGGAAACTCCCGAAGCAACGTGTCCAGTGAGGACCTACGTCAGGTGGAATGTGCGGACGCCATGGCGCCTCTCTAGCCACTCCTCAAAGAGGGGACTTATCGCCGCAATTGTGGCGTGCCCAGCGCTGGCTTGCGACAATCGCACTTTCCATGCCGCCCTGAGATCCCGCCGGGCGGAGCTCTGTCCGCTGTGCCGTGATTTCTCGCGGCAGCACAGTTTCGCCTCGGCGTTTCGCCTCTGCGCGCCACTCCCATAAGTGCGCGAGGGCAGTGGAATCCACTGCGTTGAAAATTTTATTTTTATTGATAACATGTTGCGCCTCGATGTTCCTACCAACCTATAGAGTTAATCATATACGTGTCACAGCGGTCTGTTATTGCCATTGGGTGACGTTGCCGCTGCGGTTTGCGTTTGTGGTCGCCTTCGGAAGAGAACATTTACATAACAATAGGCCTAAAATATTCCTATAGTCACGACTCAGAAATCCTGTCTATGAAAGGGAGTGGGCGATTACAACTTGAGCCCAGCGCGGGTTGGCGGATGTCAAGTCTTGTCTTCAGATTTTAGTCAGCTCGGATAGATTTTGATGCGTTATTGTAATTTATTTCGTTTATATTTATAAATGTACACTCAAAACACTTAAAAGAAAAAAAAAACATAAAGATAAAAGAGCTCAAAGGTCTCTGCTGATTATTTCGTTAGAAACTTCCAGCAGACCTGCGACAGGAGATTTGGATGAGAGACTTGATTGAGTTCCCTTCAAAATGGTTGAGCTGAATGGTGCTGATCCATACGTCATGTTCGTGAACGGGCGCCGTCAGTAGGCACTGGTCATTTCTTAGCTGCCACAGCTTATTTTAATTCCCTAATTGTTTTTATCTTTTTATTACGGACGCTTTTAACGTGCACGTCTTTCTACATCGTTCTCACATGTATAATTACAACATGAATGATGTAACCACTCTATTGTAACAATATTTTGATTTAAAAGAGTGTCCATGGAGTTTCTTGCCCGTTCTTCTCCATAGGTACCTACTACGCTTTGGAATGGGCAACTAGCTTCATCTTTCTGACTGACCGACCCCTTGACAATTCAAAAGTGCCTGTAATTGGTTTAATTGAAATAAATACTTTGAGTTTGAGACGTAGATACTGTGAGTAAAGCAGTATACAGGAAAACTTAAATTGGACTATATTAACATAAACTTAAGATTTATATTATTTTGTTTCATTAAGTACCCCAAACATTCTACAACTTCGGTCATTGACTTCCATCTACATAAACAACTCACTCTCATTCTCATATTATCCATTTTAACATTATGTAATTTAATTATTTATTGTGTAAATATGTGCTTATACATACTTTTCCAGCTTATGTAACAATAGAAATTACAATGTAACAAGTATGTTTAAGATAACTACGATGATTATTTTGTTGTCTATTTGACAAAATAATGTTGAGTGTACACCTCAAATATGCACTTTATTAGTTTTGATGTTGGTATACCAACCACGAGGTTGTTATAACAACATATTCCATTTTTATTTCTTATTTATATGAATGACTTGCCTTACCTCATAAAGGATGAACATGATATAGTGCTGTTTGCAGACTGTGTTTGTTAATAACCTTCTTCTTAACGAGAAAAAAACGAAATGTATTAAGTTTACGATACCTCATGTTAGACAAGTAGAAACAAGTATTCTCATAAAGGGTGAAGAGTTGAAACCCGAAAATACCACAGTATTCTTAGGCATAACTTTGGATGCCAAGCTTCAATGGGGCCCCCATATAGATAAATTGTCAAAGAAGCTTAGCTCTGCAGCATACGCCGTTAGAAAAATTCGTGGTTTAACTGATTTCGAGACAGCCCGTTTAGTATACTGTAGGGACTACAGGCAGCAATGTGCTAACGCTGCAAATGGTAATATTCCCCCGCGCATATGGTTTAGCCGGCAGTCGTTTGCGCCGCGCCGAAACGGTAACTTGTGTAACACTGTATTAACCCTGTTAACGTGAATATCAATAGACTGGTTTACGGACTTGTGCATTTTATATACTCTCCTCACTACAACGACCTCAACATTGGTGACCCCGACGTGATCTTATTAGCGACGTGGTTGTGTAAGATTAATTCGGACAGTGCGTTAGTGTAAACGAACAGTAAGCAGCAAGTTTATAAGTAGTGCGTAAGTAGGCGCGGCAAACGACTCCCCGTGGACTTGGGACCTATCTACGGGAATTTCAAGGGTCCCACGATGCAGACACCGCCACCAGCAGCAGGCCAAGTGGCCAGCATAAACGTCACAGACAGGATTCCCATGTTTTGGACCGACATGCCGCGGATGTGGTTTGCACAGTTCGAGTCCGCCATGGAACCACAAAAGCAGGGGAACGCAGCGAAATTCCACTTGGTAATAGCAAGGCTGACCAGGGATGCACTACAACAGGTTAGCGATTTGATTTATAAACGCCCAACCGAGAACAAATATGGCACACTAAAGCACAGACTGTTGACGGCCTACGAAGAAAGTGCCGAAAGACAATTTCAAAAATTAGTCGGAGAAATGGACCTGGGCACTCAACGCCCTTCACACCTGATACGGCGTATGTCAGAGCTGGCACAAAACACCGACATATCTCCAGAGGCCTTACAGCGCTTAAGGATTGCGCGCCTACCGGGATCACTGAAGGCCGTTCTTTCGGTATGTCAAGACCAAAAATTAGACAAGCTGGCCGAAATGGCAGACAAAATCATGGAGAATTTAAATAATGGACAGGTAGCCGCCATATCTGCGACAACGTCGTCAGCAGCGACGGACGTAACATCGTTGATTAGAGAAATGACCACCGAGATGAAGGAGCTACGAAGAGAAGTAAACGAAATACGTGGACGCAGTAGGGGACGAGGAAACGGGCACAGATCGCAGTCGAGATCAAGAGGTCCACGCCGCACCCCAGAGAGTCCAGATTGGTTGTGCAGCTACCACTATATGTACGGGAAGCAGGCAAGGAGGTGCACGAAACCGTGCAATTGGAAAGAAGGCTCAACAGCGGAAAACTGAGGTCGGTGCTGTCCTGTTCGGTGGGAGACAGCGGAGCCGCAACACAGAACCATCGTTTGTGCGTAACGGACCGGAAGTCGAGAATCAGTTTTTTAGTGGACACAGTGCGAACGTTTCAGTTTTACCAGTGCATAGTGTTAAAAATTGTGTGCGTTCTGAAAGCGGTTATAAGCTGTACGCTGCAAATAACACGGAGATCAAAACATTCGGTATAAAGGTACTAGAACTTAATTTAGGCTTACGCAGAGTTTTTAAATGGCCGTTCATTGTAAGCAATGAACATCAAACAAGCAATTTTAGGTGCAGATTTTATAGAGTCGCATAAATTAGTAATTGATTTACATAATAAGAGGCTTATAGATAGTTTGACTAATTTAAGGGCAAATGGGTCAGTCATACGGTACGACGAAGCGTCGGTTAAGAGTATACAAGATAATAATCCCTATCGGGAGTTGTTAGAAGAATTCGCGGAAATTACTAAACCAATGTCATTCAGAGAATCGCCAGCCCACGCAGTAGTACACCACATAGTAACAAACGGCTCCCCGGTACACGCGCGTCCAAGGCTGCTACCGCCGGACCGTTATAATAAGGTAAAGGAGGAATTTCACCTAATGCATGAATTAGGGATATGCAGACCGTCGCAAGGCGAGTGGTCTAGTCCGTTACACGTCGTGCCTAAAAAGGACGGACAATTACGCCCGTGTGGAGATTATAGAGCGCTTAACGCGATAACAAAGCCAGACCGTTATCCCATTCCCCGAGTAAGTGACTGCACATACATTTTAGCGTGTAAAACTTGGTTTTCGCGACTCGATTTAAATAGGGCGTATCACAACATAGCAGTTGCAGCGGGGGACATCGAAAAAACGGCCATAGCAACCCCTTTTGGTCTCTGGGAGTTTCCACGCATGACGTTCGGATTGAGGAACGCAGCACAAACATTTCAGAGGTTCATGGACCAACACGTACTAAGAGGTATAGAGCGCATAGAGAACACAGATGGTAAGTCAGCACTTTTTTGTTACATCGATGACGTAATTGTAGCTTCAGACAATGAAAACATACATAAGGAGCATTTCCGTAAGCTGTTTAAACGGTTCAGTGACGCCGGAATAACCATAAATTTAGGAAAAAGCGAATTAGGACAGTTTAGAGTAGAATTCCTAGGTTTCGAAGTAACGCAGAATGGAATCAAGCCGATACCAGACAAAGTTAAGGCAATTGCAGACTACCCACGGCCGGATACAGTAGAGCAACTCCGTCGTTTTCTAGGTATGGTAAATTTCTACAGGTCTCATTTACCACACGCTGTGGTGCACCAAGCAGAGCTCAATAAGTTTTTACACAATGCAAAAAAGAAAGATAAGACAAAAATACCATGGGATAGCGCGAGTATAACAGCGTTCGAGCAATGTAAAGCCAACCTACAAACAGCAGCTACACTGAGTCATCCTAGTGCGGACGCGCCCTTATCCATTATGACGGACGCGTCGGACACATGTGTAGGGGCAGTATTACAACAAAAGGTAAACGGAACGTGGAAACCAATCGGATACTTTTCAAAACAATTATCAGAAGCGCAAAAGAAATATAGCACGTACGACAAAGAGCTAACCGCGATTTACATGGCCATGGTTCACTGTCGCAACTTGGTAGAGGGGCGGCAAGTCACTATTTTTACAGATCATAAGCCCCTAATGTACGCGTTCACAAAGGTAGGGAATAATAAGAAAATTCCAAGAAGGGCTAGACAACTATTGTATATTAGCGAATTTACAAGCGACATACTATACGTTAAGGGGCCAGAAAATATTGTTGCTGACGCATTATCGCGTGTAGAGTCCATTGTTTGTCCAACGGCGCTAGATTTCAACGAATTAGCTCAAGCGCAGGCACGCGATCAGGTTACGACCGGACGCGACGTTAGCAGTAAGTTAGCATTTAGGTATGTAGTTATGCCGGACGGCGATAGGCAAATATATTGCGAAATGTCAACGGGCACCGCCAGACCTTACCTAACAGGTAAGTTTAGGAAACTAGCATTCGAAAGCGTTCACAACATCAGTCACCCAGGAGTACGTACTACACGTAAGATGACAACACAAAGATATTTTTGGCCGGGAATGAACAGAGACATTAACGAATGGACAAAAGCATGTATTCAGTGTCAAAAAGCAAAGGTTAATCGACACACAATTTCCAAACTAACTAGCTTCCCGCCATGTAGCAGATTTGAGCACATACACACAGATATCGTAGGTCCCTTGCCCACGTCACAGTACGGGCAACGCTATTGTATAACTATTATAGATCGTTTTACGCGTTGGCCTGAAGCAATACCAGTTACAGACATTACAGCTGACACGGTCTCCAAAGTTATCTACGAGCATTGGATATGCAGGTTTGGGTGCCCAAACAGGATAACTACGGATCAGGGTAGGCAATTTGAGAGCGACTTTTTTAACAGCCTCATGAGATTTTTAGGGGTACAAAGAATTAGGACAACACCTTACCACCCACAGAGCAACGGATTAGTAGAGAGGTGGCATCGTTCATTAAAAAGCGCATTGACCGCACGTTTGACAGGTAGCATGGATTGGGTAGACCAACTGCGTCGCTGCCGGCCGTAGTCGAGTCAATGGTCGGCAGCGGCGAGTCCTGGGACGCGGTGGTTTCCTTCTGTGAGACAGTCGTCTCGCAGAAGGAGGCTGCGGAAAGGGAGAGGGAGATCTCGTCCACTCACCCGGCCCGCAAAAGGCGCACCGGGCGTCGGCGGAGGGCGGACAACGCCCTCTTCCAGCCCCCCTAAATGGGTCCAGGGGCGACGGACTCGGGGACGTCTGTCGCCCCCCACACACCAGGACCCGAGGTGGCGGCGCGTAGTGTTCCACGCGTGCCCCTCTTAGACGTCGCGGGGGGAGTCAAACACCTCACTCCCACCCAGACCCGGAGAGGCCCGCAGTGGCGGGCCGGCACCAGTCGGGGGTTGCGGAAGGATCGTACGTTCCCGCGACCCCCGGCGAAGGTGTGAGATGGAACACCGGGGTGGTTTTTAGTCAGTAAGAGTCTGACAGACCCCGCCGTCCGCCCCAGGGCGGCGGACATCCATGAGGATTTTCCACCCCGGAAACAAAAAAAAAAAAAAAAAAAAAAGGGTAGACCAACTGCAGACCGTTATGTTAGGGCTTCGTGCAGCGTGCAGAAGTGACACAGGTTTTAGTGCCGCGGAGATGGTATACGGCGAAAGTATTAGGTTGCCAGGAGATTTTTTCCACGTGGAAAATAAGCAGGCCAACGACCCGAACACATATATTATGTAGGGCAGCTTAGGCAAACAATAAACAAGCTACGACCCGCGTCAAGAGCGAGTAGCGATACGCGTAATATATTTGTAAGTAATGATTTAAAGAAATGTACACATGTTTTTGTAAGAAATGAGATCATGAAAAAGTCCCTTTGTCCTACGTATGACGGCCCATACAGAGTAATAAGTAGAAATGATAAAATTTTTAGATTACAGTTGTCAAATAGAGAAAGCGATTTATCAATAGACAGACTAAAGCCCGCGTATTTATTACAAGACGTTGATCAGAATGTTGACACAGATTGCGCACAGAAACGTTTAGACAATAATATTGAAATTACCGAGGATAAATCGCTTCCGCCTATAGAACGAACCACGCGCAGTGGCTGCCGTGTAAAGCTACCGGTGCGATTTTTGCTACCATAGCTTATTGTAATTAGATCTATAGCAACGTTTAAACCACTGTGCCAAATTTTGCGAATCATTAGAACAAACGAAACATAATACTAAGTGCCGGTCGTATTTAAATAATAAATTTAAAATTTAACAAAAATGGGAAACTATAACACTAAAAACGAGGAAGTCATAATCGCCCAACAGGGAGCTTGTTCAGGAGCTCAGGGAGATTAATCAAAAGGCGTGGACTGTATACTAATTTAAATTATATTACAAAAAGGCGAAAAATAGGTAGCGGTACAGTGTCGTTGCCAAAGGGGGACGCCAGTGTCGTTCTAGCCGTGCAATCGTGAAGTGGCCCCCGCCGCTGCCGCTCGCCGCCGCGCGCAGGTCGTCTGCCCGCGCCCGCGCCTCAGCCACCGGTGACGTCAGTCCACATGATCATGCGATTGATGCGTGAACATCCTCCCGCCTGTTGAAGTCTTCGAAGGGAAGAGAGCAAATGTTGTTAAACCCTCTTGTGATGACTCCTCTCTTTGTCTTCACGTCTGCCACGCGAGTGATGCCGTCGACGCCCGCATAGGTTCGTACTACGCGACCTAGTGCCCAAACAAGTGGTGGAAGCGCCTTGTCTCGGATGAGCACAAGCGTTCCTTCTCTGAGCTTCCTGTCTGAAAGAACTGACCATTTGGTTTTCTGTTGGAGTAAGGAAATGTATTCATTAGAGAACCGCTGCCAGAAGTGTTGACGGATGTATTCAATTCTTTTGAAGCGGTCTAAGCTGCTGATGGTTTTGTCAGGAACCTGTGAAGACGGCACAGACGTGAGTGTTCGTCCAATTAGAAAATGGGAAGGAGTGAGGACAGACAAATCAGATGGGTCACAGGACAAGGGAGTTAAAGGACGGGAATTTAGAACGGCCTCTATTTGACACAGACAAGTTGCCAGTTCCTCGTAAGTAAAGTTGGTGAGACTTAGCAACTTTCTAAGATGGTTTTTGGTGGACCTTACGGCAGCTTCAGCCATGCCATTAAAGTGTGGGGAATAAGGAGGAGCAAAAACAAATTTAATGCCTTGCTGTGCCATTTCAGATGCAACATCAGAGTCAGTAATAATTCTTTTTAACTCATTATTAACCGCAACAAAGTTCGTGCCGTTGTCTGATAATATGCTTTGAGGTTTACCCCGACGAGACGTGAAACGATTCAGAGCCGCCATGAAGCCTTCTTTTGTAAGGTCGGTGACGAGCTCCAAATGGACCGCCTTTGTTGCATGGCAAACGAAGATGCATAAATAAGACTTTGTAAGCTTACAACCACGACCCTTTCAGTCAGCTATCAGCACTGGGCCAGCATAGTCAACACTAGAGTTAAAAAATGGAAATTTAATGTTGGTTCTCGAGCATGGAAGTTGACCCATAATTGGTTGTATATTTTGACACTTGTATCTAAAGCATTTTATACATTGTTTGACGACGGTCTTAGCAAGGTTCCTGCCGCCTAGAGGCCAATAGTTGAGTCGCATATTTGCCAACAACAATTGCGGACCAGCGTGGAGCAATTTTTTATGTTGCATATGAAATAGAATTTTCGTAAGGTGATGTTTACTACAAAGTAAGATTGGATATTTTGTATTATAATCGTACGGTGAGTTATCAAGTCGGCCTCCTACGCGTATAATTCCTTTTGAGTCTACAAATGGTGTCAATGAAATTAAACGATTTTTATGAGGCAAAGATTTTCCGGACTTCAAAATATTGCACTCTTTTGGGAACATCTCTGCTTGTGCACTAAGTAGTAAACACGTTAAAGCGTTATCTAATTCGTCACTAGAAAGCGAACCATGCAATTTGCAATTAGAATTTTTTAAATTATATATGAATCTATTGATATAAGCAATGATTCTTTGAAGATGATTGAAATTAGAATTACTGTGAATTAATGACTGAATTATTAAATTATTAGTTGATTGATCAGAACTGATATTAGTGTTATTTTGATTAGTGAAATGACACACTACTTCAGGTAGATCGTGTTTCACGCTATTACAGGGCATATTAGGCCAGCTACTTTCGCAGCCTTTCAAGAAACTAGGGCCCGACCACCATAACGAGCATTCACCGATGGAATCGGCCCTCGCCCCGCGAGAAACAAGGTCCGCCGGATTGTCTTTCGATGGTACGTACCTCCACCGGTCTCCAGCAGTACTTTCCTGAATTTCTGCGACTCGATTACGTACGAAGGGTTTTAGTTGGTTTGGTAATATTTTAAGCCACCCCAATACGATCATCGAGTCGCTCCAAAATAGTCGCTTTTAACTATAGGCATAGTCAGGGATTCTATTACGGTAGTACACAGTCTTGCACCCAATAACGCTGCACAAAGTTCTAGGCGCGGAATGGTTACGGTCTTTATTGGTGCTACACGATTTTTAGACACTAAAAGTTGTACATGTACTGATCCATCACTACATACTGACCGAACATATATGCATGCCCCGTAAGCCCTTTCAGAAGCGTCACAAAAAATATGCAGTTCATGTTCCACAGCAAGATTGCAGCACACCCATCGTGGAATATTTAAATTGTTCAGATTGGGAAGTGTGCGAACAAAAGCACACCACATCTTAATTATCTCAGGTGAGACTTCATCGTCCCATTCGGACTGCTCAACCCATAGTCGCTGCATTATTAACTTTGCTTCCACAATGCAGGGGCCAACCAGTCCTAGGGGGTCAAACACCTGACTGGTCACCGAAAGAATGTGTCGCTTTGTTATTTTTTCCTTTGTAGAAATATTAATTAAGTAGGAGAAGGTGTCAGTATTACAAAACCAGTGCAGACCCAAAGTTTTAGATGACTGGGAGTGACTGGATAAGTCTAATGAACTAGATTTTTCTGAGTTGCCTATTGCCTCGAGGATTTCCGGACTATTAGATTGCCACTTTCGCAAGAAAAAATGTGCAGATGAGAGAATGGAATTAATTTGTTTCGCCAGATCTATAGTTTCGGATATTGTCGAACTACCGCCCAAGTAATCATCAACGTAAAAATCCCGTGAAATTGCAGACCTCACGTTGTCTGTGGTAGCTTCGTCCGCAAGACTTACAAGACACTTTGTTGCTAGGTAAGGTGCAGATGATGTCCCGTACGTGACGGTGTTTAATCTGTACGTCTTTAACGGTTCTTTGGGATCTTTTCTAAAAATAATTTGCAGTAATGTTCTTTGTGAATGAGCCACTTCTATGCAACGATACATTTTTTCGACATCACCAGTAACAACATATTTGTGTTGCCGAAATCTTAACAAAATTGAAAATAAATCATCCTGTACCTTGGGCCCTACCATTTGAATATCATTAAGTGATACTTTAGAGGTAGTAATGGCAGACGCATCAAACACAGCTCTCAGCTTCGTTGTCGTACTGGATTCGCGAATTACTCCATGATGAGGTATGAAATATTCGGCATATTTGTTTGAATGAGGCCTTGACTTGTTGTTAACTTCACTCATATGACCAAGGCGTTCGTACTCAACCATGAATTCGATGTATCTGGCCTTGAATTCAGGCTCCCGTTGAAAGCGACGTTCTAGTGACAGATAACGATGTTTTGCCATACTGTACGAGTCGCCTAAAATGCTTGGATCGGTTTTCAAAGGCATAGTTACAATAAATTTACCGCTATCCTTACGAATGGTGTTTTGTTTGAAACTTAATTCACATTCCCGTTCTTCTTGAGACAGGGCGTGCTTAGGAGGGATGGAGTCTAGCTCCCAAAATTTTGTCAAATCAGGTTGTTCGATTGAGTAGGCATGATTACAAAAATGTGAGCCTTTTTTAAAAGTCGAACGAAGCTGAGTAACTGGACCAGACACTATCCAACCAAATTTGGTGTCACATAGCTTAGGCATACGCTTGCCTAAATCAATCGCAGCAGTGCCTATAACGCTCCAAAATATTTCTGCGCCTACTAAGATGTCAATGACAGATGGAATATTAAATGTTGGGTCACCTAAGCGAATGCTTGACGGAATAGGAATATTCTTCATATCAATATAAGAGGATGGCAAACGTTTCGTAATCTCAGGTAAAATTAGGCAGTCCAAATTAATCCTATAGTCACCATTAAAAGACTCAATATTAAGATTGCAAGACTGTGTACTGTAGGAAGACTGTTGGTTGATGCCTGTGACAGTGGAGGTAGTTTTACGTCGTAACAAATCCAGTTTGGTGCAGAGGCTCTCCGTCATGAAGTTGGCAGTGCTGCCGCTGTCAAGCAGGACTCGAGCGTTGACTCTCTCACCGTTGTTGCTCACCACCTTCACAATAGCTGTGGACAGCAGTATATTGGGTGCACTAGTATGATGTATAGTATCAGCTGATAAGACGACACTATTTGAAGTATCGATTGGTAAGGCGACACTATTTGACGCTGAAGGCATGGGGTCTTGATAAGGGCGATCAGTCGATTCAACATGCAAGAGAGTGTTGTGCCTGAATTTGCAATATTTACAACCAGCTAAACGACATTTCTTGGTTACATGACTCGAACGCAAACAATTTAGACACACCTGTAATTCCTTAGCCTTTTGTATTCGTGATTCAGTAGGTAAAACTTTAAATAAATCACACGTATATAAAAGATGATCGTTAGAGCATAGAGGACATTTTAATTTGTTTTGTAACTTGTTACTATGTGATTTTTTATTTTCTAAGTTACTATTCATCCTTTCTTTGTGGGTATTCTTATTTTCTTTGGTACTTGAAATAATAAAACTTTTTTGTCTATTATTCCCACTAGTGCTTGATTTACTTTGGGTTACCTCTAGTGTTTCCAAGAGATCAGCCCTACCACTAATAAATGAAATTAAATTTGACAAAGTAGGAGCTTCTGACAATGCATTGCGGTGCTCTTCCCATTTTTGGTTTGTATTTAAATCTAATTTTCTAGACATCATAAATATTATAAGAGTATCCCAATACTCTGTCGACTCCTTTAAGGTCTTAAGTGCCCGTATATTTTTATTTATGACATCTATAAGACGTCGCAAAGAAGACGATGATTCATTCGTTACGGGTTCTACATCAAACAGAGCCTGCACATGATTATTAATTAAAAGGCGGTTGTTGTTGTAGCGATCACACAATAATTCCCAAGCTATTACATAATTGTCACCCTTAAAATCAATGTTCTTGATTATTTCCGACGCACGATCCTTAAGGGATGCACGGAGATAGTGAAACTTATTAATGCTATCGATACAATCGCTGTTATGTATTAACGAAATGAAAGTATCCCTAAATTCTAGCCAGTACTGGTAACTACCGTCAAATTGCGGTAAATCAATTTTCGGTAAGCGAACAAAGTTATTTTTAAACGATGCACCTGGTTTCGAGCCCATTGTAGTGCCCGTCTCCGAACCCTCACGCTCAGCACAGCTGGTCTGGAGCTGCCTGCGCGCCTTGGCGATCAACGAGTGGTACCGTTCTTCAATCTGATTTCGTTCCACGTACTCGTCTTCGGGGGTCGCCGACGCTAACTCGATTTCCATCTGTAATGCATCGAAAACATCATACAAAGCTTCAAATTTGTTCAAGCGGCCTTCTAGATCAATCCGTTGTAGTTCGGATATGAGCTTCGAAGACGAAAGAACAGTAATGTACTTTTCAAAGTTGGTGAGCTTTGCTTTAATGCCACTGCGCTGTTTTACTAATTTATCGATATCCATGTTGCACTTAAATTTGAGAATTGAAAAGACTTTAAAAGCTTTTAAGACTTGAAATTAATTCGAAGCAAAAGTAGCGGTTTATTTTAAAGCACAAACGATCAAATCTGGTAGCAAATTGTCGAATAAATTAATTCAAAAGAACAGCCAGCTGACTAATTACTAGTTAAGTTGCATAAAAAGCAGATAGGTCGGTAGCAAACACAGCTGATGCGAGAACAAAGGAGGTGAGTCACCGTAGAAAAAAAAAACCCGGTCGGCCGGCAAGTCGCACTGACTAATCGCGTTGTACAAACGCGATAAAGCGATTGCGAATTACTTAAACACTGCTTGAAATAGATAGAATGCTAGCAACCAATTGTCTATCTCAAATAAAGGGAATAAAGTAAGCGATAGTAGGAACAGAAATTATTGATGTTAACAACACGCTTTTTGTGAAATGGATCTAAAGGAAAAGGTAAATAATTGGAACGAACTCACAGATGTCCTTAACCGTTTCACTAATTGACTTCTTCTTCTACAGCTGCAACGGTGATTTTGCTGATCGATGACGGTTGACATTCAAATCCCCTTCAACGGTTTACTTGATGACTGCTTATTCTTGCTTTTTCTTGTTTACTCCTGGATGTTTCCCGGTAGAAGGACCATGTTCAGGAGCTCAGGGAGATTAATCAAAAGGCGTGGACTGTATACTAATTTAAATTATATTACAAAAAGGCGAAAAATAGGTAGCGGTACAGTGTCGTTGCCAAAGGGGGACGCCAGTGTCGTTCTAGCCGTGCAATCGTGAAGTGGCCCCCGCCGCTGCCGCTCGCCGCCGCGCGCAGGTCGTCTGCCCGCGCCCGCGCCTCAGCCACCGGTGACGTCAGTCCACATGATCATGCGATTGATGCGTGAACAAGCTAATAACGCGAAACATGTCGGAGACTAAACGGAACGGAACTAAACTAGAGAACTATGGTATAATAATTATAGTGATCGCCATCGTCCTGTCCATTCTGACGATTTGTTTGTGCGGAAGACAATGTTGTACCGGTACTAAGAAATGGATAAGAAAAGAGTTGACAACTATATGGCCTGCAGGACCCGCGACCACAGCGACCCAGCAGTCGGCTACCCCACGAGATTCATACGCGTAAGACCAATAGTACCGGAAACGCAAAATACGGCACAGGGATAACAGTGTGGCCCTTTACGGGGCACCGGTATGGGCGCGTTCCTTGAGGCGGCGGCCAGCCCGCTGGTTGAACGCGCCCCAAAGGGTCATGGCCATCCGGCTGGTCCGGGGATATCGTACGGTCTCCGGTGAGGCGGCGAGCCTCCTTGCCGGATTACCGCCATGGGATCTGGAGGCAAAACTCCTCGCGCACGTTTGGGAGTGGCGCGAGGAGGCGAAACGCCGGGGCGTAGCTCCGCTGCCGCGAGAAATCACGGTACAGCGGACAGAGCTCCGGCGGGATCTCAGGGCGGCATGGAGAGTGCGATTATCGCAACCCAGCGCTGGGCACGCCACAATTGCGGCGATAAGTCCCCTCTTTGAGGAGTGGCTAGAGAGGCGCCACGGCGTCCTCACCTTCCGCCTGACGCAGGTCCTCACCGGACACGGTTGTTTCGGGAGGTTCCTGTTCCGGATAAGGCGGGAGGAAACGCCCGGGTGTCACCATTGTGTGGATCGCCCGGAGGACACGGTGGAGCATACGGTGGAGGTCTGCCCGGCTTGGGCGGAGCACCGCCGTGTCCTCGTGGAGGCGATTGGCGGTGGCGATCTCTCGCGTCCGGCCTTGGTCCAGGCCATGGTACGGAGCGAGAGGGCTTGGGAAGCCGTTACCTCCTTCTGCGAAGCAGTAATGTTCGCGAAGGAGGAGGCGGAACGCGTGAGAGAGAGGCAAAGTTTGCGCCCTCACGCCCCTAGCCGCCGCAGGAGACGCCCTGGGCGTCGGGAATCGCAGGCCGATTCCCGGCCACCGTAGGCGCGGGCTTGCGAACGGCGAGCAATGGGCAGCTCGCCGTTCGATAAGGACCAGGCCCGGGTCGACGGCGCGTTGTGTTCCACGCGCGCCTCAAAGAGATGTCAGCACCAATGACGGGGTTTGCTAGGACCGATGCCTGCTAGGGTTGCGGAAAAGTCCAAGAGGGTTACCGTGGCCCCTGGCACAGGCAACTGAAGGAACACGGGTGGGTTTTAGTCAGTAAGAGTCTGACACGCCCTCCTGCTCTGCCCAGAGCGGGAGAAGTTATTTGATGATTTCCCACCCACAAAAAAAAAAAAAAAAAAAAAGGGATAACAGTGTATGATAGGCGGATATGTAATAACTATAAGTTTTAGAGTTAAGTGAACGTTGTATTGAAAATAGAAATGTAGAAGTGGTAAAAAGAAAACTTTGTTATGTTAAAAGAATCTATTGTATTTCAAAAAGTGTTAGCGATAACAATTATAAGCAACATAATTAAGATTAACAATGTATAACAATGTATAAATGTAGGTATGGGTCAATTATATTTTGCTGTTCGATCGTAGGTCACACCGCAGGGTTTGTGTTGTTGGCAACAGGCCACAGTGATGCCAAGACAGGACAGCAGGATATAAGAGACCAACAGTTATTATTATTATTTTTTAAGGGGGGAGGTATGTAGGGACTACAGGCAGCAATGTGCTAACGCTGCAAATGGTAATATTCCCCCGCGCATATGGTTTAGCCGGCAGTAGTTTGCGCCGCGCCGAAACGGTAACTTGTGTAACACTGTATTAACCCTGTTAACGTGAATATCAATAGACTGGTTTACGGACTTGTGTATTTTATTTACTCTCCTCACTACAACCACCTAACGACCTCAACATATACTTTAGTTATTTTCATAATGTAAGCGTAAGTGTAATGTCGTACGGTATTCTGTTGTGGGAAAATGCCGCCGATATTCAGACGATTTTTGTTTTACAAAAAAGGGCAATTCAATCAATTTATAAATTAAGTCCCAGACACTCCCTCAGAGACATTTTTAAAGGGATTAATATAATGACTGTGCCTTCTCAGTATATTTATGAAAATCTTTTGTATGCACATAAAAATATTAATCTGTTTAAAAAGTACAGTGATATCCATAATTTAAATACTAGGAACAAACACAAATTTGTTGTTCCTACTACCAGGCTCAAGAAAATTGGTGGCTCGTTTAGATGCCAATGTATACGTTTTTATAATAAACTTCCTAGCCACATTCAAGCACTAAGCCTTAATAAATTCAAATCTTTTATTAAAAGGAAACTATGCCAGAATGCCTATTATACTGTCAAAGACTATATTGAGGACAAAAAGGCTTGGGATTGAGTTGCTCCAATAAAGCACAGGCAATGTTAATTTATTTTATTTCGCTAACTATTTTTACTTTTAATCTTTGCTAGAAGTATCTATACTTATTTACATATACAATGACACTAATATTTACTGAATAAAGTATTATATTATTTTAAATTATTGTGAATGTGAGGACTATGTGTGTTTTTGTTCCAGTTTTAATCATGAACTGGCAGTTTGAGTAGCTGATGCGGCCTACCCAAATGTCCTTTCTTTGGTATTGTTCGTCGAATCGTTGAGCTCCTTAAGTTCTGAGTTGAGCTGCACGGTTACTGACAAATGCGTGCACTGACTGGACAGGTCCACTCAATCTGTGTGGTTCTTTCCTCAAAAGACCATTTCAGACACAAATCTACATGGTCCTCAAAGATTATTACAGCACAGCGTTCCCTTCAGCTCCCATCTTGGCACCCGCACGAGTAATCACCATCACCACTACTTACCTACTAGACTGGCTGTCGAAGGACCACGACATAGAGGACTGAACCTAAATTTTCATTGCTGGTTTAAGTGCTTGACTTTTCCTATTTTCTAGGGGACTGTTCTACTCGTAGATAAAAGTAAACGCCGTGAAGCACCGTGGTAGACTGATTTATTCAAACAAAAAAGGTTATAAAAATAACAAAAATAAATAACATTCCAAATATAAATAAACACTGTACAAAATACACCAAAAAGTATAATATATAATATAATATATAAATATAATAATATATATATAATATAATATAGTCGAAGCAAATGAAGAGATCAATCAGTAATTATTCGCACGTACTTAACATTAAAAAGATCTATCAGACTTCTTAAGTTTACAACACAAAACCATTTAAATATTTAAAAAGTAACTATCGGGCCTCTTCGATATCAGTTTCATTATTACTATTTAAGGGCAAATTCAGCCAAAATTCCTTCCTTGTATCGGGCATTAGATTTAAAAGTTTATCAATTATGGCTGATTTAGTTTTCGTCTTTATACCCTTAGGGGCGTGTTTCTGTGTAGCCTCAGGCAAACTTTGAGTTTTCATAAATTTTATCTGAAGAAAATCTAGAATTTGGTACTACTTTTCATCGCGGTTTGTTTTACAATCTAACGTGTATGTGCCCCTTTTTGCAACAACAACCACGATATCTTTTAAATAAACTCTTGGACTAACTTGTTTCACAGCATCAATAAAATCGTTAAATTCGTAAACTTTTCCTTTCTTTTGTAAAGATTGCTCGACTCTGTGATGAAAGCTGTCAGCAGACATAAATGTATGCCCCCCTGGTTCGAAAAATTTAAGGTGCTGTGCGGAAATCAAATTGCTGTTAATTATGTTAACTAAGAAAGACAATATCGCCCAATTCTTGTTTTGGGCTGAACAATTATCCACCCACAAAATAACGTGATCTTTGTCGCGTTTATTAACTAAAAATGCCCTAATGGTTGATATGATGTCTTCTTGATTACGTCCAGACGTACTTTCATTCCAGATTTCTGCAAAAGGAATTGAGTCTTTTTTGCATGTTCCTAATGGAACGAAACTTTCATTATATGCTATTATTCTTGGACAAAAAATTGCACTCTTAAATTGTTCCATACGTGGTAACATAATAACTTAACTATCTAACTCCCAGTTTACTAACTGAAGTCCAACTTTACAGCGGACTTTCTTCGTACTTTGTCATGTATAAAATTGTCTTGTGCTAAATAATAACGCAGTAAGAAATATTACTGCTAACTTCCTATGCATTTTTGAAAAATCTATAAGGTACGTGTGTAGGTACTGTGTGGTTCTTTCCTCAAAAGACCATTTCAGACACAAATCTACATGGTCCTCAAAGATTATTATAATAATATTCTAATTATGTTGAATGTGAGAACTATGTCGGTCATTGATTTATTTATATTTATTTTTGTATTTTTCTCAACGTAATCATGATCTGGCAGTTTGAGTAATTTATGCGGCCTACTCAAATGTCCTTTCTTTGGTATTGTTCGTCGAATCGTTGAGCTCCTTGAGTCTAAGTTGAGCTGCACGATTACTGACAATTGCGTGCACTGACTGGACAGGTCCACTCAATCTGTGTGGTTCTTTCCTCAAAAGACCATTGCAGACACCGATCTACATAGCTTTCACATGACCTGACCAAGATTTTGTCTGGACTTTAAAAGAGACTGTGACCTCTGAGTTTGTTTCGGCCTTTCTTCTCAGAGTAGTCAGATAGGAAACGCCGACCCCATCTAGTTTAAAAAAAAATATGATTGACGTGTAAAAGTGTTTGTTCAAACCTACTTACAGAAATAAAATCATTTATCATTTATCATTTACGGATTCTAAATAGTAGCGCAGTAATAAAGCATACTGAATTTCTAGTTAGTATCTCATAATAAGTTCTTTATATACAAATACTAAGGATAAACGCAGTAATACATTTTACTGCATTTTAAATAAGTACCTATTATCTCTTGTTTCAATTGAAATGCAGCGCTAAGAAAAAGTGCAGTATACAATGTTACTGCATTTTTAAGTAGTATCCTTTAATTATTCACTAAACATTATTAACAAATCATAGCAGCAGCAAGTGTTCCTTACTGCGCTTCTTACTAGTGAAATAAATTAGGTTCAAAAAAATACTAGAAGGCAAAGAGCAGCAATGCATCTTACTGCAGTTGTGCTTAGTAGTTTACTTCTCAGCAAGAAGCATACTGCGGTTTGGCTTATTAAAAGTCCCACTTCCGGGACAGCTATCAAAATAAGGATTAAATCACTATACAGAGCTCATCACGAGGATTCCGAATCTATGAGTAACTCAATTTTCCAAAAATCCTTCCTTACTGCGTTTCTAATTAGCACGGCAGAATGGGCGACGACAGCTTAAAATAGCGAAAGGACCTCCAAAAGAGTAAAGTCATTAAACCATTCTTCTTTCATTCTTTTAAAAACTATGGTTCCTCACATTGTTCCTTGCAGGTGGCTGGACAAACCCACTCGTAGCAGACTGGTTCACCGACTATGCGAGGGTAGCTTTCACCCTCTTCGGCGACCGCGTAAAATGGTGGCTTACCATCAACGAGCCGTTGATTATCTGCGATGTGGTCTACAATTCTGGTATGCTGGCCCCACCGATTGTAAGCCCTGAACTTGGAGCTTATTTGTGCAATAAGAATGTACTGATAGCCCATGCTAAGGCTTGGAGGCTGTACGATGAGGAGTTTAGGCCGAAATATCATGGTAAGTTACGGAGAAACCAATATAATTATGAAGTCCGCCCGCGGCATCACTCACGTGACTGTGTATTCTGTAGGCATTATAAGTCAATTGAAAGGGAAACGTTAAGTCACAGAAGATAATTATATTCTGAAGAAATTAATCCACTGACAGGGACTTTTAGGTTTCCTAGTTACTGAAGACTAGCCTCTGCCCGCGGTTCTTGTGTTAACATTAAATATATCTTCTAATACTCGGCATTACTGTAGCTTTCCATTAGTGAAAGAATTTTCTGAATCAGATGAGCAGTTCTTTTGCTTCTTATAAAGGGTTACTTGTAAATCGACGAATATCCGTCTGGAGCTGATATGGGGGGGGGGGGGGGGGGGGGGGTTAAAATGCAACAAACTGAGCCCGCCAAATCTTTATGGCCAATATTTTTTTTTTAACGAGACATAATTTTTGAAGCGTATAATGAATATTGGTAAGATATTCTTACATCGCTCATCATTTTAATTTGTTATGTTGACTTAAGTAATTGAAGTGCCAGCTACAATATCATTTTTTAATTGTACCTACCCATTCCATATGTAGTTTTTTTTTATTGGAATTCATCAATCCCGAAAATTCTTTGAATTATGGCCATACATATTGAGGGTTCAATTTGTTGCACTTTGGCCCCTTTATCAGCTACAGACGGGTAAACGTCGAATAACAAGTAACCCTGTATAATATACTATCTTATACCCGCGGCGTCACCCGAGTTGTTGGAAATTATCCCACCGAAACGTGCTACCGGAACAAAAAGCCCGTGTCCTTGCCCAGGATGCCATCTATGTCCTTGCCAAATTTTATCGAAATCCGTTCAGTGGTTTAGGCGTGAAAAGATAACACACGGATAGTTATTTTCGAATTTAATAGTGTAGCTGTAGTTTGTAACAAACCAACTGTAAAATAATTACATTGTGGTATACATTTTCTTACAGGTAAGGTATCAGTAGCCAACCACCACATCTGGTTCGACCCTTTGACGCCAGCAGATGCAGAGCTTGCAGAACTGGCTAGAGAGAACTGTGTGAGTTACACTTTTGTACCAGCTTCTCCATTTTGCTTAAGGATATTAGGTTCTGACAGCTATATGAACATAATGCAGCATTGCATATGTAAGGCACGCCCTTAGATTTTATTTAGGTATTAAGTTCTGTTTACGTTTTTATTATTGCTGTAGCTCGCGACTTCGTCTGCAATCCAGGATGAAAGGTAGCCTATGTCCATTTAGTTCCTGGCTTGTCGTGAGCCAGTCCATGCGATTGATGTGAATTTCTTCCACATATCATACACTAGTTAGCGTACCATTTTCTATCAGCACTAACTTCGTTCGTCTAAGTGATTCCAGCTCAAACCATAACAGATCCACCACCGAACGGCACTTTTTCCTCAAAACAAGCAGGAATAAAATGTTCCCCTTTTTTTTTGAGGATGGGATATCATCAAATGACCCCTCCCGCTTTGGGTGGAGCGGAAGGGAGTGTCAGACTCTTACTGACTAAAACCCACCCGTGTTCCTTCCTTGGCCCTTTATGTTCCGGGTCAGCGGTACCCCTTTCGGACAGTCCCACTTTTCCGGCAGGCTTGCGCCCTAGTAGGCCCCCTCTTCGATGCTGACATCTCTTTGAGACGCGCGTGGAACACGTACGCGCCGTCCGGCACGGGCCTGGTCCTGATCGGACGGTGATCTACCCATTACTCACCGCCCGCAGGCCCGCGCCTACGGTGGCCGGGAGTCGTCACGCGGCTCCCGACGCCCGGAGTGTCCACCGCGGCGGCTTGGACGGGAGACTCTCTCTCTCTCCCGTCCCATAAAATGTTCCCCTGGCCGTCGGTAGACTGTTCGCCGCCTATCATGGCATACAGCATAAATCTGGATTCGTCAGGAAACAGTACTCTTGCCCATTCTTCGTCTTAAAATTATGCGTGTTCGCGGGCGTAACGTAATCTTGCTACCCGATGTTCCCTTTCAAGTTTTGAACCATTTGCGGTCTCTATGATCTATGTGGGGTCAAATTAGCTTCAAGGAGCTGCCGTTTTACAGTCCGCTCGCTTACGTCGTCTTTACGGATCTCCCGAAGTTGTTATGTTACTTTAACAGCCGTGAGGTGCCGGTTTCGGAGCATGATCGTAATAATATTAAGATCCTCTCTGAGTCTGCCGGTTCCTGGTCTTCTTATGTTCTGCCCAGTTTCTTGGATACGTTGGATGACTCACTGCACTGTATAAAGTGACACGCTTAATGTTCTTGCTGTCCTTCACCGACTTCTGCCTTCTTCTAACATAGTGAAGATACGTGTATATTCTTCTGGTGTTAGCGGCATGGTACTCGTAGTTATTCGATAATGATGGTGAAAGACGACAATGATCACCTTTTATTATTTTGATTTGACAAATTGAAAACAAAAGTGAGAAAGCCGAACCGCGAATGGAATTTGTTTCCAAAATCGAGATTATCGAGTTAACTTTTTTAGTACGGTGTAGATTATTTGAGGTTTTATTTCATACGTAATTAAAAATCTCTGCAATATAAAGCTAGTTTCATGCATGTAGCATTATTAATTTGCAAATGACAGGGATTTCGTCATTGACCCGTATTATTTAACCACGAGTATATTAGTTAGGAGTTGAGTATAGTTTTCAATGTTTGTGTTGGTATATTGGCGTGTTTTAGCTGACATATTATGGTAAACGATTTAATTTAATGTTCTGAGTTTCGAAATGTTAATGAATTAATATTGTATACTGCTGGGGAGGTTTTTGCGTTACTTCTCCTTCTAAAAAAAACTTACTCTACTGCAACTGAACTGCCTCATCTATAAATCTGTAGTTATAGTATAAAAGAAAGTGGCTTTTTGGGTCTGTTTCTGTAATCGCGTTATTTTTCTAAATTGCACGATGGATTTTCATTTGAATTTCTCAATCATTTAGAAAATGAATTCCAGACGTGTATTATACACTAATATTAACTAACTTACTTACTTAGAATAAAGAAATCTCGATATTTTGTCTAGTTTCTATTAAATATTCACAAATTGATGTTCAACACTTACAGTTTCTAAAACATACATACATAAACTCACGCGTTCTCCCCATGGGGGTAGACAGTAGGCAGGAACTAAAGACTCCGGTGGTGTTTACTACATCATTCCTCAGTTTCTAAAATCCTGTATTATTTCTAAGATTCATTGTGGTTCTTACATTGATCTTCAATCCTGTAGAGTGTAAGCAAATACTAAGCATGTATGTAGACAGCCTTATTTAAAGTGCTTCCTTAGCAATACTGTTTTGTATTAAATTGTAAGTTATTTTAAGACACATTAAACCGGACCATGAAACCAATCAGACTTTTCTTTTCAACTCTACCAACCTAGTGACCTGATAACACTACAATCCTTTCAGTTAGCAAGGTTTAACAACAACTGATGCTAATGGAAACATGCATGAATTAAGACACTCATGATTTCAGGTCGGCAGATATACCCATCCAATATTCTCTGCGAAAGGTGGATGGCCGCCATCTATAGAAAAACACATGGAGGAGCTCAGCATAAAGAGAGGCTACAATAAATCCTCATTACCAGCGTTTACCCAAGAAGAGATTGCGTTGGTTAAAGGTAATGGCATAATACAAGACGATATTGATATATTATATTTACCTCCATGTCCTGTAAGATAAGAATGATATTTTAAGACTTTGATAGGATAGTGTCATAATCTCGTTATGCAAAATAAGATAAATGGATTACTGCAACAAACAACTTGAGTGCCTCTTTGATCTAGTAGTGGCACACCCAACAGCAACATCCCAGTAGCAACCTTGAATCTCGATTTGTGGCCATTTAAGCAATACTGCATTACTTAATGCTTTATAATAACTGTCTTAATGTGGATGTACCATAAGCAGGTACTCCTAGGTTACTTTTAAGCTGCGCTGTATTGTAGGTCTCCCATAGCACAGCATCATGATGAGTGGAACCATTCTTGTCACAATCTCGACGCGCCGCGGCGACATGCAGCTGCCGACTATACTATTCTGTGCTCGTGATTATAGATATATTTAGTTTTTTGTTTTTCTTTATTATTCGAGTTGAACGTGTTTCTGTGACAAATAAAATATATTTTTCTTTCTTTTCTTATTCTTTTTTTTTCAAAAGACGATTTTTCAAAAGTTGGGATGAATGATATCAGTTACTGAGGATATTCCAGAGGGAAAACTTTCTAACACTTTTCCCGACCTGACACTACACAGATCTTATTCATGTCTATTTGTCCAGGAACCTACGACTTCTACGCAATGAACCAATACACGAGCCGACTGATCCGCCAGGCAAAGGAAGGTGAGACCTTCTCAGCCTGGCCTGTCGGGGACTCTGTGGATCTGAATGGTATTGGGGAGAAAGGGGAGGACTGGCCCGTGACGACTTCTTTTTGGTTCTATGTAAGTATTCATTGGCAGCCTTGCTTCTGGCGTTATATTATTGTATGAAAATAGTTAGTTTTGTTTTAATCGTTAGAATCATTATGCATACTTAAAATCAATACCACCGTATATTGATTATGAGTTCGCTCTTGACTTTGATCTCGTCCGATGGTAAGTCCGCCGTTGTACATTTGTGTGCTTTAGTATTAAAGTGATGTAGTCTACGATTTATCGAGCGTACCTAGATAATGTCTATTTACTGTAACTCTTCTATACTGCTCTTTCTCTTTTGAATGGTTACTCTTAGAAGATAAGAAGCCAGAAAGCCTGCGAATCATTGAATCTTGAAATACTGTTGACTTCTAAACTATGGTTGCTCATTTAAGGGACCATTGTATCACCTATGTGTTATTCACGACCTGAACTTTGGTTAAAGATGATTTACAAGATTAATCTTAGCCACAATACAAGCGATACTTTTTGCAGGTTCACCCCGAAGGCATCCGTCGGCAGCTAGTCTGGTTGAAGCAGCAATATGGAAACTTGGAGTTCGTCATAACAGAGAATGGTCTCTCTACCCATGCAGGACTCGAAGATCAAGACAGAATCGATTACTACAAAAATTACTTGAGACAGGTACGCCAGCTTCGCACCATCACAAAATGTAGACAAAACGTCTGATTGGATTGTGTTTTTATCCCGACCCAGTGTTTTAGCTGCTCACCGATTTAACTTACCTATAATGCAAACTAATATTGGTTGGGGGGGGGGGGGGGGGGGGGTGCGTTCCTTGCAAATCATGTGTGGTGTAACTATAAAAGATAGGCTGAGAAATGATGTGATAAGGCAACGGTGCGGTTTAAAAGAAGATGTAGAGAGGATAAGTGACAGTCGACCAAAAAAAAGTATTTACAAGGCAGACCTGATTGGAAACTCCGGGAGGGGACGTCTTAGAAGGCATTTAAAGGCGGTCGCCAGTGCGGTGATGTTCTTCAGAAAGGACAGATGTGTAGATGTAAGGATCGCAGTCGGTGGTGTTCTTTAGTTTCCGCCTAACCCCATGAGAAGAAGGCTTGAGTGTATGTATGTGTATAATAGTTCTTATGTAATATCGCTAGGTCTACACAAAAAAAGAGATGGAAGTAAAAGAGGTCTTATAAATCGTGAAAGCTAGGAACCATTAGTAAGGTGTCTGTCGAGGCTTGACCAGTTAATATTTTTCCGTCTTTTATCTCATTCTGCCCTTAGTAAGTGTCCCACAGAAGTTTCAGTTTATGATTTATTTACAGATCTTACTGGCAATAAAAGAAGATGGCGTGAACGTTACAGGCTACACAGCGTGGACTCTCATGGATAATTTTGAGTGGATGGACGGATACGTGTAAGTATATTATATTATACGTGTAAGTATATTATATTATACGTGTAAGTATAATATATTATACGTGTAAGTATATTATATTATACGTGTAAGTATATTATATTATACGTGTAAGTATATTATATGATACGTGTAAGTATATTATATTATACGTGTAAGTATATTATATTATACGTGTAAGTATATTATATTATACGTGTAGGTAAGTATATTATATTATACGTGTAGGTAAGTATATTATAATATACGTGTAAGTATATTATATTATACGTGTAAGTATATTATATTATACGTGTAAGTATATTATATTATACGTGTAAGTATATTATATTATACGTGTAAGTATACTATATTATACGTGTAAGTATACTATATTATACGTGTAAGTATACTATATTACACATGTAAGTATATTATATTATACGTGTAAGTATTATCGGTTTTAACAGAACCGGCGTCAGTGTCATCATCTGACTAGCCTTTTCCCAGCTATGTTAGGGTCGGCTTCCAGTCTAACCGGATGCAGCTGAATACCAGTATTTTACATGGAGTGACTGCCTATCTGACCTCCACAACCCAATTACTGGGTAATACGATACCTCTTGGTAAGACTGGTTGTTAGACTTTCAGGCTTCTGATGACCCGTAACGACTGTCGAATATGGTTGAAATAACAGCCGGCACCAACGGCTTAACGTGCATTTCGAGGCACGGTGGGCTCTTTATATGGTAAAGATGGTCACTCACCCACTTACCTAACAGTCGTCAGTGTACCTACTAAAATTTCTAGTAAAAACGCTGAATATGATTAATTCAAATATAGGGAACTTAATTACTTACCTTCAGCATAGTAGGTATAAGCACTTCGAATTTTAACGACATCAGCTAAACACTGATCGCAATAATTAACGGTCAAAGAAAGTTGATGTTTATCATAATCAGAATAGTGCCAGATTTCGTGATAATGGACACAGGGTTGATGCAATAAGTTTGTCATCATTATTAGCCAGCTACCAGCCCTTTTTTTTTTTTTTTTTTTTTTTTTTTTTTGTGGGTGGGAAATCATCAAATAACTTCTCCCGCTCTGGGCAGAGCAGGAGGGCGTGTCAGACTCTTACTGACTAAAACCCACCCGTGTTCCTTCAGTTGCCTGTGCCAGGGGCCACGGTAACCCTCTTGGACTTTTCCGCAACCCTAGCAGGCATCGGTCCTAGCAAACCCCGTCATTGGTGCTGACATCTCTTTGAGGCGCGCGTGGAACACAACGCGCCGTCGACCCGGGCCTGGTCCTTATCGAACGGCGAGCTGCCCATTGCTCGCCGTTCGCAAGCCCGCGCCTACGGTGGCCGGGAATCGGCCTGCGATTCCCGACGCCCAGGGCGTCTCCTGCGGCGGCTAGGGGCGTGAGGGCGCAAACTTTGCCTCTCCCTCACGCGTTCCGCCTCCTCCTTAGCCAGCTACCAGCCCTGTGTTTCTTTTGTAATTACAAAGTAAAATTTTATGTTGCAGGTCAAAATTCGGGCTGTACGAGGTAGACTTCTCAGACCCGCAGCGCACACGCACTCCCCGAAAATCAGCGCGTTTCTACGCAGACCTCATAAAGAAGCATTCCCTAGATCCATTCGTTACCCCAGACATTAAATATGAAATGTATGATGTTTAAAATGTTATTTTAATAATATGTATGATGTTAAATATTTCGGAGACAATATCAACACTTATTGAATTCAAATTACGTTAAGTAGCTGTAATTAGTATACTTTGCGTCTTTAGTGTTAAGAAAGCTTTTAGTGCCATATATAATAATATAATATAATAAGTATTTGCTATTTTAATTGTTTATCGGATTTGGCTTTTTGGCCCTCTTTGCCGTCTGGCACCTAGAGAGACCGCTCCTCTCGCTCTACCCCAGGGCCGGCGCTGCGTGTAGTAGGTACATCTAGAGAGGACTCAATATACCTAATGCTGGCGTAGTATAGAGACACGAGGAACAGGGTGTAAAGTTCACTCATACCTCCATAGAAAAGTGAGGATCCTCCGGCCAGACGGGTGTCGTGTCTGGTGGGCAACTGCCCAACGATTGATGTCGGATAGTTCTATATATGCTAGTCGCGCGGTAAACTCTGCTGGCGCGATGCAGCATTTGCGTGACGTCAGTATTACTCGCAGCTGCATGTGGCGATCTAGATACCGCTACATTACTCCCCTCAGGAGACCGAAGGTCGTGTTGTTTTTTGTTGGTTGTTGACTGTTTGTTGGTTGATTGTTTGGTTGATTGTTGGTTGATTGATAAATGATAAATGATTTTATTTCTGTAAGTAGGTTTGTCCAAACACTTTTACACGGCAATCATATTTTAAAATCTAGATGAGCTCGGCGTTTCCTATCTGATTACTCTGAGAAGAAAGGCCGAAACAAACTCAGAGGTCACAGTCTCTTTTAAAGTCTAGACTGTGTAGACATAATCTTGGTCAGATCATGTGAAGACCATGTAGATTGGTGTCTACAACGGTCTTTTGAGGAAAAACCATACAGATTGAGCGGACATGTCCAGTCAGTGCACGCATTTGTCAGTAATCGTGCAGCTCAACTCATAACTTAAGGAGCACAACGATTCGACGAACAATATCAAAGAAAGGACATTTGGGTAGGCCGCATAAATTACTCAAGCTGCCAGATCGTGATTAAAACTAACTGTGAAACAAAAAAAAGTAATGAACCACATAATCTTCACATTCACAATAATTTAAATAATAATATAATACTTTATAAAGTAAAAACTCATGTCATTGTATGTATAAAATTTTTCAATGTTAATGTGTATATAAAAGTTCGGACATAATCTTTGAGGACCATGTAGATTGGTGTCTGAAATGGTCATCTGAGGAAAGAACCACGCAGATTAAGAGAACCTGTCCAGTCAGTGCACGCATTTGTCAGTAACCGTGCAGCTCAACTCAAAACTAAAGGAGCTCAACGATTCGACGAACAATACCAAAGAGAGGGCATTTGGGTAGGCCGCATAAACTACTTAAACTGCCAGATCATGAGTAAAACTGAAACAATGACCCACATATTCCTCACATTCACAATAATTAAAATAATAAATTATACTTCTCAAGGTAAGTATTCAAGTCGTTGTGGTATAATAATCATCAACAGTCAGTGTATGTAACAGAAAAAAAAATACAACTTGCAGAAAATTGGAGCAACTCAACCCCAAGCCTTTTTGTCCTCAATATAATCTTTAACGGTATAAAAGCATTTCTGGCACAACTTACGTTTAATGAATGATTTCCAGAATTTATTAAGGCTTAGATCTTGAACGTGGCGTGGAAGTTTATTATAAAAGCGTATACATTGACATCTGAACGAGCAACCTATTTTCTTGAGCCTTGTTGTAGGTACAGAAAAGTTGTGTTTGTTCCTAGTATTTGTATTATTGTTAGCACTGTATTTTTTAACAAGTTTATATTTATATGGGCATATAAAAGATTTTCAAAAATATACTGTGAAGGCACAGTCATTACATTAATCTCCTTAAATTTCACTCTGAGAGTGTGTCTCGGGCTTAATTTATAAATTGATCGAACAGCGCTTTTCTGCAAAACAAAGATAGTTTGAATGTCGGCGGCATTTCCCCACAACAGAATACCGTACGACATTACACTATGAAAATAGTTAAAGTACACTAAACGGGCTGTCTCTATGTCAGTCAAATTACGAATTTTTGTAACAGCGTATGCTGCGGAGCTAAGCTTTTTTGATAATTTATCTATGTGTGGGCCCCACTGAAACTTAGCATCGAAAGTTAAGCCCAAGAATACTGTGCTATCTTCAGGATTAAATTATCTGCCCTTTATCAAACTAAATGCACTTTTTTTTATCAAGAAGTAAATTAATAACATTGAACCAGTGAACTACTTTTGAGATCGCGCTATTTACATCGTCAGTAACCAGCTGCTGGCGTTTAAGTTTAACCAAAAGTGAAGTGTCGTCCGCAAACAACACAATATCATGATTATCCTTTATGAGGTAACGCAAGTCATTAATATAAATAAGAAACAAAAAAGGACCATGAATTGAGCCCTGTGGGACTCCCATTGTTACTATAGATCCGGGATCTTTACCAATAACGTCAACGCTCTGAACCCTATTATTCATGTATGAAGTAAGAAGCTCCAGAACGGGGTTCCGGATCCCGTAGTGGCGGAGTTTCCTGATTAGCGTTTCATGAAGAACGCAATCGAACGCCTTGGACAAATCACAAAAGATGCCCAAGGCATCGCATTTATCTTCCCATGCTTTATAGATATGTCCTAAAAGTTCAACACCAGCATCAGTAGTTGAACGACTCCTTGTAAAAACGAACTGTTTACTGTATAATAATTTATGTTTATTAAAAAATCTTTGGGCTAAAATTAATTTCTCAAAAACTTTACTAAAGGTAGGTAGTACTGAAATAGGTCTATAATTTGTAGGGTCTGTATTACTACCTGATTTGAACAAAGGTATTATTTTAAAATGTTTCATAAGGTCAGGAAATTATCCACAGCCGATACATTTGTTAAAAATAAGAGCTAAAGTAGGTGCTACAATGTCAATAATAAACATAGCAACTTCTACAGAATCACCCCACAGATCTGCAGTATTTTTTACGTTTAAAATGTGAAAGGTTTTAATTATATCTCTACAAGTAATATTTATGTTCAAAATGAAATTCCGAATCGCAAACATTAACATTTACTTTAAGCAAAGACTCAGCAACAGAAGGTGATAAGTTTAGTGATAGTAGTTGAAACGGGAATATCTAAAAATACATTTTCAAAGGCCGCGGCGACTTGTGAGTCAGATTTTATTATGTTGTCATTAATGGACAGGCTGTAGTCAGTATCTCGGTTACTAGACCTTCCCGTTTCACTATTAACAATATTCCAAGTCGTTTTAATTACATTACTACTTAACATCTGTATATATATTATCTAGGCATGTTGCACTAGTAGGGGTTATTCTAGTAGGCTCCAAAAATAGGTTTACAAGCTTGTAGGACTGAAACAGACTTAATATTTTACTACAAGAACCTGAGCTTTCTTTGATTCTTGTTTTTGATTTTGATTGTTAGTTGACTGTTGTTGTTGTTGATTGTTGGTTGATTGCTGTTAATTGTTGTTGTTAATGTTGTCCATCACGTTGGGGTCACCAATATAGCGGTACGAGGAACAGGGTGTAAAGTTCACTCATACCTCCATAGAAAAGGGAGGATCCTCCGACCAGACGGGTGTCGTGTCTGGTTGACAACTGCCCAACGATTGATGTCGGGAAGTTGTATATATGCTAGTCGCGCGGTAAACTCTGCTTGCGCGATGCAGGATTTGCGTGACGTCAGTTTGACGCGCAGCTCGCATGTGGCGATGTAGATACCACTGCATAGTAATGCGCAGACGCACAGGCGGTGCGCTTGCGATTGGGATCGGAGAAATCCACCTCGTAGAGACCGAACTCGACCCTGGAAGATAAAAGTAAAGTCTGTTATAAGATGGTATGGCTAGGATTGCAGTGGATTATGATATGACTGCTGGTAGAGAAAACGCACACCTTTTTTGTCCTGTGTAGAATAGACCTGCGTTGCCGTTGAAAGACTGCACCCCAATTGCATGGTTCATTGCTTCATATTTTTGTTAAATTGGTTACATGCTCGATAAAGTAAATAATGCAATTAATATTGTTGAATTGTCAAAATGAAAAAAATTGCAGTTGTGTAATTAATTTTTTGTTAAAACTAATGTCTTTTTAGATATTGCTATTTTAGAAAAATATTTTTATGACATTTAACAGCAGATTTGCGTACGTGCAGACGTGCCCTTTATCTTAAGTCTATGAGAGTGCTCAGAACAGAGTATGGTCAATACCCGCGACCAAGCTGGCGGCTAGATTAGGTAGGCAAATCATAGTTTAATCAACATACAACCCGTTATAGACCTTCAATAAAAAAAAAATCGAGGACATTTGAATTTTGCGCGCTACCCTGACTGTTTCATCTCCACTTAGGATCGGGGCATGCAAAAAAAATTCTCAGGATTGTTGGTGTAACAATAGATAGTTGGAAGACTGGGATTCACCTGTTCCAAATAATCCCTGTAATACTGAACCCTGCTCTTATCATCAAGTCCACGTAACGTAGAGTCCGTTCTCCGTGATCATAATCGCCATGTCGCCGTACCTCTCTTTCATTCAAACCAGCTGCTAATATCTACGTGGTTTACCTGTGGGGTTGAAATTGATATAATATAGCTCATGATTACCCATCGTGTACCTATTCTGGGCTTTTCGGGATCATAATGCACATATCTTATATGCATCAGCTTATAGCGTTCCCACTGCTGGGACACATGCTTCTGTGAGGCCAGGAAGTGGGCCATAATCCACCACGCGGGCATAGTGAGGGTTGGTGGATGTGGCTTATATGGTGGTGCATTAAAATAACCTCCAAGACCGGCGACGGTTTAGTTCTAACTGAGTAGATCACTGTGCTGCTGGGGAGTTTTTTGCGCCACTTTTTCTTCCCAGCTATGGCACTAGGAAGTGATGAAGAGCGCGTGTTTTTGGGGACTATCTTATATAATGTTGACTTCGAAAACTGCAGATTTTCAGCCTATTGAATAAATGACGTTGGAATCGATATGATTTTGACTTTTAAAATAATTTACATCTAGTCCACCCTGGGCATCCTTATGTCCTGTTGCTGCCTGGCTACTATTTTGACCATGGCGTCAGCTTTTCTTGCTGAGTTCGTGACGATTCGAGACAAGAACAACATCATTTACTATAATATGCAGGCGAGCTAGAGAAAGATAATTAGAGGCTTTTTGGTAAGATTTTTTCTCGCGACACGACTAGTTAGTTAGCCTTAATGAAACATTACACTTACGAAAAACCAAGAACAAGCATCATTGGCCCAATCCTCCTGTATCTCTATTTTACCATTGAGATTTACAGCGTCACCTAGTGGCCAGGGTGAGTACTTTTCTCCCTTCTTTGCCTCGCGGATGACACGACTTGTGTAATGGTTCAGTACGAAGAAGTCGTAGGTTCCTGCTGAAGGTCAGATATTTTAAGCAGGGCACAAATCGGTGCAGGCGTCATGCTTAAAAGTATCTAATCTCACCTAACTGCAAAGTCAATGGCCTTTCTCTCTTTCTTCACAATTCCATCTTAATAACTAGCTTTTGCCCGCGGCTTCGCCTCCGTGTATATCGGGAATTATCCCATGTACCCCTCAGAGGGTGGTTCTACAATAACGCTGAAACACATAATTCTTTACTTTTTTACCAAAACCATAAAATTGAATTAACAAAATTAAGTCCAGAGCAAACCCATCTGGTTTGCTCTGGACTCTAGTCTAGGTCAGTGGTGACAGAGACAGAGTCGACGATGGAGTGAGCTTACCCAGAAGAAGCCTGTTCACTCTCACTTTGAAGAGATTAGGGTTGTAAGCGTTCGGAAACACAGATGCAGGTAGAGAGTTCCACTCTTTTGCGGTGCGCATAACAAAAGACAATTGGAAACGCTTAGTGCGAATTGGTGGAATAGCATCTAAGTAATGATGATAAGTTGCAGTGCGTCTAGATGACTTTAGGAGTTCTTGGGCACACTCACCGAAGTACAATCTGTAGAAGACCGACAAGCAGGCGACCTTGCGCCGACGAGCCAAGCTGTGAAGCTTGGCATCCACCAGTTTTACGTCGCCAATGAGCCTCTTAGCTCTGCGTTCCACCGAGTCAAGCGCGGCAAGTTGGTACTTTGCTGAGCCATCCCAAAGGTGGCTGCAATACTCAATGCAGGATCAGACTTGCGCTTTGTAAAGGGTCAAAAGCTGTCCAGGCGTAAAGTATCGCTTCACTCTATTTAGGATGCCCAGTTTCTTGGCCGCTGGTTGAGACCTGATGTCAACTCCATGCCTAGGAGCTCGAGCCGATCAGTTACAGGAACAGATGTACCCCGAAAAGAAGGAGCTTGGTCGAAACGACTCCTTTTAGCAGTTAAAAGACACGCCTGAGTTTTGGTGGCGTTAAAAGAGACCAGACTGTCATCACCCCACTGGGAGACAAGGAACGTACCTCTGCCCCGCTAGTTTTTGCGCTGGACAAGTATCTCTCTGAAACAGTACTGTCATCTGCGTATCCAACAATACCAGACTGAAGTAGGTCATTGATGTGCAGCAGGAAAAGCGTTGTAGAGAGAACAGACCCCTGAGGAACTCCGGCATCAATAGCCATAAGGTCAGAGGAGCAACCGTCAACGACTACTCTGATCGACCGTTCACTAAGGAAGTGTGATATCCAGCTACAAAAATCAGCTGGGGTGCCATAAGCAGGAAGCTTGCTGAGAATACCACCGTGCCAGATCCTGTCGAAGGCCTTCGAGATATCAAGCGATACAGCAAGTGCTTCGCCGTGTTTCTCGATGGCCCCGCCCCTGCAGTACGTGACATACACAAGAAGATCGCCAGTTGACCGTCCCCGGTGAAAGCCATATTGACGGTCACTAAGGAGATCATTGTCTTCAAGGTAGGTCAGCAACTTACTGTTCAGTACCCTTTCCATAACCTTACATTGGATGGAGGTAATGGCGATTGGACGGTAATGGGTAGGGTCTGCACGGTCGCCCTTTTTGGGCACTGGTTGCACATTTGCAAGCTTCCAGGATTTTGGCATCGTTCTTTTATCAAGAGAGAGGTGGAACAAGCGTGTCAACACAGGAGACAACTCAGGCGCACACTGGCTCAGCACTCTCGCTGGAATGCCGTCAGGCCTGCTGGCCTTGTTCACGTCTAGACTGCACAATACTCTTCGGACCTCTTTAGAAGAAATGCTGTATCCTTGCCTAGATTGTAAGCTATGAATGGTACTCATGGAATGAGGTGATATAATAGTAGTCCACTCTTTTGCGAAATAGATATGATTTTGTTTAACTCAAACAATTCGTTGTTTAGGAGTGGAGCCTTGATTTCGATGATTAAGTAGTTTGAGAAGACTAGCTGACACTTTAAGTAAACGATACAAGTCGATCGATATCGAGTCGAACTGATACGATAACTAGGCCAATTCTCGTACTTAAAAAACGTTAAAATTCAAGTCGCAATCTCATCTCAGCGACAATCAATGTCAAAAACCTGTCAAACATGTATGTAAATTGATTGTAGTTTTGACAGATGGAGACTAAGATTAGAATGCGAACGGTCTTAAAAATACGGGAATTGCCCCTCTGTTCCGCTGGCCACAAATGACTGTCAATGCGCCCGTGTGAAATGTCAGTGACTGTAGCAATCAGCGTTTGCTAGATGCAACGAATACTTGATTGAATTATTGCTGCTGCTAATGATGTGACATAAAGGCCATCTTCATTATCCAAACGTATTTTATTCACCTCAGTCGATAGATTTTGAAGACGATGCTTGATGAATGCAAATTGTTGATTCATCGTGTTTTCATTACGGCGCGGCGCGGCGTATGATATTATATTCTGATTCTAAAATACCTGTCTGATTTTAGATAAGTTTTTGAAGATGTTCTTCACTATGAGTGGTCTGCTCGCTGTCACTCTTGTATTTTTTGGCAAACCTCTCATCCAGTACACCGAATATTGAATTAGCAATATAACCCAACTCGATTACTAGGCGTCTTTGGAGCCTCTTCGGACTTTGATAATTAAGTAACATATATGATAGTGTTCAATTTCGCTAATTTCATGCTGTAACTGAAGAATGATACTCTGATATTGTTTAATTGCATGGGTATTGCATAATGACTTGATGTGGTTGACGTAATCTTTGATATCGGAAAAGACTTTCCAGTAGGTCGTCATGTTGTAGTAGACAACTAGATGCCATTCGTCCTTGATATACTGAAGATTAGATATTCTATCGAAGTAAATCGCTTGATTCTCTTCTAACGACGTCACATTATACGATTCATGATTAGGTATATTTTGCGCTGAAGTAACATAACATGATAAATAGTAATAATAAACTAGTGAATAGGCTCTTCAATGATAAATTGTTGCGAGGAAGTCGATTTTTCTTGCTTCATTCGTCTGAATTATCTTGATTGACATTTTGATCCTGTGTGGTTTCCTTGCTTACTAGTAACAACACAAGTCTGGTGACAGGACTTTGCATGATATTGTTCTTAGTTTATAAACTGACTACCTTACATAGCCATCCTTTCCAGGATGAACTGCTTGAATACGTCCTAAAGCCCACTTGCCGGGTGGCAAATTTTCATCTTTGATATGAACGACGTCATCGATTTTGATGTTCCTACTTGGCTTACGCCATTTTGATCTAGCCTGCAGTTGCTCAAGATATTCTATTGACCACCTTTTCCAAAACTGTTTGTTCATTCATTGAATGAGTTCCCACCTTGTTGATTGATTCATGTGATCTGTATCAGTCTGTGGTCTAGATATAAGGGGGCCACCGATTAAGAAGTGTCCTGGCGTAAAAACGTCGTCATCAAGGCTCTCTGTCAACTGACGAAGATGTTTTGAGGTCAGACATGCCTCGATTTGATGTAGTAGCGTAGTAAATTCCTCGTAGGTGAGGTTCTGATCGCCGATGCTACGCTTTATATGAAACAGCTTCTCGAAGACCGCCTGCACTTGGCCACGCAGGAGCGTTGATGTGACACTTTATGTTCATTTCATTGATGTTATTGAATAAATTGGTGTTGATGGTGGCTATTATCTCTTGGTACTCCTACTTAATGATACGATTGGCACCTACGACATTCGTGCCATTGTCACTTGGCGATTGTGACTTGGCGTTCCGCGTCGGGCTGAAAACCTACGAAAGGCTGCTGAAAATGCTGGAGTACTCAGATCGGAAACTAGTTACAGATGAGCAGCCTTGGTAGACGAACAAACAAATACTGCAATATACTCCGTGACTGTTTTGATTCGTGGTGACTCGTGGCTGTGGAAGGTCGGCCATGATTTGTTGATATCGTGTTTGATTGAAGCGCTGACACTTAACGCATCATCTCAACTTCCTCTTGAAGGTACGGATTCACGAAAGTGCCAGTCGCCAGTCGGTAATGTGAGCCTGATCAATGATTAAATCGGTGACGACTATGGCTTGATAATATGATAGGGTGCTTAGATGAGTCGCTGATGCATGCGTTTTTCAGTCATCCACACACTCTAAGGATATACCGTGTTCATCCATGAAATTATTAAGACATGATATTTTGCTTCCAGGATGCACGTGTTCCTTTTGGTTGATAAATAAAACATCTTCATGAAATTGGTGTGATTGGCCACCTTTGATGATGATATTCAATGCATTGTCAATGCACTCTTGATGTGTGTTTGCCTCGTGATTGCGTTATGAAACGCGATATCCAAGCGACTATTTTTACAATGCGAGTTAATGAACTGTAATTCTGTAATAACTCGTGTATTAATGAGATATGATTATGATTGATATAACGCCGTGTTTACACTAAGCTTCTTGGTCTCCAAATCTGGTGATTGATATCAGGTGGTAGGAAGGGTACTTAGTTCGAAATTGCTTATCCATCTCGGACCCTACCACCACAACGGATGGCTTGTTAACTTTCGTGACGTCAAACTCCGAGGAGCACCATCTGCAACGTTATCTTCTGACCTCACATGACGCCAACATGATGATGGAACGATTCTAATGATTTTGATGATTCTGTTAGCCACGAACTGCTTCCACTTTTTCACGTCCATCAATGATCCATCCTAAAACTATCATGGAGTCTGTCGAGGCATAAATCTCCACATCCTAATTTGAAAGGTATTCCATGACCTACTTGTTAAGTTGTGATAGCAGCAGCGCACTTCATAGCTCTAGTCGTGACAATGATACCTTTTTTGTCAGAGGTGCTATTTTTGTTTTTGCTACAGCGAGCGTTGATGTGTACTCGCCCTTTTTGTCTTTAGCTACTACATACACAACACATGCGTATGCTTTATCGGAAACGTCAAAAAATCGATGGATTTGATATGAATGATTTGTGTTACCAAGATAACGTGGTATGATAAATTGATCTATGATATTGAAACCATTCTTAAGCTGAATCCAATCATCTTGAACCGATTGTGAAATTTCTTTGTCCCACGATAGACTGATGTGATGACTATGCATTTTGAAAAAGCAGTTAAGCCCTGATTGATAATGGTGACAGCCAGCTTAGGGGGTCAAATAGCTTTGACATATCCGAAAACAGCTGTCTTTTTGTGACGCGTTTATCATATTGCTTTAATTGATTTTGAACGCTGAAGTTATACGTTAGGGGTTCCATTTCAATCCAAGTGTTTCTCTTGTTACCGAACACATGCAGTGTTATTACAAAAAGCGGTTTAACTGAAAACCCCGGTTTAAAGCTCTATAAACTACGGTTTAAACCAAAATGATATTACAAAACGTGGTTTTTCGAAAAACCGTGGACCTTATCATGGTCTAACGCTAAACCTCGGCGACCCCTAGTTTAAACGATCAAACTATGGTCTAAATCGTATCAGTCAAAATTTCTCTTGTATTTTGTAGCATCTTTTTCATTGTGTTGTGTTGTTTTTACCCGAAAATGGATCTTAACATGGTCGATTTAATTGATATTGAGGATATTGAAGCCGCTGAGTTGTTGGGAACGCCACGCCGACACAACATAAATCGTGTCAAATCAATCAAATAAATTAAAATTAAATTTGAATCAATTAAACACGGATTTCAAGTTAATCGAAGTAATTTATGTTTATTTACTTTTTCCTCGGTACTCCAATTCTCAGATCGTTTTTTCTTTTGTTGGTCCATCACAATATGATATTAAATTTACCTACTATAGAAGGTAATACTATACAAAGCGGCAATTGTTCTATTAGAAACTTCGATAACTTAAAAATTCCAAAGCTAAATGAACTTTGTTCAACTTGCGATGGTTTTGTTTAATGTTATGGTTTCATATAATGCGCGAAAATTTTACGTTTCGTTACACGTACCTAGATGTATTATTAGTACTTAATACGACATAAAGTCATGTGCCAAACCTAAACAAAACTGCAATCGACGAAATAACCAATATTCCATGCAAATTAACACTCAATATTTTTAACACTCCTAAACATCATAATAATCATTAGCGTATTAACAAAAAGTTTTCATTTCTGAGCATACGGAACGTTGCAATAGAATGATAACATGGTGAACGAATAATATTTGTATTACTCTGTGGTTGTTACAAAGACAATGGTTCAAAATACACAAGAAGAAGAATGAAAGTTTATTAGTTCACAGTCACAGGTTTCAGTTCACACACATAAGAGTTCCACTTAGTTAAGAAGGAGTGGTTGAAATACAGATAGCAGAGAACAGCACGGATAAACAATTCAACATAAACAAGAAGGCTTTAAAGGATTATTAGTTTCGCGAGATTAGGATAGACAACATTGCACGCAGTGATCGTACTAATTTGCGAGTCATTGTGGCCGGGCGCATGAGTGCACCGCACGATGATGCCGTCCCGCTCATGCGCACGGCTCGCGTGACGTAGCGCGAGCGGTCGTCGCTAGAACAATAGACGCGTCATAGCCGCGCCGGCCAACTGATAAGTAATTATCTACTAATACAATATTTTGTACTTGTCTGTTTGTTTGTTGAACATTAAGTTAATTATTATTGTAAACAGTTTTATTTTAAATGTTGAACATAAATAAGTCTAGTTTTAAGTTCTGTTGTAAATATGTGTATATAAATTATAATTAATTTTATTTAAGAAATATATAATTTATATTTAATTTTGTTTTACTTTTAATGTAATAATTTAATTAGACTTAAGTGTGTAGGCCACTACATCACCCCCTTCCAGAGACCGTCAAGGGCGATAGTAGTCGGGAAATTTAACGCGACGTCCTGACCTTGTCATTTTGACGACGCTATCGTCAGCGGAAGGTAAGTTCCGGTTATCCGCGTCAGGTGTGTAGTGATGAGTGTTAGTGTTGAGTGGTGACTGTGGTGTGTTCTGATGAATGTTAATGGTTGGTGGTGAGGATGATATGGGAGGATCACGCAGTATGAAGGCCGGCTTAATGCGGTCAATCGATACGGTAACCTGTTTTCCATTTACCATTATTATAAAAATTTTGTCACCTCGTGTAATGACCTTATGAGGACCTGAATATGCCGGTTTCAGACTACCACCAGCAGTGCAGTCCCTAAGGAAAACGTGGGAAGAGGAAGCTAATTCCTTGTAGACGAATGTTTTAAAATTGCTGTTGTGTCTGGCTGCTGGTGATGGTTGCAGACTCCTGAAAATACTCCGGAGCCTTGACAAGTAGTCGGTCATGTCATAAATGATAAATGATAAATGACGTAGTGGTTGACCGTAAACAAGTTCCGCAGCAGTAGCTTGGGCGTCTTCTTTATAAGCACTACGTACGCCTAACAGGACTAGTGGAAGCGATTCCACCCAACTGTTATCAGCGTGGCAAGTGATAGCTGCTTTAAGTTGACGGTGAAACCTTTCCACCATTCCGTTGCAGGCAGGATGGTATGCCGTTGTTCTGCGACGTTGGAACCCAGCGATTGCAGACAGGCATTTGAAGAGTGCCGATTCGAACTGCCCACCTCTATCGGTTACTATATCGGATGGGCAGCCGAAACGAGCAATCCAGCCACTTAGTAAGGCCTTTGCCACTGTTTCTGCAGTTATGTTTGTGAGCGGTATTGCCTCAGGCCATCGCGTAAAGCGATCGACGGCTGTGAGGCAATATCGGAACCCTTCACATGGTGGCAAAGGTCCCACGAGGTCAATATGGATGAATGCAAATCTTGATTGCGGTAATTGGAAAGTACCCACTGGAGCAAAGACGTGCCGTGTGGTTTTTGAGCGCTGGCAAGCCAGGCAAGAACGTACCCAATCACGGCAGTCTTTCCTAACGCCAGGCCAAACATATCGCCACAATTGCGGCGATAAGTCCCCTCTTTGAGGAGTGGCTAGAGAGGCGCCACGGCGTCCTCACCTTCCGCCTGACGCAGGTCCTAACCGGACACGGTTGTTTCGGGAGGTTCCTGTTCCGGATAAGGCGGGAGGAAACGCCCGGGTGTCACCATTGTGTGGATCGCCCGGAGGACACGGTGGAGCATACGGTGGAGGTCTGCCCGGCTTGGGCGGAGCACCGCCGTGTCCTCGTGGAGGCGATTGGCGGTGGCGATCTCTCGCGTCCGGCCTTGGTCCAGGCCATGGTACGGAGCGAGAGGGCTTGGGAAGCCGTCACCTCCTTCTGCGAAGCAGTAATGTTCGCGAAGGAGGAGGCGGAACGCGTGAGGGAGAGGCAAAGTTTGCGCCCTCACGCCCCTAGCCGCCGCAGGAGACGCCCTGGGCGTCGGGAATCGCAGGCCGATTCCCGGCCACCGTAGGCGCGGGCTTGCGAACGGCGAGCAATGGGCAGCTCGCCGTTCGATAAGGACCAGGCCCGGGTCGACGGCGCGTTGTGTTCCACGCGCGCCTCAAAGAGATGTCAGCACCCATGACGGGGTTTGCTAGGACCGATGCCTGCTAGGGTTGCGGAAAAGTCCAAGAGGGTTACCGTGGCCCCTGGCACAGGCAACTGAAGGAACACGGGTGGGTTTTAGTCAGTAAGAGTCTGACACGCCCTCCTGCTCTGCCCAGAGCGGGAGAAGTTATTTGATGATTTCCCACCCACAAAAAAAAAAAAAAAAAAAAAAAAAAAAGGCCAAACATATCGCTCAGCGACCAACCTTGCGGATGCCTTGGTACCTGGGTGACTCAAGGAGTGCAGGCTTGTGAAAATAGGTCTGCGCAATTCCTTGGGCACAAATGGTCTTGGCGTAGGGGTGCTAACATCGCAATATAGTTGCTTTTGTGAACCTGGTACCCTGACCTGTTGCAGGCGTAATGCGGTAATCCCATCTAGCAGTTGCTTCAACTCGAGGTCGTCAAGTTGAGCTGCAGCGATCTTTTCGACGGGCACAGGTTGTGTAATCTCCTCGACGGCGACGCGCGAAAGTGTATCTGCCACGACATTGTTCTTCCCAGAAATATGCTGGATGTCTGTTGTGAACTGGGCTATTAGATCCAAGTGCCGGAACTGCCGTGGGGAGCAATTCTCCTTACGAGAGTGGAAGGCGAACATCAGAGGCTTGTGGTCTGTGTAAATCACAAAGTCACGAGCCTCCAGCATGTGCCGAAAATATTTGATACTCTCGTAAATGGCGAGCAATTCGCGGTCGTACGGAGAGTACTTAACCTGTGCTGGACTGAACTTGCGCGAAAAGAAAGCAAGAGGCTCCCATGCACCTGCATTCAGCTGTTGCAAAACTGCGCCAATGGCCTGGTCGGAAGCGTCTGTGACCAACGCCAACTTAGCGCTGCAGTCTGGATGCGCCAACAGTGCTGCTTGACAGAGACTATTCTTGCAGTTCTGGAATGCCTTATGTTCCTCAGGTGAAAAATTTACCGGGTGTGAACCTTTCACGCAGCCGGTAAGAAGAGCGTTCAAGGGTGCCTGGAACTTTGCGGCGCCTGGGAGGAACCTGCGGTAAAAATTGAGCATCCCAAGAAATCTCCGTAGCTCTCTTACGGTTTTGGGAGCGGGAAAGTTTTGAATGGCGTCTACCTTGGATGGTAATGGTCTTGTGCCCTTGGCTGAGATGTGGTAGCCCAAGAAGTTGACCTCCGACACTCCGAAGACGCACTTGGCACTGTTGATGACCATACCGTAGTCTCTGAGTCTGGTGAAAAGTTGACGCAGGTGATGCTCGTGGGTCTTCTGGTCTTTCGAGTAGACCAAGAAGTCATCTAAATATGCGTACGTAAAATCTAGACCCCTGAGCATTTCATCCACGAAGCGCTGGAACGTCTGTCCGGCATTTCGAAGACCGAACGTCATGAACGGGAATTCGAAAAGACCGAACGGCGTCGTGATCGCAGTCTTCGGGATGTCGTCGGGATGCACAGGAATCTGATTATACGCTTTCACCAGGTCAATCTGAGAGAAGACGGTACAGCCAGACAGACTATGAGCAAAGTCTTGGATGTGTCGTATGGGGTACTGGTCCGGGATGGTACGTGCGTTCAGCATCCTGTAGTCGCCACAGGGGCGCCATCCGTCGTCTTTCTTCGGCGCTAGGTGGAGAGGCGAAGACCACGCTGATTCGGACTGGCGACAGGTTCCACATTGCAACATGGCCTCGAATTCGGCCTTAGCAATTTGCAGTTTGTCCGGGGCCAATCTGCGAGGTGTACTGGATACTGGTGGTCCTGGTGTAGTACAGATGTGGTGTGCTGTATTGTGTTTGGGAGTGCTGTGTATACCACGTGGGCGAGTGATGTCGGGGAATTCCCGTAGTATGTGTGTATACGCGGAATCACCCAAACTTACCCTCACTGAGGAGACATCATCGGAACGACGGACAGGCGACGCCGGGGCGGAGAGCGTTGTATGGTTATCGATAAGGCGTTGATTCCTGCAATCAACAACCAAATTATAAAAAGATAAAAAATCCACGCCTATTATCGCCCTTGTAACATCGGCAACGATAAATCGCCAAGCAAAGTCACGGCGCAATCGTAGGTTCAGAGTGACGTTTATGAACCCGTATGTATTTATCGGTGTTCCGTTGGCCGCACACAATTGGTAGTTGGTCTTCTCTCGACGACTTGACAATGCCGATCGGGGGTAGACACAGAGGTCGCTGCCGGTGTCGACAAAAAATTGCATTTTTGACCTTTGATCGGTAACGAATAAGCGACCAGCACTCGGACAATCATCGGCCGCCATTATTGATTGCCCCGCGCATTTCCCGATGTAGGGTAGTCGCATGGCTTCACGCACTTTTTGGCTCGGTCTCCGAAATTCTGGTGGTACCAGCACTGCGGGAACTTCCTGTAGCTGGACTCTGATCGGGATGAGCCTGAATGATGTCGCGTGCGACTACGGGACCGTCCTCTGGAGCGAGACAGTCGCTCCACCTTATCCGCCAGCTTCTCCATCTGCTTGGTCAGAGCGGCAACCTCCGAGCATACACTGGTACCAGCAGTACTCACCGACGCAGCAGTTGATATGGCAGTAGTTGATGCCAACTGGGTACCGACGACGTCGTGGATACGGTCCGCCAGCTCTGCCAGTTCAGCCAGGTCCATCCTCAACTGTGACGCTACAATGGCCTGAGTATTTGCGGGTAGACGGCTCGTCCATATACTTCGCAGAAACTCCTCCGGTACACCTGGGCCGGCGAGGTTGAGAAGGTGGCGATAAAACTGTGACGGCTTCCGGTCCCCCAGTTCCTCATGCATGAGAAGCTGCTTCACCTTTTTCTCACGCGATGCCGATAGCCGTTTAATGAGCTCACCTTTTAGCTTCTCGTATTTTCCGGCGGGTGGAGGGTTGCCGATAATATCCTCGACTTCGGCGGCGTACTGCGGATCTAGGTTGCCGGTAATGTAATAAAATTTAGTGTCGTCCGACTTGATGTTCGCCAGAATGAACTGCGCCTCCATCTGGTTAAACCAGAGACTTGGCTTCTCTGGATAGAACGGTGGTATGCGCACTCCCACGCGAAATGTTTCCGCTGCCACATCTTGGTCCGTGCACGATTTGTTCTCAAGCATCTTCGTGCTCTTGATTGGGGTCACCAATGTAGATGTTGTAGGTGGTGTGATAGGTAGTAATTAATAAGTCCCAAGTACACAAGAAGAAGAATGAAAGTTTATTAGTTCACAGTCACAGGTTTCAGTTCACACACATAAGAGTTCCACTTAGTTAAGAAGGAGTGGTTGAAATACAGATAGCAGAGAACAGCACGGATAAACAATTCATTCTTCTTCTTGTGTACTTGGGACTTATTAATTACTACCTATCACACCACCTACAACATCTACAACGGCACTAAGAAAACCACGGTTTTTTGAATTTTTGTAATACGGACAAATTTAGACCATGGTTCTGCAGATAAGCCTGGACTTCGTAGCACAGGTTTAAATCAAGGTTTATTTCGTTTTTTTGTAATAAGACTGATGAAGTCTAATGGGTTATTTAGTAGCAATAATAATTATTCAAAGAAAAACAATTTATATACCTAAATGAATAAACGGGATTATAATACATATGTACAGATAAGTATATAAAAATAATCTAAAATATTTAAGTACATTTTGCAGATAAAATAATACATCAATAATAGAAAAGCGAAATGTTAGTATCTTATTCGCTATCTCCTGACTTTGATTATAATTATGTAAGTTCATATTCATATTAATATAAAATATAATTGCGTTCCACAAGGTAAAACATGGTGTTAACAAAAGGCTTAGAGCTAAGAGCCGTTGTAGACCCAGTAAGGGCACAGCTAAACTAATTCTTACAATCTAAAATTAAAAAATAAAAATAAAATATACATGAAACCAAATTATTAGATACATTCGCAAAAAAACAAAAATAGAATGAAAAAATTTCAAAATAGTTAAAGTAAACAGTTAAAAATTTAAAATGTCAGTCGTACACAGCCAAAATTTAAAATTAAAATAATTGTGAAAACTAAAATAATTATAATTATATAATTCACAAAACATAACATACAATTAACAAGTATACAATTCTATTATTTGGTAAGCAGCTAGATAATTCTTGTGTTTAATTAAATAATCTTCTTGATACATAATAATGTCTAAGTTTATTACTTAAATATAATCTTTCATTCAAGTATTCGTTCACGTTAAAACTTTCAAATTAAAACTTGTTCCCACAGTAACAACTAAGTTATCTTCTAAAACAGGGCTTCCTCTCTCCTACCCTTTTGCTGTGCTCTACAGGGTCTATAATGATCTAAATTATACAGGGTGTTTTGACAGCCCTCCACAAAAACACAGGATTGATTCAGCTCCTTATTCTGAATCATATCACACTGGAAATTTTCTCAGGAAAAAAAAATTATGCCGTAACGTATCGTAACGTAATAAAATACGCGGCCCAGGTGCGCCGGGGAACGTGTGGGGGGCGGGGGCAGCCTCACTCAAGCTCGCTGCGCTGCCGTCCGCTACGTGCGTTTTGCCATGGTAACGATACATTGTGTGTGAGGTAAGTGATCACGATGTCCCCCCATAAAACAAATCTGGTTTTTTGGATTCCCTTAATGTTCCTGAAAGAATTTCATGTACCGGTCATCTTAATATGATGTACTGAAGCCACCCTATCAGTTTGCAGAGGGCTGTCAAAAACACCCTGTATAGTTACCACCTAAGTACACAATAAGGTAAAGCAATAAAGATATTGAGTATTGATTTGGGCAGGTGATAGATCTACCAATAAGTCCGGTACGTTACTGGACCATTTCCGGAGATTCATACCAGCACCCTTCAGTATCTCAATGAGCTGATGCTGAACCTCCTTGGCTTGATGAATGGTATTTGCTCCACTAAACAAATCATCCATATAGAATGATTGATTTAATGCTGACGCAGCTATTGGATACTTGTTGGCATCGTCTATTGCCAGTTGTTTAACCGTTCTCATAGCTTATATGGAGCGGCTTTAGTACCGTACGTCACGGTAGTCAGATGATATTCATTGAGTTCCTCTTGAGACGATTGCCGCCAAATCATTGATTGAAGAGGACGATCCGATGGTCTGATAAAGATTTGCCGAAACATTTTCTCTATGTCTGCCCTGATTACATTACTGAAGGTTCTCCAGTTTAAGATTTGTGTCATACCGGCTTTTTGAAGATTCGGTCCGCAATACATGAAGGTCATTTAGGCTTTTTCCTGATGTGGATTTCGCCGATGCAGTGAAAACGACTCTAAGTTTTGTTGTTGTTGAAACTAATTTAATTACGCCGTGATGTGGTTGGTAGAAGGCACGTTTTGATTGGTCGACATTATTGGCAATACACACTTGACCCAGTTGTTGATAGTCAGACAGAAATGATTTATAATTTTCTGAGAATGGTTCGTTATTGCACATTTCTCTTTCCAATTGTTTGAATTGTGCAATACCCTTTAATTTAGATGATCCAAGCTGATTTTCACATTCTGGGTTCATGGGTATACTAACCTCGTATCTACTAGTATCCAAACGACGAGTAGCTTGCTGATAAAATTCTTCACAATACTGCTCTTCAGTGGTAAGAGATGATGATATTTCAATATCAATACCAAAAACAAATATATTTTCAGCTAATTAAATAATATACTAGGTACTTGTTATCGTTATCCGCAAAGTAGGTAGGTACATACTATAATTAAAATAAATATGTACATAGGTAGAATACACTGGCCTTCAAAACTTAGTACCACACTTTTAAAATTGGCATAACTTTTAAAGTACAAAAGATATATTTTCCAAATAAAAAGGATTACAAAAATAACCCTTTCTAATGTCTTTCGAAAATGATGTTGTAATGTCTAGTAAACCATGTAAATCAGTACTTTTATTGGTATATAATTTTAAATCATCCATATTAAGATTATCAATATACAAATTACAGAATATCGGAAAAATTTAAATCTTTTCAGTAAAAGAGGTGAAAGAAATAAAAAAGAAAGAAAGAAAGAATAACGTTTATTTGGACACACTTCGTGAAACACAGAATACAAATAACAAAATAAAAAGTGAAAATAACGGTTTAACAACAATAGTGTGTGTCTCACGGCTGCGCCAAAAAGGATCAGGAAAGGATCAGACACAACTATAGGACTAGAAATAGGGGCCAATTAGTTCAAACAGATTTCAGACTGGCTAAAGTAGACCCATCCTTCATGGGGTTCTGTTTAAAATGCTACAATAAGATACCTCCCCACTTAATCCAATTGAATGAAAAGAAATTTAAATCTTGTATAAAACGCACACTATACAGCCAAGCATATTATAAGTTGGGGGATTACATCGCTGACAAAAATCCTTGGCTCAAGGCTGGTCCTGCTCCACAAGGGCGCGTAAACTAATTAATTAGCATTCGAAGATATTGTTGGAGCTGATGAAGGTTGTACAATCTATCTTTGCATTGTATAAATTCAATGTCTTAGTATTGTGTAATTGCATAGCTTATGTGTGAGCACTATGGACCTACTATAAAGGTTACTGGGTTCATTTTTCATTAACTTGAGTGTACCCTGGCGGCTGAGAGTATGTCATGCTCACTCAAATGTGTCGCTGGTGGCGGCGTGTGTATTGGATCATTGAGTTCCCTTCAAAATAGTTGAGCTGAATGGTGCTGATGCATGCATGTTCGTGAACGGGCGCCGTCAGTAGGCACTGGTCATGTCCTGCCACGGCTTATTTTGATTCCTGAATTGTTTTATTTTTTTAATTACGGACGCTTTTAACGTGCACGTCTTTCTACATCGTTATCACATGTATAATTTCAACATGAATTATGTAAACACTATTTTGTAACAATATTTCGATTTAAAAGAGTGTCCATGGAGTTTCTTGCCCGTTCTTCTCCATAGGTACCAACTACGCTTTGGAATGGGCAATTAGCTTCATCTTTCTGACCGACCGACCCCTTGACAATTCAAAAGTGCCTGTAATTGATTTATTTGAAATAAATGCTTTGAGTTTGAGTTTTGAGTTAATCAAGTAAATGTGTTATTTGGTGTAATATCAATCTATTGTTCTTGATGTCAAAGCCTAGTCTAGATTCAGTTATTGCGCGGGAGAGTGGATTTAGGGCTAGGCAAAACCAAAGAGGGCTTAGTGAGTCCCCTTGAAATATACCCTTTTTAATTGCTATTTCATTTTATATTTCGTTTATTTACTTTCATACATTTATTAAATATTTTTAGAACAAACATTTTTTTTTAAACGTTGCCCTACACTAGGTATTTCTCCTGTATCGTGGGTGCATTTACAAATATTTAAACTCACGTACACAAACAGCCAGACCTGAAACAACTACTTGCAGGTCATACAAATACTTGTTCCGTACGGGAATTGAACCCGCGACACGCAACGCAGCAGTCAATCGCTTCAACCGTGCCGCCAAAACAAAAACATTAACAAAAACATTTAATTATATAAAAATAGTAGTCCGCCGGTATCGGGAGCAGGGTCCAAGCTACCGGTGGTTAGGGCTCCAGAGACAGGAAACTCCTCACGATACGAGCCGTATCAAGGTGTAAGCCTTTTGAATCAAGCCCTTGATCCAACCGACTAACGAGAGCTTCGAGAGATGTTGATCAAGCCTTATGGTCATCAGGCCATTTGCCGATACGACAATCGGCACGATGACAACAGAGTTCATATTCCACATGTCAACAACCTCGTGTGCTAAGTCGAGATATTTAATTTGTTTCTCTTTCTCAGATTTCACAAGGTTCTCGTCATGTGGAATGGTATTATTATTTCTAGTAATCTGTTTATTTATTTTCATGCATATAAATATTTTTTTTAATATTTTCATTTAAAAAAAACATTAAAAAATATAAAAAAGTAGTCCGCCGGTATCGGGAGCAGGGTCCAAGCTACCGGTAGTTAGGGCTCCAGAGGCAGGAACCTCCTCACGATACGAGCCGTATCAAGTAGTAAGCCTTTTGAATCAAGCCCTTGATCCAACCGACTAACGAGAGCTTCGAGAGATGTTGATCGAGGCTTATGGCCATCAGGCCATTTGCCGATACGACAATCGGCACGATGACAACAGAGTTCATATTCCACATGTCAACAACCTCGTGTGCTAAGTCGAGATATTTAATTTGTTTCTCTTTCTCAGATTTCACAAGGTTCTCGTCATGTGGAATGGTATTATTATTTCTAGTATTCTGTTTATTTATTTTCATGCATATAAATATTTTTTTTTATATTTTCATTTAAAAAAAACATAAAAAAATATAAAAAGTAGTTCGCCGGTATCGGGAGCAGGGTCCAAGCTACCGGTAGTTAGGGCTCCAGAGGCAGGAACCTCCTCACGATACGAGCCGTATCGAGGAGTACTGCCTTCTGAATCAGGCCCTTGATCCAACCGTCTAACGAGAGCTTCGAGAGATGTTGATCGAAGCTTTCGGTCATCAGGCCATTGGCCGATATGACAATCGGCACAATGACAGCCGAGCTCACATTCCACATGTCAACAACCTCGTGTGCTAATTCGAGATATTTAATTTGTTTCTCTTTCTCAGCTTTCACGAGGTTCTCGTCATGTGGAATGGTAACATCGATAATCATTGTGTGGCGCGCTAATCGATCTATCAGCACTATATCAGGCTTATTGGCGACAATAGTCCTGTCAGTAATGACCGATCTCAGTACAACGTGACTTAGTCATTTTCGAGAACTGGGTCGGGCGCATACTTGTAATACGGCAGGCACCTCAGTATCCACAAGTTTATATTTTAAAGGCAAAATAATCCTGGCTACTTGGTTATGCCTGTGCAAGTCCTCGCCATTAGCCAAACGAGAACAACCAGAGATAATATGTCTGATGGATTCACCTGGACGGTGGCATGCCCGACACACGTCAACCGTCCCGTCTTTCATAATATGTCTCCGGTATTTATTCGTCATTTTTCGAGCAAGGGTATTGTGAGCCTATCTGTTGAGCGGACAGTTGAAGTAGCCTGTACGTGTACCACTTAATACAATAAGCTGTTCCAATTCTATGGAACAGTTTATTGTATTAAGTGGTACACGTGTGTACAGCCCCCTTCAGGATTGTATGACTGCTTTGAAAAGATAATGGGTGAAGTGTTAAACGAAATTTGTAACTCGAACAAGTCCATTAAAATTTAAATCAGCACAAGTGGTGCTGATTTAAATGTTAATTTATTAGAAATTCAGGTTATATTAAGTTTATTTCAGTCCTACAATCTTGAAAACCTATTTTTGGAGTCACCTTTTTTTTGAGATTGGGAAATCTTCAAATAACTTCTCCCGCTCTGGGCGGAGCGGGAAGGCGTGTCAGAATCGTGTCCCTCATCTAAAACCCACCCGTGTTCCTTCAGTTGCCTGTGCCAGGGTCCACGGTAACCCTTTTGGACTTTCCCGCAACCCTGGCAGGCATTGGCCCTAGCGGACCCCGTCATTGTTGCTGATCTCTTTGAGACGCGCGTGGAACACAACGCACCGTCGACCCGGGCCTGGTCATTATCGGACGGCGAGCTACCCATTGCTCGCTGTCCACAAGCCCTCTCTTACGATGGCCGGGAATTGGCCAGGGATTCCCGACGCCCTGTGCGTCTCGTGCGACTAGGGGTGTGAGGGCGCGAATTTTGCCTCTCCCTCACGCGTTTCGCCTCTTCCTTCACGAGTGTTACTGCTTCGCAGAAGGAGGTGACGGCTTCCCATGCCCTCTCGCACCGTACCATGGCCCGGACCAGGGCCGGACGCGAGAGATCGCCACCGCCAATGGCCTACACGAGGACACGGCGATGCTCCGCCCAAGCTGGACAGACCTCCACCGTATGGTCCACCGCGTCCTCCGGGCGATCCATACAGTGGCGACACCCGGGCGTTTCCTCTCACCTTGTCCGGAACAGGAACCTCTCGAAGCAACCGTGTCCGATGAGGACTAGCGTCAGGCGGAAGTTGAGGATGCCGTGGCGCCTCTCTAGCCAGTCCTCAAAGAGGGGACTTATCGCCGCAATTGTGGCATTCCCAACTTTTGGAGCCCCTAAGAGTTAGATAAACAGATAACATACCAATCCACAAAGAAATTATAAATTTACTAGATTTTGATCATTGCGGACAATAATTATTACTATCGTAAACCAAAACAACATAGTGGTTAAAAAGTATATCACTGTCAACCCCAAAACTGCAGGTCGCGTGGAAGCTTTTAAAGTTAAATTCATTCATAAATTACCAATTTTGTCTATTCATGCTGATGCTAATCATCTATATAATGATTTTTTTAATAGTTATTTTCTACAAGTCAATTTACCAGTGCTGATAGAAACCGGTGTCCCGATATTTGAAAGAGACCGAACAGTCATATTTCAGCATGACGGCTGTCCAGCGCATTTGAAGTTAAATGTAAGGGAACATTTAAATAATTGCTTTCCTGACAGCAGGACAGGCAGAGCTGGACCCATCCCTTAGCCCGCTCGCTCACCAGATCTGACCCCGCTGGACTTTTTCGTGTGGGGCCGGGCCAAGGAATACGAATGTTGTATACAAATATGGACATTTGGGTAGGCCGCATAAACTACTCAAACTGCCAGAACATGATTAAAACTGGAACATTTACCCACATAGTCCTCACATTCACAATAATTAAAATAATATAATATTTTATACTGTAAATATTCATATCATTGTATATGTAAGTAAGAAGATCCAAAGAGGCATGCCGGTTTTCTGTAGTGGTGCAGTTTCCTGATCAATGTTTCATGAAGAACACAATCGAATGCCTTGGACAAATCGCAAAAGATGCCCAACGTATCGCATTTGTCCTCCCATGCATTATACACATGTCCTTAAAGTTCAACTCCGGTCGGCATCAGTAGTTAAACGACCCCTTGTAAAACCGAACTGTTTTTATAGACTTTAACCATTTACTCCCCAACAAAATCGACAATCCTTCAGCGTTGATAGATATAAGCACGGTTTGCGTCGGCGGCGGCCCCTGCTGGCTGCGGTTGGTTCCCGAACCCGTGCTGCAAGAAATGCAACCGCAAAACGTACTCTTGCACTCCTCAACTCGAACTTATTAACTCAAGATGTGAACCTGTTCACTGACAAGTTGACGGAAACATGATTATCTCCGCAGTTTTATGACACACAAATTTCATTTAAAAATACACATTTGCCTCTCGTTACACACTCATTATTGAATCTATTTTTTTTCTTGTTCGTCCATAGGAAATAAAAGTGCCGCTAAGACGACTTAGTTCCAGTGGAAACAGTTTTTATTGAATAACTCCCCAATGGTTGGATGCACAACTTTGTACTTACCATACACAATTACACGACGTCATACACTGAATATCTGCTAAACTGAAATGAAGAAATTCGACATTTTTCCGCTGCGACTACGCACACAATTATATCCACTACAAATATCCACCTCACACACTTTCATACTAATACAAGTCAAAGTGACGATAACAGACTTTTAAGGATATTAAGCGGATATTGAGAGAGAGCGGAGAGCATTGTCGGTGCGAGCTAATATGCTGGTGCATAGGTTTGCGCGGTGTACAGCACAGGTAAAGGTAACATTGTTTAAAGCCTACTGCCAAAGCTTTTACACCAGCGCCCTATGGACCAGCTACACGCAGCGGGCCTACAATGCTCTCAGAGTTCAGTACAATGACGCCTTTAGGATTTTGGTGCGGCTACCTCGTTTTTGTAGTGCCTCGGGCATGTTTGCTGACGCGAGGGTAGATGACTTTTATGCAATAATGCGCAAAAAGTCAGCCTCACTAACTCGCAGAATTCGAGGTAGTGGCAACGGAATCCTGAAGATGATCGCAGATCGACCAGTTTCGCCAGTGGTGGGAAGGCTCATCAGGCTTCACGTGTTTTGATGAATTTAATAATTGAAATTGTTGTTAGAATGATTATTTATTGTTATTTCCTTTATTTCATTAACATACATATAAATTACATTTTTAAATATTTTTATAAATAAAAAGATATATTATTATTATTATTTATCAAGTTATTTTAATTGTATTTTTAATCTGTACTTACATAAATTGCTACTAACTTTAGCCTTAAGATAATTAATTTGTTACTAACAAAAATATGGACATTACCCAGTCTGAAATAAACGAATTTTATTTTTATTTTTTTTATTTATTAAACTGAAGATCGCATCTAAACGAAAATATCATCATATTAATAAATATGAATATGAATATGAAATTAGAGCATTCCCTTAAAAAATAACATGTGAATGCTTTAGATTATGTTTATATTGTATAGTATATAATCCATTTGTAAAGTTACGTCTAACGCTGATAAAAACACTGATTATCACGCAAAAACGATCAAGCTTATTTTTATGAAACCTACACCAGTTTAAAGATAATTTAATTATGTTATCTTTTAAAATACGTGTTTTACGTAATACATAGGCTGAGCTGCATTCACTATAAGTTAGTAGTTAATAATATGAATACCTATGATAACAACAAATAACTGTAAGTACGCGTATGTTACCAAATAGAGCTAGTTTGTAGATGCCTTGGGTTGACCTGTTAAGACTACAAAATGTATATTAAATAAATAAATAAAATCTTAGCGGAGGTCCGTCCGACTTTTTTGGTTCGTCCATGTTTGTGACAAAATGCTTATTAATTTATTATCAGCCGTTTGCTACTGCAGGACAAAGGCCTCCCTTCCGTCATTCCACTTATCCCTCTATCTACAGCTGTATGTGGCCAATCCTAAAGAAAAGAGTCCTGCATTGCGATTCTGTAACCATCTCACCGTGAAAACTTAGGTGAAGTGAGTGTGGAGTGCGCGTCGGCTCCTGGGCGTTGCCGTTTGCTGATGTTTGGGACCCATTTTGAGGTTCTTTTTGTAATTATGGGTAAAAAAAAAGGGTTTTTCTTTACCTACCTTTGGACGATGAAAAGCTACGGATTATCGTAATGTATGTAGCCGACTTTAATTTATGTTTAAACCAAACATCAAACAGAAAAGAAAAATTTAAGTAACAGTCAAAGTTGGATAGTTTTTGTATTCTCTAGCTCTCTTTAGTGAACCTGTTGTATCTCTCATCGTCTGGCTAGCCTTCTACCAACTATGTCGGGTTCAGCTTCCAGACTTACCGGTTACAGCTGAATACCAGTATTTTACACGGAGCGACTGCCTATCTTACTTCTACAGCCTAGTTACTGGGTAACACGATCATGGTAAGACGATGAAGGTATTTGTTGCAACCTCTGCAATCTTATAACTAATGTAAATGTATGTATTTTTTATATTACTGTTTATAAGATAGTTGTTACCACTTCATTTTAATGCATTTCGTTTTTACCTTAGGTTATCACTGTATTTGAGAATGTTGCTTCACCTATTATTGGCAACTGTATAAGCCCTCAACTATTATCTACTGAGATTTGATATTTTGTATACAGAAGCTGTTCGTGTACCTTTATGAATAAATAAATATAAGACAATTTTATGTTAAATTCGAGAATTGGTCACCTTTTGTCCAATAATGTGGGCTAATACGAAAATTACCAATTACACAAATTGTCCGCAACGTGTAAAAGTATGCTCGCGCCTATAAAAGTGTCCAAATGATTTGGTAGGCACTTAGTGTCAAACATGTTGTGGATAGCAGCACTCGTCCTCTGGTATGTACCTACTTATTTACTAGCTGATTAGAATTTCGATTAGGTTAATTGTACTAATGGTTGTTATCGTGAAAAGCCAGTCTTAAAAATATCAATGCCTATTTTACGAAAAACTGCTAAACAGAAAATTGTAGAAGAAAAGTGATAATTATTTTAATTGGACACAAATTCGATGAGGTCTTCGATGCATCCGTGGATAGCAAAAAAATAGGTATAATTTTTTTTATTTCAACGATTTTATTGCAAAGAAAGATAATAATGATGTAGATAATGAAGTAAAAGCTAAAAAATAAATAGGTAGGTCCTAGGTACCAGCCTTCACATCACTCTCCTCATCAATCTAGGGCATTGATCAGACTCAAAAATAAAATATGAGTAAATATGTAAATAGAATTTTGCGGTTGACTGTTGATATAAATTTCACGCGCCCGACGATTTTAATTTTAATTTCGAGCCTAAATACACACTGCATTCTACTAATCGAACCCTTTAATTTGATACCCATAGAGAGAGGGTTGTGTTGGGAATATTTTTGAATTCAAATTTTGAAAAAAAGTGTATTCCACCATTTTGAGGCGGTGGCCAACATGGATTTACAATGATACAGAATAAAATCAATTGTCATCAATCATTAGAACTAAAGGTGTGTACGAAATATCAGATCCATCTGTCAACGGCTAAGGGGTAAAATTTCAATGACTAAATTTGACCCAAAACAAAACAAACAGGGGGCAAGCTAATTAAAACCGTTTCATAAAACTACATGGTTACTGCCTTGCTGAGAGTAGTGCAGGGTACAGTACTGTAGGAAATAAATTATTGAGCTTATTGCCACCATACGTTAGTTTGCTGGCGTAGACAGAGAATTAGTTTCTCTGTCTACGTTTGCTGGCCATTTTAAACTGCCAAAGAATGACAGTTGTGATTTGACTTTGAATATACGGACAATTTAAGTTGGAAGTAAATTTGCTGAGCAATTAATTTCTCTGACTTTACTTACAATCATTGTTTAATCCAATTCATAATATGCTGGTAATCACATTTGGTCTTGTCGGCATAATGATTATCTTCTCTTCGTCTTTATTATTTACCTACTTTATTACTAACAATTCCTCATGTTCTTAGGGGTTCAATGAGCCACTTGTATGGCTACAACCTCCAGTTTCCACCATGGTTCAAGTTCGGAGCCGCAACATCAGCGTATCAAGTGGAAGGAGCCTGGAATGTTAGCGGTATGTATTAAAATTTCCTTACTGTTTTCAAATCAAATTGAATCCATAGATAATATTGAATACTCTACCCTCTATAGGCTGCAGTAATAATAATAATAACTTTTATTTGGGTCCTTTTACAAAGTAATACATCAAAACACTTATAAATACTTAGTAGTACCAAGTTATTAACAGATTGACTTAAATACTTATATAAAAGCTAGTTTAATTTACTCGTTTTTAATTACATATGAAAGGTGCGTTGGTACTGACATTCTAGGGTCCATATTGACTCAACTAAAGTTCTTTACCCGAAATTGTTCTTCCTAACGATTTGTAATCCGAATGAACACTCTTCCTAAAATTTTTCATCCTAAAGTTTTCATTCATACTATTTGTAGTGCTACCGGCGATGTTCATAACACTCATGTTTCCGAAAATTGTAATTAATAATATCATTAATGTAAATATATTTAAACTCCTACTGTTTTTTATCATAACGCTTTTATCCCTAAACATAATTACCATAATATTTTCACTCATACTCAGAAAGAAACATTTACCAAGTGTTATAAAAAATATATGTGGGTAGAAGATGATATTTATAGTTTTAGGTTTTTTGTTCTGTGCATGGTTGATGGTGGGCTAGGTCGACGGAGCCCCGCTTCGCGGGGCTCCTACTTCTGTGTGGTTTATAAAAAAATAACCACGAAGGGGATGGCGGGGTCTATTCGCTCGCTTCGCTCGCTCACACGACCCCGCCATCCCCTTCTAACCTAACCTGTCCGAGTCGGGGTGCCCTAAAGTCCCAATTGCAACCAATTTCTCTTAATATAAACAACCGTTACACACCCGATGTCGATGGCAAATTATGTTATGGCATATCATAATTATGGCATGTGATAATTAGGGCTTACAATGATTAATGTATATAATACTGATTATTATGAATAAAAAGAAATCTAAACAAAAAAGATATGACTTTGAATAATAGTATAAAAGATGGTTATGTTGAGAAAATATAGGGAAACAAATAAAAGTATAATAGATGTTTATTGCTACTGACATTATGAAGTTGAATGCTTCGGAATTATGAACATTAGAGACAGAGTAGTTAGGAATTGTGATTGTTAGGATGAAAAATGTTAGGAAGAACATTTTCGGATTTCCAATTATCGGAGTTGAAAATTTAGGTGAACTTTGGCGCACCCGACATTCTATCTTGTGGCGACCTGCCTGAGCTAGGTTAATAAAAACCTGTGTTTCAGGCCATCCCCATACTAAGCGATATACACTAATACTATCCTTAATAAACTAGGTACTAAATACAAATAAAAGTTGCCAATTTAATAACTACATCATTATTGAAGTACTTCTAGAAGTCTTTCTGTGTCTGGGTACTCAAATTTACCCAAATATTCGCGAATCTTCAGACTACAATGTTTGTAACCGGCACTGTAAATAAAGTATTCTATTGAGCTTATTATATGTATAAATCGAGTCCTAAATAGACATAGAATCGGTTTACAAAGGCATGTCTAGTTTGAGGCTTTAAGCAGACCAAATCTTTCCTTCTCTTGTCAGAAGGTATTGGCTTGTAAGCGAGTTCATCGTGCTGCTCTAATATGATGTGCAGTATAAATAATTGGCGTACTGTTAGCACCTCACATGCAATGTAAAGCTGGTGTGTAGGAAATCTGAAAGGCCTTTAGAATTGCTCTTTGAGCACGTTCTAGAGGGAGTAAAATAGACTTTGCAGCGCCGCCTCGTGAAGTTATGCAGTATGTAAGTACAGATTGGCACAAAGCTAAATATACCTGTTTAATTAATTTAAAGTCGAGCAATGTGGCGTAAATTCTTAAAGATCTATACGAGTATGAGTTTACGAACTCGAGTACATTGCAAATCAATGTGTTTACGGAAATTTAGGTTTGTGTCAATTGTGACACCAAAATATTTCATGTGATCGGGTTTAGCTAGAGTAGGACACGAAAAAACAGCGTCAGCGTCTGTCGTACAGTTATGAGCATAAATGGTAAGGTTAGTAACTGGTATATTAGTGTTTCTCATTCTAAATAGAATGTACTTGGTTTTATCTGCATTTAATGTTAGTAGATTCATACGAAGCCAATTTGATACAATGTTAAAGCCACTCTGAGCATATTTATAGACCTCCTCTCGTGATTTAGCCGAAAACAATAGGGTTGTGTCATCTGCATATATGACATTATGATACCATCTGCTAATTTCAGGTTGCATAGTTCATTTATGAAAATAAAAACAACGTAGGTCCCAAAATACTTCCTTGTGGAATGTCGTAGCAGCTGTTTTTAAGTTCTGAACTTTTATACTGACCGAGTTTTACACACTGATGACGATTTCTAAGGTAATCAGAAAAAAGTCGGAGTTGTGTTCCTCTTATCCCAAGTGTTTCAAGCTGGTGCAATAGTTTAGAACAAAAAATTGTGTCGAAAGCCTTGGCAAGATCCAGAAAAATTCCCATGCAATGCAAGCCATTATCCAGATTTGTAGTAACATAATTTGTAAATTTGTGTACTGCTTGGCAGGTTGAGCTTTTTGGTCTAAGTAATTTGTTGTCCTCAAGATACTTTACTAGCCTAACCTAACCATTCCGCCGCGCGCCTCGGGGCAAACCGGTTGTGCAGTCGTCACTCTAGCTGCAAGCGTTTTTAGTCACTTCTATGTGCGCGTAACCGTTCGCGTGTGTTCTATCAATAGTTGAACTATCGGCAGTCGACTCGCGTCGCCGTGTGTGATTCACTCCTTTCGACACGGAGTAGTGTTACTTGATGATGATGATGATGATGGGGACTCCCTTTTCCGCACTTAGACTCTCATTTGGTCCGTTGTGCGTGGGGATACTGGCTAACACAGCCAGCCTAGCTCCGCCCAAAAGCACAGAAGCCTCCTGGGGGCTTCACAGGCTTCGCGGAGCGACCTCACTGTTCCGAGGATTTCTTCCCGTTGAGAAGCCACAGCCTCGCACTCCAGGATAACGTGGGCGGCTGATTCCTCGGCGTCAAGGCAGCCCCTGCAAAGGGGGCTATCTGTGGCGCCTATGTTAAAAAGATGTTTGTTAAGGGGGTTATGGCCCGTAATTGTTCCTATAATTATTCTGAGGTTATTTCTACTCAGGTTGAGAAGTTTTTTGGTTAACCGCGGGTCTACAATTGCTAAAGCCAATTTGGACTGTCTACAGTCTGTTGCCCGTGACCATCTGTTGTTATGGAGTTCGGTCGATCTTTGGCGAATCCACGCACGAAATTGTGAGAAAGGCAGAGGGAGAAGTGGGTACGGGCCTAGCACTTCCATATCAGAGCCTCTCTTTGCAAGTTCATCAGCGGCATCATTGCCTAAGGATCCACTATGCCCTTTGATCCACTGGAGGGTAATGCGATTAAACGTCGATAACCTCTCCAGAGCTAAATGGCACTCAAAAATTAGTTTATTGTTAGTTTGTTTGTTTTCTAAAGCTTTGAGCACAGATAGGCTGTCGGATAGGAATTTAATGCCGTAGTTCCGGATGCCTAAGCGCTTTAGGTACTGCTGTTGCGGCTTGTGTTAAGGCAACACATTCACATTGAAATATCGAACTGTGTGTGCCTAGTGGTATACACACGGTAAATAATTTGGTACGGTAAATAATTTGGTACTAAATGGTAAAAAAACCAAATGCATTAAATTTAAATTACCGAATGTAAGAAGTAGCGAGTGTGACATCATGTTGAATGGAGAAAAACTGGAATTAATTAATCACACAGTTTTTCTGGGAATCACGCTAGACGAGAAATTACAATGGGGACCTCATATAACATCTCTTGCGGGGCGGCTAAGCTCGGCCGCTTATGCTGTTAGAAAGATAAGACAGTTAACAGATGTAGAAACCGCGCGTTTGGTCTATTTTAGCTACTTCCACAGCATTATGTCGTATGGCATTTTACTGTGGGGTCGGGCTGCTGTCATTGAATCTATCTTTATTTTGCAAAAGAGAGCTGTCAGAGCCATTTATAATCTACGTCAACGCGAATCTCTCAGGGAACTATTTAAAAGGATTATATTATGACGGTACCTTGCCAATTCATCTATGAAAATATTATGTACGTAAGAAAAAATCTACATCTTTTTAATAAAATAAGTGATAGACATAATTTTAATACAAGAAATAAAGATAAAATTGATCAACCATTTTTCAGATTAGCTAAAGTACATACATCTTTTATGGGGTACTGTGTTAAATGCTACAACAAAATACCTTGTAATATATTGCAATTAAATGAAAGAAAATTTAAAACTCATATAAAAAGTTCACTGTGTAAACAAGCATATTACAAATTAGAGGATTATATCCAAGATAAGAATGCTTGGAAACATGCTGGTCCAGCTCCACAGGACAATCTAGGATCTTGACAAAATTAAAACTTGTTGCTACTTTAATTGTATGGTTTGTTATTTTTATGACATTGGTTTACATTCTGTGACTACTTTAACTCACACACTGACATATTAATTGGTTACATAATTTGGGAAATCGTATACTTTTACAATGTTTGTAAATATGTGAACACCATGTATCTATCATTTAATTTACTTATTTATCATTGCTACGTTTATTAAATTCTTTTTACCTATTTTGGTAGGGTAATTTTTATTATAGGTGCATCGTCTTCACATATAATTATATAATTAATGTATACAAAGTATTGTAACACATTTTAAAAGAGTAACGATGGAGTTTCTTGCCCATTCTTCTCCATACGAAACTACCTTTTGGAAGGGGCGACTAGAATCAATTATATTTAAATGTAAATGTTGACGTTCAAAAGTGCCTTTTAAGTGCTTATTTGAAATAAATGCTTTGACTTTGACTTTGTATGTGAAGGTTAATGTTGAGGTCAAGGGAGTGTACGCCAGCACCTGAACCATTTTGTGTTTTTGAGCCGTCTGTGTAGATGCGCACTTCATGGGCTCCTGACTGATCCCTTTCCTCCTGAACTGTATGTATAATATAGTTTTTGTTGAACATGGGTTGGTTTGGTGTTCTGTCACACGGGGCAGCGATGAGCGGTTGGTACTCAATCGCCCGGTCCAGGATGTTAGCGTGTGGACTGGTATGGTTTTTGCCCCATATGCCCAGATACATTAGCCTGATGGCAGCTAGCGCCGCCGCCTCCTGCTGTATGTACAGGTTAAGGGGAGTTAATTGAAGGGCTATCTCCATGGCTGCAGTTGGGGTGGTTCTCATGCAGCCAGTGGTAGCCGTACAGGCCAGTCGTTGGAAGCGTTGTAGTCTGGTAATGGTGGTCGAGAGTTCAATCCTCGTCCACCAAACCAGAGCGCCATAAGCCAACATTGGCCTGATTACCGCTTTGTATAACCACAGAGTTATCTTCGGAGAAAGCCCCCATGTTTTCCCTAACATTCTTTTACATTGGTAGAGTGCAATTGTGCTTTTATTAAGTTTGTAGTCAAGGTGCTTGTTCCAGAGAAGTTTGCTATCAAGGATCACCCCCAAGTACTTGACTTCGTCTTTAAGTGTTAGTTCAGTGTTGAAGAGTTTTGGAAGCCTATGGGGTCCAAAAGTTCTCTTGTTGGTAAACATTATTAGTTCTGTCTTCGAGGGGTTAACCGATAGTTCGTGCTTCGTGCACCAGCTCTCGATTATTTTGAAAGCCCTTCTCATGAGATCACATAAGATGCCTTCAAATTTCCCCGAGATCAGAATTGCTGTATCGTCCGCGTATCCCACCGAGTACAGACTGCTGGCGTTGAGCTCTGCAATGAGCTCATTTACGACTAAATTCCACAGCAGTGGTGACAGCACCCCACCCTGTGGGCAGCCTCTACTCACGATAACTCTCGTGGTGGTGTTAAACTGAATGGCACGGTATTTTAACATGTTATTGATCCATTCTTTGAGTGTTCGCGCAACACCGTGCCTGGCAAGTGCCTGCTCGATGCTGACGAAGTTTGTTTTGTCGAAAGCACCTTCTATATCAATGAAGGCGCCTAGGGTTGGGTTTTTGGCTTTAAGAGCATTTCCAATGCGTGAGACTACGTTGTGGAGTGCTGATTCAGTTGATTTGCCTGCACAGTAGGCGTGTTGATTCGGATAGTAGTGTTACTTACAGAGACTACACCTAATCTCGAAAACTAGGTATGGATAATATAAATACCACCTTTGTCAGCACAAGTGACACCGACCATCCACCTAGGTCCGGTGATATGAGTGTCGATGAGTCACTTATAGAAAAAGAATCTCCACCAGCCTATGTAACATTCCGCAAAGGTATACTTGTCTTTTTTTTATTATTTTTTTTTATTTGTAATGTGCGTTTTGTTTGTGCAGAATAAACATTTTTTCTTTCTTTCTTTTCTTTTCTTTAAACCCGCGTGAGACCTATCGCGATGATTTCAATAAGCTGCAAAAGGACATAAAAGGCATGCTCGACAGCTGGTTCACAAAACAAGATGAGAAATTCACCGTGCTCCTCTCCGAATTCGAAGGTGTAAAGTCCTCCATTCAGTTCATGAGCGACAAATATGATGACCTGGAGAAGAAATCGCAGGACGTGGCCTCACGCGTATCCGCGCTTGAAGAGAAACTTTCCTCACCTCTGGCCAGTGACCAACGCATTGCCGTGCTCAAAGCAAAACTAGAAGCCATGGAGCAAAAATCCCGCAGTTGTAACATTGAAATTAGCAATCTCCCAGAGAAACGCAGCGAGAACCTTATGGCCATTATTGAGACTATCTCGAATATCATCAAACAACCGCTATCGCTTCGTGATATTATTATAATTCACCGGGTTCCGCAAATGAATGCTAATACCAATCGGCCTAAAAACATCATTGTTAAACTCACAAGCCAAGTATTGCGCGATAATTTCTTAGCAGCGGCACGGCTAAAGAAGGGCATCACGTCCGCAGAGTTGCAGGTTAACGGAACATCGAACAAAGTTACATCAATGAGCATCTCACATTGAAGACTAAAATTTTATTTCGTCAAGCCAGAGAAGCTGCTAAGCGTCTTGGGAATCGCTTCGTTGATCCAAATCAAGCATGGAGTCATCCTTGTTCGGGCAGATGTTCCAGAGCCTGCATTCACCATTAGATCCGAACACGATTTATCGAAAATCAAACCCTGTTCCAAACCCGGTAATTAAGAATATTTATCTAAACGTCTATCGAATACACAATATTCGAAAATTTGATCCAGGTAACGTTATTAGTCCATGCGCTCTGTTTCGTTCACTACTCTGTGTCACTACACATATTATTTGCATTTGTTTCCAAGTTAGCCTCATAATTCTAACTTTTCGTAATACGACTAATACGAACTGCGAAGTTAGTTTTTTTAATGTCATTTGTTATTGTATTTTCTATAGTTTGGAATGTACACTATTACTTAAGTGTGGTGCAATTATGTATTTCAATACAAAACAATATTCTTGTGCAATAACTATTTTATGTAAGCTATATACTTACGCCTATGCAGCATTACAGACAGTCAATATGTACAAAACAAGTACTTATAATTTAATGACACAACATACTAGTTTTTGGTTCTACCTAATTTATAATGAAGTCAGTTACGCCTTTTGTTTACCACTGTCTCACATAATATCGCAAGTCACTGTTAATTATTTACCTATAGCTGGATTCCAAGCCTGTGCTAAATGTACGAGTATGTCATCTTACTGCTTATATTTTACTAGTTATTCCCTATGGTTATATCCGCGTTTTCGTAGGAATTCACCCCACTGGTGGTTCCTGCGTTTGGCTGTTTACATTATACTTAACACTATAAACCTATAATAAACGGTCTGGCCTCTAACATTAATAATATCGTCTGACATTGCACACAGCACCATCTAGTTCCAAGTTAAGCACTTAACACTTAAGGCTTGTGTTATGGATACCAGATGGTTGATACACTACCTAAATACATTTTTTTTTTCGTAAATTCATACATATTATAAATATACCACCATGACTCGGGTACAAATATCCATATCCATCATACAAACATTTGCCCCTACCGGGATTCGAACCCAGGACCATTTGGTTTCGCTGACTACACTTAGCCACTGTAGCCACTACACCAAACGTGTCGTCCAACATTAGTATATACTTATTGTATAAAAATGGATAATTACAATCTATCTTTCTATTATCAGAATTGCCGCGGGCTGCGTACAAAACTACACACACTATTCATGAATATTTTGTCTTTTTCGTATGACGTCATCATATTAACCGAGACCTGGCTAACACCTAACATATCGGACAGTGAATTTATCGACGACCGCTACGTAGTTTTTAGATGTGATCGTGACCGTTGCGCCACAGGCAAGCGTGAGGGTGGGGGTGTACTAATTGCCGTTCTACGCTCACTGCGCATTGATGCGACTTCCAACGTATTGATGCGACCCGTTAGCAGAGATATTGAGCCATCATGGTGCAGTTGCCCGCATTGTCTTCTAATAAACGACATATTATAAGTGCGGCGTACATACCACCTCGCTCACGGGACGACACGTACACCGCTCACATTGATTTGTTAGCGGACGTCATTAACGATGCGAGTACTGACGCATTCTTTGTGGTAGGCGACTACAACCTGCCCGGCCTTGACTGGTCGAACGCGAACGGTGGTGATCACAATTATGTTATTCCTCAACCTACCACCCCCACAAGTCACTATTTATGCAACTTCATGTCTCTTACAAATGCCCTTCAATTTAACACATTAAGAAATAACCTGAGCCGCATACTGGACCTTTTCCTGTGTAATGTAGTAGGCTGTCAACCTATGATGTGCGTGTCACTGCTTCCACCCGATGCCCACCACCCTCCTTTCTGTGTTTCATCACCATTAAATACGAAAATTACTCCCTTGAGAAGCCACTCAACCATGAAATACAACTTTTATAAAACAAATTACGAAACAATCAATAGCGAATTTAACAAAATAGACTGGAGCAACTTACTTAGTAATCTTCCCGCCGAACAATCTGTCAACGCCTTTTATGATGCTATCTACAGCACAATAAAATCACATGTTCCTCTTACTCGTCCCAGGAATTCCCAGTTTCCGTCGTGGTTCAGCCCTGCTCTTATTCGCATTTTTAAAAATATAGAGATGCTTGGCAAATATGGAAGAAAATATGGGAACATATCAGACTACGAAATATTTTCAATGTACCGCAAACGGTTCGCAACCGAGTCTAGCAAGTGCTTTCTGATGTATACAAAGTCGGTCGAAGACAGCATTCCATTGCACATAAAGAACTTCTGGACATACGTCTCCAAGCGGAAGGGGCAAGGTAATATCCCAGCCAGCATGTACCTTGACAACAAAAACTCTAACGATCCCACTGAAATATGCAACATGTTTTCAGGCTTCTTCAGCTCTGTCTACGAGCCTTCTTCCCTCGACCCCGAGCTTTGGCAGACACCTACCACATACGCGGATAACTCGTTGTGTATTTCGGACATATATTTAGGTACGGACGATATACTCAATGCAATAAAGAGACTGGACCCAAATAAAGGATCTGGTCCTGATGGCGTGCCCCCAATTTTTATAAAAAAACACTGCAGATAGCATTTGCATCCCGCTTCACATAGTATTTAATAATTGCCTACGTGAAGGTTCATTCCCTGATAACTGGAAGCGCGCACACATCACGCCCATACATAAAAATGGCGACATAAACAACATACAGAATTACCGACCCATCTCCTTGTTGCCCACCTTGTCGAAGCTCTTTGAGAGACTAGTGCACGGCAAGTTATACTCTCACATTCACCACCTTATAATTCCCGAACAACACGGATTCGTTAAAGGCCGCTCTACTACTACTAACCTTATGTTATTTACAAATCATTTATTCGAAAACATGGATTATGAAACCCAAGTTGACGCTGTGTACACCGACTTCCAAAAAGCATTTGACAAGGTGGATCACAAGCTAGTTCTGGACAAGATCGCCCATAACGGCATTCGGGGTAACTTACTGCGGTGGTTTATGTCGTATATTTACAACAGAACCCAAAAAGTGGCTATCAACGGCTTTCAATCGGATTCCGTTGTCGTTACTTCTGGGGTGCCTCAGGGCTCAATTTTGGGGCCTGTGCTTTTCATTCTGTTCATGAATGACATAAAACGTTGCTTTATTAACTCCCACTTCTTAATGTATGCCGACGACATAAAAATTTATAAGTCGTGCAAAAACACAGATGACTGCCCGCTCATTCAGGAAGACCTCAACAGACTTTCCAATTATTGTTCACATAATAAACTTCACCTTAGCTTACCTAAGTGCCAAGTAATATCATTCACAAAAAACAAAAATCTAATTAAATACTGTTACACTTTACAAGGCACTATTCTTAAAAAAGTTGACCATATTCGTGATTTAGGAATTACACTTGACTCAAAATTTCATTTCAACCTTCACATTGACAACATTATTAACAAAGCCTATAGTATGTATGGTTTCGTTATGCGCTCTTCAATTGATTTCAAACGACCGCATACGTTTGTAATCCTATACACAACCTTAATACGCTCCCAATTGGAATACGCAGCCCCAATATGGTGTCCTTTATATGATAAATATAAGCAAAGGATTGAAATGGTCCAAAAAAATTTTTTACGCTCCATTCACTATAAATGCCACCGTTCTAAGCTATCGTACGCACAGCTAAAACGATATAAACTCCTGGGCTTGGAGTCCAGGCGTACCCTACTTATGGCTGTGATGCTGCATGGCATATGTAATAACAACTTTGACTGCTCTGATATCACCAATAAACTTTGTTACATTGTACCCAGAACTGTATTACGGCGAGAGGCGCGCTTGCCCCGGCTGTTCCACACTGTACAGTGCAGAACCAATGCTGGCGCAAGGGCGCCCCTCCGTCGTCTCTTAGAAATATATAACACACACTTTGTCGATCTTGATATATTCTCACTATCCCAAACAAAATTTAAAAGAATGGCTATTCAATTGCTTGCACAATAATTTATGAATTCTTTCTATCCTATTTCGCCTCCAGTAGATGCGTCTTTTGTTTTGTTTATAATAGTTTATTCCGCGGACATTGGTGTGGGTTACATGTTTACCTCTACTACCCTAGTTTGTTATCTACTAAAATTGTAACGTGTAACTGTTTTATGTCCCAATAAAATAAAATAAAAATAAAACCTATTATTAATAATACTTTCCAGAATTTTTGAGAGGCCGGTTAAAACTGAAATAGGTCTGTAGTTATTAACGCAGTCCTTGTCTCCAGATTTGAATACAGGGGTGACCAATGCTTTTTTAAGCATTCTAGGAAAAAACTCCATTAGACAGACATAGCTGAAAGATATGTGTTAAAGGTTGAGCAAGTAGGTATTTAATTTTTTTAAGGATTCTATTTGATTTACCCACCCGACTGCACAGTCATCTTTTAACCCGGAAATTATTCCTAAAACTTCATGGACGTCGGTATCTAATAAAACAAAAGAATTAACTGGATTTACAGTTCCGATAGTCTGGTGTTGGCAAGGGAGAGTTATAGTTCCAGGTGTTTTGTCAGCCAAATTTTTACCAACGTTGACAAAAAAATAGTTTACTTTAACTGCTGCTTTAGAAGGGCTAATATCTGTTGATAGTAAATCAAGTACAGGTTCGGAGGTTTTTGCGGTAAAACTATTTGTTCTTATATATTTCCAGACTAGTTTACTATTTTTTCCTGCTGATTGAAGCTCATATTAATCATGTTGAATTTTTATTTACTTCAGAAGGTTATTACAGAAGTTCCTATATCTTTTGTACGTAATGCTGAGTACCTCGTTGTCAGGTGTGAGTTTAGATTTCAAGTGCAATTTGTCTCTATGTCTTATACAACGGACGAGACGGTATAAACCAGGGTTTGACATTACTATATATGTCCTAGGCATTTTTGTAGTGAAAGTGTTTTTAATTATTGCATGTTGCAGTGAGCCTATAAAGTAATTTAGGGAAGTATTTGCGTTGCATAAGTTGTAAACTGGGTCAAGATTTATGCTGCGTATGTCAGTTTCAAGTTTTACCATATTGACTTTGGTACAGCTGCGCATGCAGTTTTTTCTGGGTACTGCTATTTATAATTTATAATGTTAGTAAATTTGCATTATGATCAGTTAGCGAAGAATTAGTAATGAATGTTCTTCTTTGTTTGTTTGTTTTCAAAATAATATGATCGAAGCATGACCCACTTTGATGCGTGGGGTAGTGATATGCTGGCAATAGGCCGTGATATGAGCAGATGTTTAGGTAATTATGGGCATGATTATCGATTTTCCCGGAAACAATGTTAATATTGATGTCGCTTATTAATTTCATGGTTTTGAAATTACGCAGCTTATTTAGAAGTGTGTCAAGAGAGTCTAAAAATCGGTCAATATCTTGAGAAGGAAGTCTGTAAATAGCCATTACCACTATATCGGGGCAGATTTCAATGATCAAGTAGGTTTCGTCTTGAACTCTGAACAAGCGGCAAAAGGATTGGCAAGTGCTACTAGCACTTCTCTTCTTAAGTCCCAATTTTTACCACATTTGGGGTCAGCGTTACATGGTATTTCTTCCAAACACCTCTCTCTCTCAATCGTCATCTCAGCTCAATATCAGCGTCCATATGGATTAAAGAGCCAGGTGCCCATGCTCCATATTTAAACGCAGCTACTACCAATATACAGATTCTGGAATTTGTAATAAAACTCGTTACAGGACTTTTAAGATGCCTCCAATTCAGGCCTCTGTATTGAGGAACCACCTTAGAACTGGAAAACTAGCCAATGGATGTATTTTTTTTTAATTTGTTATGGTTTTGCGGTGTTTAAGTACCTATTTAGTTTCCGCATAATCTCTATAAACAAATGAGTTTCTTACTGCTGACTTTGAGATAACTACACTGCTTTGATTAGCAACAAAAATCCTCAATCCATACGAACAGCCTATTCACCCCCAGAAATCACATTTGTTTGTAACTTACCTTCCTTTATTCCACCAATAAATTACTGCGATATCAACTTAATTGGCCAAGCATGGCCGTCTAAAATAGCAATGTAGTCGTCGAAATAATTTAGCCCAAAACCTCTGCACAAAACGTAAATCTCAGATTCTGAGACGTAAACAAATCAAAAGGAGTATATATAAGGATCATTGTAGGTGGTGTTCTATAATTTCTGCCAAGCCCCATGGGAAGAAGGCGTGAGTTTATGTTTGCGTGTACTACGCCCTCTGTATGCATTGTTATTTAGGCCAGCGCGGCGTCTCGTACTAAACTTTGATCTGATCCAGCCTGTCCTTTGCTGCCCTCCCCCTCTCTGCTCTCCATACCCCACAGAGGGTGTCCTCAGCGTGTAGTCGCTTAGTTTATAAGTTTTATGCCCTGGCTGGAGGCCTTACTTTATTAAGTCATCCACAGGATAGCCCGGTTAAGCAACCTTTTAGGTTGACCTAAGAGATGCCATTATCAAAAAACAAAAAAACTTACGGTCCCCGTAAGGAACGAAGTTCCTTACGCCATACTCGCATGCATCCACACTCGTAGATAAAAGAATGCAACAGAGACAAGAGAAAGTGGGAATTTAAGCGCATTCGGGTAATTACGAAAGGATTTTTGACGAGTTGGCGGGATGTTCATATTTTAATTTACCACTCAGAATTAGTGGAGCTAATGATTCTAATTTAGGTGACTTAATTTACTTGAATAGACAGCCTAAAGCTCTGTTTCGAAGATTTTTATACATACAAGTGCTTAAAAATCTGATAATTTTTACTTTGTACAAATTCAATTCTGAAGTACACTTTGCACTTTAATTTGTGAAACGCTAATATAATCCAATTTTTTTAGTTCAACAATTGTATTTACCTCTGAGGCATACACTTCAGCCTTACTGTCCGTAAACCGGGGCTACTTTGATCAATATTGAACTTTGAAAGTCCATATCTTTTAAATTAGTGGGTATATAAAAATACAAAAAATGTCTAATAATCGGTTTTTTTATCACTCTCGATTCCTGTAATGATAAGTGAAAAAATATGGCAAGAAATTGAGAAAAAAAATAAAAATTGGCTGATCAAAGTTAAACGTAGGATGGGGTTACTTTGATACCCCCGATTTTATTGCGTGATTAAAAAGTAACTCCAATAAAAATGCCAATTCAATTTAAAAAACCAAAATCTGCCAACGGGAATAATAAATATTGACGTTTTTGTCGTATGGGGTAACTTTGATCTAGTAAAAGTCATCAAATAATTAGCATTTCTTTAATCAAAATGGTGCTTACAACATTTTAGCTTACAAAGCGTTTTAGTGCGGTTATTTAAAGTGCAAGTTATTTAAAAGATTGTAAAAAATGCATATGAAAAAAAGAGTATACTCTCTGGGGTTAATTTGATCACTTGATCAATCTCACACCATATACCCTATCAATGACACCCCGCATTAAACAAACTCAAGCCACTGCATTTATTTTGAGGTTAGGAAAACAATGATCAAAGCATTGAATAATCGATAATAGGCCACATAATGGAATGTATATAGAAATTTCATTACACCATCAAGCGATTGAGTACACATGAAGTTTTGCAGCTCAATTATTTAGCTATTAATAGAGAAGAACAATATATTTACCTTTTTTAATTGAAATCGTTGACGAAGTCTCCGCGTGTCCTCAGAAAAGGATATGACAGTTCTTCAGTGTTGGTAACATCGAAAAAAAAAATTACCAAATTGCGTTTCGTTTAACGCAATTCGCGATTTTATACGAAATGGAAGTTTTGATCAAAGTCATCCCGCAATTCAAAGTAACCCCGGTTAATGGTACCCCCACAAAAAGAAATCCATGGGAGTGAGGTCTTATTTAGTGTCCTATCACAATAACAAAACAAAATCACAATTGTCAGCGCGGACAAAACAAAAGCTCCGTTCCGAAAGGCTAGCGTCGGCGCACTGAGGCCCCACTTACCGATCGCAAGGATCTAGGATGCAATAGAAACACACTGACCCATTTCTATTTCTACTACGCGCGGGATGTTTTGGTATGATTGTCACTCTCGTAATGAAATTAGTCTAGGAATTTGCCGCGTTTTTTTTTTTCTTCAAATACATAAACGTTAAGTTTATTTTAATTTATTTTTATAAATAAGTTAAAGTTCTAAAAATACGTTTAACTGTCATTATTTTTAATAAATGCTTATCTCATATTATTATTGTGTTAATTTTTTCGCAAATGGTACGAAAAGTAGAGTATTTTCCTCGGTGATAAAGCTGTCTTAGTCTTGGGTGAACTTAAAACCCTCGCTACCCTCAGGACTCGTCTTAAATCCCTCGCTTCGCTCGTGATTTAAGTTTTTAACACCCTCGCTACGCTCGGGATTTAAATCGTCACCCGCGACAGAAGACACTGCTTTATCCCCTTGGTTAATAATCTACTATTAATCTATGTTTTTAAAAAAACAAGAACTTACAGATTGGAAACCACTGACAATTTCTTTGGAAAATCAGTATGGGGCAAATCCGAATGGTTATTCATTCAGAATTATCCTAGTCGACTAATTCTGAAAAAAAAAAACCTTGGGTGCCTTAACCTACTCAACAGTGCACTAAAATGCAAATCTATAGGATTAAAAAACAAGCAGTTAAAAAACTTACTGCAATTTCATAAATACATATAGACCTTCGGGTAATTCCGATAATCCAAAAAACGCGCGAAACATCACTCGTTCACAAAAATGTCGCGTGACGACACACCAACGCTCGCTCATAGCCTCTTAAGCCAACGGAAGCGCGGGAGCTTACTAAGATGGGGGCTAGGTGAATGTTGTTGAGCAACTAAAATTCCCGCGATTAATGAAAGGAGATTGGCAAGAGCCCATGTATTTTCAGTATCCCATACAGGCTTACCGTTTCATAGAATGAATATATGGATTTGAATGCTACAATAGAGTATAACAAAATATGTAATGGTAAGACATACGTTGGACTTGAGGATATTAAATTGATTTAAACATAACGTCAAAATGGACCACGAAAAATAATTCTTGGTACCTACCTACTTATGTAACTCAAGGCAGACCCTTATAAATCATACATTTCACTCAGATAAAGTATCCACTTTATCTGATTGTACTTTAATAACTTTAAAAGGATTTTTGATGATTTTAAAGTACGGTGTTTTAAGTTGAGATAAGAAAACGGCAATTATAGATAAGAAGATTTTGAATTATTTTAGGCCATCCAATAGCTATGACGTCGCTTATAATAGTAGTCACCTACCTTTTGCGGGATTCGAATCCTCATACAAGATGGTCAATGGTCCATCCACAAGAGAGTTCGTCAACAGAATAAAAGATAATTAACAATTTAAAATATAATACTTAGGTAAACAATAAAACCATAGTATTTATTCCTACTTTATAACTTTTTATTCTAATGACAACAATACATATCAAGAAATACCGCAGGGGGCGTTGTTCCTTCGTGTCGAGCATAAGCTTAATACCACACTACACCCATGACATGTGAACAACATCCCACAGTTTTGAGTCCTAATAAAAGTGATTAACTCATTTAGCTCATCTTCATCGATTTGGGTTTATTGGAAGGCAACACTGACGCAATACGTTTAATTGGCTCTATTTTATGCGTTTTGTTATGCTTTAGTGCGTTTTGTTTCCGTAACGGGGCTTCACCCTAAAATCATATTTTTTTAACTACTCCCAACAACTATTAAAACATTTTAGCTTGGAAAATAACTACGGATACAAGACCTATAATTTGCATATAAGTAGATTTTGAAACGTTTGGATTTGACGAGGTACCCAACTCGCCAATCTCCTTTGTAATTATTGGAATATCCCGATTTTCAGAGTTAGCCGAATGCACCTTATTTGTTTTTAATACAGAGCCAGCTAGTATAAGTTTTTAGCAGCTCTAATAAAGTTAAAGCCATCTTGGATTGTCATTTTGACCTCGCAATTGATGTTAGCACCCTCAAAAACCATGAAAACGACTCACCCATGACGACATATTTTAAAATTTTCTCAGTTGCTATCTTGGAGTTTAATTTTAACCTCACTATCGGCTTTAGCACCCTCGAAAACCAAGAAAACTATCTCTCTTTCAATTATATATAATAGAAAGGAGACAGAGAGGATATCGCTTATTCGCAACGTGACGATTTCTGCTTGTCAACTTGTTCCAAAATAAACAAATCGTATTAAACTAGAAGAGGATCTTGTTTTCCAGACAAAGGCGAAAGCAAATGGGACCGCCTAACTCACCGGTATCCGGAATTATTATCAGACCGCACTAATGGCGACGATGCCTGCCAGTCGTACTATCTATGGGAGAGAGACATCGAGATGGCTGAAGAAATGGGCTTGCAGTTTTATAGGTAAAAAAGTACCGACATGCATATCGCTACTATAAATGAACCGTTAAGCTGACCAGTGATATATTTTTACTGATATTCTGGGTCTTAGAATACATAGATTTTGGTATCAACCGCGAAAACAATAATACGATTTCATGGTGTGAGTTCTTCATTTTCTAAGAAATGTGTTATCTAAAAATAGAAAAGTACCATAATCATGTTACTTTAATTGAATACCATCGTATCGCTTGAGGCCCTATTACTAATTCGGTCACTATTTAAGTATTAAGTAACAATACTATCATTGTAATTAATAGGAGACAACTTCCACGATTCGCCACGTTTCGCCATCTTTAAATGTTTGAATCTTTTTCCAGATTCTCAATATCCTGGCCTCGTCTCCTCCCGACTGGTTTCGCCAACAACGTTAGTGAGGATGGCAAGAACTACTACAACAACCTGATCGACGGTCTACTGGAGAAGGGCATCGAGCCTGTCGTCACTATATACCACTGGGAGATGCCGCAAATGTTTCAGGATCTTGGTTAGTTATAATAATATTGTACAAGTTAAATCACAACAGCCCACAGCTAAGCTACGCACTTAGCTTCGCTTTATATGAAAATGTAGGGACCGTCTACTGCCACCCACAGCTATACATAGGCAGAAATGCGTCGCTGGCGAACAAATGAATCGTGCACGTAAAGCTCCGTCCAGATATGTTATGTTGTACGTACCGTTCCTCCGTTCCGATCACCGTTCCGTATCGAAAAACTATGGACGTACTGAAAATAGCCCGTATCTCCTGCCTGACCGTCGCGTCGCATTTTCGTTCACTCGTGCGCCAAGTACCGCCCAATCATAAGGGAAGAGATCCATACAAATTCCAAATGGTGACCTATATTCGAACGATGTCACTTGCACGTCATAAAACTACAAGGTCTATTATGTCTATGTGTCAGTTAGATATGTTCACCTTTAGAATAATAACTAAAGCATATTCTAAGTGTTCACCCTTATGCTACGGTGTCCTAGAAGAGCGGTGGCCGGACTTAATGGCCGTAGTGACGGCTGTCATAAAAATTGCGCCAGCGAGAAAAATGTATATCGTTAGATTCGCTCTACCGCGTCCAAAGATAGTCACGTTTCGGTTTAGTTTTGACACCTCTAAATACGTATATAATGACGCATTGACTAATGCCACAGTATAAAAAGATACAGTAGGACGACGCCTTTGATCTCGTGATAAATGCCGACAGCGTCTAGGCATTATCGCGACAGCTAGGGTTGTCTCAAGTAAACAATATTAATTTATTTATGTATTTGTGATCAACATTATTATTACTTTTATAAGCAATCATTAACAATTATCAAAATATCGTCTTTTTGTTTATCAGCCCCTCATATATGGAACTGTAACTGTACATCTTTATAAATGGGCGACTGACAAATATTTACGGTTTTTAGATTTACTGGGTTTAAAATGTTTGTTGCTGAAAATAAAAAATAGTTATGTAAAAAATCCTCATCCTACTAAATAATTTTATCACCAATTTTATTGGGAAGCATGAACATGGTTTAACAAATATTCGTTGTCAGCACCCTCGAAAACCTTGGAAACGACACCATAGACAAAAAAAAATTTCACGGCCGCCATCTTGCATTTTCGTTTTGACTGCACTATCAGCTATATCGTTCTCGAAATCCATGAAAAGAATACCCATGACGAAAACTTTAAAAAATTTCGCATCAGCAGTCATCTTGAATTTTGATTGTGACCCCTTTATCGTTATCAGCGACCTCACAAACCATGAAAATGACACCCATGTCGAAAATAAAAAAAATAAAACTGAAAAGAAAAATAATAAAAACACTCATGCTCTGCGACAAGAATTTATACTTCCGCCATTTTGTATAAGTTAGCAATTTGGCATGACATGACAAAATGGAAAGTATGTATAATTAATAACAATATTTGTTTACCTTTCATCTGTGCGCGGTTATAAATTTAATTTAAGAAATTGATGTTAGCTTCGGAAGCTGGCCTAAGTTGTTCAGTTTGGTTAGGGTTAATTGTTTAAAGGTGTATTCTTATGAATTTGAACATTCTATGTAAATTTATGTTGTACAATTTCAATATTTGTACGCCTTCACGGCAAAACAAAGCGCACATATAATAACCTAAGATCTTTATGTAAATACCTATGTTTCACAAATAAACACTCCGATTCCGATCCGATTTATCCTGCCGCCGCAGGGTCGCACTGCCAGCCCGACACCATCCAACACACAGCTAGTGGCCAGTGTCATTTTGCGAACTTGGAGATAAAAACTCACTGTAAAAAAAAAAAAAACAAAACCATCTTTACGAACATAAACATTACGAATTACCCGGCGGCGGCGGCGTAAAAATATTTGCATCGTGTTAAGGGTGCGGGAAGAGGGATGCACACTGTTATGGTTAGTTGTTTTAAGTATGACTTTATGAATTAAATTGCATTTTATTTAAAATATGTTTTAAAGAACGTTATTAATGGTATAAAAATAAATGATACAAATGACACAATGATGAATGGCACAAATGACGATATTATGTGCCAAGATGAAGAGAAGCCATGGAAGGTCACACGCGGGAGGATATGGAAACTTCACTTATCGATAGATGGGAAGATATGGAACCAGTAGCTTCAACTTCACGATAAACAAACGATATTCTCGGTAATTGGCCCTACAATACAATAAAAATATTAGTGTGTTTATAATTTAAATTATTATGATGCTGCTTATTCAAATATAAACAATGCCAAAAGTTATTTTTATTATTTGTTTAGTCCATATTGTTTTATTTTATGTAACTTAGCACACATTTTACTATTTTTTATATAAAAATTATGCCGTCTACTCTTGTATCCCGATTTTCGCATGAAAAAGTATATCAATGTAATTATTTTATAATAAAAGTGTTCAATAATTGACATTCCGTCTTTTATTTCTTTAATAAGTACTATTTTACATGAAGAACTATATTAAATCACATTAACGACCCCATATTTTTATGCCCAGCGATTGGACATAAATATCGGGCAACAATAAATATATGCCCAAAATGCCCGATTTTTACCATTTATTCCTGCCGGGCAGAAACACATTGCACATCTCATTCATGCTGTAAACGGCTTGACAGAATTTATTGTGGCACATTGATAGTGGGTTAGCGCATAGCATGCACATAAGTCGGTGTGTGATCTATTCCAAAATTATCAAATAAAAGTGTAAACAAACTGTGTACTGTCATTTTTTAACACAATCACTGACTAAAGGGTTTACGGTATTATTGAAGTTAAAAAATGAACCCCAATAATTGTGAAATGACAAACATCTTAAAGGAGACTAAAAAGTGAATATAGTATTTAGGTATTCAAATAATTAAATTAAAGCACTCGATTTATAAGTGGCACTACTTATTGGCGTCCACAGTTACGTTTTTTGATCTATTTGTTTACATTATCATCAGATACTTTTGGAATTGTGTTGGTAATACGCAAAAATTATTTAAATCCGTCTGAAAAACCGATCATTTAAATTCCAGGTGGTTGGGCTAACCCTCAAATCTCCGACTGGTTCGCTGACTACGCGAGGATCGTATACACCTTCTACGGTGACCGGGTGAAGACCTGGATCACGATCAACGAGCCTCTAATGGAATGCGACTGGTACTACGGTCAAGGGATCCTGGCTCCAGAGCTGGACTATTTCGTGGGGCCATACATTTGTAACAAGAACATTCTATTGGCACACGCGAAGGCTTATCATATCTATGATCAGGAGTTCCGGTATAAGTGTAATGGTATGTGGTTCAATTTTAATTTATAGAAAGATGATTGGATGTCTGTCGTTTCTACTCGTTTCCTAAGACGATAAATGATTATATTTCTGTACGCTGGTTTGTACTAACACTTTTACACGCTAATCGTATTTTAAAAACTAGGTGAGGTTGGTGTTTCCTATCTGACTACTCTGAGCAGAAAAGCCGAAACAAACTCGGAGGTCACAGTCTCTTTTAAAGTCCAGACATAATCTTGGTCAGATCATGTAAAGACCATGTACATGCATGACATACATGGTATAGATTGGTTTTGAGGAAAGAACCACACAGATTGAGTAGACCTGTTCAGTCAGTGCACGCATTTGTCAGTAATCATGCAGCTGAACTCAGAACTTGAGGAGCTCAATAGACATAGATAGATTTAAGCTCTGGCCAAAGTGAAGCGAGCGAGCGAGCGGGAAGTGGGACGTTTTAATGCCAAGGAAGTCACGCGCCTATTCGCGTCTGTTTGAACATCTCCATACAAGTAAGTTGACAAGATCGGCACGAGCAAATTTTATCCCGCATCCCACTCGCTCGCTCGCTTCAGTTTAGCAAGGCTTTCAAAAATAATGCCAATTCTCACTAATATCGTGATGTATAGCGCTACCAGATTGTTTTGGCGCGTAGCCAAACACGAACGCCGCCATCTTGTTTTTAAATACGGTTTGAAAGTAACGTGTAAAAGTGTTTGTACAAACCTACTTAGAGAAATAAAATCATTTACCATTTGACATTTCACAAAACAATTGCGCTAATGACCCACGGGAAGCTCTCGTTCCCAATAGCAAACTACCATAAATGTCCCCTGGGTGCCCGGCCTGTTATCAGCTTTAATTAAAACAATCGAATACTTAGAAAAACGCATCGCTTACACTAGAGCGGCGATGACGTAATTTCGCGCGTGTACAATCGTCAATCATCAACTGTAAAAAACCGCCGCGCCACGGGATCTGAGTAGATACCAACAACACTGTCAATATCATTCAGCGCCAAGAGATCCTAGTAGCATTCTAGTTTATGTGAACATGATGCGAATAGCTTTTTTTAGTATATAAGACTCTTCGTACAAGTCCTATATCAGTTGTCACAAAACATTGGGTGGCTTCTTGCTAAAACGTTTTACCCTCTTTTCAGGAAAAGTGTCAATAGCGAACCACTTATTATGGCTAAAACCATACTCACCGGATGATGAGGAATTGACGGAAGCAGCCAGAGAGTTTATAGTAAGTGTGACTTATCTTTACCACGTTTGTAAGGTTAAAATGGACGGAGGTAGTCAAAATTGGAAATTTAAGGAAGAAAAAGAGGAGGCCTGCAACTAGCTGTGAGATATTAGGGCCCAAATACAAAATGACGATGTGACGCTATGTTAAATCGTACTTTTATCAAAGCATTACGTCGCATAATCAAGACCAAGTGGACCTTGACAGTAGAGAAGTTGGAGTCGCGCCATAACATAAACTTCAAGTCGTTTGTGATGTGGGTTCCTACTCAGTATCTAGAAATCTTCATGAAGGAAGATTTTTGGCAGAGCTACCGGTATCGGAAACAGGGTCCAAGCTACCGGTGGTCAGGGCCTCTGAGAAAGTAACCCCCTTACGATACGTGGCGTGTACTAAAGTACCACTTTCTGGATCTAGTCTATTATTATAAAAATTACTTGTTATAAATATTGTCACCGTATGTAAAATTTCTATATTTATATCTGTATTTTTTTTTTGTTGTACGTAATAAAGAGTATTCTATTCTTTTCTATTATAAAATTCTTGTATTTCAGACCGGCCGTTATACTCATCCTATATATTCAAAAGAGGGTGGATGGCCGTCCGTGGTAGAGGAGACAGTCGCAAGGGTCAGCAAAGAACAAGGCTTCACAGAATCAAGGCTGCCAAAATTCACGCCAGCAGAAATTGATCTGATTAGAGGTAAGATTTCCTAAGGAGAAAACAATGCGTAAGTATTTCCCTACGGCTGAATTTCACCAATAAAACTGAACGCGATCAGCAGTGATGTGCTGATCGCATTCAACGCGCCATTTGTACAGGAAATTATATGGGGTATATCCGTTTTACCCACTGATGTATCCCACTCTGTTTGTCCTGGCCATGGTTGGCTATAATCAACTGCATGTCCGACGGGAGTTTACGCTGGGCGACTACTTGGTGAGGGTGCTTCGTGGAGTGGAGAGTAACCCGGGATTATTGCAGCGCTTGAGTCTGTGTGTGCCGGACCGCTACGTGGGGAGGCGCTGTGCTACTGGTACCTGCAGCCAGAACTAACCTGCTTGCCAAGGCACCCCTTACCAGAGCTATCCGTACCATCAACGACCTTCAAACTCAGATTGATGTGTTTACATGTTGTTTGAGTGAATTTGCAAGGGTATTACTATTTATATTATGCTATAAGCAAGATAATACTTATGTTATTCTTAATGTTAGTAAAGTATGTTTGTGTTTATGTTTGTACCATGTTATGTAAGTAATTATGTTAAACTATGTTTTGTGTTTAATGGTGTAGGTAATCATTTAATAATGTTGGTAGTTTTAATTTTTCTGATTTGGTTATTTTAAGGATATAGCTTAGGTTATTAGTTTAAGTTCTTAACTGTCGCATTAGGGTAAACCCTGTAATGATAGTTTAAGCTGTTATAAATAAATAAATAATAAATAAATTTGATTGCTGTGCTATGTAAAACGGGAACTATATTTTCTATCACCAAAATTTATATTTGTCATCAAGTTGTATCACCTAATAAATAGATCTATCGCCACGAAATATTTTCGTTCTCAGATAAACAAAAATTGTTCCCAGGTTGATATCTCAGGATTTTAGGTGATTTATTGTGGAACTGATTTTGCATTGTTTGGTGACTACATTTTGGTGACAGATCTACTATTTGGAGGACAAACCCTATTATTTAAGAAACACAAAACTAATTAAATTGGTAATAGCTTAAATGATACCCGAGACAAATTACCAGGAGAAACTTGATGCAATCTGGACTTTAGGGCACCCCGACTCGGACAGGTTAGGTTAGAAGGGGATGGCGGGGTCGAGAGACCCCGCCATCCCCTTCGTGGTTATTTTTTTATAAACCACCCAGAAGTAGGAGCCCCGCGAAGCGGGGCTCCGTCGACCAAGCCCTACCGTCGACATATTATGTATATCAATCGATCCGTGGTGAATAAGAAAACTACTACTATTGGTGATCTCTTTAAATTAGTTTGCTTAAATACTTATTAGGACACACCTATTATAATACATACAAAAACATTTATTTGGTACTAGACCTTATATCTCAGGATTTTAGGTGATTTATTGTGGAACTGATTTTGCATTTTTTGGTGACTACATTTTGGTGACAGATCTACTATTTGGAGGACAAACCCTATTATTTAAGAAACACAAAACTAATTAAATTGGTAATAGCTTAAATGATACCCATGTAAAACTACATACTTCCAATTAAATAAATTCTGATTCTGGTGAAATTAGCCCTAAGTCATATTTTATCATAAGCAGCCCAAAGTAAAACTAAATTAAACCTATAATGGGAATTGGGCAAAAATTATTGCTGGGAAACGACTTTTATTTTTGCAGCGCGTAACGCACGTAAAACATTGTGCTTATGGGTGCATGGTAAAAGAGTTGTGAGAATAGGTATTTAAAGTTCAGTTATAACTTAACTTAAATAAAACATTTAAAACTTGTTTTCGTAAAATAAGTCGCAACTTTAACCTTCAATATCTCCGTAAACGGAATGTATCCAGGTATGGTCCAGTACAACAAAAAATATCACAATGACGGGGACTCTCGGCTTCGATAAGGATATGTTTATACCCATGATAGTTCATACATAATAAACTATCTTATTTTTGTTTCAGAGCATGTAGTTTCAAATACCTCTAAGTAAATATCACCCTACCTCCCCAGGCACCTTCGACTACTTCTCCATGAACCACTACTCCACCAGACTGGTGCGGAAGCCCAGACCTTCGGAACAGGTGGTGAGGTCAATCTACACGTACATTGGGGACCTGGATGTTGTGCTGGATGTAGACCCGAACTGGACCTACGGTTATAGCCCGGTTATGGCGGTAAGTGGACGAAAATTAAATGCTAAAACTTTTGGGAAGGGTGTCGAAAAACTATGAAAAAGAGCACGTTTGACAAAAAGAAAGCTTGTCTAAAACAATAGAATCAATCCGGATTTTTTTTCGGGTTAGACCGAATTAATAGAACCAATAGATTACCATAATCTTGGTGTCTGTTTGAATTCTACACAGTAAACCTATTCAGAAGACACGTTTGATTTGTGTCGGATATTTTCTCTGCAGGGTTTCTTTTTAGAAGCGGTTTTATACACATAAACCCTCCACATGACATACTCCAAATGATGGGGAAAACCGCAACAAACCAAGATTATCTTAATCGCAAGGTACATAAGTCAGACCAGACAGTTACCTATGAGGCTGACGCCTATAAGTACTTACTTACTATTTTAAAAACTGTACATCATTCTTACCTATATATTTTCAACCAGATATACCCGCAAGGCATTCGGGAGCAGATGGCCTGGCTAAAACAGCAGTATGGAGACATTGAGATCTTCATCTCGGAGAATGGATACTCCAGTGGAGGCTCCAATCTCACTGATGACGGACGAATATCCTTCGTCAGAGATTATTTAGAACAGGTGGGTATATTAAAATTACGATTATTTTGACACTGTCTGTTGTATGAAGTATGTCGTTGGTCTAGTATTTGCAAGTGTTGCTGCTGTCATCGGAAAATATTGGGATCAATTCCCAGCGAGAAACAAAATAGCTATGCCTTGTATTTTGACAGTTTACCAACATTCATTGCGTGATTAACGTTGTAAGGAGAATCATTTTTCGAACACGAAGCGATGGATTAGCAACTTCCTTCAAAGTTCTGCGGACTGTGATTAAACTGTGTGACGCAACTGAGATGCAGGTCAGACGAAGTGTTTTTGAGTTATTCTCATGAGAAAGTTTGCTTCACGTCTGTGAACTTTCACCAACAAATTGAATAAATAAATAAAAATCTTTATAGTAGACCACATGATCAATTTAAATACACAAAACACATGAGTGAGTATCTATACGCCCCAATAGAATGCAATTGGAATTATTTTTATTTTAAGCCACCGACCATTGCCCCTGCCTACTTAGAACATGTGAATTTTCAGGTCATCTTGTCGATCAAAGATGGCGTCAACGTGACTGGGTACGCGTATTGGGCGCTCATGGACAACTTCGAGTGGACAGGCGGATATCTGTAAGTAAACATTGTTCTTTTGTTTAACGTCGACATTCCATTCATTTGAAGCTTTTTTTTGTATTTTGTCTTCCGTAAAATATTATTGAACACTCAAATAGGTATAATGAATGCACCTCTTTTTGTGAACATTAAAAAAACCTCTTTTGGGGTCTGAAATAGCGAAGTAACTGCTACAAACTTGGTGAAGCGCTCGCTCTGCACTGTGAGAAAACGCTAATAAGTAAAAATAGTAGATTGTTATACAAGGAGCTAAAATGACCCATTGTATACGAGGTAGTTTTACTCCCGAGCTTTAGCGAGGGAGTAAATAGAAACCGAGTTTTAATGGGTTTTTAGCGCCGTGTGTTACACTCTACTTTTCACTACGATTGCGAGAAAATAAAACAATCCAATACAATATGAAATATGTAGTTTATTTTATTAAAATTATTTCTTTTCATTGACATTTTCACTATTGTAAAATTAATTACGGTCACTACCCATTCAATTTGCAATTAGAGAAAAATTATAAAGATTTCGCGATAATGTCTTTTTTTTTGTTTTTTCTTCTGCAGCCGCAACGCATTGCATGCATTCTACCAAAGAGATCGCCGATACTAGTTCCATTTTCAAAAATAAAATGAAGTTCTTTTTTTATGAAACAGTAATAAGTCGACTCTATATTCATGATTATTCTACTTATGACTAAAGACTTTTTCGTTTTTGTAGGCTCATTGTCATTTACACACAAAAATAAAAAAATAAAAACTTTTTCCCCTAGAGGAAGAATTGCTATTTTTTCTTCGCTCTGGTACGCCACAATGACTGTATGGAGTCCTACCGCTTAGGTGCGATGTGTGCCGGGAATTCTTATGTGTAATGTGGAAGAAAACACCGACATGTGTATTCACCAAGCAGCTTTATTGAACTGAATTAATTACAGTAATGCGTTCGTGTATGCGCTCGTTTGTTTATTGGAAGCGTTTGTTTATTAGCATAAATTGTTTGTTCATGATATCCTCGTTTCTCTTCAAAATATTGTACTCGCCTTCCACAATTGATGTTTGTTCCTTGTAGAGGTTGAGTAAATGGTTTTCGTTAGTCTGTATGACGTTGATATCACTATAGTATTTTTTGGCAAAGTCTTCGTCAAGTACTCCAAACAGATAATTTGCTGCATAGCCAGTTCCATTTATCAGACCCCTTTTCTTGCGCGTTCCGTGTTCCGATCGCAAAACATCGTTATAGTGCTGTATTTCTTTGATTTCGTGTTCTAGTTGAGAGGCGATGGATATCAAGGTTGGCTCTTCCTTAGTCAGACTGTTCAAATGTGTGACGTAGTCTGCCACGTTTTGTAAACTTCGCCAGTATGTTGTCATATTGTAATACACAACCATTTTCCAGTCGTCTTGTCGTATTTGCATCTCAGCAATTTTGTCGAAATAGACTAATTTTGCTGGTGATAATGTGGTGACGTTCACTGTAGTCTGTTGCAGTGATGTAGCTCTACATAAGGCAAACGTGAAAAATATGCCAACGTAACTGTTTAAGGATCCTTTAGTAGGTTTTCTCCGCTTCGGTCTCTCAGCTTTCTGTTGTTCGATAGGCGTTGTGTCACCTTCACTCTCCACGCACCCTGTATCACTGCTTTTGACTGGTAGTCGTGATAATTTGATGATAGGGCGTTTTAGAGTGCCAGTTTTTGTTTTCAGTGTCACCACTCGAACGTGTCCATCCTTACCAGGATGTGTCTCCATAACCCTTCCTAAGAGCCATTTAGAGGGCGGCAAGTGTTCATCTTTTATCAATACGATGTCGTTGATCTCAAGATTATTTGTTGCATAATGCCACTTGCTGCGCGTTTGAAGAGTTTGAAGGTATTCAGATGACCATCTCTTCCAGAAGTCTTGGTGCATTTTTTCCAGCAGCTGCCATCTAGTTTTAATGTTTCTGATGTCCTCGTCAGGTGAGAGTGGGCTTGATAGTATTGGACCTCCCACTAAGAAATGTGCAGGCGTTATGCAGTCCAGGTCGTCAATGTCGTCTGTTAGAGGAACCAACGGCCTAGAGTTGAGACACGCCTCAATCTGAGCTATCAGTGTGGAAAACTCCTCAAATGTCAGCTTTTGTTCGCCAATGACGCGTTTTAGGTGGTACTTCATGCTTTTGACTGCGGCCTCCCACAGTCCTCCTGCTGACGGCCAAACTGGAGCGTTAAACTGCCATTCAACTCCTAGGTTCCCTAACTCACTCAAGAGTTCTTCGTTGATGTAGTGCATTAACGCCTCTTTGTGTTCCTGTATGAGTGTTTTGGCAGCGCCCACAAAATTTGTACCATTGTCTGAGTATATACACTTTGGTGTTCCTCTCCGGGCACAGAAACGTTTGAAAGCGCCGAGAAAGGCTGCAGTACTCAAGTCTGAGACCAATTCTAAATGAATGGCCTTTGTTGCTAGGCAGACGAAAATAGAAATATAGGCTTTGGAAGTCTTAATCCCTCTGCCCTTGTTGGCCTTGACTTCTACTTGTCCCGTAAAATCAACGCCTGTGTGCGTAAATGGACGCGATGGAGTGACTCGGGGCTTTGTTAAGTTTCCCATCAGCTGTTTGCTAGTAGATGTCTTGAAGCGATGACATTTGATACACTTGAGAATGTGGCCTTTTACTGTCCTTACACCTCTTAGTATCCAGTATTTGTCTCGCAAATGTGTCAAGGTGAGTCTTGCTCCCCCGTGCAGTGTCGAAATGTGTGACTTGTCGATTACAAGTTCTGTGAGCCGAGCTTTGTGTGGCAAAATAATTGGATGTTTTTGTGAGATCTTCAGGGCTGATTCTGTTAAACGTCCCCCGACTCTCAAGATACCTTGTTTGTCCAATAATGGGGTTAAATTAAGTAGACAACTCTTGGAATGCACCTTGCCATGTTTCTGTAAATGTGCAATATCATCGCCAAAGTGTTTATTTTGCACTGCCTTGATAACGACATTCAATGCGTTCTCAAGTTCAACTGTATTTAAGTAATACGATCGTGCATTGTCTTTGTTTACTTTGACTCGTAGAATCCAACCTAGAATTCTCACGACACGTGTAATAGAGTTATGTTTGCATAGAAGCTCTTCGATAATCGATGACGATGTTTGGGATGCACAGACTTGCTTCTTGTTCTTGTGTTCTAATGTAGGAGCTTCGAATTCAATCGAATGATCTGGGATGTTGTTTTGTATCAGCCACGTAGGTCCCTCCCACCAAAGTTTGTGTTTCACTAGTTGTGACGGAAGTAAGCCACGATTAGCGCAATCTGCCGGGTTTTCCTCGGATTTGACATGTCTCCAACCCGATGGCGGTAAAATATTTGCAATTTTCTTAACTCTGTTTGCTACGAATGTTTTCCAGCGGGATACGTCGCCTTGTAGCCATCCCAGAACGACCATTGAGTCAGTCCAAGCTTGTATTGTTACTGTTTGTTTGCTTAACGACTCTCTGACCTTTTTTGCTAGTCTGGATAATAAGTGTGCGCCGCACAGTTCGAGCCTGGGCAGTGTCATCAATTTTCTAATCGGTGCGAGCTTTGTTTTCGCTGCAACTACTCGAGTCATGTATTGACCATCGTCTTTGATGCTTCGGCAATAAATCACACATGAGTATGCCTTTTTCGATGCATCGCAGAACCCATGTAATTCAACTGGGGTGTTTTCAGCTCCTATCCATCGAGGAATAGCGATCTGACCTATGTATTTGAGGTCGTTCCTGAATTCTTTCCATTGTTTTTGTACATGTTGTGGTACGGGATCGTCCCAGTTGAGGTTTGTAGTCCACAGTTGTTGGAAAATAAGTTTGGCCTTTATTGTAGCAGGTGAAAGCCAACCTAGTGGATCATATAGCCTCGACAGTTGAGATAGCAACGATCTTTTTGTAATGATAGCGCATGTGTTTGTTGTTTCCACTGGATGATGAAATGTAAATTGATCTGTAGAGGGATTCCACATAACTCCCAATGTCTTGTTTGTTTCAGCGTGCTTGAAGTCTATCATGTTTTGACTAATTTGATCGGGTTTAAGATCTTCCAATATGCGTCTGTCGTTGCTCGCCCACTTGCGCAGGTTGAAGCCACCTTATTTGAGTAGGTCGATTAATTGCTGTTGAGTGGTTTTGGCTTGTTGGATATCATTGCTTCCGCCGAGGAGATCGTCGACGTACAGCTGACTGTTCAATGTTTCAGCAGCAAGCGGGTAGCGAGCACCATCATCATAAATTAGTTGTTTTATTGTGCGCATCGCTAAAAACGGAGCAGATTTAGTACCGTATGTTACGGTGCACAGCTGGTACTCTTGGAGCTTGTCTTCCTTGGAATCTCTCCACAGAATCTTTTGTAGATGCTGATCTTGTTCCTGTATACCAACTTGTCTGTAAAACTTTTCAATGTCGGCGGAATAAACAAATTGGAACCCCCTCCACCGTAGGATTAATGCCTGTAAGTCCTGTTGAAGAGTTGGCCCACATTTCATTAGCTCATTAAGACTGTGTCCCGAAGTTGTTTTGTTTGAGGCATTAAACACAACTCGAAGTTTTATACCGTGGTGTGGTAAATAGCAACCCGGTTCCAGTGGAATTAAACTTTGTTTCATGTGATTGAGACGTATGTAATCAGTCATGAATGCCTTGTAACTTTCAGCAATAGACTGGTCTCTTACTAGTCGTTTCTCCATTTGTCGGAATTGTGCTAATGCCTGCGATTTCGAAGAACCTAACTGTCTCTCGAATCCCTGTTTCATGGGTATTCTGACCTCGTATCTGCCGTCAGACTTCCTGATAGTTGTAGTTGCGTATAATGTTTCGCAATATTGTTCGTCTGATGTCAGCGTTGTAGACTGTTCAGTTATTTCTTCTTTTTCCCAGAAACGCGAAATGTCTTCTAGGTTGTTAAGCACTGCATGGCATTGAAATGTTGTAGTGTTGCCCAATAGAACCCATCCTATCTTAGTCTGTTGAGCTATTGGCGTATGTATAGGTCCTCGCAGAATCCCATTCATGATTATTTGAGCGTAAACTCCAGCGTCCAGTAAAATGTCAACTGGCCTGGAAAGGTTGTAGTTAGGATCCGCAAGGCTGATGTTTTCTAAATGTGGCCACTGTTGGCGCTCAAACGTGTAATTGGGTAAATTGTTCAGCATTCTTGGCATGACAAGCGCCTCAATAGTGAAGTTGTAGTTTTGGTATATGGACTCGCAAGTAAGTACTACGGTTCCATGGCTTTTGTTGTTCGAGATGCCAACTCCTGTGACGATTGCATCTTGTTTACGTCTGTGAAGTCCCAATCGCTGAGCAGCTGATTCCGTAATCAAGTTGATTTGGGAACCTTGGTCAAGTAGAGCCCTAAGTTTTGTAGGCATTCCATTTTCAGCCATAACATACAGTTCATATTCATATTCATATTTATTTGCATTCCATAATGTTTAAGAGATGTTACAATGGCTTAAAGCTAAGGTACTGTTATGGACCCTGTAGGGCACAGCAAAAAGTATAGGTAATTTTTAAAATAAAAATTAAATTCAAAACATAAATTAACATTAGGCAATTTATAAACTAATTTATGTTATCAACATTAAATAAGTAAATGTAACATTTTATTTTATTGAGATCAGTCTGTTATAGTTTTAGGTACATTTAATTATTTGGTAAGGTCAATTAAACATATATCTATCTTATTATAATATTTATCTACGTATGTATGAATGTCTATGTCTAGACTACTAACTGTGTGTGGTGTCTGTGTTCAATAGATTTTTTTTGTCATGTATGTATTCGTTTATCGTGTAGTAAGCTTTTTTAATTAATATTTGCTTGAGTTTATTTATAAATGTCGTATCGCTGGTTTCATCCTTTATTGCATCTGGTAGTTTATTAAATATTTTTATGGACATTACGTAGGGGCTATTGGAGTGTAGTTTCATGCGCGAGGAGGGTAACATTAACATATTTTTGTATCTGATAGATCGGTCAGTATGTTTATCGCCGCGGGTTGTAAAAAAGTTCATGTGTTTCCTGACGAATTTGCATACTTCCAGGATATAAATAGATGGTAAAGTGAGTATTTTGTGTTTTATAAAATAGGGTTTACAGCTGTCGGTCTGCTCGATATTGACTATGATCCGAGTTAATTTCTTCTGGAGAATGAAAAGCGTAGGCGCATCTGTGCTATTTCCCCACATCATAATGCCATAGCTGAGCCATGCAACTGTGGCAAGTAGAACTTCGTTCACATACCCAGCAACGTGATGTGATTTACGTTGCGGTACTGTCGGTATGTCTTTAGCTGTCATGTTATTAGCAGGAATTGTATGTTGAGCCCTTTGTTGTATAGCATCATGTAACGTCGTATGATGCTTGTTATTGCACACCTTACATGTTTTCGCGGAATTGCATTGTTTGTCGTTATGGCAGTACATACAATTTTCACAGACTTGCAATTGTGCAATTGTATTTATTTTATCTTCTGGCGCCATACTTTGGTACGTTTTACAAGAAACCAATATATGGTCCGACTTGCATAATGGACATTTTCTTTCAGATCGAGCATGATAAGTCTTTGCCCTGTTGTTGAACTTCTTAGGAAGGTATTTGGAAGAAAATTCCTTGGCCTCACTGTTGTCAATGTTCTTGGCCTCATGCTTCGTGTAACTAGCCTTGTTATATTTTGTGTTGACTGGCTCGAGTGCTGTAAATTTGCTCTCCAGAAATGCCATAAGCTCGTCGAATGAAGGCAGATTTCTTGGTGCTTTTCGGCACTCCATGTACGAACTGTAGGTTTCTGCGTCCATTTTTCCTGTAAGTATGTGCACCAACAACGGACCCCACGTAGTGGTATCGACTCCGAGATTGCGTATGGCGTAAATCGTTTCCAAGGTCGTGTCGTGGAGGTTTTTTAATTCTTGTGCAGAATATTTGTGCACAGCCGGTTGGTTTAAAAATATTTGGATTTGCTTTGTAAACAGCAGCTGTATGTTGTTATACCTTCGGGTGAGTATATCCCAGCACGCGACGTAGTTTTCAGCTGTGACGTTGAGATGCTGCACTAGACGCTCTGCCTCACCTTTCAGTTTGCCCTTGAGGTGCTGCATTTTTTGAGTATTGCTCAGCATGGGATTGTTGTGAATGGCTTCAGAGTAGAGGTCCATGAAAGTTGGCCATTGTGCATAGTTGCCATTAAATGCCGGAATCTCCAATGTCGGCATAGTTTGTTGTTGGTGAGATGTATGGCTGAGTTTTTGGTTGAGTTTTCTCTTGATGGCTACGTAAATATTTTCATGCTCCGTGTACTCCTGTTCATAATCCACTTCCGTGCCGATTAATACATTGTCTATTTGCCAATGTTGATCGTCAATAGTTTTCCAGCGCGCCTGTATCATCTGCAGTTTGTCTTGTAGTTCCCATTTTTCAGAGATAGTGTTAATGTCTATCGACAAGACGGTCGAGACGGTCGGACGGTCGGACGGTCGAGTCGTAAGAGGTATCCCTCTTACGACTCTTGAAAGAGCTCGAAAGTTCGTTCGTTGCTGATTAATCAGCTCATCAGTTTTGGACAACATACCTTTCTCTTCCGTACTGACATTGTGTTGTTCGTCACCTTGACCTTGACTACTTGTACCTTGTTTAGCCATGGCGTCGGTCTGTGTTATGTCCATCAGCAGAGCACATGTAGCTGTGTAGAGCTCTTTCACGGAGAGGTATGCACCAGACTGAATGTACTCGTGTTTGTTATCACAAAGCACTATAAGTTTTTTGTGATTGCTGTCGAACTCATCCCACAATTCTTCAAGAGTCACTAGCCGTTTTCTTGTGTACTCGGCAGTTTTCCGAATTGCAGAATCTTTCTTGATGTTTGTAGAAATCTTCTGTATAGCTTCAGCAATGATTTGTTGACGTTGCAGTAGCCCTTCCATTGTAGTAGATGTGTTGAAGAACCTAGTTGTCTGTTGTAATCACTGTCACTGATAGAAGAGTAAGTTGTGGAGCTGTGTGTCCGCTGGTTCTGTTAGTTCCGCGCGAGCAGATGCTCATCACCAGTATGTGCGCCTTCTCAACTTGACTGGTGAGACCCGCTTGTGGGAGGCCAGCCGAGCCGATTCGCTATTGATAAGGACACCTTCTCTCACACTTCACTTATTGTCTCGAAGGACCAAAATGTATGGAGTCCTACCGCTTAGGTGCGATGTGTGCCGGGAATTCTTATGTGTAATGTGGAAGAAAACACCGACATGTGTATTCACCAAGCAGCTTTATTGAACTGAATTAATTACAGTAATGCGCATGTAATAATGTAACATAAACGTAAGGAAATGTGATTGCGGGCGTCAGCATTAAAGAGTCGAGCGTGCTCGTACAATGACGGTATTTTTGAGCAAGAGGAGTGAAAAATCACTGTCTACAAAACAGAGTCAACATGTAAAATTTCAACTCTGTAGGATAAGAGGAAGTGGTTTTAATTCATCTTGCAAGATTTTACCAATACATACTAACTAACAAGGCAAGGTAAATAAAAGCTTGTAAAAAGAGACTCATTTATTTATAAAAAAAAACGGATATCGTTAGAAGGTTAACCAAATTTTTGAACGATTAGTTAAATATTTATCTTAAAATAGCCTCCACTAGTGGAAATACGGATCAGCCTGACTGACTGTACTAAATATCACAGCATGAGCTATCCTAATAGCTGCAGCCAGAAGACGATCACTGCCGGCCATAGGACTCCCCCATGGTACATGGTGAAAACATTATCATCATTTGACGACACATTTGGTGTAGTGGCTACAGTGGCTAAGTGTAGTCAGCGAAACCAAACGGTCCTGGGTTCGAATCCCGGTAGGGGCAAATGTTTGTATGATGAATATGGACATTTGTACCCGAGTCATGGATTTATATTTATAATACGTATGTATTTACGAAAAAAAATAAAAAAATTAAGTAGTGTATCAACCATCTGGTATCCATAACACAAGCCTTAATTAAGTGCTTAACTTGGAACTAGATGGTGCTGTGTGCAATGTCAGACGATATTTATTATTATTATTATTATCTGTCTAGCCTTTACCCAACCATGTTGAGGTCGGCTTCAAGTCTAACCGGATGCAGCTGACTACCTATCTGACCTCCACAACCATGATACCCCTTGAAAAATATCATCTATCTCACTGACAACTCAAAAGTGCCTGTGATTGGTTTATTACAAATAAATGCTTTAAGTTTGAAATTGAGTTTGATAAATTAGCATATTTTGATAAATCGTTTCTTCGTTCCAGATCAAAGTTCGGCTTCTACGAAGTGGACTTCTCCGATCCAATGCGCAGGCGCACGGCACGCAAGTCAGCTGCATACTACTCGAATGTTATCAAGAGACGATCTCTGTACGTTCAACAGCCGTGGGAAACTAAGCAATCTGATTAATAAATACTATTACAGTTAAACTTATTATTTAATTATGTACCAATTACACCAAAGCAAACAAGGCGTAATGTTATGTCATGTGTGTGTTATTGTTATGTATGTACATACAACAAATGAAAGAAACCAGTAAAAGCAATTGAAGTACATAAGCAGACCGGCTGTGGTAACGTTATACCTAGATGAATTTTATTTTGACACCTTATGTAGGTATCTTTCTTTCTTTAACACTTTCCGGGACAGACCGCCTCTAAACGTTATCTCGGTATATCGTTACGTGACGGTACGGCTAAGGGCGTTGAACTTTATTTCATGTAATTTGGCAAACCGTCGATAGCCGTTGCTTGCCCATAACATTCCTAGGAAGCACATGATCTAGTGTCACATCACGCGACTTTATTCGTTCGTAGGTGTCACGGCAAACTCTTTTCCAGTCATTTTTCAACATATACATACGCAAAGCTTGTGCACCAAACCAACACGTTCACACCGCCGAGAGGCGTAGTCATACCATACAATCTGCCCATAGGCGTCAACGTCTGTGGCCGTATTTGCTGTATCAAGAAATCAAGAATATAATGACTGTACATAATATGGTAGTACAGCCGTACTACCATATTAATGGTAGTACGGCTGTAGACGGTATGATAAAATGTATGGCATTTTGAAGTGTCATATCATGACATTTGCAAAATAGTCAAAGTGTCCCGGAACGTGTTAAATTTTTATTCACATAAGTATAACGCTTATTACGCAAATTTTTCCCAACTTGTTATTTTTTTGCGTCCTGTTGATTTTTATTTGCGTCATGTTTTTACTGCAAATAAACGATTTTGTTTCTCTTTCTTAACTTCTTTTATTTTTATTTGTGATTTAAAGATCAACTAGTAATAAAATGTTAACCCTGAAATTACGAAAGTACCTATATTAGTTAAGTGTAGTGGCTTAAAACAACGAGCCGATTCTGACGAAGCGCAACCACAAAACGTAGCACACCTCAGCAGAATCGCAGGTGAAACGACGATCGTGTGTCGTGGGCCAAAATAGACTTATTATTATTACTACGCCACCACATCACTCTCCTCCGGAGACCGGAGGTCGATAGTGGGCTGAGTCGTGAATCTTGCGATGCTTGCCAGGGCCTTAGGTTCCAGTGGGTCGGAACCAGGTGTCGTATAGTTCACGATGAGTCGGAACTGTCTGCGAAGATTCCCCAGTGAGTCAGGGTGGCGCTGCATTGTGTTCCAGTGCGTCGGATGTGGTACAGTGCCAGTTTGCTGACTGCTGGCGTAGACCAGGAGAGGGTTTAAGGGCTCTGCTTATCTTTCTAACAGCATAAGCGGCCGAGCTTAGCCGCCCCGCAAGAGATGTTATATGAGGTCCCCATTGTAATATCTCGTCTAGCGTGATTCCCAGGAAAACCGTGTGATTAATAAATTTAAGTTTTTCTCCATTCAATATGATGTTACATTCGCTACTTCTAACATTCGGTAATTTAAATTTAATGCATTTTATTTTTTTACCATTTAGTACAAAATTATTTACCGTAAACCAATCATGGACCTGAAGAATAGAGCTATTCACGTCGTCAAGATTTTGTGACCGTCGGTCTATCTTAAATATCAATGATGCGTCTTCTGCAATTAACATCTTCTTCGGATGATTTTGAAGTAATAGGGGTAAATCATTAATATAAACTAAAAAGAGGAATGGACCCAATGTCGAACCTTGAGGAACGCCCATTGCTATTTCAGACCCTAATGATTTTATGCCGTTTACTTGAACTGTAACTTTTCTATCTTTCAGGTATGATCTTAGTAAATCAAAAGCTGTATGTCTAATCCCATAGTGCTCTAGTTTCAGCAGAAGTGTCTGATGGTTTACGCAATCGAACGCCTTAGATTGGATTCTATTCAACAATTCTCAGACGGATCGACAGTTCTATACGAAGCTATATGATTGCGAAATGCAGAATCTATTATTTCAACACCTTCACAAAAATGCAAAATATTTTTGTTTATAGGATGAGTACTATACGTAGGTGTTGTGTCCAGTAACTACGCTCTTCAGATGTGTTAAAAACCGTACAGAAAGGCATTTTAGTTTAATTTTACGTCAACAAACGCATACGTTAAAATAATTTTAGACTTACTGTAAGATGTTGCTATATGATTATGTATAATCGCAAAGATATCAAATAATAAATTACGCTGGTACGCCTTTATTGAAAAATAAATTATTAATATTTATTCCTATCTATCTATCAGTACCTATAAAAGACGGGCTCAAAATTATCGAACAACTAATGAGTCCGTCTCATAAATATTTGTTACCCGTCCTACTGTGGAGTGCCTCTGTTAAGTTGCACTTTAAGTGCAACTGATGCCTTCTTTCACCGATCCTCATTAGGAGTGGAGGCAACTTCGCTCTTATTATAGACCATAACCTCTATATAAAAGCAGTGCTCAGGAAACGGTATATTTTTAGAAACAGTTTCGTCTTACAAACCTTAGAAACGATTTGTTTCGGTTACGTCCGCACGGAACGTTATTAAAACGCCTTTTAGGAAGAACACAATTTAAATCGTTCTTGGTTAATAAAACGTTTATAACCATTTTTGGGTTGATCGATAGGAAACTCGCAATACAAACCTAATCAATCCATAAGCGGCAAGCGCATTGGAATCAATGATGTAATGAAATGACGATAAAGTACAATTTAACTAAACAAGTTCATGCTTTTCGGCGCACCTATTGATTGCATACCGTTACTGCAAAATTGCCATCGCCCTGTGCGGCTTTCGCAAGCCGGCAGTCAGGTCAGATGCCCACACCGCGGCTCCATACAGGGCCATGGATCGCACGATCAATCTTGTGAACCTTTTTTTTTTTTTTTTTTTTTGTTTCCGGGGTGGAAAATCCTCATGGTTGTCCGCCGCCCTGCGGCGGACGGCGGGGTCTGTCAGACTCTTACTGACTTAAAACCACCCCGGTGTTCCATATCACACCTTCGCCGGGGGTCGCGGGAACGTACGATCCTTCCACAACCCCCGACTGGAATCTTGTGAACCTGATCCATCTAAGACGTGTAAATTCAGTATTAGTTTTTTATTCGTAAAAATTGCAATTGCAAAAATTTTTCTGAACAAAATTGAAAGTCATTTTGTTCAATGTGATATAGTGACGGTTCACAAAAACGATGTGATCCTGGTCACGGCACCACATGTGACGGTTCACAAAAACGATGTGATCCTGGTCACGTCACACATGTGACGGTTCACGAAAAAGATCCTGGTCACGGCACCACATGTGACGGTCCGTAAAAATGATCCTTGGCTGATAAAATTTTCGGTTTTCCTAATTACGTTAAAATTAGTGTTATGGTCGGTTTCCCCCTTAGGGGAAAAGGCCGCACTCCACCCCGTACGGCCCTGTAGAGCTCGTCTCCAGACTGGACACTCTCCCACCGATAGTAATTAAATGAATTCCCAAACATGAAGAAGTCTAACGCCTTGTCCTTTTATATTTATTATATTATTAAGGCAAGGTAATTATTGAATGAAATGATAAATAAGAATTAGGGATTCATAGATAAGAAAATACATTTGATGTGATTTTAGAAAGCTATAAATAATACTGGGATGCAAAGTATAAACTTGTGAGCAACCTATACGCTAGCGTAACAGGTATTTGGTCAGTCGTTACACTCACACGATATCTCACATCTACACTCGGAGTACTTAGAGCAACGCTTCCATAAAGTGACGCAAGCGGCTTTTCAGCAGCATTGCGTCGGCATCATGCTCTTTTGGAGACATGGTCCCTAGCAGTTCTTTCGAACTGATAACGTGACGAAGCGGCTTTCCCTGCGGCAACCGTGCGACCGTCCTTGTCTAGCAACGGAGCGGCTAGTTCCAGCGGCATTGCGTCGGCATCATGCTCTTAGGGAGACATGGTCCCTATCAGTCCTTAGACTGGATATGATATATATGTGGTCACCCAAACCCCTGGAAGTTCACTCTTCGCGCAACAAGTATATCTGCAAGACACGTGTTCATGTCAGTCTGACCGAATTATTGGTCTGAGATAAAGAATACAACATTCTAGTACCTATTACTAGATAGTAGAGTTGAGATATGGAAACTCAACAATAATTATTTAATATAGTTTAAAGTCCCTAGTATTGGTCGGAGCCAAAGAATACAAAATTCAAGAATCACTAGATATTAGAGTTGTGGATCAACTCTCTTGAAAGTCTATAGACAGCCCCAAAGAGCATACCCTACACCACTTCCCAGTGTTTAAGCTGGGGAGAAGAAGTGGAGCAACAAACTCCCCAGCAACACGTCTCTGTCTAATTAGTTATAAAACCTAATAACTCAATCAGCCTAGGATGATTATTATAATGAAGGACTCTACCAGTCGCAGCAACAAACGCTCACACACATACTACGTTAAATACTAGATTAGTCTAATCTGGGCTTCAACCCAACTGTATTTAACTTCTTTATTAATCATAATACAATACTACAATAATACAATAGCCCACTTGGACATGGCCCTCGGCATTCACCAGTTCTCCTAACTTCACTACGTGGCGTGGGTGAGAGCTAACATCTGCAATAGATCTCAATAGTGTGAAGGGGTTAAAGGAATCGTTACGCTTGCGCTTTAATAAATAATTTATAAGTACGTTAATTTATCCGATTACAATGTACCCGAACAGTGAGACTGGGAACCGTTTAGCAACGTTTGTCTCAGTATACGTGTCCTGCTAGACCTAACGCATAGAGCCGCTAAAGACACTAATACGATTCTAACTGAACACGTTCCCTATGCACTAAATAAATGTCTTACTCAATCCTAGAGGCAGAGTACTGCGAAGTCCAACTGTCATTGAGGAAGACAAGTTTGAGTAGTACTAAACGCGAACTAATGTTAATTATACCCTTACGGCGGGTTAGCCCTCTTTTACTAAGACAACAGAAAACTAGCACAAGCGTACCGTAGACTCAGTCTGTAGCAAAACTCATTGCGATCGTACTAGGTGCACACCGAAGTGGTATTTCGTCACTTCACATTTCCTTAATCTTCCCCGTTTAGAGGATGCAGTGCAACTATCAGCCGCAAAGCATCCATATTGTCGTGCCTCGATAAATTGTGTCGATTCAGTAATTGGCCTACCAGCGGCCGGGTGTGGGTTTTATCGAGATACGGTCCCTAGCAGTTCTTTCGAACGACTACCAATCCAGTTTGTGATTGTGTGTGAAGCCTACCCCCTCTCCCGGAAATGTGCATGCATGAAGCCTCACGCAGCAGGTTCTGTGGCCAGGCCTTTTTGGAAGCAGTAATCATCACGAACGTTTGATTGTTTAAATGTAATTGTAGATCGGCTTTATAGCCTAGTTTGGTTTAGATGAATTGAGTATTTACGGTTCTGCCTTCCATATGTGGTGCGTCAGTTAAGGGTCAACAGTCATCAAGAGTCAGGAGCGTTGGTGCTCATTGTCAAGTATAGCGGAAGGCCTTCGCCGTATCCCTATGATCAAACGCTGGTGACATTTATCTGTCATGGCATGGATTAGGAGGTGGTCACGTAGTACAAGAGAAACTAGCGTTAATTATAAACTACTATACTAAATAAGAGTAGTCTCGCCATGCTGGAATAAATGATCATTAATAGCTCGACAGCTATATCACCTAACTGTTGCCTATACATGACAATACAATTCAATCTGTCAGAACATTATAATGGAGTAGAATATTTATATATAAAATATAACCGTTTTCCGCGGTATCACTAATACCTGCCAAATTGAATTGTAAATTATCTATTTCTTGTCTATTTATAAAACTGAAATCGGAATAGGGCAGTGATTGACCCATGCTATAACCGTATAAATTGTTATAGTGGAATTAAATGATATATGAATTTGAACGAGATGGATCGTAAGTATCTAAATATTTATGATTGGCTTTGACGTGTCTTTTGGAACACATACAAACACCTCCTCGAATACCTTTTTGGATCATCCTAAATATTTCAATATAATATTAACAGCAATTCATAATAATAATAATTTAATATTTTTTTATATAATATTTAAATTCCTGTTTTTTAAAGCATAAAGCATTGCATCAAAAGATAGGTTTGGTGCTGTAAGATAGAACGCGGGATCGAGATTGCAATGTCGTTTACAAGCTTTTGTAAAATTTTCAAATACATCTGTTAGCAACAGAACCGTGTCTGTTTTGAGACATAAATCTGTGTACATACCCATGTTATGAATATTAAACACTGATTAAACAGACTGAGCGTGTTCATAGTCTTCATCAGTAATTAACAAACTTTATCATAAAAAAACACCCATTTATACTATACACATTTGATTTGGTTTAGATTTTGACTCATTATTTAAAGAATTTAAAAAACATTTTTTGGAGGGTGAACACGTATCTTCGTGATGTTTCGATTGAGACATAGTCGTACGGATAAACACCTTTACGGGTAATTAGGTCGAATTGTTTTTTATCAGGAAAATAGGATTTTAATTGTCTAAACTCTTGTTTTTTCATTGTACTAGCCAACTTTTCTTAGCTTGTTCCTCAAAACATGAAAGAATCTACAAACCGACCCTGCATGCTTTCCTCGACGGAAATAGGAATATACTTTGTAAAATAAATGTAGTTTTCTTTTGTTTTAGGTATCACTTTAATAGATCCAGGAGCTTCACCTAATCTGTTATGAAAAGGTGACAATCATAACCAGATAAATTATGAAAAAATACTGCCAAAAATTTTGGTAGCTTACATTACATATTATTACAATAACAATGAGCTGTGGCGCGATATTTACCAGTCAAGTGATAATGGTCGCGAACCCTATCGCCGAACAAGAAGTGTTCGCAGATATGACATGTCGTCGCGTTATCAAAATCGTGAGCATTATCACCTGAGTAAATCATAGGAACATTATTTTTTGAAATATTATAGACCAACTTGACAAAGTTTGATACACAATATGAACTCAAACTCAAAGCATTTATTTCAATTAAACCATTTACAGGCACTTTTGATTTGTCAAGTGGTCGGTTAGTCAGAAATATGAAGCTAGTTGCCCATTCCAAAGCGTAGTAGGTACCTATGGAGAAGAACGGGCAAGAAACTCCATGGACACTCTTTTAAATTATATTGTTACATAAATATTTGTTACATCATTAATGTTGAATATGGGTATAATTATATGTGAGAACGATGTAAACAAGTCGTACACGTTGAGTGTCCATTGTACAGCAAATATAAATTTAAACAAAACAATCGTTATTAAAATAATTAAAATAAGCCGTGGTGGCTAAGATATGACCAGTCCCAACTGACAGCGCCCGGTCACGAACATGACGCATGGATCACCTATACCATGGAGAACCGCGATACGAAACGAAAAGATTATAGCTTTCGTTTAGCGTACACGTAATATGATAAGCAAAAGCTACTGGCACATGTCACTGTCGCGTTACAGTGCCCGCCTTAGTTGGATCAGGTTCACAAGATTCGTACCGTTCTAGCATTGTAACAAAATCTGCGAATATAACAAATGGTACAATTTTCTTTCCATTATAATTTTCAAAGTTTATGAAAGAACCTTTTGCGGGTAGTTCAGTTGCGACACCATCACAACTATGCGAACTAAGATCATCGCATGAATTAAAAAACATTAAACAAACGTCACTAAAGTACAATTTATGTGGTGCTTTGTTTATAACAAAGCACCACATAAATTGTACTTTATTTATTCTTAACAATGCGAGGCAAATCTTTAATGAGAGAGTAATGTGACAAATGATAACTTTATAATTAAAGTAAATGAATCACCTTTCTGTTCGAGGCGTTAAAATTCATGGTCTTCAATAAAATGAAGCATGCATATTCATATGAATATGAATATGCATGCTTCATTTTATTTTTGACACTATGTTATTTAGCAAAAAATAATCCTTATGATGAAGCCTTTCGATCGGTATGATAAAGCTACAGGGTGATTATTTTTCTCGTGTAACGGGTTCGATTTCCGGTTCAACCATGTAATTATTTAAATAAATATGAATGCAGTTTAAATTGTTTTTTTTAAATTCAAATAATGTCTTCTTTCAGTAAAATGTTCCATCTACAATATTCAAGGTACTTTCCCTCCATGTGGCATAACCGTGGGACGCCCTGTATATTTAACACTAGCACATGATCTGACCAAGATTCTGTCTGGAGAGAGACTGTGACCTCTGAGTTTGTTTCGGCCTTTCTTCTCAGAGTAGTCAGAATCGACGGCGTTTCTTAGCTGACAAGAAACACCCTTAACAAATTTAAAAAAAAAACAGATTGACGTGTAAAAGTGTTTGTATAAACCTACTTACAGAAATAAAATCATTTGAACATTTAAGACTCATCGTCTGCGTAGCCTTTTCCTAACCATGTTGTGGTTGGCTTCCAGACTTACCGGTTACAGCTGAATACCAGTATTTTTCACGGAGCGACTGCCTATCTTAATTCTACCGCCTAGTTACTGGGCAACACGATCATGGTAAGACTAGTTGTCAAATATTCCGGCGTCTGACTGCCTGTAATTTCAACGATCTACGAATGACAGCCGGGACCAACTCTTTATTAACATGCTTTTCGAGACACAGAGTGGTCTCGGTACGTAATGAATGGTCATCCATCTACGGACCGTGCTCGGCAAGCGTCTTAACTTTGATCGACCCGTGATATTATTTAACTTCATCCTTCAACATATTCATATACATCCTTATTCAACATATCCACGAGCCCCTCAACTTAACATAACTTGAAGTATGACTGAAGTCGGGTAAATAACTGATGGAGGTATAAAATTTCAGGCTGTTTTTCAAGGTAGTCTGTCTTCTTGCATACATAGGTATGTACATTTGTGGAAGAAAAATTTGCGCTTACACAATATTGTTATTGGTTATTGGTCACCTGTTCCAATAAAGTGGGATAATTAATACGAAATTGGCCAAGGTCACAACGGTATAAAAGAAAACAAACAAAAGGTATAAAAGGATGATCGGGTCTCATAATAAAAAGTTTCCAAATGATCTGGTAGGCACTTAGTGTCAATCATGTTGTGGGTAACAGCAGTCGTCCTCTGGTACGTACCTACTTATTTACTAGCTGATTAGAATTTCGATTCCGTTAATTGTACTAATGGTTGTTTGCGTAAAACGCCGGTCTTAAAAATATCAATGCCTATTTTACAAAAAACAGAAGAACAGAAAATTGTAGAATATAAAGTGTTAATAATTATATTAATTAGACACGAATTCGATGAGGTCTTCAAAGCATCCGTGTATAATAATAATGATGAAGACACTATCTTTGATTTTGATTTTTGAGATTTTGTGGATTTTTGAGGATTGATTGACGAGGAGAGTGGTGTGATGGCTGGAAGTGGAACCTATCTAATTATTTATAAGCTTTTACTATATTATTTACATCATTGTTATCTATCTTTTCACTAAAATAAAAATTCAATAAAAATTTTACAACTTTAACTAAAAAAATACCTACCTATTTTATTTTCAGGTCTTTTTATTTCTTAAATTAATATTTCTCATTATAATTCGTTCATTTAGTGCCTCATTATTACAAGGTTTATTTCCTGTCAATTTGTTGCAGTCTAACTCATCAATTCATAATTCTTCCAAAGACTTTACTCCACTCAGTGCCACGTAAGCTTGTCCTTCATCAAACAATTTCGAGCCTAAGTACACAAGTGCGTGGTCCACAGCGCAGCCTTGCATTTTGTGGACAGTTAAAGGCTAAAAAAATTTATAGGCTGTCTAAACTCTATGATCTGCCATGCACTGTGTTCTACTTGTAAAGCATTTAATACCCATTACCCTTAGAATAGAATAGAATAATCATTTATCTGCTTATAAAGTAGGTACAAAAAAAATATTCTGATGTTTATTATTAAGAGATCCTTATACATTCTACCTTAAATTAGGCATGCAAACATTTAGTAGAAGTGCTTATTAGTCTAAAATACTGTCAATATGAAAAATCTTCTAATATGGACAAAGAAATAAAATAAAGAATTTAAAAAATGTTAGGATTAACTAAGTAACTATAAAGTTTTATTATTTATTTATCATTTATAAATTCACAAATGGAGTAATAACATGTATCAATGATTAAGACTGCATATAATTATCATCTCTTCATCTTTATAATGTTTTGCGTATTTAGATATCTAGTTTATTACTAACAATTCCTCATTTTCTTAGGGCTTCAGTAAGCCACTCGTGTGGTAACAACCTCCAGTTTCCACCATGCTTCAAGTTCGGAGCCGCAACATCAGCATATCAAGTGGAAGGCGCCTGGAATGTTAGCGGTACGTATTAACATTTCCTTACCGTTTTCAAATCAAATTGAATCCATAGATAATATTAAATACTCTACAAAGGCTGCAGTAGGTTTAGTCTTGAACTCTTAACAAGCGGCAAAAGGATTGGCAAGTGTTACTAGCACCACTCCTCTTTAGTCCCCATTTTTACCTCATTTGGGGTCGGCGTTGCTTGGTATTTCTTCCAAACATTTCTCTCAATTGTCATCTCACCTCAGTATCAGTCCCGAGTGTCACCATTGTGTGGATCGCCTGGAGGACACGGTGGAGCATACGGTGGAGGTCTGCCCGGCTTGGGCGGAGCACCGCCGTGTCCTCGTGGAGGCGATCTCTCGCATCCGGCCCTGGTCCAGGCCATGGTACGGAGCGAGAGGGCTTGGGAAGCCATCACCTCCTTCTGCGAAGCAGTTATAGCACACCTTAATAGGTAATGATACAGTGTACTTTATACTGATTTATAACATCTGTTCATACTTACCTGTATTATGCAAATAAATAAGTTCATTTGATTTGATTTGAATTTCGGAATTACCCTACAAGTTGTCTACGGTAGTCAAACTTTTATTATTTTCGTACCGTAAAATATATTATTAAGATTAAATTGGGCAAAGCGACGAGCTTAAAAATGTGGGTGCAACCAAAATTTATCACTACGTCAACGAGACTGACATTTGGCCGCGTTTTTAAAAGGTATCGAACCTGCTGTATTCTGTTTTTTTTTTTTTTGTTGTTACAATTTTTGTACTAACTTTTGAACCGCAAGATCATTATTTAGGATAAATTAGACTTCATATTAAAAAAAAACATTAAATTTCCGCCAAATCCTCTCCTGGGAGCTCCGACGCGACTCTGTCAGTAGCCGCATGCCGCACTGATGACCTCCCAAACTTCAGGATTGGTAAACCGGCGTCCCAAAAACGGTCGCGCTCTGTCGCGGCTCCGTCAGGTGCAAAATTGTAGGTGGCTGGAGGGGCAGAGCTAAATGGGTCGGATTGCAAAATCTTCGGACCCAAACCAGAAAAACGAAAAGATGAACTTCACTCTTTGCCCTCTCACTGGAGCCACGACTTGTCGACTTTAGAAGAGGGACGTTCCCGATTCAAAATATCACAAACACATCTTCGGTCTTAAAACAGAAAAACAAAAAGAAGAATTCACGCTTTCTTATTAGATCAACGACTTGCCAGTTTTAGTCGAGGGACGTCCTCGATTTAATAGATCAGTAACACATAGTTAATGATCTAATAAATCGAGGACGTCCCTCGACCCTCGTCCCCGTCCGAGTACGACTAAAAGTACTCGACGTATAGATTCCAAAGTAAATAAATAATTCCAACCATCGGCTGTAACAAATCAACAAGTCTAGTTTTTTTCGACTCAATACCGCAAGACGTCAAACCAAATATTTATTTGAAAATAAAAATAAAAATTTTTGGTTAGGCAGAGTGACAAAAAATTAGGTTGCATATGTTCAAAAAGAAGGATGCATGCTAAATTAATAACATGTAGTATTACTAATACTACAATATCTAAACTGTGTAGTGTATACTATTGTCTCTATGTAAAAGCCTACATATTAACTTATCACATCAAACAAATCCTTTCATTTAACAAGTAGACAATTTGAAATAGGTTAGTGTACATTGAATAGGTGTAACTGAAAGAAAATACAAATTAAGAATACAATTAATCTATGTTAAAAAAAAAACTTACAGATTGGAAACCACTGACAATTTCTTTAGAAAATCAGTATCGGGCAAATCCGAATGGGTATTCATTCAGAATTATCCTAGTCGACTAATTCTGAAGAAAAAAACAAAAAACGTGGGTGCCTTAACCTACTCAACAGTGCACTAAAATGCAAATCTATCGGATTAAAAAACAAGCAGTTAAAAAACTTACTGCATTTCTTAAACATAGACCTTCGGGTAATTCCTATAATCCAAAAAACGCGCAAAACATCACTCGTTTACAAAAATGTCGCGTGATGACACACCAACGCTCGCTCATAGCCTCTTAAGCCAACGGAAGTGCGGGAGCTTACTAAGATGGGGGCTAGGTGAATGTTGTTAGAGCAACTAAAATTGCCGCGATTATTGAAAGTAGATTGGCAGGAACCCATGTATTTTCAGTATTACATACAGGCTTACCGTTTCATAGAATGAATATATGGATTTGAATGCTACAATAGAGTATAACAAAATATGTAATCAAACAAATCAAACATATTTATAACTTGTACAAATGGTGTACCTACATACTAAAAGTTTAACTACCTTAGACAACAAAAGTAGGTACCTAATTCTGAAACTCATATATCACATGAATATGTTTAGGCTACTCAGAGGACAAAATCGAGAAGTATTTATTTTTGAAGGTAATTCTGAACGAACAAGGAATATTATGGTCCATAAGCTAAAACTATACAGGGTTATTGGTAAAACACCATCAACCTCTTAAGGGGTCATTTTACTCATCAATAAGAACAACTTTTAATATGTGACCAAATATGAAATCGCGAAAAAAAAATCTGCCGTTCCCTATATTTATGTTTTGCAGAACTCGTCAAAATGTAGGGACCAGCTGATTTTTTTTTTAAACGAGTGTGTGTGTACGCGAGTAATGCGTAAGGAACTTCGTTCCTTAAGGTGACTGCACGCTTTTTTGTTTTTTGATAATGGCTTTTCGAAGGTCAACCTAAAAAGTTGTCGGTTGCTTAACCGGGGGTTTGGACCTCGACTTAGGCCGAGGTCCAAACCCCACAGAGGGGGACACAAAAATAGTTTCTTACTGCTGAATTTGAGATAACTACACTGCTTTGATTTGTCATACACATCATCAATCCATACGAACAGCCTATTCACCCGCAGCCATCACCTTTGTTTGTAACTTACCTTCCTTTATTCCATCAATTTACTGCGATATCAAATAAATTGGCTAAGCATGGCAATTTAAAACAGTAAGTAGTCGTCGAAGTAATTTAGCCCGAAACCTCTGCACGAAACGTAAACAAATCAAAAGGAGTATGTAAAGGTCGGAGTAGGCGGCGTCCTATAATTTCTACCAAGCCCTATGGGCAGAAGGCGTGAGTTTATGTTTGTGTGTACTACGTCCTCTGCATGAACTGTTATGTAAACCGGCGCAGCGCGGCGTCTATTACTAAACTTTGATCTGATCCAGCCTCTCCTTTGCTCCCTCCCCATCTCTGCTCTGCTGCGACGCCCTAAGCCGAGGTCCAAACCCCACAGAGGGTGTCCTTAGCGTGTAGTCGCTTAGTTTATAAGTTTTATGCCCTGGCTGGAGGCCTTAATTTATTAAGACATCCACAGGATATCCCGGTTAAGCAACCGACAACTTTTTAGGTTGACCTTCGAAAAGCCATTATCAAAATACAAAAAAGCGTGCAGTCACCTTAAGGAACGAAGTTCCTTACGCGATACTCGCGTACACACACACTCGTTTAAAAAAAATCAGCTGGTCCCTACATTTTGACGAGTTCTGCAAAACATAAATATAGGGAACGGCAGATTTTTTTTTCGCGATTTCATATTTGGTCACATATTAAAAGTTGTTCTTATTGATGAGTAAAATGACCCCTTAAGAGGTTGATGGTGTTTTACCAATAACCCTGTATAGTTTTAGCTTATGGACCATAATATTCCTTGTTCGTTCAGAATTACCTTCAAAAATAAATACTTCTCGATTTTGTCCTCTGAGTAGCCTAAACATATTCATGTGATATATGAATTTCAGAATTATGTACCTACTTTTGTTGTCTAAGGTAGTTAAACTTTTAGTATGTAGGTACACCATTTGTACAAGTTATAAATATGTTTGATTTGTTTGATTACATATTTTGTTATACTCTATTGTAGCATGCAAATCCATATATTCATTCTATGAAACGGTAAGCCTGTATGTAATACTGAAAATACATGGGTTCCTGCCAATCTACTTTCAATAATCGCGGCAATTTTAGTTGCTCTAACAACATTCACCTAGCCCCCATCTTAGTAAGCTCCCGCACTTCCGTTGGCTTAAGAGGCTATGAGCGAGCGTTGGTGTGTCATCACGCGACATTTTTGTAAACGAGTGATGTTTCGCGCGTTTTTTGGATTATAGGAATTACCCGAAGGTCTATGTTTAAGAAATGCAGTAAGTTTTTTAATTGCTTGTTTTTTAATCCGATAGATTTTCATTTTAGTGCACTGTTGAGTAGGTTAAGGCACCAAAGTTTTTTGTTTTTTTCTTCAGAATTAGTCGACTAGGATAATTCTGAATGAATACCCATTCGGATTTGTCCGATACTGATTTTCTAAAGAAATTGTCAGTGGTTTCCAATCTGTAAGTTTTCTTTTTTAAACATAGATTAATTGTATTCTTAATTTGTATTTTCTTTCAGTTACACCTATTCAATGTACACTAACCTATTTCAAATTGTCTACTTGTTAAATGAAAGGATTTGTTTGATGTGATAAGTTAATATGTAGGCTTTTACATAGAGACAATAGTATACACTACACAGTTTAGATATTGTAGTATTAGTAATACTACATGTTATTAATTTAGCATGCATCCTTCTTTTTGAACATATGCAACCTCATTTTTTGTCACTCTGCTTAACCAAAAATTTTTATTTTTATTTTCAAATTAATATTTGGTTTGACGTCTTGCGGTATTGAGTCGAAAAAAACTAGACTTGTTGATTTGTTACAGCCGACGGTTGGAATTATTTATTTACTTTGGAATCTATACGTCGAGTACTTTTAGTCGTACTCGGACGGGGACGAGGGTCGAGGGACGTCCTCGATTTATTAGATCATTAACTATGTGTTAATGATCTATTAAATCGAGGACGTCCCTCGACTAAAACTGGCAAGTCGTTGATCTAATAAGAAAGCGTGAATTCTTCTTTTTGTTTTTCTGTTTTAAGACCGAAGATATGTTCGTGATATTTTGAATCGGGAACGTCCCTCTTCTAAAGTCGACGAGTCGCGGCTCCAGTGAGAGGGCAAAGAGTGAAGTTCATCTTTTCGTTTTTCTGGTTTGGGTCCGAAGATTTTGCAATCCGACCCATTTAGCTCTGCCCCTCCAGCCACCTACAATTTTGCACCTGACGGAGCCGCGGCAGAGCGTGACCATTTTTGGGACGCCGGTTTACCAATCCTGAAGTTTAGGAGGTCACCAGTGCGGCATGCGGCTACTGACAGAGTCGCGTCGGAGCTCCCAGGAGAGGATTTGGCGGAAATTTAATGTTTTTTTTTTTTATATGAAGTCTAATTTATCCTAAATAATGATCTTGCGGTTCAAAAGTTAGTACAAAAATTGTAACTACAAAAAAAAATAACAGAATACAGCAGGTTCGATACCTTTTAAAAACGCGGCCAAATGTCAGTCTCGTTGACGTAGTGATAAATTTTGGTTGCACCCACATTTTTAAGCTCGTCGCTTTGCCCAATTTAATCTTAATAATATATTTTACGGTACGAAAATAATAAAAGTTTGACTACCGTAGACAACTTGTAGGGTAATTCCGAAATTCAAATCAAATCAAATGAAATTATTTATTTGCATAATACAGGTAAGTATGAACAGATGTTATAAATCAGTATAAAGTACACTGTATCATTACCTATTAAGGTGTGCAAATGTTTATATTATTATTCATCTTATTAAATCATTATCAATGTCAATAAAATACTCTTATTATAAAAATCTATCTATATGCTTATCCTGTAAGTACTCCTTGACATTATAACTACTCATAATTATTACTCAATTATTCACTAGGAATTTTTGCAGCTTCGACTTGAATTGATGAACAGGTAACTTTTTGACATCATCAGGCAACTTGTTGTAAATCAATGATGCCATACGAAGAACACTTTTATTGAGTAGTGCTGTTTTCCCATTATGATATTTCGATTTCTAATCTTTTTTTGTCACGTAACTGTCTATAGTAGCTTTTAACAGCCATCTTATAGTAATTAGGATTCAATTTCACAAAAACATTAAGTTCGTATATGTATAACGAAGGCAGTGTCAGAATTTTTAAGCTTTTAAAGTAGGGTTGACAGCTGGTAGTGTTGTCTATATTACACATTGCTCTAATGCTTTTCTTTTGAGCTTTAAATACTGATTCCTTATCGACTGAGTTGCCCCAAGATATAATACCATATCTTAGGACAGGTGCAACAAGTCCGTGATAAGCAGTTAATATGGCTTCTATAATAACAATTTTTGCAAGTTTGTAAAGAGCAAATGAGGATTTATTAATTCTTTTGCATACATATTCTAAATGTGTTTTCCATGTCAGTTTACTGTCAATATTAATTCCTAGAAACTTTGTATCTGTCACAGGATGTACTATTTCGCCTTGGTAAGTAACGTTTATATTTGTCAGTTGAGTTCTGTGGTGAAAGTGTATAATTTTCGTCTTGTCCACATTTATTTTTAGATTATTTTTGGTTAACCATTGTATTATCATATTTAATGTTTGGTTGACTACGTGCTCGTAATCATTTTCTTTGTCGCATTTTATTATTACTGTGCTATCATCTGCAAATAGTACCGTTGGCTGATTGATGTGCTTAGGAAGATCATTTATATATATCAAGAACAGTAAAGGACCCAGGACACTACCTTGTGGAACTCCAAATTTTATAGTTTTTGAGTTTGACTTATGTTTAATCACATTTCTTGTTTTCTGACATATTTGTGTTATTTCTACTATTTGTTTCCTATTATGCAGGTATGAAATGATGAGATCTAGCGCTTTACCTCTTATACCGTACATGCTTAACTTTTGCATTAGTATCCTATTCGGTCAAAGGCTTTACTCATATCCATAAATATTGCGCATGTCGGTATTTTTTTGTCCATGGCGACCAAAATAGTTTTAAGTAGGTCATAAATGGCATTATTTATTGATTTCCCCTTGCGACAGCCTTTCTGTTCGTCTACCAAAATATTATATTTGTATAAATAACTGTATATTCGATTATACAGGAAGATTTTTTAGTCACCGTCCAAATGTTTTCTAGGCATTAGGTATCATTCACTAACTCCATTTTTGAAAAAAAAATCGATACGTAAAATTTTCATATTAAATAATTTTCTCGAAAGATTTATCCGCTCTGTGTGGTCACAAGTTAAACGTTAATAATACTACACTTCCCGCGCAAACATTCAATGAAAACGGCAGCGTGGATCCCGCTTACCCCCGCTCCGCTACACCTGCGCGGAACATCTATCGTTAGTCCGTTAGTCGGCCCCGCGCACCCTTCCGCGACGCAAGCGCTTACTTCCGTGTTCCCGCGCATCCTGCCGCGCGCCGGCGCGGCGGCTGCGCCCCGCGCTTTCGTGACTTTGTTTACAATGTATTCCTACCGCGAGTGTTACGAAATGGTGCGATCTTACATACTTAGTGGAGAAAGCTTGAACGGTGCCCAGAGACTGTACGAAGCAGAAAGTATTCCTCGCCTTCGCAATCAAGGGATAATAAATCCTTCAATAGCTAATCGCCAAACGATTTTGCCCGCAAATCAGAGGCTATTAGACCATGGCCAATTTATAGCTCCTACACACGCTCAAGGACGTGGCAGGCCGAGACTCGCAGTAGAGATCGAAGGAGATACAAATACAAATACAAATATTCTTTATTGTGGTACATAGGTAAGCAATAAGTTGTTACATGTTTCCGAAATTGTACACAGCTATGACCCGCCATAATGGCGTACAATAATTTTAAGGTAAGTAACATTTATAACATAAGCACAGCACAATCAAATAGAAAATTGAAATAATAACAATTTGAAAATATAATAAACGAAATTTTTTTTACATGTCAAGGCAGCAATCAAATTATCGAGACATAAATTATAAATGCAGTTAGAATCAAATAACCCAAATTAAAAAGTATACACATATTACTCATCAGGGGAACAATTAAAGTTAAATGACATCATCGAGATAATCCTTCAGAGTGTAGTAACATTTGTCTACTAACAATTGAAATAATTTCTTTTTATAATTGTGCAAGTCTAAATCTTTAATTGTCTTTGGCAATTTATTATATATGTCAGGTATTAGATAAAAAACACTTTTGTGGAAAAGAGCAGTTTTGTGGGGTTCACGTGTCATTTTGTCTTTATGTCTGGCTCTATTACTAAATTTGAAACGGTGAATATTTAATTTAGCGAAAATGGCACATTCGTAAATAAACATACAGGGAAGTGGTAGTATTTTTAGTTTCTTAAAATGTGGAACACAGGTGTCTTTTGAATCAATGTTTACGATTGATCGGATACACCGCTTTTGCGCCTTAAAGGCTAGGTCTTTGTTGGTCGAATTGCCCCAGAACATAAGACCGTACCTCAAAATGGAAGAGACATAACCATGATATGCACTAAGAACAGCAGATTTGTCTGCTATTTTACTTAATTTATAAAGGGCATACGACTGTTGATTTAAGCGTTTACAGACATAATCTATGTGATTTTTCCAGTTAAGTCTTCTGTCAATATGTAGCCCCAAAAACTTTATTTCATCTATTTCTTCAATATTTGTATCTTTGAATGTTATGTTTAAATTTGGCGATGCTAGAAAATTTTGTCTAAATTTCATAATTTTTGTTTTTGACAGATTTATGTTTAAATTATTAGATGATAGCCATTCAGTTGCATTAGTTAAAAACATATCAATCTCCGCATTAATGCTAGAGTGCAAATTGTCACCATCAAACAGAACTGTGCTGTCGTCAGCAAAAAGCGTCATCTGATGGTGCGTTATGGATGGTAAATCATTAATATATACAATAAAGAGTAATGGTCCCAATACGCTACCTTGTGGTACCCCAAAACGGACATTAGTGAACTGAGATTCGTAAACTTTTTCTTCTTTCGATATTGGGCATACTCTATTTATTTGAGTAGCTTGGTGTCTATCGCTTAAATAGGATTTTATTAGATTATTAACATTACCCCTAACACCATAGTCATTTAATTTTTGGAGCAAAATGTCATGACGAACGTGGTCAAAAGCTTTTGACATGTCTAAGTACATGGCTACAGCTGGTTTACTTTTATCTAGATTGGTCATTACTGTATATATGAAATTATAAATCGCATTATTTATTGATTTACTTTTACGAAAGCCGTATTGTTCGCTGGCAAGAACGTTCTTGGTTTCAAGGAAAGAGTACAACGATGTATATATAACTTTTTCATAAATTTTCGAGAAGATAGGTATTAACGCTATAGGTCTGTAACAATTGAGATCTTCAACATCACCCTTCTTAAACATAGGTTTTATAATGGTGTACTTAAGTTTATCTGGGAAAACTCCGTGTTCTATGCTCAGGTTAATAGTGTAGCTTAAAACAGTAGAAATTATATGAGCTACATCTTTCACAACTCTAACTGTAATCTCGTCATAACCAGTGCTGCGTACATTTTTTAAAGAATTAATTATTTTAAAGATATCATTAGGAGTTACAGGTTTCATAAAAATAGAGTTAGGTTGAGTCTTACCCGTTAAATGTGGTATTGTGTTTGCTCGTTCACAGTTAGCTACGTTTAAAAAGAAATCGTTAAATAATTTTATTGAGCTATCTCTTTCGGATTTGAAATTGTATTACCATTATCATTTTTCACTTTATTTATGTTCTCCTTGAGTAAATTATTTTTGTTTTTGTTTATAACTTGCCATGTAGCTTTACTTTTGTTAATAGAAGTTTTAATGTAATGGCTATTTTGAGATTTTTGGGTAAGATTGAGAACAGATTTGTATCTTTTTGAGTAAGCTTTAAAATTACTTTTGTTTTTGTTTGTTGGGGATTTTCTATACTTCCATAAGAGTTCTCGCCTATACTTTGCAATGTTACTTCAGGGTTCAGTGGCGATTGCTTGTTATCTGTGCAAATTGTGTCACCGAGTATACTAAGATCTTCAAAGGTTCCGCTGCTTGGATAGGCTGTTCTTGTCCTTTGAGTAACATTCGACTGTTCCGGTGATAAAGTCACAGGTATGTCTGTGACAGGTATGTCTGTAACAGGTATGTCTGTGACATCGCAATCACGTGGACGTATAGGCGTGTTTGAGTTATCTTTCTTAGGGATCTTACTACAGCAAGTTTGACATTTCCATATTTTTCTCTTTTCTTGTGTCATCTTACTAAACTGGACTTTCGAAATATTTGCACAAACTAGATCGTATGAACATTTGCATAGTACACATTTTAAAATTTCGCTCTTTGGTATATTTTGGTTGCAACCTGCACATACCAACGCCATCTCGTATTCTCTGTATGTAAACTCGTAGTCCTTCTGGTATGTTAGTCAACTATAGCGATTTCTATTAAATAATTATTGTCAAACTGCAAATTTCAATCGACTTCCATGTTCAGGTCAGTATTCTACCATTCGCAAATTTATTTTATACACTGGTAACCCCAATCATGACTAAACGCCCTCCAGCGGGGAGTAGCCGTAACTTTTAGTTTGTTGTTAAGCCGTTTTGTATGAACTATGGCGCTAGTTGTCACTGTTAAGTGTCCATAAGTTGGTAACACTGGAAACTTTGTAAACGTCAATTAGTTCTTCCTCTCACCACTAGAGCAGTAAATCTATGACGTCTTGGCACTAGTAGTATGTTGATATTGTTTTTAAATAAAATTAACGACCCGTCAAAAAAAAATTCAGTCTTACTTGATAATGCCGACGTTTAGCACACTTTAGATGAAATGTTTGCTTGATCAATAACACATCATAAACATTTTGGTATTGAAATAGTCGAATAATGTCACATTCACATAGTTTTCAGTTTATTTTGAATCACATCACTTCATTCACTTATTTTCCTTTAACTGTCCCCGAACTTGATACTAATTAGAAAAAACGTTGTCACTGGTTATATGTATTATTTGGACGTAAATCACATTATTTTATAGGTAAGAAACTCAGTAAATAAATTTAAATCAATAATTAATTAAGGAACTATTGTTTACATTGCCAGGGTTGCCAGTCAGATATCTTCGATATCTTTGAACGGAGCCCTAGATCGAGTACGCGAGATGCAGCGCGGCACTTCGGCGTAAGCCAATATGCCGTGTGGAAACTTCTCCATACTGCTGGGTTGCACCCGTATCATTTTCAAAAGTCACAGGCCTTGAACGACGCAGACGCCGCGCGCCGTTCCTCGTCGAGCCTTCTGCGAGTGACTGATCATACACCCCGATGCTAACATTTTGTGGACTAACGAGGCCTTGTTTACTCGAGTGGGGCTGTATAATCAGCATAATGAACATTGGTGGTCATTTCGAAACCTTTTGAATTTGATTTGAAAAGTGACACTGTAGTGCTCAACAAAATTAAAAATAATGTGCAAAAACGTGCAAGACTCTGTTTAGAGAGAAACGGTATGCATTTTGAACATTTATTTAATTACTGTTAATGTGATTGTTCTAAGATGATTTTGATAAAATTATTAATTATTTGTACGTTGATTAAATGTTTTTAAATACGCCTAATAGCAAAATGTTTTGGCACGGTTTTAATTTAATAAGGTATAAAGTTCTTATTTAACTAATTTATTTTTACTTTATTTGTAATTGATTAATGGATTACATTCTGATCATAGTGAACATAGCACAAACCTTTTGCTTATTGACGGTCCTAAGCCCGTGAAAGTATGAAGGGAAAATTTGCAACTTTGTTTATTATTGTGTTATCAATGAATTGCGGCGGCGCGCGGGGCGGACCGGTCCACGTAACTTCAACTAGCGCGTACGCACGGCGCGGCAGTGTCCAGAAACATAAACTTTTTATAGATAACTTTGTGATGTGATATCTTAATATTTTTGTATTGAGTGATACTAAAAGAAAAAAAAACACTTATTCAATGATTTTCGCCAAAGAATAATATATCATCATTTGGACGGTGACTAAAAAATCTTCCTGTATATGATTTTTTCAAATATTTTTGAAAAAATGGGGATCAGCGCTATGGGTCTATAGTTCTCCATTTTTCGTTTGTCTTCTTTTTTGTGTAGTGGAATGACAATGGACGTTTTATGTTTTTCTGAGTATATTCCGTTAGAAATGCATGCATGCACGCATGTCCGGGGATACATATTTTATGACTTTGGTGCAGACACCATCATGGCCCACGCTATGGGTATTTTTCAGCTGCTTTATTTCTCTGTCTACTTCTATACGTGTTGTGGGAGTAAGAAAAATGGAATTAATGTTTGTGTTGATTTTATCATTTGAGGGCCGGGTTATGTTTTGAATGTCATTCCTTAAATTATTTGTTTGGTCTGATTCTGAAGCTTGGTCAATGAAAAAGTCGTTAAAATTATTCGCTATAGATTTAGGATCTGTAATCTTGATGTCATCTTTAAGTATTTCTGCAATATCCTCTTAAGGAAAGTTAAATTTGACTTGTTTATAATTGACGATGTCGCTTTTGCTTTGTTTTGCGATGTTTTTATATGTTAATTGTTTTGTGACTTCTGAGTTAGTGATATTACTGTTTTGAATCTAGCAGCGTATTGCTTAAAGATGTATTTATTTCTTTTTGTTGGATGATAAAATCTGATATCTTGACGGTACATTTAGAGGAATTAACACAAAATAATAAACCCATAGACGTTATATGTATAACCGAGCACTTTATAACGACCGACCAGGAAAGCACACTTGACATACCCAACTTCCGCCTAGCAACAAGTTATTCAAGAGACGTAAAGAGGGGCATGTATACTAACTAGGATTGGACGTGAATATAAAACACTTAAAACAAACTGTTCTATTAAAGGTATTATAGAATGTAGCGCCATAGAACTAAGTGAACATGGACTCATAATAGTTCGTATATACAGAGTGCCAAATAAAGTAAGTAAGTAGTATAATAGTGCTATTTTACGATAATTTAGAGAAATTATTACGCCAAATATGTGACAATACTAACAAGTAAATTGTTCTATGCGGAGATTTTAACATAAATATACTCAAACGAAACCGCCATGCTCTAGACTTTGAATGTCTTTTGGAAAGCCATAACCTAAAATTAGAAATTAGACATCCTACCAGGCTCAGCAGTAAGTCTAGTATTGATAACTTTGCACACAATATTCCTAGATGTAATAGTGAAATATTTGAATTTGGTATATCC